>OW799229.2:6250000-7500000 GCA_941918905.2 Xestia sexstrigata
CCCAAGCTGCGACACAACACGTGGTTCTACGCTTTACGTATCCAGTCTGTCCCGTACATCTATTCAAGATGAAAGCTCCACGGTAGCCCGCGAAATTCCAATTTTCTTACGTTTTTTGCAATTTGCAAGTCAGTGTCAAGTTGTATGTTGATTAAAATATTATTCGTGGCTGTAGCACGTATGTAGTCACAGAATTATAATCATTGAAATCAACAACCCTCTAAGTTCATGTAAACTGTTTAAATGATTTTTTCATGAAATAGTCATTCACTTTGTTCAAATACTGCTTTTTGAAGTACTGTACCAGATGCTACAAAGGGAATACTTAAAGTATGTCTTTGTAAGTCTGTTATACAACTGCTTATTTTGTATCTATTCCGTAGAGTAGATTTTTCTTTACATTAGATAGGGAGGAGCTAGTTTCCGTCCTAATTAAATGTCACATCTATCCAAATAAAAAAAAAAAACAAGATCAAGGAGTATCAAGTCAATCCTCATTTGTCAACTAAAATGTAGGCCAGTAAAACTTAAAAAGAGAACTGAAACAATTAAATGAATTGGAAAATCGTTTATCAATTGATGACAATTGGCAGCAATGGAGACAATGGTGGTTTAATTGTTTTAAATAAAGATACGATGGGTAACGATCATTGGGGACCGCCATCGCCATTTTGAAAACAGATGCCATGGTCATTCGGAATGCGTATAGATGAAACACGGTTCTTTTGACACTTGAATGACATTGACAGGACGGGTTTTTTTAAATTGTCTGTGGAAATTGTATTGAAAAATATAGATGGCCGCGTTAGTTCCGTTTAAGGCTATTCGCCAAAAGAACTATGCAGCACTGTATGCCGATTAGTTTAACGGTCATAGACAATTTTGGTGGCAAAAGTATTATACGGTAAAAGAGACCTATAGACCACTGCAACGAACACTTATCATAATTATCGCTAAACTTTTCGAATCATTTTCAGAAAGATAAGTGATCGCAGCATGTTTTTATTAGAAGAAGAAAATAGAACTTAATATCCGTTAATACGTTACGTTGTTTGATTTTCAACGTTTAGCTCAGTGCTGAGATCTAAAAATCCAACAGTGCAATAAAATGTAGGCTTTCATTTTATGTTTCGCTTAGTGTTACTCTTTTTAGAATGGTGAACGGTATTGCTCATTTCTATAATTAAACTAAAATGTAGGTGAGCACAAATTAATTTTGAAATAATCTCACAAAAAAATCTCAATACCGTTTGCACATTAAAACAATACCAATCAAATACTTCTCCACTACATATTTATTACCACAGACAACAAAAGAAACTACTATCGGCCAGAGACAAAAGACTCCATAGTGCATAGACAACTTCAACAAAAAAAAAAACAGAAGCCTTGCCACTTTAACGGAAGCACGTTCTTTTTTCGAACAATTGTTCTGAAACCGCACAGTCATGACATTTGACGAGCCGCTATTGGTCGTCGGGTCGACTTTGACAGCCAATCAGAGGAGGTACACGAAATGCGTAAGTCATCATTCTTATCGTTTGAGATAGTGACTCGGCGAGTTCTAAGACACGTTATGTATTTTTGTAAATAGAATTCTTTGGAAGTGCTGGCCGAAAAGAATACGGTTATGTGGTGAGGAAAAAAGAAAAGTAAATCGATTCTTTGACGTTGACGTTCTAAAATCAAATCTGCGAACTCATATGATATGGGATTTCCCCACCATAAACATAATACTTACCTACATTTTTAATTTCGCTAAAATATTATTAATTGCAAAGGAATTTAGTTATTTGCCCCAATGTTTTATGAATCGATATGTAAATAAATATTATGAGATATTTCATTCGCGAACGATAATCGTTTTCTTATGTTTTAATAGCTAAGATTAAAATAATTATGACACCTCAGTTGTTTGTTTAAAATTAAAACGATAATAGCTCACACTGAACTTTTCTGATTGGTAGATCCGTTATGTCTATAATGTCATGTCAATTATTTTACACCTTCTATTACAAAAATAGATATAATATCTAACTCTAGAAAAAGTTAAACATCTTGTCATAGAAAAAACTACTCTTTTATGAAGAACTAGAAAAACTTGTTAATAGACGGACTTCGTTCGTTTTTCTTTTTTTTTTTCATTAAAAGAAAATACTCCTTTTCATAATTTTCTAGCTCTAATATTATTTTGCCGGGTTGGTAGTCAGGTGCTTGAAAGTCTGACAACTAGTCTTACCAAGGGATGTCGTACACAGTAGGTGCTAACTGCCCTGACGAGGTCAATAGGCAGTCGGTCTACTGGTATTCAGTTGCATCCGGTTAGACTACAATCCGACCCCAACATCGTTGGGAAAATGAGTTAATTGTTTTTTTTTAAGTCGAGAAATAAAAGATCAAATTGGCAGAAGGTTGCAGAGTAACAAAGTCAATCGTTCACAGATGGATAAATGGTTCACATATCCACATGTCGTGTTTTTTTTTCTGGTCGAATATTTAATTCAAGTTATAAAAAAAAAAAACAAAAATTTATGGCACATCAAGATATATTTTACAGTCAAAGTAGGTACTTACTCATTCCAAATTCACGCTCAATTTAAAATTCGGAATACCCACCGTCCATGTTACACAGCAAAAACATTAAACATCAATAGAAACTTCAAATAATTACGTTTTAAAATAAAAAAAAGGAAATACAAGAAGAAATACTGCAATGAAACATAACACAGTTTGTAAATTCGTCACACCAGACTGTAGTATCAAATTAACTTCAACATCCATCATCATTTCGTTTGACGGGTTGTGATCAAATGGGATTTTTTACGTCAAGCCAGCCTGTCAGTACCACTGCGACTACAGTCCTTTCAACGTTATTGTACCTCCGCCGGTCAAAATAACAGTAATCTTTATTTTCTTAGCGATAAAGTTTTTGTTAGGTTGGTCGCACTGACAAGTCTGTCAAAATGACAGTGTGGTCTTTATTTTTGTTACAGCAAGGTTGGTGTTAGGTTGCACCTGTCAGAGGTAATAGAAGTATGACAGAACTGTATGTGCAACGCAATGTTTTCTTTAATTTACGTGTTGCTTATGGTTTTTCTGGTATGTGAGAAATCTAATAATGTTCTCACAGCGAGGGAGGGTTTCAAGAAGCAGTTTGTTGAAGATTTTCTCGTTTTATGTTACAATGTTTTCTTTTTTGAAAGAATATAATACTTCCCAGCGAAATAAAGCATAAAAACAAGTGAAACAATACTTTAAAGTAGTAACAGGCCCATTTGTCTCCGTTATAAGGGCTCCGTTATCTTATCTCAAACAGGTTTTAAGTAATACACATAATTGAAAATAACATCACTTCTGTAATCTCAAAAAGGTTTATTTAATTAGAGGTGCACTAATAAACCATATTTCACCAGTTACATTTTAGTCACATGTGATAGAAAACTCCTGTTTCTAAATAAGAACACCAAACTACCATTTAATACGCTCAAAAGAATTCTTTTTTCAAATCTGTCAACTAACTTTTTTTAAACGCACAAACCAAAACACTAGTGCAGCGCCATTCACGTTAAACGAAATTGTCGATTAGTACGTTTAATTACAATTACATCGTAAGAATCAAAGAACCGTAGAGAATTCTGTTCAGACATGAGAATCGATGTTACGCTCATTATAGAATATTGTACGCATGTGAGTATATTGGGTAAAACATTGTATTGAGTAATTTTTAATCAAGCTGTCCCACATTGTATGGTTTTGTAATGGTTTGTGGTGAAAAGTAGGTACCTATTTATTTTTAGACTGCCTTGGTGGTCTAGTGGTGGCAAGAGCTACTGTCAGCAGTATGCTCAGGCATGAGGCCCTATGTTCGATTCCTAGGTCGAGCAAACTATTGGGTTTTTGTATTAAGAATTCAGCACCAGTCACACAGTCTGAATTTGTGCTTGATTAATGGCAATAGGCTCCTGTTTTAAAATTAAGAGACAATAAAAACACAACTTTGTAACTTGAAACCTATTTCCTACTCTGCAAAGTTACCCTTTAAAGCCCCATACTAAAACAATAAAAACTCACCTCCAATCAATCATGAAATATTTTTTTCTTGTTTTTTTGTTCATTCATTACTTGGCAACACAATGTTGCCGATAAAAACTCTGACCTTATAAGCTTAATCCCCTTGCGTAACAGCAATTAAAAACTAACGTACGGGTTCTGAGTTCTTTTGCTTGTATTTTTCTCGCTTTTTGATTAATTTTATATTAAAAACCTTGATCGCGTAGGAGATAAGAGTCTTTGGGTCTAAAATGATTAAATAAAAGTTTACAAACCTATACAAATATGAAAATAATAGAATAAAAGTGTTAAATGAGATCTAAAGAGATCTATGCACCTAAACCAATTCCATAACCAATTACACGCTCGGAGTCACAACTGAACACAAATTCTTTTTAGGGTTCAGTAGCCAAATGGTAAAAAACAGAACCCTTATGGATTCGTCATGTCTGTCTGTCTGTCGGTTCGTATGTCACAGCCACTTTTTTCCGAAACTATAAGAACTATGCTGTTGAAACTTGGTAAGTAGATGTACTCTGTGAACTAAAACTCAATTTTTTTTTTCATCAAACTCATACGTGTGGGTTATTTATAGATAAGTCTTCAAAAATGATAGTGAGGTTCATAATATCATTTTAATATAATATATCATTTTTTTCTAAAGTGAATAGATTCCGCGAGAGACACTTTAAAAAAAAAAAGGTAAAATTAGTCCCCCCCATATGTACGGTCGAACAAGCTATTTGGTTTACAGTTTAACCCACAAATTACGTTGTAAAATGTAAACCAAAATAGCTTGTTCGACCGTACATTACCATGTAAACTTCCACCGAAAATTGGTTTGAACAAGATCTAGTAAGTAGTTTTTTTTTAATACGTCATAAATCGTAAACCGCAATTTACCTTTCATTCAATAAAGTTTGTGCGGAACCCTCGGTGTGCGAGTTCGACTCGCTCTTAGCCGGTTTTTTACATTTTGAGCACAAGTTTCGAATCCAGGGCCAGGGATAAAAAGCAACCCACATTTACAAGAACCTACTTTTTTCAGCACAAACAATATGCATAAATTTTCTTTTTTTTATTTCGATACGGAATGTTAAAGTACTATAAAAATAGTGACAAAAAGCGAAAACAAGACATAAATCGGTCAAACAACACAAAAGTTATAACCATTTAAACTTATGTTTCTATCTCTTTCTAGATAAACGGAATTGAATATGGATTTTGTACGTCGATACATCGAATGACGTCATTCGCTGTATCGGATCTCTCTGTCTAATCAGCAGTTTCAAATGCTTTTATTTTAGTATTTTTTATAGATATTAAAAAAATAATTTCACTTTGCTATTTCTGATGTTAATACGCTTTATTTAGAGTGATAAAAAAAAATCATGCATATACCCTATTATTCGAAAAGTGATTTGTCCAAACTATTAAAACTTTGACTACATTTCGCCAATTTATTATGCAATTTATTTACAAATAGTCATGTATTCATCCAATGAAGCTGATTATAAAATACTGTGTTATTTACTAAACATTACAGTGGAACTTGCCATTCTTATTAATTTAAGAAGAAATCGTCATAATAAGATCAATAAATAAGCGAAATTTCCGACAAAACTTACTCGTATCTTTAACATAAGCAACTATTATCTTGACGCCATCTTTATAATCTTAGCAAGACATTACTAATTCTAACTGAAGTTTATATAAAAGGAACCCTGAACAGCAGCTTATTAGAAAAATGCTCAGCTTATGAGACAATAGCGCCTCGGCAGCACCCTAAGACAAATGTAATGATTTATTACCATTGACAAAAACTTTGATCACAAACTTATATTTGCAGCCCCATACAACTCTACCTCAAAAGTCATAGGGTTGAAAATCGCATGTGGAAAAAAGGTAAGAAGTTAATTATGTTTTAAGTAATGCTATCTCGGATTAGATTGTATCGTTTTTGTTATAAAGACCGGAATAGTACGGAGTTCAGTTCCTACTTTTTTGTTTTAATGTGGAATCGAATCGAATAGGCTGTAGGGTTGCGTTGGGAATATATATCGGCTTGTCGACTTTATTGTTACATTGTACATTGTTGTTTTTAGATTCATGTTGTATTTTACCTTTTTTTTTTTTTGGTGTAGTACAGATGCCAAGCACATCACGTTACTACAATCTGTCAAATTTCAAGTTTGATTGGGAAAATTTGACAGTTGCTGGTAGTTTGATTGATAAATAGAACGTATTTTACAAATTGCTAAGTTTTATTTTATGTCATTAGACCAAGAGTGGTTAAAAAGGAAAGGAATGTATCTTGTGACGTTAATAAATAAATACCTTATGAATATTTATTTACTTGTGGAAGCTTAAATCTTTTATGATGAATAAACATAATGAAGACAACATTTTCAAATATGCATAGCTAATCTTTGAAAAATAAATAAACATCTTTATTAATTGTTTGTTGGTTTGTTGTAGACCGTATATTTATAATTTTTAGTGCTTTTTAAATAATATCTATTTGCAAATTAGTGTCAAATTATTTTGTTTAGAACGGCTTAAAATGCACAACCAAAATTTATTTTATTCATTTCATTATTCGACCATCATTTTGATTCAAATATCGAGAAACTTATCGATAGTCTCAATTGTCGATTACTGCACAGCCCTATATCGACGCGGGGCTCATCAAAGTGCGGCTCACAGACAATAACTGAGAAATATTAAATTATAATAAAATTAAGTTGGCTCTTACTTTTTATACCGTTAAAGTTAACTTCAGAATGATTAGACTGTACACTTAAGTTATCAGGATATACAGGGATACTAAGATGTTATATAGGTGCGTTTACTCTTATGTTAACTAAACTAAATTAAAAGTAAATTTAACAAAAAACAAGAAGCTTTATTTAGTTTATATTATCAATACCTAAAAGGTAGGTAATTTACGGGACACAGGCATTACCTTACCTCTACAACGAAAGGTCAAGTGAGATATTGCCATTTGTTACGTTTCGCGGCCAGATTGTAATCTCAATTGGTTTTTGCTGTCAAAAACTTGGTTCAGTATCTTAGATGTGTAAAGTAGACCTTTGATGGCAGCCGTATCAAACACGACATCAAAATATTTATAATGTTTTTACGGCTTTTTCATGAACGTTTTCCGCCAGTACAATAGGAATTCCAATTGAAATTTCGTATGTTTATAATGTAGGATTTCGAGCTTTTGGAACTTTCTTCAAATCAATATTCAGTAAATTAAGATTTATTTTATTACAAAACCTTATTTCAGAGTTTTTTTTCATAAAATAAACTTTGTATACAGCCCGTCACGCTAACACTCTGCCGTGTCTACACATTGCACAGTCTACACCATGCCCGGCCCAGACCACGATTATTCATTCCGTACGGTGACACATGACGAATCAATTTCTGAACGAAACCAATCGGAATATGGTTTCCGAACGCATCGGTTTGTCTATGGTGCATGGTATTTTTTTTTTCATAATGATAGGCGCGCTTTGATTGCAGTACGAGCAAGGTTTGATGGTGGTAATGACTTTTATTGGTATTGTGTAATTGTAAAAGAGATGGGAAGCGCTGTATTTTTACTTGGTATACACCAAAGATGGCAGACGACATTGTTGCCTGCCATTGAGGGAAAATCTAGTTGAGGAATGACATGAACGTGGAGATTGACACAAAAAAAGAGAGGCCTATAACCAGCAATAGGTGAATTATATAATAATATAACTTTTTGACCAAAGAATTTTAAATTATACTAAGACAGAATAACACGTAACAAGCAAAAAAATTGTAACTACCAATAAAGAAAAAAATCGTCAATGTATAATTTGTGTCACCAAGACTATTTATTTTGTTACGGTGGAAAACTGAAAAATAAATGAATAAGGACTCGATCAAACGAATAATCACGGTACCAATACCGTACCTACGTAGTAGATCAATACTTAGTACGACGTACGAATAATATATTTTCTCCAAGCACACATTAGCAATTATTATTTACTATTTTTTTTTTTTTAAATGCTGTGTTGCATTTCAAAGTTTACCAGAAAAAAAATCTTGCAACAAATGTTTCTAACGAGAGCGGTATGCAAATGCAAATCGCTCAAGGCCTGCATTTAACGAAGAAATCGTCCATGAAGATAAAAAAATATTCAAGTATTTCTCAAGCAAAGAAGTTCTATTACTAAGAAGTATTACAAAGAGCTACTTGCTTTTTTAATGACTTAGTTAAGCCCCATATTAAATAAAAACATGGCGACTTTCCCCGCTATATTTTCCATACCTTTTACTAATTCATCGCAAAAAAATTTACGGTGTGGATCGAAAGTAGAAAAAAATACCAAGCACTTTTGTTTCATAAAAAAAAACCATAGACTATTTACAATGAAATTACCACTTAGAAGCAGCAGTGCGTTATCTGTGACAGATATTAAAAAAAAACTCCTTGTCTTTTAATTATACGTTACGGACATAAGGTGGGTGTGCTGCTTAGTTTATTTTAAATTTTATTCTAATGGAGCTAAGGTTGATTTTTAGATGAACACTGATTTAGAGATAAAAAATGTAGTGAATGTACACACTGGTATATAATTACTAGGTGTGTGACATAATTACTATGCCGGCGATGTGTGGGGATTTTTTTTTAAGTTTTAATATTTTTTTCGTAAAAAATAAAAAAAATGTTTTTGTTTGATTATTAGTTAATTGTTGCAACCGACTGTTAACATTTTGTGTTTAAATATTTGGTGATAAGAAATTGAAGTATCTTTAAGGAGAAATATAACAAGACATCCGGGACTCTATAGATTCATAATTTTTCAATAAATCTTTGTCTTTTACTGAAATAAGCATCAAGAGTTTTAATTTCCTTACACAAAACAGTCATATTGACGAAAAAATTTAGAAAAAAATAACAACTACATAACAATACTATCTGTCATCAGTGTTAAATCAATGACCTAACTAAGAAAAGGTAATTAAATTTACTAAAATTGACATCTATCACTCTCCGGGCCTACGAAATCATTATTTTGAGAAACCAAGAGCTCCATTTTCCCAATGTGTACAAAGCTGCAGAGTTCGTTTCGTGGTTTGAACGCGCTAATCTCTAAAACTACCAGCCGGATTAAAAAAAAAATGTATCTGATATTGATGTTGTAGATGATATTGTATCTTGTATAGTATCCTTTAGGAGCCGATCGGTGGGTGAAACCGTAGGAACAGTTCCAAAAAAAGGCGCCTCACACCAATAAAAAACCGCAAAAAAATAAAATCTTGTTTAGTTTTTCTTCTCACTACAAAATACTGCTATCCACAAACCACCTACCTGAGTCTGTGTAAGTCCCAAACTAGCAGCAAGCTCTGCCCTCTCAGGGAGGGCGAGGTACTGCGTCCGTTGAAACCTCCTGTTCAACTGCTGGAGTTGGAGGCTGGAGTATATCGTGCGAGGTTTCCTCATTTTCTTGCCTTTGCCGTTTACGCGGAGACCTGGATCGTCGGAGAGGCCGCATTTTTCTGTAAAAAGAGAAAAAGATATGTTTTTTTAGCAGATAGGTACAATAAATAAAAACACCGCAAATGGATCTAATAAAGATGATGACTGACTAAAAAAATATTATTGTTCATTCCGTCGTTAAATTATCGAAAAATATTGGAACGTGTTTTTTTAAATTAATAAAAATTGACGAAGATAAAACGTGTCAAAGATCATTTGAGTAAAAAATGTATTCAAAAGTGACGTCACACGAGTTTTTAACGCACTGTATCGTCTTTTTTTTGTTTGCGAGAAAAAATAAAAAATATGTGTCCAATATTTTTTGGAAATCTATCTGACTGACTAATTAGATTTTTTTTTGTCATCCACCCTATTAAATATTCTGTAAATTAAAAATTCAATTGCTTAGTAGTCGTCACCAGGGCTTGTGTAGTTCGTATAGTTTCAACATACACGTAGCAATATGTAAGAATCCTCCACGTCTTCTGTAGATTCACGGTATGAGTTTATTAATAGGAAAAATAAAATATTATGAATCTCGAGTTACTAATTAGTACATACATATATATTACATACAGTAACGTTACACACGCTGTATTACAAAAACATAGACAGTATTTAAGGGAACCTTTTTTAATTAAAATTTATCGATATCAAATGCCGTCGGCTGTGGTGCATCACTATTTTACACACGACGCCATTTTCTCACACTGGAAATCCAAACTTATCGCCAAAAACATTATTGCCGTAGTTCCGCCGCCCGTTCCGCCTAGTACTTCGACTCCTAGTTTGCATAACGTCACGCCTGTAATCCCCGAATGGTTAGGCAGAGGTGTACCTAATAGAACACCCACATTTCGCCAGTTATGTTTAAGTCCCATGTAATAGGGGGCAAGTCAATTGCCATTAACCGGGCACAAATCCAGACTCCGTGGCTGATACTGAGAAATTCCTGATGGAAAACTCAATAATAATTAGCCCGACCCGGGAATCAAACCCAGGACCTCATGCTTAGCGGTCGCGATCGCGACCACTAGACCAACGAGGCAGTCAAAGTCTTAATAATATGTGTATTTATCAAAAAAAAAAAAACTTACTAAATTATTCCCTCAATAATTTCTACGCTGAGAAAGCAGGTGATACTTTTATCCATTTATATTTAATTCCTCGGTCACTTGAAAGTATTGATGTAATAAAAATCAATCAAGACTTTAAAATGATGGCGCCGAAATGGATTTAATTAATTTTGTTCATTCGGTACTTACTGGTTTCTGAACGTATAGGATTGTATTTTCACGCTTGTTGAAAGGTGGATTTAAGATAGAAATGCCTTAATATTTCCTCAGTATTTTTGTGAAAATATCTCTTGAAGAGGATTTTGGGCCAATAGCTTGTCTTGTCTTATATATAATTCGTGGGTATATAAGTCGAGTCAGCAGTGCAAGTACAAAGGAATCGATTCGATAAATCTGACAGTTATTCTCGACAAAATGAGTTTTTATCTTTGTTATAAACTCATTTTGTCGAGAATGACTGTCAGATTTATCGAATCGATTCCTACGTACTTGCACGGCTGAGTCGAGTCCGGAGTACGGTCGATAGTCTGTCAAAGATGCTCAATATCCCGCCAAAACCGTCTCTCAATCACTGTTCCAAATTCAAACCTCCGAAAAAAATTAAAAATGGCCTACCGAATCCAACACCACAGCAA
This sequence comes from Xestia sexstrigata, assembly GCA_941918905.2. Taxonomy (NCBI): domain Eukaryota; kingdom Metazoa; phylum Arthropoda; class Insecta; order Lepidoptera; family Noctuidae; genus Xestia; species Xestia sexstrigata. The sequence goes on from OW799229.2 coordinate 6,261,286, forward strand.
GCCCTCGATAAATCACACCATATTCCTTCGCAATAAATCTACAATATAAATATTCAACGCACAAGACGGGCTGTGAAACATGGCCATCCATTTTGTAAAATATATGAAAGCCTCTCCGCTACTTGTTAATAGTTACAGTCAGTAAATCGTAATTACTGGGTTCGTATCGTAACATCGGATCGCCGCAAGACCAACACCCCGGTTTTTGGTAAGCGTGTGCTGTAGTGGTGCGAATGTGAATCGAGTTGGTTTCGTTGTTAGTCGATTTGTGTTTTGACCATAGATTCTATTAAAAAAAAAACTATTTGTGTTTTCAATCTATGCGAAGAAAAACGAAAAATGGCTGACTACGATATTTATATTAAAAAGTTGGAATTTTTAACTTTATTAGGTACTTGGGAATTACTAACGGAAACGGAACGGAATTACTGCAGATCCGTAACGAGTAATTCCCAAGTATGGTCCAGTACAAACAAATGATTGCAATAACAAATGAGTTTCTGGTTCGTTAAGTGTCTTTTACACCCATTTTATTGCTATATTTTTATCTAAAATCAATTCAACTTAGTCAATCAATTGTTTTACAGGCAACTAGGTCAATAGATAGAATATTATGTACCATAGCCACAAGTAAAGCTAGGTAATTTAAGAAAAATAACTTCATAGTTCATTTTTTTTCCATAAGTCGAGTAAAACCGTAACTACCGCCACACTAACGATACCGCACGATTCTCAGCACTGCATATTAATATCAAACGCACTTTAAACTTTTTTATTCGGTACAAGAACGCGCGCCGTGAAAAATTTTTGAATTTGGAATTGTCCGCGGCTCTTTTGGTGCGCTTTTTAAAAATCGAACGCGAGTCCGTTTTTTTTCTTTTGTTTAGATGCGCCTGTGATTATTAGCGTAATGGAATTTTGGTATACATCCTTCAAAATGAATGAATATTTTAAACAGTAAGGAAGGCTGTCAGAATACTGAAGTAGCGCAGCATGATTCTTTTGGTTCTAGAATAACATTTTCAGGAAAGCACTGTTCATGAAAATATTTCAAATAATTGTATGTGGAAATTGTATTAATTAAGAGGCAAGATGGCGGCATAAATTCTAACAATGGACACGCACCATAAAAACATACAGAGACCAAGTTGTTCTATATTCCTAGAGACTCTTCAAATCAAAGATAAGAACTAACTACAATTTAAAACGAAAACATTAGTTACAAATTCAAAAAACCGAACACAAATCCTTTCAAATTCAGAATTCAGTTACAAATCCAAAGGCTTGCTGGCCAGTGTCGCGATCGGAGATAGATATGCAAAACTGTTTGCGCAGCCGTGCTGCCGAGCCTCATAAATCAACGGCGTGATATTAATACTTCCAGCGAGAATGCACTAGTTAAATACATGTATGAAATGAAAAGGGATAATACGTTTTGAAGATCGATATTTTCTTCACTTTTTGGAGAGCAACGCCGCGCCGGTTATTTAAAAAATGAATCGTTAGCTTTCCTGTACCAATAGTCCCTTGTTATTGATACTGGTAGCCTGTATCATCCCATTGCTGGGCAAAGGCCACTCCTCATCACTTCCAAAACCTTCGATCCAGGGCCAATGCGGACCACTAGTCGTTGGTTCTGTCCAGCTCGTCCCGCCATCTCCTGCGAGGTCTACCGCGACGCCTTCTGGCTGTGTCAGGGCTCTCCACATCGTGGTTATTTTGGCCATTGAAAATACTGATATTGACGTTACCTGAAGATGCTTCTTACGGAATAATGGTCTCCTAATCGTATATGTTTGCGATATTGAAATGCTTAGGTAATATTGATTCCTAGAGGACTTTATAATCTTACCTATTTAAATATTTCGCTAGAACAGTTATGTTTAAGTTTCATGTGATCAGAGACAATCGAATTGTCAAATACCGAACCCAAATGCAGACCCTAGGCTGTTACCGAGAAATTTCTGGATGGAATAGCCTAATAACAATTTGTCCGACCTGGAAATTGAATCTAGGACCCCATGGTCAATTGTGACTATGGGAACAGTTTCGTACAACTTGAGATGCACTAAGACTTGTCAAAACTCTTAAAAAGGTCAAGTGAAGTTTGTTTTGACACAACCAAAACTTAGCAACTTTTTAATAAAATGATTTATGAACAATCCACAATTTCACATTACATTCATCAAAAAACTCCCAACAAGCGCTTCCCATGACTCCATACAACCATACAAAACTTATGTATGTATGTCGGCGTCCGTCATACATACAGACGAAACAATGCGATGCCCCGGGCCGCGACACACCCTCAAGCAGTAGTGATGTGCTGATGTCGTGTCGATAACTAGTGATGGGAAAAAAAATATTGTTTTTCGCTGAGAGTGTGAGTAGCTTCGAACCATTTATCTAATTATTACACACTAATTACTTACATTACCTATGGCAAAATAAATGTAGCCAGTTGGCCACCGAAAATAACAATAAATTAATAATTTATGCTTTTTAATTAGGTAAAGTTTAAATTCTTAGTTTGTGTAGACTCTATCTCCGTGGACAAAAATGTATGAATTTATGTATGTGTGTTAGGTTTAATTTTTATGACTTATTCAGGTCAAAATGAGATTCTATTTTCACCTTTAGATATTTTGTAACAAATTCCTATTATCATTAAATGATTATTCACCCACGAAATAAATCTAAATAATATTAAAATCTTAAAACAGAGCCACACACATACCATACCAACCGTACTCCGCCCATTGCCCGCCTACCGAAAAACTGAACGTAAAATGTACCAGCTAAAAAACAATAAAACCCTTTGCCAGATACGAAAGAAATAAGAAAAAATAGTAAAAAAATATTGTATGAACAGACGAGCGGGTGATAGCGGGTAAAACGTTTCGTTAATTTTGTGTTTAACTGTACTTTAATGAGGAAAATGTTGGGAATTTTGTTTACTTTTTAATTTTTGAGGACTACCGACCATGTGTAAAAATAAACACTATAATTGATTGATAATGTAGGTTTTGCAAATTGAATTATTATTTTATTATTGAATTAAAAGAAAAATATATTGGTTATCGTGGCTAGCAGATATCGCAATTTTTATGGGCAGTCTTAATAAACCGTATATTTGATTTTACTAAAATAAAATCGCACCTATAATCATTTAGAAGTTAGGCAAAATTTTCTTCACTAACATTGTCACGATAAAATTTACGTTTTTTTCCTAAACTTTATAAAAAAAAAAGTTACATAAGTCACTCGTCTGACCCGCCTGCGATGAAAAAATAAAATTGCGCCGTTCTTTTTGAGTAAAAAAAAAAAACAAAAGAAAAACTTCACTCTTCCCCGTTGGTACGATACCGCGCTTTTTATTAAAAGAATAGTCCTATGGGAATCAAATAATTAACTTTTAATTACTTTCTCCATACTCTATTAACTTATTAAACAAAATTATAAAACAAGTTTTTCGATAATCATGTTTTGGTGTTGCATTTTGAGATATTTTTTTTAATATAAATTATACTTTTGACGATTATTTTTAAGATCTCAATCATGCTACGAGTATGAGTGTAAAATTACAGATAACAGCCATTTCTTTTAAAAATATCTAAATGGGGTCTTACATAATTACATAGCTGACTAAGATAAAGAATGTAAAACCCCATTTAGATATGTTTTTAAAATATGACGTGTAGAAGTACCTAATTCCACAATATGTAAAAAAAAAACATTTTACAAAAAAAATCTTTTATTTGTTTGTTTTATTACTAATAAAATCGCATAAACATGCCTAAAACATGTTCACAACAACCGAAAGGCCGAAGCTAGAACCGAAAATCTTTTTTTTCTTTGTTTTTTCTTGTTCCGACGTTATAGTAAGGGGTGTGTCTATCTCTCGTCTCGCTTAGCCTAAGGTTCCTTTTCCTAAGTAATCTCATTTAGATCTACACAGTTTTGGGAACTGTTACCGAGAGAAGTGTTTGCTGTCCATAATTTTTATTAATTATTGAGAGTCGAATAAAAATTGGTTTAGATTTGCTATTTTATTGGTCTGTAAAATCTTTGATCAGATAGGTGTATTTGTGTACGGTTGAACTATCAAAATTATTGTGTGTTTAGTAGCTCTGTAAATTAAAATATTGTTAATGACAGATGTTACAAAAAACTGTGAACTGGAAATCAACAACGCCTGAGTAGATAATATTGTAACAGTTTTTTATTTATTTATTTAAACTTCATGTACAAGGGTGGTACATAGGCGGACTTAATGCCACAAGGCATTCTCTACCAGTCAACCTTTCGGTCAAATAGGATAGCATTGTGATAGAGTACAACAAAAATAAATAAGAAAAATACCATTTTGCAAGCATCAATATTAAAAACCATAACAGTTGATATTATTAGAAAAGCTGAAGATTAGGTATAGGAAAATACCGCCTAATTAACTTTCTTCAATACTGCCCGAATGTCCTATAATAATAAAAAAAAAACCTTTTGTCTTAAAATAAATAAAAACTTGTTATCAGTCATTCATTATATATGATTTATATTTCTTAAAACCAGCGAGTATTACTTCACAATCCATATTTTATTGAAGTGTGAACAAGACAAGGTTTTATTATTATTTAAATGGTTAATTAGCAGATACTAAATACATGTAATACTTTGGTAAGTACTCATTATTTTTATAATTACAACTCAAGTTTATTTATGAACGATATTGTTCTTAATTTTAAGTTAAAACTGGTTGTATTGTTTTAACTACATAATTATATAAAAAATCGTTTTCTTGAGTTTCTTTTTATTGAAAACATTCAGTAGTGACTTATAAAGTAGAAAAAATCTACATGACGGGGTCCGTACTTATTTGTTAAGATTATAAATTACCAAAAAAAGTTCTACTTTATACAAAAAAAAACCTTTGGAAAATAAATAACCTCAAAGCACTTCACTTCACGACTGCACCTCACGTGCCGCGCTTTAGGCTAAAGTAGAGAATTCTTTAAAAAAATTGATAAAAATGATGTTTAAGGCATTAATTAAAAGTTAGTCTGTATGTAATTATGTGTATATGTCTCGCGGCGATTAGCAGTTGGTTGATACGAAGGTTCCGGGGTAACATAACTCTAGGGGATGGGCTGAGGTATTTTTGGGGACACACCCTTCGGTTTTGACAGGGTCCTGTATTACGTAATGGTTATTTTTGTGTGTTATGAAATATTGGTGTAAAAAGTGTTTAAAACTGACGTTGAATGGGAAAGTTCAGTAAAGTAATATTTAAAGTAACTTAATATTTAAATATTTGTGTAAAATATTGAAAGACAATCATGTTTAATTCAACATAATCCTAAAAAATTATCAACACAATCCTAAAAAAATATCAACACAATAAAAATGCTTGTGCAAATAGGCATGACGACAGTATCAAAAAATTGCAAATCTATTTAGTCCGTCAGTTAGAGTATTGGAAATTAATCGCATCAAAACTCGGGAGTGGGGGCTCGTGACGTCAGAACTAGGTAAAAATTATACCTAGGCGTGACGTATTGAGAATTTTAAAAGCGTCATATCTTCGTCAATTTTGATTTACGTAACAAAAGAAAAAACACGGGTCAAATATTTTTTGATAATCTAACTGACGAACTAATTAGTTTTTTTTTGTCATCTCGCCTATTAAATGTAGGTAAATAAGAATAGAGCATTTTACTCAGTGAATATACCAGCCACTTTTAACACAAACGTAATTTTTGTTTTAATTTTAGAATGTTTTTAAAAATTCAAATAACTGTCACGCTTAGTTCGACATTTTCAGAAAAAGCAATTACATAAACAAAGTTACATAATTACTACACTCGAAACAAATAAACGCAATGATTTGTTTGTTTTTCAAATAACAACTCGGCAATAAATCTACAGATTGCCACTAAATCGACATTAAAAACGTTACTCATGTGACGGATTAGCACAATTATCTCATAAATTAATTTTGTCGTAAAAACGAGCGCGCGTGAGCACACTAACAGTTCATAAAATATAATTAGTAAACGAAGTAGAGCAGCTTCGTCGGTCTAGTAATCGCAAGCGCTATACTGCTAAGCCTAACACTTTGCCCGACCTGGGTTTGGTTCCCAGGTCGGGCAAAGTGTTACTGGGGTTTTTCCATCAGGAATTTCTCAGTAACAGCCACGGAGTCCTCCCTTTAACATTGGACTTAACTGGCGAAATTTGGGTGTAATATTGGGTACATCTCTGCTTAATTAAGCCTTCGTGATGTTATGTTTTGTTTAAAAAGAATTAATCAACGAAATAGAGCACGTTCCGTACCGTACTAGTGGGTGTGACCGGGCGAACGTTACGTTAAGCGCTTTTTAACATGACTGTACCTTTTTTTCTTTTCTTTTTGGATTTTGAATTTCGAATATTTTTTAAGGTTTTATGTGAGTGTGTTTTGGGGGCTTTTGGTAAGGTGAGTTCGAAAAAAAATAGAGGTTCATTAAAAATCTTACTTTATACTATATAAAGCTTTCTTCTTATGAACATTAAATCGTTTTCTTTAAGGCGTTAGTGTTAGTATTTATTAGTATTCAAATCCGGGCAACTAACAATGTGACTTTTTCAATTCATATGTAGTACTTTCTACCTTATCTTGGACATCACAGACATCGGTGAAGGAAAACATCGTGAGGAAACCTGGACTTTATTCACATTAATATAAGTCTGAAATCACCAAACCGTCTTGAGCAAGCGTGGTGATCTATGTTCGTGCCTTCTCTGTTGAGAAGAGCCCTTTGCCCAGCAGTGGGACAGTAATAGCCTGGTATTATTATATTAGTAGGAAGGAAGTGTTTAAACTAAAAATATAACATTAAGCTACCTCAAATTAGCAACTCTATATTTGGTAGTTCAAACTTCGTCTGAAATACTGTTAGAATAAAGTTCTAATCAGCTTGCACTACAAAGTGCGTCAGTCACTGCGGGCCGAACCGACCTGCGTTATAGTTAGTTCAGTTAGAATAAAATGTTTCATGATCTAATTTGAAGTATTTTATGATTGCCAGCGGTTTATCGTTCAGTTTAGAGGTAACTTTGGGTTTTTTTTTATCGCGAAAATTTTTAATCGTGTTTTCGCCAAATATAGGACTTAACATTAATCCTCAAGTTTACCATATATTTATTTCAAAATTAATGCTGCAGTATTTTAGGCGTAACGGAGGATCATGCTAAGCCATTTGAGGTAGTATAGGCCCTTAAACATGACTTGCGAACTGTGGGTGAAAGTACTACAGGTACACTTCTGCCTAATTCTTAGGAGATTAAAGGCATGATGTTATGTTTGTATTATCTCTCTACATCATGATAAAGGTTTCACTTATGTTACGTTCATGATACATCAGTGTGATTTTTCACAAAACTAACTAATTCTGTTTTTTTTTTCTAGCTCATAGATTTTGTCCCACTGCTGGGCCACGGCCTTCACCAAGTCTTTTACCTCTTGTACCTCACCACCTCGAAATAACCCTCGGATCATAATCTGCCTAGCCTTTTCCCAACAATGTTGAGGTCGGCTTCCAGTCTAACCGGATTCAGCTGAATACCTGTATTTTACATGGAGCGACTGCCTCTCTGACCTCCACAACCCAGTTAGTTTTGGGTAGTACGATAGTCCTTGGTAAGACTGCACTGACTGTAACGACTGTCAAAGATCTAGGTACAAATGACAGCCGGGACCAACTGCTTAACGTGCTTTCCGAGGCACGGAGGAAACTCGGTATGTGGTGGTGCTCACTCATCCACAAACTAACCTAGGCAAGCACGGCTTAACCTAAAATCGACCTCGAGCGGCTGTTATTATTTAGCCACGAGCTCTTTTTATTTACCCTAAAACTTTAAATAGACATAATTTCTGCCACATTAAATTTACATTCGTTACCTTATAAATTAAAGATTAAACAGACAAACATAACCTACGAACACAAAAAAAAAACACTATTTAATCAGATTATTATCATTTAAACAAAGTCAAGCACCATTTAATTTACGACGACAATTACTTTAAAACAATGACTTCAAAAATTAACAAATTGTTCTGTCAAAACAAATTGTTTCACCAAAACGTAACAATTAGTTGGACGGATAATTAAATTGTTTAAGTTAATTTTAATGATTTAGTGCAATGATAAAACATTTGAGTGTAGCATTTGTTTTTTAAACTTGTAATGACCTGTTACACCAATGATTGGTTCGTATAAAAGCCGATATCTCAACATCTGCCTAGCTTTTTCCCAATTATGTTGGGGCCGGCTTCCAGTCTAACCGGATGCAGCTGACTACCAGTATTTTATATGGAACGACTGATCTTACCTCCACAACTCAGTTAGTGCTGGGTAATACGAAACCGTTGATAAGACTGGCTGTCAGACTTTCGGGCCACTGACTACCTGTAACGACTGTCAAAGATTTACAAATGACAGCCGGGACCAACAGCTTAAAGTGCTTTCCAATACACGAATATATGTAATGGGTGCTCACCCACGGACGAACCTAAGTAAGCACGACTTAACCTAAAGACAGACTCGAGCGGCTTTTAGTATAGCCACGAGGTTCTCCCGTTTCCTATTACCCCGTATATACAGGGTGTAAAAGACCTCATCACGAAGCCGTCAACCAAGCATTCTGTAAATCAAACTAAGTAACTTTACGCAAAAATTATTGCTGGGAAACGACTTTTTTTTTGGGGTGGAAAATCATGTTTCTTTTTAGAACTCAATGTAACGCACTCAAAACATTGTGCTGATGGATAGATTGAATAGTACGGGGGTCATGGAGGTGTTTAAAGTAAAAATATTACAATAAAAACTTGTATTAAAAAAAAAAAACGTGTCAAAAAGTTGGAACTTTGACCCCCAATATCTCCGTAACTAGAAAGTTCCCAGGTATGGTGTAGAACAAAAAAAATATCGCAATGACGAGGAGAACAAGTGCCTTTCGGCTTCGTTAAGAGGTGTTTTACACCCTTTATCATTATTATCAACTTTCACGTTGTATTAAAAACGAGTGACATACACATTCGCGTGTCAAGCCTGAAGGTGACAAAACGTGTCGTAAGTCGGTAACCTTTGAGTCAAGAACTTAATGTAAAGGGAGTCGAGTGTCCCTTTAATGTTGGCTATCGACTTTATGACCAGCCGTAACGCGTTCATATAGCGGGTAAGGCGATGTTTTAATGTTAGAGCCAGCTGTAACACCTTACTGACGACAAATTGAGGCGGAAACCCACCGCGGCGCACGGAGAGGCTACGCACGTGTGTTAAGCTTCGCTTTGCAAGAAAATGTATGTGATTGTGTCCACTGCATACCACGGACACGCTATGCATGAATACACGTCATTAGTACATGGGTAGCTTGCTCGAATAAAGCTGAACGCAGACCGGGACGGCATGGCAAGGGAATTACATTTTTGCCAATGGACATTCAAACGTATTGATATAGAAATACGAGCGTAGCGCGTCTTTCAATACAAATCCCTTTGATGCCACGGCACGCCACGGGAAAATTTTAAAGCATAGCAATTTATTTCGTATTTCTATATCAATACGTTTGGTTGTTCATTGGTAAAAAATTAAATCCCTTGCCATGCCGTCCCGGTCTGCGTTCAGCTTAAGGCGCTTACATAGCTCAACGCTGTCAACGCTATGCACGCTGTGAACGCGGTACACACTATACACGTAAAGTCTTGATCGTGTGTAGTATCTCCATGCGCCGCGGAGGCCATCCACGTGTACTGCAGTGGAACGTAGACCCACGTCTTCAAACAAATGAATCCACGCAGTCAACTTGCACCGCGTGGCCGTGCACAGCGTGCACCGTAGTGGATTTGCACCTTTAAGGGTGTAAAAATTCTTGACGAGCCGAGAGGCACTTGTTCTTTCAGTCATTGCGATTTTTTTTTTGTTCCGGACCACCTTCTACATAGTTGCAGAGATATTGAAAGTCAAAGTTCCAACTTTAATGTGTGTTATTGTGGAGCTGTTCTACAAGCGATGGGGCACTTGATATCGTGTTTTGCTGAAGGACGTTACTAGGACGCTAAGATAAGATTTAAGAAATTAAAAATAGAAGGACATGTTTATTTTGATATGCAAATGATCCTTTTTTTTCGGTTTGCAAAAAAATACAAATGATATTTGAATACTACAATGCTTAAAAACCCATTAACATTAAAACAACTAGTCTTTCACCTATAATCAACACTTTATTAATGCTTTAGCTAGATAAGACTGGAGTTATCACCTTAATTAGCATTTTAAAAGAACTAATTACATTAAATAGTATTATGCTACTGTTTTTCAAATTTATGTTTAGTCGTATTTCCAGGTGTGTAGTATTTACCTTAACGTTTTAGCGTAGTTAACTAATATCCAGCCGTACGACTCTATCAATATATATATATATATGCAAGGGTAAGCAACGCTCGCTGAGGTCGATCCGTGGATGGGTGACCATTGCTAACATACAGAGTTCCCTCCGTGCCTCGGAAAGCATTTTAACTGTTACTTTATGCCATTAGTCCTAACTGTCATTCGTAGGTCTTTAATAGTCGTTAGAGGTTGTCAGGTGACTGAAAGTCTGAAATCAGTCTTAGCAAGGGATATCTTATTATCCAGTACTAACTGGGTTGTGGAGGTCAGATAGGCAGTCGCTCCATGTAAAATACTGGTATTCAGCTGCACCCGGTTAGACTAGAACCCAACCACAACATACAAAAGAAGAAACCACAACACATAAAGCAAAAAACCTATCTAAATAAATCTAACTTCAAAACCCAAGAAATCGAATCCAAATCTTTCCAATCGAAAGCCGTACTCTAAACCAAAAGACCACCAGTGACTTCACCAACAATACAATGACATTAATTATAAAATTAGTATCATCAAACAAGCAGTCTATTTAATATGATCATTCTAATCATCCCTTGTTAAACTCCGAAAGATTTATAGCCATGTACACTGACAGAGGAAATTAAACCTCGACTGCGAAAGATAGAGTTGTTTATTGAATGTGTTTAGCAAGTGTGGTATGTGACCATTTTGTATTTAGCTGTGAACTTGAATTTGTGGTATGTGGGATGAGCAGAGTTGGTAAAATTTCTGTGTAATCAAATTTATAATGATCAGGGGAAACTTTGAAAATGGAATGAGTCAATAACGGGTACTGAACAAAAAAACTGCCATTTTTGTCTATGAGCTGCAAGTGCTACAGTTGAGTATACAAGGAGCATGTTTTTCATCCTAGACAAAATTCAGGAGCTTCCCACAAGACATAAATAATCAACCTAAATTACGGTACCTGTAGCTATTACATATCCCTGTTGACAGCTCGAAATGATAGTAACTGGGCTCAGTGTCCATCAATTAACTGTCAAAAGGTTAGTTTTGTGTTATGTATGACCAGTCGCGATCAAATATGACGTCATTGGTTGTCATCGTGGCTGATAGTCACCGTAACTCATTTTGACAGACGCTTTCGTATCGATACTTATATTATTTCGATTATGTAAGCATAGTAGACTACAAATTGATGACAACTGAGTTTGAAGTGGCTTTCGTGAAAGACGTTCCACCGTACCCGGGCTGTTAGTCACCGTAAAGTGATATCCACTCAGTGCGATACGTAATACCAATATTATGACATTCTCGGTTGTCATCAAAGTTCAGTGTACAACCGAAGCTTGATAGTCACTGGATATCAAAAAGATACGTAATAGGCGCTACAGGTCAATAATTAACAAAGCTGCTATTTTAAATTGTTTTCAATTTGACAGTATTTCAGAATAACACGAAAGTAATAAACAAAATCACCTATCGCGCGACATGTCTCAGTGTGAGTTTATTTGTATGTGTGAAGGCCCGGTTATAGGGCTAGATTAAACAGACCCATTTTATTATTGTTTCGGGTCGATAATCATTAGCATAGATACCAGGATGCAAAGACACCTTGTAGAGTCCTGAGTTCGATCTTCTGGTTTGGGAAAGTGTTGCTGTTGTTGTACAAGATACTCCTCTGCCCCACCATCCGGGAATAGCCAGTGTGATGTTTATCAAGTTCTGTGTCAAAGGTTCTCACAATAAACTGGTCAAAGAGTCAAAGAACCAAAGGGCCGGGATGAAAATTTATGACCGCACTTTAATTTGTCACAATTTGTTGATTATACGTTTCTCTGTTTGTTGTTAGCGTAATTTTTAATTACAGGTTCGCTTTACATAGAGATTAATTACTGTTGTACTGGTTAAATATTATTTGATTAGATTAGAGCTAGTTTTTGAATAGGATATAGAAATATGGGTTTTCGTGCAGTATCAACTTAACAAAAGGGTTTGCTTAGGTTCATGTTAATCGACCTGATCTGAGTTCAGACTGGCTGCGGACATTTGACTTTTTCAGATACTTTAGAGCATTATCTGTCAAAATCGTGGTGTTCGGAGTCCGGTTTGCAATCTGTCCGTCCTGAGGCCCTACTCCCTAACGCTTCGTCCGTATATTCGGATTTATCCGTCTCTCTCGCGCACGTCTGCAGATGAGAGCGAGTGAGAGAGACGGATAGAAGTAGGGCTTTAGGGTTTGACCGCCCGTTACAAGACTTGAAAAAGACAAATTAATGTAAAGTTTACTCGGTTAACTTAACAGAATTTAGAAGATTAGAAGGTGCGTAGTTCTCGCAACGGCGTATTTGTATGACCTGTAGGCCTATTACGTATCTTTCTGATATCCAGTGACTATCAAGCTTCGGTTGTACACCGAACTTTGATGACAACCGAGAATGTCATAATATTTTTATTACGTATCGCACTGAGTGGATATCACTTTACGGTGATTAACAGCCCGGGTACGGTGTAACGTCTTTCACGAAAACCACTTCACACTCAGTTGTCATCAATTTGTTGTCCACTATGCTTACATAATCAAAATAATATATGTATCGATACGAAAGCGTCTGTCAAAATGAGTTACGGTGACTATCAGCCACGATGACAACCAATGACGTCATATTTGATCGTGACTGGTCATAAATAATACGAAACTAACCTTTTGACAGTTAATTGATGGACACTGAGCCTAGTTACTATCATTTCGAGCTGTCAACAGAGATACGTTATTACATATGTCTGTTGACAGCTCGAAATGATAGTAACTGGGCTATTGCCCTACAGATGTATGAATGTGGACGAAAGGAGTATGTAAGGATCGTTGCAGATGGCGTTCTGTGGTTTCTGCCCCCATGGGAAAAAGGCGCGAGTTTACATATGTATGTCTTGGAGTTTACTTCGTAAACGTTGTTTTTCTCTTCTTCTTCTTCAATCTTTGGCCACCCAATGCTAAGTGTAGGTATCTTTCAAATCTCTCCACTTGTGTCATGGCTATCCAGTTTCTTCCGACCACTTTCTTCTTAAAACGTAAACGTTATGAATCTACGTAACGTTTACGTTCTATATAAAGCCGTATCTACATCTACACTAATATTATAAAGAGGAATGATTTGTATTTTTGTATGTTTGTAACGAATAAACTCAAAAACTAACTAACTACTGGACCGATTCCAAAAATTCTTTCACCATTAGAATGCTACATTATTCGTGACTTCGTGACTTTGTAACACGGGGGTGGGGGGTGGAACTAAGGGAACATAAAGTATAATAATTATTTCGAATCGGCTTTGTAGTTCAACAAATATTGCGTTTTTTACTACTTCAACAAATTTCAATGTGTGTAGCACCCCTGAGATTTATAACTTACATTGTAACATAGATCGTCCATACCGATTAAACAGACACAAATCTATATTTTGTAGCAGGTAGCCAACAGGTATATCCGGAGTTTCGAGGCCAAACTAAAAACCTAGACAAAACCTTGAATCAAGGAAGGGTTTAGAAATCTCCTAGTGCATTTGGGAAACGACGATATGTATGTGAAAATCGACCTTGTGTAGGGTTGTCAAAAAGTTGTAGGATAGAAAAAAACCGTCTTTATCGTACAGTGCAACAAGAATGTTTTGACATTGACAGGTAGCGTTGTTGGTAAATATTTGTGAAATACTTTCGTGAAATTGTGTTGGAAAACAAAATGGCGACGTTAGTTCCGAATTTGACCGATTCTTGCCTAACTGTCACGTAGTTGTGTTTGACAGTTAGGGCTAAACGTCATCGTGACGTAATGTCCTTTGAATAAAGGTCTTTATAAGTAAGACATGACATTGGCTAAATGCACAAACCGTGCGAAGCAAGAAAAAAAGAAAAAGAAAAGCAGAAGTTTTTAACACAGTCTGATTATCTACGGTGTGCAAAAGATACTTTTATCATATCACTCGTTGTCGTAATGTTATATTATTAAAAATATTTTCATTTTTTACACACTAACTCTATAAAAGAAATAAAAATATTTACAAATATCAAAAAAGGTTACAGGGCGTCGAAAAATTCATCACTCGTGGATATAATCTTTGTCGTGTGTTTAGAACCTAACCCGGTGTCAGACACAGTTTAGCAACAAAAAAAAAAAAAAATACAAAATAATAAACAGTCTTATTACTGCATTACATGTATGACATATTTTTTTAAGCCGATTAAATTTCATGATAAATTAATAAAATAAAACAAAACAGATTCATCGTTTCTGATGAACAAACTCTGACAACAAACCAGTTTAAAAAATAATTACTGCACAATTAACAAGTAACGCAGTTCCACAATTCAAAATATAATATTTAAAATCAAGTTTTACTTAAATACAATATAAAGTGCCATCCTTATATGGTTTTAACGTAGCAAGGAAGACGCATGTCGGAACGCATCAATTTAATCATAGTTTCCTTTGCACGAAATTTTTGACGCCTAAAAAAGTTATCACGTTTTTTTTTTGCTTTGTCTGTTGTTCGCGTGCTGTATTTTTTCACGGATGGCATTCTCGAAAGCGAAACTGATACTTGTTTTCTTTATTTAACTTTCTGTGCCTTTAAATAAGTTTTATTTATGATCCATATTAATAGGTTCAAATGCATCTTTACAAATAAAATTTCGGTATGCTTGTGTCTGTAATTTTTCTTTCGCCTAGCTGTGACTTGAGCGACTTTGATGTTTTTTTTGTATTTATCGGGTAAACTGAATGATACTTCAGGGGGCGCTGTGGTGGAATGGGACGCCGTCACCTCCTTCTGCGAAGTGTGTAATGCTAGAGAAGGAGGTGGCGGAACGTGAGAGGGAGAGAACCTCACAGTGTCCCGGCCGCCGCGGGAGACGCCCCGGGCGTCGGGGGCCACCACGTGGCCCCCGGCCACCGTAGGCGCGGCCTGTGGACGGTGGGCTATGGGCTAGCTCGCCGTCCGTCCGTCTCATGACGACAGGCCGTGTCGACGGGGCGTTCGTGTTCCACGCGCGCCTCAAAGAGAGACAGCAAAAAGGAAGGGGTCCGCAAGGACCGATGCCTGCCGGGGTTGCGGGACTGTTCGAAAGAGATACCGTGACCCCGGAACACAAAGGGCGATGAAGGAACATGGATGGGTTTTAGTCAGTAAAAGTCTGACACTCCCTCCTGCTCCGCCCAGAGCGGGAGAAGTCATTTGATGATTTAGATTCCCATCGGAAAAAAAAAAAAAAAAAAAGGGGGCGCTGTGGTCGACATCCAGAAAAGGACAGGACAAGTATGTCGAGTCAGTTAGTGTTTTAATAAAAATGTAAATTAGATTCAAATATTTCGTTATGGTTAATTTGTAATTTCCTTATTTTTGATGTTTTGTTTAACCTTTTAATAGTAATCTTCTATTCATTTAAAACAGTTCCGTGATTGATAGACAATGCATAGCAATAAACATATACAGAAAACACAACAGTTAGATACGTGTTTTTTAAACATTGTTATCGATATATTGGTGTAGTTTTTAAAACTTTTTACGCTGGGGTCTATCTAGAATCATGTATGTCATGAACAGTTTGCGCGTCGATGGTCAGACGCCAGCTTATCAAGATACTACAATCTGTCAAATTTATTTAATAGATTTTCAACTTTATCGCAAAAGTTCAAGGTTGATTGGGAAAGTTTGTCAGTTTCGGGTAGCTTGACGTATCGCCAGCGTATACCCTGTACAAGTTACAATCTAAAAGTTAAAGAAAAGAATACAATTCTCTAGAGATAGCGTCTGAGTCATGATATTTTTTACATTTTAATTTTTGACTAAGCATTTTAAGACATGTCAGAAATATCTAATAGGTTAATTTCCGCTGTGCTATGTATCGTGATATACCATTGGCTGTTAGAACTCAGTGTTGTAAGGGTCAAAGTTATCACACCAAGTCCATAAAGAGTAGATAATACAGTGGGTCATAGACTTGGTATACTTTAGGTTTGAAGAGACCTATTTGTTGGTAAAACAGGACAGGATCAGTGATAAATGTATGTTATGTATTTACACTTATGATTCTAACTGTAGAATTTTAAATACGACTAGCTTTAACTTCATTAGTTTTAATTTCTTTAGCTTTAGCTTTTGACTTCGCGTTCTTTTTGGTAGAAAATTATGACAATGGGAACGTTGTAAATAAAACCACACTCTGTGATAGGTAATGTTACTATAGCTTCCCATTAGTAAAAGAATTTTCAATCAGCTTCCCATTAGTGAAATAATTTTCAATCAGTAGTTCTGAAGATTACATCCAAACTGACAAACACCACCTCTTTTTAATAACACGCCTGTAATTCCCGAAGGATAAGGCAGAGATAGGTGTATCTAAGAGTAAAACCCTATTTCACCAGTTATAAATTTGCAAGGTTTAAGTCTCATGTAATCTGGGGCAAGCCTATTGCCATCAGCTGGGCACAAATCCAGACTTATCTCTTTATAACATAAGTTGGATTATTACCAGTTTTTCCAAGGGGTTTCGTGTTATCGAATAAATGATTTGTGGAGGTCAGATAGGCAGTCGCTTCATATAAAATGATGATATTGAGCTGCATCCGATGAAACTAAAAGCCGACCTCAACATAGTTGTGAAAAGGCAGGCAGATGATGATTCATCAGTCTACAATGTTCCCCCACCTCAATGAGAGGGAATGGGCTGTAATCCACCACGCGGGCCCAGTGCGGATTGGTAGATGTCACATGTCTTCGAATTTTTGGTTTTAGAACATGCCGGTTTTTTCACGATGTTTTCCTTCACCGTTTTGAGAGTAGTGGTGATGAAATAAATTACACAAAGTAATGCGCCTGTCTGGGTTCGAACCCACGACTTACTGTTCGTAAGTCGGGGCCGCCACCACTGGGCCACCGCTGCTCTGTAGATAACGATTATGAAACCATATTTTGTGGTTTATGTTTTCATGTGCTGCGATTATTTAAGATTTACTGATTCTTTAGCAAGACCAGAAATTATATCATTATTTTTATCTAGTGTTTGAATTCTTACATATTTTAGATCAGCACATAACTCTCGTCAGTCATAACCGATAAAAAATTTCATAACTCTTGACGTTTTCTCTCTAATAAAATAGAAAATAGAAAATCCAACCTTTAACTAATAAAACTTATACTACAAAACGAATAGTTAAACGCTGATTAGAATAGTTAACCGACGGCTTTGGTTAACTGCGGTAGCTGGCTATAAAATAAACTGGAATTAAATTAATCTTATCCAACATTTATGGGGAATAAACATATTCTAAGATATTCTTCTATCTGACCCCGCACAACCCGGTTACACGTCCCCTTGGTAAGACTGGTTGTCAGACTTGCGGGCGACCACCCGCAACGACTTTGTGACTGCCTAAAAATGATAGAGTTTGTCAAATTCTCAATTCAGTAACTGAGCGTAACGCTACTGAGACTTTCACATCGTCACAACTCTCTTGCCCTTCTCCCAATTCATTTAAGGTTAGCGCCGCATGTCTTCTTCTCCCATACTTCTCTATTACTCGTCATCTCATCAGACACCTCCTTTCTAGTCATACCATTCTTCACACAGTCCATTCATCGTTACTTTGATCTTTCACTACTGTTAAAACCATCCACATTCATACTTAAAACTTTCATAATGACATTTTTCTCATGCCTAAGAATTTCATAAATTTTAGGTTATTTTTAAAGGTTTACAGAATATTTTGAAACTGTAAAATCTAAGCGTGATTGACGAAAGCGTAAACTACAAGCGTTTAATGAGTTATTTGCCTAATTATATTTATTATACGCACGCGAACAAATTTATTGAAAACAAAGTAAGCGGTGTGAGCAGAACAGCTTAGTCTTACAGACTTGTTAGCTATGGTTAGTTAGGTCATCGGTGGAAATTAGCAAATAAACTTACTGCTTTGCCCATTAGTTGCAAAAAATAGTTTTGTTTCATTACAAGACATACTTTAATAGGCGAGACGACAAAAAAAAAACTAATTAGTCCGTCAGTTAGATTATCAAAAAATATTTGACCGGTGTTTTTTCTTTTGTTACGTAAACCAAAATTGACGAAGTTATGACGCTTTGAAAATTCTCAATACGTCACGCCTAGGTATAATTTTTATCTAGTTCTGACGTCACGAGCCCCCACTCGGCCTCTTCCGAGTTTTGATGCGTTTATCTTTGTCAAATTCATTGATTTACAAAAACAAAAAATACGTGTCCATTAATTTCCAATACTCTAACTGACGGACTACATAGATTTGCAATTTTTTGATACTGTCGTCATGCTTATTGTGTCTCTGTTTCCTAAACTTTATCACTAAGCCATCGAATTAATTTTCATAATTTTTCTTAAAGAAGGAACTTGGTTATCCAACGTTTCCCTCAATGAAAACGTAACAGAGCAATTTTAATTCCATACCTACTCTCTTAAAATAATGAAACCTATACATCTAGGAATAGGTAACAATTTGCATAAATTCTACATCATATTTTATTCACCACGGCTGGCCTTAATCATTTGCAAGAAGGAAAGAACTTTAGAATTCAACGACAATTACAGAAAAAAGAAAAGATCATTTAAAACGATACGCGAATGATTCTAAATTCAAACTCTGCCCTACTATTGGTCGCGACCGATGCGACACATAAAAGTTTCATGATCGACCGTTAGGTGGCGTTCAGAAAAAACAGGGCTGTACAAAGCAGAAATAATTGAAAACGAATACAGAATTTGCACAATTTGAAAAATAACTAAAAAGTGTAGAATTTTCACATTTTCACATTAATGAATATTATTAGGCCTCATATTTACGTAACTTATTAAAATAACATCATTAAAATATAAAAATGACATTGATTAGAAATAATAATTTATTATCATAACTAAAATTGGTTCGTTTTATATCAAAATTAACTGCTTTATTTTGTTAGTTGATATTGGGCAATAACTTTTGAAGCATTCTCTACAATGCTTTTCAACAGTATTGAGTATTTACATATCAAAAACTTTTCGATAGATTATGTCAATCCAATACATTTTTGACATTTCCATCACTGTTATCGCTACGAAAATATTAGTTTCTGTAGCCGTCTGTGTGAAGGTTGTGGGATGCGTTTGTCCAGCGCTGAACATCTTATTAATGCTATGATTATGTTTTCTCTTACCAAAGTAGTGGTTTAGGTGTGAATAAGATACATTTCCATGTTGATCTGGGGAGGGAAAAATACAGTGAAAAATGTAAAGAAAAACAGTAACTATTTTTATAAAATAAAGTAAAAATCTAACTCTCAAATCAAGATGAAGATTGTCTACATTTCACAAAACTGTAATATAATAAACGATAATATTTTTTCGATGAAATTCTGGCTACAGTACTTTTTCTTAAAAAGATAAAGAAACATTTTTTCGTAAGTGGCAACCCTAATTATACTTGAACTGTGCTATGGGGGACCCTATTAAATATTAACTCGTCGGTTCCGTACTACAATTACTAGTGTTTTGACGTACCGTATTCCATGCCACTTTAGATGTCACGATTTTCTGGTGAATTTTCGAAAATATCTGATTTGATTGACATTTTAGCGGGATTTTTTAATATAACGTCTTTGTTTTTAGAAGGTTCATTAAACAAAACATCACGACTGTTGTCCCTAATGGGTTAGGCACAAGTGTGCTTATAGTACACACACTCACACAACATTTTATAGTTTTCATGCACACTTTTTCACACTTTCCTACCAAAAATGTGAAAAATTATAAACAACAAATTTTAGTAAAAGTACCCATTGACGATTTTCTACATTAATAGAATCGTGTTCGTATCGTGGCTCATAAAGAAACCAAAAGTTCACCGAAGTCTCTATAAAATATTCAAGAAAAGAGACATTTTCTTTTTTTTTTTACCAACGAAGGAGTTTTTCGTAGAATTTCGTGATATTCTTAGTTGACGCCTTAAAATGACGGTTCAAACGATAATGTGACGATCAGAACACTTTGGTGACGATAATTTTGGGGTAAAACTCGTAAAAATGTGGTATTTCATAAGACAACTGTAATGTTAGTAAAATTAGGGTAATTTATACGTTGAAAATGGCTTCTTTTGTGTCGAAGGTGTTAAAGTACGGTGGAATTGAATTTGTGATGGTGTAATAGTAGGTATTATGGTTTGGGGGAACTTTAGATCTATTTTACTAATATTTTTTTTCCATATGCCTGTTAATTTTTCATGAAGGTAATTTTTTTTGTGAAAGATATTTGAAATTAACCTCTAAATAGTAAAAGAAACTCAAATGCAAAGCGTAGTATTATTGCAGTAAAAATCATTACAAAGTATGTATGTATTGTGGTCTTAAAATGAGCTCTGCTATCTTGACGCAAAAATAGGTAACCCACATTATGGAACTTCTCAGTTTCATAGAAGTACACGTCATGAAAAATTACTAATGAAAACAACAATCGAATCAGACTATTAGTTACACTCTGGTGCACAGGCCTCCTCTCTGTTGAAAACATTAGTATCCACCACACGGGCCCGTACTCTGAATTTCATACACCTTCGAATTTTTGGTCCGTTATCATGCTTTTCTCCCTTCACCGTTTTTTACATTACAACAAAAATAAAAAAAACAAAATTAAACTTACCATCTTTTGGCGGACTGGCGCATTGCGGCGCGTAAGACCCTAAGTGATAACCATACGTGTTTTGGTGCATCGGAGGAAAAGGATATCCTAATGACCTAGGACTGGGAAACCCTGACGCTTCATGAGGATTTTGCTGCCCCCCTGGGCTCCCAAAATGATGGGGGTGTTGATAACCCCCTTTGAAAGGACCATACCCATGTTGCTGAAGCTCTATGAAAGCAGATTTTGAGGACACATTCGTTGGGGTTGAATTTGCGGAGTCATGAGGGGTTTGAGAGCCCCCCAAATGGTGATGTTGGTGGTCTATTGAGTCTTGGGTGGTCAGGGCCGGCTGTGGGGTGGATGGGCCCCCCCCGTCCGAAGACTGGGGAGGCCCAAACGGATCTGTGAAACTCAGGGTGGATGGTTTATTGTTGGGGGATTGAATTCGAGTAATTTTGAGGGATTGTATTGTCTTCTGGTGTAGGGGGCCGCTGGGTTAGCCTGGAACAAAGAAAATGGCGGTTAGAAATGTAATACATAATATTTGAAAAGGTTTATCATCATTTTTTTCATCAAGTGTTTTTATCCATATTTTGATAGTAGATGGCAGTCTTTATGCCTTAGTATTTTTTTTTTAAGTTTATGCAATTAGTATAATTATTTTGATCTTAACACAAGTATTTCAGTCGTTAGTCATTAAAATCACCAATTTTGATAATTTGTCCATCATCAAAATACACACAGAATTAAGAAAATATTAACAAAAATAGATAAAGTAATAAAATAGCCATGCTGGTAACACAATCAACACAACATATTCAACTCTTGCGCATAATAATGTCGAAGCGAGCCAATCAGCCGTAACGGTTGTTGAATTGTGGGGGTCCGTGAGTCAACATTAGGTTCATAAAAATATGTACAGACGCCAGCACATCAAGCCACCCGAAGCTGTCAAATTTTTCCAATCAACCTTGAACCTAATAGATAAGCGATAAAGTTGAAAATCTATTAAATAAAATTGGCAGAACAATCTGTCAGCTACTATCAGCTGCTTGAGGTGCTGCTGTATATTAGAGCTTCTTACATTGATATTCGTTGTTTTCGTAAAATTTGCGATTTTGGAACTCAAACCAAATCTAAGAGTTTTTAAAATTTTGTTTTTCGTTTGGTTACTGCCTAACCTGGGGTCAGAGTCGCCGTCTCTCAGGCATCATCATCATCATTTCAGCCGAAAGACATCCACTGCTGGACATAGGCCTACCCCAAGTGTCGCCACATTGACCGGTCCCGTGCGACTCGCATCCAGCGGATTCCCGCAACCTTCACCAGGTCATCGGTCCAACTAGTGGGAGGCCTTCCAACGCAACGTCTTCCGGTTCTCTCCGGCGTGCTGGTTTGGTTTCCTCACGATGTTTTCCTTTACCGAAGCAAGTGATAATTATACATTACGCACATGAATCCGAAAAATCAGAGATGCGTGTTGCAGTGATGCTTGGGTTAGAACTCGAGACCTATGACTTGGCATTCCGACAGTCATCCGCCTAGGATAATATTTAAAATTAAGTCTATTTTTCTGAAAGCAAGGTAGAGATAGAGAAAGAAGAAAAGAAGATAAAGAAGAAAAGAAAGATAGAAGGGGGGGGGGGGGGGGATAGTAGAGGTTAGGATTTTAGGGCCGGTGAACGCGTTTACCTACCTCTGGATCCTCTATGCTAAACTTGACAGTGATCATTGTTCTTTCCTAAACTCGGGTTTTACCATGTTTTGTAAATTCTAACTTTTGTTGCAAAATCCCCTGTTACTCCTTTTGAAAAATCACCTAATTTCTACTTTAAAAAATCTTACAGTTATCTCAAATTACGAGACCTTTCTTATAACCAAAACAACGAGAATTTCATCGAAAAAAAAACTCTAAATATAAAAATCCCACCCACTCTCACGGGGTCAGAGAAGGTCAAAAACTGTGGGTTTTCTTTTAAAACAATTTGGTCGTCACGGTCAATTGAATCAATAAGTGGACGCGCATTGTCGTCCATGTAGGGGAGACGAACGTCATTTGTTTTACTTTATAACTTAGTATTTTATTTGGTTACAATATCTGGGAATTAAAAACTAGGATCGAAGAATATTGACGCAGAGGTAAGAAAAACTGGGAACTGGTAAACAGTTCCTTAAATGGATGGACAACGCAGAATTAAAACTGAATTATATATTTGGTTCTTCAGGGTTCGGGGTAGTAGATATTATGAAAATAATTTATGAAGATTGATGATTAACAGGATTGGTGGTAACACTCCACTACGAATGTCGCCCTCACTGCCGACTTTCGGGTTTAACTTGGTGCAGCTGGGTATCATTGTTCTTTCCCGAGTTTAGGAAAGAACAATGATTACTGTCAAGTTTAGCATGGAGGAACCAGAGGTAGGTAAACGCGATCACCGGCCCTAAAATCCTAAATCCTGTCTACCTTGCTTCCAGAAAAATAGACTTAATTTTAAATAATTATTATCCTAGGAGGATGACTGTTGGAATGCCAAGTCATAGGTCTCGAGTTCTAACCTTCTTATCATTGAACAACCATCTAATCTGTGTCTGTCACCTATTTCAATACAATTTCCATTAGCTATTTTCAAATCCACATCCATACAAAATACATATCTGTCCATCCACCTGCACTTAAGCGTGTGGTCCATTCCGTGTACCATTCTTCTGTCCTTTTCAAAATTTATTTGGATTCGGCACAGCGTGTCGTCTCCTTCCACACTTCTTTTATTCTTCATCTCCGTAATCGTGCCCTTTCTAGCGATCTCATCCTTCACACATTCCGATGACATTTCCTTTGGTGGGGACCAAAGGAAATGTCATCGGAATGTGTGAGGCATGCTGTGAGGATAGTTTTAGGTATGAATGTAGATACATTCATACCTAAAACCATCCTAACGGCATGCTCATCACACTTTAACGCCATCTTAAGTTTAACGTGTGGTCCATTCCTATTAGATTTCATTATTGATGTCCCAAAAAAATGAAACAAGCGACCAATATCTTACGAGATTTCTCACAAACCTAACTGGAAACAGCGCCTTCGGTATAAAACAAATGGTAGAATGAATTAAGATGAGAAAAAAACAACTCTTTTCGGCAAGATCTTTGTGTTAATTACTGGTAGGGTTGCTACAAGGAGGTTAAGTTTAACAGCTTTCTTAAATAATTTAGTGCAGTATGTGATTGTTAGTGAGATACGCTGAGTTTTAGAAAAAGTTCAGTTTTTTCTAGCCTCATCTTTGTCATTCATTAGGCAGTCTCCTTCGCGAAACCTAATATGACTTTAACAAATTCCCGGTCTACTGTAAAACTAGAAAACCCATCACATGAGGACCATGCAGATATGTGTCTGAGATGGTCTTTTTCATTTATATCGATATTGGATATTTTTTTCATTTATGACGGCCGCTTGTTCTGGTTTTGTAATTTTTTGCCAATATTTGTCGTATTTATTTTATTATGCAATAGTTGCACCAGCTGAATAAAGATATTCCTCTAGTATGGTCCATTTTGTGCAGATCAGGCCACTACTTGCTAAATAACACTGCACTGAAGCAAATATAGACCACAAAACTGGGTATGAAGACTTGAAGTGGAACAGATTAATAAATAACAGCAGAGTATGCACCATGATTGACACTAAACGTAGCTGTGTACCAGTTTCAGCCAGCGGTGCTGATGTATTCAATGTATGAATTATTTTAATGTCATATTTCCATTTAGGTAGAACTGTAGATAGAAAAATGAAAGACGGAGATAGAGACACTAGAGTAAACTGTAAAATAACATAGAAACTCTGTTTGGCAATGAAATAATAATGGTCAAGAGACACACGGCAAAGTGACATTTCATCAACGGTCAAGAAACTTAAACTTGTGTTAATCCTGTTTAAAGTTGTTGTCGACATGCGAAACTGTACCCTTTCAAATAATGAAGAGAAAAATAAATGCAAATTTCTTTAAACAATTCTAATACTGCATCTTCCATTGCAATTTCTTCATCAACGAGACATTCCACATTAAATTTCACCTTTACCACCAACCCTATCCCACTATCTACTATCCTTTTCACTCTGCCCACATTCCCTATATCTTCATCTCTTTCCATTTCCGAGTGTTCGCCGGCGCCGCCAAAGGTCGGGTCAAATCGTTTCGTTTTTTTTTTCTATGTTTGTTAGTCGTGTTGATTGCTTATGTTAGTAATAATAATGTTTAGCCATAACTAATTGGTGTAGAGTTTTATTGAAAAATATTTATCACACTGAGTATTGGAGGATTCAATTTGTTAGGAATTGGTGATAAATGTGAAATGAGAGACGTTAAGGGTGAAGATGATGATTCGATTGAGGAAGTTTAAGATTAAATGCCGACTGTAGCACAGATGCAGCGACAAACTGAAGATATCAGGATTGGTGAAGAGATTTTGATAATATGTAATGACAGGATGAGGATACGGAAATCGTATGATCAATCAATGAAGTGCTTACAAATAATTTATTGAACATTTGCATTGCATTCAACACTGGTCGATAACGTAAAACAATTTATCATCAACATCATTTATTCGAAAGCCATCTACAGTTAGACATTCTATATCGAACTATTAAATGATTATTTAAATAAATTCACGAACGTCAAAAGACGTTTTTGTTCAAACAGACTTCCTTCTATCAATCTATCCTTGTCTAATTCAAACTTTAGATATATCTAGACTATTATTTTCTTACTAACTACACGGGGCACGTAAACCCACTGATCCAAGACGCAAAGGTTCATGGGAACTCATGGAAAAACCCCATAAATAATGGGTGCCCCATAAAATGGTATTAAGTATTCATTAGAGAATGTCGCATGGTCCAATGGCTTTTGTAGTTTGATGTACGAAATTTTTGTAGTCAGGTTTTGTTAGGATGATTTTGAGCGTAGAAAAATGGCTTGATTGATAATGATTTGGATATTATTATGATGATCAGGCTACTTGTGGAGATATGTTCTCAATGTACTATGTGAAAGTCAAATGTTTTAAGAAAATTTTGAAGAAGCAATTTACTTAGGCCAAAATCTTGTAAAGAAAATTTATGTGCCTAGACTACAAATCTTTCAAATGAATTTACATAAACAAAGATAAAACAAAAACTGGGCCAAAAAAGCTAATAATATTAGTTGGGACACTTTAAGAAGACTAGGAAATTAGAGTATAGTCATAGTTAGAGAAAAATGGATTAAGATATACAGGGTGGAATTTTGTAATGCCACCTGGAGGGAAAGTACTCTTAATACTGCAGATAGAAAATTTTACTCAAAGGAAACATTCCTTTATTTTTTGATAGAAAGCAAACTGCATTCAAAGATTTTCGAAAATTCTCTTCTCCCACACCCGGGAATCGAACCGGCTAAAATCTGAAAAAATTATACCCTGTACTTTTATTGCATCGATCGTTAGGGTCAATTATAAGGATGAAATCTCTCTAACAAAGATGATAAATTAAATGAAAGGAAAACCAGGAAATTTGAAGTTACAAATTCAATGAGTCAAGTTAAAGCTCTTTAACTAACATACATCTAATTTTGTAATGCAGACTCCTTTGCAACATACTCGTAGCTGCGTGTATGAGGTAATTTAAATATGGAATGTTAGATCCTGTATAGGCTTTCGCCCTACAGGTAGTAGACAAATCCAAACTAAGATTAAAAATAAATTCAATTCAAACCAAACTTTAATCTAATTAAAGATGAAGAATGCCAATCCAATAAAATGATAATCAATCAAAATTCTTCAATCAACACAATCAATTAAGACAAACTGAATAATCAAAATTATGTTTAAGCTTAGCAAATTCAGAAGTAGTAAAACTACAATGATTTACGTACATTTTTCATCATTGCTGATTGTATCTGTCTAATTACCCTATTGTTATTTATTCATAGGATTTTATTATTCATTAATAGTTACATTGTCAGCGGTAACATACGATTTTGCGATAACCTTAGAATTATATGGCCTATCACTGAGTTCATCATCATCATTATTAGGGTCTATTTTTTAATAGCTGATTATATTTTTTGCTATATCTTTCTTTTAATCTTCCTTCCTTGTTTCGAATTTATCGTTGTCCCGAGGGCCTAGAAAAGTGGCGACCATTTTTAAATGGTTTCGTTCTTTTGCTACGGTTTTCAACAGGACTGACATCAGCTTTCTCATCGCTAGCTTCTTTCTCATACATTTTTGCAACTTTCCTATCATCGTTATCACTGATAGGAGTATCACTTTGACTAGGCTGTCAGGAATACACTCTTTGCAAAATGCTTTCTTTCTAAGCAAAATTGTGTGTGAGGTCCTATTTCTTTGGTCGATTTTCTTATAATTTAATTTTATATTCCCTATAATATGATAATGGTTCCTATCATGAATTCTAGCATACTGCCGCTGCCTTTAGTAAAAGTGCCTCATCTGAGGTTAAAGAATGAGGCATCAGCACAGCACGGCAACAGTAGACACTTTTAAATACAAATTATTGGAACTATCCAAAGAAGATTTTGTTTTGTAGTGCACATTGACTGGTTATCATGTACCGACAATTTGCAGGAACATGAATATTCATGCTTCAAATACCAGGGATCTAAGATGGGAATCAAAAAACGACACAGAATGTCCCAGCTGTTTGTGTAAGCGTATCTTAAAAAAGTAAAATGAGGGAAACTGGTTACTTTACTTCTGGGAAGTTGGGTGCTCGCAATTTATCTGTATTAACCTAGTCACTGTGTCCTTTAATACGAGTTTCAAGTATTTACATGGTCCTTCGAGCCGGATTATTATTATTATTATTCATTCTTGCTATCATGCACGTATATTTTTATTACTTCCTCCAGAGTTTGACTTGTTAACTGAAAACTGTTTGCAATCTTTCTTGCTGGATTGACCGGATACGGCAAAAACGAACGAGGTCTAAAAGAATATGAGGAAGACCTTAACTCAGGAGTGGGACATCTTAAGTTAACAAAAAAAAATTAACTGAATGATAAATTATGAAAAGTAATGTGCGAAATAGTCATGGCTTGTGACATTCTTTGATTTTGGCTTTACAATTTTTCAAAAAAAAAATAAGCCTAGACTAAATGAAAGAAATTACTAAAAGGCTCTTTTTCTAAAACAAATTCAAATTAGAATTCTCAAGACTCACTTGTCTATACTTTGCGAAAAGGCTATCAATTGTTCAACACAGAACAAAAAATCCATGGAGCATGCACTGCGTACTATAAAATTATTATCAATCAAGTGAGACGGAATGATTGAATAACAAATGTTTTATTCCCTTAAGAACAATGTCGTCGTATGAAACGGAGGGTAGGCAAAAAAATTGGCGCCACGTCTGACCCAGAGTTATTAATTAAAATGAGGATGCGCAGAACTAAAGGGTTGAGTGCCATTTGTTAATTATGAGGTTTTTCTTGACTTTTCTTTGTTAGGGTTGTGGTTGTTCTACGCGAACATTCGCAGCGTTTTACTGTTGTGAAGTTAAATGATACCTATTATGCACTGAGTGTGTGGTGGATAGTGTCTCGTTCTTTCTCACGGAGAGGAGTCCCAGTAGTAGGAATATTATAATTCATCGTGACTAGAAGAACAGATCACAACATCAGAGCTCTTTAATCAAAAATGTATTATTTTATGTTCATTTTGGGCTTCGTACAAACGTAACCACTAAAATCATAAGCCTTTGCAAAGTCATTTTCATCTGCATTAGTAAGATTTCCTACTTCATCAGTACTATTTCTATTCTCCCGATCTGCGAACAGCACTCGATTGGCTCTTCAGTGTTCGCGCAAAACAAGCTCCCCCTTTTCTTCAATTCAAAGTGTGCCATGTTTACAGATGTACTTCTTTCTATTCCTTTGTTTCTCCTAATGACTTATTAAGTTAGTATTCTTCATAAATATCGATTAATACGCCTTGTAGTTCTTAGAAATTATGGCCCTAAGTTTTTCTTTTCTGTTCGTTTGATAGAATTGCGAATAATGACAGGACAGGACGATGGTAAATTGATGGACTTGATACTAAACTAATAGGAGTGTAGGGATAAAAGAAATGGCTGGGACAGGTATTAGTCCTATGACTAATATACCTGATTTCCCAGCCATTTCTTTACTGGTTATTGACAATCAGGCTCTTTTAATCTAAACATATACAGTTCATAATATTCCACTGCAGAGACACAGGCCTCCTCTCTATGAGAGGGAATGGACGGTAATCCACCACGCGGACCCTGCCTTGTTGAAGTGCAACTTTGTTGATGTCACATGTCACATCCATCTATGTATATCTTAGTCAATTTGAAGTTAGGAGGAGTGCAACGTACCGACTCCAAACGAAAAACCTCTCGCTTAAAACCTATCTCATACCCGAAACTAGGACACAAAAGCCCTCCCCTTTTCCCGTCACGCCAAACACCGATTACCATAAAAAACCAAGAAAAAAAACCAGTTAAAAACTAAAAAATCTCGGGTCGTGTAACGGTGTCTTATAAGCATGTCGAATCTTGTATTTTTGATCGTATAACGTAAAACTATGAAGTTGGCACGCGATCGTCTTTGTAAGAAGATTATATTGTGATTATTTATTGAGTACATGCGATGTTGCAATCTTTGCTGTTTGTTTGTGGATGTGTAGAAAGTTGTGTTAAAGACGATAATGTTTGGAATTGTTGACTAATATTCCAGTCACAACTGGGTTCTTCTAACGTGTGATTAGTGCCTAAACTGGGGTTAGAGTTTTTATGCCACTCATGGGCCTCTGAATTAGCTTTATGTAAAGCTAAGACCTGAGAGATATTGATCCTGCCGGGACATGCCGGGCATGTGCCGTCAAGAGATAAGTCTCAGGTATGCTGGTTTCCTCACTATGTTTTCCTTCACCGAAGCAAGTAATAATTATACAATATGCACATGAATCCGAAAAATCAGAGGTGCGTGTCTTGGGTTCGAACTCGAGACTTGGCAGTCTTGGCAGTCCGACAGTCACAAATTCTAGCAACGATGAATCATTAAGACCACTTCTAATTACACTTTGAGCCCTAGCCGTACCTATCTGCTCTCAACCAATCTCAACATCACCTCTACCAAATTATTTCCTTTAACTCACAAATAACATGCAAATGATATACAATATTTTAGCACTATGACGTAATCGATCGACCATTACTGGCTAAAGCAATTAGTTCAAGGCAACGCACTCAAAGTCGAATCAAACACGAGACTCCACGTTTTTGTTCTAAAGATTTTCCTATAAAACTTTAAGTTAACCTCTCACGAACGGCTGATGATCAAAAACACAAAACTGACAGATTTGAATTTCATGGAGTTTTAGACCTTGGAAAAGCGAATCTCTCACGAAAGGATGACGGTCAAAAAAGTATCAGATTGGAGATATTACTGGAATTACTAATCCAAAACACAATTGAGTGATCGAGGCGGGTGAAAAACACTTCGTCTTAAAGATAATTGATGATAGTAATCGTTTGGTCAGTAATATTTTATTTATAGGTACCTTTGCACGTTATGTTGACGTAGAAGACGGTACATCAAGACATGAAGCTTCGAGAGATGATGACTAAAGAAACCTGAGAGCTGGATTGAATATTAATGACATCGTAGAATGCAAAATTGGTAAACTTTAGGTAACGCCTATTGAAAAACTAAAGAAAAACTAGATAGGATTTTCATTCAAGACGTGCTGTTGGAAAGATAGAATTTTCCGTAATAAACGATGTTAAGCATGCAATAAATGGTTTATAAGCAAACGTTGAATAGATTAATAGATGTACCATTCTATGCACTTCTTTGCAAGACTTGCTGTTTAAAGGACTAGAATAGTACGTAATACTCTTCAAACTGTGCCTGGCATTAGGTGTTCTTCCAATGTCTAACACTTTAGAAATGGCAGACCCTACTACTATTGTTGGTCCTATTAACATCATTACTGCAACTTATTCCACTTGCCAAAAGTTTTTAATAAAAACGAATGTTTTTTTTAACGTATCCTACATGAAAGCTGGACAAATTCAGAATTATGTCGTAGTTTTATCAACCTCATAAGACCAAGATTTAATATTAGAAAGGATGCCAGCTCGACTAGTTTCCACGCCTATCAAGTAAGTCTCTGAGACATCCCGGATGGGTTAACGTCAACGGACATAAATCTAGTCATAATTTAAACATAGCCGGCCATGTTGGATTATTTCAATATGTTTAACTATGCATAGATCTGTATAGTAATTTTTATATAAAAGATTGATGGATAGATAAAGTTGTTCTTAAGGAAACTATGCCTTGAATACTTATGGAAGAAGAATTATCTACTAATATTATTGAAATAAATGCTGTAGAATTATAAGTACCTACTTGCAACTAAGATGCCTAAAAACCAAAGAAAAGGAATAGAAGAATAGTGTCACAAGTTGACAGTTGATCGACAAATAAAAAAGATCAATCATTATGAAAAAACCTAGCAATCACTGAAAAGACAAATTAACAAACGACAAACGGTTTTGAACGTTTTAAAGTAGAATAGAAACCGAAAAATGAACTCTCCCTAAACCCAACCCTAAAAACATATTTCATAATTCCAATATCACACTAAAAAACATTACATATAATACCTTAACCCCAACGATAAATAATATAATGTTAATTTGCGCGGTAAATCAGTAAACACAGTCGCGTGCTACCGCCGCCATTTTGGTCTTAACCTCATTGACAGCTCGGCGTAATGGCGGCAACAATAGAAAGGGCGCGAAGAATAGTCATTGTTGTTTATTAATCTTTAGACGTCATGGGACTATAAAAATGGGCTGATTAACATTTCATGACATTTTTTGTGAATGAAAGGCTTGAAGAAGAATAGATTACTTACGATTTGTTGAGGAAAAACTACCTAGCGTGTTGTTTTTTTATGAAAAGATTTTCTAGTGATTTTGGAAGCGAATTATGTTTTTGCTTATGAATTGAGTATTGAATTAGATTCAAGATTAACAGAGACGTCAATCAAGGTATCTTGATGTCTAGCTTAAGATATAAATATCTAGCTTTTTATTAATTACCTACTTAAACTATTTTAAAATAGAGAATAAAGTTAAGAGTCGATACAAAAAGTTTCAAAAAAAGAGTATAAGAAGAATCTGTTTCATTAAAAGAGAATTGTATTACGATACTACAATAAAACAAACAATAAAATCATAATTATAACAATAAATTAAAATGACAGGATTACAAGAATAAAACAATAGAATTGAAATAGCTCAATACTTAGCCATTGATATAATTAAAAGTATCATTTACACTGTATCTTTATATAGTTGATATTTATTACTTACTGTTATGCCAATATCTCAGGAAACATAAATCTTCTTTCCTACTGAAAACATACAATTTCTTGTAATAGATAGATTATGAAATAACTCTGCATCATGGGAAAACTAAAAGGTTTGAGTAAAAATTTAAATGGCTATAAGTGTGGCAGACTAAAGAAACGATGGATGGACTGTGTGAAGGATGATATGGCTAGAAAGAAGGTGAATCAGCAGTCCCCTTCGAGTAATAGAGAAGTATTGAAGAAGAAGACATGCTGCACCGACCACTAATAAATTGGGATAGGGGGGGCTACGGATAACATATCAAAGAATACAAATAAAATACTAGGAAACATTAAATCAAAACTTAGGAAATTAAAAACTTAGTAACATGATCATTATTTTATTATCTTTAAATACCCATGTCTTTTTTATTGATATTTCTATTCCTTTTGGTTTTCCATCTTGTATTTTACTAATAGCAGTGGCGAAGGTTCCATACAACTCGATTCCTACCGGATTCCTTTTGAAAAATAGCACAATCAGTATTCTATGGACAAATAATATAATCACATTAAAGATGCATAATAAGGCTTACCTCTTACAAACATTAACCCTTCGCTACTGACTGGTAGTATACTTATGAATACTATAGCTAGGACATCTTTTTACGAAGCCTTTTTATCTCATCATCATCATTTGCCTGATCTATTCCCAAATATGTTGGGGTCGGCTTCCAGTCTAACCAAATGCAGCTGAATACCAGTATTTAAGATTGTTTAACTCTTCTATAACCTTTTCTAATTCGCCACTCATCTCAAAACCCACCATCCGTTGCAAATAAAAAATATCCATCAATTCAATAAAAGCTGTAGTACAAGATATTAACGTTATCGCACTAGTAACCCGTCACTCCTTACTACCTCATTTCAAATAAAAACTCCCTTTACAGTGCTGTGACAGGCACTTAATTGTGTCAACTGTCTTTTGATGTTAGGGTCTACCCTATTTTTAATGCCAGCTGGACTATTCATAGATTGTACAGAGAATTTGTTTGGTTTTTGAGTCCTGATTGATAAAAATTTACATAAATTCACGATGAACAATTCAAGGTAAGGCCATCTGAATTTAAATGTGGCAGACAAATATGGTGATATCTCCAGGATCTTGGGTGACCCGTTACATACCGAGTTTCCTCCGTGCCTCGGAAAGCACGTTAAAAACCGTTGGTCCCGGCAGTCATTATATACATCTTTGACAGACATTACAGTTAGTCAGTGGCCCGAAAGTCTGACCAGTCTTACTAAGGGGTATCGTACTAACTGGGTTGTGGAGGTTAGATAGGCAGTTGCTTCATGTAAAATACTGGTATTCAGCTGCATCCAGTACGACTGGAAGCCGACCCCAACATAGTTGTGAAAAGCCTAAGCAGATGATGATTACTCTAGAATCCATCAAAATTATATGTATCCCTTTTCATGAAAATTTTAAACAACCCTAAATTGCAACAGCAATTAAGCATGACAGCTCAAACACAATTTCATCCAATCCGATTAAAGATGAGTGCTTTCGCAATACTAATGAGTTCGGTAATACTGACATTTGTGGAACAGTCGCAAGCGCAGGTGACATCGACAATGTTAATGTAGTAACTACCGGTACCTAATCCTTACTTTACATTGTAAAGTCGATTGTTTTTTTACGAAAACGGGTTAAAATGATAATCCTGTGGTCTAGTTCTATCGTGTCTGTAGCTAGTAAACGATTCACCTACTGCTAACATGTGTATACAATATAATATTAAATACAATGTAGTCTTGTATTGATATTGTTTTTGTCACCATTCATGGAAAAAGAATTGTTGGTTATAAGTTTAATAAGAGAAATGCGCAACAGAAATGGCAATGGGCTGGTTGGAGAACCATGCAAGAGGCATGTCCAGCAGTGGACGCAAGTGCTAAGAATAAGTATAATAAAACAAATGCCAGTCACAAAACTGATGTAATCAGTAAGAGCTGGAAGGCCTAGTCATGAAGACAGGTTGTCATTCTATCAGCAATAACAAATAAGTGAAGTCAAATAGCAAAGAGCCTCGACCAACATTATTATGAGGCTATCATTGTTCTGGCTGGGTCAATGACTTGATTCAGAAAGCAATACTCCTGGACACGGCACGCATAGTGAGGAGGTTCCTCTCTCGGGATTTACATGTACTTAAAAGAAATAAAATGAATTATATTTAAAAAAAAAAAAAATGAATTATATAATATTCAGATAAGCTGCCGAAAGGCTTATAGTCAATCCCATATTATGGTGTTGAAAGTCATTGAAGAAATACGATATTCTTGTCTAGATTCTCCAGTTTCAGAAATCGTATTGACTTGACAGCTGTTTAGATTGATTTGACTACATCTTAACAAAGTATGGGTAGGTAAACAATCATTAAGACACATTTAACCACAGAAACTATACGAAACTCGAGAAGAAGAAATGGCAGATAGTCAAGCACACTTAGAAAAAGCATGAAACATTCACAAAAGTAAAACAGGCCAAGCGTTTCTAAGACGGCAACAGAAAAAAATAACCAAGCAACAAACATTTTCTTGAAGACACTTAAGCTCAGATTGGAATCACCACTCAGCCCTTAATTTTTCACCAGACCACCTAACCAGGCTATCTTTTCAATCAGGTCTCAACAAAAGAAACGTCAGATATAAATCAGCATTTTCCGAGTAGCCACCGGTAGATGGCGTGCGTACGAACTTAGATTTGCGTGAGATAGCAAATGGTATCCAAGACGAACAGTCTTTCTTTCTCTTTGTCCTGATTGCTTTTGTAGGGAAGTTACAAATAAATAGGTAGTTGATTTTGTTTTAGTTGATGAAGTAGTTATAGTTTATGGATTGATATGAAAGAGAAGAAGAAGTAGGTAAGTGATGCCGTGACGTCTGACAGGGGTGAATTGAAGAAAACGTGTTGCGCCGTCCCAAATAGAATGGAACAAGCGCAGGAAGATAATAATGAAGTAGTTATAGCTTTAAGAGTCAAGTACTAACCAGTAACTTTATTGTAGCTCAATGTATACCGGTACTTAGCAGCATTTGATTTGACTGTAAGCTGAACCCAACGTAGATGGGAAAACGATAGACAGAAAAGGATGAAATAATGAATAATTCACGTAGATGAACATACAGATGAAATGAAATTAAAAGGTAATTGATCAGAAAAGTTACAAATAGCGTATGGTTATAAGAAACTAAAGGCGGATAAAACTAGAAAGTATTTAGGGTCTTAAGGAACAAGCTGTTTAAATTCATTAAAACATGGTTGTAGAATAGTGGATGAGATTTAGAAGGAAGAAGATGTAAAATAAGTTATTAAACAACAATTTAAAGGATATAAGACTGTGATGTGACTGTGTAAGGGTGTGAGAGCACCGGTGGCCCAGTGGTGGCGGCCCCGACTTACGAACAGTAAGTCATGGGTTCGAACCCAGACAGGCGCATTACTTTGTGTAATTTATTTCATCACCACTGCTCTCAAAACGGTGAAGGAAAACATCGTGAGACAACGGCATGTTCTAGAACCAAAAATTCGAAGACATGTGACATCTACCAACCCGCACTAGGCCCGCGTGGTGGATTATAGCCCATTCCCTCTCATTGAGAGGAGGCCGTGTCCCAGCAGTGGGAACATTATAGGCTGATGATGATGATGATGAAGACTGTGATCTTCAAAGACGGTATCATAACTTTTGTTCATGACAATCAATATAATTTCATGTCTGCTATTGAAATTGGTCACAGTACACAAATAATATTGTATCGCTTGTAACGTTCCAAAATTATTTCCTACTTATAATGCGTAATATTTGGAGGTCAATATAAAATATCAAATATTTTTTTTACTTCTTTATTATCTTTACAAAGTTACTCAGACAAGAATCTATTTATTTTATGCCATGATCATCAACATCATTGCCTGCCCTTATCCCAATTTATTCGGGGTCAGCGCAGCATGTCTTCTTTATCCATAGGTACTCCTCTATTAATCGTAAACTCATAATTCTTTTATGCCATGAAACTTCTGATAAATGCTAAATCTACGTTGACATGGAAACGGGTGTGAACTTATAAATAAATTTAGCACCAGCTACCAACCAGTTATTTAGAAAAACAACCCGTCAGAAGAGAGCAGTTAACATTTGCCCGGCGACATTCATAAATCATTTGTCAAATGCGCCATTTTGTCTTATTAACCTTAAAAGGAAAGCGCGATAATTACGGAGGGTTGGTGTGCTCTTGCGCAACTAGGGATGGGATAGTAGTCGAGTTGGTTTAGTATTTAGTCGATTATATGGAGAAGGGAATTGTTTTCGAACTGAGTTTTGCTTTATTCGATGGAATTGATAAATATATGTGAGTGACTTTGAGCTTTAATTTAAGTAAGATTAAAATGTTATGACTGTGCTGTACTTACTGTTTAATTTGGTATTAGCAACTATACCTAATAGTCCAATGAGATTGATGCTAGAAATATTTCAAGGAAACATTTCACAATAATCCAAAATAATGAATGAAGACACCATCGATCTCAACTCGGCTAACAATCGAATAGACAAAACAAAGCACATCACTACACGTCAATCGAAACAACTCTATCACAGTCTAATAAAGAAGAGCTACCGTGGTGTGTCAATTAAATTATTTAATTTAATTCGATTCGTTAGGCAGGTCATTAATTTTACAATAATGGCAATTTTTTGTTGTGTGTCTTTCGGAATACACAGCGTGATGTTGGATAGACATTCATTTGTTACAATGGCCGACTTTCAAAGATGGAGTTTGAAGTTAGCATGCTTCTGAAGTTACGCCATCGAATTAATGAGAAGTATGTGGTTATTTGGTTTGGCAGTACCGTTGGATTAGTGGTCGAAGTCGACTACTGAGCGTGGTGTCCTGGATTTGAATTTCAGGTCAGGTTGAGTGTTATTAGGATTTTCAATCAGAAGTTTTACGGTGGCAAAAGGTTAGAAATCTGGACGACTACCCATTTATTTTCAAAGCACTAGTATTACATGGTTATTTTGGTGTTTCATTAAGAATATCCTGTTTGTTTCCGACGTTTTTGTCGTTTAACTGTTATATTTGGTCCTTCGAGCCGGATTACTTAGTGAGATGTGGTAGTACTATACCGTCGCGTTACCTACTGCAGTGAAGGGGAAGCCAGAAATCTAAAAGTTTTAGTGGCAAAACCATTCGATGCACATTCGTTTTTAAAACACGTTATTCTGTCGGTCTTCATTCTTAGGCGAATAGACAGTCAGACAGTAATTGCAGGTTGTCAAATAGTGCCCCAAAAATGTCCAACACATGTTGCATACTTTTTATAATACTTATGATGGAAATGTACACGTTTACAATCAAACAAATAGAAATATTATATTAGTAACATTCAAATAGGAGAGCAGCGGTGGCCCAGTGGTGGCGGCTCCGGCTTATGAACAGTAAGTCGTGGGTTCGAACCCAGACAGGCGCATTACTTTGTGTAATTTATTTCATCACCACTGCTCTCAAAACGGTGAAGGAAAACATCGTGAGGAAACCGGCATGTCCTAGAACTAAAAGTTAGAAGACATGTGACATCTACCAATCCGCACTGGGCCCGCGTGGTGGATTATAGCCCATTTCCTCTCATAGAGAGAAGGCCTGTGTCCCAGCAGTGGGAACATTAATAGGCTGATGATGATGATGATTCAAATCTAAGAAATGTAGTCACCTTCGGCTTGCTATACCAACCCAGTATTCTAACTTAGGACCCAATGTCCAACCAAACTTCGCTTTTGACTACACCAACCAACGAGGAGTTACAAAAAAAATAAACCATGAAGAAAAAATACAGACAAACCCGCGAGACAACACTCATGTCGTATAAATAGCCTTTATGTCAACATGACGTGTCAATAGTCGAAAAAGACGTCAAGTGACGTCGATTAGTCGCGATAAAGCGTCAAATATTCGAATAAACTATTGATTTAGTAGCTACGACGTTTTATCAATGGAAATCAAATGGAGAATGTTGATTTTGGTTGTCATTTGTTTTTTGTACGCCTCATTTTAGAGAGCTTATTTTTTTGTTTGTGGTCATAGATTGTTCTGTTCTTTCACACTTAATTTTGTATTTAAACTTCATTACCTACAAGAGTGGTACATAAGCGGACTTAATGCCACAAGGCATTCTTTACCAGTCAACCTTTGGGTCAAATAACACAGCATTGCGACTTATGCATCATCATCATCATCATCATCATTTTATCCGAAAGACGTCCACTGGTGGACATAGACCTCCCCCAAGTGTCACCACATTGACTGGTCCCGTACGTCTCGCATCCAGCGGGTCCCCGCAAGCTTCACCAGGTCATCGGTCCACCTAGTGGAAGGCCTTTCAACGCAACATCTTCCGGTTCGCTATCGCCACTCCAGAACTTTGTACATAACCTCCAATTTTACATCACTTTGACCTTTATTCTTGTTACCATAAGCCTTATGTGAGAGGGAAATTATCTATTTAAGGACTACTTCTATTCGTGTAATACAAGACATTAATTTAGTCAGCCTGTATTTTAAAACGCTCTACTTAAATGATATCATAGTATCAAGAGAATGGACAGGAGGATCTTTCTGTTTGCTTATAATTATTCGTTATTTACAAATTAAGATTCTGTTTATATCACTAGATAACAACTACTAAATACTAAGAAGCACACCTGATAATAAGTGGTAACCGCTGCTATAAAGATCTGCCATGACTTCTAGACGTTACATAGAAACTAATTTGAAATACATAGGTACTTCCCAACTTTGTTGAGTACGACAATGAGAAGGTATTGTTGCTTTAATTGCGAAGCCGTGTAAAACAACTAAACAAAATGGTGAAATAAAATAAAATATACGAAAAATAATATTTTTTTAACCACCACACCTAAATTTAGAACTAATAAAAACCACTTTACAGGTGTCGATAGCAATACAAAAGGTAATGATAACAATTTCAATGAACTGAAAACGTATATTAACGACAATAATCAATGCCTGTAAGGTAAAACAGCTATTATAGACGACAATGAAAGGGGTCAGAAAGGAGTACATTATTGATTGGGTTGTAGACAACGAAGAGTTCAACATAGAATTTTGATATGAGCTGGTTGAAAATGTTTGTTTAACGTTTGGTTGGACATTTAAACAGTCTTGGAGTGTAATTCTTTTTATTTTAAAATGAAGAATGAAAGAAGAAAACGTTTGCGCAAAATAAGATAAAACAAGGGCAAGGAAGACGATTTTTATGCAATTTCTAGTTCAATTTCAAGTTATGCCGACGCCTTTGAGTTTTGCAGAACTAAAATCATCTATTAGTTCGTTATCCACTGTATGGACACAGATGAATAAATGTCTCATGTGCCTGCATTATCACCGGCGCCCACGTATACAGTAAAAAAAACTGGCAGCAAGGCTGACTGCTCAGGGTGCGACAGACGTACACTTGACAACCAACTCTCGTCATGCATAACCTCACACCCTTTTTTCAAGCGAGAAGGCTGAAACTACCATCGTCTTAACCATTTTAACAGTGAAATAGGTAATGGTGGCCTATTCTAAGCCTGAAGAATCTTTGGTTTATAGAATCCTACCACACTTACAGATACATACATGAATATTCCTATCGAAGACTTGAACTTTGGGTCAATACATAAATACGATACGAGAATTCTTAATTAAAACAAGACTCGGTCTTAGAAACAAACCGGTGTTTTTAACAATAATTGCTGCCATAAAAACTATATATGATTACACGTGAAATCGACTGTATTTTAATATTTTATTGATTGAAGGACCCGACTTAATGAATTTAGATTTTTAGAGGAAATAGAAACTGACACAAGTTAAGACGAAAAGATTGATGCAAAGGATGTAAATGATGACGACATCTTTAATTTCTGCAAAGGTAGGAAATGAGGCAAAATAAAAGAAGATCAAATTGTAGCACCGACTTCTAGCAAGGTGGTTAGCGATAAAAAGGAACATCGAATTTAAAACAATACTGTCAGACAGTGTAATTAACAAAGACGACGCAGTCGAATATTTCGAAAGATCGTTGTGCCTGCGGCCGAGTCCAATATGTTTAACGTTTTCCAAAAAGTAAAATGAATGAGATTGGTTTTCTGACAATATCAACATCTGCCTAGCCTTTTCTAAACTCTGTTGTGGTCGGCTTCCAGTCTAGCCGGATGCAGTTGAATACCAGTACTTTAGCGACTGCCTATCTAACCTACACAACCCAGTTAGTACTGGGTAATACGATACCCCTTGGTAAGACTGGTTGTCAGATTTTCGAGCCACTAGCTACTTGTTACGAGTTTTCTTACAAATAAAGAACTACAGAACAGACATCAGCAAGTGCTCAGTTAAAGTTCATGGCAGTAAACTGTTCAAAGGTATCCTTTGACAATAGGCTCATTTCTCACACACAAAGGATCGATACTAAAAAGGTCATCACTAAACTCATAAACTAGGCACCCACAATTCTAAATAGGATCATTGAAAACGCTCAAAGCAATTGAACACAGTGATAAAATATTATTGGGTTTGTAAACCTTAAAAGTTAAAGGTCGCCCCTACGCGTTTAATCAATGTCATAAACTGATGTTGAGAACATCGCGTAGCTGTTTGTATGTATGTTGGAGTTGAAGTCGGAAACTGCTGTTCCTCTGGTCAAGTTTTTCTTGAGACTATTGGGAATAATATTTTGATTACGATTAGTATTGTCCGTTTCCATGTATATTGTCTATGTATAATTTGCTCTATCGATAAACTATGAAGATTGACTGCTTCTACCAAATATTTTCATTTTATTTAGGAGAGATATTTGTCGTGCTATATCGCTGTTGCATGACCTAGCTTACGGAAGTCGGTTCTCATCTGAATTTACCTACGTGGCAGGAGAAATGAACAGGCGCAAAATATACCACATCTTTGGGAGAGTTTTGTCAAGATTTTGATGTTAGGTACATTTCTAGAGAATTGTTCAGAATTTAGTGCACAATTTCCTCAGTAATTCCAATCATTTTGAAAGGAAGCTTTTTGCTTTAGCAGCGCGCGTGTGCTGTTGCAAGTTTTATACAAAAATACCAACCACAAGGAAAATATAGCAAAATAAATCATGAACGGCGTAGTTAATCTTGAAGTAATTACAATGATCATACCGCGATGATTGATAAATAACCTTGCCTGTTACCGTTTCATATGCTCGCAGATTACTATAATATAGTTTCTAGATAGATAATGTAATATTAATTATTTGAATGACATTTGCAGGTTGATGAGAATTAACCTGTTAATGTCATTAATTTAAATCAAGTGGATAAACTTGGAGTAAAAGATAGATGTGGAATAGATACTCATTATTGTGGAACATGATAAATTACAATTGAAGTTGGTGCTAATGGATTATAGGAAATACATATTGGTGTGTTAAGAAATTAAAGAAGTATCTTTTGTATCTTTAGTCATCATCATCTGCCTAGCCTTTTCCCAATTACGTTGGGGTCGGCTTCCAGTCTAACCGGATACAGCTGAATACCAGTATTTTACATGGAGCGACTGCCTATCTGACCTCCACAACCCAGTTAATACTAGGTAATACCCCTTGGTAAGACTGGTTGTCAGACTTTCTGGGCCACTGACTACCTGTAACGAATGTCAAAGATCTACAAATGACAGCCGGGACCAACAATTTAACGTGCTTTCCGAGGCACGGAGGAAACTCGGTATGTAAGGGTAGTCACCCATCCACAGACCAACCTAGGCAGACGGCTTAACCTAAAGATCGGCCCGAGTGGCTGTTATTATTTAGCCACGAGCTCCTCTTTATGCTTTTATATCTTTAGACACAACACTTTTTCTTTAGAAGGGTTTAATAAGTGTCATCTTATTTGACTAGTTTATTCCTACTTACATAATATTGGGCTAAGCTTTTTATTCGTAAAGGAATAGTCACATCTCATCTGCCTAGTGACTTTCAGTCTAACCGGGTACAGCTGTAATAGTGAATACTAGTATTTGACATAAAAATACAGCCGCTTTGGTCAAAGCGGCCGTATTTCCACAATCAAAGTTACTGGATAACACAATATTGTTTTGGCTAGTCGACCACTTTTATAAACCACAAAAAAGACAGGTACTAGAAAATTTTACTTCGCAAGTAAATAATCTTTTGCAACTACGAAAAACTGACACTGACAACTTTTAAAAAGAAATGCCGAAAGAAAGTCCAATATTTTTTGTCGATCTCCTTTTTTTAAAGTCTGTTATTAATAGAAATATGATAAAAAAAGGTGTTGGAGATGTATACGATCTGTTACTGATACCTGGAGCGATGCTCAACGGGAGGTCAAAGAAGCGCTGACACGATGTTTTGAAAGGCAATGTGTAAGCTAACAGACTGACAGATGCACTATGCAATAGTAAAAAATATCTGATTTAGATATAGACAAATGCAAACGTGATGTTTCTGGCTAGAGAAATTTTAGTGCATTGAAAAAGCCTAATCAACTACATAGTCTGATTCGAAGAAAGCTGTGCTAAGTAGAATTCTCTTCCGTATGGAAGAAAATTCTGCTGAAGCATATACTAGTATTTTAATATTATTAGACGCTTTGGAAATAAAATGGAATAATGGTTTTCGAACTACATAATTTTGATAGAATATAAAGATGGTCGGCAAAAAATAATTAAATTCAATCTGATTGAATCCTACAATCGAATCGAGATTATGATTTTTCAACATGCGCAAGACCTAGCTTAATCCTGCCTTATTCTTCTTTCTTAATTCCGACTTTTATGACTTCGAAATCGTCAGAGGATGTTCAACATGGACCAAATAGTGAATAAGTCCGGATGACGCTAAATGGGAGTTCCCTTTTGAACTAAAGCGATCGCCGACGCGGGATTCCTCGAAATTCTCGGAGGAAAAAAAAAGAGAACATCAGATTCGGACAAGAACAAAGTAGTTCATGATTCATCTTTAAATGTTATGACACCAAGTTTTTGACCTCTACTTTTTTCTATACTGGAAAGTTTTTGGTCCTTCGGGGAAGTTTTTGGGTACTAAAGAATAATTTTTGTTTAACAGCGGTTTTACAATAACCCCATATCTAGAGTATTCTGAAGACAAAAAATGGGGAAAAGCTATACTTTTGAACTATTGATCTAGACTTGAGAATCGGTTATAAGAAAAAATCTAAATTCGTTCCTTCGAGCCGCGAATTCAATTCCTAAATCGGGACAAATATTTTTATTGTGACTTTAAACACGTGACTACAATATTGAATGGAGAATTGTGCTAGGGGCGCAGCAATCTTCGGGATCTGATAGAAAATGAAAGCGAAACTATAGGAATTTGGAGAAAACATCAGATTCTTCACGAAAATTATAGAATGGTAAGAATTGGGGTGTTCTCAGACTCTCTGATATTGTGTTGTTGTTTCATAGTTGAAGTTGAGTTCTTGCTATTAAATAATACTTGGTCTTATAAAAGCGCGGGAAGATGTCTGAAGAATTTAGTGAGAGTACCTACTTAGGCATGAGCCTATTAAGCAGATATATTTGGACCAACTAAGTTTTAGTTGTCGTTTATTGGTGATTAGATCCAGCTTTTAGAAAATTTTGAAATAGTTAAGCGTTTTGTAAATGTACCACAATTTAGTTTCATTTTTCGCATTTAAAGACTTTTTGTTAATTCTAAAATTTTCAAAATTGGAAGATTTTGCTGTCGGAAACTTAAGCAGTTGCATAAGGAAC
Source organism: Xestia sexstrigata (assembly GCA_941918905.2). Taxonomy (NCBI): domain Eukaryota; kingdom Metazoa; phylum Arthropoda; class Insecta; order Lepidoptera; family Noctuidae; genus Xestia; species Xestia sexstrigata. Next base: position 6,305,595 of record OW799229.2, read on the forward strand.
AGGTTTCTCTTAAAATAAAGAGTTTTTCAATCATTTCAATACATTTGGGACCCCTAGCGGACCTAAGAATACGGCCTTGCGTTTTTCTCAACTTGGACGAAATGTACAAAGTGAAAGTTTAAAAATACTTATAATATTAGATTTTTATAATTGGTTTACTTAATGGTTTTGGAGCTAATTCCAATAAGCGTCTTATTAGGCCTAAATTAAATTGCAATAAAATGTTTGATTTTGCAAAAAATACTAAAGTTTCACCTATTTTAGAAACTTCTACAAATCATGGCTTAGATTTGGATCCACCTATTCGCACCCCATTTTTTTTCGGCAAACAATTCAACTTTTTCTTTTCTAACTAACTTTGATAGCTCACAAAAAACTTTTCCGTTGGGTTTTAACTCTGATAGCTTTTGAAGGTATAAAAATAAAAAGGAACTTACGGTTTTTGTAGAAATCACGCGATATTACACAGCATCACTTTTTCACAATTAATTTTCTTACACCACAAAATTGTCACACAAAATTTATTTAGTTTTTCCTTTTATTTTTAGTACACTTGTCTATTTCGAACACTGGTCCTTCACTATAATCTCCAAAACTTTAGAAAACCGTTGATTGGTCGAATTCGAATTTAGAAACGAAACGTTTTGTTTTTTAAAAGAATTAGAAACGGATTGGGTACAACACTAGAGAGGTGAGGCGTAGCAATCAAATTTATTATTGCCAGTAATTAGAAAGAACAGGACAGAATGATAATTGCATATCAATTAACGATCCATGCATTACGATTCAGCAATTATGAAGCACGTGGCATCATTTTCCAATTTTACTCCGTCGATAGTCGATTTCGTTTTTCGTACCGATAGTATTACGTCACCGATGTCATTTTTAATCACAACACTGATTCCTTTATCGAGTCTAAACGAGTCATAATATTCGTAGAGTTAAACTATAGAAAATCACAGGCGATCACCTCACACTAAACACGAATGATAACAGTCATCAAGTTTCGAAAAAACCGAATCGTCACTGGCTTCGAAAAAAAAACACGCTCCCCGACTCACACAAGCACAAAATTCTGTCCAATTAAAGATAATGTTTGTGGATATTTTAATAGCGTACCCCTCCGAAGAAACCCGACACAACCAACTCCTGTTGGATTTAAGCACTTAATGATCGGTTGGGGGAAATTGTGCGAGAAACGAACGGCCCAGCGTAGCTCCGTCTCGCTTTAATTAGTTCCTGACGTTGCCACAAGTATAGGGTTAGTGGCGCCACTGTAGCGTTAAAGGCGTGGCCTATTCCGAGGCGGTGTTTGTCAAAGGAGGAGCTGGTTTCTGATTGGTTGGTGGTTGTGGCGCGATTTTTTTCGTTCGTACGTGCAGTGAACGCGGGTTGGCAATGTAAGATCGATCGTCGGCGCCAGGGTTACTATTATATGTTTTTTATGGGTATTTTTTGGCGGTGTTCAGTGCTTTGGTAACCTGTTATGGAAGCCACGCCCAGTCGGCTTCGCGAGCACGAACAGACAGAGACACCCTGGCTATCAATCGAGGTTCAAGCCGTAGGGTTTTTTTAAGTGCGGTTTATATTTATTTTTTTGTAATTTTTCGTGAGTGTTTGGACTCTGTGCTGTGACTGTTTGTATGTCATTGTGTTTTGTATCTCGTATGTAATGCGTTGGTTGTTTTTTTTTCTTTAGAAGTCAATGCTGTTGCTTGTGTTATTTGGATTGGTGTTCTCTTTATGAATTTGGAGAAAGTATTATGTATTGTTTTTCATGTGGGTAACTTATGTAATTAGCGTTCGAAATTCAAACGTCGGTATCTAGTCTAGCCATTGGCGAATGGCTAGTGTCTATTTGATTGTATGATACGGTTTTGTGATATTTTTCTTTCAAAGTAAATATATGAATTCAGCTCTATAGCCGTGCAGTTGATTACCTAATTTTTAAATTAAGGATTTGGTAAACTATAAAACTGAAAGTGATCATGTTATATTTTAAACCAATTTTGTAACTGACTGCACTAGATCCACTTTTGCACTTATGTACGCTATATATAAAGGTACCAAAAATTAATATTTTCACAACAAAAAATAGGTTTATTTTCATCAGGAATACCTCCAAGTCTTAGAGATTATCTAAATATAGTATTTCCATCCAGAATCCACGTTTTTTTTTAACTGTAGTAAAAAAAATTAAAGACGATCAAAAATTTATTTCTTTTGCTAATGAGTCAAAGATGAGTGTAGGTATCTTGAAAGACCATAAAACAATATTGCAATCAAATGGTAATAAAAACGTTGAATTAATTAAACAGACACGAAATCATAAATTAAACAGGTTTTAGGATTGTATAGTATTGTGTAATGGATTATCCATTTACTACAGAAATAAATACTTTATAGGATGTATTCCGGTTTGTGGCAATAGACTTGTCCTGTATTACAAGGGACTTTAACATTATTAACTGTTCTATTAGTAGTACTCCCACATTTTCGGCAGGTACCTAAGCTAAAAGTCCCAAGGTTCTTACCATTTAAGGATTACAATATTCTAGGATCTATAATGTCCTTTCGATCAACTAAATTCTTAATGTAATCATACTGAAAAAGGTTCCGAACTGGGTTGCGGAAGTCAGATAGGCAGTTGCTCCATGTAAAATACTGGTATTCAGCTGCATCTGATTAGACTAAGGCGGCATTTTTCTAAATTTGACGGAAATAGGTGGAACTGATTTTCCACAAGTTTATACGAAGGTAGGTAGTTACTTAAGTATTTATAATAACATAATACTTCTTCAGCAATCTAATACTCGTAAGCCTGAAATTAACAAACCACCAATAATTGTTTAAGTGATTTAAATGCTTCTTACCGAGGTCAAATTGTGAAAACATGTATGGAAGACTCAGGTTGTTTTTAGTTCTGCCCTTTCAAATTATTTCAATTTAATCATAATTTAATTTAGTGACTAAATAGTGAGTATGTTAAAGTTTGTGGTCCGACCAAAATAGTAGATATCTATGGTCAATAATGGGTTAGAAACTCCATGGATACCAACGCTTTTTAATCAAGTTAGAATACCAAAATCTTGGATACATTACATCTTATAACTTTAACTAAATAAATACAAATATTACGGATCTTTTATTCATCAGATCCGACGTATAAATAAGTAATCTGACAATCTAATCCCACCAAAAACATTTTCATGTAGAATGTAGCTTGACGAGATCATAATGGCTCGCACTGTTGAAAAGTTATCAGATCTCATTGCATGTCGGAATACAGACTCCCGGCAGGTATCGGTCCTTGCGGACCCCTTCCTCTTTGCCGACTCTCTCTGAGGCGCGCGTGGAACACGAACGCGCCGTCGACGCGGCCTGTCGTCATGAGACGGACGGACGGCGGGCCAGCCCACAGCCCACCGTCCACAGGCCCGCGCCTACGGTGGCCGTCTCGCTCCGGACCATGGCTTGCACCAGGGCCAACTCTACAAGCCCTAACTTCACAAACTCTACACCTTAGTCAAATATATGCGGCTTGGCCGTTTCGTTACTAAAAGAACTATTGTATAAAAGAAAAGTAATGAACAATGATTACATTCACGGTTAATTACTTCACTTTACGGTGTGTTTCCATGTGACGGTGGCGAAACCGCCAAGACAAGGAAGTAAGTAACACATGTACCGCATCATCGCCTTTTCGGGGTTTTGTTGGGGTCAGCTTCCAGTTTAACTGGATGCAGCTGAATACTAGTATTTGATATGGAGCGACTGCTAATCTGACCGCTAGAACCCAGTTAATACCCGGTAAATCAGGTTATACGATACCTCTTGGCAAGACTGGTTGTCCGACTTTCGGGCCACTGACTACCTGTAAAGACGGACAAAGATCTACAAATTTCATCCGGGACCAACGGCTTAAAGTAATTTTCGAGGCACGGAGGAAACTCGGTATGTAATGGGTGTTCACCCATCCACAGAGCAACCTAGGCAAGCAACATGTGTATAATAGTCTGTAATTAAACAGCTTTTTTCTACGGAGATTTTATACACATGTTACATACATATTTTCTTTGAAATTTAGGCAAATAAATTTTACTTAATCCGATCTCTGCTAATAATACAAAATTGCCTTCACCAAACACCATAGTTTACACTAATTAAATTACTACAACACCAATAAATAAACTACACAACTCAATAATCTACACAACAGTTAATTACTGTCCTCGACAAATAAAATAGCCCTTATATCGACGTCAACATGTCACAATATTATGTCAACGTCAACGCGACGTAACACGGAACGAAGGAACATCACTATTGCCCATAGATTGTTCAATAAGTTTCCTTGGTTCTGAGAAACGTTTAAAAATTGTATGTAACGTTAGAATGTTACAGAAATAGGTTTAGGTATTCATGCAGTGCTTGTAATATTTAGTGAGTAGGTAAAGTAAGTCACTATTATAGGGAATTGAATTTTCGAAAAATTTTGGCTTTGTAGAGATTCATTTTCTGCCATATTTTTGAAACTATTGATTTGCTTGGTTAATTTTGAATATAGGCAGACACTATATCCCACTAAATATATAAATAAATATTATAATAAACGTCAATGCGACATTTAATGAAAAGTGTAAATTGTTATAAAGTGTCTAACTCTGAAATGACGAAAGATTGATATATCATCTTTGTACAGAGGGACGTATCTAGACAAAGTGACAATCTGTCGACAAGTACTTTTAATGTTTCGTGTTATTTAAGAAATGATGAGGACCTCGTGGCTAAATAACAACAGCAACTCGGGTTAATCTTCAGGTTAATCCGCCCTTGCCTGGGTTGGTCCGTGGATGGGTGACCACCCATTAAATACCGAGTTTCCTCCGTGCCTCGGAAAGCCCACTAAGCCGTTGGTCCCGGCTGTCAATTGTAAATCTTTGACTATCGTTACAGGTAGTCAGTGGCCCGAAAGTCTGCCAAATAGGTGTTACCAAGGGGCATCATATTACCCAGTACTAACTGAGTTGTACAGGTCAGAACCATGCTACATGTAAAATACTGGTATTCAGCTGCCAATCCAATTAGACTGGAAGCAGACCCCAATATATGTAGTTAGGAAAAGGGTAGGCAGATGATCATTCACGACGAAGGGATGACAAAGATAGATATTTAAATTCAAAATCAGCCTGTTCAAGGACTTAATAACCAAAGAACTACTTTATGGTGTAAGGTGTGTATTCTATTGTAAATATTCCTATTTCTGACAGATGTTTCCTGTTACGTTGTCTTATAAACACTATTACTAAAACGTTAATTACATATCTACGGCACAAGCCTTTTAGAGTGAGGATTGTGAGGAAGTAGACCCATATGTCAGGAATTTATGAATTATTTATTAGTTGCTTTTAGCTTTTGCCCGCGAGTTGAGACTTGAAAGAAGTTTTAGTGTGTTAGGTTAGAATCTCTTTGATGAGGTTAATCTTAAATTCGTTTTATATGTAATATAATATATCTGCCTCGTTGGTTTAGTGGTTGCAAGCACGACTGCTGAGCAAGAGGTCTTGGGTTCGATTCCCGGGTCGGGCAAAGTATTATTTTATAGAAATTTATCAGTAGCAACCACGTTAAGCTCCGTTAAGCCGTTGGACTATCATTTGTCAGATAGACAGACGCTCCATGTAAAATACTGATATTCAGCTGCATTCGGTTAGACTGGAAGCCGACCCCAACATGTTGGGAAAAGGTCATGCAGATGAGGCAGATGGTGATATTGGTGATCTATTAACGCATTAGGTACCTGCTTTAATGCACCTCTTTTTAACAAACACAGTGGTGGAAAATAAAACTTTATTTTATTTTCCACCACTGCCACCACTTTATTTTAGCTGCAGGCCTAACTAGGCCTGCAGCTTTAAAGGGTGTAAACAACCTCATCACGAAGCCGTCAACCAAGCGTTCTGTACATCAAACAAAGTAACTTTACGCAAAAAATGTAGCTGGGAAACGACTTTTTTTTGGGGTGAAAAATCATGTTTTGTGGTAGAACTCAATGTAACGCACTCAAAACATTGTGCTGATGGAACGGATTGAATAGTAAGGGGGTCTTGGAGGTGTTTAAAGTAATAATCTTACAAAAAAACTTGTCAAAAAGTTGGAACTTTGACCCCCAATATCTACGTAACTAGATGGTTCCCAGGTATGGTGTAGAACAAAAAATTATCGCAATGACGGGGAAAACAAGTGCTTGCCTTTCGGTTTCGTTAAAAGGTTTTTACACCCTTTATATTATAAATATCATATTCATATTATTGTAATTGTTGGCCTTCTGTATATCCGGTTAGACTGGAAGCCGACCCCAACATAGTTTGGAAAAGGCTAGGTAGATGATGATTATGTTGGCTCTCTATTACACATTGCCCTAAAAGGTGTGTGATTTAAGGGAAATAATTTTAAGTTTATATCTTACGTCCCTCTGTTCATCATCATCATCATCATCAGCCTATAATGTTCCCACTGCTGGGACACGGCCTCCTGTCAATGAGAGGGAATGGGCTATAATCCATCACGCGGGCCCAGTGCGGGTTGGTAGATGTCACATGTCTTTGAATTTTTGGTTCTAGGACATGCCGGTTTCCTCACGATGTTTTCCTTCACCGTTTTGAGGGCAGTGGCGATGAAATAAATTACACAAAGTAATGCGCCTGTCTGGGTTCGAACCCACGACTTACTGTTCGTAAGTCGGGACCGCCACCACTGGGCCACCGCTGCTCTCTGCATCCTTTTGTTATTACGAAGTTATTACTCCGTAGGTCGCCGTCGGTATCTTTGGTCTATAGTCTCCACCAGATAAGTAAGAATTAACGGTCATTGCTCTTTCCTTAATCTGTCTGCGTAGGTATCCCGACAATACATTATGAATCGTTTTTTATTACTAGAAAAAGTCAAGGATCACGATAAAAGTCGTTTCGGGACAAGTTTATGTCATTATTTCTGTTTTCGGAATTATGTATTTAAATAAATGTATGCGGGTTAATGACCTTTAATTCTTATTTATCTGGCGGAGACTATAGTGGTTGCTACCGTTACTACTGGAGGTCAGATAGGCAGTCGCTCCATGTAAAATACTGGTGTTCAGCTGCATCCGGTTAGACTGGAAGCCGACCCCAACATAGTTGGGAAAAGGCTAGGCAGATGATGATTGAAAAGTGATTACTCACAAACAACAGTATAGCCCTGGCTCTTTACTAGGAGTTCCTGTAATAACAAGAGCCAACATATTACACTAGAGTTAAACATAACCAACTTTTAACATTGGTACATAATAATGACTGTACTGTAAAATACTTTCTGAGTGAAAACCTGTAATACAGGTGTTTCACTGGCACCAGTGATTCACATCCGTGTAAATTACTTGTTTATGCCAATAAATAAATTTATTTTATTAATTATTTATTTATTTATAACTGGTCGATGTGGGTCTACTATAGAAACACCTATATCTTGCCCTTCGGATACTAAAGGCGTGATGTTCATGTCACACAAGATTTTATAATTCAGAAAATTGCATAGTAGTTTGATCAGAATCTTTTACGTTCCTGTCATGTAGTAAAATCTAATTTCAAAAATAATACAAAATGGTGGATATCTCTATGAAAATATTAAAAACAAAAACAGCTCAATTTCAAATTAAGAAAACTCGTATGTACCGAACTGTCATGGCTGCCTTATTTATCTTTATTAGCGGCTGTCGGCACTAAACGTTGTATTAATAGCATTAATAGGCAATTTGCTCAATTATGCCGATTTCGACTTTTAAAATGGCGCCAGTTATGTCAAGACGAAAATTTAAAAGCGTGGCTTGAGTTGCCTAGCCTGTTTCATTAATTTATTTTGTATTTTTTGGTGCTGCTATTCTATTTTGATATTTTTATTCTATTACAAACATTGTCAAGCGGTTGGTTGACTATATTCCCGTGATCAGAGCATACATTTTAGCCTAAAAATTAGCATTGCTATACAATGAGGCAATGCTGCCAACCTTCTAACCCCACATCCTTTTCACGCCTTGAAATTCTTTTTTACTTTTATATATTTCTGTTTATAATTTTAAGTTTGTTTATATTATTTAAATTGCAAGGTATATAAAATTTAAATGTTTGATTTCATATAAACTTACATGGGCAATAATAAAACGTCAGAAGACAGGTGCACGGTTCGAGTTGGTCGTTTTCTATTAGAACTTTTTGGTTTTTACAATGTTGTCTTATTACAATTTAAATGTATATGTAAGAGAGGACAGAGTGTTCACCAGGCAACACGTAGGTACCATGGTACTTATTTAATATACGTAAAACAACACGAAAACCTGAAAAGAAATCAACCAATTAGTTTGATGACAAAAGCACAATAAAAAACATAAAACTAAATTAATTAATCCTTCATTCTACAAACTGTTAATTATGTCAACATAACACAGTAAATAAAACCTTTTTGTAAATAATAAAACGCTTCCCTAAATCATTAAACTCCATAATGAGATACAAAACTTTGAAGCCATAACATCATAATCTGTAATAGCGCTTCAAGCCGCTTTATTGCACAATAAAAAGCCGTTCGGAAATTCGAATTTCGTTTCCTAGAAACTGTAATAGGAACGTGGAACAGGGCGCTTTATATTATTTTTTTATAGTTTATTTATTTTTTCCATGGAAAAGGGTGATTTTGTTGAAAAAGTTTATAGTGATTTGATTACTTTATGCTTTTGCAGTCATTTGGTAATTTAGGTGTTGGTTTTATATATAATTTAAATGGTTTAACTATAGGTAAATTCTTAGATTTAGCAGATGTCAAATGTTACTGCTAAATGTTTAGTCAAGCTGACCGAACTTTGACATTTGACTTTGACTTACTTTGACTTCGCCGGACTGGTATATGTCAAGTCGTTTTTGTTTTGTATAATTATGATTATTACAATTACCTATTTAGTATCATAAATAAAGTCTTCTTTAGAATCGGTGAAGGAAAACATAGTGAGGAAACCTGAACTTATAATTAATATAAGTCTGAAATCACCAACCCGTCTTGAGCAAGCGTGGTGATCAATACACGTGCCTTCTCTGTATGAGAAGAAGGCTTTGCCCAGCAGTGGGACAGTAATAGACTGGTATCATTATTAATTTATTATTAATGTCTTAACTTTTTTTGACTATCACGAAGCATAAGCTACTTTTCTTGGATAGAGTTTTAATAACATTTTTTTTCCAGCAAATTGTTATTTTAGTTCTGGCTATTAAGTTGGCGTGGTGTTTAAAAATATCTCAGGTTTCCCAAGTTTTTTTTTGTTTAGGTACTTTATAGCTAGCGGTAAATAATATGTGAAGGACTACAAGTAAAAGTTATATCAGTCAGTCAGTCATTCAGTTTTTCAGTCCTTATTTTTGTTTTTAATTTTCTGTTTGACTTTTGTTATTTTAAATTTATTGCAATATTATTATTATTTAATTTATCGTTATCTTATGAGAATGTTTTAAATAATTACATTTCTGGACATTTGCACGTCACATCATGTGGCAAACATGCTGGACCTAATAATGTTGTTCGTGTTACCATCTTGCATGCATTTATTTTCTTGTATGTATGACACATGTTTAGCAAATAAAATATTATCTTATCTTATCTTATCTTCACACTTAATTTAGGGCGACTACCCAAATTCAACATAATAAAAATCAACAGACAAATAATTCGCATTCACCAAACGGAGCCGCCTAATAAACGAAAAAAACTAACAAAAACAAAAAGGCTCAAAACAAATCGATACATTGATTTAACCTATTTTTACAATCACACTCCTAATTAGTTGAAAACTCAAAGCAAATGTTCTAATTGTGTGTATCACCACAAAAGGTATGACCATAAACTAGTGATGAGCCGATACTTTACAGTATCGATACAATATGACTCCGATATTTTGGATCGATACAAAAGTAGCGGTGTGGTATAAAAATGGTTTGTAATTAGTAAGGTTGGTGTTGCTTTTTTATATAAAGCAGGTACCATTAGTAATAAGTTATAATTTAGGTACACTTGCTTTTTTTCTTTAACTGTCGTTATTTTTCTTTTGTCTTCTTATTTATAATTGCTATTTTAAATATAGTGTCTACACTGTATCTGTAACGTAAGTCATATGTGGAAGCGTCGTAGATTGTACATTAGCTTTCTGCTAATAAATGTTGTATGTAATATTTACCTACTGTTACTTACATTATACAATTTTCATTTTCCCTAAATATAGGTCCGACTATTTAAAAGAACACAAAAGGTGTTGGTAGACTGTTGAGAAGGATTAAAAAGTTAAGATACCATCCCAGAAGTCGATACCATACGATTCGATGTATGTAAAATCTTATCGATACAAATACATAAGAAGTATCGTAAATCCCTACCATAAACTATAAACTTGCAACAAACGTTTCACGCCTCATAAAATTAAAATCTTTAACAAAAAAGGTTGGTAACAAACGATAAATGTCACAAGGTATAAAAAATAGAAGACGAATATCGTCGTAAAGTACAATAAGGCTATATATAACTACTGTGCGTAGGATGGGATTTAAAATTAATTATGTCTTTAGAAGAAATAATGGGAAAGTTTGCGATAAATGTTGAGTTTTTTTTTTCCAGTAATACTTTTTGCTGATTTAGGGGGCATGAGATGAGGAGGGACGAATCGCATTTGTGTCTAAAAGAGTGATGAATATAAATGTTGATGGATGGAGATGGAGAGGAAGACCAAGGAAACGATGGATGGATTGTGTGAGGAATGATAAGAAGGAAAAAGGTGTAAATGATAGCGTGACGGGAATTTCAGAATCTTAATGACATGCATAATGTAAATATTGTACACCCCATGGGTACCTATGTTACAGAGATACAGTAATACTAATAATTGTAAGATCTTCTGTTCACTTAAGACAAACAATAAATAAATAAATTTGAATTTGAAATTAAAATTTGAAAATTTGACGGTTGATTAGAGAGAAGAATTGATGAAAAAAACGTGTTGCGCCGACCTCAAGTAACTTTTGACAAGGAGAGGAAGATGTGTTATTTTTATTAAGTTATCTTCTAATCTAACCAACCTAATAAAAAAATATTTTATACTTTATAATTTAACCCTAACAATACTTTACCCACATTGCACTATTCAATCGATAGAAAAGACCCCTAAGGTAGGTTTAAACTAGCTAGCTACCTACAGATTTTGTTTAAAAAAAAAACGATGTTTTTATGAGCCATAATGCCCTGTCATAGAGTTTTTCTTTACATAGTACCTAAGTATGTGGTACGTAGGTACTTGAAATTAAATCTAAAAACTGTAAATTAAGTATTATGAAAACTGATTGGTCATTACTGGTAATCAAAGTAATCTATTTGAAAGCATAGATAAAATAACTAACTAAGACACTACTACACTACGGACACTACTATAGTTAAGTAACTTTTTCAGGACTGAAAAAGCTGGATTAGTGCCTTCTGCGAAAGGCAAGTTATAGTATATTTGATTAAATTGATATAAATTAATGCACTGTTTTAGTCTTTCACGGTTTTTCACTACACTTAAAGTACTTACGGAATAATATCCGTGATGTTTTCTATGAGCTCCCGATATTTCGACGCTGTTGCAAGCATCATGATCGCGGGAATATCGGGAGCTCATAGAAAAATAAAATTACCGATATTATCCCGTAAGTACTTTATGTGATGTAAATTTGCATTATTTGCATAAATCCCGATCCATTGACTATTCATTATAGTAATACAAAGTTTTAAAATAGACATTGCCAGCAACTTAGCATAAGCAAGCATCCACAACGATGTACTCGTATTGTTACAATTTTGCCCAACGGTACCTCTGAACCATGCTAATGTCTTTTATTACTTTCAAAAGCACCAAGGGATTCCTTTCACAAAGAAAGTACAAGCGTACAAAGAAAGAATGCTAAGCGCCATGCGCCAACGAAGAATCCCGAAGACTCACGAAGTTGGCCGAACCCCGTCGGCCTCTTTGTTAATCTATTTAGGCTAGTCCATCATTTTTTATTAGCAAAATGACAATCAAAATGAGTCGGCTCTTTGCCATTTTTTTTCCTCAATAATGTTACCCTATTCATCTATTGTTACGGGGAGGTCTAATAGACCCTTTGCAATTTTTTTTTGATGTCGCAACACAGGTGAAGTGTTCAAAAGGGGTTGCCAATTTATTTCATGTTATTGATATTTTTGCTTTGTTGGCTGTGTTAATATTATGATTTTTAGTATTGTGTTTTACAGTTTGGTAAATTTAATGATAAAGATGATTATATTTTAAGACTGTACGTAAGTACCTTTATGTGAATAAATAATTCCTAATTCATGGTCGATTTTAGTAATTATGTTATTCTTTTCAGAAATGTCCTGTGTTATTTTATTTTGCAATATATGAATTAATAAAATAAATTGGAGTTTAATTTTCAACACCAGCCTTACCTGATCCCAAATAGAGTACGTAGTTTATAGAGAGCGTCTGCCTATCTGACATCTACAACACGGCTCCTGGCTAACAAGAAATCGCTTGGTAAGACTTGTTGTCTTACCGTTCTAATTATGATAAAATTCTCCCATCAATACCTTCACTCGGTATGATCTGGTATTTGTATGGAAGACAAACAACATCCATTACCCTTTTTTGGGATGGTAAATCATCAAATGACTCCTCCCGAGCTGGGCGGAGCAGGAGGGAGTGTCAGACTTTTACTGACTAAAAACCATCTACGTTCCTTCATCGCCCTTTATGTTCCGGGGCCACGGTATCTCTTTCGAACATTCCCGCAACCCCGGCAGGCATCGGCCCTTGTGGACCCCTTCCATTTGCTGACATCTCCTTGAGGCGCGCGTGGAACACGTACGCGCCGTCGAAACGGCCTGTCGTCATGAGACGGACGGACGGCGAGCTAGCCCACAGCTCACCTTCGACGACCGGGGCGTCTCCCGCGGCGGCCGGGACGTGAGGTTCTCTCCCTCTCACGTTCCGCCACCTCCTTCGCTAGCATGACTGCTTCGCAGAAGGAGGTGACGGCGTCCCATTTCGCCTCGCTCCGAACCATGGATTGAACCAAGGCCGGACGCTGGAGGTCACCGCCGCCGATCACCGCTACGAGGAAACGGCGGTGCTCCGCCCACGCGGGGCAGACCTCCACCGTGTGCTCCACCTTGTCCTCCGGTCGATCCTCGCAGTGGTAACACCTGGGCCTTTCCTCCCGCCCGATTCGGTACAGGAACCTCCCGAAACAATCGTGTCCGGTGAGGACCTGCGTCAGGCGGAAGGTGAGGACGCCGTAGCGCCTCTCAAGCCATTTCTAAAAGAGGGGGACTTATCGCCACAACTTCCAATACCCTGGGGTTCATTCTCAGCTCGAACAAAGTGCTACCAATCAGAGCATTCCCATCACGAACTTCTTTATCTGTGACAGCTAAAACACATCGTCATTCTCATTTATTTGGAGTCGGCACAGCATGTCTTTTTTCATACTTCTCTATAGACACCTCCTTTCTAGCCATATCATCCTTCACACAGTCCATCCATCGTGTCTTTCGTCTTCCTCTACTCTATAGCCATTCAACACATCACAACTTCTAACATTGACATCAAAATTTTCTCCATCACAAATCCATACCACGATAGCAGATTTTTACCATACAACTTATCAGTAACCGGCGCCACTTTCGGACTTCCTCTTATGTACTCATTCCTTATCTTATCCCTTCGCAAAACTCAACAACAGGCCATAACGTCCACTGCTGGACATAAGCCTCTTCCATTATGGGAGGAATTTGCCGTAATCTCCACGCTTGGCAGGCGGATTGGAGATCGCAGTGATGATAGACGAACAGAAAACGCTGCTGCCCATTCTCTGGTCTACGGAGGCGCAAGGTGTTCTGCCTCAGACATTAGTCGCCTTATCCGACACCCGTAAGTGTAATGGGTTGGTTCTATTCTACTCTGCCGGATACCACACGGCTACATTACACCACACACCTTAGCATTCTCATCCCAGCCACATGCAATTGATCTTTTGTGGTCCAACATTCTCGCCTCGACTATCCAGATCTAAACCTGGTTGAAGACCTGGTTTGCCCTAGTCTTAGTCAAAGACTGCCTGCTGCATCTGTAAGTACTTGCCGGAATCCTGAACAATAGGGAATATGCATAAGTTTTTGGATGTTAAAGTAGTATAAAAATAATGACAAAAATGACAAAAGATCCTTCATCATCTGATGACGGATCTTTTATCAACAACACCAGCAGAAAAGAAAGTGAACAAGAAGAGAACAGAAGAGTTCAGATGAGTAGCCAGTTTCAGGCATAATGTGGAAAGCTTTATCGAGTCTTCTTATCATCTATTCTACAGAACCTAAAGACTAAGTCCTTCACTTAGTGCCTGCCCGCCCGACCCCAGCACATCCAGCAAACCGAAACTGTCAAGTTTTCCCCTTGAACCTAATGCCTCAGCGATAAAGTTGAAAATCTATTAAATAAATTTGACAGATTGTAGTATCTTGATGTGCTGGCGTCTGGAAGTCTACTCTCAAGCACGAAATCCGTGTTACGGTCATTTCCTACTCCGTATCCAAGAGCGTAGCCACTGTGAGGCAGGGTAGGGCACTTGTCCCACCCTGGCTCTGACCTGTAAGGTACCTAACCAAACCTGAAAAAAAAAAATTATCTAGGTACTAACTACAATACCTACATAATATCCGTAATGCTACGGCTCCACCTGCGTGTTAACGTGTAAATTAGCACGTTAATTTAGGCATTATGTAGATGTTGCCAACTGAATTAACTCTTAACGGTATTGTAACCTAAATTTAGTCAACGCGCATTTTTAATGCCTTAATTAACGAGTAGTTGGCCATTGCCATTAACGTTAAAGCTAACCCAGAGGTGGGAGTAGCATAAGAAAGTTCACACTCGACAGTCGACCCGAAAAATTGCGATCAAACCAATAATACCTATGTGTAATTGTTTACTTACTGTACCTGAAAGTACTGTCTACATATACTCGTAGATAGATATAAACTTCTAAATTGACTAATTAACAAATTAGCAGCCCAGAGCCCAAACGGCTGAAGTTAGATAAACATTTTTGGATGGAAGATTTCGTAGTGTAGGTAGGTGAGCAATAAGGTGCTATAGGGTGTAACCTTTTTGTATGAAAAAATTAACCGGGGTAAGACCGCGGATATAGTATGCTTGTTACCTATTATTTTAGACTGCTGCCCCACCCTGAGCCCATATCTGGCTACGCCCATGTCCGTACCACTTACCGGACATAAGATTCGTTAGGAGACCGTACTAAAATGAATGGCAACACGAATGGCCATCTGTCCTTACTCCCAATGTGTTTTTAAAACTCATGAATCAGAAAATATTATTTATTTTATTTTATTTTAGTTTTAGGAAAACTTACAGCTAAAAATTTACACATGATTAAGAGTAACAAAATTAAGGCCAATTAAAAGTTTTCGCAGATAGAAAAGAGCTTATTAACAAAAACAAAAATATTTAAGAAGGCAGACAGTGTTTGTAAAGACAGTATTATAGGTAAAAATGAGTTTCAAATAGCGCAAATTGAATTCACTTAGTTGACGTTATCAAAAAAGAAATTGCAAAGAGTCCTTTTTCATTTTGAGATGCTAGTACTGAAAATATCGATGTCAACGCCCTGGCCAACCGCATTATTAGGAAGTAGAGATTATATTAGGGAGTAGGGTTCATTTTCAAAGTATAAACTACTTTCGGACAGTCCCCGTATCTTCGTTGACGGACTTAGAGAGTAGACTTCCTGTAGGTACCTATTGACTTACGGGGCCGAAACGTGTGAACACTGATTTGCCAAAATCCATTTAAATGGTGTGAGATTGAAGAGGTATTATTATTATTATTTATTTATTTATTTATTAATCAAGATGGTAAGTAAACTTATAAACTAAGCCCCACAAAACCGTTTTAATGGTTTGACTGTGGGGTCGGTGAGTCTCTAGACACTCATACATAAACAATACACTAATAAGATGGATTAAAATTTCCGACTACATATTTTTTGTTAGTATTAAGTATTAGTAACAATGGTGCTTAGGTACTAAGTTAGTATTGTTAGCATAATCATCACTTTTGTACGCGGGCGAAGCCGTGGGCATCAGCTAGTAATAAACATGTATAACTTAGATATATGTTTTGTTAGTAACAATGAAAAAAACTTATAAACTAGTGTTAGTAACATTTACTCGAAGCTGGGTGAGGCACGCCGATTCTGGGGAATGTCTCCTTGATTGCGTGCAGTTGTACCCACGACACCAAGATCGCAGTGTCTCACCCAGCATCTATAAATCAATGGCCACTTTGAACTTTAATTTAAATACTGTAGCAAATAACATTGATAACATTAATATTGCCACATCGTTTGTTCCGGGTCAATGTTCTAAACATTTGGGGAATGCTAAAACCACAAACATCTTACATATGAACATACGTAGTCTTAATTGTAACTTCGATGAGCTCAATATTTTACTTACGAGCATGGATTTAAGCTGCGATATAATTTTGTTATCAGAGTGCTGGTTGAGTAAAGTAATGAACTTGCCCGTACTGGACGGCTATGTTTCATATAAATCAAAATCTTCAAATCAAAACGATGGCGTAGTGGTTTACATATCCTCAAGGTTGGACTCATGTACTGAACCCACCTTTGTTGATGGAAACTGTTTAATACTTAAGCAACAGAATATCGCTATTGTTGCCGTGTATCGCTCGCCCTCGTACAAACACATTGACGGCTTTTTGAGTAGTCTAAATAATGTTTTGACATCCTTAAGCTCATTCAGTACGATTGTATTGATGGGTGATATCAATATCAACATAAGTCCTAACAGGAACCTCCCATGGCCTCCTACCGGCACATGAGCTGCCTACTCGGGGTGAAAATTGTCTCGATCATGTAATGCTCAAAACTAATCATATTTCAACGGTCTTTGTTTTGGATACGTGTATAACTGACCATTCTCCATCCTTGCTCTGTATCGATCTAAAGCTGAAGCAGACCAAGACAAGTAATATTGTTAAAAGACTCGACATTTAATCCGCAATAGGTGATGTTAAAAATACAGATTTCACTCCAATTCTTTCATCAAACGATGCCAACATCGCGGCTAAAAACTTTGTTACTATTTTATCAAACATAGTCGAATCCAATACTAGGGATGTCAAAATTTTGCACAAGAATAGAATCATAAAACCGTGGATAACACCAGGCCTATTAAAATGTATCAGAAATCGCGATAATATGCATATAGAATCCGAAAAAGACAAAAAAAAATATGGTTAAAAGAATCACATATACCCGATATCGCAACCATTGTAATGAACTTTTAAAAAAAACTAAAGAGTATATGAACAGAACGAATTTGAAAAGGCGAAAGGTGACCCTAAGGCAACTTGGGATGTAATTAAGAATGTTGCTAACTTAATCAACAAAAATCTGCACCTGATGAACTGCTGAGCATTTCAGAGGATCCAACCTCTTCTATAAATAAAGTTAATGACTTCTTTGTTAACATAGGGAAAAATCTAGCTGTCTCTAACTAAAACAAAATCAGAGTAATGCAAGTTCGTCACAAATTCCCCTCCCCCAGACCAACAACAGCCACGATCCAAAGACCGGCTCCTCAATGGTTCTCCTGGATGTCGATGAGGGAGAGGTTGAGACAATCATCATGGGACTTCGCAACGATTGTGCCGTGGGATGGGACGGAATCTCAGCTAACTTTTTGAAAGAAATACGCAAATTTATTTTACCAACCCTTACCCACGTCATTAATCTTTGCTTTTTAAATGGCAAATTCCCAAGAGTTTTCAAGAGAGCTCTTGTGCATACTATCTTCAAGAGTGGGCACAAAGGCAGTGTCACGAACTACAGACCAATTTCAGTGTTGACCACTATCTCCAAAGTTATAGAAAAAGCACTTAACACTCGACTAGTTAACTTTCTGAACACAAACAACATTCTAGCACAAAATCAATTTGGATTTAGACGTGGTTGTTCTACTGAAGATGCGGTCCTTAAAGTCATGTGCAGAAAACCCTTCAGGTATCCCACCGCACTTCTCTATAAAGAGTGTGAAGTCTTAACGGTTAGACAACTCTTTTTGCTCCAAATTACATTGCGCAGACATGCCACAGACCCTAGAACTGCGAGAAGGGAAACGAACAAGAACCAGACTGTGTAGCACGGAGAGACACAGAACTGCTCTAGCTTAGAGGCATTATTGGATTCTGGGTACAAGGGTTTACAATAAAGTCAATGCTGTTCTTAATATTTGCCTTCTCACCCGAAACCAATGTAAGAATTCTGTAAGTGATTGGCTAAACGGTCTCACGCATGAAGAGACTGAGAGAGTCATACAATTAGGTTGACTGTATAAGTTACCAACACATATTTGCTTATACCTTCTAGAATTCAGGACACACACTCCCACACACACACACACACACACTTACACATACATACACACACACACATACATACACTCATACAAACCACAGCACACAGCACGAACATACATACATATTATTTTCTTTTTCTTTTTTTTTTGTTTGTTTCTTGTTTGTTTGTTTGCTTAACCTTATTTAAGTTAGTTTTTATAATAATCTCATTTTTATTTTATACTTTTGCACTGATTTCTTTTTGTTCTCAAAATTATATTATGTAAAGAACTACTTAGCAGGTCCGGAGGAAGGTGATGGCATTCGTGATACAGGGTAATCCTAGTACGAGTGCCAAAGCACTCCTTTGTCACTTAAGTGCACATCGTATTTGACCAAATTAATACATAGATATTTAAGGAGATTTTCTGTACCCTTTTTACTAGCAATAAAGATTTTTTATATTTTTTTATATTTATAGCATCCAACCATATATATATATATATATAACTTACACTTAGCACATTTAGCACTTAGCAATTTCTCACCGGTCATGGTAACTTTAAGAGTAAATTATTTTCCTTCAAGCTTGTTGACTCGCCTTTTTGTCAATGTTCCACATCTGACTGCGAATATGAACAATCAGCACATCACATTTTATGGGAGTGCAGTCTTTGGCAGAATTAACGCAATATTATTTTGGATAGTGTACAGGTTACATCCGGAGTTATTTACTATACAGACCTTGTGGAAACTAGAACTAATTTCCGTGCGTTCAAGCGTTTTGCCATACCTATTATTGGAATCAAATATAACAGCTCACAACTTAGGACCCATTAATGTTATAATTTATCCGTGGTGCTAGGCAACTGGGCCTATCCCAGTTGTAAACGTCCCTTTGTGCCTATTGGCCTTGTTTCGTTCTGTCTCCTGCTGAAATGGAGGGAAGTGGAAATTACGGTTTTTTCCTACTCCTCCACTATACTTTTCTGATTAATTTCAATCCAAGACAGTTAAATTCATTCTCTGGGACTTCGTCGAGCTTCATTGTCTCGCTTTTCTGGTGGTCGCCACTGTTGATTCTGACTTTCAGGAGTTACAGTGGTTTGGGAACAGTGTGGCGGGCTTACACTTAGCACATATCTAAATAATATTTTTTAAATTTACTTCTAAATCTATTTTTATTTGTTTCACTTCTTATGCCTGCCGGCAGATTGTTCAATAGATAAGGTATTCGTTTAAGGTATATGTCCCTCTGCGGGCTGCTGTAGGGTGATAATGATGCCACAACAACAACACTAAGACCAACAGCAGATCTTCCTGCTAACAGTCACTTCCACCCTACCAATCAACTACCCCGCAAATTATCACTCGTTTCCCGTGGTCCCAGTGGGTCGACCATTACCGGGTCCATGGGGAATTTTAATTACCCGTGGTTCCATGGCATTAGGGATTGTTTCCTGGACTTCTGCAATGAATATATCGATAGAAAATCACCATCATCTGTCTAGCCTTTTCCCAACTATATTGGGGTCGGCTTCCACTCTAACCGGATGCAGCTGAATACCAGTATTTTACATGGAGCGACTGCCTATCTGACCTCCACAACCCAGTAAGTACCTACTGGGTAATACGATACCCTTTGGTAAGACTGGTTGTCAGACTTTTTGGGTAACTGACTACGTGTAACGATTGTCAAACATCTTCAAATGACAGCCTAACAACCAACAAACCAACAGCTTAACGTTCCTTTCGGTAGAAAATACAAATCCATAAAAACATCATGTTAAGACGTCAAAAGTAATCACAGAGATCTTTTTCCTGAATTTGTCATGTTGTTTGTTCTCTTTTGTCGTTTTGACATCATTATTTTATAAGCAATTACGCACTGAAATTATTGTGGTAGGCCCAATAGTAACATCTGAATGTCTTTCCCGTCATTCAAAACCTTAGTTTACTTGAATTAATACTAAAACCGGGATATTTAGATTTACCATGTTTATTATTTGTATTTCGGCGCTGTCATCAACTATGTTCGTTATTTAATTCATTGTTTTATTTAATTTTGTTTTGTGCCATTGACATTAATTAATTTGATTTGACATTTATTTGTTTCTAATATTTTATTTATTTTTGTTATTTAATTCACATTATTTTTTAATTATTCAATCAGCTGACTAAAACTGACAAAAATTTTGTTTTGTATCTAATATGGGTATATGACCTGAAACAAAGGTTTTTTTTTTTTGCAAGCCCCATGATCCGGATAAACTGAAGTAATTGCGGTACCCTCTTTCTTACAGTACTTGTGCCCTCGATATGATCAAAAAATTATGTAAACAAGGCAGATTGAGGTAAATGATGTCACATCATGGCCGCGACAGTCACGGACGTTTGACCTGTAGTAGAAAATTGTAGGAGTTTAATTTTTTTTGGAGCGGCAATCAGTATTTAAACGGTAGTACCTACAGTTTTATATTGATTTAAGTGTAGAAAAAATTACTTACATGCATTTTTTCCTATTCACTATTCACCGATTTGAGAGAGATAATGGTGAAACCATTTAGTTTCATCATTATCTCTCTCAAATCGGTGAAGGAACATCGTGAGGAAATCTGCATGTGACATACACTAGGAAGTCACCTGTGATTTGGCTTACTACCTCTTATAGAGTGAAAAGCTGAAAGCGTGTGGCCATGGAAATATTACTTGTCGACTGTGTAAACCAGCCGCCTATCTCTGTGAAGGATCTTGACCTGTGTGGGTGGACCATCAATACATAACACTGTTGCGTAGTGTTGGCGGTACTTTAAGGGGCTCCCCCATGCACACTAGCGCCACTTTAGTAAAAAAATCAGAACTCGTTAATTACACAATCTAAAATCTGATTGACAAAATCAATCTTTTGGTCTTCTAAATTATTTACGTCTGCTTAACTCATTGAAACATAGCTCGCTGTCGTTACAGATACAAAATGAAAAAAAACGGCCGTTTTTAGCAATTTTTCTAACTGAGTTACAGTTAGAAAAATTGCTAAAAACGGCCGTTTTTTTAAAAATCGACCCGCTCGGGTCGATTTTTAGGTTAAGCCGTGCTTGCCTAGGTTGGTCTGTGGTTGGGTGACATACCGAGTTTCCTCCGTGCCTCGGAAAGCACGTTAAGCAGGTGGTCCCGGCTGTCATTTGTGATCTTTGACAGTCGTCACAGGTAGTCAGTGGCCCAAAAAGTCTGAAAACCAGTCTTACCAAGGGGTATCGTATTACCCAGTACTAACTGGGTTGTGGAGGTCAGATAGGCTGTCGCTCTATGTAAAATACTGGTATTCAGCTGCATCCGGTTAGACTGGAAGCTGACCAAATCTGAAAACCAGTCTTACCAAGGGGTATCGTATTACCCAGTACTAACTGGGTTGTGGAGGTCAGATAGGCAGTCGCTCTATGTAAAATACTGGTATTCAGCTGTATCCGGTTAGACTGGAAGCCGACCAAGTCTGAAAACCAGTCTTACCTAGGGGTATCGTATTACCCAGTACTAACTGGGTTGTGGAGGTCAGATAGGCAGTCGCTCTATGTAAAATACTGGTATTCAGCTGTATCCGGTTAGACTGGAAGCCGACCAAGTCTGAAAACCAGTCTTACCTAGGGGTATCGTATTACCCAGTACTAACTGGGTTGTGGAGGTCAGATAGGCAGTCGCTCTATGTAAAATACTGGTATTCAGCTGCATCCGGTTAGACTGGAAGCCAACCAAGTCTGAAAACCAGTCTTACCTAGGGGTATCGTATTACCCAGTACTAACTGGGTTGTGGAGGTCAGATAGGCAGTCGCTCCATGTAAAATACAGGTATTCAGCTGCATCCGGATAGACTGGAAGCCGACCCCAATAAAACTTGGGAATAGGCTAGGCAGATGATGATGATATGTATTTACAAAAAGAATTTTATGAATTTTCTTCAAATTTCCGGAATTTTCTTATAGCTATGTGGAAACCCTATACAATGCAACAATTTGTACGGTCATCACAATCAGATGCGACCGTTTAGGCAAACATGCGTGTGCGCAATTGATACTGTTGACTACTTCAGTTGAAATATTTGAACTACGAAAATAGCCCTTATTGTCACGACATGCATCATCAACCTACAACATTACAATGTAACACAACGAAGTGACTGGCTCGTTGGTTTAGTGGTCCCATGCGAGACTGCTAAGCCAAGAGGTCCTGGGTTCGATTCCCGGGTCGGGAAGGAAAAAAAGGGGGAGGAGGGTAGCCGAAAACCTTTCGTATCACCAAGGGCTATAAAAATGGCCTTAAAAGCCCCACGTGATTAACGCCATTTTCTATAACTTACTTACGTAATAACTGTTGATTAATGTGCCTTCTTCCGTAGCTGTATATCGGTGTTTCTATAAATAAAGAATATCCTATCCGCATCACCTACCTGTCACTTGATTCATAGAAAAATCAAAGAAAGCTTTTCTGTGACGTTTTGTTTCTAACCGTCCACTAAGCAAAATGTCAAACAGACAGACGACGTAAGTTATTGAAAATGGCCCCTTATGACATAAAGGCGCTGTCACTGTCAAAATGGTGCCATAGACTTGCAGTTGACTGTAGGTTACATGATCATGGACCTATAGCGTGAGTATAAATGGATAATAGACGACAAAGTGTTGCCAAGTTAACAGTAATCTGAGGGAAATTGACGTTGTTTTTATTTGTTGAGCTAAGGTATGTTTACATGCATGTGTGTATTTCCGTGCGTTCATGCGTTTCTGCTATACCTATTCTTAGAATCAAAATATATTTATAAACAACTTAGGACCCATTAATGTTAATATTTATCCGTGGTGCTAGGCAACTGGACCTATCCCAGTTGTAAACGTCCCTTTGTGCCTATTGGCCTTGTTTCGTTCTGTTTCCTGCTGATATGGAGGGGAGTAAACATTATGTTTTTCCTACTCCTGCGCTATTATTTTCTGATTAATTTCGTTGCGGGATCCGAGACAGTTAAATCGTTTCAAATGCATGTGTGTTTAAGGCATTTGTTGTATGCCTCACCACCGGGACGAGGCCCGCCGGTCAAGCGGCACTAGTCCGGGGCAGCGGAAGTCGCATCAGACCCCGCTGGCCCCCGACGCAAGTGTGCGAGGCAACACCGGTGTGGTTTTAGTAAGTACGAGTCTGACAGACTGCTCCGCTCTTCCCAGGGCAGAGAACATCCATCGAGGATATCCACATCAAGAAAAATCAAGGTTACGGTTGTACGTGTGTTACTAAGCTCTTTAAACTCCTAGCGAACTAGGAATCGAACCCAGGACCTCATGTTCAGCAGTCGCTATTGCGACCACTAGACTGACGAGGCAGTCGGTGCCATTTTTAGGGTTCCGTACCTCAAAAGGTAAAAAAGTAACTCTTGTATGATCACTTTCTTGTCCGTCTGTCTGTCCGTGTGTCACCACCGATTTTCTCAGGAACGGGTGGACCTAGCAAGTTGAAATTTACACCAGATACTGAGGTCTATAATAGTCCCTATTAGGCGTATAAAATCAAGGTCCTGAGTCAACACGATAAAAATATATGGGCAAATTTTGATTTTCGCGAAAACTTGTACGTACCAAAAATTACCTTAATTTTCAACTGTTTTAATTTTTCGGAATTTTCCCTGTAAGACTTTGCTTTTAACCAAAATTGACAATTCTAGGTCAACCGGGAGGACCCAATAGATTTTGGGTCGAAAACCTATATGATAGTTCCCGTTGACCTAGAATCATGAAATTTGGCGAGAAGCAATGACTTACAGCACATGTAAAGGGAAAAATCTAAAAACAATAAAGAAAGGGTGAAAAATACCTCTTATCGAAGCCGAAAGGCACTTGTTTGTTGGCGATCATTTTTTTGTTCCACACCATACCTGGGAACCTTCTAGTTACGGAGATATTGGGGGTCAAAGTTCCAACTTTTTGACAAGTTTTTTTTAAGTAAAATTTTTTTAATGTAAGATTTTTACTTTAAACACCTCCACGACTCCCGTACCATTCAATCCATCCATCATCACAATGTTTTGAGTGCGTTACATTGAGTTCTATCACAAAACATGATTTTTCACCTAAAAAAAAAAGTCGTTTCCCAGCAATTTTTACGTAAAGTTACTTATTTTGATGTACAGAATGCTTGGTTGACGGTTTCGTGATGAGGTTTTTTGCACCCTGTATGTACCTAGTATAGGTAATAACAAAATAACTACAAGATAATACGGAACCATATGTGCGCGAGTCTAACTCGCACTTGGCCGGTTTTTTTCAATTTACTACATGCAAATAAAATTTTCCGTGTCTGTGCAAACCATTTTTCTTTTTATTTTCCCGCTCTTTAATCATACACCCATCACCCGTTAATGTTAATAATAGATGTACTGCAAAGAGTGGAAAGTCCTTTTACTTTTGCACAAAACTATTGTTGTTAATATCAATGGGTACATAAGTATTAGTTATGTAGATAAAGAAAATAATAACAGATAGCTTTGACAGCGTCCTGTCATACAAAATTATGTGTTTTTCAAGAAAATGCTTCTGAAAGGCTACTTGTCTCTTTCAACTTGTTCACTTTCAACGACGGCCAGACAATCTACAATTCATAATTTCTAAGTTAACGCAGCAGTTTTAGGTTAAAATTAAATTAATCATGCATTAGGTAGTCTTTTTATTGCTAAGCTTTCCCAGGTTGGTCCGTGGATGGGTGACCACCCATTAAATACCGAGTTTACTCCATGCCTCGGAAAGCACGTCCGAGGTGGGGCAAAGAGAGCAGGTAAAAAAGTGGGGCATAGTTTGAGACGCAGGAGCTCGTAGCTAAATAATAACAGACGCTCGGGTCGATCTTTAGGTTAAGCCGTGCTTGCCTAGGTTGGTCTGTGGATGGGTGACCACCCTTACATACCGAGTTTCTCGCGTCCGTGCCTCGGAAAGCACGTTAAGCTGTTGGTCCCGGCTGTCATTTTTAGATATGTTGCACACGTAACAAGTATGTTACGACTGTCAAAGATCTTTCTTTCTTTCGGTCAAAGATCTTTCTTGTCAAAGATCAGTCTGACAACCAGTCCTACCAATAGGTATCGTGTTACCCAGTACTAACCGGATTGTGGAGGTCAGATGGGCAGTCGCTCCTTAATATAAAATACTGGAAGCTGCGTTTGGTTAGACTCCAAGCCGACTCCAACATAAGTCTTGTCTTGTCTTGCTTGCATAATCGTGCTGGAACAGAATTCTGTAGGAATAAGCATCACCTTTGCAGGTACTATTTTTCTGTTCCATTCTTTTTTTCTATATTTAGTGTGTACTTACATAAATTGTTAAATAAATTAATAGTTGGGAAAAGGCAAGGCAGATGAACCAGCAGATTCCTACGGCCATTCTTATGTAACGTATACCGTAACATAAATATTTATTTTATGACCTAATTAAGTTCGCCATTAAATAAATATTTGACTTTAGTCTATCAAATACAAGTGGGTGGCCCATAGTGCTATGCCAGCGGAAATGCATAATTTAATATCGATTATAATTTGAAAAAAGAATCAACCGAGCTAAACTGGCGCTAACATGCCATTTTACAGATTATACAAACGTAAAAAAAAAACAAAGAGACCGCCGAGCAAAGGCACCGCGGGTTCGGCCGAAAAAAAAACTAAATTAACACAAGATTTTCAATAATTAAACCTCACCTTGTTAGTGGGACTTCGATGTTTTTATAACTTTACCATTTTATGTCTACACTCAATCAAAAACCTCTTAATTTTAAAGCCTTATTAACACGACGGAATAGAGTTGAAAATGATTTAGCAATATTTACCTGTGTGGAAAAAATATTTTAGCATTTATTTCAAAATGTGCCGAAGTAAATTGCGTTTCAAATTTTATTGTTTATTTGATTGTCCCTTTGGACGTATGGAGATAAATAAACCTTTACTGCCAGCTACCAGCGTTTTTAAAAGTTCATAAATCTTTCACTCTATTTTATAAAATCGCTATTTCTATTATCGCTTGGTACTAAAGTAGAATGATTTTATATTATTTTATTCTTATTAAGTAAATAAATTAAATGTTGTTAATTAAAAATAGTACCCAAGTTATAAACTCAGTCTTGTTTTGTAACTGAATTAATTAAATTAATTTTACGGTGTGTTTTACGGTGTTGCAAGATGCAACTTGTATGTTTTATCGGAATGGATGTCTGATTCATGTACGAGATGAAACAAGTATAATATATTTTATTCATATACCTAGATCGTAATTTTATCTAATCCAAAGAGCAGGGTCAGTAGGCAGACGTATAGAGGATTTTTTTGATGTATTTAAGTTTCGGCTCTCGTGGCTGAAAATGGTATAGGTATGTGCCTAGAATTACAACGGCAAAGCTACTTGGCGACAAAAAAAGGCATGGTGGTAGACTACCTACTTACTTCCTCAGATGATCCCGAAATATCTTAAGTATAATAGCTCCATTAATCTTCGCCAAAAAGTTACCACTATTAATCCTTTCAAAATAAACAGTAGGTAAGAATAGCAATAAATCAAAAATATTCTCACCATTACCAATATTTTGACACAAAATTAACAAAGACATCACATTGAGCCACTATTTCGATGTGATGACGTGACAATTTTCGGATTTTTTATCGAAATACATTAGTAAATGAGAATGCACTTTTCGATGACATGTCGGCTACTTCATTTTGCCAACTTGTTTTTTTTTTTTAAGATTCGAAATGCATTCTGTTCTCTCTGTTTTAAATTTTAAATTATTGTGGGTTCTTTTTTTAAATATCAGAAATTACGAATGACATAGTTGAACTTAGCTATTTTAAACTTGGAACCTTCGCTTTTCAGACTATAGCGTCAAGTTTCCAAACGATGTTTTCTAATACCAAAATCGAAGAATAGAAACAGTTTTCTTCTTTATTATAATGCTGCTAATAATCAGCGGTCTCATTGATTAGCCGAAAACTTAAAAAAAGACAAAGCCAAAAAGACGCTTTAACCTGTAAAAATCTCCCATATCCAACACAAACAACAAAATTAATAACAAAAATAAAAACGACAATTACAAAAACGCTAACACACCGTACAACTGTCAAACTTGCAAATTTTTTCACCGCCATTGTTAAGGTCCAAAAAGAAATGGTGAATTTACCTGACCGCCCGACAAAGCATGACGGACGTGCAAAATCTATTTAAATTGTACCGTAGACTTATTATTTTATGATTTAGTGGACATATCCTATTTTTGTTGAGCGGAATTAAGCTGAAGACAATGGAATGAAAAATTGTGAGTAGGTGGGATGGTGTCACGCCTATATATTTGAGATTGAGAGTGGTCCCGAGTAATGTTAGGTGTAGTGGTCCCCCAAGTTGAAGCGTAATTTGGTACGCTATGGAATTAATGGAAATAAGTATTAATAAACTTAATTAATACTTATTTCCATAGTATTTCGAGTTCGGACCCAAGGTACGCACCTCTGATTTTTCGAATTCATGTGCGTATTGTATAATTATCACTTACTTCGGGGAACGAAAACATCGTGAGGAAACCAGCATGCCTGAGATATATTTCTTGACGGCATGTAAAGCCAAGTATAGAAACTCTGACACCAACTAACCACACGAATTCACATGATAAAGGAGAATAGAATTTCGAGGACCCGAGGAAACACTGATTTTGTAGATTTGAAATAATTTTGTCAATCTATAAAGATACTGTTGTAAAAAGAGCTATTAATATTACCCCCGTAAAGAAAAAAAATGAATTTGATCGTAAATCAAATCGATCAAATTCAATTTCTCGTAGCGCTCAGTTTATGGGCTGAAAAACCTATTATATGTAAGTATACCTTTTTTTTTTCAGATGGGAAATCATCAAATGACTTCTCCTGCTCTGGGCGTAGCAGGACGGAGTGTCAGACTTTTACTGACTAAAACCCATCCATGTTCCTTCATCGCCCTTTGTGTTCCGGGGTCACGGTATCTCTTTCGAACAGTTCCGCAACCCCGGCAGGCATCGGTCCTTGCGGACCCCTTCCTATTGCTGACTCTCTTTGAGGCGCGCGTGGAACACGAACGCGCCGTCGACACGGCCTGTCGTCATGAGACGGACGGACGGCGAGCTAGCCCATAGCCCACCGCCCACAGGCCCGATGTAAGTTTACCTTGATGACCTATTGTCTGGCAGCAGTGTAAGCCCAAGGGTATTGGCTAAGACTTACTTGAGTTATAGGTCTTGCGATCTATCCTAAGCAGGCCTTCATAGTCACTTTGTGTAATTTATTTCATCACCACTGCTCTCAAAACGGTGAAGGAAAACATCGCGATGAAAACGACATGTCTTAACCCAAAACAACCAAGAATGGTTCATGTTTATGGTGAATTTTATTATGACTTTATGAAGGACTCATTTTTTGCGATAGGAGGTCTAAATGATAGGTCCCAGCAATTAGTATGTTGTAGGCTGGTTGATTATAATATCTGACAGAATAAGAGTCACACAGGATTATTACTATTATGATAGGATGCGTGTATGCAATAACTTCTAAATAGTACAAGAAGTTACCAAAACACCCATATCATTAGCCAAGAACATCAATATTTTCGTCCCGATCTCCCTTTGATCTGAAACGGTAGATTTTTTCTGCAATCCCGTCAAATCAAGTGTAAACTCCTTCGTTGTAAGTTACAAATAGGATTGTACGCATCGACGGCTCTTCTATTCGGTATAGGGTTGAATGATCTTGTATACTGGGGTTTATTTAAAAAAATAACAAAGCAAACAATGCTTCAGATGGCTACTGTATTTAATATCTTTATACTGTTGTAATGTTCTTGTAAAAGAATAGAAGAATGTCGGATTTTGATGTGGTTATGGTATAAATTCAATTATTGTGACAAACATCTATAGTCACATTCACTAGAACCAGTAACTGATAGACAAAATAATACTGTTTTAAGCTTTGACGGTTCATAAATACTTAGATGTCCGTTCAACTATCTGGTATCCAAGACACAAGCCTCTTTATGGCGGTGTGTGTAATGCCCAGCAATTATTATAAAATATACACTTATACTGTCCGTTCCGTGATATTCCAATATCATATCAGGAGCTCATAATAATGGATTTTCACGGAAGATATATAAGACAGTGTAACTGATAGACAGTCGCTCCTTTAAAAATACTGGTATTCTGGAAGTCGAACGACAACAGGACAGGTCCACTCAAATCTGTGTGTTTCTTTCTTCAAAAGACCATCTCAGACACTAATCTGCATTGACCTCATGTGAATTGAACATGATTATGTCTGGACTTCAAAAGAGACTATGACCTCTGAGTGTGTTTCGGCTGTTTCTTCTCAGAGTAGTCAGGTACGAAACACCGATCCCATCAAGTTTTAAAAAATAACGTGTAAAAGTGTTTGTAAAAACCTACTTGCAAAATTGCAGCCCCGAAGGTCTGTACAACGTGACATAAGATCAGCAATAAACAATGATGGCAAGTGGTATATAAATGTTTTGTAAGCTACCAAAAAAAGCTCTGTCCACCCTGTTGAAAGTCGTTATAACATGAAAAGCTTTGAAAATAAATGTCATCTGTATATCTGGTGGAGATTCTTAAACGAAACGGCGCTGGAGTGTACCTAAATATGTGGTGCTGTTCCACAAACTATGGGACGCCTTGATAATCTTGTCTTGTATTTCAGCATATAATTATGAACGTTACAGAAACTGGTAGAAAGTCCTCCAGACCGATTTTCGGCCATAGCAGTCAATTTCAGCGGACATTAGCCATCGACGGGGGAAAAAATCGTGTACCTGTACAAGTGTGTGCGTAAACACAGATGCTCTCTATCTTCTTTTCTCAAAAATGGTGTGTAATGTTGCCATAACATCTCTAAAAAGTATCCAGAAAGTGAACTCTACCGAGACAAATTTACAACAGTCCAGTAATAAGTATGTAATTTACTTACTGGACAGTAGGTCATCCTCTTTAGACCTGGAAAAAAAAAAACATTGTAAGAAGTAATAGACACAGATTAGAGTTTAGCCATTATAACATGGTTATAGGAGGGAGGCTCCAAATATATATCTATCTCTCTTTTTGGTATGACATTTTATGAGATACATATTGTATTTTTGGAGCCTTAAACAGCCATTTTATAGTCTGTGACACTTAACGCGACGCAGAAAAAGTATGCACGTTGCGTTTTGTACTTATTAATGTTGTAGAAGTATAGTATGGGATTTTATGTTTGTATTTAGTCATTTCAGTTTATAAATCATGTTGGATTTAAACTTTCCATTCTAAAATTAACATGGAGTTTCAAAAACAATAATATAAATGCCCCCGGTAAATCGATCACAATATCTATCAGGAATTGCCCTAATATGAATTTAACCTTCAATTTAACTAAACGAATTTGTTGTTAAACTTTCTTTCATTTTTAAGAAAAGCATTATACAAACCTCAACCAGTAAGAAAGCCATCCTGGCCTCGTATATAACCGGACCTCACCTGCGGTTCGGTCCGGTTAACTCATACTTGGCCAGGAAGGCTTATTTACTGGATTCTGCAGTAATGTACTTTTGCTGTCATAGTTTGGTGACGGCAATCTGACACGATCTGACGACGGACAGGCGAGCCTGGAGGTGCCAAAGTCGTCATCAAATCTGGGAAGAATATCTTATATACAGGGTGTAAACAACCTCATCACGAAGCCGTAACCAAATATTCTGTACATCAAACGTTTCTTTAGGCAAAAATTATTGCTGGGAAACGATTTTTTTTTTTGGGGGTGTAAAATCATGTTTTTTGGTAGAACTCAATGTAACGCACTCAAAACATTGTGCTGGTGGATGGATTGAATAGTACGGGGGTCGTGGAGGTGTTTAAAGGAAAAATCTTACAATAAAAACTTCAAAAAATAATGTTGTGAAAAAGTTGGAACTTTGACCCCCAATATCTCCGTAACTAGAAGGTTCCCAGGTATGGTGTAGAACAAAAAAATGATCGCAATGACGAGGAAAACAAGTGCCTTTCGGCTTCGTTAAGAGGTGTTTTTCACCCTTTATTTACTGTTTTTAGATTTTTCCCTTTACATATTGTGCTGTAAGACATTGCTTGTCGCCAAATTTCATGATTCTAGGTCAACGGGAACTATCATATAGGTTTTCGACCCAATGGTGAACCAAACGGTGTAGAACAAAAAAATATCGCAATGACAGGAAAAACAAGTACCTTTCGGCTTCGTTAAAAAGTTTTTTACACCCTTTATACTATATTTTGGTATTTGTTAAAATATCTATTAGTTTATTTTATTTGTATAAGTGTATTAGTATCAATATATATAAGTATGTATATAAATTCTCGTTAACAAGAAGTTAGTTTTATAAACATTATTTTGTACCCTATCACTATGTTTTCCTTTTTAACCCAAAGGTTGACTTGGTAGAGAATGCCTTGTGGCATTAAGTCCGCCTATGTAGGTACCACTATTGTACATGAAGTTTTAAATAAATAAATAAATATCAGTATTCTTCTTAGAGTGTCGATAGCAACCAAAATTAAGAAACAAATGAAGACTAGCAGGTAAACTAAGGCAACATCATTGATAGCTTTGTTCTACCAATAGCAGTATAGGCGTCCTACCTCTTTCGCCATTCTTCCTTGGTCGGCACGAGTGTCAAAGCTAACAAACATTAAGTCTCGAACTAAAGCTTATGTAAAATCAAATCTACCTCTACTAACCCAAAACAAAATACATAGGTACCTAAACAATAATAAATCCCCAACACATAAGCTAGCAACGATCCCAATATATAAAAATAATAGTTCAGGGTTGCGTGTCGCCCGGCCGGCGGGTCGGCACATAATTGTATGTAATCTCAATGTATCGGGGATAATGTGATCTGCGTCTGCGCCGGTGTAATGACAGGCCGGCGTAGCACGCATGCGCTCGACACACGGCGGGGTTTTTAGAGATGAAGGTTCTTGGCAGGGAATCGAAATAATACACAAGGGATAAAGAACATTGTGATTATAGAATAGTAGAAGATACCTCCAGGTCCTGTATGGTAGACCTGGATGACTAGGTATGGTTGACCTAACGGGGCAATGGCTGGAACCAGCTGGATGCGAGAAGGACCGGTCCGGTCACTGTAGTGATGCCTGGAGAGAGTCCTATTGCGAGCATGTGGATGTCGTTCAGCTGATGATGAAGTTAGCTCAAAAAAATTGCCTCTCAGAGGAAATAAAAATCACAATGGACAAACTTTTGCACTTACCTTCCTAATGAAAGAATATTCTTAAGGCGCCTCCCCGAGCAAATGACCTTGAACGAGCAGTTTTTTGGAGCCTACTCCTCTTTATCCAAAAGAAATACCAACTAATAAAAAATACATTAAATTACTACATATTCTTGACTCCAAAATTGTCGTTTCATTTTTTTTTTTAAGTAGCTTATTGTTTAATAAATCCCCTTACAACAACGAAACCACAGAAATGAGAAATAATGTGAAAAAATGCTACTCCTCGTAAAGTAACCATTATTTTGATTTGCTACTTATACTAATAGATAGACAATTTGATAATGAACATAACTGTCGTTTTATATTTTCCAAAACACGTAAATTTCATTTTATAAAGAATAAAAACCACTCATTTCGCACTATTCGGCCTGCAGTGACTGACGAACAATCACTTTGTAGTGCAAGCTGATTAGAACTTTTTTCTAACAGTATTTCAAACGAATTTTGAACCACCACAAATAGAGTTGCTAATTTTGCTCGGGGAACCGCCTTAAGGATACGCTAAAACCCTGATTGAATCCATGTCGATTTATCAGATATGCAAACATTGGCTGTGAATTAAGCTCATAAGATTGCGTCGGTATTATTAGTAGGTATACTTACAGACCATCCATGGATGAATCCAAAGAAATGGTGAAAGCATAGTATGGCTAGAAAACAGGTGACTACTGAGCTGACGAGTAATAGAGAAGTATGGTAGAAGAGAACGTGCTGCGTGGACCCCAAATATATTATATAAATATATAAATTTGAAAATTAAAATTGCTGGACATTAACACACAGCGCCATCTAGTGCCACACTAAGCAACGAGGCTTGGTGTCGTGGACATCAGATAGTTGATATACTACATAGATACTTTTTTGTTTGTAAATACATACTTATTATACAGAAACATCCATGACTTGGAAACAAATGTCCATGCTCATCACACAAACATTTGCTCCAACCGGGATTCGAACCCGGGACCCTTAGAACGTACCGTAGTCACTATCGCTACGCCATTCGGGTCGTCGAAATATTGGGTTACCTAACGGCAGAAAAATGATAACTTCATCCACCGTAAAGAAACCCGAAGAAAATCATTTAGGTATAAAACCAGAGAAAAGCATCTTGATTTTCTAGAAGGTTGTTGGTATCTGTAAATATCACAAAATATTTTCAAATTACCCCCTGTAGAAAAAATACCTGAGAATAAAACAGAACCTGTTAGATCTCGCCCCGTGTGTACCGACGCTCGTCAAAGACGTAAAAACAATCGCGTTTCCTCCCGCAGACGTGATTGAAGTTGTCTATTTGTGTAGCGTCGGCAAAACACGCTGGAAATACCGTCACGTAGGTGGAATTTCATAAAAAAATACTGATTCGATTGGATTCTGTCTGCTCTCAGGATTTAGTCTATCTGTAATTCTAGATTATCAGATTTCTCTCGTCAAAAGTGAAATAGTAATGTTGTAAACTCATATTATGTCAAAGGATTTATTATAACTACAATACACCAGTCACATACACTTTGTCAGAGATACGGGGAGTCAAAAACAAAAACAATAAAATTACAGCCCTCATCAGTATCAATAATTCATCTTAGATCCTAGGGTTGCTAGGTAGTTATTTTCATCAAAATTTGTTGAAGGTGTAATATATTTCTTATTGTTATGTTTAATAAGTAGTAGTAACTTTTTGACAACCGATAACTAAACCACAAAAAAAAAACATGTGAAAACATTCTAAAAAAAATAATCTTTGCATTTTTTTTTTTATTTTGTAAATCTAACATTAATTCTGCTGTCCGTACGTAGGGGTCCATGGCGCCGTTGCTTTCAACGGAGGAGTCTATCTATCTCCCTCACACATCCACCGGCTCTTTCTAACGCAATGACACCCGACTCTCACTTTTAGACCTTGAAGTGAAAATTCAAACGATTTTTTCAAGTTATTTCCTTTGAGTTTTATATTTTGCGTTGGTTTCTTTACTTTACTTTACTGCTTTTTTATCTGAAAGTAAGAAACTAAAAAAAAAAAAATTAAGAAACTTCTGAGGACTTTAATAAGTGCCAACCGCTATCAAAGCTTTTCATATTTCTAGAATGACTTTCCTCAAGATTGACATACACTTTTCGGTACCTTCTGTAGCCTTCTGTCAGTTTCTGTCATAGTTTAAACTTTGTCTAGGCCATCTTGTAGTGTTCCAATAAATCATCTCATTCTCCTGCCCTGATCCCAATTCATTTATGGTCGGCGCAGCATATCTTCTTCTTCCATACTTCTCTATTACTCGTCATCTCATCAGACACCTCCTTTCTTGCCATATCATCCTTCACACAGTCTATCCATCGTTTTTTTGGTCTTCCTCTACTCTTATACCCATCCACATTCTATAAAACAAAACTTAAATACCATAGACAGAAATAAAATAGAATGAGGTGTTCTTGTAGGTTTTATGAATACATCTAAACATATTGCCAGTACACTACACGTATTACCTCTCCCATCCCTATTGCCATCAAACCGTCACAAATCCTAACATCCCACTCCTACTGGGAAAATCCTATTGGAAATACGCAAAAACACCTTACCAATCAGGGGATCGCATCCAGGACATTAAGAAAGATCAATCTGGGTATTCCAAGGGTACTTCTAGGTGTTTCTAACCTTATAGACATATTATGTATAGTCCTCCTGACCGTTTCCGATCACGATCCGATTCGCCAATCTTAGCGAAGATTAGCCATCGGCGCGGGAGATGTTATAGTGCAGGCGTGTGTACGCAGGCACAGGTGCACTCTATGTTCCTTTACTCTCATAGTCCGATGGGGCGGCAATCAGAAACGACCGGAGAGAGATCAGGCGCAGCACCAACGGCTTAAGGTGCTTTCCGAGGGACGGGGGTATCAAACTCAACTTCCAAACTCCGGGCTACTACTGAGAAAATTTAAATGGAAAAAACCAACAGCACTTTTTACTCGATCCGGGAATCGAACCTAGGACCCCACGCTGAGCAGTCGCGCTTTGCGACCACGAGACGAGTTGCTGAACAGTTTTTTCTGCCACTTCATCTCTCTAAATTTTAATGGTTGACGAAATGGGATTCAATGTATGAAGATTAAAATAGTTACGAGTTGGCACACTTTTTCAATTGTTTCGCACGTCTTTTGTTTAGTTGTCGAAATGGGAAAGTT
Organism: Xestia sexstrigata; assembly: GCA_941918905.2. Lineage (NCBI taxonomy): Eukaryota > Metazoa > Arthropoda > Insecta > Lepidoptera > Noctuidae > Xestia > Xestia sexstrigata. The sequence continues at coordinate 6,341,646 of OW799229.2, forward strand.
ACGAGATGGGCTGGAGCCCTCTAAAAGACGAGATGGGCGTTCACGGACGGCAAAGATCTCAAGGTGTAGGTATGCCGCGTGTCTCCATTGACAATGGCCAAACTTCCGCATCTTGTGCTGCATGCCCTGACACCTGCGCATTGGACGATCTTATGGCTACATCAGCTAGCAGGGTTCGCATAGCTGAATTTTGAGCCAAATAAAGGGTGTATAAGACCTTAAACGACCCTCCCCGTCATTGCGATAATTTTTTTGCTCTAAGTCCTAGACCATACCTTCTAGTTACGGAGATATTGGGAGTCAAAGTTCCAACTTTTTCGCAAGTTTTTTTACTGTAAGATTTTTACGACTACCGTAATATTCAATCCATCTGATCCATTCGAATCGAATCCATTCGATCAGCACAATGTGTTGAGTGCGTTACATTGAGTTTTACCGTAAAACGTGATTTTTCACCCCAAAAAAAAGTCGTTTCCCTGCAATAATTTTTGTTTGATGTACTTACAGAATGCTTGGTTTATGGCTTCGTGCAGGGTCCGTTTACACCCTGTATATTTAAATAAAATATGCAATCGACACGCTAAGAAGAATAAAACACTAGAAAGTGGCGAAGAGTGGACGTTTTGGGGTACTGTTTTATACCATTTTTGACGTTCAGAAAGTCCTAATCCTCAGCTTAATTTCGAATATTTCGCCTTTTGATTTTGAAAGTACAATCATCACTCAACAATTCTTTAAACTCACATAAATACAAAGTTGATGAAGTCCTATAAAAGTCGGTAGAAAATCAAATTAGACTCAAATCAAAGGAAAAAATATAAAATAATTGTATTACTACTCAAATAGCGCTCCAGTTCTTAGTACCGCTTTATGACTCAGAGCGCCGGGGTTCGATTCCCGGAAGAGGCAGTTAATCGGTCTACACCTTAAGGCAGATAGCGGTGAAAAAAAAAATGAAACATAACATCGCGCTTATATTCCCGATAGGGTTAGCCGAGGTATACACCTACATTTCGTCAGTATCTTCTTCGTATCGCGCTGGTACGACACCATAGAGAGTGTAAAATAAAATAAGTAATTAAAAAACGTTTTTGTAAATAAGCTTTTATAAAGTGCACCTAAAAGAAGAAAATAAACTTTGGAGTAAATAAAAACCAGCCAATCGCGAGTCAAGTGTTCAAATTATTATTGGTTTTTTCCATCAGGAATTTTTTATTTATTTATAAATAAAAAGTTTTCCTTCGGGGATTACAGGCGTGATGTTATTTTATGTTATTTCTACCATATTATTTTTGAGTCAACTGAAAAATATATTAAGAAAACATTCAAACATTCGTAACGAATGACCAATGTATTAGATCACATTTGACATCTGTCAGTTCAGTACTGTCAGTAAAGTTACCTTCTTTTGTCATTATTACAACAAATGTTTGTAATCGTAACTGAAAAAAGTTAAGCTATTGTGCAGTTCTAACTTCGAAAAAATAAATAATATTTTAAACCAGCCGTTACAGCTATTGTGCAGTTCTAACTTCGAAAAAATAAATAATATTTTAAACCAGCCGTTACAAGGATGCGTTGCTGTATTTTGATGAAGTGTCAAATGTGATCTATTAAATTGGCCCTACTGTAACTGTATACTATTTTCACCTTGACCATTCTCGTACAACTATAGACAGGACAACAGAATGACCAATAAAATGATTTCCTTCCAAAAATTTTGTCAAAGTCTAATGTAGTAAGCGGCGCTAACAAATTACATTAGTGTCCATTAGATGGCGCCCGCGCCGCCGCTGTGATGACTAGCGGTTTGCGCAGGCGCGGGCACTGGCGGACAGAAAAAAGTGGTCACTGAATATTAAAACACGTACTAAGTATTATAATATCTTAGTATCAAAAACTTTAGGCATACAATTTTCAGCGATGGGCTTGCTTTGATACAGTTTTTAGCCAAGGACAGGAAGATTAGGGATCAGTATTCACTGGAACGCCTAACTTATTTACAATTACTACATAAGTACTATTTATAAAGTATGTAGGTAAAATATAGTACAGTTTCCTTGTTAAAGAATTCAAAATTTACATCTGCTTACTCAACTTTCAGGGGGTTCCTTCCTGGCCTGTGGACGGTGGGCTATGGGCTAGCTTGCCGTCCGTCCGTCTCATGACGACAGGCCGTGTCGACGGCGCGTTCGTGTTCCACGCGCGCCTCAAAGAGAGTAAGCAAAAGGAAGGGGTCCGCAAGGACCGATGCCTGCCGGGGTTGCGGGACTGTTCAAAAGAGATACTGTGGCCCCGGAACACAAGGGGCGATGAAGGAACATGGATGGGTTTTAGTCAGTAAAAGTCTGACACTCCCTCCTGCTCCGCCCAGAGCGGGAGAAGTCATTTGATGATTTCCCATCCGAAAAAAAAAAAAAAAGGGGGTTCCTTCCTAGTTGTCACGTTGTAAATAACAGGAAAATACAAAAAATAAAAAAATAAGGCTTTTTTTACCGGATGGGAAATCATCAAATGACCCCTCCCGCTCTGGGCGGAGCGGAAAGGAGTGTCAGACTTTTACTGACTAAAACCCATCCATGTTCCTTCTTAGCCCTCTGTGTTCCGGGGCCACGGTATCTCTTTCGAACAGTCCCGCAGCCCCGGCACACATTGACCCTTGAGGACCCATTCCTTTTTTACGCCCGGTGCGTCTCCCGCGGCCGGTGGGACGTGAGGTTCTCTCCCTCTCACGTTCCACCACCTCCTTCGCTAGCATGACTGCTTCACAGAAGGAGGTGACGGCTTCCTATTCCCTCGCCGGACGCGAGAGGTCGCTGGCGCTGATCGCCACTACGAGGACACGGCAATGCTCCGCCCAAGCAGGGCTAACCTCCACCGTGTGCTCCACCGTGTCCTCCGGTCGATCCTCGCAATGGTAGCACCCGGGCGTTTCCTCCCGCCCGATTCGGTGCAGGAACCTCCCGAAACAACCGTGTCCGGTGAGGACCTGCCTCAGGCGGATGGTGAGGGTGCCGTGGTGCCTCTCACGCCATTCCTCAGCGATTCTTCATTTTCGGTCATTATTTCTGCTCGCAACTGTAACGCTGACAAAGCAACTACACCACTTCAAACAGATACTCATTCAAGGGCTCCGTGCTAATCCAATATCTCCTTTACTTGTACAAAAATAAAGCTCAATATCATTTTTAAATACAATTCCACTGGCTCTTCTTTAATTAGTGATTGAGTCTACATCTTCATCCCGGCTACCTGATAGGTGTTTTCTTTTTGTAAGGATACATAATGGACATTAGTGAATATGCGATGAGCTGATGACAGCGTTGCGGCTTGTATGAGGATTTGAAGTGGGGTTTTATATGGCCGGATTTGTTAAGGACAGTGGTTTTGAGGACTTCAAATGACCTTTAGGCCCTATCAATAGCGCGCAGTGTAAACGTAACGGAAATCCGGAATGACCTGAAACGGAGCATGGCTTCTTATAATATACCTACCAATATTCAAGAAAGTACATTAATAACGTCAAACTCATACAAAATGTTCACACATACTTACTAACATACACAAAACATTTTCTTCACACAAACATTCAGAAAACAATGAGCAATCAATCATCAAATATGGCGGCTACTAAAAGTATTAAGCATGATTTATTATATGCTTACAAAGCCCAAGGCTGAATGATAAGAAATGTCTGTGCTTCTTGCGTTTATCTTCATGAATGACCTCTACGGTCGGTCAAGGGTGAACGAATTGGGCGGTTTAATCTATCATTATATTAGGAACCTAAAGAAAGCTGAATTTGGTATTTACTACTATTGAGTTATCTCATTCGAAGCCTAATAAGAACATGTAGAAAAGCTAATTACTATTCTCTCTTAGTGATAATCGAGAAAAAATATCTTAGAAGTTCTAGCTCCTCGGTTGTGCATAGAAGCAGCATGATAGACACGTGGTTACAGCGCCGTAAAATAAACTATCTTTGTCAACAGTTTTAAAGTTTATAACTTTAAGCTTCATGATCCCTGTAGGGACTATTCAATGCATCCATTAGCACGTTTTGTTGCGAGTGACCATAATTTTTCACACTAAAAAAGTCACAAAGTGACATTACACAATACTAACTGCGTCCGCGATCATCTTACGAATTGTAGTGATTTGTCATGATTCTGCCAAAGCGGTCTTTTTGGCCCCCATACCCCAGATCAAGGAGTCGGTCAGCTAGCTAAAAAGAAATAGTAGGTACTCAGTAAAAATTGAAGCTAGTTGCCCACTTCCAAACGTAGAATCTCTGAAGAAGAACGGGTAAAAAAACTCTTAAGTATTTACACCACACATTAGTAGGTGCCTTACCTTAAATACCTTATTACCTACAAAAGAACAACATTCATTAGATTACCCATGCATAGAGATGATTTATTTAATATTAACTTGCTTTCACACGCAATAAAACTTAAAGAAATGAGCTCGGAACGGAAGAGGCCAAGATTAATTACTTTTTAATTCGCCATTTTGGTTGCGTCATTCTTTGCGCGGGAACGCGTATTGAGGCGGGCTTTTGTTTTTTTTTTTCAAAGTGAACTTTGATGACCAAAGGTCGTGGGCTGTGCTGCCAATGCCATAGATTAAATATTTGTTTGGGGTTTTTATTGTGTGGATGATTAAGGACAAAGAAAAGGGTCTAGGCTGTAAGGAAATGTTTCTTAGTACATTTTCTACAACGTCATTCAACAGGTTACGCTTTTCGGTGATTGTTTTTTTTTTTACTTTTCCGTCATCTTTGTTGCGGATGGAATGTCAGTTTGCCTGGACCCCCAGGGAAGCTTTATGGATGGATTGTTTAAAAGACATTTTTTTTTTTTAATATTCTATATTTTATAAAATTTATCAGATAAATAATTTTAAAATTTATTTATTTAGATTTGTTATTTGAATTTTAGCTAGACGGGCGGTGGGTAAATGTGAAATTGTGAATGTTATTAATTGACACGATTTCTGATGTCAACGCAAAAGGAGTCGACCTCACAGTTATGGTTCAAAGCTTCTGCGAGGGTCGACCCTACAGTACTTTAAAAGGATGTCGCTTACGATCCGTGATATTCGAACAAATAAAATAAATCAAGCTGAGTTTCCTTTGGTATTTCCCGGTACCTACTTATCAATCGCATTTCTTAGGTAGGTATTTCTGAAACGAATTGCTTTGTAAATCTTTCTGAAATTATATCTTTGGGAATTTTATATTATTTTATAGCTTCAAAAAAAATAAAGAGTTAATCTGCTGTTTGTTTGTTTAAAGTAGCACATTTTAACAACACAATAAATTATTCACATTTACCTACCACATGTAAACTTGATAAACTTACCTACCTAATAAATAACACTTAGTCTTGTCTTGAGAACATTCTTCAGCATATGCGATTAAATAAAATACTTCGTCAAATACTTAGCATAGCTAACTGAACATTATTAACATAATCATCTAGTAGATGACATTTTTATCACTTTCCAAACAAAATGGGTATATTAGGTGAACGGAGTAGAAGATACCATAGCATACCTAGTTTTTTTTTTAGTTTTTCCACAGCTTAGAAAAAATTGATCCATCATCAAAAAACGCTACAAATTTCAAGTAAACTAATCATATATATATATAGAACAAAGAAAGAGAAATTTTGAAAAAATTAATATCAAATTCTATTTTTTTTTGAATTTTTTTTCAAAATTTGTCTTTTGTTTTTTCAAAAATAAAAAATAAAATATTTGAGTATGCCGTTTGCTTCTACTCCGTTTACCTATTATACCCATTTTTTTTGGGAAAGTGATAAAAAAAGTCAAGTAAATCCGTACATTCTAATCATTCCTGACATAATAAATCCTAGTGTCAGTTAATGTTGAAGTTGGTCTAGTGGTTGCAAGCGTGACTGCTGGGCATGGTCCTGGGTTCGATTCATTCGCAAAGTGTTATTATAGGGTTTTTCCATCCGGAATTTTACAGTAGCAGCCACGGAGTCTGGATTTGTGCCCGGTTGATGGCATGGGACTCAAATACCTAGTACTGGCGAAATGTGGGTGTACAAGGTACCTACGCCTCTGCCTAAACCTTCGGGTATTACAGGCGTGATGTTACGTTGAAGTTTCAGGAATGGAAAGGATGCAGTTGAATACCAGTATTTTACATGGAGCGACTACCTATCTGACCTTCCACCACCACCCGCAGTAGTACTGGGTAATACATTCGGGGCAATTAAAGACAAAACTGTCAAAGATCTACAATTGACAGCTGGGACCTAACGTGTTAAAGTGCTTTCCGAGGCTCCTAAGAAAATTGAACCATTTAAATTAAAAGACAAATTGATCACACTCAATAAAATCCTACAACAAAAGTGATGATTCTTCTCGACACATTGTTATCACATCACACAAACATCGATACAACGAGACTCGCGTTCAAATAAAACTAATTTAGTTTTTATCTGTGCATTGTCCATTGTTTGGCGCGAAACGCCATCTTTCTTGAACACAATTATGGCGGCAATTAGAAGCAGGAAATGTTCGATTTTTCTCTCCATTTGGTTGACGGTAAAAGTGTTTTTTGTTGAGTAGGTACCTATGGTAATCCAATGATTTGTCGATTTTAATTACTTTGAATATCTACTATGGGTAATGGAATGTTGGTGTTGTAAATGAAATTGAAATTCTGGAGTTTTTCTTCGGATTTAAGTAGGTTTATCACGTTTAGCCGAGGATAGATACATAGCGTGTTTTGCCTATGATAGTGTTTAGGTACCTTTAATGAGAGCGGTATTTAGCAATCTGTAGTATTTGTTTACAATTTAAGTACCTATAAGATACCTATATCTACTAAATATAGATCTACCATTTTTATATTATAGCTAGCCCACGTTCTCCCACTGCTGGGCAAAGGCCTGTGCCACTTCTTTCCAATTCTCAAGGAATTATAAGATCCAGTTCGTGAAGCCATCTCCTTCGAGGTCTGCCGCGACCCACTGTTACTGTTTTAGTAGGTAAGGTTCTTATTTTAATCAGTTCAAATAAATAAAAACAAAGATTATTATTTTTTATATTAAAATCACAAGGACAGCGTACCTAACAAGGGATTGTATTTCCCATTTCTTGAAAATCAATCAGGCCAATCCATTAATGATACTACCATCTCCAACAAAACACTGCAAATTCGCGAACGACAAAAACCACCACCAAAGCTTCAACTATCAAAAATTAGTTCAGCCACTTAATTAAATTATTGGAACTATACTTTTACCGCCCTAACGCCTTTGCCGCGGGGCGCCTTGAAAAAAAAAGAAAATAAAAAAGTATAAGAGTCCAAAGCGGAAAGGTTTGGCGCCACTGACACTTTGGCTCTTGGATCTGACACGCCTACGGCGCCGACCCAGACTGCCTTAGATCTGTTGAGGTTTTATAGATTTTTATAGCGGGTTGGGATAGATCAAAAGGGATAAACTTTAGGCATTAAGGTCGCCTTTGTATAGTTTTTACTTATAAAATACAAAACAAAAAGCTCACCAGTAATTTTCGAACAAGAGATTTTATTGAAACCTTCCTTCAACCCCGAATAGTGGTCCGAATGGTGGTCGTGTGAGGGTGCATATAGTTTTAATATTTAAAATAAATAAATACTTAAAAGTAAAGTTGTAGAATAAATGTAATTATGTACTTATTACGATAATTGACGAATAAGTATTTTCGTCTTGTGTTTGTCTGTAACCTGTGCTGATAGAAAATAATATCTACTTCATCATAAATACCGGCAAAGTCAAAGCACAGGGTCCAAGTCATAACATAAAATGGCACAAGATTTCCCGATAGGACGGAGGAAGGAGAACAAAAAAAAAAGGATTTTTGAAAATTCACATAAATGTTTTAAAATGATCCTATTCCCCTTCTTGGGGTGAATTTAACAATTAAATATATTACACAAACGAAGTGTTACAAAAAGGAGTTCAAAAGTTATCATCATCATCAAAAATCCACTACAGTGACGGCATGGACCTCCACCAAGGATTGCCACTGTTCTGCGCAATTCACATGTACAGCAGATTTGCGACACCTTCACCAAATTACGACTCGGAGACTATATTTTTTTTTTGAAAATATTGAGTAGTTCGAAAAGGCCATTGAAGTAAACCTATAAAATAAAAATCGTTTTTGGAGTTCCAAATAGCTGCAAAAGTCATTTTTTCAGTAATCCAGACTTCAAAAACGCTAAACCGACCAGCAATTAACCTCTGGACTACGTAAAACAGTCTAAAGTCTGTAATTATAAGCTGTTTTTATATTAAAAATAAAGATAAAAACTCATAAAAGCACGCGCGCCGCCTGCCGCCGGGGTCGAACTAATAGGATGAAGTGGCGCCACAGTTGCCAGTTAAAAATATTGTTAATTTTGTTTATTGGAGATACTTTAATTTTCCCGCGTAAAATAAAGTCTTATTACAGAGAGGGCTACTGGTTTTCTTTATGAGCTGTTGGGTACTAATTTAACTGCTGAATTTTATGTAGATCTCTCTAAACTAATAGGTAGGTATGGTAGATAATTTTTATGGGGCAATGATAGCGGCTTTAGTCGCAATTCAAGGTCACTCAGCGAGCTATGAAGCGGTTATGCTCAGAGCTTCTGTGAAGGATAAAATTTACAATATTCGAAATGAAATTTATCTGTCAAAGAACTGGAGTTACCTACCGACATAGCTACCGGAGTACACAAACTGAAGTGGCAGTGGGCTGGCCATGTGTTTCGAATACAGACGGATGAGACGAGCCCTGGAATGGAGTTCGCGTATTGGGAGATGCCTATGTTCAGCTGCGAACTTCGTTAGGCTGAATGGATCGATTGCAGGTTCGTACCAAGACGCTTTACGTATTTGATTTCATTATCACTGCCACAGCCACTGCTCTCAAAATGGTAAAGGAAAACTACATCGTGGCACCTGCGTGTCCTATAATAGGACCAATAATTCGAAGCTAAAACGGTATTCACCAACTTGAGCTTTAAGCCTGTGTGTTGTGGATTTTAGCCCACAGAGGACGACTTTGTCCCAAAACGGACGTAAAGCAAAGCAAGTACTTATAGGTATACTATTAAGTATAAGTAGGAGTCCGCGTAACACTGGTCAGTTTCCCTCACTCGTCATTGTATTTAATTCGACACTTTCGTTGATTCGTCACTTTCGCTGATTGGACAGTTGTGTAAATCCGACAGTTGCGTCAACACGACAGTTTCCATAATTTGCCAATTTCACAAACAAGGCTGCGTACCAATTCCCCGTTTCCGTATGAACAAAATGGTTTTTTCCCCCAAGTTTCCGTTTAAACATTTTTTTTTCAACTTTCTTTAATTTCTCCTGACCTACGTCTATTTGATAGCACTTTGTGTTACCGACGTCACAGGTAGAGGGCTGAATGATTTTTTTTCTAAAGGCCATTCCCGCCGAAAGCCGCACGCGATCAGTCGGGCGCCATGTTCCTTTTTGTTATTTTATAAACCACAGTTGCGTTCGGATACAGCCTCAGGCGAAAAACAGTCACTCAAAAGTCACGCGTTCACAACTAAAAAAGGTATTTTTGAATGATACAGTTTTTTCGGTAAATTAGAGATTTGGAAGGAATAGTTTTTTAAGAAATTGCGTGCTCGACTTTTTGGTAATGATAGGTCTCGCGTTGATTTTTGACTTTGCTCCAATGTGCGGTTTTTGTTTTTTTTTGGTTCAGTTTTAGGGTTTGCCTACGTGTGGGTTTGGATTCGATTATTTTTGGTAATATTAACTGTTATTATGGGCTGGTCTTTGTGGTTATGGTAAAGTATATAAAGTACAAAGGTGTGTTGTAATTACATGGGTACATACGTAGGTACTTACAATAGAACACTAAGGTACAAATGTGTAATGTTGGCGATTACAGCTGAGGCGCCATTGAGAGAGAGAACGCTAATTATCAATACATAAGTGTATCATACGACGGTTTTCAACACACTTCTGAAGAAAATAATACTAAAAAATCTTTTTATTTATTAGATAATAGAAATTTGTCCTTGGAGTTTTCAGGTAGTAAACTTTACATAACGTTAAGGGCTTCACATCTTATATCGGGCGGTGTACAACATAAATCATTTTCTTCATAAACAACTTGTACTTGTAGTACAAGTTGTTTATGAAGAAAAGTACTTGTAGACATTTTAATTAATAAATACCTAACTAGAATTTCAACAGCGACAACGAGTTGTGAAAAATTTTTCGCAATGGCGGGAAAACATAATCAGTTTTCCTATGCGCGCGCATCTAACAATGGCGATCGGTCATAGACTAAAATAATGAGGTTTCTTTATTTTTGGCTGTTCGCGGATAGAGTTTTAGCCACGTATAAAATGGGGAAATCAAAGTATTCTTTATTACAGAGAAAACAAAAGTTACATTTGAGTGAAAGTTTTATTTATTAAAAAGTTGAAATTATCTATTTAAATACGAAGTTGCATGAAATAAGAAAGCAATCTAGGTGCATTAATTTTTTAGTACTATTGGACACGATCTTTTTTGTATCGAAACTTTTTTAAGAACAAAGCAAGCAAACAAAACACCTCAACCAATAAAATAAAAAAAACCCTAAACTCACTTGTGAATAATAGTGTTGGTGAGCAAATGGACTGTAGATATTTGTGTTTGTGTGTAGATGATGGAAACACTGTATAGTATAAATAATTGCTATTTATTAGCAGAAACGCGGGACATATGAACAAGGCAATGACACTTAACAACTAAAACATTTCTTCTTGTTCCAAAAGTCATTTTAAAAATATATTTCTTAAAGAAAAGATGGCATCCCAGCCAGTCGCCAACATACCGGACCCCCAGTGGAACGCTAACAACCGGTGGCTACTGGCTAGGAAGCAGCTTCCATTAAAACGAGCTTACGGGCCGGTCGGCGCAGTATGCCGCCCCTAGTGCGGACGTCTGCCACGCGGACCGCTCCGTCTGGCCCTGGGTAGATCGACACTATTCTTCCTAACGGCCATAAGCCTCGAGGAAGGGTAGGGTCGGCGAGCAGCACCACGTCTCCCTCAATGAAACTGAATGTATTGGTGGAGGGTCCCCTTGCTCGGAGCGTGGGCAGGTACTCGTGCAGCCATCGTGCCCAAAACTGATCTGCCAGACGTAAGCTTCGACGCCAGTCACACCTTCTGTCCAAGTCTGCGTCTGTAAGCGTGCTGGTCCAAGGTACGACTGAAGAGGAACCCAGGATGAAATGGAAAGGAGTGATCACTTCTGGTGAGTCGGTTGAAGATGGCACATACGTGAGAGGTCTCGAATTTATTATGGCCTCTGCCTCAAGGAGTAGTGTGGATAGTACGTCTTCTTTTAATACTTTTTCGGCGAGGCAGACTCTCAGGGCAGTTTTCACGGTTCTTACCAATCTTTTCCATGCTCCGCCCATGAACGGTGATGCCGGTGGGATGAAACGCCATTCTATTTTGTGGTTTGTGGCGTATTCTTGCACTGCGTCGTCTTGTCACGAGCGTAGCTCTCGGGAGGCTTCGACAAAGTTGGTGCCATTATCTGTAAATATTGTTGAAGGCGATCCTCGGCGAGCAATAAAACGTCGTAAGCTCATAATGGCAGCATCGGATGAAAGTGAGGTGACGAGTTCTAAGTGGATGGCTCTCGTTACTAGGCATGTGTACAGCGCGACGTAGCGTTTTTCGTGGCGTCGGAATATTGTGACAGTGATAGCACCGAAATAATCTAGGCCCACGTGCGTGAACGGCCTCTTGTGGTGGTCGAGTCGCTCTTCCGGTAGATTGCTGATTTGAGGTCGAGCAGGTTGGCCCTTCCACCTTCTGCATTGGTGACAGGCTTTGGCGACGCTACGGATGCTGTCTCTTGCTTTGAGTATCCAAAATTTCTGCCTGAGCTCATTAAGGACAAGTTCGTTGAAACAATGAGCGGCGTGAATATGTTCGTGAAGGATGAGGAGTCGTGTGACGTGATGGCGACCATCCAGAATTGCAGGCGATATGGCTCTCTCACTCATTCCTGGCGCATACTTTGTCCGTGAGTCCAGTCGCAGCAAGCCATCCTGGCCAAGAGTTAGCGCGAGTTTTGCTATTCGGCTGTTTTTGGGCACGGGCTGTGAAGATTCGACTGCTTTCAACTCATCGGGGAAGGTGTCTCTCTGAGCTCGTTGGAGTATCATCTTCTCAGCTGTTATGATGCGTGTAGTTGTGAAGGAAATGTGGTGCTGTCGATGTATATATTAGAATTTTGATCTATTGGCCAAAAGAGTTTAAACCGGAACAATCGCGCACCCTGGAGAACACGGGCGGTAGCGCGCAAAAGGCGCAGCCAAGAGCTAAAACGCGTCGCGTCAGGTACTGGACTCGAAAACGGAACGTCGAGAAGCAACCCCACCAGCACCGATTTGAACTCGAGGTATGGAAAAGTCTCCTCGATGTCAGCAACTCGCTCAGTCGGCTAAGCGTATGGTGGCTGTAACAGAAACGGAGGACCCGTAAACCATCGATGAGACTGTGTGAGGTTTAATTTTTTAGGTTTTGTGGCATCGTCGGCGACGTTAAGAGAGGTAGGGATCCACCTCCAGTTTGACGGGTTGGGGGTTTCTAATATCTCTCCCACCGCCACTGCCGCCACGAATGGTTTAAACGCCCGAGCCATCACTCCGAATCCATTTAAGGACGGTGGTTGAGTCTGTCCAAAAAATGATCTCGGAGGGCTTAATTCGATGAGCTTGCAAAATTGTTTGCGCGAAACGAGAGGCTATAAGCGCAGCTTGTAGTTCAATGCGTGGAATTGAGACTGGCCTTAAAGGCGACACGCGTGCTTAACTGCCGATTAGAGTCGTAGATACGGAGTTGTCATCGTAACTAAAACGCCAATAGGCAGCACATGCATAAGCTTGTTCGCCGCACACAGTTGGGTATCCACTACATATGTCCTAGTCATATACCAACGAGGTATTTTTATGTTGGACGCGACCTGCAATTGTAAAAATCAGTCTTCACATTCATTTACGTACGTGTTGGGAAGCGGTGAGTCCCAGCCGACCCCTGCCCTCCATAGTTTCTGTATCAGAATGCGGCCCCAGATGATGACCGGCATTAATAAGCCGAGGGGGTCATAGACCTTCATGACGTTTGACAAGAGACTACGTTTGGTTAAGGTGTCGGCCGGTAACTGCGAAACTGCTCGGAAACCCAGCGAATCTTGACATGGGTTCCACTTAACACCCAATACGCCAACCTCGCTACTAGGCGGTAAATAGACGTCGGAGGTTGCGTCGCTTCGAAGTTCCTTTGGGATAAGTGCCTCCGGATCGTTTGACGTCCACGCGCGCATCTTGAAACTACAGGCTTTGTGAACTGTGACTATGTCGGCGGCCAGCTGCGCTACGTCGGCGACACTGGAGTGGCTACCTAAATAGTCATCCATATAGTGGTCGTCAATTATTGCCTTACAGGCGGCGGGGTAATCGGTAGAGTGCGATGAACGGACTCGAAACTGCGCCAAAAATCATAAAGGACATACGATACTCTTTCAGTTCGCCTTCTTTGTTACGCCAAAGGAAGCGTTGGGCGTCTCTGTCTCTTGGAGCGATTTTTATTTGAGGAAACATTTCTTTTATGTCACCGTTTAGAGCCACGGAGAGAGGAGAGAAGGCGCTCTAAAGCGGAACAAGATATCCAGTAAAGAACAAAGCAAGTCCGGACCTTTTAGGAGCAGACTGTTTAAACTTACACCCTTCGTCGCCGCGGCGGCGTCGTGGACCGCTCTGAGCTTTTTCTTTTGGGGGTGAAGAACGCCGAAAATAGGCAGGTACCAGCGAATACCAGCATCTACGTCAACGCAGGAACCATTTGGTGGTTTTCGTTGGTGATAGGTGATCGGTTCGCACTCCTTAGCGTAGCCTTTTGCGATGACGTCGTCTATGAATTTGTTAAAGGCTGTGGCGAACGATTCATCTTTTGCCATCTGGTGTTCGAGGGCCTTGAAACGCGATAATGCCTGCGGATAACTGTCAGGTATAGTCTTCGGCAGTTCTTTCTTCCAGGGTAGGCCAACTTCAAAATGTCCGCCATCAAGTTGGCGCGCTGATGATTCGATAATGTCTACGGCTCGTTTATCGTCATCGTTTGGGCGAGGGGCGCTTTTCGTTATGCCTAAGGCATCGATGTCATATTGACTTTTGATGAGAATGTCTAAATCGTCCGACACGTGGTTCACAAATTCGATTGGCTTAGACGAAACGGAAAGCGCGCCGTGAATTACCCAACCTAATAAAGTTCTCGAGGCGACAGGATCACTCTTCTTGCCGCATCGCACTTCGCGACTTAAAGACAGGTGCCAATCGGGCGCACCAATGAGGACTGTATGGGTGACGTTAGTGTATGAAAGTTCGTCGGATAAGTCTACCAAGTGATCATAGTCTGAGAGGACAATTTTGCCTGGGTGTTGCACGCGCAACCCCAAAGGTTCGCCCGCGCGTGTTTTACTAAATAACGATCAGACAAATTTCGACCACGAATGTAAAAGTTTACGTAACTTATGTCAACTTCTTTTGTCATACCACTGACGCCTTCGATGTGCAGCCGCTCCTGACAGGTGGGTTTTGCGCCGATGCGCGCAACAACCTTGCCGTCAATGAGCGTCGCAGTAGGTACTGCCCTCATCGAGTAACGCCGTCGTGTGGAACTCGCCGTAACGTCAGGACCCTCAAGTACGATCGGGACTACCCTCAGCAGCCCTCGAGGGTGATCGGTTGACCGCAAGGTCCCTGTGACATTAATTAAAGTATCAGATGTATTTCCAATTTTAACAGATTCGTTGGTTAACTTGTCCACGTTGACAAGAGTGGGCGGTTCAGCTAACAAAGTTTGAGTATTGTTGCATTGGCTGCTGGATGCTACGCTAAGTTTAGAGTTCGCTATCAGTGTGCCGTGAAGGAGCGCGTTGTGACGTCTTGGACATCCGTCAACTCCACAATGTTTGGCGCGACAAAAATTCCAAGTGTGTGGGCTGGACTTCAAACACCGGTAGCATATTTTTGTCTCACGGACCCAACGCCATCTGTCATCTATTGAGAGCGCTAAAAGGGCTTTACAGGTTTTTATGTTGTGAGGTCCTTGTTTACAATAGGTAAAACGCTCGGGCACTTTGTCGTTAGGTACGGTGGCATGAATTGTTTCCTTCTTCAATTGGAATCTACTAGGATGCGTTGTGTTCTGTGCCATAACCGTACTGTCGGCAACAAAGTTATATTTTAATGGTTTATCAGCCTCTACTATAAGAAAGCGTGACAAAATATCCAATTTTGTGAACTTTGGTTGGTCGGGTGCATAAACGGAAGCAAAGTCCGTGAAACGAGCGCGCGTGTGCTCGCTCAACTTCATCAATATGCACCGAAAGAGCTCTGGTGACTATAAGTACTCGCTCTGATTAAGTAGCTTAAGCATTGTCACGAAGTTGCGTAATTTAATTGCTAAACGGTTTAAATCTTCGGGAGAGCTTAGCTTAGGACTGTTGCGCAGCTCGGCGACCTCGCGGGCGACGAGAAGTTCCGGGCGCGCGTACGTCTGCTCTAGGGCGCTCACGATGTCGTCCGGTTCCCCGGAAGTCCACAGGAAAGACGCCACGGACTGGTACGCTGGACCACGCACAGCGTTGTTTAAACGATCTAAGTTATCTGACGGAGAAAAAATAGATTTAGTTCGTTCGTAACTACTTACTTTTGAATGCCATCCACTGACTTCTTCACCCGAGAACGTGACGAGTTCGGGTCTATTTGGTCCATTCTCGCCATAAAACAAACCATTTTCAAAATTTTCATTTTGACGTAAGTTTTTCATTTCGCCTATTAAACATTCATTTCGTCATTTTTACTAATTAACCATGGTGGAAACACGTAGTCAAAACAAGGCAAACACGGACACTACGGCCAGGGAAGACGATCGAACGCAGCCCGAACGACGCGACCGGCCGGCTTTGGCCACAGCAACGGAGGATGCTTTGGCATTGCCAATTAGCTCGACCACACAGCCCGCGGGCACTGTACTTTGCGACCAGGCACAACCTAGCCTCGCAAATCAGGACCAAAATGTTGGTGAGCAAATGGACTGTAGATATTTGTGTTTGTGTGTAGATGATGGAAACACTGTATAGTATAAATAATTGCTATTTATTAGCAGAAAAGCGGGGAAAACTATGTACAAGGCAATGACACTTGACAACTAAAACATTTCTTCTTGCTCCAAAAGTCATTTTAAAAATATATTTCTTAAAGAAAAGATGGCATCCCAGCCAGTCGCCAATCAAAAAGTCGCAGTTTGATTACAGGTGTCAATAAGTGCCAAATTAAGGTGAATTAGAGCCATTTTATGAGCAAATGTGTTGAAAACATACATAGGTGCTTGTTTTGTTTTACCTGGAACACAATCATAGCAGAGAAATTAGAAGATATCCCTTTTCCTGTAGTTTTAACTCATTTGACCCACTGTAAGTTCAGTGATATGAAAGGATTAAATTCAATTAGGTAGTAGGAGCTTGTGGCTAAATAAAAACTAACAGCCGCGCGGGTCGATCGTCAGGTTAAGCAGTGGTTGCTGTCATAGTTTGGTCCGTGGATGGGTGACCAACCATTACATACCGAGTTACCTCCGTGCGTTGGTCCCGGCTATCATTTGTAGATCTTTGATAGTCGATAAGGTAAAGTCAGTCGCTCGAAAGTCTGACAATCGACTGATTGTACTTAGGACTTTACCAACGGGTATCGTATTGCCCAATCAGTGCTAACTCTAACTGGGTTGTGGGGTCAGATAAGCAGCCGCTCCATGTTAAATAGGACTGGTATTCAGCTACATCCGGTTAGACTGGAAGCCGACCCCAACATAGTTGGGACAAGGCTAGGCAGATGATGACGTCTAGGCAGTAGGAATATCTAACTATTTTTATTCAATAACACATACATTTAAGTATTCTTACTTAATAGGTAGGTAGGTACATCTAGTGGTCGTTATATAAATAATAGAAATATAAAACTGGTTCTTTTCGCACTACGATTAGGTTCAACATGCAATGTATTTCACACGTGTGCGTTTTTTCTCATTTTCCGACACGTGTGCGGGAATGAAAATTGCCACAGATAACTATAGGTACCTATACTTAGTCCAAATAGGTTCAATGCCTATAGTCAGCGGTGATTATTTTTTTTTTAATCTCGGCAAAGAACTTAAACGTCTATAAGGTGTTAATATTTTTTGAATATTTAAATAATGTTTATAAATAGAATATCATCAAAAACCATGATTATTAAAATAAAATAAACGTTTAAAAACAAATTAACATTTATTTGTGTTCTAAACTCAAAAATATTTGATCTTCCTATTTTTCATATTAGGCTGATGTTTAGCGGCTTTATACCTTTGCTTCTCCTTCAACCTGGCGAAAGCAAAGCGCGGAAAAAAAGAAAATTTAAATCATAGTCTCCTAAAATAAATCATGACAAAAATATTTGTCGTTTTTTCATTATATTTCTTCAAAAGTGTATTGAAAAGCATCGTTTGATACACGTGGACATTTGTTATTGCAGTTCTCGGCTCAATAACAACCCGCGCCTGCGGCTCGGGTGTTAATTCTGCCTCGAATACAATAACAAACTTTCTCCACTTGTATCAAAATGTAGGTACTATTTCAGTCGCATTTTTTCTTTTACTACTTAAAACGATCGGGTTCGATTCATCAGCATTTTCCTGCCTTTATCCTAATCTATTTGAGTTCGACGCAGCATATCTCTTCTCCCATACTTCTCTATTACTCGTCATCTCATCAGACACCTCTTTTCTAGCCATATTATCCTTCACACTAACAATCCATCACTCTATCTATTGGTCTTCCTCTAATCTTATAGCCATCAACATTCATACTAAGAGCTTTCCTGACGAGATTTTCCTCATTATTCCACATAACATAATAATATACCAAGATATTATCACACAGTTTTTCAGACTTCCTCTTAGGTAGTAGGTACAGTCGTGGTCTTTTCCGCCTGATCAGTTAAAATTTTTTTCGCTCAAATCGTGCGGAGGCGCCGAACCACGCCCCCTTGAAATTTAGGCCTATTAGAAAAACATCAACTTTAGCGCTCATTTGGCGTGCGTCGTCAGTGCGCTCGGCCGATAGGTATCTTTTCATTCATTATTTCTATACAAAGTCAACGGGGCGGGGCTAGAGAGCGTTTCTATGTTGTAAGTGCAAGCAAAAATTAGCTTAGTGGTGGTCAGGCGGGAGTGTCCTCGATAGTACATACTTACTCATTTACATTATTTATCCATTGGCACATCCCCCTTAGTATTTTCATCTCAGACACATGCAATTGCCTTTCATTCATCCCTTTTGTGGCCAAACAACATAGGTACTGATCCACATCCATACTAGACAGCTGGTCTAACTACCTATGTACTGTTTTATAAATCTTCCCCATAAGTTTAAGGGGAATGCGTGGGTTGATTATCCCGTGACCTGCCGCTATTTAATCAATAACTACCTTTTTGCTCAACACTCTGATCTATTTCGCCATTGCTTTGCACGGGTGAACCGAGATACCTACCAAAAGTCGGAGCAGTTTGGGAGAAGCGCGCCATTTAGCGCTATGGCTCCTGGGATCGGGTTCGATTCGCGGTCCAAATTTATTTTCTTCCTTGATAAATAACATGAATTCTCACTGACTAGTCTTACTCACTCATCTCCAAAGCTCACCTTGTTTATCACTCGAGATCGCACCTACAATATTTAAATAGCAACGAGTCAAACATTAGGTACATTGCATACTTACACATATTTATCGCTCTTATTCAGTCAGGCGTTAGCGGTAATCATTTCAATAAAGTTAAGGTAATTACTTAAGTACCGTTTATATTTGTATTTTGAAATTATTTCCATATTTTGCTTTAAACTGCTCAGATTTCATTCAGATTCTCGAATTCGAATCATTGTTAGAATCCATTTTTTCTTTGGATAAAATAAAAATACTGTCTTCATCCTTGTCAAAACCTTTTTTTGATTGTGCAAATCTAAAAAACATAACACTTCCTTGGTCGTGTAAAAAGGTGTATTTTCTTTCCATGACATTTTGTTTTGCATCTTGGTGATTGTTTTGGGAAACGGATGTTGCTTGGTTTCTTTATTGCTACCAGGATATTTCATTTTCATTCGTAGGTAAAAAAGTAAGAAATACCTACTGCATCTATAGGTATACTGGTTATGTAATCTCTCTGAGTAGGTACCAAATTACAGATATGGTATAAACTATAAGAAATAAACACCTATTTAGTATAGTAAAATAGAGAAAAGTAGTTGCCAGTATAACGAAAATTCTTTTTCACAATACACAGTTTGACGTTGTCAAATTCTGACACTTCTGACAGTCAATTTATCAAAACATTCGTCGAAAATCATTTTTGTTTCTTCTGCCGGTGATTTTTTAAATAACAATGGGCGGTGCACGTAATCTCTTCAAACTTGGAGCCCTAGAGGCTCCGAAGACAGCTTTCTTCCTATGTGACGTCCAGGAAGTGTTTCGACCCCACATAAAGTATTTTAACGAGATAGTCAAAGTCGCAAATAAAATGGTAAGTCTTATTACATTGTTACGTAATAACTTGTTGCTATCGTTTACAATTTATTCTTGTAATCCTTTGGAGGATTTGATAAGATAT
Organism: Xestia sexstrigata; assembly: GCA_941918905.2. Lineage (NCBI taxonomy): Eukaryota > Metazoa > Arthropoda > Insecta > Lepidoptera > Noctuidae > Xestia > Xestia sexstrigata. The sequence goes on from OW799229.2 coordinate 6,361,402, forward strand.
TGGAGAGATCTTTGATCTTTTTATTTTTATAGAAATGGATGCAAATGAAAGACAATGTCGAGACTGGTATAATTTGTATTGTTTGCCTATGTTATTGCCTTATTTATCAGAGATACATAATGAATTTAGGGAAGAAGTCATGTCTGAACTAATTTAATTAATAATTTTGTATGTGTCCAGTTCTCTCATGTAATAAACTACTGAGTTCATTAAAAAAAAAAATGTTTTTAATAAATGCAAACCTTTTTTCTTGTGGGTTTAGAATTAACTCTAATTTAGCGTACCTACTAAGTTACTGTAACAACGAAAATAACATCAGACTTTTATATTTTCATCGCTCAAAAATTCTTTTAATTTTCTCACGAGGAAAACCATAAAACTGTCCTGACACTTATGGTCTGACGAAATATAAGTCATTGTCATTGACACAAGAAAAAGAAGCTGAATACAGTAGTAAATAATTTTAATATAACATAATAACATAACCCAACTGTTAGCGAAGTAGACACAATAGTTTAACAATAACGTCCCAACCAAATCGGTCGGGTCCACAGACTAAGTTATATATCATTAAAGTGGCTGGAAGAAACTGGATAGCCATGACACAAAACCACAAAAAGTGGAGAGCTTATGTGGCCAAAGGTTGAAGAAAAAGAGAACACAATATAATTATTCAGCTTTGAAATAAAAAGCATAAACTTTGCATAATTAGCCTATAATGTTCCGACTGTTGGGACACACGGCCTGCTCTCTATGAGAGGGAATGGGCTGTAATTTACCACGCAGGCCCAGTGCGGGTTGGTAGATGTCACATGTTTTCGAATTTTTTGGTTCTAGGACATAGCTGGTTTCCTCGCAAAATTTTCCTACACAGTTTTGAGAGCAGTGGTGATAAAATAAATTACACAAAGTAATGCACCTGCCTAAGTTCGAACCCACGACTTACTATTCGTAAGTCGGGGCCGCCACCACTGGGCCACCGTTGCTCTCAATGTAATTGTGTTTTCTTAATTTTTTTTCCAATTTTATTACCAAATGTTTTTTGAGTAAATTTTGATTTCAATTTTTGTTAGCTTAGTTACACACTTTAATAAGCATGCTGTGGTCTCCTGTAATTGAAGGAGTACACCTATGTGCTACTTTTGTCGTCAATTATTTATTTCATGTGTATATCCTTTAGTGGTGATCCTAAATAAATAAAATAAATTGCATTTCTATAAAAGAAAAATGACATCAATTCTATCTAAAATTCCAGGTGGCAGCAGCAAAGCATTTTAAAATCCCCGTATATGTTTCTGAGCAATACCCCAAGGGTCTCGGTCACACCACCAAGGACATTAACACCACTGACGCAGCACTAGTGTATGAGAAGACCAGGTTCTCCATGTATACTCCAGAACTAGCCGAAAGACTGAAGTCGGACGTGCCTTTACTCCAGTCTGTTGTTCTCTTTGGTCTTGAGGTAACCCTTTACGTAACTAACAGAAAACTAATCGCACTAATATTATAAAGGTGAAAGTTTGTATGTGTGTATCTCTGTTACTCCTTCACGGCTGAACGGATTTGGATGAGATTTGGCACACAGATAGTATATAATCTTGATTAACACATAGGATAATGTTTATCCCAGCAGTATGATCACGTGGGACAATTATCGAACTCCACGCAGGCGAAGCCCCGGGCATGCTAGAGGTTCATAATGGTATAAGTTCTTAAACTGTCATGGTCACTAACATTATTATTAACACACAATAGGCATGACGACAGTATTAAAAAATTGCAAATCTATTTAGTCCGTCAGTTAGAGTATTGGAAATTAATGGACACATATTTTTTGTTTTTTAAATCAATGAATATTGACAAAGATAAAACACATCAAAACTCGGGAGTGGGAGCTCGTGACGTCAGAACTAGCTAAAAATTATACCTAGGCGTGACATATTGAGAATTTTAAAAGCGTCATATCTTCGTCAATTTTGAGTGTGCGTTACCCCAGCCAGATGTTGTCGAAAATGGTCATTTGAATCTTATAGATAATTAGTTTTACGGCTTCTATAATTGTTGCGCACATTTTTAATTTGTTGCGCTTATAGTTTTTTAATTATTTCACAAAAACATTTCCTGCTGGGGTAACGTTACCCCAGCCAGACCTTTTTCTTTCTAATGGGAATATTTAAATAAATACTAGCTATAAAATTAGTTGTCTAGTTGAAGTAAATGTTGTGCCTTATTTTGTATTTGTTCTTTCATCGGTTGCGAAGTTATTCGAGATTTTGCTGGGGTAACGTTTTTGGTTTTGCTAGATGTTTGAAATGGTTAAGCGGATTCTTATCATATTTTGTACATGACTTCTTAGGAATTAGTTTAAATTTGTTCTGCAATAAAAACACCAAAATAATGCATAGCTTAAAGGTTATTTCAATAAATAGAAAAACACTTCAATTGGTCCCAGCACTCTCAATAAGAGGCTAGCAAAACCAAAAACGTTACCCCAGCAAAATCTCGAATAACTTCGCAACCGAAGACAGAACAAATACAAAATAAGGCACAACATTTACTTCATCTAGACAACTAATTTTATAGCTAGTATTTATTTAAATATTCCCATTAGAAAGAAAAAGGTCTGGCTGGGGTAACGTTACCCCAGCAGGAAATGTTTTTGTGAAATAATTAAAAAACTATAAGCGCAACAAATTTAAAAATGTGCGCAACAATTACAGAAGCCGCAAAACTAATTATCTATAAGATTCAAATGTCCATTTTCGACAACATCTGGCTGGGGTAACGTACACCAATTTTGATTTACGTAACAAAAGAAAAAACACGGGTCAAATATTTTCTGATAATCTAACTGACGGACTAATTAGTTTTTTTTTGTCGTCTCGCCTATTAACATGGTAAATATCCCATCTCTAGTGTTAATGATAAGTTTCATCATTATGTCAGCTACCGAATCTTACTTGTACAGTCGTGGTCTTTTCCGCCTGATCAATAATTTTTTTTTCGCTTAAATCATGCGGAGCCGCCGAGCCACGCCCCCTTAAAGTTTAAGCCTATTGGGAAAGCGTCAACGTTGGCGCGCAAAATGACAATAACTCTCGTTTTGCGTGCGTCGTCAGTGCGCTCGGCCGATCGGTATCTTTTCATTCATTATTTCTATACAAAGTCGACGGGGCGGGGCTAGAGAGCGTTTCTATGTGGTAAGCAAGCAAAAATTGGCTTAGTGGTGATCAGGCGGGAGTGTCCTCGATAGTACATACAAGGTGTTGCTTTACATCCTGGGCGCCGCAGTCTCGACAGAGTTAACGACAAAATCGCTAACTTTCGATTGTTAATTACTAATTTGTCGCTATGTCGTGACTGCCTGCCCTGGTCAAATTCAAGGAGGTATCTATGCTAATGATTCTCGAACCGAATCTATAATAAAATGGGTAAGTTTGTTTTTTCTTATTTACGGAAATCGGTAAGTGTAAACCATCCGTATTAAAACGCAGCCCGCCTGTATCTAGCCCTATGACCGCGCCTTCGCCACACACAAATACACGCACACAGCGACATGTCGCGCGATGGGTGATTCTATTTATTACTACTTTATTCTGAAATACTGTCAAATTTAAACAATTTAAAATAGCAGCTTTATTAATTATTAAATAGGTATATTGATTATTTAGGATAAGCTTCTAAATTTTGACTAGGATGCAAAACTACACCTTGTATAATACTATTATAAATATGAAATTATGGATGGATGTTTGTTACTCAATCATGGCAGAACGGCTGATGTGGCACAGCTTTCTCTGTTTCAGCTTAATATTTATAGTCTGGAACAGCACTTAAGCTACTTTTTATTCTGGAAGTACGATCCCATGGGCAGTTCCCGAACTCCAAGCGGGCGAAGCCGTGGGCATAAGTAGTTCAGTAATATTTTACAGTTACAGATTTTCACAAAGTAAACCCTGATTCATCATCATCATCATCATTTCAGCCGAAAGACGTCCACTGCTGGACATAGGCCTCCCTCAAGTGTCGCCACATTGACCGGTCCCGTGCGACTCGCATCCAACGTATTCCCGCAACCTTCACCGGGTCATCGGTCCACCTAGTGGGAGGTCTTCTAACGCATCGTCTTCCGGTTCGCGGTCGCCACTCCAGAACTTTTCGGACCCTTCAGCCATCCGTTCTGCGAGCTATGTGCACTGCCCACTGCCACTTAAGTTTGGCAATTCTTCGGGCTACGTCTTTGATCTTGGTTCTCTTGCGGATGTCTTAATTTCTGATTCAATCACGCAAAGAAACTCCGAGCATAGCCCTCTCCATTGCCCTTTGGGTGACTTTAAGCCTTCTGATAAGGCCCATTGTGAGCGACCACGTTTTGGTCCCGTATGTAATCACCTGTATGTAATCCCGTACGTAAACCCTGATTCTATAACTTATTTTTCACTCTTTCAGACCCATGTCTGTATAGAACAGACAGTGATCGACTTGCTGAGCAAGGACGTAGTGGTACATGTCCTGGCTGATGGAGTATCTTCCAGGTCGCTCATGGATAGGGGACTTGCATTGCAGGTTGGTACATCATTCTTCTTTTACCCTACAGTTAATCAAGGTGAGGCTACACAAAAGCGAACCTGGCGCCTCCAAATATGTCAGCTCATGTCTCAAAAACTGTTGCAATGTCTTTCAATTGAGCAGACGAGTTGCACAGCTTGGTTTTCTTTCGTCCCTCATAAAAAAGAGCGTGAGTTTATGTTGGCAGACAGAGCGCCACATGTCTGCTTTGGTCATAAGCTATATCATCTGGTCCTAAGCTCGCTTAGTTTTAGTTCTGCGATTCCGACCTCTCCAAGTCTATATCAAGAAAGTTTAGGTACCACAGAGTATCTATCAAAAATCAAACCATCAATTTGAATAGCAGTATTGTGTAAAGTTGTAAACCTTATCTATTGATCCCGATTGACGGCGGCACGATTGATGGCGCAGCGGTACTGAAGCTGCCTAAGGTATTAGGGTCCCGGGTTCGAATCCTGGTAGAAGCAAATGTTTGTGTGATGAGCATGGACATTTGTTTCAGAGTCATGGATGTTTATATGTATTATAAGTATGTATTTACAAACAAAAAGTATCTATGTAGTATATCAACTATCTGGTGTCCACGACACAAGCGACACGACACAAGTGGCGCTAGATGGCGCTGTGTGTAATGTCCGGCGATATTTATTTATTTATCCCGTAATCAGCTGTAGTTACTTCAAACTATGAGTTTAATTTGTTTTATCTTTATTAGATATCCACACTCATCAAGTCTGACTAGTATTGCTAGCTAATTAAACTGTAGAAAGTTGAAAGCAAAACTTTTTCTTCTTTTTTGTGTGGTTAATGCCTAACTTGGTGTCAGAGATTAATGCCGCCAATGGGCCTTTGACTTGGCTTTACATGCTGTCGAGATATATCCCGACGACCCGAATGGCAGAGCGGTGGTGCAGTGAGGCTGCCTTTAGGGTCCAGGTTTCGAATCCTGGTAGGGGCAAATGTTTGTGTGATGAGCATGGACACTTGTTTCTAAGTCATGGATGTTTGGGGTCCACGAAACAAGCCTCGTTGCTTAGTGTGGCACTAGATGGCGCTGTTTGTTATGTCCAGCGATATTTATTTATCCCTCATCTCTGGTTTGGTTACCTCGCGATGTTTTCCTTCACCGAAGCAAGTGGTAATTAATAATTATACAATACGCACATGAATCGAAAGAAAACTAAACTATCTTTACTAATTCCAGCGCATGGGTCATTTATCCTGTTTTGTTACCACATCGGAGAATGTTCTTTTCAAGCTTATGGGGGATAAGAAGCATCCTCAGTTCAAATTCATTTCGAAACTGAATAAGGAACCTACAGTAGATACGTTAGGGTTCAGTACAGCTGCTCCGCCAAGTAAAAAAATTAAAGATGAACCTTAAGACCATTCGAGAATTTATTATGGGTGTGGACACGGTGAATTAAGACTGATGAAGTTCCTCTTTTTTTTTTTTAAATTGTTTTTGTTATTTTGTACATGAGACCTTAGGGTTTTTTTTTGTATTTTTGTTTACATTAAATATATTTTATACAGAAGAATTAAATGAAAAATTATACAAAAGCGAAGATCTTTGATATTTTTGTTTATCTCGTGTTTTGAAAACGATTTATTTCATCAAAACTTCTAAAAAGCGCTCGCTTGGAATCAAGGCTGTAACGAAAATAACGGTTTTGTATAGCAAATGCATCCAATGAGAGGTTTTCTTTTTGAAAATTAAAAAATAACTTAGTTTCCAAGAACTCTATAGATGGCGTTGAACTGACTACGATAGTTGGTGCCAAAGCCAAAATGCTTTGAAAAAAAAAAACATTGCGTCACGTCACATACGCTCGTTGACTGACACTTTCGTTTGCTTAACCTTCCGAATATAACCTAGTTTTCTCGCGCTTTGTTAAAATCTGCTTGTTTAGGTTCCGTTCCTTGCATTAACGTACTAAGTTCAGCGCCATCTATCCAGCGACTAGGGAAGAGCTTAAAAGAAAATCCCTCATTAGACTGGAAGCCGACCCCAACATAGTTGAGAAAAGGCGAAGCAGATGATGATGCATTTATGTGAAATAAACGCAGTAAATTAAAAAGTAAATAATTATGATAGGTCACGTCAATACTCATATACGTAGGTACCTACATAAACTCACGCTTTTTACCATGAGGGGAGGCAGAAACCACACTACACTAGGAAGACAACTGCCAAATTAGTTTTACGTAGATGGCGCGAATGTATGCGCGTGGATGTACCTACCAATGGCGGTCCTAACCGAAAAAGGACAGTTTGCTGGGATATGGCGCTAAGTGTTTTGTGTGGTCTCCAATTGGTCGCTTTTCGTTTAAGATGAACCAATAAAACCATTATCGTTGATGATTAATGGATCTAGGATAAAAGTTTCCTCACGATGTTTTCCAGCACCGTTCTGAGAGCAATGTAAATTCCACTAAGCAAAATGCCTAACACGAGTCCACGCTATTATTTTTCAATTCTCAAGGAAGACATACAGGTCGTCGCGCTTTCTCCTTCGAGTTCTGCAGCGGCCCCATATAGCTGTTTCAGGGCACCAAACCCGTATGTTTACGGGACCTAAGATGGAAGGTATGAAAGGAGGGCCTTTCTCAACAGTGGCACAGTACGGGCTAGTAGGTACTAATATAAGTGCCTATGGATGAAACAATAGATGCGATTTTCAGTACTAATGAGGGGAGAATCAAAATGTCATAACATTTTGATCCCCTCATTACGATGCATCGTCAACAAAATGTGATCATCTTAAAGCGCGTTCGGGCAATTCATATTTTGCTTTAAAAGTAAGTTAGGGTGCGTCCACACTCGTCCTCTTACGTCTCTAAACAACATTAAATTTTGTTGAAAATATTGTATCAATAGAGAAATTGAGAATAACCGTAAAATGGTCGCACCCTAAGGAGGTTTTTGAATCGGCAAAATGCAAATCGGCGATTGGAATATTTACAAAAGGTGATGGAAAACGAAAATAAATAAATATCTTTACTAATTCCAGCGCCTGGCAAGCCTAGGCTGTTTCGTAACCACTTCGGAGAATGTCCTGTTCAAGCTCATGAAGGATAAGAACCATCCTCAGTTCAAACAGATTTCTAAGCTGACTAAGGAACCTACTGTAGATACTTTGGGATTTACTACGTCCAAATTATAAGACGAACATTGTATAGCTACATGCCTGTTATCTCTGAAGCGTTAGGGTGAGGTGTATAGTACATCCAAGTCCCTTGAAACAGAGGGGGCGAGCTTATTGCCATCAACCAGGCGTAAATCCAGACTCCGTAGCTGCTACTGAGAATTTCCTGATGCAAACTTTTTACCCTGAGAACTATCATCACTCAGTTGCCTGTATTTTAATACGTATAACTCTGTACTTAAAAATGGACATTCCATGTTTTTTTTTAACTTAAGAATAATTATTTTTTTAAGTTGTATCTGCTCTTTTTCTTGTTCATACATAGACATATTATGATGAGAATTATTGTACAAAATGATATTTAAATAATTGATGTCCGGACTAACACAATATAATTGTTTAAAATAATAGATTTTTAATAATATAAAAATGTTATGAAAATATTGAGTTTTAATTTTGCAAATAGTCTACCCCAATACCCGGTACCACTAACCCAAATACCCAGTACTACTAACTGGGTAATGGAGGTCAGATAGGCATTCAGCAGCATTCAGACTGGAAGTCGACCGCCAAAGTTGGGAAAAGGCTGGGTAGATGATGAATTTCGCAAACAGATCCTGGCTTGGATGCAGGATGCAGCACCACCCGCAAATTATGCACATGCGGCAGGTGCGAAAAATAACATGCAACGTGCATCCAAACCATGTTGGTTTGCATAACATTTAAAGTCATTTTTCAATTTCCGCAAAGTAACGCCTGATTCCACTAACTTATATTGTATATTTATAACATTCCGCTTTCCTTTTTTTATAATAAAACTTTTTTCACACATACCTTGTTTTATTTTCAGCGTCTCCAATCCATCGGTTGTCTTGTGGGCACTTCGGAGAATGTCCTGTTCAAGCTCCTAGGTGACAAGAACCATCCGGCATTTAAACAAGTTTCTAAACTTAATTTGGAGCCTACTCCTGACGAATTTGGTCTTAGCCAGAAGATTGTTTAGTTGTAAAGACCTTATAAGAATACATGGCTTTGGACACATGGCCAGTTTGCAAATCAGTTCGGCAGGTTTTGCCGTTAATTGTCGTGTACAGTCAAACCAGCCGTGCAAGTACGTAGGAATCGATTCGATAAATCTGACAGTCATTCTCGACAAAATGAGTTTATAACAAAGATAAAAACTCATTTTGTCGATAATAACTGTCAGATTTATCGAATCGATTCCTACGTACTTGCACTGCACAAAAGATATGCGCTTCGATAATCTACATAATTATTTTCGATTTAGCACGAACTTAACGTCGAGAGGTTTAAAGGTCTCAAGAGATAAAACTTAGTTTTGTACTGCAGCCCGGAATTTGTAACAATGCGCAAATCATAGGGGGTGTTTGTATGAAATTTTCGCTGTTGGGGTTATCCACTCCGGTGACACGTAGTCGTATAAAAAAAATCTTTTGACAGATTGATCTGGCAATTTTTTTTATTTTTTATAGTTCTATGACATTTTAGGTAATATAAATTAGACAAGAACTTCTTTAGTCCTAACAACAAATCATCGCGTGTTCGTATTTCCGAAGATAGACAACGACGACGATTGCTGAAGCGCATAAGTTTCCTGGCAGATCTGTACACGAAGCTACAAGTCAGTTCTCAACTGACTCGCCAATTGGCCTACCTTGTGTGCGAAGCCCATAAGGCCTGGTTTCTAAAAGCAGAGATATGTCGAAAACAATGGTGCTATTATTGCGTTGAAGAGAAGCGTAACTAACGTTATTTTCTTTGATCGCAACCGGGCCTTAAATTATCAGAAACTTATATTTATTTTTGATTATTTAGAAAAAGTTATTAAGGATCAATTTTGTTGGCATTAATCGTGGCGTGTCCAGTTAATGCGAGCTTTGAATTCAAGATTTAAATTGGCCTAAATCATTTTGAATATATTTTTTTATAATTTGTTGGTTGGATTTCGAACTAGAAATCCATAAATCGAATGCTGATTTGACTGGCAACTATTTGTAATAGCTTCAGTGTTGCTGTATATCAATATTTTACAAAGGATACAAGGTAATCATTTTCAATTATATTGTAGATGCAGAGATGTAGAAACTAGAAATGCAAAGTAAGTACTAAAAATATGGTTTATTTTAAATATTTTTTTCTCACTGTTACAATATCAGTGTTTTGCAAAATATTATGTCATTACTTAGAATTTAAGACTGATGTAAAGGAAAATAAAATATAAATAATATTGGAATAATGTAGATTAGACGTTTAACAAATCACGAGCGCTCGGTGCTTTATTCTTTTGGTCATAGATATAAGGCTCATTGATCTCATGTAAACTAAACTCATAGAACGCAGAAATAAATTGAATCAGCACGAAAACAAAAAAAAACTGTTAAATTAAGCACAAGTTTTTTTAATGTGCTTTGCCTGCCTGTTTTTAAAGCTGAGATGATGATTGAAAAAATATTTTTAAACTTTTTAACATAAATATTTATTTTAGAAGTTTTTTTTAAATATTTGTATAGCTTTCTAGGTGCTATAGAAATTCAAACGCGCTCGTGAGATGCAAGAACTATAAAATAACTATAAAATATATCGAATATTATATTATTTTATTAAATAAAGCAAATTAAATAGTTTTTATTTCAACAGCGACCATTTCAGTTGCTCCTTGGCCGATTGTAACACCTGAAAATAAGAAAAACTAACATATGTATAGAATATTATTACATTACAATCATTTGGGAGACTTTTTAACATTTTTACAATTCCATTCCCGAAGAGACCCTATTACTAAGTCTCCGCTGTCCGTCTGTCTGTCAGCGGGCTGTATCTTATGATCCACAATAGGTAGACAGTTGAAATTTTTCACAGAATTTGTTTTTCTGTTGCCACTATAACGACATATAATAAAAACAAATTAAATATTAATGGGGGCTCCACTACTACGATAGTACGGAACCCTGAACATGCGCGTTTTTTTATTATACAAAAATCTTTGGAATCCTGCCTTATAAATATAACATAATTTGACTCATAAGGACTCAGTTTTTCTGAATAGTCAATGTTGCTGGTGAAATTGTGTAAGTGCAAGTTCATGTAACCCGCTCAGACCAAATAAAAAAACAAGAAAGCGCTGCGAATAATAAAGTGAAGCCAGCTCAAAACTAAGCTCCGCTCTGTGCGTACACACTCAACACACATTTACATCAAGTTACAATTAAACTAAGCTCAAAAAATGTACACATGTTTTCAAGTGTGGCATCACTTTATTGTTCGCAGTGCTGTGCGCTGTCTTGGTTTTTTATTTGGTCTGAGGTAACCCGATTGAATGACTTTTTCATGAAAAAGCAATTCAATCGGGTTACATGAACTTGGAGAGTTGTATTGATGATTATAATTCTGTAACAACATACGTGTTACAGTCGCGAATAATATTTTAATCAACATACAACCTAGCACTGGCCTGAAAATTGCAAAAAACGTAAGAAAATTTGAATTTCGCGGGCTACCCTGGAGCTTTCACCTTAACGTACCTCGTTTCCTCAGTCACTTGCGAGAAATTATATTGTAGGGGATTTTATATAACATGCTTCTTCGTATAATGGTGAATAAAGTATATTTTTCGTTATAATGCAAATGGGACATTACAATGCTAGAATATTTATATACATTTCTGGGTCCTGGAAGAATTCAGAACATTTTAATGTTTTCTTTATCTTGTCACTTGCCAAAGACTGGATACACGGTTGAATTGTCACTTTCAAAAATACGAAATCTATGCAAATCAATGTATAGTATGACCACTAAGTGTGCAGTTCAATGTGGCGTTGCTTGTCAAGAAAACTTGCATCGGTACGTTAAACTTGGTACATTTATTTTAGTTCTGTGTTTTCCCGCCTGCGCAGAAAAGTTGGTTGAAGTGTAAGTGTAGCAGGAGAACTGGAAAACATTATTTTTTGCAACATCCTATTATTTTTGCAAATGTCCTAGACTGTTTACGTAAATTGAAAACTTGATTGCTGATTGGCTAATCAAATCATAACACCTTAGTTGGTTGGTTGGCCAGAACATGGGCCGGATAGAACTGTTATCCAACTGCGCGTCCGTCAATGTATACCGTTAAAATCAGCCAATGAATTATTGATTTGAGCTGTTTTGTTTTCTTCTAAAAATTAAATAATGATTTTGCAAAAACGATCTTTCGAATTATCTTGCGACGTATCCATGCCTAAAATCCATAATTAAAATGGTTGCAGGTAACTACGTAATATTGCTTTTACATTAAGTAAACAACTTATATTTACACCTCCACATGAAAATAACTAATGATAACAAATCTTAGCGTATTATTTGTACGTTTTAATTAAATGAAAGGAAACGAATATACAGACAAGCGAAAACTATTTGTCCTTTGAAACCAAAACTTCTTACCAAAAATAAAAAAAAGCGTCAAAGAAAAGCGGAACAGCCAATGAAAAGGGGTTGCCAATGAGAAAAAATAAATGAAAAAATAAAAATGTTAGTAAATAAAATTTTAATAAGCACTAATTAACTACAATTACAATTAAATGTAGAATACGTAAACTATTTGGCCCCGGATTCGCTTACATATTCATTATGTTCTGTAGAATCTGAAATTTTTAATAAATAAAATCATTGTTTATTATTTTGTTAAAAGATCCAATTACTATAAATACTTCTGAAAATCAATTAAATCACAGTGTTTTATAAAAATATCTTGTGAAACTAATGAATATATAATAATACTTTTAATCCCAAATTAATAATAAAAAGAAAAAACAATAAACAAACACCAAGTGCAAACAAAACAATACAATTGTGAAATTTCAATATGTTTATTAAACAAAACAGAATATAATTAATAAAAAAATAATAATTAAAAACTACAATAATGGTAGAAACGTAAAAAATAATAATTTTAAAACGACCAGAAATAAATGGCATGTCGTCTACGTCCAAAATACTGATATTATATATTGGTCAAATATAAAATATTTAGGTAATCAATTTGTCACAAGAACATAATAATATTGTACGTTTTACGTTCAAAAATAAAGTTCAATACTTAAATACATTAGGCCAACTTGCACCACAAATCAAAAGATTTAATACGCTTATGATTGTGCTTTCTGAAATGTCAAAAATAGCTGTCAAATAATACGGCCATTTACAAGAAAAAAAAAACTATAAAAAAAGTACTCCTCGATACGGCTCGCATTGTAAGGAGGTTCCCGTCTCTGGCTGTTTGAGTGTTTGAGTATAAATGTTTGTAAACGCACCCACGATACAGCAAAAATCCTAGTTAACAAAAAAAAGGAACAAAATCATTGTCTCTGTATCCTTCCAACTATTGACAGAAATAGAACGATGTTTCAAATTCGGTTAGTGTTAAACGTGTTTTTGTGTTATGTGGTGCAAACCGGCCTTATTGTTGAACTACTTCTAGAGATTTATAATACTTAAGAGTACATAATATCGACAAAAAGTGTCATTTTGTAAAAGGGAAAAAAAAATAATGACATTTGGTAAATATTCGCGATCTCAAGCGACGGTGTTGCCAGACTAAATATTCATTATTACAAAATAAAAATTATATGACTGAATGTGCAGTTTAACAAAACGTGAAAAAATAAATCAAAACAGTACTTACTTTGTTTTTATTAGAAGAGTCTATAATTAGACAATTGGGTGTAAAAAATTAAATATTAATTGTAAAACCACCACTAGTCACACAAAAAAACAAGATGTATTGACTTGACAGTCAAGGCCGTGCCAAGGTACATTATTATACGTGCAACCAAAGAAACTGTCAAATTAGCTAAAAGAACTCTACATACGTGATAGGTATTTAAAAATAATAAAAATAATGCTGATTATTTTTCAATTCCCATCAAGCTTGGCGAGTTTCCTTCGCAAATTTACTTTGAACCAATATAAATTATTATGCAATTTGCAAAACAATACTTTTCCATGATTACAGTCCCCCAGACCGCAGCTAGCGCCTTCCTTCATCCAGAATGACATTCGAGTCGTACACACCGAAATTCCGCGCCAAACGTCAATTGAGATCGCGTATATTTATCGAGTTATTAAACCATCGAGACATACAAATTAAAACCGTGGTACAACACTATTTATGAAGTTGATAGATACAGAAAACTTGACGATTTAGAAATAAACGGGCTTGCTAAGTACTCGCGCACAAAGGGTTCCGTACCACAATGAGTAAAGTCAAAATAAAAAATAATTAAAAATACTATATAATATTGTTAAAATGCATCAGCCGTATGGCAACATTGGCTCATACGTCAGGGAAGAATACTGTCAAATTAGTTCCACATAGATGGCGCCAAGTGTCTCTTACTTTCTTTTAGCTGCCATTAAATTCTTTGCTGATAACTTAGCCGAGATATTGCGATAAGTATTTTGTCGCTCATCGATTGGTAGCGTTTTATTGAAGATTATTAACATAAAAAGTTCCAGCAATGGGGTGGCCCACAAGTATAGATATACCTAGATAACGCAAATATCACGATCCGTATGAAAACCAACCGTGCCATTTTTTGACTATGACGTCACAAGCACTATTTTAGTTACTATACCAACAAAATAGACTACGTTTTTGTTCTTTAAATGTCTAGAATCAAGTTCTTGAGATTTGTTGTTTTAAAGAAATTAGCTTTTTGCGACAGTAGCCACATTAAACACAAAATGCTTAAGGTTGAACTGCTTAACATATTTTCCATACAAATTTCGGGGGGCTATTACTCCACTGTTTGACATGGTACATAGAAAGTTAAACATGATATCGTTTTGTCTCATTATTAATTGTGTCTGCGCGGAAACAGAATAGTAAAATAAAAAGCCATTCAAAAGTTACGAGCTACCAAAGATCTGTTTTTATTGCCAATTTTAACGCAACTTTGGGCGTAAATTAGTAATAAAAGAAGTGTCAAATTTCCAAAACAAAGTCCGTACCGACACAGCACAATTATCGAAGAATTCAATACATTTTATTTGTAAATGATTTATGCAGTGGTTTTTTCATAAAATTCGATTTCCCAAAGGCCTTTTCGTATTTTTTTACGCGCGCCTTTTACTATGAATTTTCGTTCATCTCACTGAATAATGTTCCCCCGGTGCGGTGCGGGGGAGGATGACGTTCACGCACACATGAACAATATGTCAAACGCGATATTATTGACATGTCCTTTGTTTGATAGAAGAACAAGAACTATATTTCTGTCCTTGTCATTTCATGCATGACGTCAGTGACGTGTCATTTGTTTTTCGCTGAAGTTGAAGGGCCTGTGCATTTTTATTGCACTCCTATAATGTGTGCGTTTCGAAGGCGCGACCACGGCGTTTTTTTTTAAAAAAAAAACTATGCCAAGATTTTGTACAAACTTGAATTTAATTAATTAATTAATTTCAAATTTCACATTCAGAACGTTTTGAAGGTTATAAGGGATACCGTACTACAGTTCCTGAAATATAAACCTAGGATTTTTTGTGTATTTTGACAAATTCAAATCCAGGTTTTACAAAAACTTCAGACCTCTGCGATGCTTTTTCAGCGAAATATCGGCGATAACGTGTATTTCACCGTTTCAATGGCGCGGCCATGGGGTTTTAGTCTTACAGCTCCTAAATTTTTTTTAATTTTTTTTGCAAATTCAATCTGTTATTTTCCTACATTTGAGATCTCTGCAACGCTTAGTTTTAAGATTTCCGTGGCCGCGCGGTTCTCCGCGTTTCGTTGGCGTAGCCATGTTCAAACCCTTATAACTTTTTAACCATAACTTTGACAAATTTAAGGTTTTGGGAAATTTTAACCAAATTTTTTTTTTTTTACAAAATCATGACAGTTATTTAAAAAAAAAAAACGCCGTGGTCGCACCATCGAAACGCACACCCTATAATATGGTGTCGCGACCTACTTATTTAGAAACTTTATATACATAAAACCTGCACGATATGATACTTTTCTTCTGATCTGTCACTTCTCTGTCTTGTGTTGACTAAATTTATATTGAATGATGAAAAATTTTAATTTAATTTAATTAGTGTACAACAACCACTAAATTGGTGACTCCGACGTGATACGCCTTGAAAAGGAAATCCTAAATTTTATCAGGCCAAGTAAATCCACAGTACCGCGATGACAATATAAAGCAGTCGTCTGCCGACCAACGTCCAGGCTCTGGTGGCTTTACAGCCATTTATTTCTCTCGAGGGATTAGCAAACCTGGCGGAAAGCGTCCAGGACATCGTGACCCCAGGCCAACAATAACAAACAATATAGTTATACAATATTATTGTTGCCACTAATCTCGCGAATTGTGTAATGACTTTATAAGTTGATAGTAAAAGTTTTAAAGGAAAAGTTTTATTTTATTCTTTTTAGCGCATTTAAATAAAAGGTAAGACGAAAGTAATAAATGAAAAAGTTATTTGTAAAGATATTATATTGTTGGCGAGTGTTGAGCGGCGTCGAATAGCATTATGTGTGCATGGTGTAACTTCGTTTTTGTTCGGAACGGTTCGGAACGCTCTGTGTGTGTGCGTACGAACTAGACGTGCGAAAAGACTAGCGCCTAACTGCTCATCACTGATACTAACTCTGTCGGGCACGATGCCAGGTGAGACAGCGTGCTTTTTGGCCACGCCCACCAATGAGTTCGAGCCCGTGACTTGTGTCACCTTAAGCAGGGCCATGCGCAATAGGTGCTCTTACGGTATCTAAGTATTTTTATCTATAACTGTGGGGTGACTTATTGCATGCATTTTAAGATAAATACTTTTGCGTAACTATCTTATCACACTAATATTATAAATACGAAAGTTTGTATGTTTGTTACTCTTTCACACACACAATTTAGCACACAGATAGTTTATAACCTGGATTAACACATAGGATACTTTTTATCCCAGTAGTATGATCCCGTGGGATACTTATCGAACTGGCCGCGAGAATAAGCTAGTATTTCTCTAAAAGTATCTGTATCTATCAACTAAACCAATACCCAGTGCGATACAGAAAAGACAAACAAACTACCATCTACCAAAACATCTTATTGACTTGTTCCATTACCTGCGCAACTGTCTGTTCGCCTAGGGGCACGTCTTCTGTGCGCAAGGCTGCGCGACCCACTATGGAGGTTGGGTCCGAGTCCAGGATTACTCTGGAATGGAGAAAATTAGATTATAGGTTGTGGAAAGATCACCCATTACATACCGAGTATCCTCCGTGGCTCAGAAAGCACGTTAAACAGTTAGTTCCGGCTGTCATTTGTAGATATTTGGCAGTCGTTACATATAGTCAGTGGCCCAAAAATTCTGACAACCAGTTTTACCAGTGGTAATGTATTACCCCGTAATAACTGAGATGTGGAGGTCAGATAGGCAGTCGCTCCATGTAAAATACTGGTATTCAGCTGCATCCGGTTACACTGGAAGCCGACCCCAACATAGTTGGGAAAAGGCTATGCAGATGACGCTAAGAAGAACATTTAAATATCTTACCCGCCATCACAGATCTCATCGAAAGCAAGCATTACAGCATCTAAGTTGTCCAGTAGTACTCGTCTCTCCACGTTTCTCCGTAGAAGTATGCTGACAGACTCGTAAAGGGCGCTCAATACTGATTGCAGGATTAGCTGGAATAAAAAAAAATAGAGCTAAGTTAAAACTAATTAGTCCGTCAGATAGATTTCCTTTCTTTTTTCACGCCAACAAAAATGAAGACTATACAGTGCGACGAAAACTCGTATGACACATTTGAGTACATTTTTTACCGGAAAGTGACGTCACAAGCCCCCCACTCATGATCTTTGACGCGTTTTATCTTCGTCAATTTTTATTAATTTGATATAAACAAAAAAACACGTATCCAATATTTTTCGCTGACGGACTAAACAGAATCATATTTTAGTCAGGAATCATCCCTATTGCATGTGGCTGAGATGAGAATGCTAAGGGGGATGTGTGGTGTAACACGAATGGATAAAATAACGGAATGAGTACATGAGAAGTCTGAAAGTGGCGCCGGTGACTGAAAAGTTGTGTTGTCGGTTATCGTGGTATGGGATGCGGAGTAATGAGGAAAATGTCGTAAGAAAGCTTTGAGTATGAATGTGGATGGGTATAAGAGTAGAGGAAGACCAAAGAAACGATGGATGGACTGTGTGAAGGATGATATGGCTAGAAAGGAGATGTCTGATGAGATGACGAGTAATAGAGAAGTATGGAAGAAGAAGACATGCGGCGCTGCGATATGCATAGTAACGCGATGTGCCAGACTTCTTGATGGCATGTGTGGCAACGCGACGACGACGGCGCAAATATATCGCTGGAAATTACACACAGCGCCATCTAGTGCCACACTAAGCAACGAGGCTTGTGTCGTGGACACCATATAGTTGATATACTACATAGATACTTTTTGTTTGTAAATCTACTTTTGACTTTGACTCGGAAACAAATGTCCATGCTAATCACACAAACATTTGCACCTACCGGGATTCAAACCCGGGACCCCAAGAACGTAAGACAACCTCACTATACCGCTGCGCCATTCGGGTCGTCCGAAATGTTCGAGTAATCTCTCAAAAGACAATTTTGTAATGAGTTTCTAGGGTTCCATATTTTGCCATTTGGCAATGGAACCTCAAAAATCTATTACAAATTGTAGAGTCCTGTCCGTCCGTTACGCCACAGCCATTTTACTCCTAAACCGTCGGCACCACATAGTTCAAATTTTGCGAGCAGGTGTCTTCTATAAACCTCTACATAAAACTGATGCGAATAAACCGTCATATTACCTCATTTTCGTGTGAGCTGCCCATGACATAGAAGAAGAGGTCCACATTGCTCTTGTACACACATGTCAGACCTTCCAGCATAATGATCTCAGCATTGGCTCTGAAACCAGTATTAAATCAAAGATTGAGTCTAGTAGAACAGTAGTATTTTCTCAATAGCATACAGCCTATAATGTTCCCACTGGTGGCACACAGGCCTCCTCTCTATGAGAGGGAATGGGCTATAGACCACCACGCGGGCCCACTGCGGGTTGGTAGATGTCACGTCTTCGAATTTTGGTTCTAGGACATGCCGGTTTCGTATAGCCATACAAGCAATTATAGATATTTATTAGGAGTGATTCATTCTAGTAACTTCCTCGTTGGCCTAGTGGTATCCAGCGCAACTGCTGAGGCTAGTTCGATTCCCAGGTCAGGCAAAGTGTTATTAGGTTACCCATTAGAAATTTCTCAGTAGCATCTACAGTCTGGATTCGTGTCTGGCTGATGGCAATAAGCTCGCAACCTATTATAAGGTCCTGGGTTTGATGCCCGGGTCAGGCAGTGTTATTGGGTTATTCAACTAGACATTTCTCAGTAGCAGCCACAGTCTGGATTAGTGCCCGGTTGATGGCAATAGGCTCGCACCCTATTAATATAGGACTTAAACATAACTGTCGAAATGTGTGTGTACTATTAG
This sequence comes from Xestia sexstrigata, assembly GCA_941918905.2. Taxonomy (NCBI): domain Eukaryota; kingdom Metazoa; phylum Arthropoda; class Insecta; order Lepidoptera; family Noctuidae; genus Xestia; species Xestia sexstrigata. The sequence goes on from OW799229.2 coordinate 6,380,652, forward strand.
GCACACCGCTGCCTTAACCCTTTGTGGATTACAGGCGTGATGTTATGTTATGATTCTAGTAAGTAGTTTTATCTACTGCACCAATCACCAAGCTGATCATTTGATCTTGTAGTTAGTTGCAATGATGTACCCAGTGATTAAAAGAGAAAATATTAGTTCTACCATCAATCCCGTTTAGCTTTTAAAACTCCAAAGCATTAGTTCTTCTTTTGATACAAAGACTTGCAATAATCTTACACACAGTTTCTGGGAAACATTCTCAAACTTTCGTTCATTTATTTATAAACAATTTACATTGTGTTGAAAATGTTCAACACAATGTAAATTGTTTGAAGTAAGATAAAAGTGATAATTTTATTTAATATGTAATGCATATTAAATAAAATTATCACTTTTATCTACACCCATGCTATAAATCCTCTGTAACCATCTGAAACAGTTAGCTTATTGCCAACATTAAAACAGCCAGTGTCATAATGATCATTATAACACCCAAACGGGTGTTAAAATGTTGTACTAAATTTCATAATGCAACTCGTTTTAAAAAAAGAACATTGTCTAGCACGTGCGATTCACTACCACAGCGGCGTAATTAAAAAAAACTTATAGGTTAATTCGAATTCACGCCGTATCCCGCCATTTTTGATTCCGATATTAGTATTGCACTATGTACGTATAGACCTATACGTACATGTACTTTGTTGTTTACAAAAATGAGTGATATAAGCTTTGTGCATTTTAATAATTGTACAATCCACAATGTAAATAATTATATTATTACCTATACATGGTTTGTTTGAATTAAATACTCAGCAATTAAACTTTCCATCAATTTACATAGACTTCTTACAACACTACAACACCCTATGGTTTCAGAACCTTCTAAGGAGGATTATTATCATGGATGTAGATAAAGTCTTGTATGCAACTGTACATAATTAGATATTAAAACACTGATCACATTTGTGTTTTAATACCCCTCATTATATATAACAGTTGCATAAATAACTATTACCATGCCTTCCTTTTGGGCTTAAAAATTAGCTGATTTTTTCACTCCATTCAATAAATCAGGTTTATCTTAAATACCTCATCGTCAACATTCTCAAGCCCTTTTTATTTGTGGTCGGCGCAGCATGTCTTCTTCTTCCATACTTTTCTATTACTCGTCATCTCATCAGACACCTCCTTTCTTGCCATATCATCCTTCACACAGTCCATCCATCGTTTCTTTGGTCTTCCTCTACTCTTATACCCATCCACATTCATACTCAAAACTTTCCCCATAACATTTTCCTCATCCCTCCGCATCACATGCCCATACCAAGCCAATGATTACCACAAAACTTTTCAATCACCGGCGCTACTTTTAGACTTAAATATTTAATCTTAAATACCTGTGGGTCTTATTAAACAAGTTCTTCTCAAAAGCCTTCTGCTCCTTAGCTGTGGGCAAGACATCCTTGTCGTAGTACTTGGCCAGGATCCTGTTGCCGTCATTGTCCAGGATGCACATGCCTTTCACTATGTAGAGGGTGGGCTCCTGGAATTTAAGAGTAATGAGATGGATTAGAGACAAGTTTCCTGAAATGAGAAGCATGTCAGTAATATCCGAAGGCTAAGGCAAACGTGTACCTGATAGAACACCCACATTTTGCCCATTCTGTTTAAGTTTTAAGTCCCGTAATGGGGTCTAAGTAATGGGGGCTAATCTATTGCCTACATCATCATCTGCCTAGCCTTTTCCCAACTATATTTGGGTTGGCTTCTAGTTTTACTGGATGCAGCTGAATACCAGTATTTTACATGGAGCGACTGCCTGACTGACCTCCACAACCCAGTTAGTACCGGGTAATACAATACCCCTTAGTAAGACTGGTTGTCAGACTTTTTGGGCCTCTTGACTAAGTAACAACTGTCAAAGATCTATAAATGACAGCCGGGACCAATGGCTTTACGTGCTTTCTGGGACACGGTGGAAACTCGGTATGTAATGGGTGGTCACCCATCCACAGACCAACCTAAGTGTTTGCCTAAGCCGTAAGCGCGGCTTAACCTGACGATCGACCCGAGTGGTTGTTATTATTTAGCCACAAGCTCCTCAAACCTTTTGCCTAGGGGGGGGTCTGTATTTATGCTTTCGCGGTTGCACAACGACATGCTTTGCTTAAGCTTTGCTTGGTAGTATAGATGCAGGCCTACCCTACTGCCTCCCTCAGAGGCGGTAGGGTGGCGAGGTCTTGAGGGGGAGCGCTACGGTCGTGTAGATCCTCAAGGCAAGTCTGGGGGATTCACCTTCACGAGGTTGCCACCCTGTTCTTGGTCTAATTCCATAAGAAATAGACGCAACAAAAACCCCCTAGGCGCTTTTTCTCGCACTTTCCCGAAAGCCAAAATCCCAGGCCTAGGGTTATCCCACAACCCACTCCTATGATCCTTCGCCCAGTCCCTCCCTCCTTTTTCCTTTCTTTCCCTTCGGTCCTTGAGGACGGGTAACCTCAACTCCAAGAAAAGCCCACAAACCCCAAAATGCAGAGTGGAAAAAATAATAATATTCCCCAGGTGGGTCCCGGCAACGGGGAATCCCACACCGACTCGTCGGTCTGCTCCCACCGTAATCTGGGGGGGGGGCACCAATCTGCCAACTAGCGCCGCGCCTTCTGCGCGGCTGGCCGCTTTAGCGCCAACAGCTCCGGCTGCGACCAACACGACAATGGCTGCGACTTCTGCGCCTACCGACTCTAAGACGGCTGCGACTCCTGCGCCGACTACTCTGACGACTGTTACACCTTCCACGAGGGCCTGGCAACAGAGCATCGTTCGAAACAGTGTAACGAATAATCCTGACAACGACAATGACAAAGCTAGACTCTCCAGCCTTAGCAGCGAACTCCGCGCGCTGGCACTCCAGCGCGAGAAGATCGAGGCAAGGCTGAAAGACATAAACTCTCTCGGGACGGGAAAGGAAGCGGAATCTGGTGGTTCTGGTTTCATCTCTGTGGACGAAGTACGCATGCTGAAAACAAAGCGCGGAAAGATCCGGAACAGAGAGAGAGAACTCAACAACCGTTTGCGCAAAATCCGCGAAGGCAGTAGCCAGCGCGCAGCACAAACGGTTAGTTGTAAGGGAGTACGCGACCGGCTACAGACACGCGAAGGGGAAACCCAGCGCGAAAAGCAGTCGGACGCGGAAACGTGCGGGCAGGGATTAGTACGCGAAGGGGAAACCCAGCGCGAGAAGTCACTGCCCGCACCAGGACCATCCGGAGGAAACGACCGGAACCGCGACGAGAAGACCGAAAACCGACACCGAACTAGACAGAAGCGAGGCAAGCGGTCTGGGTTCCTGCGCCGGGTGTCCCTGGCACAAAACGCTGTGCCAAGCTCCTCAGAACCGCAACCCGGTACAAGTGGCCAGGGAGCGGCGAAGAGGGAGCGCCCGGACGACATGGCCTCGCCGAGTACGCTCCAGGGGGACGCCAAGCGTGTTAGAACCCAGGCCGCTCAAGGGGAGCAGAGAACCTACGCGCGGGCCACAAAGGATATCCCTGCGCGACTCGCCGTAGCGATCTGCCTCTCGCCTTCAACCCGAGACATGACGACTGACGAGGGCGAGCACATCAAACTCAGCCTTGAAGACCTGATTGTCGACACGTGTCGAACCGACCCCTCCAAAGTCCCGGCCTTCCGCGGTTACCCAAGGGTAGCGGATGGCACGGTGCACATGTGGTGCGAGGACGACAACGCCCTGACTTGGCTGACCCAGAACGTGCCTAAGATAAGACTGCCGAACACCGACACGACACTGACAGTCATGAGACAATCCGACGTACCGACCCAGGTTCGAGCAGCGCTCTTCGTTCCCAGGTACAATGGGGACATAGCGCTGCTCCAGACGGTTCTGACCTGCCAGAACCCCTGGTACGCCATCGGTAGGTGGTCCCTGTACAGGGCGACATCGGTCGGTGGGGATAACTACGGGACTTATCTGACCCTGGGTATCCCACCGGACGAGGTCGAAAAGGTCTTGGGGAGGGAGCGACGGATATCGTACCTACTTGGGTCGCTATACGTGCGCTTCTTCCCCAACACCCAACCCTCCGACACCCAACCCTCCGACACCCAGACTGACAATGACAATGACTCTGAACGGACGAAACCGGCACCGACTGAACTCGACCTGACAATGACGCAACTGGAGGAGGAGATGGCCAGAACAGCGATGGCTGATGCCGACGCTGTGAGGATGCCATCCTCACCACCAGGGTGGACGGAGCAGATGTTCTCATCTTCACCGACACCTAGCGAAGACCAGCACGGGCTGGAAGACAGGGAGGAATCATCCGATGGATCCATCTCCCCCTAATTCCACCTCACCGTCGCCCACATCCCGTCCCCTAAATATCACCCAGACCAACCTCCAGCATAGCCAGACGGCTACCGCTTGCCTGCGCAGGGCACTGGAGATGGAACCCCGAACCATTGCACTCATCCAGGAGCCTTGGATCCGTAATAACAGAATATGCGGCCTTGATAACATTGGAGGTAAGCTGATCCTCGACACACAAGGCACAGATAAACCACGAACCTGTGCCTATATACCCAAAAATGTACCCACCACCACACTCACGCAATTATGTTCCAGAGATGTAACAGCCGTCAGGCTCAAAACCGACGGCGATGCACCCGATATCGTCCTGGCCTCGGTATACATGCCAGGCGAGGATGAAGACTGCCCACCAAAAGAAATGGCCGACCTGGTAAGGTATTGTGAAGACGCCAACCTGGACCTGGTCATCTGCACGGACTCGAACGCCCATCACCCGCTTTGGGGTTGCGCCAAAGCCAACAATAGCGGTGAGGTACTATGCACATATTTGTTCTCCACTAACCTTAACATCGCAAACCGCGGCTCGGAACCCACTTGGGTCACATCCCGCGGACAAACGATCATTGACCTAACGCTGTCTTCGGAAAGCGCGGCAAAACTTATCTCTGACTGGCACGTATCCAACAAGCCTTCCTGCTCGGACCATAGAAGGATTCGCTTCTCACTAGTAGCTAACCTAAAAAAACCTGATCCTAGACGCAACCCACGCCGCACCAATGTACCCGGCTACAAACGGCTGTTGGCCTCCCTATTAATGCAGCACCAAACGCCCCAAATTATAACAGACCCCAAACAACTTGAAGACACCGTGACAAAACTCTCAGAATTTATAATTGAAGCCTACCACGCCTGCTGCAAACTAAAAGACCCAAGCACCAAGAGCAAGGGTAACTCCTGGTGGAATGCGGAACTTAGTAAGCTCAGGCATACCATGCGCAAACAATTCAACAGAGCCAAAAACTCCAGACTACCAGAAGACTGGGACTCATACAAGAAAACACAATACACCTTCAAAAACAAGTCAGGAATGCCAGCAGGGCTGCCTGGCGGAAATTCTGCGAAGAAATTGAATCGAACAGCGAAGCCGCGCGTGTGAGAAAGATCCTATCTACCGATCAGGATCGCAATCTCGGGTCGCTGAAAACCCCAGATAACACTTACACTAAGTCGGACCACGAAACAAGTAAAGTCCTTTTGGAAACCCACTTCCCAGACTGCAATCTCTCCGAGGACAGAACCTGGGCAAGTGAGCCAACGCACACACCAAATGACCAAGACTGGGCCAGAGCCCGCACCATAGTAACTGCAGAGAGAATAAAATGGGCAATTAAGACTTTTAAACCATATAAATCCGCAGGCTTAGACGAAATTTTCCCCGCCCTGCTACAATGGGGAGTAGACGTCCTAACGCCATGGCTGACCGCCATCTACCGAGCCTGCATAGCACAGAAATACATACCACTTGCATGGCGAGAGGTGAAAGTTATTTTCATCCCTAAACCAGGCAAACCTGATTACACACAACCTAAGGCGTATAGACCAATAAGCCTAACATCTTTCCTACTGAAAACCCTCGAGAGACTCTGTGATCGACACATTCGGGACGGACCTCTTCGGGAGCGACCACTCCACAAACAACAACACGCGTATTCCTCAGGAAAATCAACAGAATCTGCGCTGCACAATGTGATCTCCAAGATCGAATGTGCAGTGGACCACAAATGCTCCTCCCTAGCCGTCTTCATTGACATAGAAGGCGCTTTTGACAAAACCATCTTCCATAGCATCAACGTAGCCCTCGAGGAACACGGTGTGGACTCGACCCTGCGAGGATGGATCACAAATATGCTCCGACTGAGAGCCGTACAAGTCACTGTAAACGACACCACTAGAGCCATAGTGGCGAAGGGCTGCCCCCAAGGTGGTGTCCTTTCGCCACTACTATGGAACCTCGTAGTAGACAGCCTCATCAAACGTCTCAACAGCAGAGGCTATTATACGGTGGGCTACGCTGATGATCTGACCATAATAATAAACGGCACAAACGAAAACACACTATGCAACCTTATGCGCCAAGCCCTAAGGATAGTAGAAGACTGGTGCAAGGAATACAGACTAGCAGTGAACCCTACCAAAACCGAACTCGTCCTCTTTACAAAGAAAAGGAAGCTGGCAACGTTACAACTACCAAGCTTCTTTGGGACAACTCTAAGCCTATCGACTGAAACCAAAAACCTGGGTATCTTTTTGGACAAACAGCTGAACTGGGTAAAACACACTGACTACATAATCACAAAAGCCAGTATAGCCCTATGGCAGTGTAAGAGACTCCTCGGGAGAAACTGGGGCATAAGCCCCAAAAACACCTACTGGCTATACACCGCAGTTATCCGACCAATCATTACATACGGCTCTTTAGTTTGGTGGCCTAGGACCAACCTAAGTACGACCCAAAAGGATCTCGAGAAACTACAAAGATTTGCCTGCGTAGCAATCACCGGCAGCATGAGAACTTCCCCCACTGCTGCCTTACAGGTGATGCTGGGGCTACCACCCCTACACCTCGTCGTAAGAGAGGAGGCGGCCATAGCGTCTTTCAGACTCGAAGTATCCGGCACCCTAAGCAAGGACTCCAGAATCAAACACACACGCATCCGAGCAGATTCAATCAAAGAACAGCCGATGATGGCATCACCTATCGACAGAATCCTGAAGACCCACTGTTTCCAAAAACACTACAACATAGAGCTCATAGAGGAGTTATGTGACTACTCAGGTACAAAAGAGCTAAGGATTTACACTGACGGATCAAAAACTGATGATGGGACAGGCGTCGGGGTGTTCTCCGACGACCTAAACATTAAGATTTCCAAACCACTTGGAATGCTCAACTCTGTTTACCAAGCAGAGTGTGTAGGTATTATCCAAGCGGCACATGCTATAGAGGCCAGGGAGGTTACAGATACCAATATTCGAATACTCTCCGACAGTGCCTCAGTTCTTCAATCCCTAAAGAGTAATCAGATCACGTCGAGACTTACACTAGAATGCCACAAGGCCCTAGAACGCATCACGGTACTAAATCACAACACGGTAACGCTACAATGGATCAAAGGTCACAGTGGATCACTTGGAAATGATGCGGCTGACGAACTTGCCAGAAGAGGATCCAGCACAAGACCTTACGGACCCGAACCCATTGTGCCCATTCCCTTCAAGCAGCTAAGAAGCTGGTTAAAAGATCACACCCGAATACAAGCGGAGAAATGGTGGACATCGACACCAGGATGCAGGCAATCCAGGGAAGCTATGCCATCCCTGGATACAAAGCTGACCAGGCGCCTTCTGCGCCTGGACAGAGATAGCCTGCGTCTGGTGGCGGGGACCATCACCGGACACTGTTCACTGAATAAACACTTCCACACCCTAGGTATTACTGACAGCCCCCTGTGCAGAGCATGCATGGAGGCGGAGGAAACGGTGGCGCATGTGCTCCTTGAGTGCACAGGCATTACCAAGATTCGCGAGGAGACCCTGGGAACACCAAGATCCCTTGCGGATGCCCTGAGGAGACCGGGAAGTTTAATCTGCTTCTGGAGGGAGGTGGGCTGGTTAGAGTAATCAGCCACCATGGCTCACGCACAATGGTCCACTTCAAGGACTAAGTGCGGAAACCAATACCCCATGATAGATAGATAGACCTTTTGCCTACAATGGGGCACAAATCTAGACTCCGTGGCTGCTGCTACTGAGAAATTCATGATGGAAAATCTCAGTAACAATTTTCCTGACCACGGAATCGAACCCCGGACCTCATTAATGCTCAGCAGTTGACATTGTAACCACTAGAGCAACGAGGCAGTCCAAAATGAGAATGGTATTGGATGAAAATAAATAATGAAGAACAGAAATTGATTAAGTTTTTGAGGCTTTCAAATTTCAAGAGTACCTCATGCACTGGTCCTTGAAAGGTGTCAAAAATAAGAGTTATGTTGTTAGATTCTTTTGTTTGTTTAGTATTTTTTTACTAACTTGTAATTCTAGGTTTTATTGAGGACCTGAACTTTTGCAAGATGGCTTTTTTTTAATAAAAAAATGGGATAAGATCCTGTTGGATTCAGTAAAATATATATATATAAATAGATTTAAAATGATAAGGACGCAAACGCAATTAGGGTCAAGTTATATTAGGTTATGATGATAGTAGCAATGCTTTTGTTGTTGGAAAAAGATGTTCTAATTAACAAAATATAGCAACAATATCATAAATAATAACTTTACGGCAGGTTTCAAAGACTTTGTGTTCTGTTGTAACTATAAGATATCTTGATAATTAAGGTAATTACTTAATTATTTGCATTGCCGGGGTCGGCAAAAAATTGCATCAAGCACAACCTAATACGTGACGAATTTATCAGCCGGAAATGGCCGGAATTTAACTCTAATTCATACAAGTACTTTATGATATTTAGCTTGAAAGTCTGTGTAACTACGTAAATAATATTAATCAACCCCGATTTAGCAAGCATTAAAGAGTAAATTTTGTGGAGGGCACTAACCATTTTGCCAAAAGAAATAAAATTGAAGGTATTTAGCGAAATTAAAAGGAAAACTTCAAGTGACTTACAAAAAGTGATCCTTCCATTGTTGTGTAAACCATTTTCAGGATATTTTGATCGTCTTTTTCTTTTATTTTCAATCAAAACATGCAACTTCGAAGTCGTTGACGTGTTTCTGTTTGATTGACAATTAGATTTTGACGTATGACGTTTACTTTAGTGGTGGGATACAATCCAAATTCGTTGTTTAGTTAGTCGAGTAACTAAACACACTATATTTAATAATATTGTTAAAGTAATTTTTTACAACAGTTCTATATGTTATTTAAAGTAGTAAATTGTTCTGATTTGTGTTAGTAAGCAAGAAATTATAACACAAAATACCTATTTTCCACTATGTTTAGCCTGCAGAAAAGTTCCAAGTGAGCCACCAACTGAAATGGCCCACTTGGAAGACTCAAAACCAACTGCGAAGACAGATGGAAACCAACCATGAACCAACGCCGTCGATGTGTCTAAGTTCTGGTCGAAGTTTATTTAATTAGGTAACAATGGTAATCATCGACACGACGAAGAAAAAGAGAGGGGTTCACCTGTTAACACATTTATAAAGCTAGTGATGAAGACAATTTTATTTAGGTATGAACATTTTGTGTCAATATGAAACTAAATTCTCAGTACACTTGTTAAAGATCATAAGACATGGGAAGCGCGCACGCTTGATTCACCGTTTCACAACAGATGATTGAAAATGTCCTTCCCTTTCATTTTTGTTGTTTCATTGCAACCAATGAAACAACACAAATGAAGCGTCAAAAATCAAGCGTGCGCACTTCCTATGTCTGTTAGTAAAGACATTGTGTAGTGATTGGTGGTTGGTCGTGCTCAAATTTCATGTGCCTTAAAAACACACAATTTCTCCTATTACAGCTCGCGCGGGCTTGACGTTAACTCGCGCCAAACCCAACTAAAGGATAACGTTACCTCCTTGATTTCAATCACAATAACACTTTACTTGAAACACTCAATATAATTGATATTTAAAAATTGTTTATTTCGAGAAAGTTTGTGTTTAGTTTATTAGTCGATTTCAATTTGGCAAACTCTACGTCAAAGCTTGCGTTCCGTTTCAATACGTTTCGTTTTAATTTCGAAAGCTCAGGGCCCTACTCTCTAACGCTTCGTCCTTAATTTCGGATCTATCCGTCTCTCTCGCGCACGTCTGCAGATGAGTGCGAGTGAGAGGGACGGATAGATCCGAATATACGAACAAAGCGTTGAAGAGAAGGGCCTCAGGCCCGGCAGAATTTATTCGTTTATAGTAGACTGTGGAAGTGCGACGTAACAAAATGGTGGATTTTGACGTTTGGGTAAAAACCAAAAAAGCCGGCCTGTTCATATGGTTTTACTAAAAATGTGCTAAATTTGATATGGTTAGGAAACAAAACTTCAAAAATTAAAATCTAAACATAATTATCAAGCTGAAATTAATTATCATAAAAAATATTATGTTCCTATTTTAATTTAGCGCCATCTTTGATTTCTAGTATGTACCAGGTTACGAAACATTGATTTCAAGAAATATTTAATTTGTATAACAGATGGCGCTATAATAAAGTCTCCGCTGTAAACTGCTGCTAGGTGTCGCTAGTGATTCTTTCTTTCAGTTTTATTTACGTTAGTTAAACTCGCTAAACAGAGTGCAACCGAGCCTCTTTACTTACTGCACTGTGTTTTCAATTCAGAAAAGAAGAGCACCGCCTTAGCGTTATCTATGATCATGAAGTTGAATCAAATTACATTGTGAAGAACGGATGACACGACAACGATGATCTGAATATTTATTATCTGTGCTTTCGGTTTCGACGAGTGTCATTGCGGTACTTTCTTTTGTAGGTAGGTACTGGATCATAAACGGGAACCTTCTGGATACAGAAATATTGAATGTTTAGTGTGCTATATATTGTGCGCTAATGTAGGTGTTTAGGTACTTACTTTTGCAATCATTTCCTAGCAATATTTTTGGCAAAATGTTGCTTTGTTCGATCGATTAGATGACTGCTGTACCCACATAATGAATCTTATAAACACTATGTGCCATTTCTTGTTGGGTCTGCAAATTCTCGTGGCTGGAGGGATTTGTCAGAATCTTACTACTAAAAGCACACGGTGTTCTTCCTCGTCACTTCTGGATGGAATGTGGGGGCACAATTGCATTCTCCACAATCACCTCAAAAGTCCGCGACAAATCCTTTCTCAGGTAAGTGAGCTGCTCCTCGTCCTGTCATTCTGTGACAGGCCCGCGGAAACACCGTGCGATGCTAACTCGGGTCTATACATATACACAAGCTTGTACCGCGCGAGGGACGTCCATCGCCCACAGGCCTAAGCCTACTACATTGTACCAACGTCAATCAGCAATTATAAAATTACTAACTTGACTCAATAGGCTAGTTTCCACCATCAATAAATTGCAAATCTATTTAGTCCGTCAGTTACATAAAGCATTGGAAAATAATGGATACCTACATATTTTTTGTTTTTGTAAATCAATGAATATTGACAAAGCTAAAACGCACCAAAACTCGGGAGTGGGGGCTCGTGACGTCAGAAGTTCAGAACGCACTAAAATTTATACCAAGGCGTGACGTATTGAGAATTTTAAAAGCGTCGTATCTTTGTCCATTTTAGTTTACGTAACAAAAGTAAAAATATGGGTCAAATATCTAACTGACGGACTAATCAGATTTTTTCAGTACCTACGCAGTCTTAATAATTAAGTCGGTAGTAAGGTAATTAGCGTCCTCATACATTTCCATTTTTGTTTCTTAGACCACTTTGATGAAACTTTTTACTACCACAGACAATCCCAGAATAGCGTTCTAATTACAATATTTTCGCGCCACATTTTGACACATGGCGGGAAAGATGGCCGCTGAGAATAGACAAGATAGAGTCTTTGATGTCACCGAATCAAATTACCAAAGTTTAAACTTCCCTTGGATATGTTAGAAGTTTGTTACATTTCGTTTTATTTTTAACATCTTTAAGTACCTACATCTGTGATAGGGAGTTTTTTGTAATAATATACTTTGGTGTCTAATGCTACTGACAGAATTTGGCTTTCCATAATTTTTTATCGTTTTTGCGTAGCACTTGACTTTTCGTACCAACCTACCTGGTCACTGGCGCATCTAGGTACTTACTTACTTACTGTGCCTAGTTACTTGGTGTTTAGTGGGATTGATTGATCCCAACCCTAGGTCAGGCAAAATGCAGAAAACCCAGGAATCAAGCCAGGAGACTTCTAACCTTCTGTGTCTAACCAGTTGTGCTTGCAACTACTCTGGGCTAACAACTAACACTTACCAAAAAAAATACTAGGGAGGTACCTACTTATTCAGCCATTCTCCTAATAGTTTATTCGTGCCACAAAACCATAAACTCAACAAAATGGCGGCAAAATCCATAAACAACATTAACTAAACCGGGTATTAACCATTATGTAACATAATTATTTGTCTATTACCGATACTTACCTTCTTATTGGTTTAATAAGAAGGTAAGTATCGGTAATAGACAAATAATTATGTTACTAATTATGTTTACTTAAGTAATTACCTTTAAAATCGATTAAAACAGTCCCAAAATATAATCTGACTGTTACGACTCTTGTAAACGATTTAAAGGTATGAATATAATAAAAATATAACCAAAATTTTAGCTTGATCTCTCATTTGGGGAAAATTGAAAAGTATTTGTAATTCAAGTTATATTAGATGTTAAAAAAACATCCACCATTTTAGTTGGAGCTCTATTTTCTCGAAAATTTGTCGTGTCAAATAATGATCTTAGTTGGTATAGTAGTGTATTTTGGGAAGGACTTTCGTAAATATAAGAGGACAGTCTCCGACTAAATCATTTTAACGCCAAAACTGAGAGCGGGTGATGTGTTGGTGGATATTTAGGTGTTACGACACGGGTACGAGACGATTAAACTTTATATAGTGTAGTTACTTTAAATCACCACAGCCATCTATGTCCTCGAAAGGATAGGTGGCACCTGGGCATGGCTAGTAAACCAATATAACTGAAAACTACCAGAGGCAATATCGCCACCTGCAAAAGCGTTCTCGCAGAGGTAGGTACAGTCGCCAGCACATCAGTCTAATTACCTACCAGAAACTGTCAAATTTCTCCAAATGATTTTAACCCGTAAAATGTTGGTGGTTAAGTTCAAAATAGAAACTCTTCGTGACGCTCCGGTCCCGGTCTGGCACAGGGATTGTGCGACTTTGCCTACACTTTAACCAACGTATCTGTGCAGGCGGAAAAAAACAGAACTAAAATACACCTAATTTGACATATCGATGGATTTTTGCATAACAAGCAGCGCCACGTTGAACTGAACATACTTTAAGTGGCCATATTACAAGCAAGGTGGCGCAAAATTAATGACCCTATCCGAAGATCTAATAATTTTTGCAAATGGCGTCGTACCGCAATCATATTTGACATTTTGTGAACCAGACAGCTGTAGAATACAAACAGACAAGCAATGGAGCGCTATACTCCGCAAGAGCGTGGAATAATTGTGAAGGAAGCGTTTCCTGGCTACGTAATCACCCATTTTGGCGATTTGGCTTGGCCAGCAAGATTGCCCCATTTAACCATCCCAGACTACTTTCTTTGGAGCTACTTGAAGTCGCGAGTGTATGGCAACAAGCCTCAGACAATCGGAGACCTTAAGGTGACTACAGGAGCTAAACGCGAGTTTTATAATGCAAAAAAGCATATGATTCACTGCAATAAACATAACCAGAAAAATATATGATATTCTTCAGGATATATGCTCGTATGATAGTGTTTTGAAAACATAATACAACTAATTTTACTGGATAGAAAAAACCACGAACTTATCTCTAAAAAAATCTTTTAACAAGTAAAAACCATACTAAAATAAATGCGATCATTCTGATTTTTTGGCAAATAATTCTACAAGCAACATATTAGCATGATAGGGTTTTTTATATTTTTTAGTCCAATAGATAGATTTTTTGTAAACCGCAAAAAACCACTCATTTCGCACTATTCGGCCCGCAGTGACTGACGTAACAACCACTTTGTAGTGCAAGCTGATTAGAACTTTATTCTAACAGTATTTCAAATGAAGTTTGGACCACCACAGATAAAGTCGCTAATTTAGCTCCTGTAGTCGCTTTAATTCGACAGGAATGCGAACAGTTATCACCGGAAATCTTGTGGAAAGTCCTAATTCCTAAAGTCGTGTCATATAAAAGCCAGTACCCGTCAAACGTTCATGTCAACTGACAGACGGGTCTCATAGCCGTCTCTAAATAAAACATATTATGCTCGAGTTTAGGACGAACGCGCGCATTAAACGATCTCTTCATTACTTAGAAATTGTGATAACACTGGTAGGATAGTTTTCTGTGTCTAAGGAGTTTAGACAAGTTTTCTGACTTAATCAAGACTGGAGGTCTTTGCAGTCTACTCCTAGACATAGGCCTCCCCCAAGACACCCTGACTTCCACCTTCTACATTCAGTCTGATCCAGCTTCCTTTTTCAGGGTTGTGGAGGTCGCTCCAAGATTCTGGTATTTAGGTGCATCTGGTTAGACTGGATATCGAACTAACATCGTCGCCTTCATTTTTCTGCCCTTATTACAATTTATTTGGGGTCTGCGCAGCATGTCTTTGATTGTCATGGCTCTATTGACGCTCCTGATCTTCTTAATGTGCTGGCGTGCTGCTACATTTACATTGAGCCGTGTGGTATCCGGCAGAGTAGAATAGAACCAACCCATTACACTCACGGGTGTCGTACAAGGCGACTAATGTCTGAGGCAGAACACCTTGCGCCTCCGTAGACCAGAGAATGGGCAGCAGCGTTTTCTGTTAGTCTTTCATCACTGCGATCTCCAATCCGCCTGTCAAGCGTGGAGATTACGGCAAATTCCTCCCATCATGGGAGAGGCTTATGTCCAGCAGTGGACATTATGGGCTGTTGTTGTTGTTGTTGTTGATTCACCCTGAGTAACATAGGCTATTTTATCCCTGTACTCCCACGGGAACGGGACTACGCGGGTAAAACCGCGTGACGTCCGCTAGTTTTGTATGTTTTAATTTCATGTTAAACTCGTTTAGTGTACCTCCACTCGTTTAGTTTTAGTTACTGTTTAGAAATACAACCATTGTAATTCAATTTAATAAATAATAACAGCCTTATTCATAAAAAGTTAGAGCCTCCTTGAAGGCTCCTTGAAGACCCGATGCTAAAAAACATGATTCATAAACGTCTATTAACGCTAATCAGTCCATCAAGGCTCTGCTAAAGTTAGACAGCCTTATTCATAAAAAGTTAGAGCCTCCTTGAAGGCTCCTTGAAGACCCGATGCTAAAAAACATGATTCATAAACGTCTATTAACGCTAATCAGTCCATCAAGGCTCTGCTAAAGTTAGACAGCCTTATTCATAAAAAGTTAGAGCCTCCTTGAAGGCTCCTTGAAGACCCGATGCTAAAAAACATGATTCATAAACGTCTATTAACGCTAATCAGTTCATCAAGGCTCTGCTAAAGTTAGACAGCCTTATTCATAAAAAGTTAGAGCCTCCTTGAAGGCTTCTTGAAGACCCGATGCTAAAAAACATGATTCATAAACGTCTGTTAACGCTATCAGTCCATCAAGGCTCTGCTAACGTTAGAGGACCGTTGACCCTCCTTTATCTCCCTGCTAAGTCACAAAATGGCCGCCGGAAATTTGAACAGCTGACTTTGACAAGAGCAAAAAACCATACCGAAGATAATTTTAGTGAAGGGAGGGTTACGCAGATTAAAAAAAAAATCTGGAAAATTTATTTTCAGAAATTTGTATTTAAAAATCCTCTTAATTAGGTTTTTAAGATGATACGTGTACTAACAATAAATATGAAAAAAAATTAAATTACGATGATTAACATAGTTACAGCTTTTAGCACTTAGGTACAACATAAACATGCAGATCGGAAATGGCGGGAAAACAAACATCTCGCTTTTTATAAAAGTTGATCTTGGGGTTGTATCGTCAAATTTTATCTTTTCTCTTTGGTAAGTAGATGTATTCTGTGAACCGCATTAAGATTTTCACACAAAAATAGAAAAAAAAAACAATAAATTTTGGTGGTTCCCCATACCTAAAACTGAAACTAAACTATTTTTTTCATCAAACCCATACGTGTGTATCTAGGTTTCTATGGATAGGTCTTCAAAAATGATATTGAGGTTTCTGATATCATTTTTTTCTAAACTGTATAGTTTGCGCGAGAGACACCTCCAAAGTGGTAAAATGTGTCCCCCCCCCCATGTAACTTCTAAAATAATAGAATGATAAAACTAAAAAAAAAATATGATGTACATTACCATGTGAGCTTCCACCGAAAACTGGATTTAACTTAATTAAAAAAAACCCTATTATTAAAACATCGATCAAAGTTACAACGAACTACAAGAACTTTTATATTATGTTACTTGCTGCTACAGAACTTTTTTGTCATTTGATTTGTCAAGATGGCCAACATAACGCCTCAGTCTGCTAGCTAACAGACCCATCAACAGTCTGCTAGCTGACTGCTAGCAGACCCATCAAACCTCAATTAAGGATTTTTTATGAATAAGGCTGTAAATGTCTTCGTCTTCCATTCTTCTCTGTTAGTCGTCGGATCATTAACTATCTGGTGTCCACGACACAAGCCTCGTTGCTTAGTGTGGCACTAGATGGCGCTGTGTGTTAATGTCCAGCGATATTTATTTATTTATTTATTTATTATCTTAACGGACACCTCCTCTCTTGCCATGTCATACTTCACACAGTCCATCTATCGTTTCTTAGGTCGAATCCAACGTAGTTAGGAAAAGGTGCCAGATGATGGTAAGTGTCTAGAAAACGGTGACAGATAAGTTCAGGGTCACTTTTAATTACAAGAAACTTATTGCTGGCGCAATATAGACTGTTCAATACACCTCTGCTTAAGATCTGCTTTTAGGAACTCAGGTTAAGCCGCGTTTGCCTAGGTTGGTCCGTGGATGGGTGACCACCCATTACATACCTACCGAGTCTCCTCCGTGTCTCGGAAAGCACGTTAAGCCGTTAGTCCCGGCTGTCACTTGTAGATCTTTGACAGTCGTTACATGTAGTCAGCGGGCTGAAAGTCTGACAACCAGTCTTACCAAGGGTTATCGTATTACCCAGTTACTGGGATGTGGAGATCAGATAGGCAGTCGACTCATGTTAAATACTGGTATTCAGCTGCATCCGGTTAGACTGGAAGCCGACCCCAAGAAAGTTTGGGAAAAGGCTAGGCAGATGATGAATACATCTCAGCTTACCCCTTTGTCGAACACAAGCGTGATGCCGTAACACCAAAATGTCCATCCAAACTGTTCACACAATGGTCATGGAATGCGATCAAATTAAAACTCGAACAATGCGAGTTATTAATTATATTTCTATACACACGCTGTAATGGCGCTGGCTGTCTGTCGGTACTGCAAGCGCTGTCGCAATGATAGTTAGGCGCATGTTACACCGACGTGTATTGTTGGACCATGTTCAAAAAATTTAATGATGCTGCAATGAAATTAAATGAAATGAAATGATGTTTATTTTTGCAAGTAGGTTCTTACAAACACTTTTACTTTTTATCATTTTTTTTTAAACTAGATGGGGCCGGTGTTTCGTACCTGACTACTCTGAGAAGAAACAGCCGAAACAAACTCAGAGGTCATAGTCTCTTTTGAAGTCCAGACATAATCTTGTTCAATTCAGATGAGGACTATGCAGATTAGTGTCTGAGATGGTCTTTGGGGTCAATAGAGTAGATGACAAAAAAGATCTAATTAGTCCGTCAGATATATTTCCAAAAAATATTGGAAACATATTTTTTTCTTTTTTCACGTAAACAACAAAAAATTAAAACGATACAGTGCGTCGAAACTCGTGTGACGTCACATTTGAGTACATTTTTCACTAAAATTTGTGACGTCTCATGATCTTTGACACGTTTTATCATCATAAATTTTTATTAATTTGATAAAACAAAAAACACGTAGGTATTCATAAAGCGTGTAAAACACCTCTTAACGAAGCTGAAAGGCACTTGTTCT
Organism: Xestia sexstrigata; assembly: GCA_941918905.2. Taxonomy (NCBI): domain Eukaryota; kingdom Metazoa; phylum Arthropoda; class Insecta; order Lepidoptera; family Noctuidae; genus Xestia; species Xestia sexstrigata. The sequence continues at coordinate 6,398,765 of OW799229.2, forward strand.
CCTCGTCATTGCGATATTTTTTTTGTTCTACACCATACCTGGGAACCTTCTAGTTACGGAGATATTGGGGGTCAAAGTTCAAACTTTTTGACAAGTTTTTCTTTTAAATACAAGTTTTTAATGTAAAATTTTCATTTTAAACACCTCCACGACCCCCGTACTATTCAACCCATCCACCTGCACAATGTTCTGAGTGCGTTACATTGAGTTCTACCACAAACCATGATTTTTCACCCCAAAAAAAAAGTCGTTTCCCAGCAATTATTTTTGCGTAAAGTTACTTAGTTTGATGTACAGAATGCTTGGTTGATGGCTTCGTGATGAGGTCTTTTACACCCTGTATATTATTTTTCGATAATCTAACTGGCTTCCTAAACAGAATCATATTTTTTTAGTCATTCATCATCTCTATTTGGACGTGGAGGTATTATTTCGGCTTCGTAAGGGTACTTTTACACCCACTAGGTCACACAATCTGCCTTCCCTTCGCAAAGCTCAAGCGTGAACATTATAATTTCTATTCATTCGGTCCAAATCTCACACTATTCTCTTTCATCACGTAACGAGTCATCTCACGAGTGGCGTGCCCAATCGATTCAGTACAACAATAGCGGCCACAATAACCAGTTAATTGTTGATAATATATCGGGCGATTTCACAGATAAACAGTGTTAAGAGTTTTTGTGAGGACATCGCTTGATTGGACGGGGTAGGTGAGGACAAAAGTGATTCGAGATAGGGATTAATGAACCGTTTAACATCGTATGAGTTACTACTACCGCACACTATAGACATCAAGACTGTCTTTAGACAGACAATGGGGGCTATCTCGCATGAATTCACCGCTAGAGGCGTTCGTGTAGACTAAGGTCTTCCGAAATGTCAGATGTCATACAGTGTTCGCGCGTTGCGTGCTTTTTTATCACGTATTTATACTAATACTCACGATTGTGTTCTAGACTGAGCCATTCCTGATTAATAATTATGACTTGAAAATTTCAAGTAGCAACTTATTATCATTTGTTAGTACTTGGAGGTAGAATGATTTTTAAATGTTTCATGCTTGCTAATTTTAGGGAGAATATTGTAAATATGTATCTAAAGTTTACACTATGTTGTTAATAAGTAATAAAATAAACTATTTATGACGTTATTAGTACTTTAAAGTATGAAATAGAATTATTGACAAGACCTTACTCGACAGAGGCGCCATCTGGTGAGCTCAAAAACGATACCCCCATTAACCTACTAGTGCGAGCGAGACATACTATGTATTCTCGCTCGCACTAGTAGGATTATTGTCTGTTTACAGACAGTCTTGTCAATAGTGTGCGGTAGCCCTTACTATTAGGAGTTGTGTAGGACATACCTACATAAAGGGTGTAAAAAGACTCTTAACGAAGCCGAAAGGCACTTGTTTTCCCCGTCTTTGCGATCATTTTTTTGATCTAGACCATACCTGGGGGGGAAGAACCTTCTAGTTTAAAAAAAAATTAAATGTCAGTTTTTACTTTAAACAAGACAAGACCCCCGTACTATTCAATCCAGTCATCAGCACAATGTTTTGAGTTCTACCACAAAACATGATTTTTCACCCCAAAAAAAAAAGTCGTTTCCCAACAATAATTTTTACGTAAAGTTACTTAGTAAGATGTATAGAATGCTTGGTTGACGGCTTAGTGACGAGTCTGTTTACAGTTACACCCTGTATAAACCCGAACAGAGGCACTTTCAACTGAGCTGATCGCAGTTCTGATGCTCATAGGTCTACTCTACCAGGCTCCGCCATTCCGCCATTCCGCCATCTCCAGGCTCCTCCTTTGCCATTTTTTTAAACTTTGCCTAAGACTAGGAAGGTCTCCTATATCGTGGATGTATTTACAAACATTTAAACTGACATACACAAACAGTCAGACCTCGAACAACGATCTGTAGCCCATACAAATATTTGATCCGTACGGGGATTGAACCGCGACACGCGCTCAACCAACAACTTCTGCGCGAACGTGTCGTCCGTCTGTCTCACCCACTTTATTTAATTACTAGCACTTCGCCCGCGACTTCGTCCGCGAAAATTGTGATAGCTCAGCTAATTTCCATGACATCAATATAATTTATAGCTTATGTTACTCGGTAAAGATGTAGCTTTCAAATGGTGAAAGAATTTTTTAAATCGGTCCAGTAGTTTATAAGTTTTTTACGCTTAAAAATACAAATCTTTATAATATTAGTGTAGAAGTGTAGATTATAAGTCAATTCAGCTTGGGGTTGTCCTAAGCAATGCCTGATTGCAGTCTCGGCTCCAGGAGTTGTAGCATTACTCAAGATAATCAGAGATCAGATCTCATCATTAGAGGCATTACATCGACACTAGATGTCATGGCAACCAACCAACAAATGAAAAGGTAAAACATTTTTCTTCACACCAGTCCAAAGGGCTAAGCGTGATACAGTCACGCAAATACAATGATACTAAACTTTGATTAACTGCACTAAATTGTTAATCACTCGTTAACTTAAACGACTGTTAACACTGCCATTTTGTACACTCACTAATTAAAGTTGAAACAATGGGGTTATATGAGGCAGCGCAGACGACAGACAAAAACTCTGCGACAAATTTTGCGTGATTGTTGTGTTTGACTACTTTTTTGTCCACTATAAGGATCTTCTGATGGAAAGGATCCTACTGATTGCACAATATCAATCATTGTCATTTGTCGCAGAGTTTTTGTTTGTCGCACACAAAAAGTCTGTTGTCTGCGCTGCCCCTAATAGTGATAGCCTAGTGGTGTAACCGTCGGACTGCCAAGTCATAGGTCTCGAGTTCGAACCCTAGACACGCATCTCTGTATTTTTTTAAATTCATCTACGTATTGTATAATTATCACTTGCTTTGATGAAGGAAAACATCGTGAGGAAACCAGTATGCCTGCGAGATATTTCTCGACGGCATGTAAAGCCAAGTCAGAGGCCCATGGGCGGCATAAAAACTCTGACAGCAGGTTAGGCACTAACCACACGATAAAGAAAGAAGAATAGGTGGTTAATCTTACTTCATTACAAATAGAAGATAATAAGGAATTGCTTGCAGAGAGAGAGAGAATGTCCGAGTACGTAGGTACTGAAAACAATACACAGGTGTAATAAATCACAACTCGTTGTTGGTTTAGAGGTAGAATGTATTCATCTTTCAGTTACAATCTGTTCCTAATGTCACTCGCCGACAGACCGTCACAAGATGACTCTCGCGGCAATGGCGCCACCAGTTTAATCAATTATCGATCTATTTTACGAACTAGTAAATGTTATTTAAATCTACAACTAAAGAAGTATTTCTTTAGTTGTAGACTTATTATTAATAATTAAATGTGTATCAAGCGTATGTTTTGAATAGTAATCTCCTTAATAATTATTTACAGTACGTGCGTAGGGACGTAATTTTAACGGAATTCACAACTACATTTGCTTGAATGGTTGTGTAGTCGTAGTTTTTATAGTGTCAAAGACTTTTTTGACAATAAAACGTTAAATAATTGTCTTGAAAATTTTGTACGCTTATCACTGTTAAGCAAAAACACTTTTCTATACCATGTTTTTAGGCAAATAAATATTATTCTATTCTGTAGTTGCAGCAATGGTAATCTAAATTGCATGGGACCCGGTGGTCAATTGTAGATCTTTGACAGTCATTAAGTAGTCAGTAGACCGACAGTCTGACAACCAGTCTTATACCAAGTCTATCGTATTACCCAGTACTAACTGGGTTGTGGAGGTCAGATAGTCAGTCGCTCCATGTTAAATACTGGTATTCAGCTGAATCTGGTTAGACTGGAAGCCAACCCCAACATAGTTGGGAAATGGCTATGCAGTTGATTGATGACTTGAAGAGGTTCAAATTGGAGGAATGCTGGTAAAATAATTATTATAAGGTCACGAAGTGGCTCTTGACATAAACTTATAACGAAACTGAAGACTTACTACGGATATCTATCGCTTAACTATGTAGTTAGTTAGTAAAGTAATATGTCTATAATTATATTTTTATACAGACTTACATGGACTTTAGTTTTCACCATATTTATCTATCCCTCACGTTCATATACACCCCCATACATAAGAACATAAATAGGTCATATCTTAGTTGCATTAAATATAGTAAACTCAAACTCAAACTCAAACTCAAACTCAAACTCTTTAATGCAATCATGTGTACATTTAGTTGTTAAATATATGTAAGTAGGTTCCAACATGAAACCCGGGCACGGCAACATAATAAGGTAGATTGGAGAAAACAAACATCCAGTTAGTGGGTATACTGGATTGTAAGTTTGTTTACAAATACAATTATTATCGACAATATTACTAGTATTAGGTTTATGTAGTAATTTTAATTAATATTATAAGGTTAATCAATTATTTTATTTACGTGTTTTAATTATTATATTTTATTATTTTGTATCAGTTGTTATAATTTCATTAATTTGTATGAATTATTATATTTTATTAATTTATATTAAATTTATATTTTATTATGTTGTATTAATTATTTTATATTTTATTATTAGTATTGTAATTAAATGATGATATTCTGTGCTCGTCTTATAACTTACATGTTCAAAGTATAGGCGAGCACGCTGGCACCCTAAACACAAGTTAAATCTTACATTGGGTGCCAGAGCTCATCGTAAACACTCTTTTCCTTAGTTGTAACGATGCATAGTGCTTATATAAGTGTTTCTTGTACAATTATTGAAGGTAATAAATTCTTTTTTTTTTTATATAAAAGACAGCATTTTTGACGATTTTATTCACATTTTTATCATCAATTTCAAATCTTTAATTCACTTGCAACGCTCATTCACATAACACGCAACGAAATTTTTTTCCTAAAATTCTTCGGTACCAAATCAAAATCAACTTTCAAGCCAAAAAAAACGGGCGTGAACGATTAATAATACCCGATCCGGATATCGAACCTGCTACAATTACCAATCGAACACTTGGTTCAGTTCATCAAGAACAATTATTGAAATATTAATTGTTTTACGGTAACTAATGTATAATGGTCTCGTTAACGATAGACGGTAACGGTATTTTTGTTTGTTTCAATTTGATTATAAATATGAGTATTTAGCAGGCGGGAGATTGTTTCGGTATTTTTATGATTGCCTCTCTCATTGGTCTAGTGGCCACAAGTGTGACTGCTGAGTATGAGGTCCTGGGTTCGATTCCCGGGTCGGGCAAAGTGTTGTTGGGATTTTCTATCAGGAATCTTTCAGTAAGCATGTAAACTATTGCCACTTGTGTAGACAATCCTTCTGAAAGGTTAATCATGAAGATGAAGGACAATTTGCTGTCAGATCGTTAAAATTCTTGTAAAAAGTGACCTGACTAGTTGACTTCATACCAATGTGAGACAGTAAGAGTCTTTATAACTTGCTCTAAGGACGCGTACCCACTATGTCGTGACGATTAATTTATCATTGGTTTTTAGTTGGAAAAAGTCACGAGACTTACAGCTACACGATTATCTGTCGTCACGACAAAGTGGAAACGAGGCTTTACGCACCTTTCTCAGCCCCTGTCCGCACTTACTACAAGATGTAGCAGAGCTCTTGGTTAACGCAGAATTAATATAATATTTACAAATTGATTAAAAAAAAATTGGTCCTTCAAGACAAATGATAAAAATTGATTATGATCACGATTCTCCTTTGAATGGTAGCATTATTATTAAGTGTGTGACAAGATCGAGAAGCACACAGTTATTATCCCAAAATGGATTCACCCCTAACTTATTTCTAGCACTGGACTAAATAAGCGATTGGATCGGTATAAGAGTAACTCTATTTGCCATATTTAATGGCAAAGCAGAAATACATCATCTGTTCTAACAGTCTTTAGTGGTGGGCGTTGCGACGAAGAATCGTTTTCAAAGACCGTTTTGTGTTCTGCGACGATGAAACCGTTTTACGTCCTGGGACCAAACAGATCTTCGTTGCACAAACCAGTCTTCGAATTACTTGGTGCGATTTTTTATTTTATGGAAAATACAGTCGAGATCGCAATGATTCAACTAGGTATCTTTCTCACTAGAGTCGCTCGCCGCGTCGTTGTCCCTAACGTTCCGCGTTATATTGTAGTCTTTGGTTCCGCGTTCGTTTACAAAACAGTCCTTAGAATAGTTGTAAGAAACTGCAACTATTTCACTTGACGAAAACGCTCCATGTTTGATAAGTTTCTTCTTATAAGCCGTCTTCAAACCAGTTGCAACGACGACCGTTTTCTGCAACCGTTTCCGAAAACGACCCACCACTATCTTTGGCGTCAGTCTGGCTCGCGACAGGTCGCGAACCCGCTGCACTTTTGACACATGAACCCATGCTTGAACCCACAAGCATAATATTATTATCTAACATTCCGCGTAGACAGCTATAATACCATACATAGGTATACTCACGCCAACGGGGGAAGGCAGAAACCACACAGAAGCACACAAATCATATTTATATTTCTGTAAATTGGTTTTACAATACACTTTTACATGTCACATCATGTTATGTTTTAAAACTAGATGGAGCCGGTGTTTCGTACCTGATTACCCTGAGAAGAAACATCCGAAACAAACTTTCTCTCTTTTTAAGTTTAAGTCCAGACATTGGTCAAGCATGTCATGCAGATTTATGTCTGAAATGGTCTTTTGAAGAAAGAACCACATAGATTTGAGTGGACCAGTCCAGTCAGTGCAAGCATTTGTTAGTGATCGTGTAGCTCGACTCTTATCTAGGGTTGCCACCCGTACTCTAAAATAGAGTATTTGTTCTCTTTTTCATGTAGGCGTATTTTATAATCTACGACACCAATATAGTACGCTAAAATACTCTATTTACGTAAAACTGATTGTTACTGGCTCGTTACTGGTTATGAGTACTTATGAGACTAAATATACTAGTTTTTTTATTGCAAAGAGGCTGTAAATGTCTTCAAGAAAGACAAAAAATACGTTTTTAAGGACAAATATCATCATATCATTCATTTGCCTAGCCTTTTCCCAACTATGTTGGGGTCGGCTTCCAGTTTTACCGGATGCAGCTGAATACCAGTATTTTACATGGAGCGACTGCCTATCTGACCTCCACAACCCAGTTAGTACCGGTTAATACGATACCCCTTGGTAAGACTGGTTGTCAGACTTTTTGGGCCTCTGACTACCTAACGACTGTCAAAGATCTACAAATGACAGCCGGGACCAACGGCTTAACGTGCTTTCCGAGGCACGGAGGAAACTCGGTATGTAATGGGCGGTCACCCATCCACAGACCAACCTAGGCAAGCACGGCTGAATCTAACGATCGACCCGAGCGGCTGTTATTATATAGCCACGAGCTCCTCTATATAGCCACGAGCTCCTCAAGGACAAATAATGAAAAAGAATAATAAATACTCTTTGTTTTTGCTGTGTACTTTACTTTTGTTGTTCTACCAAAATGAAAATATACTTTATTCGTCCTAAAAAAAGGTAGCAACCCTACTCATAACCCAAAGAGCTCAACGACACGACGAATAATACCAAAGAAAAGACATTCGGGTAGGCCGCATAGTTCTCAAACTGCGAGACACATAGGTACTGTTTTACGGTCACACATAGCTACAAAATTTACACCAGCTACAAAATTTACAGAAAATTACGCATCCCATTCTTTGTCATCTAATTATAGGCGTCTTTTCCATCTAATTATAATTACAGAGTTATTCTTAGAGCAGCTCGCACTGCTCGCAGTGTCGATTTGTGCCCGATTGATAGCGGTATGCTCGCTCCCGATTCCATAGGACTCAATCGCAGAATTTCAGTTTTTATCACAGAAAATACGGTCTACTATAATATTATGTTCTTTATGTATCTGTATCAGCTAGAATTCTAATCTTCTATTATATTTTAGAGTTATCAGCACTGGCATTTCAACAATATAATGTACCTACTCATAAAATATTTAAACAAGAACGCGATCACAACAAAACAGCGTCAGATTTATGAGATGGCACATACAGACATACATACATAAACACAAGTTGTCTGTACGTCTATACTACACATTACTCGGGAACTAGTCGCCGATATTTCATTATACATCATTTGGGGACCGAGGGCACTGTATAGGGTGTTGCTGTTGTCGCTTATGTTTCTTTTATTTTTCTATAGCAATCTATACATAATCTATACACTATCTTACTCTCTTTCTCACACACAACACCACACCACATACGACACCTTCCACTTCACACACACACATATTATTATTTTTTTATTTTAATTCTTTATTTTATTAGTACTTTTTCTTGTTATTCTTTTTTACAATAGTCCTACAATGACTTGTCGCTCTAAAATTGTCATAATCCCAATCTCGGCGAGGGGGACCAGGAGTCCATAGCACAGGGTATCCTAGTTTGAACTCCTGACTCCCACAAACCTTTGTACCTATAATATTTATCACACCTCTATATTGTAACTTGACTGTATTATACAAATAAATAAAATGGAAGTGTCTGTTCGTAATTTAAAGTTAACAGCATTTTACTGAATGCATAAGAAGTATATACGGTATTCATAACATTTTTTTTTTAATTGTTGGCTTACTGTCTGTCTGTTTGTTCCGGCTAATCTCCGAAACAGCGGGACCGATTTTAACGAGACTTTTCTACCAGACCTTACCTACTCGGTTTGGTTTTTATTTTAGAATAAGGATGAAGGTCCCGCAAAAAAAAATTAAACCTTTGAAATTGTTAAATAAATTCGAAACAAATAGGGAAATAATATCTTTAAAATAACTTCGCGGCCTCGCCGGGCACAGCTAGTAAAAAATAAATAAGATTTGTGACAACATGAATGAAAATTGTGAAGTCCTTCTGATTTTCCTCTGCATGTGACGGAGTCATCTACTAAATAGTATGATAAAATTTTTTTTTGCAACGTTTGTACCAATTTTTGCACATTATTAGAAACTAAACTACTTATATATGACGCTTGTATGAAATGAAATGAATCCTCAAAGATTTAGGCACCCTCATATTTTACCAGTTATGTTAAAGACACCAATGTTATCGGAGACGACGCTATGGACACCAGTTTTCGGACTGCTCTGACATTTCAAAGGTGTCACATTTTACCCAAGCTAGGAGTCGAACACAGGACACCTTGTTCATCAATCAAGCTTACACCCCTACTATAGACTATGAGGCTTATTATCTATTTAATAATAAATAATCAAATCAAAAAAATTGAATCACCCTGTACTCCAGGTTGCTATAGAAAACCATTAATAACCATTGGGTGCGATCCATCAAGAGTATCTCGGTTCACGCGGTTGACCCGGCGACAACCAAACGAACAACTTACGTCATTTCGAGTATTGTTTCACTATTTAAACAGATGGGATTTAAATCATAAACTTAGGAATTCTAAAAGGTCAGCCTGTAGGTTTTACCTTTTTTTTTTATAGATTTAGAGTTTTTTTTTTATTATTTTTTATTTTATTGAATTCCTGTATTTTTCAAAGAGTTGGGTGAACCTAACAGTATAATAAACACAAGTTCTTCTTATAATTGGTGTAAACAAACCCTTAACGAAGCCGAAAGGCACTTGTTCACCCCGTCATCATTGCGATCATTTTTTCGTTCCGGACTATGCCTGGGAACCTTCTAGTTACGGAGATATTGCAGGAAAAAATTAACCACTTTTTCAAAAAAAAAAAAAAAATTAAGTACAAGTTTTTAATTTTTTCTATTTTTTTTTTCAATTTGGCTGGATCCACCCACCTCGGACAAAATGCAAGTGTGGAGCCCCAACACAGGATATGCCACACCTTATCTCTCCTGCCCGGCGTGAACAACCAATTGCACCCACCAGGACTTGAATGAGGCAGGTTAATAATAATAATTCGTTTATTAGTACATAACAAAAACAACAGAACAGTACATCATAGCATATGAAAACAGTGGGTTGTACTTCCAATTTTAAAATTATTGTCAGATTTCCGGGCTCCTATACTAGGTACGCAGACTTGTATCTTAGGAGTCGGAGATTTTGCGGCTTCAATTTATTTAATACAAGACTTTCTGTTTGTTTACAACGTTTTTTTTTAACACAGCAAATGGAGTGAGTGTATGTGGTTGTATTGTATATGTAGGGGTGTGTAAATGAGTGTAGTGTGTGTGGTAAGGTGTGTATGTGAAATCAAAGTGTTTAAATAATTTTCTTTCAAAGTAACTTCAAGGTTGGTTGGTGGTTCAAAGGTTGCTCTGGTCGGACAAAATCTAAGTCATCGATTTGAGAATATAAAGTGTCAAGCAACGACCAAACGCTTGCAGCAACGGTTCACACACAAGTAGCCCACACCGATTTAATGGCGTCAACGAAGAAATCTTTTCACACTCGAAATTAAGCATCACACCCAAAAAAACAATACCAACACTCGCGCAATTGAAGGAATTAATCTCCAAACGAATGTGTTCTCTTATTCGATAATAGGTGGCGCACAATGGCCGGTGGTACAAAGAAGACTTGTTAAAAGATGGACGGCATTATGCGGCTGAATGAGACGCCTGATTGCGTGTTGTGATCTCTTACACCTCGCGGGGATGGGGTTATGTGAGAGTGTCTCGTGGTTCATTTATGATGTTGGTTTTTTTTTTATTTTCAGGGAAGGAATAGGCTTGTGTCCTGAAAAAATCTAATTAATCCGTCAGTTAGTCGGGTTATCAAAAAATATTTGACACATATTTTTTCTTTTGTCACGTAAACCAAAATTGACGAAGATACGACACTTTTAAAATTCTCAATACGTCACGCCGTGTTATAATTTTTAGTGCGTTGTGACTTCACGAGCCCCCACTCTCGAGTTTTGATGAGTTTTATCTTTGTCAATATTTATTGATTTACAAAAACAAAAACGTGTCCATTATTTTCCAATACTCTAACTGACGGACTAAATAGATTTGTAATTTATTGAAGGTGGAAAGTAGCCTATTACAGACAGGTGATGCAGTATTCGTATTCAGTTAGGGACAGTCTTAAAATGTTAGTTTTCCATTGGATATCTTGGGTGAACTCACGGAGCGCTTTTCAGCCGCGCCATTTGCGATTTCGGGCCAGCAGCCTCCGAAGAATACAGATTGAGTGAGTGTTGCAGAGTGAGTTTGAGTATTTATTTGTGATTTAACTGGTACATTACTATCGTCTCGTTAGACACAACAGAGAATAGTAAAGATATAATAGCTACATCGAGCAGCGCTTCGCACTGTTACAAAAAAGCCTGCATATATAAAATGTACGATTATTTTGGAAGCCTTTATAGGTACTATACGGTTACTGTTTGTTGCTGCCCCTGCAGTACAAAAGTATCTTATCATATTTATCACTCTCCTGCCCTGATCCCAATTTATTTGAGGTCAGCAGTTACTCGATATAATTAGCACGAAAGTATTCCATTAAGAAATCACAGCCAAAGAGTGGAACTCTCTGCCTGCGTCTGTGTTCCCACCCACGTTTAACCGGCCTGCCTTCAAAGTAAGAGTGAACAGGCATCTTCTGGGCACGCTCGTTCGATCATAGATCTCATCCATCGCTTTCCATCAGGCGTGATCGAGGTCAAGAGCAGGCCCATTTTGTAATATGTACCTAAAAATAATAATAATAGTTTTCAAGTACTCTTTCCCTGACCTACGACCCCATATATATGTTCTATGCCAACTTTAATTAGCCCTTGCAACGTTGCAAGTTACAACGTTGCAACGGATCAGACTAAAATTTAAAAAAAATACATTAAAAAAGAGAAATGAAATAACTTATTCAAAAATTTTTTACGTGGCCACTTCTTGCATAGCATCATCCAATCAAAAGGTACAGCCAACAAAACAAGGTGTGGATGACGTAATTTCCGCTGCAGTTAGCCTTTTGTGCGTACCCTCAGTTTTAGTAACGCGTCGGAATTTCTTTGAATCTATTGAACGTTTATTGTCTGACCGTACCCCATGATATATGAAACTCTTGGAACGTTTGTGCCACAGGAAATTTTAGAAAAAGATAGAGGCCGCGTACTGTTAATAAGAAAATAAAATTAGGACATTTTTTTTTTCGCAAGCGCTACTGCTGCGCAAGAGGTCCTGGCTTCGATTTCCGGATCGGGCAAAGTGTTATTGGGTTTTTCATCAGGAATTTGTCTGGAGTAGTCAGGAATTATGCTCGGTTGGTGGAAATAGGCTTGCCATGACTGGCGAAGTGTGTACTAGACTTACTTTTCGGAGATTCATAATCTCCGCAAGCTTGGGTCCAGTCAGAACTTAATTTCATGTGCCATTATTTTACTTTACTTGGGACGAATTTCTGCTTTGTTATAAAATGGGTATAACACTCTTTTATTGAATTCCTGAATTATGAACAGAAATATGGAAAACATTCCATTTATCACATTTAAAAAAAATAAGCCGACGGAAACAGGAAACTTTTGCAACAAAATAAATATTATCATGCTTGTTGAAATTTTGGCATACTTCAGCAGGTACCTAACATTTCTAAAAACAGCCTGGATACAGTTTCTTTTGGCAATTGTTGCTAATTATTCCGCTACACTTTAATAAGCAAAAAAAAAAAGAAAATTGGAGCAACTAAATAAGGCAGAGGTACCTCGCAGGAGATGACGGGACGAGCTGGACAGAACCAACGACCAGTGGACCACATGGACCCTGGATCGAAGGATTTGAAAGTCATGGGGAGAGCCCTTTGCCAAGCTGTGGGACGACACAGGCTTACAGTAACAGTAAATAAGGTAGAGACAATACACAAATTAGCATTAAGAAGTTTGGCGTAACATCTGAAATAACTAAATGACCATAGAAACTTGTGAAGGGCAAAAAAATATTTAAAAAACTGATAATTAAAACGGGTAAAAAGGGTAAAAACGGGACCCTATTACTAAAACTCCACTGTCCGTCTGTCTGTCACCAGGCTGTATCTCATGAACCGTGATAGCTAGACAGTTGAAATGTTCACAGATGATGTATTTCTGTTGCCGCTATGTCAACAAATACTGAAGACAGAATAAAATAAATATTTAAGGGGGGCTCCCATACAACAAAAGTGTTTATTTTGCCGTTTTGTCTAATGTTGTATAGATAATGGTACGGAACACTTCGTGCGCGAGTCCGACTCGCAATTTACCGGTTTTTTAATGTATGTGTACAGTACTTTCTCAAGTTATTATGTCTTGTGTCTGGGACTGTAGCTTTGTTTTTTTTTTTGTTTGTATTTTTGACATTCAAAAGTGCCATAATGGTCTAATTGAAATAAATGCTTTGAGTTTGAGTTTTGAGTTTATGACCGCGCATTACTTTTTGTAACACAGACACAGATTTTTCTAACCGGCTCAAGCCGATTCCGCGTCGGTAAGTGTGGTTCCTAATAAAATCTCGCCACATCTAGTACTTTCTATAGACCTCTATGGTACTTAATGAATCGTTTCATTACTATAATGGACACATGCTTTTGCTGACCGTACCTACTTGGTATAAAATGGTTGTATTGAACAAAATTAGTGATGGTTGCTTTCTTTGAAAAAACACATTTGAAAAGTTTTGTATCTATAAAATGTTTTATTGTAAATGGTATGTCTATTAAAATGTTACCTGACTTGCGAATAAAAAGGGTTCTGAGTTTTACTTTTCTGTATGTCTGGTGTCTTTTAGTGTTTGATCGTAAACGTTTGCTTATATGGTTGGTGTTGCACCTAAGGCTGTTTTTTTCCTAATAAGGAAATTCCGTATTCTTACACAGTCCTATCACATTTTATTACCCGACTACGGCGAAGCCAAGACAAGGGTTATGATTTTAGCGGTCTATGTGTGTATGTATTTTTCTATTTACGTATGTGTCTCCGTAGCGCCTAAACTATTCATCCGATTTTGATGAATAAGGTGTCAATCGATTCGTTATTATGGCCCGGGTAACATAGGCTACATTTTAACCAACTTCAACAATAGGAGGAGTCGATTTTACCTTGTAAACCCCGAATCCAATTAGGGCGTCAGTTTTCAGTAGTCGGGGTTTTAGTGGTAGTGCCACATAAATTCTTGTTTATACCATAACTTAATAGTTATTAATAACCTAAAGTTTGTGTTAAAACATGAAGTTTCAATAATCGAAAAAAAAAAAAAATCGCTGGACATTACACACAGCGCCATCTAAGCAACGAGGAAAAAAAAAAACAATAATTAAATTACGTTGTAATCTTGAGCTAGATGCTCACCATATTTGTAAGCCACTACTGGCATAACATAGTGCTCGGTTTTATCAATTTAAGATCTGTATTTCTGTACCTGTGTTAGCAAATAAAAAGTGATTTGATTTGATTTGACACTTCTAGTTGACTTAATGTTGTTACAAATAACTTGAGACAACGGACGACAATTTACTAAACATGGACTAACTGGATAAGGAGACGATACCGAGTCAATTAGCGGGATCTAGGTCTACGAATTAAGGCCCTTCCAACCCTAAAATTAGCAACTCGTTTGAAATGCTGTTAGAATAAAGTTCTAATCAGCTTGCACAACAAAGTGGTTGTTACGTCAGTCACAGCGGCCGAATAGTGCGAAATGAGTGTTTTTTTGCGATTTAACAAAAGATCTATTGATTGGACTAAAAAAATAAAACACTTGAAAAGACCTGCTTTATAGTTAGTTCAGTTAGTATGCAAAGTTTCATGATCTAATTTCAAGTACTTTTTGAATACCAGCGGTTTATTGTTCGATTTGGAGGTAACTTTGGATTTTTTTCCTATTAAGAAAAGTTTATGGAATCGTCTTTTCGTCACACATAGGACTTAGCATTAACCCTCAACTTTACCATATTTTTATTTCAAAATTAATACTGCAGTATTTTAGGAGTAACGGAGGTTCATGCTAAGCCATTTGAGGGGCACTCCGGTATCACCGGGTGCCGACCTACCTCCGTCGAGTGGTCGGGGACTACCTGACGGACAGGGCAGTCATTTACCCCGGTCGCAGTGGAGAATGGAACCGGCGAGAGATGTCGTGCGGTGTTCCGCAGGGATCGGTTCTAGGGCCATCCTTGTGGAACATCGGGTACGACTGGGTGCTGCGCGCCGACCTCCCTAGCGGTGTCAGCGTAGTTTGCTACGCTGACGACACGCTGGTGCTGGCACAGGGGGGGTCGCACGAGGCGGCGGTAGTCGATATGTAGCCCTGAAGTCTAGATTTAATTGCAAGTTCCAGCGTGTACTGGTCAGTGCAGTGGTCAGGAGGGCAAAACTAGTTCTGAGTATATATGATGCTATATACCATAGAGTCTATGGTACTGAGCGCAAGAGCGCAATGAAAATGAGCAAGTCATATTGTGCTCCGACGGAGGCCGAGCTTAGCCGAACGCGCCCGAAAAGTAGTTGCGTTTGGAAAGGTAGACCACTACATTACAATGTATGTATACTTATATTTTGTACAGTGTTAATATTTATTGGTATTGTTAAATTTGTAAATAGATATTGTGTGTGATAATAATATCATGAGCTCGTGGCTAAATAATAACAGCCGCTCGGGTCGACCATTAGGTTAAGCCGTGCTTACCTAGGTTGGTCTGTGGATGGGTGACCACCCTTACAAACCGAGTTTCCTCCGTGCCTCGGAAAGCACGTTAAGCTGTTGGTCCCGTCGCCCTGTCATTTGTAGATCTTTGAGAGTCGTTACAGGTAGTCAGAGACCCAAAAAGGCTGACAACCTGTCTTACCAAGGGGTATCGTATTACCCAGTACTAACTGGGTTGTGGAGGTCCGATAGGCAGTCGCTCCATGTAAAATACTGGTATTCAGCTGCATCCGGTTAGACTGGAAGCCGACCCCAACATAGTTGGTAAAAGGCTAGGCAGATGAAACAGATATGATGTAATTAGAGTAATTAAATAAATGTGTAGATATATTTCTGTTAATAAAATAATGTTAGTTTTTATCCAAAGACAAAATGATCGTGTCTTGTGTTTGATGTCTATAGTAATTTGTCAATAATTCATATTTGGCAGTTCTGTGTTACGGATAAATAACATGTACTTGTGTTGTGAAGTGTTTACAATTTTAATTTTTAAGTTTTGAAGTATTAGCGTTTAAAAACCCACAAACACTTTGCCCGACCTGGGAATCGAACACAGGACCTTATTCTCAGCAGTCGCACTTGCGCCCTCTAGACCAGGGGTTCCCAAACTTATTTTGTCTACTGCCCACTTTGAGAAAAAAATATTTTTTAGCGCCCCCCTATTTTTTCACCTACTTAAAAAATACTTTAACTTCAAATTAAATTAATTTTTGTGAGCTATATTAGCGGAGATTAAACATTCATTCTAAACTAGACTTACTATAACCCGCAAGAGTTAACTTGAGACCTGAGCGCAGTAGGTAGTACACAACGGTGCTCAGGTCTCAAGTTTACTCTTACGGGCTACACCTGCCAATGAGAATGATTATTGAAACGCAACTTTATTGTATTGCGACAGAGTATATTTTATTCAAAATAAAACAAACATAATCTATTCTTCTAACGATCTCGATCTCTAAATTAATATATAGTTGATGTTCACAAGCTGTAGTCGAGAGTCGAGAGCTTGGTCCGTTACTAGAGTCCTCCTAGATGAAATTACAAATCGCCCCCTAAGCCTCTACACAAAGCCCCCATTTTTTTTCTGGGTCTCTCACTGCCCCCTTTAGGCCTGCAGCGCCCACAAGGGGGCGTTATCGCCCACTTTGGGAAACGCTGCTCTAGACCAATGAGGCAGAAGTACTGATTATAATTTAAATGCCTACAGTTGTGAATTATGACTCACTAGCGAGCTTAAGGTCGTAAATTCGAACCTCAATCATTACACTATTGACGAGAGTACCCAGACCCACTCCTATTACGGTATCTACGACCCAGGAAGTTTCCAGCTTTAGAAAGCCTATCAGGCGTCAAAATGACTTAAATAAATAAAGCCTTAGAAATGTTGTCACACATCATTGACAGGAATGGGATTAAGCGCTGTAAAGTTTCATGTTTTCTAAAGTAAATATTATATAACAGAAATACTTATACTGAACATAATAAATAAGTTTTGTTAATTTATGCCTATAACATCTCATTGGATGAGTCTATAAGGATACTGTTTTAAGCTTTCAACGGTTTAAAACTAAACTTATATCGTCTCAACCCGCGATCACGGCGCCTACAACAGCGTCGAAATATCGGGAGCTCGAAACAAATAAAAATCATGGAATATAACCCGTAAGTGACGATATAAGTTTAGTCCTTATGGATATTGTAATTTTGGTTTGAATCAATTTTAATACCAATGTTATGTAAAGAAACAAATATAACATAGTTTATATGCAATTGCAGTTTATATTTCGACGACCCGAATGGCGTAGTGGTGGTGAGGCTGCCTTACGTTCTTAGGGTCCCGGGTTCGAGTCCCGGTTGGAGCAAATGTTTGTGTGATGAGCATGGACATTTGTTTCCGAGTCATGGCTGTTTATATGTATAATAAGTATGTATTTACAAACAAAAATTATCTACTTATGTAGTATATCAACTATCTGGTGTCCACGACACAAGCCTCGTTGCTTAATGTGGCACTAGATGGCACTGTGTGTTCATGTCCAGCGATATTTATTTATATTATTATTTAATTCTTTGGGACAAGCCCGCCACACTATTCCCAAACCACTGTAACTCCTGAAAGCTGCAGCATAATCAACAGTGGGAACCACCAGAACAGCTCCGAGACAAAGAAGCTCGACTAAGTCCCAGAGAAACAATTTAACTGTCTTGGATCCCGCAACGATATTAATCAGAAAAGATTGGCGAAGGAGTAGGAAAATCCCTAATTTCCACTTTCCTCCATATCAGCAGGAGACAGAACGAAACAAGGCCAATAAGCACAAAGGGACGATTACAACTGGGATAGGCCTGTGGTTGCCTGGTGGTTGCCTAGCACCACGGATAAATATTATTATTAATAAGTCCTAAGTTGCGAGCTGTTATATTTGATGCCCAGTTTGTTGGATGTCACAGGTCCTCATGTTTTTGGTACAAGGCCATTCCGGTTTCCTCATTTCTGAAGCCGTCATATGTCTGCTCATATCCCAATATACTTGGGGTCGGTGCACCATATCTTCTTCTTCCATGCAATTCTATATCCGTCATCTCATGAACCCTTTCTAGCCAAATCATTTTTCAAACAGTCCATCCATCGTTTCATTTTCTTCTGCTACTCTTTAAGGTTCCTCACGATATTTTCGCCATTCTTGCATCTCCAAACATGAATCCATAAGAATCATCTTTATTTTTATCGAAAGCGGAGTTATTGTGAAATCATATGTTTAGAATCAAGGTAATTTCTAAAAATAGGTACCTTTTCTTAGTAAGCCATCAATCAAATCTATACTTAATATTATATAGAGGTAAAATTTGTTTGTTGGTTTGAAAATTTGTGTTTAGTTGGTAATGGTGTCGATTCTGTTGTGCACGAACTTTAGGCTATTACTATCTTTTACTAAAAGGCAGTGCGAGAAAAGGACGGCTATAGCTATGAACTAAGTTAGAGATGTCAAACTAGTTTATGCCTTGCGCTTCACCGTGTTTTTAGTCGACATGTTTTTACGTGCACCCTTCATTTGTATAGAAATATTAGTTCAAACTAAATTTGACAGCTCTAAATTACGCCCGTCTCTTTCTCGTTTTATCAGAGAGAAAAAGATAGCAATAGCCTAAATGAAGTTTAGTTTGTGCACAACAGAATCGACACCAATCTCTGGAACTTATGATCAAATTCTAAAAATCTTGCACGGGCAGAAAGCTACATTATTCGTGGGTGCTACTTATAGGCTATATATATACAGGGTATAAGAGACCTCATCACGAAGCCGTCAACCAAGCATTCTGTACATCAAACGTAACTTTACGCAAAAATTATTGCTGGAAAACGACTTTTTTTTTAGGGGTGAAAAATCATGTTTTGTGGTAGAACTCAATGTAACGCACTCAAAACATTGTGCTGATGGATGGATTTAATAGTACGGGGGTCGTCTTATATTAAAAACTTGTATTTAAAACAAAACTTGTCAAAAAGTTGGAACTTTGACCCCCAATATCTCCGTAACTAGAAGGTTCCCAGGTATGGTGTAGAACAAAAAAATGATCGCAATAATGAGGAGAACAATTGCCTTTCGGCTTCGTTAAGAGGTGTTTTACACCCTTTATATATTACATTTATATCATGCATATTAGTCGTGCTATCTCAATAATTTTTTTGGAGACGAAGTCGCGGGTGTTGTGCTAGTATATTATAAAGACGTAAAGTATAAATAAATAAAATAAATAAATATCGGTGGACATTGCACACAGCGCCATCTAGTGCCACACTAAGCAACGAGGCTTGTGTCGTGGACACCAGATAGTTGATATACTACATATATACTTTTTTGTTTGTAAATACATATTTAAAATACATATACAGGGTGTGGCGTAAGTAGTGGTCCACCGTTCAGGATTCGATGAACCAGATAATTAACTATAACAATTAAAAATTTAAAACCATTTATACCCAAGGGTTCCGAAAATATTTCCTTTTTGTCTTTTATTTACAAAATTTCTACCCTTTATTACAAATTTGGTTGTACTTTCAACAAAAGTCATTAATCTTTCATTTTGATTTCTGTTAATTACTGCTGTATACTAGAGCTACCACGATAAATTATGTTTTTTTTATGTAAATTCAGCTCTTTTGAAGAAAAAGTTGGTTCTTCTCTAATTTTAACCCAAATTTTTAACACACCATCAAGTTCAAGAGCGATTTTTGTAAAAAAAACGTACCACATTGTCAGTGTCCATGTATTTAATAATATGCCTACTAAATGCCAATTTCAAAATGATATCATTATAACAGATCCAATAATTTAACAAAAAGATATTCAATTTTAATTGAAGAAAAGAAGATTTTCATTAAACTATTTTTTTAAACTTTATTGCGTTAATACTATTACAAAACGTATTAAAACTTAAAAAACGGATACAATCTAACTTTTTACATTTCTAATGTGATTTGTGTTGAAGCACAAACATGTCAGGTAAAAAAAGTACAATTAAGGGTAAAGAAATGGCGGAGGTAAACACAGGCAGAATAAAAACGAAACGCATATGACGCACGACACGGGTGACGAGATCGTACTAAATCATTTCGAGATTTTTGGATATTTCAACGTTAGTAATGAAAGAGATAGCAATACCCTACCATATCTTTACCTTATCACTTTTATTGTGCGTAACTCGATTGCGAAAGCTTCAACGGGTTTTTGTTAACAAACGATGTCTCAGGTAAAAAAAGGGTCAGGTTTTTTTTACCTGACATGTTTGTGCTTCAACACAAATCACATTAGAAAATGTAAAAAGTTAGATTATATCCGTTTTTTAAGTTTTAATACGTTTTGTAATAGTATTAACGCAATAAAGTTTAAAAAAATAGTTTAATGAAAATCTTCTTTTCTTCAATTAAAATTGAATATCTTTTTGTTAAATTATTGGATCTGTTATAATGATATCATTTTGAAATCGGCATTTAGTAGGCATATTATTAAATACATGGGCACTGACAATGTGGTACGTTTTTTTTTACAAAAATCGCTCTTGAACTTGATAATGTGTTAAAAATTTGGGTTAAAATTTGAGAAGAACCAACTTTTTCTTCAAAAGAGCTGATTTTACATAAAAAATTATAATTTATCGTGGTAGCTCTAGTATTCAACAGTAATTAACAGAAATCAAAATGAAAGATTAATGACTTTTGTTGAAACTACAACCAAATTTGTAATAAAAGGTAGAAATTTAGTAAATAAAAGACAAAAAGGAAATATTTTCGGAACTCTTGGGTATAAATGGTTTAAATTTTTAATTGTTATAGTTAATTATCTGGTTCATCGAATCCTGAACGGTGGACCACTACTTACGCCACATCCTGTATATATACATATCCATGACACGGAAACAAATGTCCATGCTTATCACACAAACATTTGCTTCTACCGGATTCGAATCCGGGACCCTAACAACGTAAGGCAGCCTCACTACCGCTGCGCCATTCGGGTCGTCGAGTATGTTTGGATGTAGCCGGTAATCTTTATTTATTTATTAATAAGTTCACCAACAGCTTCTGTGTTTAGCATTTAGGTATACATACGTTTTACAGTCTTGGACTTACACAGTCGCCAATTACATATTAACCAGCATTCACAAAAAAAAGTGATAACATTAGAGAGAAAAAAAATCTTCGGACTTGCGATTCTGATAATTCTTTCACTAATGGGGACCTACATAATCCCCTAGTGTCATAGACTATATTTAAAACGCTCTCGTGGGATAACTACCGATCAGTAGGCCTATTACGTATCTTTCTGACATCCAGTGACTATCAAGTTTCGGTTGTACACCGAACTTTGATGACAACCGAGAATGTCATAATATTGGTATTACGTATCGCACTGAGTGGATATCACTTTACGGTGACTAACAGCCCGGGTACGGTGTAACGCCTTTAACGAAAGCCACTTCAAACTCAGTTGTCATCATTTTGTTGTCCACTATGCTTACATAATCGAAATAATATAAGTATCGATACGAAAGCGTCTGTCAAAATGAGTTACGGTGACTATCAGCCACGATGACAACCAATGACGTCATATTTGATCGCGACTGGTCATACATAATACGAAACTAACCTTTTGACAGTTAATTGGTGACTATCATTTCGAGCTGTCAACAGAGATACGTAGACCTACAGAGCAAAGCCACGTTCAAAAGTTAGTAAGAAATATTCAGGCTTCTAAAAATACCTCCAATTCTTAGTAAACCATTGATTTATTACAAATAATGAAAGAAAAACACCGATGGCACATCAAACGCTGGCTTTTGGCAAAGTTTGACGTGCACCGGTAGTCATGGCCGCCATCTTTGCTCGCCACCGGAAGCACCCATTTCGAGGCATCAGCGTTTAGTTGTAGAGCTAGGAGTGTATAGAAAGAAGAGACGGACAAACGAATCATCATCTGCCTAGCCTTTTCCCAAGTTTTATTGGGGTCGGCTTCCAGTCTAACTGGATGCAGCTGAATATCAGTATTTTACATAGAGCGACTGCCTATCTGACCTCCACAACCCAGCCAGTACTGGGTAATACGATACCCCTTGGTAAGACTGGTTGTCAGACTTTTTTGGGCCACGACTACCTGTAACGACTGTCAAAGATCACAAATGATAGCCGGGACCAACTGCTTAACGTGCTTTCCGAGGCACGGAGGAAACTCGGTATGTAATGAGTGGTCACCCATCCACAGACCAACCTAGGCAAGAACGGCTTAACCTAAAGATCGACCCGAGCGGCTGTTATTATTTAGCCACGAGCGGACATACGAATGCATGCACAAATTAATCAGTTTGACGAATTAGTTAATAACGCACGTTTAAATTATAAAATTAATTAATTATAAAATTTAGAAAAACACTGTATCGTCTCCATTTTTTGTTTACGTGAAAAAAGAAAGGAAATCTATCTGACGGACTAATTAGTTTTAACTTAGCTAAATTTTTTTTTATTCCAGCTAATCCTCCAATCAGTACTGAGCGCCCTTTACGAGTCTGTCAGCATACTTCTACGGAGTAACGTGGAGAGACGAGTGCTACTGGACAACTTAGATGCTGTAATGCTTGCTTTCGATGAGATCTGTGATGGCGGGTAAGATATTTAAATGTTCTTCTTAGCGTCATCTGCATAGCCTTTTCCCAACTATGTTGGGGTCGGCTCCAGTCTAACCGGATGCAGTTGAATACCAGTATTTTACATGGAGCGACTGCCTTACTAACCTACACAACCCATTTATAGTACTGGGGTAATACGATATATACCACTCTTGGTAAAACTGGTTGTCAGACTTTTTGGGCCACTGACTACCTGTAACGACTGTCAAAGATCTACAAAATATGACAGCCGGGACCAACGGCTTAATGTGTTTTCCGAGGCACGGAGGAAACTCTGTATGTAAGGGTGGTCACCCATCCACGGACCAACCTAGGCAAGCACGGCTTAACCTATAGATGGATCCGAGCGGTTGTTATAATTTTGAGTCCGCGTAACACTTCTCAGTTTCCCTCACTTGTCATTTTATTTAATTCGACAGTTTCTCTGATTCGTCACTTTCGCTGATTGGACAGTTGTGTGAATTCGACAGTTGCGTCAACTCGACAGTTTCCATAATTTGCTAGTTTCGTCGATTCGTCACTTTTATCCAATTCGTCAGTCGAAGTACATTCGGTAAATTTTCTGTTAATTTTAATATGTTTGAGATCTATTTTACTATTTAATTATACACAAAGAATAACACAGGAAATTAACATAATATTTGAGTTTAGAGTACTGCTTACTGCTACGCGGACTCATAAGTTTAGCCACGAGCTCCTCACTCTTACAAAACTGAAAGCGCCAACTCTAAACCGTTTCCCCACTCTATATAAGCACTAGTGTTGTCCATCGGAAACGGGCGTGGCACAATATTGCGCGATCTGTCTGTCTGTTCGTTTTACAGTCTGTAACACGACGCTCGCCGTTTGATGTATGACTACATTGCTAATTGATTACATTTTGTGATGTTTTTAGCGAGGCGAATTCAACTATGGTTTTGTGTGTTTTTTTTAGGTTTCCTATTAATCTTCTGAATTTATTTGTATTTGTCATGGTGAGAAAAAAAAAACCGTAAATTAGCCGCTAAGCTAAAGTAGGACTGGGCTGGCCATGTCTGCCGTATGCCTGACGAGCTGTGGGCCAAAATAACCACGATGTGGAGCCCTGACACAGCCAGAAGGCGACGCGGTAGACCTCACAGGAGATGGCGGGACGAGCTGGACAGAACCAACGACCAGTGGTCCACATTGACCCCGGATCGAAGAATTTGGTTGTCATGGGGAGAAGCCTTTGCCCTGCAGTGGGATGACACAGGCTGACAGTAACAGTATAAATCTTCTCAGAGACTGTGAGAGGATGGGGCAACCCCCTCTATGAGTCCTTCCTGTATCGTGTGTGCGTTTAAAAAAAAATCCCGTATTAACTACCTGATAGCAATACCGACAAATATTTTGTTCGGTGCAGGAATCGAACCCGCGATACGCAGCGCAGCAACATTACTGGATTGATTACCACTGATGTGGGTCCCACTGTTATGCTGTCAGATGCCTGCAAATATGTCAATTCATCGTCTGCCTAGCCTTTTCCCAGCTATGTTTGGGTCGGCTTCCAGTCTAACCGGCTGCAGCTGTATACCAGTATCTTACATGGAGCGACTGCCTATCTGACCTCCACAACCCAGTTAGCACTGTGGTAACACAAATACCTCTTGGTAAAACTGGTTGCCTGCAAATATGTCAAGTCCACTTAGAAACTACACAAATCAACATATCAGAAAAAAAAAGTTACCGAAAAAAAACTCTGCCATAGACACGTAAGACATCCGATTACAATACCCGAAAAAAAATACCAAAGACATTTTGCATACCAACCTTTTTTAACCATAGATATTAGATGACATCTATTTTTTAAAGTTAAATAAGATAGAGATGTCAAATAGGCAGAGACAGGGGGAATAAGTTATGCTAATGTTGTGAATATTTCAAGCTAATAGATCCTATGGACGATTAACTGGTCACAACTGGTTTTTGTACGTTTCCATTGCGACGGACGGTACGATATTTTTTTTTTTTGTAAGTAGTGATATTTTCTCGTATTTTATAAGAGTTTTTTTTTTACTTTATTTAAGATCAATATACTATAAATAAATATCGCTGGACATTACACACACCGCCATCTAGTGCCACTCTAAGCAACGAAGCTTGTGATATTTATTAATAGCTTTTTTTAGTCACTACAAGGGGAGTTGTAATATCTAGTCTTCTTTTTTCGTATGGTTAGTGTGCCTAACCTGGGGTCAGAATTTTTATGTCGCCCATGGGCCTCTGACTTGGCCTTACATGCCGTCGAGAAATATCTCGCAGGCATGCTGGTTTCCTCACGATGCTTTCCTTCACCGAAGCAAGTAAAAACTAAACAATACGCACATGAATCCGAAAAATCAGAGGTGCGTATCTTGTGTTCGAACTTGAGACCTATGACTTGGCAGTCCGACGTCCACACCACTAGGCTATCAATTATCTTATACTTAGTAACTGAGTTGAAGAGGTTGGGGCCTATAACGGCTGCTTTATAAGAATCGTAATATGAATCACGTTAAAAATTTAAAATTCTTAAAATGGACTTTGTGACCTTAACAATAAAGATCATTTGAATGATATTATGATTCATATTATGATTCTGCTAAAGCGGCCATATTAGACCCGCTGGTCTCAAGTTAACTCTTACGGGCTACACCTGCCAATGAGAATGATTATTGAAACGCAACTTTATAATACTTATTCAGACAAAGTCTCTTTTATTCAAAATAAAACAAGCATTATCGATTCTTCTCTCGATCTCTTAATGAATATTAGTTGATGTTCACAAGTTGTAGTCGAGAGTCCAAAGCTCAGTCGGTGTCTAAGAGTCCTCCTAGATGAAATTACAAATCGCCCCTTAAGCCTCTACACAACGCCCCCATTTTTTCTGGGTCTCTTACTGCCCCACTTTAGGCCTGCAGCGCCCACAAGGGGGCGTTATCGCCCACTTTGGGAAAGGCTGCTGCAGAGGAATAAAGTCGTGATGGTGCCACGTTATTTTTTAAAAACAAATACCTTTTCGTGCACCCCGAGATAAAGACAAATAAAGTTAATATTGAAACGAGTTAAAGTGAAATGTCATGTAAAAAGGTATTAATAGTTAATCGCATCTAAATGTAACATTTTCATACTTTACTTTTCACTCATTGTTAATTTAATTACATGACCTCGACCAGGGGCCCAGGGGGAATCACACGAATATTTTAGATGCGAAAATTTGTATGTGTGTGAGGATGTTTGTTACTCTTACACGCAAAAACTACTGAACGGATTTGAATGAAATTTAGCACACAGATAGTTTATAACATTGATTAACACATAGGATACTTTTCATCCCAGTAGTATGATCTCGTGGGACAATTATCGAACTCGACGCGGGCGAAACCGCGGGCATAAGCCCTAATTAAAATTATTTTCACGAGTGATGATGATGATAAAAGGGAGACGAAGTTACTACCATCAGTCTTACCAAGTGGTATTGTATTACCTAGTACTAACTGGGTTGTGGAGGGTCAGATAGGCAGATGACGATCGTGCTGCATCTTCTTTGCATTACGTTCCCGTAGCTTTTAACCGACTTCCAAAAAGAGGAGGTTTAGGTGTATGTTCAGCGATATCTTTGCCAATTGTCACCCGATTTGGATGATTATTTTTTTTGTTTGGCGATATCCCGCATAAATTTGGTGAAGATCTGATGCTGATCTTCGGAGATATACAACGGAACTCTTTAATACTAGACAACAAGTATTTCGTAATTGCTGTAATCACTTGGATATTATTGTTTACATAATTCCATAACATAAAATTACGCCTGTATGCTTTGAAGGGGTATTAAATGGGTATATAATTATTATTTTCTTATTTTTTATTTTGGATAAGCCTTGTATTGTTGAAAATGTAAAATCCGTGCACAGAAAAAAATGGATAGGATATATATATATATTCAACTAAAAATGGAAAAATAAAAAACTTTACGGCAAAAAATAAAATCGTATTTAAAAAAAAAACACCAAGAAGTGAAAAATAACTGTAGCTTCAGAAGTCGGGACTTTTATTTGTTTGATTCAGTTATTTTTCACTTTTGTTTTGTTTTTTTTTCGTAAGTGGTTTTTTTTCTCGTAGCACAACGGATACCCATTCCCCTTTACGGCGCGTCCACCTAATATTTCCACTTGTCACCACTTGCTTGTACATAACACACAGCACATAGCGCGTGTATATTACTTCACTTTGTCGATCTGTCGCTGTTACCAACGATAATTATGTACGTTGGCTGCATGTGACTTTTGTTGCCCTTTCAATGTTTCGAAGTGGAAAGTTTACTTTCCTAGAATCATCATTCTCCTGCCTTTGAATAATACCAGTCTATTACTGCCCCACTGCTGGGCAAAGGCCTCTTCTCATCACGTTTGCTCAAGACGGATTGGCGATTCCAGACAAGAAAGTATAACCAGTAATAAGTCCAGTTTCCTCACGATGTTTTCCTTCACCGATGTCAGTGATGTCCAAGATAAACTTAGAAAGCAGAAGACAAAGACGAGACGTGTCTGGTGGCTTACTGCCTCACATATACCATCTCAACATGAATGATGTAACCAATGTTTTGTAAAAATATTCTGATTTAAAAGAGTGTCCATGGAGTTTCTTGCCCGTTCTTCTCCATAGAGATCTACGGTAGGGAATGGGCAACTACAGTACTTTCGTAATTTGTCTTGTGACTGGGACTGTAGCTACATTTAATGTTCATCTTTGTTTCGACAATTCAAAAGTAACTGGCCTACTTGAAATAAATATTTTGATTTTGATAGTTTCTGTCAGGTGGTTACATTATTATCCGTATCATAATTTTAATTACTCTATAAGCGTGATGCAAAATTTTGCGTGAAGTCAAGTAAAGTACGAAGCGTAGGTAGTTCTTATGTGGCGAGATAGATCGAGACCCTTGTTAAGGTATCTTTTAGTAGAGCGTAACGTTTTCTGAAGGCCTGATCATCCCACGGCTGGACAAACGTCTCCTCTTATAACTCCCAACTGTTTCTATCAAGGTACAGGGTCCGTTGGTCCCAGCTGTCATTTGTAGATTTTCGACAGTCGTGGCACTGTGGCAGGTAGTCAAAGTAGTCAGTGGCCTGAAAGACTAACAACCAGTCTTAACAGAGGGTAACGTTTTACTCAATACTAACTGGGTTGTGGAGGTCAGATAGGCAGTTGCTCCATGTAAAATACTGGTATTTATCTGCATCCAGTTATACTGGAAGCCGACCCCAACATAGTTGGGAAAAGGGTCTACCCTTTACAGCAGAACTTTTTATGTCATAATATTATTTTGGATAACAGCGGATAGCATAAACTTTATTTCGCAGAAAATCGTTTTGAAGACACTCATTTATCATACATTCAAACCTAATAATTTTGTAAGCCTCATCTATCACATTACAACAAACCTGCAAACAAGCATGCAGTATGCAAACATGCAAACCAGTATACACCATGCATGCAGCCAGCATGCAGGATGCAAGCAAGCCTGCAGCATGCAAGCAAGCATGCAACATGACATGGTTTCTGTCACGGCTCCGGGGCGCTGCGGGGCTCCGGCGGTCCCACGCGAGCTTATCGTCGTGAAATTGTGCCAAATAATCGTCGCTTTAAATAAACATTATTATTTCTTCTTCTTATGCGGAATTTGAACATTGCTTGAAGGAACCCTTGAGAAAAGGCTAGGCAGGTCTTTCGCTAACACAGGCTACCATTAAATAAAATTAAAAAAAATACATTGATTGATTTGAGTTTGCGACCGGTTTTCTAAAAAAACCCATGCGCCTACCTTTGACATCAACAGGAATTCACCAAATGTCATAGTAACATTAATAAATGACACTTGACATATTACTAATATTAATCTTTTCGGGGCTAATGCGACAACATTAACGAAAATGTCAACATATTTTTTATTTCGATATATTTGTGGTAGTCAAATATTATGTTGTTAAGTTTAAGTGTTGGTGTCGATATCTTATGTAAATTATGTATGTAATACTAGGATAATACGTGGAAATCTAAGTTTGATAAATTAAGCCGACAGTTTGTCTATTAATCTTTTAGGATTCTCAATATTTTGGCAGCAATGTAAATAATTTCAAGACGTATTTGATAGCCCCTCAATTACTTCTAATTTTGCAGATTTCCTAAGAATAGATACTGTATTATAAACGATATAATGAGAGCAGCGGTGGCCCAGTGGTGGCGGCCCCGACTTACGAACAGTAAGTCGTGGGTTCGAACCCAGACAGGCACATTACTTTGTGTAATTTATTTCATCACCACTGCTCTCAAAACGGTGAAGGAAAACATCGTGAGGAAACTGGCATGTCCTAGAACCAAAAATTCGAAGACATGTGACATCTACTAATCCGCACTGGACCCGCATGGTGGATTTATAGCCCATTCCCTCTCATTGAGAGGAGGCCGTGTCCCAGCAGTGGGAACATTATAGGCTGATGATGATGATGATGATGAATCGATATAATCGGTAGATAGATACTATTCCATGAATAGTTCTTCTGTGATGTGCCCTATGGACTAGTTACTGTAACCAATCACTAACCAAAAACAAACTAAAATAAAGAAGATCAGATAGAGAAACATAGGGCTATCATCATTACTATACTTAACATGTATTTAAGGATGCATTTAGGGGCGAGCCTAGTGCCACCAGCCGGGCACAAATCCAGACTCTGTGGCTGCTACTGAAAAATTCCTGATGGAAAAACCCAATAACAAATTGTCCGACCCCGGAATCTAACCAAGAAACTTTTCCTACGCAGTAGCACTTGCGAACAATAGACCAAAGAGGCAGCCAAAAAGATACCTACTCGAAGTATTTTTCAAATTTGAAACCACGGCTCTGATCTGTGAATAAGAAGATCTTCATCATCATCATCATCATTTGAGCCGAAAGACGTCCACTGCTGGACATAGACCTCCCCCAAGTGTCGCCACATTGACCGGACCCGTGCGACTCGCATCCAGCGGATTCCCACAACCTTCACCAGGTCATCGGTCCACATAATGGAAGATCTTCCAACGCAACGTCTTCCGGTTCGCGGTCGCCACTCCAGAATTTTTCGGCCCCATCGGCCATCCGTTCAGAATATAATATAATATTTTAATAAGATGGTTGTAATTAATTACCCCATTAGTAAAACAACATACCACTCGATCTAAATTCTCACAACCTGCCGACAAGACAAAATGCCAAATAAACATGACATTCCTAGGTCATTGGAGACAGATTATCGAAACATAAATACTAGGAAATGGTTCGGCATTAGCATAACTGATTGTTACTTGCAGTGTAACATTAATATTGTTAGACTGAGAGTATGGATGTTACAAGGTTCGATGATTCAGACACAATTGATTCAAATTTTGCGAATGTGTCAACCAAAAGAGTTAACCTGGTAGCAGTAGCACATATGCTACTACGCAGTATCTACCAACTCAACCAACTGCATCTTGGTTATAGCGTTATAGCGGATAGGTTGGACCCGCGGTACGTCCAACACTGGGTCAGGACCCATATGATGAAATGGTTTATTAAAAATGTCTTTGTATTCTTTAATTTTTTAGTTACTAACACTAATTGTTTAAGTCTTTGTTACTGTACCTGCTAACATTCTATGGATTTCGTAAATATGAAATAAATAGTTTTTTTTTATTTATTTTTTATAATCAAGTCAAAGCAATAACTTAAGTTTAAGTAATTCCTTAAGCAACCACTTTTATGCAATGGACAAGAATGTGAACGGAGTAAGAACCATCAAAGGTAGCAAAGCAAAGAATTCTAACTTTTGACAGTTCTAACTTCAAGCAATTATTAAACTACAGTATAAAAATCGTATCTTAAGTAATTACTTTTACTTAAGCAATCACCTTGACTTGTCTTTAAAATATGATATGATATATATGGTACTTCCCAATGTCCTAGAAAGCTGAAATTTGGTAAGTAAGCTATTATTAATACACAAACAACAAAAAAAATATAAAACTTGTAACTTATTAACCTAAAAAATAATTGACACAAGCAACTTACAAAAATAAATGAAATCTCGCCAAAAACATTTTCATGGAAAATGTTGCCAAGACGAGACCATATGACTCGCACTTTCAAAATGTTATCAGATCTGATGTAGAGCCAAGCTTTTAACTCTACTCTCCCTAACTCTACAAGGTCTAAGTTCACAAACTTTGTTACTAAGAACTTGTATAACAGAAAAGTGAATAAATTTTTCACCTTACGCCCATTGGAATGAATGTACCGAAATGGCCAAGCCACATATTTTGACTAAGAAGTAGAGTTTGTGAACAGAAATAGACCTTGTAGAATTAGGGCGTGTAGAGTTAAAAGCTTGGCTCTACATGAGATCTGATAACATTTTGACAGTGCGAGTCATAATGGTCTCGTCTTGGCAACATTTTACATGAAAATGTTTTGGTGGAATTTCATTCTTTTAATGTGTTTGAAACCAGCCGTCGTGACGCCTTGTCTTCCTACTAAAGATGAAATGTCTTTCTACTTGTCATTATTACGTGGCAGGCAGCGTCAACGTCAAAATGTGATAGATGCCATAAATAGAGTGTTAGCTAGCATTTTTTTTTTGATAAGCCATTTACAAGCCTCCACAGCTAACAATAAACTATACTCTCTTCTTCCCTGCTTTATTCTTATCTTCTCTATGGCTTCGTCTTCGTACCTTCACAAATCGAGGCTGTGGTCAACTCTCAAGAAATGGACAAAAATATCTCGAATTTTGCAGTAAAACAGTTTTGTACGCACAGCTGATCTTAGTAATACTCCGAAGCGATATAAATATCAATAACAGCGAATCCGAGAGCTATGAGTCAGTATGAATTACAAAACATTTCGCAAAAAAAGACGGATGTCAGGTGAACCGGGCTGTTGTCGGCCAAACATTCATTTTGTGGTATAATTTAAATTAAAAAACATTTTAATAAGTTTGAATCGAGCCTCTTTGATTTCAATAACTTGTTTTTTGTGTCGTGATGATTGCATTTTTTTTATATTGAGTGGTACCAACGGATAATGAGGAATAGAATTTTCATAGAAATTCTGATTAGTTCAGTTTTTATTTTTTACCTCTTCAAAATGTTGACCTACTTCACCAAAAGGTTGACTGGTACAGTGGTATCTACTTGTGGCATAAAAGGCGCATTCCCACCGCGGCGCACGGAGAGGCTACGCACGTGTGTTAAGCTTCGCTTTGCAAGAAAACGTATGTGATTGTGTCCACTTCTTCTTCTTAACGTACCGATTAACTCAAATGTTGTTAGACCAGTATAATGTACCACATGCACAGCTCTATTATTTGCTTCGATTAGATCTTGATAGGCGCAAGTGGTTGTGCAGGATGGGCAGGACAGGAGATCGGCTAACCCCGGATACGCTATTCATGAATTGACGTCATTAGTACATGCGTGGTTTGCTGGAATAAGGCGCTCACATAGCTCAACGCTGTCAACGACATGCATGTCGTTGACAGCGTTGAGCTATGTGACAACGTGCACGCTGTGCATGCGGTACACGCTATACACGTAAAGTCTTGGTAAAAACACGTGTGTAGCCTCTCCGTGCGCCCCGGTGGGCCACGCACGTGTACCTACTGGAAACGTAGACCCACGTTGTCAAAAAAATGAATCCATGCAGCTAAAATGCACCGCGTGCCCGTGCACAGCGTGCACCGCGGTGGGTTTGCGCCTTAAGTCCGCCTATGTACCACTATTGTACAGTAAATTTTCTCCAAATGATTTTAAACCATAAAATGTTGAGGGTTAAGTTCAAAATCGAATGAGAAAATTTGATAGTTGGTGGTACCTAGAATAAGCGGGTTTACTGTACATTCAATATAAATGAATAGATGCCAAATTCAAAACATTAGAACCTCAATAAACTGTCAGACCATTGATTTAGGCTCATGTTTAGAAGGCCGCGGTTTAGAATCAAACGCGCGTCAAACTTAATTCACTGCCTAAACTAACACGCGTCAGTTTATTTAGTATATTAAACAGTTGACTAAATGTTTCGCTTTTAATCCCAGATTAGTTTAAACTTGGTTTAGTTTCTTTTTGATGATTAAATATGTAGTAGAAGGGTAGAATTCGCATGGATCGTGAATTTAAATTACTTTTTTCATGATTAATTATTATTTACGGGTTTGATATTATTATATCAGCCCACACTGTCTCATAGTTGGGTGAAAGGCGTCTCTCCACTCCCTCCATTTCCCACGGCTGTTATGGTCTAATCTCTCATGCAGGTAACCAATTCGTCTAGCTATCTTCGCTTGAGTATTCCACGGGTTGTCTTCTTTTTTTTGCAACCGTACAGATGAATTATTGCGAATACAAGATACTGTTTGACATTTAAATAGGATTGTTGTTAGCATTTAAGCGTCTTGGTAAAAACTGCACAATTTAATTATTTCAATGTAGCTTATAATGTAATTCTGAATAAATAAATAAATATAAATTTTACCCAGATCAAGATCAATGTTAGACACATTGACTATATACATATTTTTAATAAGGATTTTGTTAGATTAATAAAGGCTAAAAATAAATTATGGATGTTTACAAAAACAATTACCTAATCACTTTTGACGGATGACAACTGGTGCATATACCCTACATCACCCACAGTATTTGCACAGCGGGATCGCTTGCTACATTCATAATTAATCTAAAAACTATTATTTCCTTTGATAAATATTTGATTCACAGAAAAAATCAGCGGTTTTTTATTACTTTGAAGAAATCATTAGTCAGAATTATTCGGGGACTGAATTCTTTTGTTTTTATCATGTTAATAGTTTGTATCTTGCTGTTTTCTAAAACGGTTGTGTTCTAGTCGAAAGGTTACCAAAACCAAAGTACCTATTGGAGTGGTGGTATTTTGTTTGACAATCAGTTCGCTTTCCTCAGGCAATCTATCCCTAAAACCAGAAATTAACAGATCTCCGGTTCACATAACATCAAGCCTGTAATCCCCAAGGCGTTAGGCAGAGATACCCATTAGTACACTTTCATTTCGCCACATAAGATTAACTCCCATGTAATAGAAGGCGAGCCAATTGCCATCAATCGGGCACAAATCCAGACTCAGTGGCTGCTCCTGAAAAAATCCTGATAGAAAAACCTAATAACACTTTGCCCGACCCGGGAATCGAACCCAGGACCTCATGCTCAGTAGTCACGATTGTGACTAATATTACTAACGAGGCAATCAGGTTTGTTCATAAACAAATAAATATTGAATTGTTTCCCTAAGCTCGGATGACCAGCTACAGGAAATCTTCTCTCGCAAAACGGAGCTGACTAAGAATACGACTCACAAAAGAATTATTTTACCTTTAGTCTTTTAGTCTACTATACGGGTGTCTGTTTTAAACATCATCAGCCTATAATGTTCCCACTGCTGGGACACACGGCTTCTTCTCTATGAGAGGGAGTGGGCTGTGATCCACCACGCGGGCCCAGTGCGGATTGGTAGATATCACATGTCGACGAATTTCTGGTGCTATACCGTGGCCCCGGAACACAAAGGGCGATGAAGGAACATGGATGGATTTTAGTCAGTAAAAGTCTGACACACCCTGCTGCTCCGCCCAGAGCGGGAGGAGTCATTTGATGATTTCCCATCAGGACATGACGGTTTCCTCACGATGTTTTCCCTAACCGTTTTGAGAGCAGTTGTGATGAAATAAATTACACAAAGAATTGCGCCTGCCTAGGTTCGAACCCGCTACTTATTGTTCGTAAGTTGAGGCTGCCACCACTGGGCGACCACTGCTCTTATCACTCTCTTTGCCCTTATGCCAATATATTTGTGGTCGGCGCAGCATGTCTTCTTCTTCGATACTTCTCTATTCTACTTATAGGTACTTCATCTCATCAGACACTTTCTTGCCATATCATTGGCATATTGTGTCTGTTTCAAACATTCAAAGAAAATCATTATCAAAAAGATTAACTAATAGTCAAAATAGAACAATAGCGGGATACCTGTCATCGTGTCGATAATATCGGTACTTCTCGATTTCGAATCGATACTTGTCGATATAATATCGATACGGAACCGATGCTATCGGGCAGGGTACAGTAATTGCTATTGTTAAATATAAGCGGTCAGTTCTGGTGTTTTAGGTAGTTTTGTGATTACGAATGTTTAGAGAAGACTCTTCATGGACTCATTATCTGCCTAGCCTTTTCCCAACTATTTTGGGACAGCTTCCAGTCTAACCGGATGCAGGTGAATACTAGTATTTTAAGTGGAGCGACTGCCTATCTGACCTCCACAACCAAGTTAGTACTGGGTAAAACGATACCCTTTGGTAAGGCTGATTGGCAGAATTTCGAGTCACTGACTACCTGTAACGACTGTCAAAGATCTACCAATCCAATGATAGCCGGGACCAACAGCTTAACGTGCTTTCTGACCAACATATGCAAACGCGGCATATCCTGTAAAAACAAACACATTAAAAAAGTACAGTAAGTATTTATTTATTCTTGTCAATAGGCGAGACGACAAACAAATGTAATTAGTCCGTCACTTAGATTATCAAAAAATATTTGACCCGTGTTTTTTCTTTTGATACGTAAACCACAATTGACGAAGATATGACGCTTTTAAAATTCTCAATACTTCACGCCTAGGTATAATTTTTAGCTAGTTCTGACGTCACGAGCCCCCACTCCCGAGTTTTGATGCGTTTTATCTTTGTCAATTTTCATTGATTTACAAAAACGAAAAATACGTGTCCATTAATTTCTAATACTCCAACTGACGGACTAAATAGATTTGCAATTTTTTGATACTGTCGTCATGCCTATTATTGTAATATAAATAAACACAATAATTTCTTGTCTTTCTACACAGCAAGTGACTCTGTGCACTTACTTCATCATCAAGAATTTGTGTCGTATACTACAACTAAAAACCAGACTACTGAAAAATCACGCTCTACCTAATTAAATTCGGGGTCTTAACAATGTAAAAGTGACTCATCCTATTGTTGAAGTCGGTTAAAATGTCTAAGCTTATGTTACCCGTGCTATAATAACGAATCGATTGACACCTTATTCATCGAAATCGGATGAATAGTTTAGGTGCTACGGAGGAACGTACGTAAATACATACATACATAAACTGCTGAAATCATAACCCTTTCTTTTAGCTTCGCTGTATTCGGTTAAAAAGACTATGTTCCTGCAAATGATCGTCCAATTCTATTTGATTCTAAAGCCAGCCGAAGTCAAATGACGCAGCATTCAATGATGACGCCATTCGCGATCTGACCGTCACGGATTATACGATCACTGGATAAGAAACATTAGCAGGTATGTTTTCTGTCTCACTAGCTATTATCCGCAGCTTTGCCTGCGTGGATTTTGGAAATTATACCAAACCGTGAAATCGGTCTTGTGGAGGATAATTTTGAGTACAAGATTACTAATCTTCGAAACTTCTGGTCCGATTCCGACAATGCTTTCACTAATAGGAAGGTAAAGTATCCATCTGTCTGACCTTTTTCCAACTATGTTGGAGTCGGCTTCCAGTTTTACCGGATGCTTATGGGCATTATTTAAAAGGTTCCCGTGGCATGATTCGAAAATAACGCGAGCGAAGCCGCGGATAAAACTAGTAATTGATAGAATTTCAAGATGAAATTCTATCAATTCAGAGTTGTGATAAAAAGTATTCTTTGTTAACACATTTCCAGCTATCTGTGTGCCAAATTTCATCTTAGTCCAGTCAACTGTTAATTCGTGAAGGCGTGACAGACATACATACTGTCACATTACATTTTTTATTATCATTATTTCAAGCTAGGATTGGGTACAATTTTATATTTCTGTTTGTCATTGTTTTAATTGAGTTCTGCGGTTTGCGGTTAATAGTATTGATGAAAATAATGTGTTTTAAAGGTTTCGAATTAATTGTGTGGTATTGAATGATTTGATGTAGTGGTATTTGATGTCGGTAAAGATCTGTTGAGATTTTTTAAAAGATTTAGGAGTTTTTGTTCGTTTAGTGTTAGAGGACAAAGAAGTTCAGTGTTTTATCATACTGAGACTATTGTTGTTTGTTGCAATTACTAGGAAATGGGTAAAGCAATGACTAAACTAGACAATAGCCGTGAAATTAAACAGTTGATAGAGAAAAGTTTTTTTTTAAACGAGTATCCGGTGACACACATTCCTAAATAAATTGATACTTTATTTAAACACAAAAAATAGGCGTCGCTATGTCTTTTATCCGAAAAGAACTGGCAAGCCCTGTGGTTAATTCATCCTTACTCTTTTCTAGTCTCACAGGGTGAAAGAAAGAAAGAAAAATATTTATTTGCGACAAGCACAGGAAATACAAAAATAATAATAATGAAAAAAAAAAGAATCTAAAACTAAATAATAAAATGAAGACCTGTGCGAGGCCAAAAAGGCTCCTATCTCAGCATGATGCTGCGATAAATGAAAAACAAATACCGCAGCGCTGGTATTCTGATAGGTGGTGGTGCTGGTGATCTGTAAGGCCTAGTTCATGGTATCTGGTGATGCGATTTGCGACGCGTCACAAGTTTCCTTACCGTAAGTGGGTACCGTCGCTCCGCACGCCAAGTACGGTGACTCATGACATGATTGTTTCATTTGTTTTACGCGTAGTCGCAGTTGTAAGACGCGTGTAGCTCACGTTCACATAAAATTTAACATACTTTTAAGGTGTCTGGCGGTGGTTTTCCAACACACAAAGTGTCTGGCAGCGGAGGATCATTTTAGCCCTTATGGAATATCAAAAAATTACGTCTACAGCGTAACTTAGCACACCTTTGTTACCACTGTTCTTACCTATAGTAAGTGTTCTGCAAGTTTACGCCACATTCATTTCAACACATAATAATTAGTTCAGTTCGCGTTGAACTATCAAGTCAGCCAGGCGTTCTTGTTACAGCCAACAAGGGCCGCGTCACTCACTTAATTTCCACACCATCAGTTCATTAAGCTCATTTTATTTTTAGTACCTTTCAGACAATACAGTAGTGTTTTAAAGTACTTTACTTTCTTTCATTCTGTTCACCCATCATCTAAAAGTAATGTATGGGCTAGCAAGGGATCATACAGTAAAGTACTTCCATAGTAAAAGGTCAGCTTTTATAAATTGACATAGGTCTGGCGATCACGGGATTTCCCTCCCATTTATATGAGTTCAGGAATCCTTATCCAGCATCTACTCATCTTTGCTGTGAACCCAGCCGGTATCAGACACGAAACTACAAAGAGTTGTAAGTAATGACCGCACTGTAGCTGTCTGTGCGGTATTTGTTGACAGACAGCCGTAGAATCGATTCATTATCAACTGTCTTTACACCTCGTTTGATGCGACTTCAGGCAATGCGACTTGCAACGCGTCGTGAGTGCTCGTCGCTGTTTCCGTCGCGGGACCATCACGTCGCGGTGACGCGTCGCAGTTACAAGTCGTTTTCGCAATTGGCAGTTGCAAATCGCAGTCACAGTTGCATGTCACTGTCGCAAGTCACAGCCCCAAGTCACTCGTTTGTCAGGAATAGGCAAGGATAGCTGAAAGTTTTCTCCTACAAACGTTCAAATTTTATATTTTTTCCATCTATATTATTTCGTTATTTCTGCACAGTTTGACTGTACAGGCTGCACAGACTGCACATGAATAACCTATTGTCTATCGCCAGCTTAAGTCCTCAGTGGGCAGCCTATTTCTTTGACGAAGATAAAACGCGTCAAAGATCATGAGTGGGGCTTGTGACGCCACTTTCCGGTAAAAATGCACTCAAATGTGGCGTCACACGAGATTTCGACGCACTGTCTTCATTTTTTTTTTTACGTGAAAAATATTTTTTGGAAATCTATCCGACGGACTAATAATAAGACAAAACACGATCGATTTTGTGACTAAAAAAACTATACAATGTTGGATCAGATGCTCGTCTATAAAACTATTATGCTTATTGGAATGAACGGAATGATTAGATCAGGATGAGACTCAATCAGTTTCGAATCTAAGTGTAGTTGGTTTAAATCCAAACTGAACTGATTAAATAGGAGTTGATGTGAGAATGGCGACTTTTTGATGTGGCGGTTTTTTGGCAAATCGTGTAAATGTTGCCAAAATAGCCTTTGTTTTTTTTTAAAAGAGTAGCATTTCAACTAACTAAGTTAGATTGACTACCTCGTTGGTCTAGGCAAACGCGACTCCTGAGCATGAAGCCCTGGGTTCGATTCCCTGATCGGGCAAAGTGTTTTAAGGTGTTTCGATTAGGAATTTCTCAGTAAAAGCCACGGAATCCGGATCTGTGCACGGTTGATGATTAAATTTAAATTAGCGGTTTTTTATTATTTCGCTTAAAATTACTACTCTGTCAAGAAAGTACCGGGAAAAGATCAATAATACACAAAATGTCTGTTATTCATCCAAATTTATTTTATCACCTTCAAAGTATGCTCCTTTAGAAACGATACACTTGCGCCAACGAATAATCCATTCATCAAAACATTTTTTAAACGCTGCTTCCGGAATTGAGTTCAGTTCTCGCCGCGAATTCTCCTTTATGTCTTCTATCGATTGAAAACGGGTGCCACGAAGTGGTAATTTGAGTTTAGGAAAAAGAATAAAATCAGCAGGAGCCATATCTGGTGAATATGGTGGCTGCTGGATGGTATTTGTTGAGTGTTTGGTCAAAAATTCGTTCACAATGATAGCCTTGTGCGAAGGCGCATTGTCGTGGTGCAAAATCCAAGAATTTTCTTTCCACAAATCTGGCCTTTTTCGTCGAATTTGCTCTCATAAACGCCGCATAACGCTCAAATAATATTCTTTATTTACCGTTAGACCTTCCGGTAAGAATTCAGAGTGCACAACACCGCGATAGTCAAAGAAAACAGTCAACATGACTTTGACTTTTGATGGACTTTGGCGTGGTTTTTTCGGTTTCGGTTCAGTTGGAAGGCGCCACTCCGAAGCTTGTTGACTAGTTTGCATGTCAAACTCGTAAACCCACGTCTCGTCACCAGTAACAATGCGTTTCATGAACGGGGGTCCGAACTGACTCGTTCTAGCATGTCCTCAGCGACTTTCATGCGGATTGAGTTTTTGGAGAAAATTCAGATCTTTTGGGACTAGCCGAGCAGCAACATGTTTCATACCCAAATGATTAGTTAAAATGGTACGGATCGACTCGTGAGATACAGAAAGTTCGGCGGCTATCTCTCTCAGAGTTGAATGGGGATTTTCAGTCACTATTTTCTTCACTTTTGCGATGTTAACTTCAGTTGCAGACGTTGACGGCCTACCAGAGCGAGTCAAATCTTCCATCACATCTCAACCGCTTTTGAACGCTTTGAACCACTCATAAGCACGAGTTTTAGATAAAGTCGATTCACCGTAAGCCTTCTGTAACATTTTCAGTGACTCCGAACACGAAATTCCATTGGCGATGCAAAATTTAAGACAAACTCTTTGTTCGATATTTTTGTCCATTATGAAATTCGCAATACACACTATATATGATATTACTAGAACCAGCACTGTATTTAATATAAATAACAGATGCAACTCAAACTCCGCGCCAAAATGGAAAACAGTTGTGCCAATCTAACAACTACAAAAAAACAAAAATTTGAATTTGGAACCATAAACAAATCATCCATTCCCGATACTTTTTTGACTGAATGTATACCTAATATTAGTAAGATTCCATTGGCAATAATCCAGAATAGTTTTCATTGTCTGTTTATGGGTAAATGGTGGATGCACTTGCTTAGAAAACTAGCAGTTTTCAGCAAGATATGGAAAATCGACAATAGAGATGTGCTCATTCGATATTTTTTATCGATATCGATACATTGTCATTGAACTGCCAACTTGCTCATGTTCGTGAATAAAAGACACTAAAAAACAAATAAAGTCGCACCAAAAGTTCAAACCTAACTTTTTATGAGTCAGTTTTAGTTCTATTTGATTGAAAGTTAAGTCATAAAAGTTTTTCGTATGTTTTCAAGTGTATAACTGTGGTTGTTTAATTCTTATTAGTGGCTTTATTTCAAGTTCATAACAGTTATACGTTACGGTTACGGGCCATGCTAGAAGATTAAGCAAACCTAGTTTTACCCAGGAAAGCTTAGTATTACCCAAGCTTTTTGGGTAAAGTTCGAAAAGTGACTGGGGCCGGCGTAGCATGCGTAGTTCATACAAAAGTAATTCCAAAATAATTTGTAAATCAAACATATTCTTAAGGTAGTTTGTATTTATTTCGATTAGATTACAGAATATCTATGTTCCCGAATATATATTTTGAAAGGACAATGGTATAAAGACAAGATATGAGGAATTTAAAATTTCTATAGAAAACTTAGAGTTCTCATAACTCTGGTTTAAATCAGTGTCCATTCAAAATATACCTATATTTGGGAACCCACATATATTCTGTATTCCAATCCGAATAAAGACACTAATAATGAGTCAATATGTTTAATTTACAAATCGGTTTTACGCAATTCTAGCCGGCTATACCTAGGTGCGGCTAGCAAACATTTGATTTTGAAGAAAATTCGATAAATTTTCATGTTTATTCAAACACAGGTTTTTTACATAATAATTATACCGTTCTTTTTCTAGTATTAATATTCGGTTTTCCCATTAGATGTATCTCTATCTCTCTTCACGGAGTCTAGATTTGTGCCCAGCTGATGGCAAAAGGCTCGCCCCTACTAGATAGGTCTTAAACATTACTGGCGAAATAAATACCTAAATATCGCTGGACATTACACACATCGCCATCTAGTGCCACACTAAGCAACGAGGCTTGTGTCTTGAACACCAGATAGTTGATATACTACATTGATACTTTTTTTTGTTGTAAATACATACTAATCTAAACTAATATTACAAAGAGGAAAGAATTGTATCTTTGTAAAAAAAAAAACAATAAACAACAAAAAAATTAGGGGACTGATTTGAAAAATTCTTTCACCACTAGAAAGCTACTTTTTATCCCTGTATTCCCACGGGAACGGGAACTACGCGGGTGAAACCGCGTGACGTCCGCTATTTATAAATATAAACATCCATGACTAAATATAAATAAATAAATATCGCTGGACATTACACACAGAGCCATCCAGTGCCACACTAAGCAACGAGGCTTGTGTCGTGGACACCAGATAGTTAATATACTACATAGATACTTTTTGTTTGTAAATTCATACTTATTATACATATAAACATCCATGACTCAGAAACAAATGATGGGCATTTGTTTCTGAGTCATGCTCATCACACAAACATTTGCTCCTACCGGGATTCGCATCCAGGACCCTAAGAACGTAAGGCAGCCTCACTACCGCTGGGCCATTCGGGTCGTCAAATGTGGGTGTACTTTAGAAACACCTCTGCCCTAACCCTTCAGAGATTACAGACGTGAGCTTAGGTTAATTAATAATAATATGGATACCATATCCATAATTTTCTAGCTTCCAGCCCAAACTGAATGCTAAATCAGTCTAGACTATGACGGTCATTCGTGTGAATTATTAAAGTACGCGTTCTATTCAACTTAACCGTGTGTGCTTGCTTGTATGTGTGTGTGTTTGTGTTATTTTTGACATGGCAGTGTGATTTTATAGGCCTTGACTTTGGTAGGGGTTAGATTAATGTGCTTGGGGCTGAAATGAGGATAATTTGGGGTGTTTTGGTCAATTTGTTTGATTATTCGGTCGTTTCTAAGAACGCTGGTGTTTAAATGTCTGTCATAATTACAGGAGAGACGTCCTCTGCTAAACAAAGGTTTCCCTACCTTTTTTTCGGATGGGAAATCATGAAATGACTCCTCCCGCTCTGGGCGGAGCAGGAGGGATTGTCAGACGTTTACTGACTAGAACCCATCCATGTTCCTTCATCGTCCTTTGTGTTCCGAGGTCATGGTATCTCTTTCGAACAGTCCTGCAGCCCCAGCAGGCAGCGGCCCTTGCTGATTCCTTTTTGCTGACTCTTTGAGGCGCGCGTGAAACACTCCTGCGCCGTTGACACGGCCTGTCGTCATAAGACGGACGGATGGCGAGCTAGCCCACAGCTCTCCGTCCACAGGCCCGCGGAGGTTTCTCTACCTTGACAGCCTTTATCATAATCATTTAATTTTCTGCCTTGAATCACCCACTGTTGGGTATAGTTCTGTGCGTCCCTTATCCATCCGTCGACTGCCTTAGTAAGCAGTATAAAGATTCATAGGCCAGCTCGCGTAGCATGACTACCGTAGTATGACACGAAAGAGAATCGACAAATCTTTTGTTCATCAGTCATTGAATCGACAAAATGACAGATGAACAAAAGATTTGTCGATTCTCTTTCGTTTCTACGGTAGTCATGCTAAGCGGGCTGAGGATCTTGGCGAAGTGACATTTTATTAGCTGTAACGATTAAGGAACATAATATGAAATTATGCTT
Source organism: Xestia sexstrigata (assembly GCA_941918905.2). Lineage (NCBI taxonomy): Eukaryota > Metazoa > Arthropoda > Insecta > Lepidoptera > Noctuidae > Xestia > Xestia sexstrigata. Next base: position 6,442,146 of record OW799229.2, read on the forward strand.
ATATTGAAAGTCATTGTGTCATAAGGAAAGCTTTCAACGCAACGCCCGTCTTCATGCAGACAACACCTGCGTCATGACCCTAGCCCACCTGTTCTGATGTATGACATAAATATGACCCAACCAGTTCTCATCAGCATAGCATACATTTTCGCCAACCTCAGCGATGCCTGTATTTTTATCAGGGACGTCATTATCATCTTTTTACCCTTATTTCATTTAGGGTACTTGAGGTCCGCTCACGTTGGGCCTGTGGACGGTGGGCTATGGGCTAGCTCGCCGTCCGTCCGTCTCATGACGACAGGCCGTGTCGACGACGCGTTCGTCAGCAAAAAGGAAGGGGTCCGCAAGGACCGATGCCTGCCGGGGTTGCGGGACTGTTCGAAAGAGATACCGTGGCCCCGGAACACAAAGGGCGATGAAGGAACATGGATGGGTTTTAGTCAGTAAAAGTCTGACACTCCCTCCTGCTTCAATCACACATAATTTGCCTACATTTTTTTTTGAATTTTTATGTTACAGCGAATTTTTTTTCCCTTTAATTTCGTGATTCTCCTCTACCAAAGGCTAGCTATCATTGCTATCAGAAAAAATGATTTCAAGCACCAAAAAGGTCAAATACTTACCCCTCTAATCTCTTTTAACTGGTCACACCAAACCATTACACTGACCACAAAGACAGCTACTCACAACACATCCCCCCTCCATTTTGATATACAATTTCATCCACAGGGGTTGAATTTAGCAAGTAATACTGTCAGGTGGTACCGTTGTATGCTTTTTCCCGGTATGGACGGGCGTCGTCTGTAGCCCTAGTAACCGACGGTGTATCGATCCGGCGGGTAGTGATGTGCCTTTCGGGGAGTTGTCGATATCGATGGTTTTAAAACACGTGGGTGACGATAACGATTGACACCGATCATTGGGGATAAGACAAAGAAAATCTCACACTCCCCTGAGTGTGGAATTTTTCCACCCCAGTGGTCTCAATTCGTGACCTAAGAAAAGTCTAAATGTATATTTAAACGTGTATTTTTTTTGTTCATTTTCGCAGATTGGGTGGGATTCCCGGATGTTGCGGAGGTGGATGCGGTGGAAGCTGAATATTAATTGTATTGCATCTGTCTGTAACCTACTAACACTAGAATTTAAAGTAAAATTGTTACTAACCCTATGACTCCGGTCTCAAATAAAAACTTTATATTCTATTCTACGTATATTTACGTGACGTGATTGGGCGAGTACCTGTCAGTTAATTTAGTTTGTTCCGGGATTTTAATCAAAAGCAGATCTTTTGTTGTTGTTATTGGATGGCAAACTGACTGGCTGTCAAACGGATTTAAAGTGCCTATCGACGTCTATTGGCATTTGTTTTTGTCAGAAGTATGGCATACGCGTTGCCATCCCAAAAACAAAGCTTATGTGTCTGTAATTAAACTGAAAACTATACCCTTCAAAATGGAAGACAGTAACACTTTTCGGCGGTAGCACTAAGTATGAGATTGCCCAATATTTTGATCCTGATTCTGATCATGGCCCAATATTCAGACACACATAATTATTCAATAAAAAATATCGATAAAATCTATCGACACTAATACCTGTCTCGCTTCCCCCGTCCCTACACAGCTCAATGCTATATTTTGATAATTAAGGAAACAAACTGTAGGAGTTTGTGAATTGTGAGCTTTCCAAGATTTCACTAATATTGCGCGTATGCTTAATTGGCAGCGCCCTGAAAATATTTACTAAATATTATAATACATTTGGCATGAGGAATGAGGAAAGCCCTTCGTGTGACTTATGGATGTTATTTGTGAATGATTTCAGAACGTTACATTGAGAGAGAGATGTAGGTAAGTTTTTATTGACGACCCGAATGGCGCAGCGGTAGTGAGGCTGCCTTACGTTCTTAGGGTCCCGGGTTCGAATCCCGGTCGGAGCAAATGTTTGTGTGATGAACATGGGCATTTGTTTCCGAGTCATGGATGTTTATATTTATATTAAGTATGTATTTACAAACAAAAATTATTTATGTAGTATATCAACTATCTGGTGTCCACGACACAAGCCTCGTTGCTTAGTGTGGCACTGGATGGCGCTGTGTGTAATGTCCAGCGATATTTATTTTTATTTATTTATTTTCGTTTGCTTGGTTTTACATTGTTCACGTTAGCCCCATAATCATTTTATTGTTACATAACATAACATCACGCCTGTAATCCCCGAAGAGCTGGGCAGAGATGTACCTAATAGTACACCTACATTTCGCAGTTATTTTTGTTGTCTTTATTGTGTGGTTAGTGTCTAACCTGGTGTGTGTCACCCATGGGCCTCTGACTTGACTTAACGTGCCGTCAAGAAATATCTCTCAGACTTGCTGGTTACGTCACGATGTTTTCCTTCACCGAAGCAAGTGATAATAGGGAATATGCATAAATTTTCTTTTTTTTTTTCGATACGGAATGTTAAAGTACTTTAAAATAATTACAAAAAGCGAAAACAAGACATGATAAATCGGCCAAACAACGCAAAAGTTATAACCATTTAAATTTTTGTTTCTATCTCTTTCTAGATAAACGGAATTTAGTATGGATTTTGTACGTCGATGCAGCGAATGACGTCATTCGCTGTATCGGATATCTCTGTCTAATCAGCAGTTTCAAATGCTTATAACTTAGTATTTTTTATCAATATTAAAAAAAAAATACTTTGCTATTTCTGATGTTAATACGCCTGGTTTAGAGTGATAAAAAAAATCATGCATATAACCTATTACTCGTATACAATACGCACATGAATTCGAAAAATCAGAGGTCTTGGGTTCGAACTCGAGAGCTGATTCGGCAGTCCGAAGGTCCTAATGCTGTCAACCGGGTACAAGTTCAGACACCGAGGCTGCTACTGAGAATTACTAGATGGAAAAACCCAATACATTTTGTCCGACCTGGGAATCGAACCTAGGACCTCATGCCCAGTAGTCGAGATTGCGACCACTAGACAAACGAAGCAGTCAGAATTCTTATTCTTTATTTTGCACAAAATTGCAAAATTAAAACTATAGTAAGTAAGATCGCAATAGCGGTAATTGCCCTTTCCCTAATAACTCTTCGTACGAACCAAAACCAATAAACCATGTATCGTTTTTCATATGTTAAAGATATATGACGATTCAATACTTTAACAGGCTTATTTTTGGATTTCAAAATTAAGAACTTTAATAAATGTAGGTGGGTCAATGACCGCCATTGCGATCTAAACTGGCACTTACTATATCATATTTTTTTTCCATTTTTGTGTGTCAATTTTATTTTAAACAGGTAAAATTTTAAACAAGTCACTTGTCTGCCTACCCCCAAAATTGACTGAAAACGTAAAGTACAGTTGTTTAATAATTCTTCAAATTATTTGCTCTAATAATACAGCCGTGGAGCCAAGTCCCCGATGTTGCCAACCGAAAATATTTACCCCGATTTTAGGGATAAAATGAACTTCGACATTATAAGGTAATATTAACTTAAGGGGTAACTTTTTAGCAGAATTTGAAGGTTTTCGTTTGTTTTGCAAAGTAATATAAAGATTTTAATTAGCTAGAATACTGGAGTTAGGAAAATTTACTGAAATTATGATATTTCTTTTCATAACTTTGAAGTTCTTGTGTGATTTCTGAATTAATGTTTTTTCACTAAAGATATTTAGTAAAACTACTTTGCTTAGTTTATATTAAACTCTAGACATAAGGCAACTGAGTGCCTATATACTATTGTATACATATATAGATTTGACAAGTTTCAAACTGGATAAAAAATACCATGTTTAAGCTCAAAATTACTAAAAACATGTTAAAATGTTCTACTACTATCTAGCAACACAGTTAAAAGCTTGATCGTTTTCATTGCAAAGTGCAATGAAAGTAAACAGGGGGTGAAACGGGGTGAAACTGGGGGTAACGCATACATTATACCCACTTAGTAGCAATAATATTGGGGGTGTATTTAAAATGGTATGATGAGAGTCTTTATTTTATAACTTTTATTTATTTCGAAATAAAGAAGTGTTTGTTTAAACGAATACATACTTAACTTGATAATTGTCATTTGATTGTTATTGGTGTCATTCAATCATTTTTTTTTTCATCTTTTGCTCAGAATAGTTACAGCACTGATGACAATATTTGTGTCACTTGTTTAACATCTTTTTTTTTGAATATATAAAATTTTCTTACCTTTGTAGAGATTCTTTTTTTAACTTATATTTGTGAATGAGTGAACATTGTAGGCTTTGTAGATCCCCAGATGCTTGTTAACTTTGGTTAAATATGTACTGTTTTACGTTTTTTGTATAGTAAGCATCGACCTATTGTCGGGCCTACGCTGTCCCCCCATACTTAACTACCAATGCTGTAAAAAAATGATATTGTAATACCTACCTAATGATTTGAAAAGAGTAACCATAATTTTTTTTGCAGGTTCTTCTCCATGGAAACAACCAACGCGAACCGTGCACCTTTTCGACTTTTTTTAAGTGCCCATCAAGGCATATGTGAAATAAATTTTTTGATTTTGATTTTGATTTTTGGTGACAAACCAACAGAGGAGCCAAACCAAGTGACATTCTATCAGCGATAGTCATCATCACCTGCCTAGCCCTGTTCTATGTTGGGGTCGGCTTCCAGTCTAACCGGAGGCACCTGAATCCCAGTATTTTACATGGGGCGACTGCCTATCTGACCTTCACAACCCAGTTAGTACTGGGTAATACGATACCCCTTGGTAAGACTGGTTGTCAGACTTTCGGGCCACTGACTACCTGTAACGACTGTCAAAGATCTACAAATGACAGCCGAAACCAACAGCTTAACGTGCTTTCCAAGGCACGGTGGAAACTCGGTATGTAATGGGCGGTCACCAATCCATGGTTCAACCTAGGTAAGCCCGGCTTAACCTTAAGATCGACTCGAGCGGCTGTTATTATTTAGCCACGAGCGCCTCTTCTATCAGCGATAATGATGTTGGAAAAATCCAACTTCCTCTAATATTATAAATGCGAAAGTTTGTGAGGATGTATGGATGTCTGGATGTATGGATGTATGGATGTATGGATGCATGGATGTATGGATGCATGGATGTATGGATGTATGGATGTATGGATGTATGGATGCATGGATGCATGGATGTATGGATGTCTGGATGTATGGATGTATGGATGTATGGATGTATGGATGCATGGATGTATGGATGTATGGATGTTGGATGTATGGATGCATGGATGTATGGATGTATGGATGTATGGATGTATGGATGCATGGATGCATGGATGCATGGATGTATGGATGTCTGGATGTATGGATGTATGGATGTATGGATGCATGGATGTATGGATGTATGGATGTATGGATGTATGGATGCATGGATGTATGGATGTATGGATGCATGGATGTATGGATGTATGGATGTATGGATGCATGGATGTATGGATGTATGGATGTATGGATGTATGGATGCATGGATGTATGGATGTCTGGATGTCTGGATGTTTGTCACTCATTCACTCAAAAACTACGGACTACGAACGGATTTGGATGAAATTTTGCACACAGATAGTTTATAACCTGGATTAAAACATAGGATACTTTTTATCTCGGTAGTAAGATCCCATGGGACAATTATTATCAAACTTCAGGCAGGCGAAGCCGCTGGCAGAAGCTAGGCTAGTAGTGTAGAATATATTTGGATTGACTTACTACCGCAATTTAAGTCGTTGTAGGAATACGAAATGGTACAGTCATTTGGGTCTGAAAAAAGAGGCTATTTATTTAATTTGGGAAAACAAGTAGTTTTATAGATTTTGATGTACACTTTCCGAATTTCAACTTTGCTACCTCGTATTTTTGCCACCTAGAAGCAGTTTCAGAAAAATGGCACCCAAACGTTGCCTAAAGCCTTGACAATATCTTCTTTCCGATAAAGATACTTACCGATAAATATTCTTCCGTTAGACTCATTTTACGATAAAAATCTGAGTGTTAGGAAGTTTTAGAATGACCTCCACCACCCAGTTACTAGATACAACGATACCTCTTGGTAAGACTAAGATCTTAATGCTCTACTAAAGGGTGTAAATAGACCCTTAACGAAGCCGAAAGGCACTTGTTCTCTCCGTCATTAGACCATACCTGGAAACCTACTAGTTACGGAGATATTGGAGGTCAAAGTTCCAACTTTTTCACTTTTTTTTTCATATAATAGGCGAGACGACAAAAAAAACGAATTAGTCCGTCAGTTAGATTATCAAAAAATATTTGACCCGTGTTTTTTCTTTTGTTACGTAAACCAAAATTGACGAAGATATGACGCTTTTAAAATTCTCAATACGTCACGCCTAGGTATAATTTTTACCTAGTTCTGACGTCACGAGCCCCCACTCCCGAGTTTTGATGCGTTTTATCTCTGTCAATATTCATTGATTTACAAAAAAAAAATACGTGTCCATTAATTTCCAATTCTCTAACTGACGGACTAAATAGATTTGCAATTTTTTGACACTGTCGTCATGCCTATTGTTTTTAAGGTCATAACTTTACTTTTTAATACCTCCATAACACGTTTACTATTAAATGCGTCCATAAGCACAATGTTATGAGTGCGTTACATTGATTTTCACCGTAAAACGTAATATTTCGGATCATCCCAAAAAAAGTTTCCCAGTAATAATTTTTGCGTAGAGTTACTTTTTGATATACAGAATGCTTTGTTGACGGCTTCGTGAAGGGTCTGCTTACACCTTGTATACGCTTACAATGAAACTTAAAAGTTAGACAAGACGAAAGTCACGATGAATAGTAATTCTTTATATAAATTTCACTGAATTCAATACAAAACTATACCACAAAATAAAGACAAGCCAATCCCACGACTCTGCGACTGACTTATTCATCAACCTATGGAAAATGGTATAAAGCTAATAATTTATACATTCTGTCGGCTACCACATGTCAGCTAAATCATTGTGTCGTTTGGTTCCGTCGAGGTCTGCTTGTGGGGCTTATACTAGCTGTTAACGTGACTTTGCCTGCGGAAATATGGATTATTATATTGGGTTTGATGTTAAAGTATTTGTGCATTCTACTTCCTGGTTACCTTAATATTATTATTAAGTTTGTGAGGATTGATGGATGGATGGATTGATGGATGGATGGATGGATGGATGGATGGATGGATGGACGGATGTTTGTTACTCTCTCACTCAAAAACTAGTAAACGGATTTGAATGAAATGGAATAAATCTGAATTGAACACATTATATATAGAATTCTTTTTTATCCCGGTATCCCCGTGGGATAATTATTGAACTCTATGGAGGCGAAGCCACGTGCATAAACTACCTATCTATAATTTTAGGCAGGAATAATTTATTTAGTACTTTTGAGCATGTGTTTCTTTCAAAGTTGAGTTTTCCTAACTTTACTATATTTGCAGATTTCTTAGTTCATTTACTAATTTCAGTGAAACCTATATAAATTAAACATGTCACGAGCCAATTGGAAAAATAGTCTTTTCTAAGAACTTCAAATTCAAAGGAATTTATCAAAGGAATCTTTCATAGATTTAAATAATCCTGATATTAGTTACTAATTTTGCGACAGGTCAGTGTACGCATTTCGGTAGGCTATATTCTAAATATTACGTTTACTGCGTCATTCTAGACTTATATTTATTTTAAGCAAGCGTGCTCCACCCTCGGCCGTATCTTCGCTTCACATCAGGCGAGTTGCGGCCAAACGCAAGCCTATTTAGTACCACAAGAATTTGTGTCGTACCCGGCTACTGAAAAGTCGAGCTCTATTAAATTCGGAGTTTTCAAGGTAAAATCAACTCTTCCTATTGTTGGCTATAATAACGAATCGATTGACACCTTATTCATCAAAATCGGATGAATAGTTTAGGGGCTACGGAGGTACATACGTAAATACAAACATACATGTCATACTACATACATAGACTGCCAAAATCATAACCCTTTCTTTTGGCTTCGCCATAGTCGGGTCAAATTACTTAACGTATGATATTCTCTAAATCAATAGCAATCCAAAAAATATTACCACAGTTTGTTGTCAATATCAGTTCCTTAATTTTGGTTAGGCCAAAGCCCTTATTTACAACGCTTCGATTCGATTTTCGATTTGGAAAGTCGTATATCTATCTTTTTTTGACATTACGAAATCGAGCGAGATAGACATGTGACTTTCCGAATCGAAAATCGAATCGAAGCGTTGTGAATAAGGGCCCTGCAGGCCTAGCCAAGTTACAAACGTTTAATATCGATTCTCTTTCTACAATCGTTAACGCCTCGGCGTAAGAGATTGTAGAAACCGCAAAATTGCTAGCCAAGTTGACAGGACTGAGTCGATCGCTCGTTCTCTTGTCTGTAAAAAAAACCTACACTTTAGTCTATGGTGAGCGTTCCTACCAAAAAGTATAGCGATCAACATTGTAGAAACGATAACATTCTATTCTATCATTTTGAACGATGTAAACTTGTCTACGAATTTTCTATTCGTTTGTGTTGATCACGTGATTTAACGTTGAGATGATGTCATTCCCATTCATTTGAATAGTTTTCTACTAGCGTTAACGATTGTAGATTGTCAACTTGGCTAGGGGTGCTGGTATAATAATACAGGGTGTAAAAGACCTCATCACGAAGCCGTCAACCAAGCATTCTGTACATCAAACTAAGTAACTTAACGCAAAAATTTTTCCTGGGAAACAACTTTTTTTTTGGGGTGAAAAATCAAGTTTTGTGGTAGAACTCAATGTAACGCACTCAAAACATTGTGCTGATGGATTGAATAGTACGGGGTTCGTGGAGATGTTTAAAGTAAAAATCTTACATTAAAAACTTGTATTTAAAAAAAAAACTTGTCAAATAGTTGGAACTTTGACCCCCAATATCTCCGTAACTAAAAGGTTCCCAGGTATGGTGTAGAACAAAAAAATGATCGCAATGACGGGGAGAACAAGTGCCTTTCGGCTTCGTTATGAGATGTTTTACACCCTTATAATAATAGTAGTATAGTATATATAGTATAGTATATAATAATATTTAAGCAGGTCACAGTAAAACAATAGCATTTTCTGAACTCAGCTCAGTTTTTTCCCCATCGATATTTTCAATGTACAGAACTCAAACTCAAACTCAAACTCAAAGCATTTATTTCAATTAGACCATTACGGCACTTTTGAATGTCAAAAATACAAAAAAGAAAATCAAAGCTACAGTCCCAGTCACAAGGCATAATAACTTGAGAAAGTACTGTAGTTGCCCATTCCCTAGCGTAGATCTCTATGGAGAAGAACGGGCAAGAAACTCCATGGACACTCTTTTAAAATCAAAATATTGTTACAAAATCTTGGTTACATCTTTAATTTTGAGATTATACATATATGTGAGAACGATGTAGAAAGACGTGCACACTAAGAGCGTCCAGAGTAAAAGATTAGATCAACAGTCAAACAGACACAAGTGACAACAGTTTCGATATATATAATCTTACGATACATAAGGGGCATGATAAATATCTCACGATTGAATCCTTCTAAGGTAAATTCTTGAGCTTCAGGGTATCTTGAAATGGGAACATAAAAGGTGCGTGGACTAGTGCTTTTAGTGTTTGTACTAGATTAGTCGTGTTTTATTTACAAGTCTACTGCTTATATTGTCGACACGAACTAAGAAAGAAATAAAAAATAAAGTTAAAAAAACTATAACCCGACTAAACAAGTAGGTTCTATAACTAAAACCCGACCACTGTATGAAGTCGGATAAAATGTAGTCTATGTTACCAGGACTACAATAACGAAACGATTGACACTTTGCTCATCAAAATCGGATGAATAGTTTTGGCGCTACGGAGGAACATAGTAGTATTACGTAAGTACAAACATACATACTTAAACTGCTAAAATCATAACCCTTCCTTTTGGCTTCGCCGTAGTCGGGTAAAAACGAAAAAGTACTAAACAATAAAATTAGATTGTACTAAAAAAATAAATCAAAACTGCGTCTGCTAATAAGTCCAGGGTTCGATTGTTGGATCAGGCAAAGTGTTATTGGGTTTTCCATCAGGAATTTCTCAATAGCAGCCACGCAATCTGAATTTTTGACTCGTTGATGATAATAGGCTCGCCCCTTATAATAATAATAATAATAAATCCATTTATTTCAGGTAAATAACACCCATTGTCAAATAAAAATTAATAAAAGATAAAAACATCATTACAAAACAATAAAATAAAATCAGACTCAATCAACTAGAATTAAATTAAATTATAGAAATAAAACAAAACAAATTAAATCAAATTAATCCAAAATCTAAGTCAACAAATTAATAAATCAGAATAAAATAAACAAATCAAATAAAATTAAATTAAAAAATAATCGTAAATGTAAAATTAAATAAAATGAAATGAAACGATGTGATTAATTGTTATTACTTGGGACTTAGAAAATAACTGGCGAAATGTAGGTGTCCCTAGATAGACTTTGCCTAACGCTTCGGGAATAACATTACCTACGAAAGGAAAAAAAAAAAAACCAGTAAAATATAAATTGTTCCTGTACAAGGCCTACAGGCAAACTAATCAGCAAGGTGGTAGCGGAGTCAGCTGCGTCACCTTGTTGACTTCCTAATATCTTTACTGGGTTATCGTTGAGCATGATCAACTAGATTCTATTTCTAGGCCGGGCAAAGTAGTGTCCGGTTGATGACTCGCTCGTTATCACATGGGAGTGGAAATTGAACTAAATAGCGAAATGTAGGTTTACTAAAAGTACAGAGGTGTACCCTTGAAGGTTCGGTGAATACGGACAAATTGCGTAAGCGGCTCCGGATTCTGATAGACGATAATATATGTTTGCTGATGAATGGAAGACGATATTAATGGAATGTTTGTGGTTCTGTGAGAAGACCGAGTAAAAGGATTAGGTATTTAATTTAGTGTTAATGGTTTCATCACTGCGATCTCCAATCCGCCTGCCAAGCGTGGAGATTACGGCAAATTCCTCCCATCATGGGAGAGGCTTATGTCCAGCAGTGGGTGTTATGGGCTGTTGTTGTTGTTGTTGTTTTGTTGTTAATGGTTTTAAATACTGTACTAGATAAATAAATAAATGTACAGACGTCAGTCAACACATCAAACTACCTGAAACTGTCAAATTTTCCGAATCAACCTTGAACCTAATGGTATAACGATAAAGTTGAAAATCTATTAAAGTAATTTGACAGATTGTAGTGTGTTGGCGATTGCACTAAAGTGTCCGTCAGTGTTCGTTCTGTCTCACCGCGCACAGGTTTGACCAAAACTTCTGAAAATTTACATTTTGCTAACCTAATCTTTAGGGGAAAAAGTAAAAAAAAGCGAGAATTGATGTCTTTGTAATTTCTGCATTGTTTTTAAAATCATCACCCATCTGCGATTCCTCTGGTTTTGCATATGTATGATAGGCGGCATTGACCATCACTGGAAGAGCCAAACTAGCTCATAACCCGTACGTCTTTAGTAGATAATTACGTACTTGTTATTTAAGGAGGGAATAGTCATGACGACAGTATCAAATAATTGCAAATCTATTTAGTCCGTCAGCTAGAGTATTGGAAATTAGTGGACACGTATTTTTTGTTTTTGTAAATCAATGAATATTGACAAAGATAAAACGCATCACTCGGGAGTGGGGGCTCGTGATGTCAGAACTAGCTAAAAATTATACCTAGGTGTGACGTATTGAGAATTTTAAAAGCGTCATATCTTCGTCAATTTTGATTTACGTAACAAAAGTAAAAACACGGGTCAAATATTTTCTGTTAATCTAACTGACGGACTAATTAGTTTTTTTTGTCGTCTCGCCTATTTTATACATACAGAAGAAGAACTGTACATAAATGTATATTTCTATTCTAGTATACTGTTAGCATCTATAACAGATAAATTTCAGCGCGCATATTATCATTAAAGTCATGTAAAGGTTCCACCGAAAAGCAAAAATATTTAAAAGAAACCATTCGAATTCTACCCAAGTGTTGCCATCATTAAAATTCAATGCAAAATCCCGTCTTCTTGATTGAAGTCTACATTTCTTAAGGTCATGAACCCCAACGTATATGGTCTGTAACCTACTAAAATGGTAAAACGACATCGTTAGGCAGAAAATGTAAGTTTTATACAGTAAAATAAGAACATAAAAAATAAAAGACAGATAAATGTATGGGTCTTTACATACAAAACGTGTATGTAAATGCTGACAGGCGTGCGCACTCGACGAAAGACGGACAGAGACTGATTTGAATTTTTGAATTTCGAACGCACGCTGCCGCGCAAGCGCATTGAATTGTGAATACTTAGGGTGCGCATGAGTTTTGTATCTTTTAGGAATTTAAACTTATTTTTTTTTTTCAAATCATAAATAATTTGTAAAAACAGTAAGTACTTTATTATTTGGTTTTATATGTGGAAACTGGTCACCACCACATGTATAAACACCTTCTGAAATAAGAAGTGGTTAGTTCAAATACATATAATATGCTTCGGCCACCTACAATGCATCTCCCAAAATATCACATGGAACAGTATTGTGTTAGAAAAATTGCACAAGCCCTTTTTACGACACTCGAGTAATTACACATTTTTATCTAAATGATCTTCTATATGATTTGCACGAAGATGAATGACTACTTATGGAATGAATCGTGAGGATTTTAGATCTACCGAATTCACTCACTAACATATAACGCATAGCTAAAACAGCTGGGTCCAAAGACATAAAATAAAAACCAAGTGTTCCTTTTTAACGAACGTGAGTTCTAAGGATTTTTAAAACTCACAATTTAAAGAGGTTTAATGAGAAATTAAAAGTATTTTCTCACTAACTTCCGTACAAACTTCATTGCACAAGGCTTATTTTCCTATAGCTCTAAGAAAAATCTTCAGCTTCATGGTATATCCCAATATTTCTCCAAAACATGGTGTCTGTGGTCAGCGCAGCAGCCGTAACAGCATATCTCAGACTTAACTATTTGAGGATCATGTCGTATTAGTTCACATTTTGCGGCATATTGACTCCGGTAGAGTTGAGCCTGTGGTAAACAAACTTAAGATTATTTGGTTTACCACCAAGGAATGATAATCAAGTGGTGTGACCGTCGGCCTACCAAGTCATAGGTCTCGAGTTCAAACCCAAGATACGGACCTCTGATTTTTCGCATTCATGTGTGTGTTGTATAATTATCACTTGCTACAGTGAAGGAAAACATCGTGAGGAAACCAGCGTGCCTGAGAGATGTTTATGGACGGCATGTAAAGCCGAGTCAGAGGCCCAAAAAGAGCGGCATAAAAACTGTGACACAGGAATATCGTATTGGGATTTTGCGGTCAGATAGGCAGTGGCTTCATGTAAAATACAGGTATTCAGCTGTATCCGGTTTGACTGGAAGTCGACCCCAACACAATTGGGAAAAGATTAGGTAAATTATGTCTCAGCCAAAACTCCAGCCACCATGTTATTCATAACCATCAACATCATTATCTTGCCTTTATCCCAATTCATTTGTGGTCGGCGCAGCATGTCTTCTTCTTCCATACTTCTCTATTACTCGTCATCTCATCAGATACCTTCTTTCTTGCAATATTATTTATAAACATCCCTATAATATTTCCCCAAGCCATGTTGTATCTGGTCAGTGCACCAGCCACAGAAACATACTTTAGAATAGAATAGAATAGAATAATATTTATTTGCCTAAAAACATGGTATAAAAAGATGGTCAAATACAAAAGAAAACAAGAGCATTATATGTTTTTGCTCAACAATGATAAGCGTGCAAAATTTTCAAGACAATTATTTAACATTTACTGTCAAAGAAGTCTTTGACACTATAAAAATTACGACTACACAACCATTCATGCAATTTATCCTTAAATTAACCTACATTTAGCATTTTGAGGTTTAGCGTTTTGAGGTTTTAGGTGAGGTAGACGAAGCTATATTTGGATATTTTTGATTTTGATATGTGATATATGATATGCATTATAACTTAAATTACCTATTGTCCTGATCGTCCATAGTCATTTGAAACCAGAGGGCCTCAGTAGCGAAGGATCAATTTTTGTAAGAGGTAAGCCAGAGTACACATCTTTAATGTGATTTTATTATTTGTATAGAATAGTGACTGTGCCATTTTTCAAAGGGAAGCCGGTAGGAATCCAGTTGTATGGATCCTTCGCCACTGGGGCCTAGAGAAGTGACATCCGCTTTTATGTCAGAGTTATTGCTAAAAGAATGTCACTTTGTCTAGTCTTTAAGAAATTATCATTAACACTGAAAACAGGATTTATTAAACATGTTCACTATTTGTTTAAGAAGTTGATTTACAATATGAACTTCTTTCGAACTTTTAAAAACTTTCAAAGTAAACAACTTTTATCCCATCCCTATTTGATATCGTACTTACCATCAGCTCATACAAAACCTAAGAAGGCCTACATAACGAACAGTTATAAATAACTACAGATATATTATCTCCCTCTATGAAATATAGTCATACTGCCTTCGAAATCTGGTTCTGACTGTCTTTTTGGGAATAAAATGGACGTAACTGGATTTAAATGGAAGGTTTTCTGTGAAGCGAATATCATAGTGATTATAACCGACTTCAGAAAAAGGGTTTTTCAATTCGAAGCTTACTTTTTAACGATTTCTATTATGAAGCATAACATTGTGACTATACAAAGTGTCACTTTGCATCCTGATCAAATTCAAGGAGGTACTCGTATCTATGCTAATGATTCTCGACCCAAATCGATAGTAAAATAAAATGTTTTTTTTTTTCTTATTTACGGAAATCTGTAAGTGCAAACCATGATCATCATCATAAGCCTAAGTGCAAACCACCCATAAGTATTTTACTTTTTTATTATTATTGTGACATTTAAAGTTTTTTTTTTTTTTGACATTCGTTTTATAAATTATTGTTAATTTTATTTACTTATTGTGAATGTGAGGACCATGTGGGTGATATATTTTATTTTATTTTTTTCCCCACGACTGATAAGAGACCTACCCAAATGTCCTTTCTTTGGTATTGTTCGTCGTTTCGTTGAGCTCCTTGAGTTATAAGCCGAGCTACACGATAACTGACAAATGCTTGCACTGACTGGACAGGTCCACTCAAATCTGTGTGGTTCTTTCTTCAAAAGACCATCTCAGACACTAATCTGCATAGCTCATCTGAATTGAACAAGATTATGTCTGGACTTCAAAAGAGACTATGACCTCTGAGTTTGTTTCTGCTGTTTCTTCTCAGAGTAGTCAGGTACAAAACACCGGCCCCATCTAGTTTAAAAAAAAAATGACGTGTAAAAGTGTTTGTAAGAACCTACTTGCAAAAATAAACATCATTTCATTTTATTTCATATTAAAACGCAGTCCGTCTGTAACTGGCCATATAACCACGCCTTCACACCCACAAATAAACGCACACAGAAAGATGTCGCGCGATGGATGATTCTTCTATTAATTTCGTTTTATTCTGAAATAATACAATTTAAAATAGCAGTTTTATTAATTATTTGACCGGGTATCGTAATTTAAATTGATTATTTATGTCGCTCCTGAATCCTGAGCTCCTGAATTTTGACTAGGATGCAAAACAACACTTTGTGTTAGGTCTATCTATGCATACACGAAATCTCTTAAAGGGGTCATTGTACGGGGCTGCGGGACTGTTTGAAAGAGATACCGTGGCTCCGGAACACAAAGGGCGATGAAGGAAAATGGATGGGTTTTAGTCAGTAAAAGTCTGACACTCCCTCCTGCTCCTCCCAGAGCGGGAGGAGTCATTTGATGATTTCCCATCCGAAAAAAAGGGGTCATTGTACTCATCATTAAGAACAACTTTTACTATGGGACAAAACACAGAATCGCAAAAAAAAAACACCTGTTCCATATCTCGTCAAAATGTATAGAACAGCTGATATTTTCTTCACCGCTGTAAGATGCCTGCCTGGTTCGAACCCAAAACAACACTCGGGGCCGTTAGGGCTAGACCACCACAGATCCATAGTGGTATATTCTCTTGCCCCCTTGTTAACACATAACTTCTCTAAACAAGTTCAAACGCGGTTAGTTACTAGTTCAGTGGTTCCCAACCTTTCTTGGACCAGGGACCAATTTGGTGTCTTTATTGTTAGCAGGGGCCATAAGGTCCTAGATAAACATACAACGACCAGGATTATGTCTAGGGGGGTGAATCTTTAACTCACACAATGCAAAAATTTATGTTAATGTTAATGGGATGAAAACCTTTAGAATTAAGATAGTGAAGGATACAAAAGCGATCGAAGTGAGCTCGAAATAAGGTAGTAGATTCTAAAAATTTGAGCACCTCGCCCCTGATAGGTTCAATTTTGAGTTAATTAGAAATTTATTTAAAATTTATTTGTAAATTTTGTTATAATTGCAAGTTAAAAAGTATGAATAACATTTTAACCTTTCACGGACCCCTATTTGAGGCTCCTGCGGACCACCGGTGGTCCTTGAACCACAGGTTAGGAACCTCTGCAATAGTTACTCTACTTCCTACCAACGACATCGTTTAGCACGTCATTCAAGTAAAAATAAACTAGCCGTTTAAGGTATTTTCTGAAGAATGTTAGAGTTACGTAAACGCCACGTCACTTACCGTAGAGAGCTATTAGATGTACTAATTGAATGTGCAAACGCCCTTAGAGGTAGGAGCAGTGCACACTATATGATTTGTTGGAATTCCTGTTTTAAAATGACATTATAAATTAAGAAGAGACTCTCTGTGTTCTATGTGTGTTCTGTTTAGTGGTGTACATAATAAAGAGTATTCTATTCTATTCTATTCAATATCTAAAGTTTAAATACAAAAGATTTGTAAAAATCGGAATATGCGTACGGTCAGCCAAGCTACACGCAAAATACATTGTAAAATGTAAAACAAATAGCTTGGTCGACCATACGTATTGGTTTTGTGCCTGGTTGATGGCTTACCTCCTCCGATGGTGTACTATTAGGTACACCTCTGCCCAGCCCTTCGGAGATTACAAGCATGATGTTATGTTATGTTTCACGAGTGGCGTCAATGCTAGTTCTTTCTCTATAAGATAAGAGGTCACTGCCCTGCGTGACAATTTCAGATACCATTATGACACGCTGATCACCCATTCTCCCCACTATTGTGTATCTAAAATCCGATTTGCATGTATTTTCCTCCACATTCAGACGTACATATCCCATAATCTTCCCTTTCAAAGCTTGCATGTACCTACGTCTGCAAAGACGGGTGAAACTCGAAAACAATAGGTTTAAGCCAAACCCGGCCTTTGTGCTGACTCCTAAGGTATTTACTTTTGACCAGCTGTGTGAGGTTGGCGTAGGTGGATACAGATGTATACTTACATTTATCCTGGAAAAGTTGTTTTCATCGTATGTGTTATTCAGTAGCAGTGATAGCCTAGTTGTGTGACCGTCGGACTGCTGAGTATGCCATAGATCTCGAGTTCGAACCCAAGTTACACACCTCTCGAGAACCTCACGTCCCGGCCGCCGCGGGTAACGCCCCGGGCTTCGGGGGCCACCGTAGTCACGGGCCTGTCGACGGTGAGCTATGGGCTATCTCGCCGTCCGTCCGTCTCATGACGACAGGCCGTGTCGACGGCGCATACGTGTTCCACGCGCGCTTCAAAGAAGGCCATGGGGCCGATGCCTGCCGGGGCTGCGGGACTGTTTGAAAGAGATACCGTGGCCCCGGAACACAAAGGGCGATGAAGGAATATGGATGGGTTTACGTCAGTAAAAGTCTGACACTCCCGCCTGCTCCGCCCAGAACGGGAGGGTTTATTTGATGATTTCCCATCCGGAAAAAAAAGGCTCTGATTGATTGATTCATGAGCGTATTGTATTAATTATTACTTGCTTTTTGGCAAAGGAAAACATCGTGAGGAAACCAAAACAGTATGCCTGAGATATATTTCTCGACGACACGTAAAGCCAAGACAGAGACCCATCAGGGGCGGCATAAAAACTCTGACACTGGTTAGGCACTAACCATACCATAAAGAAGAACAAACACTTAGAATTATCACATTGTTATTGAGTTGGTTTCCTCTGTTATTTTTAAGAGTGTTATACCGGCCTCACCAGATAGTTGAAAAAAAAAAGAAAACTGTTTTTCATATATTTATGCAAAATGAACATCGTTTATCATTTACATAAATTGGCGAAATACACTTCGAAGAAAATAGGATAAAAGTTTTCTATTAAAACCACCAAAAAATTCCACCTGTCTGTACCATCCATCTCATAAACGGCTAGCTCCTAATGTATTGAACAAGCCGTCTGTCCGCGCCTCTTTAGCGCGTCGTTTGTGAGCGACTCAATCGACTCCTGCGCAACGAAGCGGTATATTTAGTTTTGTGATAAATAGTTCAGTGTGGTTGTTAGGTGGACGAGTATGGATGGATGGATGCTGTTATTTATAGGTGGGATGTTACCGTGATATTGGGCACTATTATGCCTAATACTCGTATGTGGTAAATAATGAAGTCAATTTGAAGTATTCCTTACTAGAGCATTTAGTTGCTTTTGTTAGAATAACTGTTTTAAGTTTATAAACGCAACCTATTTCGTCACTGGCAATGCAGTGACATCTATTATTTATGATTTTGGACAACTTTGTCCTCTCTATGGTTTGCCATCGATGTGATTGTGTGTGCTCTTTGATCGTTCTAATATAATTAAATAAATCCTGTTGTATCTCCAATGAAAGTTTTCTTTTCTGTCCGAATATTCCAACAGCATTATCTGCTTTAGCAGTACTAGAGCATTTTGGGACTACAAATGTGTGAACTTATTAGATGACTATTTTATGAAAACGTCGTTCGGGATTAAATGAACCTACGAGTGTTGTATTGACGATTTTAATATTATGACTCCATGTATAATCCATGTAAAATACAGATATTTAGCTGCATTTGGTTAGCTGGAAGCTGACCATAACATAGTTGGGAAAAGGTTAGGCAGAAGATGTACTCCTTAAAGCCAAAGTTACGATCACGAATCATTTTTCAATCAACGTACAATCTGCTCAGGAGGGCCTGATACTGACCTGCAGAATGCAAAAAAATGTAAGATTTAAATTTCTCGGGCTACCGACGGTGTTTTTTTTTAATTTTAAGAGCGGGACCAATCTACTAAAGAAAATGACATAAAAATAATAATTTAGTAAACTGATCCCGCGGGATCCAAATGAGCGGGATCAATTTACTAAAGAGTCTGCATACCACTTAGGTTCTAATCGAGTTCTTTAATGTTCAAGTTTCTAGCCACCTTCATGTCAGAGTCGAGAAAATCTTAATAGAAAATCGTAATTTCACTTTCGCAAAAAAGGTTATTTATTTAATTACAACGGTTGTTGAAAACTAATTACAGTAACTAAAAGAGAAAGTTATAATAACATAAAATAAAATTATTCAAAATGAAAAAGTATACAAAATTAAGCTAATGAACATTTTCATAAATTCCTCACACAGGGCTTCTGACATACCAATAAAATCTTCAGCCAGCCTTCAGAGATCATTAAGCGTGACCAGAGTGCGAGGAATTGGTGACTTAGCACGTGCAACATACGACATGGAGGCACGGCAAACAGCCAATTCCATCAATTCCTTCAAAACACAAAAAAAAAAACAAAAGAAAAAAATCATACCCTAAAAATCACCGTAAAATCTCTCTCATTTCCTCGCTCTTCATCTCGTAATGACATTCACTTGAAGTTGAGATATAAACCCGATGCTTGCTACAAAGTAGTCCGTAATGAGAGTAATGACGTGAAATTATACGGTTCATTTCATTACTTAATATATATTTAAGGCGCGGCTGTACTGAAAGCTATGATATATGTTTTATGTTACATCTTTAAGGTAACTGCCTCGTTGGACACAAAAGCGATTGCTGATCATGAGGTTCGATTCCCGGGTCAGGCAAAGTGTTATTGGGTTTTTCCATCAGGAATTTAGTAGCGACGGAGATTGGATTTGTGCCATGTAAAATAAACGCGTATACAAAATATCAGCTCAATCGGAAAACGGGAAGTAACTTCTAAGATTTTTTACATAGTTAGTAAGCTAATAAAAACGTGTTATTAAAACAAGAGCATTTGTGGTATACTACAACTAAAAAACCCGACTACTGAAAACCCACGCTCTAATTAAAATCGAGGTTTACAAGGTAAAATCGAAACCTCCTATTATTGAAGTCGGTTAAATTGTAGCCTATGTTACCCGAGACATAATAAAACCAATCGACTGACACCTTATTCATCAAAATCAGATGAATTGTTTAGGCGCTACGGAGGAACATACGTAAATACAAACCATACATAGACTTCTAAAATACAACCCTTCTCTTTGGCTTCGTCGTAGTCGGGTTAAATAATACCCACATCGAAGTGCAGTATCGCTTTCAGAGTTCCATAGCCCTTATCTCCAAATGAAATTGCATTTTGATCGCGAATCAAAATTACACATGATACGAGTAACTTCTCATAATTATTATCTTATTGCAACATGGCTGCCGGAGTCATTTTATTACGATATTATTATCATATTAGAGCCCAAATGTGCTGTAATAGGTGCCGTTTATTGTAACCTTATTATTATTTTGTCCTTGTGTGTGAGATTAAAAAGAGTTTTTATTTTTTATTGTAAACTTTATTTAACTTGCCTTGTTAGTTAGTATGTATTGGTCAAATCTTGCGACTGAATTTCAAACCAGTTCCCCCCAACCGATTGAGCTGAAATTTTGCACACACCTTTGGTTCTGGTGACAATGCATTTTTATTACAAACATGACTTGATCCTGCAGCCAGGATAGCCTTTTGACGAGAGAACTCCTCAACGGACACAAAACTTTGTATACGCGTTCAATGTTTATAGATAAACTTATTTATTTAACTCATTTTAATAAAAGCTATTATTTTTCGTAGAAAAATGTTTAGTTTGTTATTTTAATTGTTTCTCCGTTCTACACAAACCCGCACTAGGCCCGTGTGGTCGATTATGGGCCACTACTTCTCACAAAGTCAACTCACAACTCAGACCAAATAAACAGGTAAAGACGGAACTCTGCGAACAGAGAAGTGAGGCTGGTTTCGTAAACAGTTGTGCATTTATTGAGACATAGTTTAATTGAAGTAGACCGAGACGTAATTTGCGCTTGCCTCACTTTATTGTTCGTAACGCTATGTCTTGGTTTTTTACTTGGTCTGAGGTTGACAATAGTTTGCGGGCCTGTGGACGGTGGGCTATGGGCTAGCTCGCCGTCCGTCCGTCTTATGACGACAGGCCATGTCGACGGCGCGTTCGTGTTCCACGCGCGCCTCAAAGAGAGTCAGCAATAGGAAGGGGTCCGCAAGGGCCGATGCCTGCCGGGGCTGCAGGACTGTTCTAAAGAGATACCGTGACCCCGGAACACAAAGGGCGATGAAGGAACATGGATGGGTTTTAGTCAGTAAAAGTCTGACACTCCCAGAGCGGGAGAAGTCAACTGATGATTCCCCATCCAAAAAAAAAAAAAAAGGTTGACAATAGTCTGATTATTGGAACTGTCGGAATAGCCTTCACAAGAACAATGGTGTTATCCAGTTATAGAAGATAGATAATAAAATACTGGTATTCAAGATAACATAACATAACATCACGCTTGTAATCCCAGAACGTTTAGGCAGAAATGGATCTAATAGTACAGTCACCTTCACGATGTGGGTACCCCCCTGGAAAGACCCTACGATCGAAGCTGGGGTACCCAATGGGGGCTATCGTTTTTGAGTTCACCAGATGGCGCCACTGTCGAGTAAGGTCTTGTCAATAATTCTATTTAATACTTTATAGTACCAATAACGTCAAAAAAAGTTTATTTTATCACGTATAACAACATAGTGTAAACTTCAGATACATATTTACAATATTCTCCCTAAAATTAGCATGCATGAAACATTTAAAAATCATTCTACCTCCAAGTACTAACAAATAAGATCCTAAGTTGCTACCTAAAATCTTCAAGTCATAATTAATCAGGAATGGCTCAATCTAGAACACAATCGTGAGTATTAGTATAAATACGTGATAAAAAAGCATGCAACGCGCGAACACTGTATGACATCTGACATTTCGGAAGACCTTACTCTACACGAACGCCTCTAGCGGCGAATTCATGCGCGATAGCCCCCATTGATGCAGCCCACCGTACACCCACATTATCCTATGCAATAGAGGCCTATTGCCATCAACCGGACACACGCCAGACTCCACAGGAACAGTCATAATAGATTATGAATACATTCTTAAAATGATAAAAATATTTAATGTCAATAAATATCGCTGGACATAACACACAGCGCTATCTAGTGCCACACTAAGCAACGAGGCTTGTGTCGTGGACACAATACACAGACACTTTTACACTTTCACTACATAGATACTTTTTTTTATGTAAATACATACTTATTATACATATAAATATCCATGACTCGGAAACAAATGTCCATGCTCATCACACAAACATTTGCTCCTACCGGAATTCGAACCCGGGACCCTAAGAACATAAGGCAGCCTCAGTACTGCTGTGCCATTCGGGTCGTCATGTCCGTCATGGGTCGTTAATGTGAATGTGTGTTTTTAATTTTTTTAATCGACGTATTTACGTTACGAATGCCAAAGGAAAAATGTGTGAGAAATGAAATGAAAGAGAAATAGCCGAGTGCAATTAGACAAAAAAAATTCAAGAGGTGGAACGAAGTTTATAGTGGAAATTTTAGAAATATTTGCAGAAAATATTAAAATTTCAAAACATATTTGAAATATGCATTACATCGACAACAATGAACAAAGAAACATACTAAATTTGTGTTTAATGGATGCAAGTAGGTCACACTATTACGCTACAATATGAATTCGTTGACTTTGAAGTTATTCAACAACGATAAAAAATATTTCAAAGGAGATTAAAAAAAAAAGAGCGGAGTAATTTTATTTTCTTCTCTACTGCTCTAGAAACTCAATAAAAAAGTCCCATGATAATCCGACATGGTCCGACATGGTCCTTAACAAAGTTAAGCATGTAAAAACTAAAAGTCTGCCAACAAGGGATGGAGAGGCGCATGCTTGGTATCCGTATCAGAGACAAGTGTAGACTCGAAGACATACTAAAGCAAACAGGAGTGGCAGATGTAGCCAACAGAGTCAGGAGACTGAAGTGGAGATGGACGGGGCACACAATGCGAACTAGAATCGAAAAGTGGACGAGAAGAGTAACTGAGTGGTACCCACGCGATGGGAAGAGACTCAGGGGCAGACAGTCCAAGAGGTGGGAAGACGACATACCACAGGGGTGGAAGAGGTTGACACAGAGTCGAGAGGCCTGGCGCGGCCTGGAGGAGGCCTTTGTCAAAGGGCCAACCTGACAAAGACAAAACATTATTTAAGTTCAGTTAAAAAACAATATTGTAAAAGGAAGTCTGTGAAATAAAGGCTATTTTCATTTTTATTTATTTTATTTAAAAGTAGTCAATGATGCCGTGACGTCTGACAGGGGAGAATGGAAGAACGAAACGTGTTGCGCCGACCCTAAGTAGAATGTGTCAAGGACAGGAAAATGATGGTACACGCGCTTACGTGCTAGGGCCTCTGGTCACACAGGCACGCTGGTTGGTGCTGGTGGTACACCTGACCTTTCTGAAGAAAACACAGGACAGAACCATTGGGATTACAAGCCTTGTTTCTGAAACCATAAAGACAAAATTAAACTTTTAAATAATCCCTGGCGCCATCTAAAGCTCACAAAAGTGAAAGTTTCATATCTTTTAAAAGCTTTTAAGTTGGTGTAATAAATAATAACATACTTGAGACTTAAGGGGTCTATCGAGTTGGTTAAGGGTGGGTTACCCCTTTCGTAGGTACTTGAGGAAGCGTCTGTTTCTGCAGTTAAAATTAAATGTGTGTCAGGGTAGTTTACAATTTTTTTAAATTATTTTTTTTTGAAAGTTCTTTCTATGTATAAAAGTTGTAACTTTGACCCCCAATATCTCCGTAACTAGAAGGTTCCCAGGTATAGTCTAAAAAATGATTGCAAAGACGGGGAGAACAAGTGTGTAGATAAACAGTATTGTGTAGAAACAACTCAGAGTTACGTACATTGCACACATAAATATAGAAATATTTCTGATTCACGAGATCAAGCTGTACTGTACTAAAGTATTCCTGCTCCACCTTCACATTGAAAGGCCCTGACATGTTTTCGCGTGCCTCTTACTCTCATTGAAACTGCTCTTATAACTGAGATTTGTATTTTCACTTTCAACCAGTACTCTATTTGAGAATATATGCGTTTCCCCATTCAAATGTGTAGTGGTTTTGTGCTTTCTTAATGGTACTTTTACACCCATTGTAACTTAAGGCCTACCGTAGTATTATTGTCATTATCATCATCACCAACCTATAATGTTCCCACTGCTGGGACACGACCTCCTCTCTATGAGAGGGAATGGGGTATAATCCATCACGCGGGCCCAGTGCGGATTGGTAAATGTCACATTTGGATTCGACGATTGACCTCGAAGTTAGAACTACCTAAATGGACCGTTTGTCCCAGGTACACATAATCGTCTACAACTTCGAGTGTAGAGTCTCCGATCTTGATAGGAGTGGATGAGACATGGGCATTCAACATAATCTGGGTCTTGTCCATGTTCACTTTAAGACCCACTCTTCCGGAAGCTCTACTGAGGTCATCGAGCACTGTACTGAGGTCCTCCATGGTCTCAGCCATGACCACTATATTGTCGGCAAACCGAAGGTTAGTGATGTACTCGCCATTGACGTTGATGCCTAGCCCTCTCCAGTCCAGAACCTTAAAGACATCCTCCAGTGCAGCGGAGAACACTTACGGAGATATGACGTCTCCCTGTCTCACACCTCGCTGGAGGAGGAAAGGTTTCGAGGCTTGGTCCTGAAGTCGGACTGACATGGTGGCGTTTTTGTACATACACTTCAACACCTCGATGTATAGTCGATTTGGCACCGTTGGAGAGACTGCAGTACAGCCCAGGTCTCGATCGAATCGAAGGCTTTCTCGTAGTCCACAAACGCCAAACAGAGGGGCAGGTTATACTCTTCGGTCTTTTGTATAACCTGCCGCAGCGTATGTATGTGGTCCACAATGCTGAAGCCTTTTCGGAAACCGGCTTGTTCGGGAGGCTGGAAATCGTCAAACCTACGCGCGAGACAATTCGTGATGACTCTTGAAAACAACTAGTAGACATGGCTTAGAAGTGAGATGGGCCTATAATTCTTCAACCGGGCATTGTCGCCCTTCTATCTATCTATCTATCATGGGGTAAAGGTTTCCGCACTTAGTCCTTGAAGTGGACCATTGTGCATGAGCTATGGTGGCCGATTACTCTAACCAGCTCACCTCCCTCCAGAAGCAGAGTAAACTTCCCGGTCTGCTCAGGGCATCCGCAAGGGATCTTGGTGGTCCCTGGGTCTCCTCGCATATCTTGGTAACGCTTGTGCACTCAAGGAGCACATGCGCCACCGTTTCCTCCGCCTCCATGCATGCTCTGCACAGGGGACTGTCAGTGATTCCTAGGGTGTGGAAATGTTTATTCAGTGAACAGTGTCCGGTGATGGTCCCCGCCACCAGACGCAGGCTATCTCTGTCCAGGCGCAGAAGGCGCCTGGTCAGCTTTGTATCCAGGGATGGCATAGCTTCCTTGGATTTCCTGCATCCTGGTGTCGAGGTCCACCATGTGTGTTTGATTCTGGAATCAAACACACACGCACTCGCTTAGGGTGCCGGATTCTTCGAGTCTGAAAGACGCTATGGCCGCCTCTTCTCTTACGACGAGGTGTAGGGGTGGTAGCCCCAGCATCACCTATAAGGCAGTAGCGGGGGAAGTTCTCATGCTGCCGGTGATTGCTACGCAGGCAAATCTTTGTAGTTTCTCAGATTCTTTCGGGTCGTACTTAGGTTGGTCCTGGGCCACCTAACTGAAGAGCCGTATGTAGTGATTGGTCGGATAACTGTGCCCTTCTTGAAGAAGAGTACCACCACACCCCTGCACCATGCCTGTGGCGTTTTTCCCTCAAGTATGACGGAATTAAATAGCTCCTGAAGGGCTTTAAGTACCGGTTTTCCACCCACCTTCAGGAGTTCGGCCGTAATTCCGACATCACCCGGTGCCTTGTTGTTTTTGAGCTGCTTCAGAGCCATCCTAATCTCGTACAGGCTGACGTCCGGGATGTCTTCGGTATAGTGTCGGGTCAGTCTAGCTCTTGGGTCGTTTGCTAGATCTACGACGGGTTGACTGGTTGACGTGTACAACTGTCCATAGAAGCTCTCGATCTCCCTCAGAAGCTCCGGTTTGGCGGATAAGATCCTACCATCGTCGGTCTTCAGTTTCGTGAGCTGGCTTTGCCCAATAGCCAGATCTCTTGCAAATACCTTGAAGCCTTTATTCCGCTCAATCGCGTCTTTAATACACTCGGTACTAAAGCGGCGGAGGTCGCTCTTCAAGGATTTAGAGATCCGTCTATTGAGCTGCCGGTATTTACACGCCTCGTCTGAAGACTGCAGGATCATCTCACGCCGCTCCTTCATGAGCTTTAGAGTGTGATCGGAGAGTCTCTTGTTCTGATCTGTACGACGTGCCTTGAAAAACTTAGACGCGGTCGTATGGACTGTTTCCACGAACCCATCGTTATATTCGTCCACTGAGCTTCCTAGGCATTCGAAACGGTTCTGGAGTTCAAGCTGAAAGCTCTCGGGGTTTTGGATTAGGATCTGTGCTGGACGGAGCGTAGACTTCATCAGTCTATACCTTTCAAGCTTGATATTGATGTTCAATGTGCCTCTTACCATGCGGTGATCGCTGCCGGTTTTCACCGAATTGATCACCGAGACATCATTGAACATTTGCTTCTTGGTTGACATGATAAAGTCAATCTCATTTCTAGTTGCACCATCGGGGCTCTGCCAGGTCTACTACCTGTGCTCACGCTTTCTGAAGAAGGAGTTCATCATATAAAGGCCCTCCTTCTCCATAAAACTAGCCAGTTGGTGGCCCTGGCGATTCCGACGTCCAACTCCTCCTGCAGCTCATCCCATCGTCCATCGTTTGCCCAGTTTCGCGTTGAAGTCCCCCATGACAACAGTGAATTGAGTTTTGGAACCATGCATGGCTTCAGAAATATCCTCATCATGTATGTCTCCACTTCGTCGTCGGGGTGTGCCGAGGTCGGGGCGTAGACCTGTATGACCTTCAGCGAATATCTTGAGGATCTCCTGAGTATAAGGTACGCCACCCTGGTCGACACACTCTCAATCTTCACCACGTTGTTCACAAGGGACTTGTGGACGATAAACCCAACACCACCCTGGGACTGCCGGTCACCCTCACAGAAATAGAGCAGGTTGCCGGATTTCACGATTATCGTGTCCTCCCCCTCTCTTCGGACTTCAGATAATCCCACAATACTCCATCGCAGCCTGCTCAATTCCTCTTCGAGTCGGTCCGGAGTGTGCGCGTGTTGTATGTTGCCAGGTCCAGTCGTTAGTATTGGCAGCCGGATCCCTTCCGGAGATTCTTCGCACCCCATGCCACGCCGTAGCCTCGACCGCTGCCGTAGTCGAGGGTAGACGGGCTGCCGGGCACTAGGGGCCATTTCTTTGATGCGCTATTCATTTGGGAGTTTGCCATAATCGCCACGCTTGGCAGCCGGGTTGGCGATCGCAGTACGGTTGTTACAAAAGCACAGAGAACGCTGCTGCCCATTCTCTGGTAAGTCCCTTAGTCGCCTCTTACGACACCCACGGGAAGATATGGGATGGTGCTATTCTTTACGTCCGACACCATACAGACGAGAGATGATATGGGTGCATAAAAATAATTAGTCAGCCATCTTTGGGAGTCTGAGCAAACTAAACGTCTGCTCAATCGGTTGTTGATAAAAATAAAATTCAGTTTTAAGATTTAACATAAACAAACAAACATTGCAAGTTAAAAATAAAAACTTATAAAAAACTGGACTCCCATCCAAAATATGACCGCAACTACAGCAGCTTAGTGCTACATTCCATTCTCCAATCAGATTACAAGTCAAATCAGAAAACCGACCGCCATTTAATTCCAGTCACAATTATAATATTCTAAGAAGATTGACAATTAATTTCACATAATATTTTAGGGCAAATATTAGAGGTATGAAGGTACAATATTATATGTACATAAAGGTAAGTAGGTACTTAGGTAGGTAAATGAGGACAGGTAAATGACACAGGCGTCTCTTGGTAGTGGGGTGGGGTTCACTTGGGGCCGAGTGAGTCGATCCTTTCAAAAGGTAGTCTCTTTCCTTAAAAAGGTAGTCATAGTGTTAAAGTACCTAAAGTTTTTACAGTTGGGTACTTTAACACTATGACTACCTTCTTCACACATAACATCACGCCTGTAATCCCCGAAGGGGAAGGCAGAGGTGTAACTAATAGCACACCCACATTTTGCCAGTTATGAGTCCCATTTAATAGGGGCCGAGCTTATTGTCATCAACCTGGCACAAATCCAGACTCCCTACGGACAAAATTCCAGATGAAAAATAAAAAAAACACTTTGCCCAACCTGAGAATCGAACCCAGGACCTCATGCTCAGTCACGCTTGCGACCACTAGACCAATGAACCAGTCCATCTTTTCTAATGTTCTTTAATTAGGCTCTCGGTTCAACTAGAATCTATTCAAGCTACAAACCTGTAAGAAAACTTAAAAAACTTATAGAACGGGTACTGGTATTGGTTTCGGTATCCTCTTTAAATGAAGTATCCATGCTTTCAACTTTTTAACTCCTTCTGTTTATTTAGGCAAAATTACATTAGATTACCTACCCATGTTTTCAGATGAATTTGTTTATTTTCCTTATTCAGATCATATAAAAATACATGGGACGAATAAGAATATTTGTTTTTAATCTTATTGTTAGTTCCATTCCAATTAATCTTACCAGAATTAATAGCGAACAATAATAGGATCCAATGAGAGGTTTTCTTTTTGGGGTATGAAAAAAAAAACATAGTTTCCAAGAACTCTGACTCTGACTGACGTTACTTGGTGCCAAAGCTAAAACGCTTGGAAAAAAAAACATTGCGTCACGTCACATACGCTCGTTGACTGACACTTTCGTTTGCTTAACCTTCCGAATATAACCTAGTTTTCTCGCGCTTTGTTAAAATCAGTTTTTTTACGTTCCGTTCCTTGCAGTATCTTACCAAGTTCAGCGCCATCTATCCAGCGACTAGGGAAGAGTGTTAAAGAAAACCCCTCATTGCCTCGGCCTTTCAGAAATTAGGTTTTGGCTGAATAAAATCCGAGTTGCGGGTGTGATATGTAAATCATCAGCCTGGTACATACATAATATTTTCTATGTTGCGAACAAAACCATGGTACTCAATTTCATACAAATAAAAAACAAAAATATATTAATTTGTAAAAGCATACCTAACTATTTTACGCACACGGGGAATGAATGAATGAAAAATTCGCATTAGAATAGAATATGCGTATATGCGGCGGTTGAGAGTATGTCACTCTCACTCTAATGTCTCGCTGATTGTGGCGCATGGCGCATGTGTCGGATCATTCAGTTCCCTTCAAAATGGTTGAGTTGAATGGTGCTGATCCATGCGTCATGTTCGTGAACGGGCGCTGTCAGTTGTGACTGGTCATCTCTTAGTTGCCATGGCTTATTTTGTATGTTTATTTTTGAATTGTATTTTTTGTTTTACTATGGACACTTTTAACGTGCACATCTTGCTACATTGTTCTCACATAATATACCATCTCAACATGAATGATGTAACCAAGATTTTGTAACAATATTTTGATTTAAAAGAGTGTCCATGGAGTTTCTTGCCCGTTCTTCTCCATAGAGATCTACGCTAGGGAATGGGCAACTACAGTACTTTCACAGTTTTTATGTCTTGTGACTGGGACTGTAGCTACATTTAATTTTCATCTTTGTTTCGACAATCCAAAAGTGCCTGTAACTGGCCTACTTGAAATAAATGCTTTGATTTTGAGTTTTGATTTTGAATAGAAAGTTTTAATTTCAGACCGGAGTCCATAGGGTTTGTAACCAATTTACCTAAGTAATAGTGTTAGTAGGTTACAGACAGATGAAAATATACAATTAATATTCAGCGTGGAGCCGCATCCACCTCCGCAACATCCTGATTCCATGAAAGACCTGGGAGTCATATTTGACCGTAATCTTATTTTTCACGACACACACATCCACTGCTAAGGAGTCCTTCAGGCGCCTTGGCTTTGTTTTACGGAACTGTCGTGACTTCCACTACCCCCACGTTATCAAGCTTGTTTATGGGGCATTTGTCCGTAGTAAACTTGAATCTAGCGCGTGCGTATGGAATCCTTTTGAGAAGCAGTATGCGTTAGCTTTAGAAAAAGTTCAAAAAGCATTCCTTAGATACCTTTACAAGCATTTGCACGGTTTATATCCTTTCTTGTATCCCACTAAATTCCTGTTGGGTTGTTTATGTTTCAATTCTCTAGAAGTAAGATGGTCGCGTGATCAGATGATTGTATTATTTAAAATTCTTTGGGGGATTATTGATGTTCCTGATCTGCATAATGACATCTGCAAGCTATTCGTCCCAGACAATTACTGTCGTGGCAGGAAACACCGCTTACTGGCTGTTCCAACATACCGTACTGTTGCACACTCCAAGTCACCTATTCTCCGGACATTAGCCGCTATTAACGCTCTCCTGAACTCAAACACAGATCTTGATATGTTTGCGAATGAATGGAAGGTGATACTGTCAGAATGGTTGAATTTTTGTGAGAAGAATGCATGACTGTGTTAAATCTACACTATCTACACTATAATAATAATATTATAAAGAGGAAAGATTTGTATTTTTGTGTGTATGTTTGTAATGAATAAACTCAAAAACTACTGCGCCAATTTCAAAAATTCTTTCACCATTAGAAAGCTACATTCACCTTGAGTAACATAGGCTATATTTTTTTCCCGTAATCCCACGGGAACGGGAACTACGCGGGTGAAACAGCGTGTGTAAATTATATGTTAAAATAGAGTAATTTGCTTCGGCCGTTCTATTTAATTAAATAAATAAATATCGGGGAATCCCACCGATTTGCGAATACACTGAGAATACTGTTGGTGCTGCCGCGGACACGAATAATCAGGGATACACTTCTATTCCTAATAATGGCGGCAAAACCTTAATATTACCTACCTATACCAAAATAAGTCCGCATACGAATAGCAAAAAAAAACACCATTAAAAAAAGGATGTATCCTCTCAGCGCAGTATAGAACTCACCACTTCATCCCCCAGCCACCCCTCCCCATCTCATGCGTATTGATTTTGGTCGTTAGAGGGATTTATTTATGAGTCGCGACTGTGAACTCGAGGTACAGGGCTTCGAAGTCGGGACGTGCAGTTAGAGAAAGATTTGTTTGTTTAGGGGAGTTATCGACTGTAGATTTTTAAAAGCTTTGATGTGGTTTAAAGGGTTGTATGGTTAGTATAGAAATTCTATTTGGAATGGTATGAATGTTTGATTGGTAAGTCAATTATCAGTTTCTGTGAGAGGATGCTTGAAAGATGAGTTTTTTTTTGTTATTTTAAAGTATTTTATTTAATACTAACTAATGCCCGTGGCTTCGCCCACGTGGAGTTAGGTAATGTCCCACGGGAACATACTAGCGGGATAAGAAGTATCCTATGTGTTAATACAGGTTATAAACAACTAGTGGACGTCACGCGGTTTAACCCGCGTAGTTCCCGTTCCCGTGGTAGTACGGGGATAAAATATAGCCTATGTTACTCAGTAAAGACGTGGCTTTCTAATGGTGAAAGAATTTTTTAAATCGGTCGAGTAGTTTTTTAGAATTAAATCGTAACAAACACACAAACAAATAAAAAATCAAATCTTTCCTCTTTATAATAATTATTAGTATAAAGGTCATTCATCCAAATCCGTTCAGTAGTTTTTGCGTGAAAGAATAACAGACATCAATCCATCCATCCATCCTCACAACTTTTGCCTTTGTTATTTAAAAAATACTAAAATATTAGTAGAAGTAGGATTAGTAGGATTTTTATCATTCCTTATTTTAATAATTTGTTTCTTATAACTCCCTTCATTGTCACTAGTACCATTTAACAGTTCCATGATGGAACTAGTGTTGTTTTTTATAATCACTAGTTCCATTTTTGCAAATCTGAAAATAATGGAACTAGCTGCAATAGCTTGGATTTGTCTGTTAAATTGTAATGTTCTCTCAAATAAATAAATAAATGTTTTTTTTCTGTAAATCATCGGCAGGCCTCATAGCAGTTCGACCTAGGTTATCGACTGCTTAACCTGAATATCCTGTGTTGTATAAACTTAGAAACTAAGGGAGTATATGCTAAGGGCACTCCCAAAGGGGAACGAGCCTTGGCTTAGGGCGTTGCTGGGGAGGACAGTAAAGGACAGGCTGGATCGGATCAAAATTGTCAATATAAAACGATTATTATCATAAGAAATTGTTGATCTCTTTGTAAACGAACTTGGCCGGACTTGGCGAGATTCTCCTACCTATTTCTGACGGCAAGCCAGCTCTGCTGTGTTCTAATTTGGAAGGAACATCAGGCCTAGCCAAGTTACAAACGTTTCGTATCGATTCTCTTTCTACAATCGTAAACGCCTCGGCGTAAGCGATTATAGAAAGCGCTAAATTGGTAGACAAGTTGACACGACTGAGTCGATCGATCGTTCTCTAATGTCTGTAGAAGAAAACAAGAAAACCTACCCTTTGTCTATGGTGAGCGTTCCTACCAAAGAGTTTAGCGATCAACATTGTAGAAATGATAACATTCTATTCCATCATTTTGAACGATGTAAACTTGTCTAAGAATTTTCTATTCGTTTGTGTTGATCACGTGATTTAACGTTGAAATGATGTTATTCCCATTCATTTGAATAGTTTTCTACTAGCGTTAACGATTGTAGATTGTCAACTTGGCTAGGGGTGCATGCTTTATGTGACATTTGAGCTTCGTTTTGACGATCGCAACTTGCGATGGCTCTAGTATTGTAGATGCCAATACCAGAGAGTACTGTTGTGACATCTCTATTTAGTAAGTACATCAATAAGCATTGTCTATGTTTCCTAATCCGGTCTGTCATTCGGTCTTTTGTTACCTGAATTAAATGATATATTATTATTATTCCTTTATTCATCCATAAACAAATTTGTTACATTTTTAAAAAATAATTTAAAAAAATATAAAAAGCATTTAAAAATATAAAAAAATGTAGCCCACCGGTATCGGGAACAGGGTCCAAGCTACTGGCGGTCAGGGCTCCAGAGAGAGGAACCTCCTAACAATACGAGCCGTGTCCAGGAGTACAGCTTTCTGAATCAAGCCCTTGATCCAGCTGCCTAACAAGAGCCTCCTCAGGTGTTGATCGAGGCTATTGGCAATTAAGCCATGGGCTGATACGACCATTATTATTACTACTGTATAATCTCTGTCTGTGATATTGTCTGCCTTTTATAATACTGTGAACTGTGAATAAACCAAGTATACCCAACGATATTTCTTTCATTTCAACAAACATAACATGGTGTCAGAAGTCATCTAGAAGAATTAAAAAAACATCGCCGTGAAAATGCCAAATCCACCACTTACCATGAGTTCGTAAGTCGTGTCAACTTATTGTTTACTATCTAATTTGAAAAGATGCGAGTTAAGGAGCGGTCTGAACCGGGGCTGCGGGATCCCGGGGCTGCGGGACTATTCGAAAGAGATACCGTGGCCCCGGAACACAAAGAGCGATGAAGGAACTTGGATGGGTTTAAGTCAGTAAAAGTCTGACACTCCCTCCTGCTCCGCCCAGAGCGGGAGGAGGCATTTGATGATTTCCCATCCGAAAAAAAAGTAGCGGTCTGAATCTTAAAAGATTTTTTTTTTGACCCCGTCCGTATTATTCAATGCATCCATCAGCACAAAGTTTTGAGTGCGTTACATTGAGACCTACCGTAAAACGTAAATTTTCACCTAAAATAAAATCGTTTTCTGGCAATATTTTTTGAGTAGAGTTACTTGGTTTGATGTACAGAATGCTTGGTCCGTTAATTATACCACGGCCGAACTGTGAATGTGCTACATATGGGTACAACACCTCTGTACAACCCTTTTGGTAAATACAGTCGTGATGTAATGTTATGTGTCGCTACAGAACACAAGATATAAGTTAGTGACAAGGCCTGGATGCTGCTGTCTATCCACCGGATATAATCCCTAAAGTTGACAGCTTCTGAGTGAAATGGGTGACCAAAACTTGCCTACCTTCAAAATCAAAATCAAAATCAAAGCATTTATTTCAAGTAGGCCAGTTACAGGCACTTTTGAATTGTCGAAACAAAGTTAAATGTAGCTACAGTCCCAGTCACAAGACATAAAAACTGTGAAAGTACTGTAGTTGCCCATTCCCTAGCGTAGATCTCTATGGAGAAGAACGGGCAAGAAACTCCATGGACACTCTTTTAAATCAAAATATTGTTACAAAATCTTGGTTACATCATTCATGTTGAGATGGTATATTATGTGAGAACAATGTAGCAAGATGTGCACGTTAAAAGTGTCCATAGTAAAAACAAAAAAATACAATTCTAAAATAAACATACAAATAAGCCATGGCAACTAAGAGTTGACCAGTCACAACTGACAGCGCCCGTTCACGAACATGACGCATGGATCAGCACCATTCAACTCAACCATTTTGAAGGGAACCGAATGATCCGACACACGCGCCACCATCAGCGAGACATTAGAGTGAGCGTGACATACTCTCAACCGCCAGGGCACATTCAAGTCAAGAAAAGACGTAGGATTTCAGTGAATGATAGCTTTCTAGTACATAGTACTCACACAATATGGGCTGTGCGATTATATAATACTAGAGATTGATTCTATACAATGCAAAGACAGTTGTACAATCTTCAGCAGCTCCAACAATTCTATTTAATACTATCAATTTATGCGCCCCTGTCCATGTGGAGCAGGACCAGCATTGAGCCACGCATTTTTATCTGCGATATAATCGCCCAACTTGTAATAAGCTTGCTTACATAGTGTGCGTTTGATGCATGTTTTAAATTTCGTCTCATTCAGTTCAAGAATACTTTGTGGAATTTTATTATAGCATCTCAAACAGTACCCCATGAAAGATGAGTCCACTTTAGCGAGTCTGAAGCCTGGCTGAACTAGTTGGTCCCTATTTCTAGTACTGTAATTATGTCTATCACCTCTTTTACCAAAAAGATGCAGATTTTTTCTGACGTACATTATGTTTTCGTAGATGTACTGACAATGTACCGTCATGATGCCAATATCCTTAAACAGTTCCCTTAGAGAATCGCGCCTACGGAGATTATATATAGCTCTGATGGCTCTTTTTTGCAGAATAAATATAGACTCAATATCTGCAGCCCGTCCCCATAGCAAAATGCCATAAGACATTATACTATGAAAGTAACTAAAATAGACCAGTCTAGCGGTATCTACATCAGTAAATTGACGAATTTTTCTAATAGCATATGCTGCTGAACTTAGACGCGCCGCAAGGGATGCTAAATGACAACCCCATTGTAGCCTTGAATCAAGCGTAATCCCCAGGAAAACCGTTTTATCTACGAATTCAAGTTTCTCTTTATTTAATATTATTTCACAATCACTACTTTTAACATTGGGTAAAGCAAATCTTATGCATTTAGTTTTTTTTTCATTTAATACTAAATTGTTTGCTGTGAACCAATTATGGACCTGAAGTAGGGCATCATTCACGTCATCTAGATTCTGGGCCCGTCTATTTATCTTAAAAATAAGGGAAGTATCATCAGCAAACAACACCATATTTTGAGGTTGGTTTTTCAATAAATAGGGTAGATCATTTATATACACGAGAAAGAGGAAAGGACCCAATATTGAGCCTTGTGGAACCCCCATTTTTACTTTTAAACCTTGTGAATTAACACCATTTATTTGAACACGTTGTTGTCTATCACTCAAATATGATTTTACCAAACTAAGTGCAAGTTGACCTAATCCGTAATGCTCAAGTTTCAAAAGTAATGTGTCGTGATTTACGCAATCAAATGCTTTGGAAAGGTCACAAAATATTCCTATGGCGTCTTGAGACTCTTCCCACGCAGTAAATATGTGCTTTAATAAGGTTACACCAGCGTCAGTCGTACAACGTCCCTTGATGAAACCATACTGTTGATCATGTAAAATTTTGTTGGTGTTAAAATGATTGAGCATTTGATTAAGCATTACCTTTTCAAACACCTTGCTAAAAACTGGCAACACGGATACAGGTCTATAATTATTAGTATCTTTACTGTCCCCGGATTTGAAAAGAGGTATGACTTTACTGTATTTCATTAGATCAGGGAAAACTCCTTGGTCTACACACAAATTAAAAATTAAAGCTAAGTATGGGGCTATAGTCTCAAGTATGGATGCACAAACTTTGATAGACATTCCCCATAGATCTTCGGTCAGTTTGATTTTTATTTGCCGGAAAGCTTTAATAACTATCATAGGGTTTATGTGTTTAAATTTAAATTCAACCGTGCAGCCAGATACATTCGCCTTTAATAAACCAATTGAGACTTCAGGTGAGGAATTAAGAGCTTCCGTCGTCTTTAATGGTATATCGGTAAAGAAATTTACAAATTCTTGAGCTACTTCCAGATTAGAGCTTTTAGGACCACATGCTGAATCTAATGTGTAGCTAGTGTTACTTATTTTCTTCCTGTTAGTCTCATTATTTATGACTTTCCAGACTGTCTTTATTTTGTTTTCTGCTGTTTTGATTTTGTTGCTAATGTGCAGGGCTTTAGCAACCTTGCATGTATTTCTAAAAATTTTTGAATACTTAGCAACATACCGGTTAAAAGTTTCGGTGTTTATATAAGGCTTAAGGCCATAAAGCTCAAATAGTCTTTCCCTACTTTTTCTGATACCTCTAGTTGCCCAATCACTAAATATGAATTTAGGGCTAATACTTTTTGTCTTCTTTTCAAAAGTTTTGTTGAATTCCGTGTGAACTATTGAAAAGAAACGATCATACAATTGATTTATATTAATATCGTCATGGCTCATAACACCTAACTTGTTCTGTAGGGAAATATAAAATATAGGGAAATATAATAGGAAATATAAAATATAAATATACCTGAGTACTTTATCATTACTTTACGGTTTAGTTGGTTAGTCAAACGTGTATATAATAGTAAACCCATAGAGGGCGAGAATATTGCCATCAAACGGGCACAAATCTGAACTCCGTGGCCGCTACGGAGAAATTCCTGATGGGAAAACCCAATAACACTTTGTCCGACCCGGAAATCACACCAGACATCATACTCAGCAGTCGCGCTTGCAACCACCATACCAACGAGGTAGTCACAAATACATTTATCCTCCTCAAAACCCAATTTAAACCAGCATCTACACACTTTCCTATCAACGATTTCCCATTCAAACCACTCAATTATTTTAAGTCGTAGACGCGTCGTCAGCGCAAACCAGGCTGACCGATAGATATTACCATAATTGCAGACGGATGAACAAACAAATCCTCTTACATTTTGCATATTGAGACATGGTTTGACTCCCTGATCAGAGCCCCATGTAATGTGGGAAAAGATCGATGGCCCATGTTTGCCAAGGCATACTTGTAACTGATGGCCCATGCCAGCCAAGTTTTGTTCTTTCTGACATTTATTTTGTAGCGGATCTTCTTGTAATGTGATTTGAAATTAATATTAATTATGGTTGCTAATAATATCAGTATAATTCGAAATAATTTACAGCAAGAAAACCAAACTGAATTATTTTCTCTGACAAAAAATAAGTACTGTGTCACTACCAGTGCATGGAATTAACAAGTTCCGTATAACTACAATTGATTTATTTATTTTCATATTCAGTCGTGATGTGAGGCAGAATTTAGTTAAATGTCTAGAGGAAAATCTTGACTATGAATGTGGAATTGTGGATAGTATTCTCCTACTCTTTTATGGGAAAAGAGTAGTAAGTGAAGACTAAAATAATGGATCGGATGCTTGAAAGAGTGTCACTTTTATGGTTAGATAGAGGGTGAGTCTTTTCAAAGGGTTTAGTATTAGCCAGCACTAACTGGGTTGTGAAGGCCCTGATAGGCGGTCACTCCATGTAAAATACTGTTACACAGGTGCATCCGGTTGGATTGGAAGCCGACCCTAACATAGTTGGGAAAAAGCTAGGCAGATGATGAAAGAGGGAAACTAGGTACTGAGACAACTTATAGACTGACATACAGACGGATACAGTGAGTTTCCTTCCCATTAGATTTTAGTATACCTGAAAAATATGTCGTTGTGGCTTCCAGTCCAACTGGATGAAGCTGAATAACAGTATAGTATGTAAAAAACAAAAGAAGAAAGACAGAAAATACGTTTTTCTCAAACATGCTTGGAAATTTGAGGATTATTTTGACAAACTTCTTCAAGATAAATCGAAATTGCTAGACTGGCCTGATACATGCAACCAGCGGCCGGCAATAGTTGTATGAAAATCCATATCTGTCGTGTTTAGCGGCCAAATAAATTACATAGCAAACTCATAATATCTGTCGTGTTATTTAAAAATGGAACGATCTTTTACTCTGAAACATGGCAACCAAGGATGTAACTTATCAAAGGTTTTATTTAAATTTCGAATTGGCTTGCAAATAGAAAGCGGCTTATTGAAAAAAAAACAAATGAATCGTTCAACGCGAGAGTTTAATCTCCTCGCATTATTTGAGAAAAGTACTATACAAGCCTTGACCAAAACTAGGCATTGAGGATTTAGACGTTCGTCCATCAATCCAGAATGTCATTTTCATCACTTTCCAAAAAAAAAATGTACTGAACATGTATGTAATGAAAGGAGTAGAAGCAAATGGCACACTTAGTTTTATTTTTTTCTCGAAAAAAAACAAAAAGAAAACTAAATTCAAATCATATTCGTATTGCGTATGATTTGAAATTCGAGTTTTTTTTTTTTTTTTTTCTAAATATCTCATTCTTTGTTCCAATCTGAAAAGTTTACTTGAAATTTATAGCGTTTTTTGATGATAGATTAATTTTTTTCTAAGCTGTGGAAAAAAGAAAAAAAAACTAGGTATGCCATAAACTTCTACTCCGTTCACCTAATATACCCATTTTTTTGGAAAATGATAAAGTAGAGCACGCAATAAAAAACAAAAATAATAATTATAAGAAAAACAAAAAACTAAACAAAACTTGTAACACTGTGTGCCTCACGGCTGCGCCAAATATAGTTCAGCAAAATGCCGGGCAACTATAGTGCCTGACGCTGGTTTTAAACTACTTTTCAACAATGTAACCGGGTAATGGAATTATGCGACACACTTTGGTAACGTTGTAGCTTTCAAAAAACATCCCACCACAAAGACAATATCTTCCCATAAATAATTTCTCCACCGATACCTATAATAGAGTAACATAGATACCCAATATTTTGCTCTCTTTCGGGAACGGATGGCTGGTTGCCATGGTTACTGTATCTCGGCTTTCTTCCTGACTGATCGCCGAATACGGCCGGGGAGCGATGAATACACCTGGGAACGTACTATTGTAACTCGAAATGATATCGAATTTAATACCTTTGTGTTTTTAGTTCGTGGAGCTTTTGAGTAAACTCGTGGCTAAATAATAAGGT
Source organism: Xestia sexstrigata (assembly GCA_941918905.2). NCBI lineage: Eukaryota > Metazoa > Arthropoda > Insecta > Lepidoptera > Noctuidae > Xestia > Xestia sexstrigata. The sequence continues at coordinate 6,482,084 of OW799229.2, forward strand.
GTGGCTAAATTTAGCCACGAGTTAACTCAAAAGATCGACCCTGATGGGTGCATCAGGGTCGATCTTTAGGTTAAGCCGTGATTAAGGTTGGTCTGTGGATGGGTGACCAGTGACCACCCTTACATACCAACTTTCCGCCGTGCCTCGGAAAACACGTTAAGCTGTTGGTCCCGGCTGTCATTTGTCCATCTAGACAGTCGTTACAGGTAGTCAGTGCCCCAATAAGTCTGACAACCAGTCTTACCAAGTGGTATCGTATTATCCAGTATGACAGTTCATACTGGGTAATACGAAACCACCAGATATCGCCGCTGTCGCTCCATTTAAAATACTGGTATGTAGCTGCATCGAGTTAGACTGAAAGCAGAGACAGAATAAAACAAAGCCAACTTGTTTTTTATTACACAATTGACATGGGGGCCTAGTCTGCTATTACAATAGTGACATAGTTTCACAATGATCTATCATTGATTTCATAATTGTTGAACGATGTCATTTTGTTAAAAGTTCGTAATCTGCTAAATTCATAATGGCCGATCATTGGTCGGTCAATGGTCTCGTAATAGAATTGTATTATAATGACATTGTTGTATTGCCATTATTATAAAACCTGTTAATGGAAATGATTTTAGAAAAACTAGAATAAAATTTGAACATCTAATCATGCCAGATTTTATTTATATATATATTTTTACATATTATTTTTAGTGTTCTTTGCAATCTGAAGTAGTAAGAAGTTTGTAAATAGCAAAAAACATTAAGTTATGTGTAACGCGGATTAATATGAAACTATACAATTCCATAATATTTTATCTGTTTACTTAGCTGTCAAAGTCAAATGTGACATTACTGCTTACTGACTTTTATCTGTTTAAATTTCTAGCGGCCGGTGTTTTTATCTATTTTCATTTATGTGTTTTTAATTATCTTTAATATAGAAGCTTATATTTATTGCAATACAAAATGGTGCTAATTGAGCAAATTTCGGCTGGAACTGTCAACATTTTTGCAGATTACCGCATAAGTCAGTCATTCATTTGTCATTGTGTACGAGATAACCATTCTATTCTATGCAATTTCTTTCAATGGAGTGTCAGTGGTTGATCATTGGAAAGTCATAATGACGCCATTATACAGTAGATTACCAAACATATCAAAATCAACAGTTATGAAATCAATGATAGATCATTGTGACACTATTGTAATGGCAGACTAAGCTATGCTCTTAACCTCGATCACGACTGATGAAAAGCGATGGATGAGGTCTATGGTGTTCTATGCCAACAGGCACAAAGGGACGTTTACAACTGGGATAAGCCCAGTTGCACGGATAAATATATTATTACCATTAGTGGGTCCTAAGTTGTGAGCTGTTATATTTGATTCCAATAATAGGTTTGGCAAAAACGCTTGAACATATTTTGGCCATCCGCTTGTATGCTATCTAAATCAACGAGGAATCAAAAAACAAAAAATTGGGTGTTGTTCGATTTTCTCTCACATTCCGTCGAAACTCGAACACACTTCACTCCTTCAAATCCTAACCGATAGTAGGGTGTTCCTCAAAGCTAATTACGCATTATACCCACTTCAGGTTGACGTGTTGGTAATTAGGGCAGCCCCTCGCCTTATGTTCGGCACAGCCTAATCCCGGTCGTTGAGATGGGCTGGACATTTGTAGGTTCAAAACTTGGCACTGCCTTTTGTTTTTTCGGTGACAGGTAGATTGTGAAAAGGAGGATATTATTTTAGGTAATATTCATGCATTGTACAAAATATTCTGGTGACACAGGTATGCACTGTCTGTAAAATTGAATCTGTGTGGTGACTTTGTTTAAGTAAAAAGGATTATTCATGAGTACACTTCATGAATTGTGCTTTTTCAGGATTTCAAGTTAGTTAAGTGTCAAAAAGTAATGTGTTCTGAAAAATCTGAATTCATTGTCATCATTCTCCAATTTATTTGGCATGTCTTCTTCTTCCATTCTTCTCTGTTACTGTGAAACTCATAACTCAGGCGTCAAAAAAGTCAGGGGCGTTTTACTCGCAACCGGCGTGCGTGTATGACTAGATGTTTGAACGTGTACGAAGCAATAGGAGTACGACGTAAAGCTCGTAGCAGGTGGCTTTCATTGATTTCTGATTACCCCCATAAGTCTTGTGTGTATGAATAAGGCGTCGTGATTTTCAATAGTCATAATACTTCTTTTTCTTAGTTGAGACACTCTAGAGTCTAGACAGAGTGGTCGTGGTTGCGCAGACAAGGTAGACGGAGAGATGTTCGGTCGGTCGTTCTCGTTGACTGCCCCGAGGATTGCCCTTTGTTGGTTGGTTGGAGACGTTACTTGTGAGTACACTGGACCATGGTGGACTCACTAGCTTTCTTGATCAGGTCCGTCCAGCGAGTTGGTGATCGGCCGCGTGATCTCTTGCCCTCTACCTGGGCCTGAACCACCAGTCTCTTCATGGAATTTTCACTTCTAGTAATGTGACCAAAATACTTAGTAAATGTTATTTGAAAATGTTTATTCAATAACTGTTACGATATTTTTTAAATCAGGCACTGGATTTATGTCTAGAACACGAATACTCACTAATGCCACCATCAAATGTGACCATAACCTGATCGTATGTACAAATGGGACCATTATGTCGTCTGGCGATGTGCGGAATTTTGCAGGCACGACATTAGTCATCCTAAACGTTCTAGGTTTCTGATAATTGCACTTTATTTATTACTAGCGGACGTCACGCGGTTTCACCCGCGTAGTTCCCGTTCCCGTGGGAGTACGGGGATAAAATATAGCATATGTTACTCGCTGATAATGTAGCTATCGATTGCTGTAAGATTTTTCCAAATCGGTCTAGTAGTTTTTAAGTTTATTCGTTACATAAAAAAATACAAATTTTTCCTCTTTATAATATTAGTATAGACTAGCTCGCGTGAAGTTCAGGAATTGTCCCACGGGATTGTACTAGCGGGATAAAAATTATCCTATGTGCTAATCTAGGTTACAAACTATTTGTTTGTTAAATTTCAACCAAATCCATTGAGTAGTTTTAACAAGAAAGAGTAACAAACATCCATTCTCACTTTCGCATTTTTTTACACTAATAAGTATTTTAGAGAGGAAAGATTTGTATTTTTTTTTGTAACGAATAAACTTAAAAACTACTGGACCGATTTGAAAAATTCTTTCAGCAATTGATAGCTACATTATCAGCGAGTAACATAGGCTATGTTTTATCCCCGTACTCTGACGGGAATTTGAACTGCGCGGGTGAAACCGCGTGAGGTCCGCTAGTAATAAGTAAGATTACTGACTGACTGCCTCATTGGTCTAGTGATCGCAATTGCGACTGCTGAGCATAAGGTCCTGGGTTCAATTCCCGGGTCGGTCAAATAGTTATTTGGTTTTTCCATCAGGAATTTCTCAGTATTGTCTACGACCACTAGACTAACGAATCAGGCAGGCAGTTAGTGGCTGTACTTTCATACAAGCCTAAAAGCTTGGCTTTCCCTTATAGTATAGCCTACTAAACTCTTCATGAACAACAACAACACAACACAGTACAACACTACATTAAAACTAACAACAACAACACACAATACAACAACAACAACAACTCAACAACAATACAATACTAGGGGCTAGGGACCAACAATACGGCAAGCCTTTATGGGCTTATGGGCTATGGTAGTCACGCTACAGTGATAACTTGTGTATTTCGTCTACCCAGCATTGCATTTGTTTCGTATTACCCAGAGAAGTGTGCAGGCCAAATAAGCAGTCGCTCCATGAAAAATACTGGTTTTCAGCTGCATCCGGTGCTTGCATCAGGACCTCGTGGCTAGAGCTTCTCGGGTTGATCTTCAGGTTAAGCCACGTTTGCCTAGGTTGGTCCGTGGGTGGGTGACCAGACCATCCATTGCATACCGAGTTTTCTCCGTGCCTCGGAAAGCATGTTAAGCTGTTGGTCCCGGCTGTCATTTGTAGATCTTTGACGGATGCAGTTAGTGGCCCGAAAGTCTGACAACCAGTCTTACTAAGGGGTATCATTTTCTCCCAGTACTAACTGGGTTGTGGAGGTCAGATAAGCAGTCACTCTATGTAAAATACTGGTATTCAGCTGCATCCGGTTAAACTGGAAGCCGACCCCAACGTAGTTGGGGAAAAATAGGCTGGGAAGATGATCTTCAAAAAAACATTATGACGTCTAAATCCAATGCCAGCTTATCTATCGATAAACATATCTTCCCAATTCATTCTATAAGCTATATGTTTGTGACACAGCATCCACAAGGCAGGTGTTTTCTTTGAATTTAGGTTAAGCCGGGATCGGCATATCGTGTGATATAAACTGGTGCGGATGTGAAGGAATCTAGCGAAGTGGAACAGATGATTTTGATGCAATAAGGATAAATATATTGTCACGGTTGTTGCCTCCTAAGGAGTAAGCAGAAGTGTACCTACAGAGTTAAACCAAATTCACGTTATTAATTAGTTGTATGTGGCAAAAGCGGGGCACAAATAAGATTCCGTTCTACTACGAGCCTGAGACCCCATGATTAGCAGCCCACTCATTGCTCCAATAGTCACATAACTGGAGCAGCTTCTGCCGCGTCCTAACCAAACCGAGCGTCACCCGAATACGCGACTGCCACATTCATTTTGTACCGCGAGCACGAACGCGTGGTCGCGCTGGCAGAGCGCCTTTCGGTTATTAAAACAAATGAGTGACATATGAATATGACGATCGCGAAATCATACGACTTAGATCACAGTTTGTAATATGGTGTGGTTGAAGATTTATTTTGGCCTGAATGTACAGTATACCAAATAGAACTCTTTAAAACAAAACACGCAAGCAATTCAAAGTTTAAATAAAGACTATGGAATATGCTCATTATAATTTATTTTGTAATCGATACGAATACGAACTTTTTGAATTAAAACTTTATAAATCGATTCTTCCAGTAGATATTGGTTCACTCGAATAAGGAAAATGTATACGTACAGGGAGGATAATCTATGCCACGCGTTTAACTTAACACCCTGTATATTTTATGTTATAGGTAGGTTGGTTGTTTATGGTCCACGGAATGGAAAGAGGTTATTACCAACCATAGACACATGCAAACATACTAAACATAATAAATTCACGCTTTTGTCCCATAAGGGTGGGCAAACACTATAGCAGAGGATCTCGTGGATAAATTATAACAGCCGCTCGTCGATTTTAAGTTAAGCCACGTTTGGTTGCAATTTTTTTTTTTTCGGATGGGAAATCATCAAGGACCCCTCCCGCTCTGGGCGGAGCGGAAGGGAGTGACAGACTTTTACTGACTAAAACCCATCCATGTTCCTTCATCGCCCTTTGTATTCCGGGGCCACGGAATCTCCTTCGAACAGTCCCGCAGCCCCGGCAGGCATCGGCCCTTGCAGGCCCCTTCCTTTAACTGACATAGCTCTTTAAGGCGCGCGTGGAACACGAACGCGCCGTCGACACGGCCTGTCGTCGTAAGACGGACTAACGGCGAGCTAGCCCATTGCTCACCGTGAACAGGCACGACGCTTACTTGCCTTGGTTCAAGATTAGGTGATCACTCATTACATACCGAGTTCCCTCCGTGGCTTAGAAAACACGTTAAGCCGTTGGTCCCGGCTGTCATTTGTAGATTTTTGACAGTCGTTAGAGGTAGTCAGTGTCCCGAAAGTCCGACATGACAACAAGTCTTTACCAAAGGAAGAAGAAGAAAGGAAAGGAAGGGGTTGTGGAGGTCAGATAGGCAGTCGTTCCACGTAAAATACTGGTACTGAGCTGCATCTGTTTTGTAGAAGCCAATCCTAACATAGTTGCGAAAAGACTAGGCAAAAAATCACAGAACGCCACCTCTGCTACGATCCTTACAAATACTCATTTCGCCTCATCCACGTTCATACACCTAGTCATACACGTAAACTTCTCATAATCAGCAGGGGTAATCCCAATCAGCCTTTAATGTTCCCACTGGGACACGGACCTCCTCTCCATGAGAGGGCGTGGGCTGTACTGGTATGTAATCCAGCACACAGTTCCCAGTGCTGGCTAAAGGATGTCACAATGTATTTGAATTTGTGGTTTTAGGGAGTTATGCCCCCACGTGGGACACCACGTGTCAGTACGGTGCGCCTCGGAGGTGGACCGCAGCGGACACTGTTTCCGTTGCAGTCAGCCCGGTCATGTGTCCGCAGCTTGCTGCGCCACGCCGCACTGCGGTGCATGTGCGGCGGCTGGCAAGCCGGCCGATCACCGGGCTGGGAGCAAGGCCTGCGCTCCACCCACCAAGGCCATCAGAGGCAAAGGTAGGCCCTCCGCCGCCACCGCCACCATCGCCTCCGCCGCAGTCGCAACTGCCGCCGCTGCCGCTGTCGCCGCCACAATGGGGCCCTCACAAGGGGCCAGGGAGGAGGAAGCGGTAATGGAGTGCCAATAACGGCCCCATTACGCTTCCTCCAAGTGAATATCAACCACTGCGCCTGTGCTCAGGATCTGTTGCTCCAGAGCATGGCGCAGTGGTCGATAAACATCGCTGTGGTCGCTGAGCCGTATTTCGTCCAGCCCAGGGATGACTGGGTGGCGGACCTGAGCGGCTCAGTGACCATAGTGTCGTCGGCCGCCGCCGGTACCCCGACCCTTGAAGGTGTCAGGAGGGGTCGGGGTTGCGTAGCAGCACGGTTCGGGGAGATCGTAGTGGTGGGAGTCTACTTCTCCCCGAATCGAACTCTCGCCGAGTTCCACAACTCTCTCGCAGAGTTGAGTGTTGTCGTCGGAAACCATTCCCTCCCCGTGCTTGTCCTCGGGGACTTCAATGCCAAGAACTTGGCTTGGGGTTCTCGTTGTACAGACGTGCGGGGAAGGATGGTGGAGGACTGGGCTCTGGAGAAGGGCCTGGTCGTCCTAAATCGGGGTTCTGTTCCCACGTGTGTGCGGATGCGGGGCGAGTCGGTGGTGGACATTTCGTTCGCTAGCCCCGCTCTGTCGCCGCGTGTCGTTGACTGGCGTGTCATGGAGGGGGTGGAGACCTATTCCGACCACCGGTACATCCGGTTTGACGTCTCCACCCAGACCTCAAGCGCGCTGGTCCAACAGGCCCCGAGTGGTCCGCGTTGGGCGCTGAAGCAGCTGGACCGGGAGCTCCTCCTGGAAGCCTCGATCGTGCAGGCCTGGGTGACATCATCAGACAGGCCTGCCGACATTAACAATGAGGCAGGGTGGTTCCAGGAGGCCATGTCCGATATATGCGACGTGGCAATGCCCCGAGTCCGGCCAGGAAGCGCCCGACGTCAGGTGTACTGGTGGTCGCGAGAGCTGACGTCTCTGCGCGAGGCGTGCGTGGCTGCGCGACACCTGTACGCCAGGCATCGCAGGCTCCATTCGTCCACCGAATGCGGCAGCCGTCGAGGCGGAGCTTTACGAGGGGTACAGAGCGGCGAAGACCGCCCTCCGCGAGGCTGTCCTGCGGGCCAGGGATCTGGCCCGCGAGGAGATGCTGGGGACTCTCGACAGAGATCCGTGGGGGCGCCCTTATAAGATGGTGCGGGATAAACTCCGCACCTGGGCCCCCCCACTGACGCAGAGTCAGTGGTAGACCTGAGAGTGGCGGTACGCAGGCTCAGTGCCAAAAATACCGCCCCAGGACCCGACGGCTTGCCTGGCAAAGCCTGGGTCCTGGCCTCGGAGGCTCTCGGGCCCCGACTGGAGGGGCTCCTAAGCGCATGCTTGGAGAGGGGACAGTTCCCGCTTCGTTGGAAGACGGGGAAGCTGGTCCTCATTGGGAAGCCGGGGCGCCCTGCGGACTCTCCGTCCGCATACCGGCCCATAGTGTTGCTCGACGAGGTGGGCAAGCTCTTTGAAAGAGTAATTGCAAACCGCCTCGCCGAGCACCTTGCGGGGACGGGGCCGGATCTTGCGGAACACCAATTTGGTTTCCGCAAGGGGCGCTCTACGGTGGACGCCATCATGCGCGTGAGAGTCCTCACGACGGGGGATGCGGTGTCCCAGGGTGGGGTTGTCTTGGCGGTGTCTCTTGACATCTCCAACGCCTTCAACTTCATCATTGCTGCATTAGGGAGGCACTCCGGTATCACCGGGTGCCGACCTACCTCCGTCGTGTGGTCGGGGATTACTTGACGGACAGAGCCGTCATCTACTCCGGCCGGTGTGTCGTGCGGTGTTCCACAGGGATCGGTTCTAGGGCCTTCCTTGTGGAACATCGGGTACGACTGGGTGCTGCGCGCCGACCTCCCTAGCGGCGTCAGCGTGGTCTGCTATGCAGACGACACGCTTTGTTTCGTTCTGTCTCCTGCTGAAATAGAGGGAAGTGGAAATTACGGATTTTTCCTACTCCTCCACTATACTTTTCTGATTAATTTCGTTGCGGGATCCAAGACAGTTAAATACATTCTCTGGGATTTCGTCGAGCTTCATTGTCTCGGCGCTTTTCTGGTGGTCGCCACTGTTGATTCTGGCTTTCAGGAGTTACAGTGGTTTGGGAACAGTGTGGCGGGCTTGTCCCAATAAAAAAAAAAAAGACGACACGCTGGTGCTGGCACAAGGGGGGTCGCACGAGGCGGCGGCTGAAATAATGACACGCGGGGTTGCGATAGTCGTCGAGAGGATCCGGCAACTGGGTCTCGAGGTGGCATTGCATAAGTCCGAGGCCATGTGCTTTCATGGGCCTCAGAATGCGCCACCTCCGGGATCCTCACTGACGGTAGGAGGGGTATCCGTCGGCGTCGAGTTGACTTTGAAATACCTGGGACTCGTCCTCGACAGCCGATGGAACTTCGTGGAGCATTTCCGACGTTTGGCCCCCAAACTGGAACGGACCGGGGCTGCCTTCAGGCGGCTTCTGCCCAACCTGGGGGGGCCAAACGCCTCCTGTCGGAAGCTCTACGCGGGAGTCGTGCGGTCCATGGCCCTTTACGGGGCCCCGGTGTGGGCGCGTTCATTGAGGCGGCGAGCCGCCCAAATACCTGAACGCGCCCCAAAAGGTGGTAGCCGTAAGGCTGGCCCGTGGGTACCGCACGATCTCCCGTGAGGCGGCGTGCCTCCTTGCCGGATTGCCGCCATGGGATCTGAAGGCAATTGTCCTCGCGCGCCTGCACGAATGGCGCGCGGAGGTGCTACGCCGGGGGAAAACTCCGCTGCCGCGGCAAATTGTCTTGCAACGGACAGACTTCCGGCATGATCTCATGGCGACATGGAGAGAGCGACTGTCGCAACCCCGTGCAGGGCACGCCACAATAGTGGCGGTAAGTCCCCTCTTTGAGGAGTGGCTTGAGAGACGCCACGGCGTCCTCACCTTCCGCCTGAAGCAGGTCCTCACCGGACACGGTTGTTTCGGGAGGTTCCTGCACCGAATCGGGCGGGAGGAAACGCCCGGGTGTTTCCATTGCGAGGATCGACCGGAGGACACGGTGGAGGTGTGCCCCGCGTGGTCCGGAGCGAGACGGAATGGGACGCCGTCACCTCCTTCTGCGAAGCAGTAATGCTAGAGAAGGAGGTGGCGGAACGTGAGAGGGAGAGAACCTCACAGCGTCCCGGCCGCCGCGGGAGACGCCCCGGGCGTCGGGGGCCACCACGTGGCCCCCGGCCACCGTAGGCGCGGGCCTGTGGACGGTGGGCTATGGGCTAGCTCGCCGTCCGTCCGTCTCATGACGACAGGCCGTGTCGACGGCGCGTTCGTGTTCCACGCGCGCCTCAAAGAGAGTCAGCAAAAAGGAAGGGGTCCGCAAGGACCGATGCCTGCCGGGGTTGCGGGACTGTTCGAAAGAGATACCGTGGCCCCGGAACACAAAGGGCGATGAGGGAACATGGATGGGTTTTAGTCAGTAAAAGTCTGACACTCCCTCCCGCTCCGCCCAGAGCGGGAGAAGTCATTTGATGATTTCCCATCCGAAAAAAAAAAAATGAAAAAAAAAGGGAGTTATGCCCGTTTGTCATGCTGGTTTCCTCACGGTGTTTTTCTTCTCCGTTTTTAGTTAACGACTCATTATAATGTGTCGATTCTTTACTGATAATATTCTACCATAGTTTTAATTAGTGACGCTGAAAAACTGACTTCATAAACAATATTTTTGACTGAAAATATTAGGAAATTCATATTTTAATAATAGTGTGGCGCCCCGCTGCGTTGTTCGTATTTTACTCTTTATTACCGGGTAGTAATTCACCTTGTTACCGCGGTAAATTATGTACAATACGTACATAATGATGATTTAATACTATGCAACTCCCTCCCTCATTTGCGTATATTGAAGTAAATAGTGGTTTCACATTAAATTAAGGTTTTTAACCAACAAGTGAAGCTGTGCCAAGAATTTGGGGCTCTATTTAAGATACCATTATGTAACATAATATCACGCTTGTAATCTCCTAAGGGTAAAGCAGAGGTGTCCAAATACACGGTCAACATTTCACCAGTTACGTTTAAGTTCCATAATTATAATTAATATAACGACCCGAATGGTCCCGGGTTTGAATCCCTGTATATAGGAGCAAATGTTTGTGTGATGAGCATAGACATATTTTGTTTCCGAGTCACGGATGTTTATATGTATAATAAATATGTATTTACAAACGAAAAGTATCTATGTAGTATATCAGCTATCTGGTGTCCACGACACAAGCCTTGTTGCTTAGTGTGGCACTAGAAGGCGATGTGTGTAAAAAAAGAAAAAAAAAATTGGGGGATTTGGCTTGCACCCACAGCGTTACGACTATAGCCCATCGATCCTGGTGCATTCTACACACATAGCCCGTTACCTATTGCCTTATACAAACTTTTTTCAATTTACAGAATCTAGGCATTAAAAGACCAAGCCATCTAGTTGAGAGATATCTCCCATTGTTTAATAACCAAAAAAAACACAATAAACTTGTCAAAACCCAAGATATCGTTTACACAACCAACCAATAATCACCACATAAAGCCGAGTTCACACTTAAATCCGTCGATAAGCCGCTAGTGTGGACACCGCCTTATCTTTCATTGGGTGTAAAATATTACTTTTTGTGTGTGGTCAAAATTTATATCTCTTTTATGGATATGTCTTAGCGTAATAAATACTCTTGTGTTGTCTTAATTGAAGTGTTTTTCTTTCTTTAGAGGTGAGAGAAATTGGGATGGTAGAATTATGTAATGTAGGTATTGTTGGGAATCTTGATGGAAACCACTATGCACTGTACTTAATATCGTTTATTGACTAATCTGTTACACTTTTGTACATTGTTAGGAGGTAATAAGCACTTTATAAACATTTTATTATATTAATTAATACAAGAGACGTGTGCGCTCTGTTCATCGTGAAGATAGAAGGGAACCAGTGTTGCCAGGTTCATATTTAGTTTTGACAACTGACATGACGTTGAAATTACTAAACAGGTATGTAGATACGTTTACATTATATAATTTCAACATCACAATTCCTTGCTTATACTTTTAGGTTTTCAGCAAGTGTGGTCTAGAGCAATGTCAACGTTCTTTGTACTAGATACTATTGATTATGTACATAATAATTTAGTACATAATAAGTTAGTACATAATAACGGAACAGAGTATAAGCTTCATACAACCGCGCGAATTGGTTGCACTACTACAAGCACGCGGAGCAGGTGTGCGTGACCACTGGCTGCTTGTCGCGTACGCGGCGAGAGTGGAAAAAACCGGTTTACGCTGTCACAGCCAGTTGACAATCTCAGGGTTGTCAGGGTAACACACGTTGTTTGTTTTGTGACAAGATTGAATATTTTAATGTAAAAACTTGGTATTTATTAATAATAATAACGTTCAAATATTGAAAGTTTTCAACCAGTCCGATGTCTGATTGAGCTGAAAGGAAACGAAACATTTTTGTATGGGACCGTAACCTGTACCTTTTAGGAAAGCTGGGAAACTAACCCCTGAATAGAATAAAGTAACATTTTTTCCTTATTTTATAGTATTTTTATGCACACAATAAAAATTAAAAAAATGTTTGACGTTTATCGTGACAGGTATGACAGGTTGTAGATATGACGTTTACCTAATCTAGAAATTGTCAAACTTACAAAATGTCATTTAGAATTATTCGTTCAGAAGTACACTTCAGAAAATTAAAATAAACAAGTATTTTTTTACATAATTCGTCGTATTGTTCTTATTTCCCGCTACTTGTCGGTCTGTCTTTAAATTAAATAAATATTTAAAACATATGTATATAATCTTTAAGAGATACCTGTCTTGTTAAGCCGTGCCGAGCCGTTAAGCCTGTGTGTGTAAGCCGTGTGGTATCCGGCAGAGTAGAATAGAACCAACCCATTACAGTCACGGGTGTCGTATAAGGCGACTAATGTCTGAGGCAGAACACCTTGCGCCTCCGTAGACCAGAGAAGGGGGAGCAGCGTTTTCTGTTAGTCTTTCATCACTGCGATCTCCAATCCGCCTGCCAAGCGTGGAGATTACGGCAAATTCCTTCCATCCTGGGAGAGGCTTATGTCCAGCAGTGGACGTTATGGGCTGTTGTAGTGTAGTGTGTCTTGTTTTGTTTTCTTCTTTTGTATAATTATTTGTCTTCACCTATTGAGACAACCCTACCAAAATAAGTAACAATTTTGCACGTTCTTAAGAAGCTTATACTCTGTTCTGTTTACTTACTCATGTGATACTGTGTCGTTACTAATTTGATAAATAATGCTTTGCTCAATCGTATGACATATTAATTTTATTTGCGTTTTAAGTACAAAATTAAAAAGGTGTTGTTCCAAAAAGTATACAGCTAAGAACAATATCATGGGCCCTGTGACAAGGCTCAACCATAGCCATGCAATTAGAAACAAAACATATTCTTCTACTTTAAGGTGTGGTTAGTGTCTAACCTAGTGTCAAAGTTTTTATGCCACCCATGGGCCTCTGATTTGGCTTTACATGCCGTCCAGAAATATGTCAGCAAAATACATATTTTTATTAAAATGAATGGATATATTGCTAAACAACCATTTCTAATTACAATTTACAATAATTACTACACTAGTAACGTTTAGTATTTGATCAAATTATCATGATCATCAAGTGATGCCGGAGGATTGAGAAAAATGTTGTGAGGAAAGTGTTTAGTATGTATTTGGATTGGCTTAAAGAGTACCTAGGGGAAGACAAATAAATAATGGACGGTGTATGAAAGATTGATGATTAGAAATTAGGTGACTGCTGAGATGACAAGTAATAGAGAATAATGAGGAAGGCCCCAAAAAAAAGAGAGATAGGGCAGGAGAGACACAATTAATGAACCATACCTGGATTAACAAATCATCATCATCAGCCTATAATGTTCCCACTGCTGGGACACGGCCTCCTCTCAATGAGGGGGAATGGGTTATAATCCACCACGCGGGCCCAGTGCGGATTGGTAGATGTCACATGTCTTCGAATTTTTGGTTCTAGTACATGCCGGTTTTCTCACGATGTTTTCTTTCACTGTTTTGAGAGCAGTGGTGATGAAATAAATTACACAAAGTAATACGCCTGTCTGGGTTCGAACCACGACTTACTGTTCGTAAGTCGGGGGCGCCACCACTGGGCCACCGCTGCTCAAACAGATGATTAACAAAAATACTTAAACAAAATTACTGGGAAACACGATGTTACATAATACTATTAGGAAATGTGTTATGTATAGATACTATTTTTTTTTTTTTTTTAATATTGCTGGACATTACACACATCGCCATCTAGTGCCACACTAAGCAATGCGGCTTGTATCGTGGACATCAGATAGTTGATATACTACATAGATACTTTTTTTTAAATTTTTTTTCTTAAATATGCTGGACATTACACACAGCGCCATCTAGTGCCACACTAAGCAATGCGGCTTGTATCGTGGACACCAGATAGTTGATATACTACATAGATACTTTTTTTTTGTTTGTAAATACATACTTAATATACATATAAACATCCATGACTCGGAAACAAACAAACAAACTTTGTATGAATACAAAGTACTACTCTGTCAAGAAAGTACCGGGAAAAGATCAATAATACACAAAATGTCTGTTATTCATCCAAATTTAGTTTATCACCTTCAAAGTATGCTCCTTTAGAAACGATACACTTGCGCCAACGAATAATCCATTCATCAAAACATTTTTTAAACGCTGCTTCCGGAATTGAGTTCAGTTCTCGCCGCGAATTCTCCTTTATGTCTTCTATCGATTGAAAACGGGTGCCACGAAGTGGTAATTTGAGTTTAGGAAAAAGAAAAAAGTCAGCAGGAGCCATATCTGGTGAATGTGGTGGTTGCTGGATGGTATTGGTTGAGTGTTTGGTCAAAAATTCGTTCACAATGATAGCCTTGTGCGAAGGCGCATTGTCGTGGTGCAAAATCCAAGATTTTTTTTTCCACAAATCTGGCCTTTTTCGTCGAATTTGCTCTCTTAAACGCCGCATAACGCTCAAATAATATTCTTTATTTACCGTTAGACCTTTGGGTAAGAATTCAGAGTGCACAACACCGCGATAGTCAAAGAAAACAGTCAACATGACTTTGACTTTTGATCGACTTTGGCGTGGTTTTTTCGGTTTCGGTTCAGTTGGAAGGCGCCACTCCGAAGCTTGTTGACTAGTTTGCATGTCAAACTCGTAAACCCACGTCTCGTTACCAGTAACAATGCGTTTCATGAATGTTGGGTCCGAACTGACTCGTTCTAGCATGTCCTCAGCGATTTTCATGCGATTGAGTTTTTGGAGGAAATTCAGATCTTTTGGGACTAGCCGAGCAGCAACATGTTTCATACCCAAATGATTAGTTAAAATGGTACGGATCGACTCGTGAGATACAGAAAGTTCGGCGGCTATCTCTCCCAGAGTTGAATGGGGATTTTCAGTCACTATTTTCTTCACTTTTGCGATGTTAACTTCAGTTGCAGACGTTGACGGCCTACCAGAGCGAGGCAAATCTTCCATCACATCTCGACCGCTTTTGAACGCTTTGAACCACTTATAAGCACGAGTTTTTGATAAAGTCGATTCACCGTAAGCCTTCTGTAACATTTTCAGAGACTCCGAACACGAAATTGCATTGGCGATGCAAAATTTAAGACAAACTCTTTGTTCGATATTTTTGTCCATTATGAAATTCGCAATACACACTATATATGATATTACTAAAACCAGCACTGTATTTAATATAAATAACAGATGCAACTCAAACTCCGCGCCAAAATGGAAAACAGTTGTGCCAATCTAACAACTACAAAAAAACAAAAATTTGAATTTGGAACCATAAACAAATCATCCATTCCCGATACTTTTTTGACTGAATGTATGTAGTAGTTTTCCTTAGGATAACGGTCCAGTCGTATTTAAGGATCAATGCAGGCTTTGACAGTTGCAGGAACTTGACGGTCCCCTTGGATCGCGGGGCCCTGGGCAAGCGCCCAGAGTGCCCAGTGGCAAATATGGCCCTGCATGTTAAGCCAAATGAGAGGCCCATGTGCGGCATAAAACTCTGACAGCGGCTTAGGCACTAACCACACGATAAAGAAAGGAAAGATCAAACGCCCCAAAGGTCCAGAATTAAAATCTAATTGTACTTCTACAAAAACAATTTTTTTTTAAACACAATTATATTAAAAGGCGTAGGTATAATATTATAAAGAAAAACATAATTGCATCAAAAGCCTAACAAAAATAATATTGTGTTACCTTCATTAACGATTTCGCGAAATGGTCAGCCCCAAATTGTAATTTAATACTTTTAAACAAAATACGAAAATTGTTGAGTTTCCGGAAATTTCGGACAAACTAAATAATTGACATATCCTTTTACAATACATTTTAAGTCGACCATATTTTTTTCAGCCGCCATTTTTTTTTTCGTCCCATTCACAATTTACAATAGGACTTTTTGTAGCTAGCTTGTGCCTTCGGGTTCGGTTGAGCAGAAATTGATTACGTATGTCGAATTTGTCGAGAGACCTATCATTCGATAAATTATGTTTATTTTGCAAGTAGGTTTTTACAAACACTTTTACACGTCATTTTTTTTTAAACTAGATGGGGCCGGTGTTTCGTACCTGACTACTCTGAGAAGAAACAGCCGAAACAAACTCAGTGGTCATAGTCTCTTTTGAAGTCCAGACATAATCTTGCTCAATTCACATGAGGACTATGCAGATTAGTGTCTGAGATGGTCTTTTGAAGAAAGAACCATACAGATTTGAGTGGACCTGTCCAGTCAGTGCAAGCATTTGTCAGTTATCGTGTAGCTCGACTTATAACTCAAGGAGCTCAACGAAACGACGAACAATAATACCAAAGAAAGGACATTAGGGTAGGTCGCTTATAGTACTCAAACTGCCAGACAGTTGTGGGAAAAAAAAAGAAATGAAACAAAAAAATAAAAATGTGACCCACATGGTCCACATTCACAATAATCAAATAAAATTAATTTATTAAATCAATGTCAATTAAAATCACAAAAATCATAATATGTCAATAATAATAAAAAAGTAAGATACGTTAATATTCCTGTCAAATCAGTAGGTAAATGTAACATAAAATAAAATAAAATAAAAAGTAAAAAATAATAAAATACTGAACTAAGTATTCATGTCAAATCATTCAATGTCAGAGTGTATAAAAGAAAGGAATTAATAATAAACAAGCGAAGTCCGAAATTTCGATATTCACAGAGCAAATTTCATTGGAGCAGCTTAATCCCAAGCCGTTTTATCTTCGAGATAGTTATTAACATGATAGTAGGCTTTCAGGCACAGCTTCCGTTTTATAAACGATTTGAATTTATTTAGGCTTAGTGCTTGAATTTGGCTCGGAAGTTTATTGTAAAAACGTATACATTGGCATCTGAACGTACCCCTTATTTTTTTAAGCCTCGTTACAGGAACAACAAATTTGTGTTTGTTCCTCGTATTTATGTTGAGTATATCTCTGTGTTTTTTAAACAAATTAATATTTTTGTGTGCGTACAAAAGAAAAAAATAAAACTGAGCGGGCACAGTAAGAATATTAATCTCTTTAAATTTTTCTCTGAGGGAGTATCTGGGACTTAATTTATAAATTGAATGAATTGCCCTTTTTTGCAAAACAAATATTGTCTGAATATCGGCGGCATTGCCCCACAAGAGAATACCGTACGACATCACGCTATGGAAATAACTAAAGTAAACTAAAGGGGCTGTTTCTAAATCAGTTAACTCACTAATTCTTTTCACGGCGTAAGCTGCAGTGCTAAGTTTTTTCGACAATTTGTCTATATGCTGGCCAATTCGTTCAATTTATAAATTAAGTCCCAGATACTCCCTCAGAGAAAAATTTAAAGAAATTAATATTCTTACCGTGCCTTCTCAGTTTATTTATGAAAACCTTTTGTACGCACACAAAAATATTAATTTGTTTAAAAAATACAGTGATATCCACAACATAAATACGAGGAACAAACACAAATTTGTTGTTCCTGTAACGAGGCTCAAAAAAAAAGTACGTTCTGATGCCAATGTATACGTTTTTACAATAAACTTCCGAGCCAAATTCAAGCACTAAGCCTAAATAGGTTAACATCAACTCTCTGAATCCTATCACTCAAATATGAAATAACAAGATCCAGAGAGGCGTTACGGATTCCGTAGTGGTGTAGTTTCCTGATTAATGTTTCATGAAGAACGCAATCGAAAGCCTTTGACAAATCCCAAAAGATGCCCAAAGCATCGCATTTTTTCTCCCAGGCATTATAAATGTGTCCTAAAAGTTCAACACCGGCTTCAGTAGTTGAACGACCCCTTGTAAAACCGAACTGTTTTTTATGTAATGTGTTGATGATGTTATTCTACTTCTGATTTTACATCAAAGTGACCTCTATGCTCGTTGATATAAGGTTTAAGTCGGAGGTGAAGTATCTGCAAAATAATTTATACTGTAAGTATTTGGTTTGATTTTTGATGCCAGGTGTGTCTAAGGTGGGTACTTTAATACAGTACCAGAAAATAATAGAGTAAGTTACAGATAAGCAAAAATATTTGACAGGTTTTTTGAATTTAGAAGACGTCGATTTTTATTCGTGAATGGGAATAAAAAATTGGATTGTAGAGTATCAAGAATTTGTGTGGCTAAAACTAAAAAACCCTACGACTGAAAAATCACGCTATAATTAAAATCGGGGCTTACAAGGTAAAATCGACTCCCCCTATTGTTGAAGTCGGTTAAAATGTAGCCTATGTTACCCGGGCCATAATAGCGAATCGATTGACATCTCATTCATCAAAATCGGATGAACAGTTTAGGTGCTACGGAGAAACATACGTAAATACAAACATACATTGTACATAAATATATAGACATCTAAAATCATAACCCTTCCTTTTGGCTTCTCCGTAGTCGGGTAAAAAGTTGAAATATTTTCAACAACTGTTGCGGCATCGAAATTATTCCAAGTTTAAAAATAACTTTAAAATGATAGAATTTCTTAGGACCGCCGGCTGCAAGCCGATTACATGCTTTAATATAAAATTAAAGTAATACAATATTATAAATAAATATAATAAATAAATAAATATCGCTGGACATTAACACACAGCGCCATCTAGTGCCACACTAAGCAAGGAGGCTTGTGTCGTGGACACCAGATAGTTGATATACTACATAGATACTTTTTTGTTTGTAAATACATACTTATTATACATATAAACATCCATGACTTGGAAACAAATGCTCATCACAAACATTTGCTCCAACCAGGATTCGAACCCGGAACCCTAAGAACGTAAGGCTGCCGCTGCGCCATTCGGGTCGTCAATTATAATATAATATTATATTATTATTATTATTAATATATTTAGTTACTTAGCAGGGCCTATCTACCTAGCCTTTTCTCACTATTATATATATTGTATTTAATAGTCGGTTTCCAGTCTAAGAGTATGATTTTTTTTACTTAAAGAGACTGTGATATTTTTTACTAAACAAACTGTTTTCAGACTTTGGGCTACCCGAATACAAAGAAATTATTAAAACATAGTTTTGTTCTCCATCATCTACCTACCCTTTTCCTTATGTGTAGCAAAAACTAAGTAAAATGCAGTATACACAGGAATAACCACCATTCTCCATCTATTTTGCCCCAAAGAGAAAACTAAGAAACACGACAAAAATAAATAAATCAATAAATACTAACATTCACTCCCCTTACCGTCAAATCTACTCCAAATTCTTTCATTCAAAACAATATATTACAAATCGAATCACATAAAATAAACCCAAATAACAATATGTAACCCAAAGGTATTTTTATTTGTGTCATAGATTAAGAATACCTTGTAGACCTGAAAGTCTTTTGTGATAAGGCAATGCGCCCAAAATACAGTCACACTTAGTTAAAACAATTAATTAAACTTATATTGTCACTTACGGGACATCTTCTGTGATTGGTTGCGACAGCGTCGAAATATCGGGAGCTCAAAACAATTACCAATCACGGAAGATATCCCGTAAGTGACAATATAAGTTTAGTTGTAAACCCTGAAAACTTAAAACAGTGTTCAATTTAATTAAGACATTTCACAAAAACAATAATACATAGATCGACGTATATCTGACGTACAGACGCTAGGAAATCAAACTACCCGAAGCTGTACAATTTTACCAATCAACCTTAAACCCGCTTTATCTATAAAGTTGATAAACTAATGAAAATCTATCTATTATGGTAATTTCACAGATTGAAGTAGCTTGATGTGCGGTCTGTAGGTACACCAACATCAATCTGACTGTCACTTATTGTCCATTACCGTGCGATGACACGTCTAACGGTATCACGAAACTGTCAAAAATGTCCACGTCCCAAAACTGCACGCATTTAGATTGCCTTCAGATCAGAGCAATGTCGCATCTTTTCATCACTACTCTATGACTTTACCTACATCTCTCAATAAATAGAGATTTTAAAATGTCAAAGACGTATTGAAATCTCAAGGGTCCCGGTCGGTTCGAGATCAAAATTTAACGCCTCAAGGCATCAATATACGTCTCTTTTGTATAGTTTAGGGGCAAAAAATGGCAGATGCAAACAGTTCATTGTTGCAGTAAAGTCGAGGACTCTAGGAGTATAATAATTGACATTAAATGAAGTGTCCCGACTGTGGTTGACTTTTTTTTGGGGTTCCGTGTTTCAAGATGAAATCATGTTACAGACATATCGGAGAATTATCTTGTCCAGAGGTCTAAAACCAGCGGTCCCTACATTTTCTTGACCACAGACTATTTGATTACTTCTTCTTAGCGTGTCGACAATTTAAATTGAATCAGCCCAAAATTTGGCGGCGAGTTTGGCACTTTCAGTAGCGTCCATCAGCTCCTGTGATGTGCAAGTAACAAGACGAGAGGATACGATATCAAGTGTCCCATAGTTTGTGTGGCAACACCATATTCACGCTCCAGGGCAGAATCATCTATGAATCTCCACATTTGATTACTTGTTTGCTAGCAGTGAACTTTGTAATAGAAAACACAACACTTTAATTATAAAAAAAAACCGTGCATTAATAAGATTACTGGGGCTTCAAATGTGAAAGTTTGTGAGGATGGATGGATGGATGCTTGTTACTCTTTTATGCAAAAACTTATTATAATCCCTTGGTAAAATTATTATTGCGGAATATTGGCGGCAGTGACAATTTTGTTCTGAAAATGGGTTTCAACATTGAAACCATTTTGTATAAAATCGCTGTAGGATTCTCGAAAATTCTTCCATAATCGGAACCATGAAAGTTAAAGTTATATTTCCTACAGAACCCAAACCATACAGTATTTTTTTTCAAAAGACAGAGACAAGGTGTCATTCTGTCTATAAACCATACAACACGTCATGTTTCTTTTTACGATCACCCTGCGAGAGAAACAAAATAATATTAAGTGAGTCTAAGAAATACTAAATTATCAACTTCGCATTGAAACTTTATATGTTTTAAATGCTATCGGCGACGCGATTAGGGTTGCCATTCCGAATTTGCCAGTCTTTTGCAAAAAAACCGAATATTTACTCAAAGGTGTCGCGGCAGACCTCGAGAAGATGGCGGGACGAGCTGCACAGAACCAACGACCACGGTTCTCCACATCAGTCCTACTGGAACTCATATGGGGAGAGGCCTTTGCCCAGCAGTGGGATGATGCAGACTAATAGTATCAGTAACAGAAAAAAATAAAAATAAAAAATAATGAGTCAGTGAGTTCCAAAACGTGAACTCTATTGAGAAAAAAGACCATACAACTCCATGGAGATTTCTAAACCAAGTTCGGTGTTACAAAAACTTAGGTACTTTGGTTCTCATCTCTCATATTTATTCCATTTCTAAGTTACTTTTCTAATGAATTTCTTGAAAATATTTCTATTTACTTAAAAAATATGAAAACTCCGAACATGACATGACAAAGTATGGACTAAGGGACAAAAATCTGGACATATCGGGACTCAATTCAGACGTTTGGAAACCCTAAACGCGGTGGCCATTTGTTTAGCAAAATCGATAAAATTATGAGAGTCTTTATGCGTGATCTTAATCTGTGTCTGTGTTTGTTTGAAAGGAGATATTTTTTATCTGTTACTTTGGATCTTAATTCTCAACGCTGTATTATTTGTAAGAATATTGGATTTGTAAAATGAGTTATGCTTAAAAGTGGTAGAGAAAAAAAAACTTTTTTGAAAAAATATAATCAACTTCAAAAACACAACAAAGTGAAAAATTACTTTAGCTGCTGCTCCCTCAGAGCATAAAGGCGTGATGATATGTTGTGATGTTGTGAAAACAACAAACATCCAGGCGATTGCAGCAATCACGACCGATTTGCTGTCTATAATTGAAGAGTTCCATTGTATTTCTCCGAAGATCTGATGGTGATCACCATCAGATCACCCGGCCACAAATACAGACTCCGTGGCTTAACGGAAAAAATGTTTTTTTTTTTTTTTTATCCTCTGATGAAACTAATAACACTTTGTCCGACCCAGCAATCTATCCCAGAACCGCATGCTCAGCGACGCGCTTGCGACCACTCGACTAACGAGGCAGTGAATTTAAAACATGACTGGAGATATTCAAATAGGTGCTGCTGCTGTTCGAAAGAGATACCGTGGCCCCGGAACACAAAGGGCGATGAAGGAACATGGATGGGTTTTAGTCAGTAAAAGTCTGACACTCCCTCCTGCTCCGCACAGAACGGGAGATGTCATTTGATGATTTCCCATCCGAAAAAAATAAATAAAAAAAAAATATATTAAAATAGGTACTTATCTACATAATAATAAATCATCATCTTCCTGCCCTTATCACATGTTACTTGGGGTCGGCGCCGGCGCAACGCGTCCCAAAATGTAGTGTGTATTGTGGGATTCCAAAATAAAACAGCAAGCAAACTTTAGTTTCTATAATATTCTTCTGAAAATCTTACGTCTTCCATCTTTCTTATCCGTCGTACGTCCTACTTATAATAATGCTCTCTGCGCATTCTTTCTTGACATACAGTGTTGTCACACCATCATCTTAAATTCCCTCATTCATTAATAATAAATAAAAAAAGCTCATACCAAATGTTCCCAGCGCTGGTGGGCTACTATTTTTTATATTTTTAAATGTTTTTATTTATATTGTTTTTATATTAGGAATATTTAAAAAGGGAACGATATGATGATATTACCACAAATGTTCAATAGTAAAAAATTCCAGAAAAAACAATTAATTAAGAATGAAGTAAATTTACATTATTATTATCCATTAATTTTTATAAAAAAAACGTTAATCATATTTAAAATTTAATAATTACAATTGCGTTTAAAATCATTGAAAAACAAATTGTTAGCAGGAATATTGATAGCCATAATATTTAAACAAAGAAATAATTGGCTTCTTTTAAGTCTCTCAATATTCCATGGTCATAATACTTAGTTTTAATGAGCTTAATAATTAAAACTATGCGGCAGATAAGATCTCTACAATGTTGATAATATTGCAATGCAATAAACAGAGAGTTATGTTATCCATAAGCTTAGCAAAACTTTATTGCATGCGGCGTCACATTACATAAAAACGGTGGTTTTATGGGAAGAATTAGAGTTATCTTCTCTCTTATTACTAAAAATAGTAAAGAAAGAAAGAAAAAAAATACATTAGTACCAAAAAGGAAAAAAAAAATTTTTAAAAAGCAATAAGACAAAATTATATTAAAAAAAGTAAACATAAGAAAAATATATAACAATGAATTTGGTCCCGTACGAAACCAAAAGGCTCCAATGGTGGCTCCATGGTGCTGTGACATAAAAAAAAATGGTACAATTTTAAATATAGGTAACTACATTAGGATAATGATTTAGCGTTTGTCATTTCACGCAGTTTTTAAAAGAACAACCTATTAAAGCTACTATAGATGACATCATACATGATGGCTGGTGTCCACGACACAAGCCTCGTGGCACTAGATGGTGCTGTGTGTGATATCCAGCGATATTTATTTATTTTATTTATTTATTTATTCTAACTTTAGGGGATCCCTAAATACCACGCAGTACCTAATTGTTCTACAGCTGGTAAAAAGAATCTTCTTATGCAAAGCAGGCACAAAAATAATCATCACAATTATCATCATCTGTCCAGCCTGGATGGCCCGTGGCCGATTTGAGTGGTCTGACAACCAGTCTTACCACGGGGTATCGTATTACCCAGTACTAACTGGGTTGTGGAGATCAGATAGACAGTCGCTCCGTGTAAAAGGCTGGTATTCAGCTGCATCCGAATAGACTGCAAACTAACCCCAAGGCTAGGCAGATGATGTAAGTCTAGATCACATTTACCACTCCATTATGTGGGTTGTCTGTTTTACTATAATAGGCGAGACGACAAAAAAAAACTAATTAGTCCGTCAGTTAGATTATCAGAAAATATTTGACCCGTGTTTTTTCTTTTGTTACGTAAATCAAAATTGAAGAAGATATGACGCTTTTAAAATTCTCAATACGTCACGCCTAGGTATAATTTTTAGTTAGTTCTGACGTCACGAGCCCCCACTACCGAGTTTTGATGCGTTTTATCTTTGTCAATATTCATTGATTTACAAAAACAAACAATAACAGTCCATTATTTTCCAATACTCTAACTGACGGACTAAATAGATTTGCAATTTTTTGATACTGTCGTCATGCCTATTTGCCACCTACTAACATAAAAATGATTAAATCCACTACATTGTGCCACCCACTGTAACTATGGAAACAAATTAAAAGTTAATCTATACTTATATATAGAAGCAAAAGTTTGAAGTTTGCATGTAGGTAATCTCCGGAACTGATGATATAATTCTAAAACATCTTTCTCTGGCAGATAGCTACATTATTCGTGGGTGCAATAAGGCTATAAATTATACATATATCATGCATATTGGCCGAGCTATCACAATTTTTGCGGACGAAGTCTCGGGCGAAGTGCTAGTGTAAAAATAAAACTACAAAAGCTTAAGGCCAAACAATATACAGGGTTAGTTTTCAATGACCAGCCAAAATTTTTAATTAAGATCTAGATATCAAACCAAAAGTGCATTTTAAATATAATTTTCGAAAAATAAAAAACAATAGCATTCATTTGAGAATGTCCTAAAAATTTCTAAATCATACTCCTAATGGGAATCAATCAATGCACTTGTGTGCGTGCAGGCACCGCCATAATGTATAAATGTATCCTAACTGCTACCTATCTGTGGATATCCACACATTCGTTTTTTAGTGGTGGACAGGAATGAAATTTTATTTTAAAAATGTTGTTTTTTTTATTATTATATCGAAAATATTAGCGATTCTAAACCATCTCTGAAAATTTGGCCGGTCATTGAAAACTAACCCTGTATAGACTTAGAGACAAACAAACATATTCCATATTGGGAACACAAGTCACGGGACTGCAAGATACATGTCTATAAACACACATTTAGGAAAAGGTAATTTATCAATGTTATACTATTATGAACACTAAAAACAATGTTAAATTGCATACTCCAAAAACTCCCCATAATTCATACCGTTGGATCACTTTTGCAATAAATCATTCACCAAAATATTACGAGCTTCATAATAATCTGACTGTAGTAGGTACCTAAATAAACACAGTGTAGATAACATCTCGCAAAGTAATGAAACGTTATAGTTATGAAGTATATTATACTCGTTCGAGTATTTTTTACTCATTTCTGCATGGTAAAGGTAAAATAAAGAGTTTTTTGTTACGTTACGTCGCACTATCTTTGTGATCTTTTTTGTATGGTGACCATGGTTTGTGTGAAGGTGGGATTGTCCTGTTATTTCACTTCGGTATTATACAGGGTGTAAACAACCTCATCACGAAGCCGTCAACCAAGCATTCTGTACATCAAACTAAGTAACTTTACGTAAAAAAATACTTAGTATGATGTTATTTTAGATCATGGATGCATTGAATAGTTTGGTGACCGTGGGGCCATTTAATGGAAAATTATGACATTACAAACATGTGTGTTAAAAAATAAAACCTAGCAAGTGCGAATCGGACTCGCGCACGAATGGTTAATAATGGCGCATACCATTTTTAGACAACATAAGACAAAACAGCAAAAAAAACACGTTTGTTGCATGGCAACCCCTCTTAAATATTTATTCTATTATGTTTTTAGTATTTTATTATAGTGAAATACATTATATGTGAAAATTTCAACTGTCTAGCTATCACAGTTTATGAGATACAGCCTGGTGACAGAGAGACGGACAGACGGACAGTGGAGTTTTTGTAATAGGGTCCCGTTTTTACCCTTTGGGTACGGAACCCTAAATATAACAAATAATAAAAACTAAAGGAGCACTTGGCTAGTTTTTAATGTTCGCCTTTCATGTTTATAAGTTCTGGTAAATTATATTCAAAACCTTTCGGACAATTCCACGCATCGACGAAAACGACGGTTAACCCAAAAACTGAATTATTCGTTATAGCGCCGAAGTATTTATACGTCGGATTAATAAGAGACGAGAATACCTGGGACCTAAGAGTATTAATAACACACGATAGAGCGCATCTGTTGTTCTTGGTGTTCCAACACGATTAGTAAATTTTTTGACATTATTTTATTCAGTATCACTGAGCTCGTAGCTTAATAATATAAGCTGCTCGGGTCGATCTTTATGTGAAGCTTGCTTGTCTAGGTTGGTCCGTGGATGGGTGACCACCCACTGCATACGGAGCTACCAAGCAAGCAAGTTAAGCCGTTGGTCCCGGCTGTCATTTGTAGATCTTTGACAGTCGTTACAGGTAGTCAGTGATCGGAAATCTGACAACCAGTCTTACCAAGGGCTATCGAATTATGCCTAACTGGGTTGTGGAGGTCAAATAGGCAGTAGCTTCATTTCAAATACTGGTATTCAGCTGCTGCATCCGGTTGGACTGGAAGCCGACTTTAACATAGTTGGGAAAAAGCTGAGCAGATGATGATCACAAATCGTTGCAATTATTTCGAAAAAAATATTTTATGAAGTCTCTCATATCGCCATCACAATATAGATGTCGCTACTCACGTCTCATTCATACGCACACGTTGAAATATTTTGTTTAATACTGAACAGTTTTGTGGCAAAACTCGAGATTACTGATATCATACCAATATATATTCAATGTTCGGTAATCAGAAACCGATAATAATTATTGAGAAATAAACTTTTATGTAAAAACATTATTTATTGCATATTTGTTTATCTAAAATTTAAATCGAGTAAGGGATTTCTTCGTTTCTTTTCAGCTTTTTTTTTTTTTTTTAATTGATTTAACTAACTAACTAAGCAAAAACAATTACTGGGAAACGACTTTTTTTTTTGGGGTCAAAAATGGGAAACGAAATTTTTTTTTTGGGGTCAAAAATCACGTTTTGCGTTAGAGATAGTTTTTGATCAGTATCAGAAACAGCATAGATTGGCATCAAAATTTGTTTTGTGTAAAATGGTCATTTTCTTGCTAACTGTATTTTTTTAAATTCTGTGAGTGGTGATCAATATTTCATTAAAAATTACGTATAGTCTCGTAAGACAAATTTCGTATAGTTATCTTAATAGTTCCCCTTACTGCCCGTTGAACGTATCCAATCTATAAAGGACTTATGGGACCATTTGCGTAAAAATCTATCACCACAAAAAATCTTCAATTTTAAAATAAACTCGATAAATCACAGCTCCGATGCAAAAACGTCCTAATTTCCTGAGTAGATTAAATTAAAAGTTGTCTATAAGTTTATTAAAAAGGGCCATCTATTGGATTACCGCGGATTTGCAAACCGGAAATCCAACGGAAATCTGTTTTAACTTTGACAGTTCAACTGTCAAATGTTAACCTCACTCATGAGAACCGGTTAAGTCCAAGTTGGGCAGGCTTGTATAGGGTTATGTTTATAATTTTTTGTAGGAAAGGAACCAAACAAAATCGGGAGAGTCTGTAGTCATTTTCAGAAGTTATATAATAGTGCAGGTGTAGGTACAGGAATTCATCAAATTCGAGCGTCTATTATTTTTCTTATAAAGTATGACTTTTTTTATCACTTTCCAAAAAAAATGGATATATTAGGTGATCGGAGTAGAAGCTTATGGGTTTCCCGATCAGACCGTCGCTTTTGACGATGACGACAAAGCCGAATGCCTGGCCGACAGCCTAGAGACTTAATGTTCCCCCAGTACCCAACCAGTAGACCCAGCTCACCTTGCGATGGTGGATGCTGAAGTTGAACGTCGGACCTCCCTTCCCCCAGTAGAAGACCTCTACCCTCAGTCACCCCTGAGGAAGTTGAGGATATCATAAAAGGCCTTAAGCACCGAAAAGCCCCTGGCTCAGACGGAATCACCAATAGGGTGTTCAAACTCTTTTCTCCAGCCCTCATAGTGCTAATGACCGCTATCTTCAATAGCGCCATGGCAAACAACATGTTCCCTCAGTCGTGGAAACAAGCCACCGTAATAGGAATCCCCAAACCGGGTAAACCCACCTCTTCCCCAAGTAGTTACCGTCCCATTAGTCTCCTCAATGTCCTAGGCAAAATCTACGAGAGGCTTATTTATAAGCGTCTCAAAGACTACGCCGAAGCAAAGAGTTTAATTCCTAAAGAACAGTTTGGATTTAGATCCCAACACTCTTGTGTCCAACATTTGCACCGCATAGTCGAGCACATCAGCGCCCGCCTTCAGCGAGGCATGGTGACCGGTGCCTTGTTCTTCGATATCGCGAAAGCATTCGACAAGGTCTGGCACAACGGGCTGATATACAAGCTATACCAGCTCGGTGTGCCTGATCGTCTCGTGCTCATCCTTCGTGACTTTCTGTCAAACCGCACATTCCGTTACCGCATCGATGGTGCGCTATCAACCCCACATCCGATTCGCGCAGGAGTCCCCCAGGGATCCGTGATATCCCCATTAGCCTTCACGCTATATACCAGCGATATCCCCAAAAACAAGTCAACCCAATTAGCCCTCTTCGCCGACGATACGGCCATCTATTATTCTGGTAGAAGCTATCCCAGCATTACCCGCATTCTCCAAAAATCCGCAAACGCCTTAGGCGATTGGTTCCGGAAATGGAGAATCGAGGTCAATCCCGACAAGAGCCAGGCGGTACTTTTCTCTAGACCCCGTCGTCTCCCCCCCATCCCTCAACCGATCTCCATGTTTGGCAAGCCGATCCCTTGGGAAAAGCAAGCCAAGTACCTAGGAGTTATCTTAGATAAGCGCCTAAACTTCAGTGAGCACATTAAGACGGTGCGTTCGCGTGCCGCCTTCGCTCTCGGTAGGCTTCACTCTGTATTGAACGCACGTAGCAAATTGTCACTTAGGTGCAAATTGCATATTTACACCGCGTGCATTAGGCCTATCATGACATACGCATGTCCCGTTTTCGCGCATACCAAACCCTATCACCTCCATAAGATGCAGACCCTCCAAAACCGATTCTTACGAAAGGCCACGGGAGCCCCATGGTACGTTAGGAATGAGCAACTCCATGTTGACCTCAAGATCCCCACCATAGCCCAATTCATGAAACGCCTAACAAAGGGTTTTTTCGATAAGGCCGAAAAACACCCAAACCCCCTGATTTCCTCAGCAGCCAATTACGCCCTCTCCAAGATATCTAGAATTCGCCGTCCTAGGCTCACTCTTGCCACACCCGATGATCCCATCACCCTTCTCCAAGAAAGTTGTAGGGAAACCAGCACATTACTCAAAAACAGACACAAGAACCGATACAAACCGCGAATCCGGCCCCGCCGCCGAGGCCCTCCGCGACCCCCCAGTAACATCACTGCCCGACCCTTGCTCGACGAGCCAGCCCGCGACGCTGAGCATTAACGACCGATTCCCCAATTAATGATCCGACCCAGCCTGTTGTCCCTTCCTGCCCTCTCATCAATGACGCACTAAGCCGAGGCCCGAACCCCACAGGGGGTGCCCTTAGTGACCGTTCATTTAATTTTAATCCTTAGCTTGTAAGCCCTGGCTGGGGGCCTTAAAGTAATTTTTGGCCACCACAGGATTGTCCGGTTAAGCAGTTAAGCAACCTTAGCGCGTTGCAACTGCGAGTGGTCCTTCCTTAAAAAAAAAAAAAAAAAGCTTATGGAATACCTAGTTTTTTTTTTCTTTTTTCCACAGCTTAGAAAAAAATTGATCTATCATCAAAAAACGCTACAAATTTCAAACAAACTTTTCATATTAGAACAAAGAAAGAAATTTTGAAATAAAAAGTGAAAAGTCTCGAATTTCGATTTCTTTTAATTTTTTTTTTTTTTTCGAGAAAAAAAATCTAAGTATTCCATTTGCTATTATTTGCTATTATCCATCTACTCCG
Organism: Xestia sexstrigata; assembly: GCA_941918905.2. Classification (NCBI taxonomy): domain Eukaryota; kingdom Metazoa; phylum Arthropoda; class Insecta; order Lepidoptera; family Noctuidae; genus Xestia; species Xestia sexstrigata. The sequence continues at coordinate 6,512,006 of OW799229.2, forward strand.
TTCACCTATTATACCCATTTTTTTTGGAAAGTGATAAAAAAGTCATCCATACATATCCATACAAAAAACAATAGTCACACTGTTCTTACAAAATACACTGGAAAACACTGCCTCATAAATTATTATTACAAGTAAATTCAATGCCTGCATTATCTGCCCTTGCAGCCTCTATGTACAATTTGTTTTAGGACAAGACTGCCACACTATTCCCAAACCACTGTAAGTCCTGAAATCAACAATGGCGACCACCAAAACGCGCATAGACAATAGGCGAAACGACAAAAAAAATCTGATTAGTCCGTCAGTTAGATTATCAAAAAATATTTGACCCGTGTTTTTTCTTTTGTTACGTAAACCATAATTGACGAAGATATGACGCTTTTAAAATTCTCAATATGTCACGCCTAGGTATAATTTTTAGCTAGTTCTGACGTCACGAGCCCCCACACCCGAGTTTTGATGCGTTTTATCTTTGTCAATATTCGTTGATTTACAAAAACAAAAAATACGTGTCCATTAATTTCCAATACTCTAACTGACGGACTAAATACACACATCAACACGGTCTAGGGATATTTCATACTCAATTAAATAACTCGAAAAGTACTGGCCGCATTGGAATCTTTTATACACCGATTTGTTTGTAATTTATCTCAGACTAATTCCAAATTCAAATTTTTGAAAATTCTTTTGTTTCGGTGGCATAAAAATGTCTTGATGTATAGGAGAGGGAATTTTCATTTGTGCGAAATTTAGAAAACAATACGAATTACGTTTAGTTACAGTTTTTTTTCATTTTTAAACGAAAGATAAAGTTAAAATTGAGGTATTGTAGCCATGCAACGCCGACATTTGACGAGGGCGGAGATGTTACGAGCTGTGGGAATGCTGGAAGCTGGATCTGTTCAGCGTAATGTTGCTGAGGCCATAGGGACCCATCAAAATGTAATTTCAAGATTGTGGACACGCTATCGTGCCACAGGTGAAGTAGCGGAGAGGCACCGGGGGCCAAGTCGCATCACTACCCCCAGACAAGACCGATTTTTGCAAATTACTGCGCGAGCACAACCAAATGCAACGGCGACTCAATTGGTCCAAAGGCTGCGAGTGGAACACCAAGTGCTTGTGAGTGACCAAACTGTAAGAAGGCGACTGCATGAAAGCAATCTACGCTCTCGTAGACCACTCCGGGTCCCACCTTTACGGAGAGGCAATCGTGGACGACGATTAGAATGGGTTCGGAACCACGTGGACTGGGGCCGTGACCAATAGTCCAATGTGCTGTTCACGGATGAATCCAGGTTCGGCTTCCATCCAGATTCACGAAGGACGCGTGTTTGGCGAGTTCCTGGACGATGGAGCCGTCTCCAGAACCCTCAGGAAGTTCACCCATACCAAGGAGGAACAATTATGGTTTGGGCAGGATTTCGTCTTGGAGGACGGACGGATCTCGTTTGGGTGCGGGGCAATATGACGGCAGAACGATACGTCCAACAGGTGCTGGGGCCCGTAATCTTGCCCCACAGAACACAAATGGGGCAAGATTCCCTGCTCATGCACGACAATGCCCGGGCACACACGGCGAGAAAGGTAGCAGCTTGGTTACATACACATAATGTTAGGGCCTTAGACTGGCCTGCTCAATCGCCAGATCTAAATCCCATTGAGCATGCGTGGGATATGCTGCAAAGAAGAGCTCTGAAGGAAGTTCCTGAAAATCTGGCTACAGAAGATCAACTTTTTGCGCACCTCAGAAGGACATGGGACAATATTCCGCAGCAAGACATTGACAACCTTGTTCTGAGCATGCCGAATCGTTACCGATGTGTTATGAACATCATGGGCGCTTTCTCAGACTACTAACTTCAAGTTTATAAACACAAATTAAATGATTTTTCTATTTTTTTCAGTTTTTACTCACAAATTAAAAGTTCATTCATATACGGTTTCCGTCTATGCTTCATTTTTTTTCCATAAAATCCTGAAATTTTAATCTATACCTTAACCATTATTAAAAAATGGTAGAATATTAAATAACGTATCTTTTAAATATATACATGTCATATAAATAATTAACACATTGATAGTAATTCGCTTTTTTAAAAATATCCCTAGACCGTGTTGATGTGTGTAGATTTGCAATTTTATGATACTGTCGTCATGCCATGTATTGAACTGCATTTTTAGTAACATACCGCGAGACTCAACAAAACCAATCGATTTCAAGAGGATTTCTGAGTACAGTCCGCGCGCGAGCTCCGAGGCATCGGATTCGGTATTCGGCATTATTTCAAGTACATAATACCCTCATAGAATGATTTCTTAGTACTCCGCGCGAACTAAATTATGAAATCATTCTATGATTATGTACTTAAAATAAAACTACCGATGATTTAGGTAAGCCTTCGATTCCTCGAAGCTCGCACGCGGATTATACCTCACGGAACCCAAAAAAAACTTACAGTCAAAAACGAAGAAGCTCTACCACAATTCCTAACGCCCAAATGCACAATATCTTTCTATGTTAGATTAAATATCAGATGACAAGTATCGGCCGCCATTTTGTTTCTCAACAAAAACATTCTCGCTTGAAGAGATTCGTTCACACTACGTTGGTTGTAACTTGAGTCGTGTATCTTCTAGTTATGACATGGCATGTGGTAACTACTTGCTTTACTAAAGCCATATTCACGGGAGTATTGGGAATCGATCATTTTAAGTTTAAAAAAGTTCTCATCAAGTAGTTGTCAGTCTGCTTGCGACTATACTTGCTTTGGTTGTTATCAGTTTACTTAATATAAGCTCTAATTATTCCATGACCCGAATGGCGCAGCGGCAGTGAGGCTGCCTTACGTTGTCCCGGTTTCGAATCCCGGTCGGAGCATATGTTTGTGTGATGAGCATGGGCATTTGTTTCCGAGTCATGGATGTTTATATGTATAATAAGTATGTATTTACAAACAAAAAGTATCCATGTAGTATATCAACTATCTGGTGTCCACGACACAAGCCTCGTTGCTTAGTGTGGCACTGGATGGCGCTGTGTGTAATGTCCAGCGATATTTATTTATTTTATATTTATTTTTTATTCATCATCATCATCATCATCATCATCATCAGTCTATAATGTTCCCACTGCTGGGACTCGGGCCTCCTCTCAATGAGAGGGAATGGGCTATAATCCACCACGCGGGCCCAGTGCGGATTGGTAGATGTCACATGTCTTCGAAGTTTTGGTTCTAGAACATTTCGTTTCCTCACGATGTTTTCCTTCACCGTTTTGAGAGCAGTGGTGATGAAATTCCATTGAATGAGAAATAATACTACTGCACCTTACTGTACTTTATTAAATAAATTATTCTTAATTATTGAAAAAGAAGATATTTAATACATTACTCAGAAATGCATGGAATCGAATCATTAGTGTATTAAAATCGCTTAAAAGAGGTATCATGCATGGTATTTTTTTATTTATCAATGGTACCCTAAGAATAGGTGACAGCAAAACTCTAGACAAGTTCCCGCAAGAGAAGGTTCCGTAAACGACGTCACCTGCGGAACCATAAAACCAGCATCATTTCCAAAAAACAAAACAATCGAACAACAAACAAACTTTCATCTAAAAAAAATTACGTGTGAACTACATTTACTTGGGAGTCAAAATAAACATTCATGTGACAACAGCGCCACCTGATAGTAATAATCGGTACCAAAGTAAACAAAACAGCAAAAAAAATTACAAGTGTCTCATTTCTGCTGACGCTGACTCTTTAACTAGTTAAGTATTTTGTTCTGGGTTTGCCTAATATGCGCAGTATCTGCCCGTTTAACAAATTATCTAAAAAAAAATATATTGTACGAGTCGAACTTAGAACCTTCTCCTTTGTCGATTAAATTTGTACGTATCTTTTTAAATCATTTTTATTACCCGACTGAGCGACAGCAAATACAGATGTTTTTGTTTTTTAATTTTAATATATTATATGAAGCATTATAACGTAAACAAAATTTATATATTTATAATTTTTTTTTAATAATTTTCTGGAATGGCAGTTTTAAATAATTGACGTTTCAACGAGAATTATAATCAATTAGAAGTACGTATTTTGCAATTTTGCGGATAGTGTATTTTTAACTTCCAAAATGCATTTCAGTAAAAGGCCAAAAATTTATCATCATCAATTACTCCTAAACTATTAATTACTATTAAACACATGGTCTTATTATAACAATAATAAACCAGAGGGTCGCATTTCTCCCGTGACTTGACTACGGTTAGCAAAAAAACGTTGACAAAAACTCAAGTGTTTAGACAACACTTTGTGTCATGTTAACCGTACGGTTATGGGTTAAAAGTTAACTGATAGGGTTGGCAGCAACAGCAAAAAGATAACAGAAGATAAAAGTTGAAAACAATAAATAATAAACTTATCAATTTTTACCGCCAAGTAGCATTACTGTGTAACCAGCACGCCTAGCCAAGTTACAAACGTTTTGTATCGATTCTCTTTCTACAATCGTAAACGCCTCGGCGTAAGCGATTGTAGAAAGCGCTAAATTTGTAGCCAAGTTAACACGACTGAGTCGATCGCTCGTTCTCTAATGTCTGTAGAAAAAACCTACACTTTAGTCTATGGTGAGCGTTCCTACCAAAGAAATTAGCGATCAACATTGTAGAAACGATAACATTCTATCATTTTGAACGATGTAAACTTGTCTACGAATTTTCTATTCGTTTGTGTTGATCACGTGATTTAACGTTGAGATGATGTCATTCCCATTCATTTGAATAGTTTTCTACTAGCGTTAACGATTGTAGACTGTCAACTTGGCTAGGGGTGCTGTTCTCAGAGTTTTCTTTTCTATGGCTTTACATGACGTCGAGAAATATCTCTCAGGAATGCTGAAGGAAACCCTCACGATGTTTTCCTTCACAGAAGCAAGTGCTAATTATACAATACCTCGTTGCTTAGTGTGGCGCTAGATGGCGGTGTGTGTAAAGTCCAGCGATATTTATTTATTTACATGAATCCGAAAAATCAGAGGATTGGGGTTGAACTAGAGACCTGTGACTTGGAAGTCACACCACTATAGGCTGAATAAGTGGTCAGCGTTTTAGCGTCGGTGATCTGAACCTTGTATTTTAGTGATATCCTAGTTCGCGGGAAAAAAACGTGTGACCCAAAATTCGAAAGCCACACTGTTATCTGCCACTGTGCTATTTAGCAGTCCTTCATAGGGTTGGTTTTTCTTACTATGTAACAAAAACTCAAGTGTTTGGAGCAGTTTGTGCCATGTTAAACCTACAGTTATTGGTTTAACCTACAGTTTTGGGTTAGTAGCGATAGAGAAATAGATATTGTTATTTTATGTTACTTTTGGAGCATTGGAGATTTGGAGAATTTGACATACCATCATAACGGAAACACAACGCTGTTTGACGGCCGAAATAGTTATTTTAGCAGTAGGTACTGTGTAGGTACTTCTCATCATCTGCCTAGCCTATTCCCAACTATGTTGGGGTTGGCTTCCAGTCTAACCGAATGCAACTAAATACCAGTATTTTACATGGAGCGACTGCCTATCTGATATTCACAACCCAGTTAGTACTGGGTAATACGACACCCCTCTAAGACTGGTTGTCAGACTTTCGGACCACTGACTACCTGTAACGACTGACAAAGATCTACAAATCTCAGCCAGGATCAACGGCTTATCGTGTTTTCCGAGGCACGGAGGAACTTTGGGAGTAGGTAGTTTGTGACTGATATTTTTCACAAAACAATCTAAGTTTACAATAAAGTCTATCTTTACGTGTTACTGCTGAGCTAGTTTGACGGTCAAGGGTTCGATTCCCAAGCCAAGATTGTTTTGAAAATATTACTTTTAACGATAAGACCGGCCATTGTGTCACCATATTTATAAGGGTGAGGCCAAACGAACGTAATTGTGAGTTATGAGTCGCGTAATTTACGCCACATTTTCATACGAAAGTCTAGTTTGTGGAACGCGACGACGTAAAATGCGCCCAACTATGTATAAAACCGAATTACACATAGGTTCGCTCGTTTGGCCTCACCCTAAGTACTTTATTGTAATATACCTGTAATTTTTATGGTGTACCCACATAATAAAATATTTTAAGTATATCATAATTATCTATTCCCAGACGGAGTAAAGTGCTATTGGATTTTTCAGTATTTTTTAAGAGAAACCCATTGCGACTAGCCCACTTATACATAGCTGGCGACATGTTTAACTATGGGCACATCTCTTTCATTATGGCTCATACAATCGTGAAATCTCAAAAAAATTATTGCAACAAAAAAACTAATTTTCTTGCTAACCCTACGATAACCCTCACTCTGCGCGTGCACATGTCGGTACACGACTACTGTGCGCCACTCACTGTTAGTTCGCCTGTCCCTCATGTGTGGGGTTAAATCTATTGAAGGTGCTATCTTGAATCACGGGGATTCAAACTGTGCTGTTTCGTAAAGGTTTGGTGCTGATAAGACATAAGTCAAAATGTTTAGTCGTGTTTTCTTTGTCGCCATTTCTTGATGGTTGACACCGTTTAGACGTATTTAGTAAAAGTCCCCATTTTGTATGCAAAGTCCTGACGTAAAACTTGTCATTTTTATAGGAGATCTCCCATTATGGGTCTAGCCGTTACTCGAATCAGATATGTACCAAAAAATTCTACTATTTTGCTTAATTAATCCATTTAAATCTTAGTCTTAATTACAATGGCAAGTTGTTGAAAATATATAAGCAGTTTTAAACTTAGGACCGGGGACTCAAATGATCGATTGTCAACAGTACATACTTCTGAAAATACCTAAAACCAAGTACTTTTGGTACTCTACTGGGTAGAGCTAGAAGTCTGTCAATCCTCAAAGCCAATAAAAAATACAATGAAATAAAAAATGTTAGAACATAATGTTTAAAAATCTAATCTGGATGAAACACTTTACAATTTTTACTATGTTTAACGAAGTTATCTATGATAATCCTTTTGTGCTATTGGTTTTAAATACAGACTTACCTTTGGGCACCAATTTTGATAAAATACCTCTATTAATTAAAAATGTCATTTTCAAACTACGTATGAAATCAATTACCTAATTCAATTATTTCCTTTGAATTAAAATAAATCAGTCTTGTAATGACTCTAATAATAAAACTAACTTAGTTTAGCTAATTAAAAACTACATATATCACAATAGGCATGACGACAGTATCAAAAATTTGCAAATCTATTTAGTCCGTCAGAGTATTGGAAATTAATGGACACGTATTTTTTGTTTTTGTAAATCAATGAATATTGACAAAGATAAAACGCATCAAAACTCGGGAGTAGGGCTCGTGACGTCAGAACTAGTTAAAAATTATAACTAGGCGTGACGTATTGAGAATTTAAAAAGCGTCATTAATATTATAAACTATAATCTAATTTTATTTTATATTATGATTTTGCAATTTCTCATTTTAGTTTGTTGTGATTAATTTTATTTTTTGAATTTTATGTGTATAATTTGACATCCTACCTATTCTAATCCGTTTTGACTTTATTTTTATTCATTTTTTTTTTGAACCTTTATATAATAATAATTTAAATCTGACATTTCCATTAATAACAATTTGTAATAATGTTCATTGAATTCGTAGTTTGTCTAAATGTAATTATTGTATGCCCTACGGGCGGGACATAGCTGATCAAAATTTACAAATATTTAAGAACTGTACTATACATACCTATGATCCACAATAAACATTGATTTGATTTGATTTGATTTGATTTGATTTGTCATATCTTCGTCAATTTTGGTTTACGTTACAAAAGAAAAAACACGCGTCAAATATTTTTTGATAATCTAACTGTCGGACTACTTAATTAGTTTTTTTTTGTCATCTCGCCTATTACTGAATAGTAAAATAACCTAAAATGTAAACATTGTCTGATTTTACCAATTTGGCCATTGCTGGGAGACGTGAAAATTGGGCTGGTGTAACCTTCCCAAATGCTATAATAACTAATTTATGGCAATTAAAAATATTGAATTTCAAATCTTATGCGGCTTTGAAAAAAAAATTGATCTATCATCAAAAAACGCTACAAATTTCAAGTAAACTTTTCATTTTAGTACAAAGAGAAATTTTGAAAAAACAATAAGTAAAAATATTGAATTTTTTAGATTTATTGTTTTCGAAAAGAATAAAAAAAAGCTAAGTACCTATGCCATTTGCTTCTATTCCGTTCACCTATTATACCCCTTTTTTGAAAGTGATAAAAAAGTCATTCTGTATAATGCTGTGGCGATCAAGCGACTGAGTGACTTGCAGCCAGCTGACAGCATTTGAGCACAGATTTTGTTCCCGGTGTCTTCTCTATACGTAGTAGTAATAATGGTATAATTATTACTTCTTTTCTTAGTTAATGGCTATGTTCTAGTTCGAGTTAGAGATCACTAAACTCAACATTATTGATAGAGCACAATCGATTTTTTCCAACAACAAAAATGGTTCTAGTATCAATTCTCACGTAATTTAAACTTTTTGAATATAATAATTTCGCTAAGCTAGATTTTGGCTTAGGTACACTCAGAGCTGTAAAAGAAAAAGATTTCTCACGTACTTTGTCTACCCACATTCGATATTTTTCACAGTGTCCGAAAAACTACGAGTGCAGTCTTGAGAAGAGCTTTTATGTGGTTTATCTAGAATGGATAGATTGAAGCTAAAATAAGGTGAATTTACAGAAAAACAAAAATTAACGACATAATACATACACTACCTATTTCCCCATGGGTAAAGTGTAGTATAAATTTCGCTAGTTATGTTGAAATCCCATATAATGAACCCACGGCAATCCAATTCTCAACCACACATATTAATCTACAAACCAAAAACAAAACTATAGTCCAAGAGACAAAGAAACATTACGAACATCATCTAAACAACAGAAAAAAAAACGAAATTCAAAAAAAGAAATGAACGGTTTGGGATCATAGTCCATAGATAATGAAATGTTACCGCGCATGCGTAGAATGACGTCTCTTAAAAAGTGTTTGACGGCCAAATTATAGTGTTGGGGGAACGTACCGTACTCAGTGTGAGTTAGTCTAAGAGATAGTGTTTTATTTTTGTAAACGATTCACGTGCTAGTTGAGTTTTGGCTATGTTGTCACATAAAATTATTTAAGTATTTGATTTTATAAATTTTTAACCTTGTTATCCTAGACTAATGTGCTATTGTCATTTTTATGGAGCAACATTCAACAATGTTTTACTAAATTTTCTTCATTATAAACGCACTGTTTTATTCAAATTAACATTTAAGATGTTGCATTCTGAAAGTTGGCGACGTCGCAAATAGTATATATAGGTAGGTAAATACTATAAATATGTAAAGCTGCCTTACCAAAACAAACCTTAGTAACACCTAATCTAATAGGTAATAATAGGAACTCAAAATCAAAATAGTTTAGTACAACGCAGTGATATTGAAAAAACTAATTTTTAAATCAAAACAGCAAAGTTTTTTACGTTTAGTTCGACGTTACCATTTTTCATAATTCACCTTTACAAAGTAATTATAGAATTCATAAAAAAAACATTCTTAAGTAAATAAAAAAAAAAACAATAAGTACAATAAAAAATGTGTAAATCCCTCCATACTTCACGACAACGATAGTGATCTATCTCTTGGACTATCTCCTAAACTACATCGATGAATCGTCGGAACAACATATTTTTTCAACACACAAAACGTTCGGTTTCCCTTTCTTTAAAGTTATTTCAATATGAAGGGTTAAACACATGTTCCTCAAATATTTATTATAATATATTTAATTGTACGTTTAACTTTATTCCTTATCGATATAAATTAAAACGAAAAATATTAGATAGCAGTTTGAACTCAGTTTATTGGCTTGTGCTGTATGAATATTTGAGTTAAATTATACACTACATTACATTCAAGTAACGGTTTTAGTCACGAGCTCCTCATATCCTTGACGGGATATGAGGAGCTCGTGACTTTAGGTTAAGCCGTGGTTGGTCCGTGGATGGGTGACCGCCCATTACATACCGAGTTTCCTCCGTGCCTCGGAAAGCACGTTAAGCAGTTGGTCCCGGCTGTCATTTGTAGATCTTTGACAGTCGTTACAGGTAGTCAGTAACGAAAAAAGTCTGACAACCGGTCTTACCAAGGGGTTTCGTATTACCCAGTACTGAGTTGTGGAGGTGTAAAATACTGGTATTCAGCTGCATCTGGTAAGACTGGAAGCCGACCCCAACATAGTTGGGAAAAGGCTAGGCAGATGTTAACGGGATATGCAGAAGTATTATTCTACGTTCTTGTTCAAGACTCGTATAAATCAACGATGAATAAACTGTGTGAAGGATAATATGACTAGAAAGAGGGGTGACTGCTGAGATGGCGAGTAATAAGGAATATGCATGTATTTTTTCTTCACTTAAGGCGATTACATGAGCTAAATAAGCAACTGTATTTGTGTTGGTTCAAACTTCGTTTGAAATACTGTTAGAATAAAGTTCTAATCAGCTTGCACGACAAAGTGGTTGTTACGTCAGTCACTGCGGCCGAATAGTGCGAAATGAGTGGTTTTTTGCGATTTACAAAAAATCTATTGATTGGACTAAAAAAGTAAATTACTATGATACTAGTATTTTGCTTGTAGAATTATTTGCCAAAAAATCTGAATGAGCGCATATATTTTAGTATGGTTTTTACTCGTTAAAAGAAAATTTTAGAGACAAGTTCGTGATTTTTTTCTGTGAGAGAGTGTTTTCTGTTATTATTTTATTGAGAAGTAATAATAATGATCGATGGAAGCATTATAATGATTTATTTATTTATTACAGTATTTAAAACCATTAACACTAAATTAAAAACCTAATTCTGTCACTCGGTCTCCTCGCAGAACCATAAACATTCCAACGTATTGTCTTCCATTCATCAGCAAACAAGTCCAATCCAGGGTTATTTTGATGATTTTATATAAATACTAAACATGCTGCGCAGACCACAAATAAACTGGAAGAGAATATCATAAATAATTTATGGAAGGAAAATGATAAAAAAAACTATAAATATAACATATATTTTTTTTCCACATGCATTCCTAAATTTAATACAATAACAATAACGCTCAATCTTTGCAATGCAAGATTATGTGCGCTATCGATTAGTTAAGTTACTCGCTCACAGGTCTTAGTCTGGTAGTGGGCCCACACATATACTCCCCCGTTTTATAAATTTCAATGACATTAGGTATGGCTTTGCAGCGCAGGATATTGGCCTCAAGCTAAATTTATAGGACTATACGCACGTATTTGTCCGCTAGGCTTTCTCCCATAGCTTTCCTCATCTCTACTGCATGTCTTTTTACAGTTTCTAGACCTGCCTCAGTTACTAGTAACTAAAAAACATCGGTCGTAACACTAGTGTTACGACCGATGTTTTTTAGATTTTCGTCAAAACCAAATTCTGACGAACATCGAGATGGGAGTAAGGAGTAATTAACCAATGCACCATAACTAATTAAAGTAGAAAGTCTTCTATAGACGTAAATAACCAACTACACATAATTCCGCTCGACACAAAACACTATTTTCCACAAAATTCACGAAATCACAAAAATAATTTAAGCAAACCTTTTTAGAAAATTTAAGCCATGAATTTGAATTTCGAAAATTCAACGAATGCGCCATTCTTGGCGCCATTTTCGGGAATCCTGTTGACATTGCAAAATGGCGGTGGTAACATTTGGCCTTGTTAACATTTCTTAAATTATTTATTGGTGATTAAGCTTGTGAATGTGTGGGTAATATTTAATTATCCTGAATTGTTATATTTTGAATAAATAAGAATGAATATGGCGTGTGAATTTTGCTTACGTCTGCGATGCCACCAAAAACTAGTTAGCGTATTTTTTGAAAGAAGCAGCAGAAATATTTCCTACAATTCTTACAAATAGTTATACCAGACCGTTAATATGACACACAGAGTTATGTGTCGTCCTTGTAACTCGGAACCTGTGTGAAAGTCTGTTTCTAAAACTCAAAATAAATGATTGCATGAGTTTCGTATACAAAATTATTTAAATATAGATACTTACATAGGACAGCAGCGACCACGCGAAGGTATCGTAAACTACATACAAGACCTAGACTGCAGGTCACTATTTATATCATTTTACTTCAAGGCGACACTGAGATATGAAAACTAATTATTAATTAATTGAAAATATAGAAATAAAAATAAAAGTAGAACCTTGAAAATAGTTTTTTTATACAGCTTAAATTCAATATAAGGTTTTAAAATATAAAAATGTCGATTTTGAATTAATTAAAATTAATCTACAGATAGCTTCTCATAAATTGTTCGTATCGAACCTATTGCTATAAAAATACTGTATAGCCATAACGGAATCAAATGGGACCAATACAGCTTTTATCAGAAAACAAATATCATGAGAAAATCGTCAAAATCAGAAGCGAACATCAAAACTTTGTCAATGGTTTTTATGACTACTCAATATCCATACAAATTACCATGTATTTCATTCATGCATGCATACTAGCACGTAGATAAGCACCTTTTCATTGACAAAGTATGTAAATTGACAACTAAATTCGTTCACTGTATACGAGACTACCAAATTATTATTCAGAAATTACTTCTAATCACCTCGAAGAATTTTGTTGTTAAGGGGTATGCTCTCAAGTTTTGTTTCTTAGAAATTTATTTTAATACAGTATCTTTATTTTCACTCTTCACAAAGGTGATAATTATAAAAGGTAAAATAAATACAAATGTAAGAATAACATTTAAACAAAATGCACACTATAATTTTGATCCTTTGTGAGAGTCTGGCGTCCGTACTAAGACACCCTGTGTGACGGATCCCCAGGCCCTCACCTCGAATTAAACGTGGTTAATCATTATACAGTAAGTTCTAGAGTGGCGACCGCGAACCGAAAGACTTTGCGTTAGACGGCCTCCCACTAGGTAGACCGATGAGCTTGTGAAGGTTGCGGGAATCCGCTGGATGTGAGTCGCACGAGGCCGGTCAATGTAGCGACACTTGGGGGAGGCCTATGTCTAGCAGTGGTCGTCTTTCGGCTGAAATGATGATGATGAATATACAGTATAATTGCTAATTTTCATACTCTAGACAAATTATTTGCAAACTATTCTCTTATCACAATAACAGATCGTCTGATCTGAGTTTCGAACTCAAACTACTCAGTAGTTTGTAGCACTTGCGTGAAGAAGGCAACCAATTAGGTCCCTACCCAAAAGTTTATATGAAGAACTCCCACACAAACTCCCATACAAACTCCCATACCAACTCTGTGGCTGTGCGTTGTCTGTCAGTGAATTTCAGAATTCTAGGAAGTACATTTGAAATCTATTTTATAGTTTATTCAAGTAGACTAACCAACTAAAATATTGACTAAGTAAATAAATAATAGGACGCTTAGGCGTCAACTACCCCACATCGCTGTCATCCGGGAACGTGCCCAGAAGACAAGCATTATTGACACGTTGAATGGCAATAGTAATTCTTTGGCTAAGGAAAATGCGAAAAAAAAAATTCCTTTGAAATCTGTACCTAAATATTTTGAAGATTATTTATTTTCTATTTTGTACGCATTAGAACGGCGACGCATCACCTTAAGTGAACCCGTCGTCCGCAGCATCAGATACGGCATTGTTTCTGTGGGCGACTGTAATATATATTTAATTGTAACGCCCTGCAACGCCCACTGGGTATTTAGTGCAGTTTGGGTGGAACTGAGGTGGCGTAGAGCGGCAGCAGACCAAAGATTTCTCCGTCCATATGCATAATTTTTACGTATGCATTGCAGTTTCATAGCGAATGGCTTTTTTAATAGTTATGTGTCATAGAAAAATACACGACAAGAAAAAATATACTTGTTAAAGATGTGAAAACGCAAAGAAAACGTAATCTACTCGCAATAACAAATTTCGACTTTAACAAATGTTTCACACCTCTACGTGTGTAAAGTGTGATTCCATATTACACTTTTTTAATGACATTTCTTCTGATTACCTTCTATACTAGATTAAATCTCTTTGAAACAGAATCTGGCAAGTAACAAAACTTGATTTACTGAAATCAAATGGTTTTAATTCAACATGAATGTAATTTCTCCCGACCGAACACGCATGTTGCATTGCTTTATATCACAGCACTGAACCAATATGCTAGTGAGATATAATAAATAAACCACATCCTATTAAACTTTAAATAAAATACAAACCACAAAGTGAATTAAAAAACATCTCAGTCAGGAGTCAGGTTCCGTGCCCCAATGATGGCAATAGGCTTGCCCTCCGTTACATAGGGCTTAAACTTAATTACTGGCGAAATGTGGGTGTACTATGAGGTACACTTCTGCTTAACCCTTCAGAAATAACAGGTCATCATCGTCATCATCATCAGCCTATAATGTTCCCACTGCTGAGACACGGCCTATTGAGAAGACTCAATGAGAGGGAATTGGCTATAATCCATCACGCGGACCCAGTGCGGATCGGTAGATGTCAAATGTCTTCGGACATGCCGGTTTCCTCACAATGTTTTTCTTCACCGTTTTGAGAGCAGTGGTGATGAAATTAATTACACAAAGTAATGCGCCTGTCTGGGTTCGAACCCACTACTTACTGTTCGTAAGTCGGGGCAGCCACCACTGGGCCACCACTGCTCTCACTGAAATAACAAGTGTAAGATTTTAAATACAGGAAGATTTCCTATTAAAGGTATCAAATGCAAATCAAACAGGAAAAAAACTATTTTTTGTACAAATAAACCCTTGAATACCTTATAATATGAGTGCATTCAAAGTCGTGATAGTTAGCATTTGAAAATTTTCCAAAAAAAAAATCTTGCTAGACAAAATTAAAAACATTCAAACTTTTGAAGTGCTAACATCTGGTCCACTCATTTCTCTGACAACAGTTATTCGGTATGTCCATTCCCACGTTTTCGATTCCTTGCCAGCGGTGGGCAAGCGCAGTTTGGGGTTAAATAATTATTGGGATATTTTAAAAACTTGCACTTAATGCATTTGTGTAAATTAAGTTTTTTAGGTAATTAATATTTTTTTTGTAAATTACACCTGTCCGAAATTGTATCATATTATAGTAAAATCTTTGTTCCATTTAACTATTGGAAATGTCGTGATGGCCCAGAGGTCCGGGCAACTACCAATGTGATTTTTTCAATTCATATGTACTTGTCAGTTTCATGGTGCCAGAGAGCTCCCCCGGGGTAGGTACTTGCGTTTATTGTGTTACACCTTGTATGTTGACTACCAGCAGCTAACGACTGTCTAAAATCACCTACAAATGACAACCGGGACCAACGGCTTAACGTGCTTTCCGAAGCAAGGACGGGTCACCCATCCATGGACCGTCCTCGGCAAGAGTTGCTTAACCTACAAAAGTGAACCTTGCGGCTGTTATTATTTAGCCAAGAGACTCTCCATACCCTTTCTATCATGGTGGGCTATAAAAACCTCGTCTCCACATCGCATAGGTGATACGAATTAAATATTAAGCCAGCGCCATTTCTGACAAACTCGACGCCCCAACAAAAACTCAAAAAATTGTTAGCCGCTAAAACAGAATTTTAAAAGCGCCTAATTGGTCAAAACGATTTGTGTAGTGACAAAAATGACATGCCGACACGACCTATGTTAGAAAACATACGGAGGAATATTTTGCGCGTTTTTACCGCGTTTTATGACCTTTCGGATACTTTGAATGACATTATTTACGGCTTAAATAGCCATAATTAATGCAAAGCAGTATGAAAGCAGTGTGACGTTAAATTAATCTGGGAACGGAAAAAGAAACGGGAATTTTCCTACAAACTGTAATTAAAAAAAAAACAATATTTCCACCGTGAGACGAAAGCTTTTAAAATTACAACTTGCTATTGACACGAAGAATATTAGAAAAAAACAGCAGAGCCTCGTCTCTTTCACTCCCAAATACTTGTCGTGACAGCCTGTTCTCAGCCGCAAAACGTTGTTTTATTAACGCCGAGATCCTATTCTAGGAGCGCTGACACAGCATTTTGTATTCGTTGTACGCGCAGCGCTTGGCGACACCAGTTCGCCCATAACCGTCTTTTGCAATAGACGCACTTTCAACCTAAATAAGATCTCCATTGTAATACGTTTCGTGAGTAAAGAAAAATCATATTTAATTTCTCTCCGTACACACACACATAAAGGACACAATATTATACACGCACGCACAAAATTAAGAATGCAGATATCACCACCAAACCCACCTTGGTTTGGTGATCTCTTCTCTCTCTTGGGTCCAAGCTCACCTTTCCTCGTTCGTTGGGCTTGTTGCCTGGCCGCTTCCTCTCTGTACGAGAGAATCGGCTACAAGCCACGCGGGCCCAGTGCGGTTTGGTTGCGTTCGCGCCCGCAATCACCTCCCGTATCTCCCACCACTTCAGAAAAATGTCACGTCATTCGATAACATCTAACATTGCTAAATATCGGGGCGTCTCATTATGATCTGCAAAAGGCAACATTGTTTTGCCTTGTTCCTCTTTTTGCTAGCGTGAAGCTTTACTGAAAGTATTTTAGGCACGTCGGGACATGGGTTCCTTTTTAAAGTCTTGGGAGAGGAGGAATGGGTGTTGATGGGTTTTTTGGGGGTTTTCTTCATTTCTGGGTTATGCTTTGTGGAAATATTGTTGAGGAATGTGTTGTAATGAGTGTTAAAGACTGCATTGGTTTTTTACTAACATGTGGATCAGGTCTTGAGGAGATCAGCTACATAATAACAGCCGCTCGGATTGATCTTTAGGTTAGCAGCGCTTGCCTAGGTTGGTTCGTGGATGGGTGACCGCCCATTACATACCGACTTTCCTCCGTGCCTCGGAAAGCATGATAAGCCGTTGGTCCCGGCTTTCATTTGTAGATTTTGACAGTCGTTACAGGTCTGGCCCAAAAAGTCTGACAACCAGTCTTACCAAGGGGTATTATTTGTTTATTTATTTAACACTTCAAGCACAAAGTACAAAGGCGGACTTAGTTTGATGGGCATTTTCTACCAGTCAACCTTTAGGTGATGCAGAGACAACTGCAGTGACAGGTGTATATCTGAAAATAATTAAATTAATACTAAGGTAAACTACGAGGATAATAATTATAAAATAGTGTAAATAAAAATCAAACTCTAAAGGGTGTAAAAAGACTCCAAAGCCGAAAGGCAATTGTTGTCCCCGTATTTGCGATATTTTTTTGTTCTGGGTCTAGAATCTAGACCATACTTGGTAAACTTCTAGTTACGGAGATATTGGGGGTCAACGTTCCAACTTTTTTACAAGTTATTTTGAAATATATATTTTTAATGTAACAACTTTACCTTTAGACAACTCCACGACCCACACACTATTCAATTCATCCAAAAGCACATTGAGTTTTACCGTAAAACGTGATTTTTCACCCCAAAAACTAAAATCGTTTCCCAGCAATATTTTTTGCGTAAAGTTACTTATTATGATGTACAGAATGCTCTTGGTTGAAGGCTTCGTAATGAGTCTGTTTACACCCTGTATAATAACCAGCACTAACAGGGTTGTGCACGTCAGATAGGCAGTCGCTCCATGTAAAATACTGGTATTCAGCTTCATCCGGTTAGACTGGAACCCTACCCCAACATAGTTGGGAAAAGGCTAGGTAGATGATGACGTGGATGCGATCTTGCCCTTCCTGTCTTGCTTGGTTGACCTGATCAGTAACTCCCTTGAAGCAGGGGGGCGTACGAAGCACCGAAGATGGCTGGGGACTCCAAACTTACCTACCTATACAAAATAACATTCCAACAGAGAAAAAATCTGTGTTTTGAAAAGTCAAAACACAGATTAACAAAATAATCACGAAGTTTGCCTGAAATATCTTTATATACGTTTATTGAAGTCATCATTATCATCATCATTTCAGCCGAAAGACGTCCACAGCTGGACATAGGCCTCCCCCAAGTGTCGCCACATTGACCGGTCCCGTGCGACTCGCATCCAACGGATTCCCGCAACCTTCACCAGGTCATCGGTCCACCTAGTGGGAGGCCTTCAACGCAACGTCTTCCGGTTCGCGGTCGCCACTCCACAACTTTTCGGCCCCATCGGCCATCCGTTCTGCGAGCAATGTGCCCTGCCCATTGCCACTTAAGTTTGGCAATTCTTCTTTATTGAAGTAATTAATCAAGATGGCAAAACTCGGACTAAGTATATTTAGCTTTTTGTCTCTTGGAACATATTGTAAGGAAGAATATAAAATGCCTTACAAAAAAGGTAACTGAATGTAAACAGTGAGTATATTGAGTGACTTGTCAAACTTCATAGTGACGTGGGTATAGTGCGCTATCTAATAAGAGGAGCAGACGAGCGGTTTTACAGTGTTTGGAAGCGTTTGTTGAGAGTTTTGTTGAAGTGACAGATGTTTTAATGTATGTTTCTGTTGAATGGGTAAGTCGATTTATTATTTTAGAACACGTCCACTGCTGGACTCAGGCAAGAACAGTAGAACTGATTTGAAATCATCTAGTCCCTAGATTAGTGATTTTTATACCTCAAAATGACGTATTGTATTCAGACTGTGATTCAAAAACGTTTATAGATATAACATTACGCTTGTATTCTTCAGAGGCTAGGCAGAGGTGTATGTACACCCTCATTTTGCCCGATTAATAACAGCCGCACGAATCGATCTTTAAGGTTAAGCTGCGCTTGCCAAGGTCGGTCTGTGGATGGGTGACCCTGACCACAATTATATAGTACCGAGTATCTTCCGTGCCTCGGAAAGATATTAACAAAAGTTGGAAAAAGGCTAAACCCATTTGAATATAAAATTATGAATATCGAATGGGCCCCGTCTGCTTCCAACTACTAAGACAAATCTAAGGACGTGTTATTTATCCAAATCCGTTCATCCGTTTAGGAGTTACGAAATGACAAAGAAACGGACATAAATACACACATACATAGAGGTCAATCACATAACTCTCCTTCTAGGCTTCATCGCAGTTGGGTAAAAAACGCCCGTCTACACCGCACTAACTAAAAGATATAGTCAAAACATGTCCAGCAAAGTAATTCGGAGGCTCGGACACTTATTAGTGGTGTTTTTTGTAGATCGTTATGCATTAGCTGTCACAATGATCAAATGATACGGGTAGGTATGAACAGAAGGTTCACTCCACACTGACTTACTTGACTTACTCCCGAATACTGAAACGTCACTCAACCAAACATCACTTTTCAGTATCTGTTAAATATAAGTAATACTTAAATTTTGAGTGACGTTTCAGTATTCGGGGGTTAATGTCCTATGTCCCCTAGATGTCCTCCATCGCGATCGGTTTTGAGCTTCACGCTTCACCTCGCTCCACGTCATTTCATTCCGATGCTCGCCGCTTCTGCCAACACGGTGCAACGCCAGGTTTGACGGGTACGGCCATCACGCTTTCTTTTTCCATGGGGATTCCAGTACAAAGCTTGTTACGGTATGTGTTCGGGGTCCCTTCGGAGTGGCCAATCCATCTCCACTTGCATCTCCGTCTGAGTATAAGAGTAGAGGAAGACCAAAGAAACGATGGATGGACTGTCTGAAGGATGATTTGGATAGAAAGGAGGTGTCTGATGAGATGACGAGTAATAGAGAAGTATGGCAGAAGAAGACATGCTGCGCCGACCACAAATAAATTGGTATAAGAGCAGGAAAATTATGATATGAGTTACGTGATACGACAGATATTTAGTGTTGTCATCTTCCCATCTCATCATCTACCTAGCCTCCCAACTATGTTGTGGTCGGATTCCAGTCTTACCGAATGCAGCTGAATACCAGTATTTTACAAGGAGTGACTGTATATCTGACTTGCACAACCCGGTTAGTACTAGGTAGGTAATAGGATACCCCTTAGTGAGACTGGCTGTCAGACATTCGGGCCACTGACTACCTGTATCAGCGTTGAAGTATTGGGAGCTCACAATAATATAAAAAAAATATATATATAAAAAATGAAATAAATGGTTTATTATTATCATTTCCTTTATTCATTTTATCATCTTAGTATTTACATTTTTAAATAGTTCTTAAAAAAAAACATATAAAAACATTCAAAAATAAAAAAAAATAGTAGTCCGCCGGTGTTTGGAGCAGGGTCCAAGCCACCGCGGTGGTTAGGGCTGCAGAGACAGGAACCTCCTCACAATGCGAGCCGTGTCGAGGAGTACTGCCTTTTGAATCAGGCCCTTGATCCAACCGCCTAAAGAGAGCTTCGATAGATGGTCATCGAAGCTCTTGGATATGAGGCCATTGGCCGTCACGACAATCGGCACAATGATAACCGAGTTCATATACCACATGTCGCGAACCTCGTGCGCCAAGTCGAGATATTTTATTTGTTTCTCTTTCTCAGCTTTCACGAGGTTCTCATTATTATTATTTTAATTGAAAATCACGGAAGATATCTCGTACCGTAGTGACATTGTAAGTTTCATGAGACTTCTGACATTTCTTCCCGATGTGTGATCTGTCACTCTACTTCTAAAAGTATATTAATGAGTGGTCTCAATTGACCGTTGCTTTAATTTCTTACTGATCACAAGCATGACATTGTTGTACAAGAATGTTGGCTTTATCAGATGGACTGACAGTCTGGACTGACAACATTGTTAAAGTACCTTATAAGAATGTGTTCGTGTAGGTATTGAATTGACTATACTTACTTTGAATAAGTTAAAAAGTAATAAGTAGGTAGGTATAGTTTAGTAGTTGTTGTTATAAGTTATAGAATGAGGAGTTTATCAACTGCCTAGCCTTTTCCCAACTATGTTGGGGTCGGCTTCCAGTCTAACCGGATGCAGCTGAATACCAGTATTTTACATAGAGCGACTACCTATCTGACCTCTACAACCCAGTTCATCATCATCATCAGCCCACAATGTTTCCACTGCTGGGACACGGCCTCCTCTCAATGAGAGGGAATGGGCGCACAGTGCGGATTGGTAGATGTAAAATGTCTTCGAATTTTTGATTCTAGGACATGTCGGTTTTCTCACGATGTTTTCCTTCACCGTTTTGAGAGCAGTGGTGATGAAATTAATTACACAAAGTAATGCGCCTGTCTGGGTTCGAACTCACGACTTACTCTTCGTAAGTCGGGGCAACCACCACTGGGCCACCGCTGCTCACAACCCAGTTAGTACTGGGTAATACGATACCCCTTGTTAAGAATGGTTGTCAGATTTTCTAGTCGCTCACTAGCCGTAACGACTGTCAAAGATATACAAAATAATGACAGTTGGGACCAAAGGCTTAACATACTTTCCGAGACACGGAGGAAACTCGGTATAAAGGGTGTAAAACACCTCCTAACGAAGCCGAAAAGCACTTGTTCTTCCCGTCATTGCGATCATTTTTTTGTTCTACACCATACCTGGGAACCTTCTAGTTACGGAGATATTGGAGGTCAAAGTTCCAACTTTTTGTCAAGTTTTTTTTTTAATACACTTTTTTAATGTAAGATTTTTACTTTAAACTCCTCCACGACCCCCGTACTATTCAATCCATCCATTAGCACAATGTTTTGAGTGCGTTACGTTGAGTTCTACCACAAAACATGGTTTTCACCCCAAAAAAAAAAGTTGTTTCCCAGCAATAATTTTGGCGTAAATTTACTTAGTTTGATGTACAGAATGCTTGGTTGGCTTCGTGATGAGGTCTTTTACACCCTGTAGGTATTGGGCGGTCACCCATCCACGAACCAACTGCAACCACAGCTTAACCTGATGATGGACCCGAGCGGCTGTTATTATTTAGCCACGAGCTACTCTATATAGGTAAAGATGTTTAAAAAAAATAATCTCGACCTATTATATATAAAACAACTAGCTGCCCGTCCCGGCTTCGCACGGGTGGACTTTTTATTTTTTTCTATTCTATCCTATCTCTCAAGTTGGATCGAACTGCACATGGTGTGCGAATTTTATTATAATCGGTTAAGTGGTTTAGGAGTCCATTGAGGACAAACATTGTGACACGAGATTTATATATATTAAGAAGACTAGCTGCCCGTCCCGGCTTCGCACGGGTGGACTTTTTATTTTTTTCTATTCTATCCTATCTCTCAAGTTGGATCGAACTGCACATGGTGTGCGAATTTTATTATAATCGGTTAAGTGGTTTAGGAGTCCATTGAGGACAAACATTGTGACACGAGATTTATATATATTAAGATACAAACTCTAAAAAAAGAATATCACTATTTAAACTCGAGGCTTTAATGTGAAAAAACACTTGAGAACAAGGTCTAAAACTCCGATCACAGATAACACCTTCCAATTCCAATAAAAAAAAACGACGGCATTATATCTTCTTAAAAAAAAAACTAAACACATTTGAAATTCGAAACAATCGGCGCTGTCAAACACTCAGACAGAGGAACGGACAAAAAAAACAAAATACAGAAGCGAGTTCGATTTTACAAAGCTGAATAAAATACAAAAAAATATGACACCATTGTTTTACGGTCAATAGAAAATGTTAAAATATAAGAAACAAATAAAATGGCGAAGACAGAACTAAGAATAATAGGGAATATTTTATTAAAGTGTTTTTTTTTTTAATTTAGCGTCTTACGACTTTTCAGACCCATCATAATCAGCCTAGCCTTATCCCAATGGGGGCTATCGTTTTTGAGCTCACCAGATGGCGCACTTTCGGGTAAGGTCCTGTCAATAATTCTATTTAATACCTTAAAGTACCAATAACTTCATAAAAAAGTTTATTTTATTACGTATAACAACATAGTGTAAGCTTTAGATACATATTTACAATATTCTTCCTAAAATTAGCAAGCATGAAACATTTAAAAAGCATTCTACCTCCAAGTACTAACAAATAAGATCCTAAGTTGCAACTTAAAATCTTCAAGTCATAATTAATCAGGAATGGCTCAATCTAGAACACAATCGTGAGTATTAGTATAAATACGTGATAATAAAGCACACAACGCGTGAACACTCTATGACATCTGACATTTTGGAAGACCTTAGTCTACACAAGCGCCTCTAGCGGCAAATTCACACGCGATAGCGCCCATTATGTTGGGTTCGGCCTCTAGTGTGTGGGCTAGACTTCACCGAAGCTAAGACGAGATGAGAGGAGAGATGTTGTAAGCCACCAACAGAATTATTACGTAATTTTTTTATTTTTTATTTTATACATTAAGTACATGTTCAAACACACTTAAACAAAGCACACAATTAGACCTCTGGGGTCTGTCTCAGCATACCATGGCCTGAGATTTGATCAAAGCGCTATTCAAAGTTAAGTTATAATCGACTTGATGTAATATTCTTTCAGAAATGGTTGAGCAGAGAGGAAAGGTATAAGGTAGGTAGGTAAGGAGGTAGGTTGAGGTAGGCTCAAAATCAGCCTATAATGTTCCCAATGTTGGAACACACAGGCTCCTCTCTATGAGAGGGATTGGGGATCCACCACGCGGGCCCAGGGCGGGTTGGTAGATGTCACATGTCTTCAATTTTTTTGGTTCTAGGACATGCCGGTTTCCTCACGATGTTTTCCTTCACCGTTTTGAGAGCAGTGGTGATGGAATTCATTACACAAAGCAATGCGCCTGCCTGGGTTCGAACCCATTACTTACGGGTCTAGGGCTTTAGCGGATGCAGCTGAGAATCACTACCTATTTTACATGGAGGAGCGACTGCCTATCTGACCTCCACAACCCAGTAACTATGTAACACGGCACCCTTGGTAAGACTAGTTGTCAGACTTTCAAGGTTCTGACTCCTTACCACCAACAATTTAAACTTCTAAAGTATAAAGAGGAAAGATTTGAGTTTTTGTTACGATTTAACTCAAGAACTACTCAAAGGATTCTAAAAATTCTTTCACCATTTGAAAGCTACATCTTTACCGAGTAACATAAGCTATAAATTATATTGATATCATACAAATTAGAGAGCAGCGGTGGCCCAGTGGTGGCGGCCCCGACTTACGAACAGTAAGTCGTGAGTTCGAACCCAGACTGCTCTCAAAACGGTGAAGGAAAACATCGTGAGGAAACCGGCATGTCCTAGAACCAAAAAATTCGAAGACATGTGACATCTACCAATCCGCACAGGGCCCGTGTGGTGGATTATAGCCCTTTCCGTCTTATAGAGAGGAGGCCTGTGTCCCAGCAGTGGGAACATTAATAGGCTGATGATGATGATGATGATGATACAAATTAGCCGAGCTATCACAATATTGGCGGACGAAGTCGCAGGCGAAGTGGTAGTTTTGTGAGTGACAGCCCGGATGAGGAGTGACGAAACGCACGTGACTAAAAGAGTGATGAATCTAAATGTTGATGGATGGAGAGGGAGAGGAAGACCAAGGAAACGATGATATAAAGGAAAAAGGTGTAATTGATAGCGTGTCGGTTGACAGGGGAGAGTGGAAGAAAAAAACGTGTTGCGCCGACCACAAGTAACATGGTACAAGGGCAGGAAGATGGTGATATGAGTGACAACGGGGACCATCAGCTTAAAGTGTTCTCCGAGGCGCAATAGGATCTCGGTAAGTTATGAATCCATCCATGAGCCGACCTTAGCAAGCGCTGCTAAACCATGAAGATCTTGCAGCTGTTTTTATTCAGCTCTTTCCTCTTTCAAGATTCTAGTTTCGTTTTTCCTTCCCGTTTCAGAATTTTCAGAAACGAAACATTTGTTTAACTGATTGACACCCATCTCTGGCTTCCCTCTAATGGAGTATAGTCGTGAAGTTACCATTAATCATATCACATCTATTAACGTATTTAAGTTCGTATATTTAGACCAGACACCGACATCCGGCGTCTGATATATTCTTAGTTTTAGTTTCTAGTAAACTTAGAAAGACAAATTAGTTGAAAGGGCTCAATAAGGTTAGGCAGAAGTGTACGTAATAATAGACCTACATTTCGCCAGTTATGTCCAAATCCCATGTAATAGGGAGCGAGCCTAATTGCCATCAACCGGGCAAATATCCAGACGCCGCGCCGTGGCTGCTACAGAGAAATTCCTGATGGAAAAACCCAATCACACTTTGCCCGACCCGGGAATCGAACCCAGGACCTGATGCTCAGCAGTCGCCCTTGCGACCACTGGACCAACAAGGCAGTCAAGTCAGTCGAGATAACAGTAAAGGCGCAATCCCACCGCGGTGCAATTTAGCTGCGTGGATTTCTTTGTTTGACAACGTCTACGTTTCCACTGCAGTACACACTACACGCCTACGACTATGTACAACTGTAGCGTGCGTGGCCCACTGCGGCATAGTCGTGGGTAAATATTCGTGTATAGCGTGTACCGCATGCACAGCGTGCATAGCGTTGATTGCGTTGAGCTATGTGAGCGGCTTATTCGAGCAAGCCAATAACAAACAAGTAATGACGTCGATTCATGCATAGCGTGCCCGTGGATAGCAGTGGACACAATCACATACATTTTCTAGCAAAGCGAAGCTTAAGGCGATTACATGAGCTAAATAAGCAACTGTATTTGTGTTGGTTCAAACTTCGTTTGAAATACTGTTAGAATAAAGTTCTAATCAGCTTGCACGACAAAGTGGTTGTTACGTCAATCACTGCGGCCGAATAGTACGAAATGAGTGGTTTTTTGCTATTTACAAAAAATCTATTGATTGGACTAAAAAGGTAAAACACTATGATACTAGTATTTTGCTTGTAGAATTATTTGCCAAAAAATCAGAATGATCGCATATATTTTAGTATGGTTTTTACTCGTTAAAATATTTTTTTAGATATAAGTTCGTGATTTTTTTCTATCGAATAAAATTTGTTGTATTATATTTTCAAAACACTATCGTACTAGCATATATCCTGAAGAATATCATATATTTTTCTGGTTTTGTTTATTGCAGTGAATCATATGCTTTTTTGCATTATAAAACTCGCGTTTAGTTCATGTAATCGCTTTAACACACGTGCGTAGCCTCTCCGTGCGCCGCGGTAGGTTCAGTAAAACATTCTTTAAAAATACGACCCAATGACGCATGGCAGCAGTTTATATCCGTCAAATTGACACGTCAATCATCAAACTACAGTAAAAACAAATGATGACCAATATAAACAACACCGCTATAATTACCCCAACAGGAAATGTAAGTCAGACAGCAAGGCACATCTGTGTGGTAAAGTTTATTTGTATTAAGAAAACTTGCTTGAAGCCGTGAGTTTGCTTCAGAATTGATTTTGAGATTAAAATACCTATACGGTTTCTGAAAGACTGCAGAGATTCATCATCTGCCTAGCCTTTTCCCAACATGTTGGGGTTAGCTACCAGTCTAACCGGATGTAGCTGAATATCAGTATTTTACATGGAGCGACTGCCTAGCTGACCTCTCTAAGCCAGTTAGTACTGGGCAATACGAAACCCTTTGGTAAGACTGGTTGTCAAACTTTTTTGGGCCACTTGATCGACAGCCGGACCCCTCCGTGCCTCGAAAAGCTTAACGTGCTTTCCGAGGCTCGGAGGAAACTCGGTATGTAATGGGTGGTCACCCATCCATAGACCAACCTAGGCAAGCGCGGCTTAACCTGAAGATTGATCCGAGCGACTGTTATTATTTAGCCACGAAGTCCTCTAATAATGACGGCTGTATTTGAGAGGGGTAGGCTTTAGTTTGTCGTATGGCATTATTTCCCGGAATTTAATTCACAATAGCAACGCTATCGAATGGTGTAATAATAAAATGGTGTCATAAATCAATATTCTTACCCAAGAATCGGACCTGTTGATTAAAAAAAAACACACTGGTGTCGATTCTTGTTGTGCACAAACTAAACTTAATTTAGGCTATTGCTATCTTTTACTAAAAGGCAGTGCGAAAAAGGACGGCTATAGCTATGAACTAAGTTAGAGATTTAAATCTAGTTTATGCCTTGCGCTTCACCGTGTTTTTAGTCGACATGTTTTTACGTGCACCCTTTATTTATATGGAAATATTAGTTCCAACTAAATTTGACAGCTCTAAATTACGTCCATCTCTTTCTAGTTTTATTAGAGAGAAAAAGATAGCAATAGCCTAAATTAAGTTTAGTTTGTGCACAACAGAATCGACACCAGTGTGTGTTTTTTTTTAATCAACAGGTCTGATTCTTGGTTAGGAATTTTGATTTTTCAAAAATCCACTGATGGCAGTTTTTATCATCTTCAGCCTATAATGTTCCCACTGCTGGGACATGGCCTCCTCTCCTCTAGTTTTCATCTAAATCGTGCTCGAGACTCCTTTGAGTATTTTTCCCTATAGTTTCGAATTTGTCCATGCACGCCCACTTGAAAAATTAATTCTGATATTTATGGTGTACAGTCGTGGTCTTTTCCGCCTGATCAGTTAATTTTTTTTTCGCTCGATCATGCGGAGGCGCCGAGCCACGCCCCCTTGATGTTATATATAGGCATAGGCATATTAGGAAAGCGTCAACTTTGGCGCACAAAATAACAATAACTCTCGTTTGGCGTGCGTCGTCAGTGCGCTCGACCGATTGGTTTCTTTTCATTCCTTATTTCTATACAAAGCCAACGGGGCGGGGCTAGAGAGCGTTTCTATGTTGAAAGTTAAAGCAAAAATTAACGTAATGGTGATCAGGCAGTGTCCTCGATAGTACATAATGGAAAACCAAGAAAACCGCTGATCCATATTATTTTTTATATTATGCTCGCATATTTTACTCAACAAAATGGGGAGACCAGCTGATTTTTTTCTCCTTTTTGTTAATCTTATAATTAAAGACAATCATAATGAAGAGTACGATGACCGCATCAAAAAATTTATTTCAGTTGTTTCAAAAATTAATCTCATTTAATAGGAGACGAACGATATTGCCGCAAACAAGGTAAAAGTTCAGATAAAATGCAACTGAAATGAAGATGAAGATGACGACAGTATCAATAAATTGCAAATCTATTTAGTCCGTCAGTTAGAGTATTGGATATTAATGGACACGTTTTTTTTGTTTTTGTTAATCAATGAACATTGACAAAGTTACAACGCTTCAAAGTGACGTCAGAACTAGAAATAAAAATTATACCTAGGCGTGACGTATTGATAATTTTAAATGCGTCATATTTTCGTCAATTTTGGTTTACGTAACAAAAGAAAAAACACGGTTCAAATATTTTTTGATAATCTAACTGACGGACTAATTAGTTTTTTTTTTGTCGTCTCGCCTATTATCTATCTTTACTTGCAAAAAATTCGTAACCATTTTAAGTATCTGACCCCAAAGGTTTAAAAAACTTGAAACACACATCGTTCCAAAAAAACGGCCCAACATCCAGTCCGTTGTTAGGTCTACATTCAAAACGGTGTTAGTCATTTTTTTTACGTTTTATTTGATCAAAAAATGTAATTCGCGACGCATTCTAAAAGAGTGTTTGATAAAAATAAAAACAGTGTGAGTTGGTGTCAATAAGGGGTGCTACACATAATATGGTCGGGTCGGCATGAGTCGGCAAAACCTATTGGCAAAATCGATTTCTTATAGACTTAAAAGGAGGCGATTCAATTTTGAGTATGTGGATGGGTATAAAATAACAATAACTGTATAAACATATTAGTAGAGGAAGACCTAGGAAACGATGGATGGACTGTGTGAAGGATGATAAGACAAGAAAGGAGATGTCTGATGAGATAACGAGTAATAAAAGATGTATATAGAAGAAGAAGACATGCTCCGCCGATGGCTGATATCAGCCAAGATTGGCCACCATTACCGAAACACGGTCAGGAGGACTAAATATGCACGAACCGACCCGAACTTCCAATAGGCACGGACCGGATGAGAGCCAAATATGACAACAATAGGCTAGTTTCCACCTTCAATAAATTGCAAATCTATTTAGTCCGTCAGTTAAAGTATTGGAAAATAATGGACACGTTATTTTTTGTTTTTGTAAATCAATGAATATTGACAAAGATAAAACGCATCAAAACTCGAGAGTCGGCGTGAGAGTGAGTGGAGTGGAGAATTTTAAAAGCGTCGTATCTTGGTCAATGTTGGTTTACGTAACAAAAGAAAAAATACGTGTCAAATATTTTTTGATAATCTTGCTAACTAGACTGGACTAATTAGATTTTTTCAGGACACAAGCCTATTGCTTCGAGTCGGGCTTCTTGTTCAACATTATCATCTGCCTAGCCTTTTTCCAACTATGTTGGGGTCGGCTTCCAGTCTAACCGGATGCAGCTGAATACCAGTATTTTACATGGAGCGACTGCCCATCTGACCTCCACAACCCAGTTAGAGCTGGGTACTCATACAATACCCCTTGGTAAGACTGGTAGTCAGACTTTTTGGGCCGCTGACTACTACAGCCGGGACCAACTGCTTAACGTGCTTTCCGAGGCACGGAAGAAAATTGGTATGTAATGAGTGTTCACCCATCCATAGACCAACCTAGGCAAGCCCAGCTTCACCTGAAATACGACCCAAGCGACTGTTTAGCCACAAGCTCCTTGTTCAACCAATACTCCCGAATTATATCATGCCGAGCCGATCAGTGTGAAACAACCCTTAGTTCCGATGTCCTTTGTGTCGAAGGTAGCATTGTATTTTTAGAAGTTGACGCCGATATTTCTTTTTGAGATGTCGTCTTTGTTTTTAAAAGCGAGGTGTGTCTAAAAGGGTTCGTTTTTATATTATTGGTAGAAAGAGTTAGTTTTACTAGAAAATTGAACTTTCTACAACATGAAGAATGAGTATTTCCTGAAAAAAGGAGGTATTCCACGAAGCATACCCAAACGAAGCACACCCAGACGAAGCAGACCTAAAGTATTCCACTTAGCATCACCCGTAGGTGGGCTTCAAATAAAAATTTATAATAATTAATTTCCAACGAAGCACACCTACGAATACCACTCGCATAGTGCGGGGACTAAGAAATAAAAATGTCGATAGATTGTGGGACAAGATAATGAACGACTCGGAGAAAATAGTAAGATTACAAAAATGACAAATAGTGTGTCACATTATTATAATGAAACTGAATGATGTTAGAAATTTAAGTTAGTCTTTTAAATAATAAATATTTTCTCCTATCGACATTTTTATTTCTTAGTCCCCACTCCCCACACTATGCGAGTGGTATTCGTAGGTATGCTTCGTTGAATAGGAAATTAATTATTTTAAATTTTTATTTGAAGCGCACCTACGGGTGTGCTAAGTGGAATACTTTAGGTCCTGTGTGCTTCGTCTGGGTGTGCTTCAAGGAATACCCCAAAAAAGGGCTCCACAAGAAGTCCGAAAACACAAGAACATAAGCCTGTTAAAATCATTAGTAATAAAATCTTTTCGGATTTGCTGTAGGCCAGGCCTGTTACGTATCTTTCTGATATCCATTGACTACCAAGCTTCGGTTGTACACCGAACTTTGATGAGAACCGAGAATGTCATAATATTGGTATTACGTATCGCACTGAGTGGTCACTTTACGGTGACTAACAGCCCGGGTACGGTGTAACGTCTTTCACGAAAGCCACTTCAAACTCAGTTGTCATCAATTTGTTGTCTACTATGCTTACATAATCGAAATAATATAAGTATCGATACGAAAGCGTCTGTCAAAATGAGTTACGGTGACAATCAGCCACGATGACAACCAATGACGTCATATTTGATCGCGACTGGTCATACATAATACGAAACTAACCTTTTGACAGTTAGTTAATGGACACTGAGCCCCGTTACTATCATTTCGAGCTGTCAACAGAGATACGTAATACTGGTAAACAGTGATCGCCAATCGATCGTAATGGGTGGTAAAAATACCCATGACAATGCCGAAAGACACTAGTTCTCCTCGTCATTGCGATCATTTTTTTTTGTTCTGGAACGCACCCAGGAACCTTCTGGTTACGAAAATATTGGGGTCAAAGTTCCAACTTTATTAAAAGTTCTATATACAAGTTTTTAATGTTGTAACTTTACTTTTAATACCTCCACGCACGAGCCTCATAACAACAACAACAACAGCCCATAACGTCTACTGCTGGACATAAGCCTCTCCCATGATGGGAGGAATTTGCCGTAATCTCCACGCTTGGCAGGCGGATTGGAGATCGCAGTGATGAAAGACTAACAGAAAACGCTGCTGCCCATTCTCTGGTCTACGGAGGCGCAAGGTGTTCTGCCTCAGACATTAGTCGCCTTATACGACACCCGTGAGTGTAATGGGTTGGTTCTATTCTACTCTGCCGGATACCACACGGCGAGCCTCATATTGCATTTCAATTCATCCATTAGCACAATGTTTTGAGTGCGTTACATTGAATCATAACGCAAAAAGAGATTTTTCTCAACAAAAAAGAAATCGTTTCCCAGCATCAATTTTTGCGTAGAGTACTTAGTTTGGTGTACTCACAGAATTTTTGGTTAACGGCGTCGTGAAGGGTCAGTTTACACCTTGTTTATGTATCTCTAACAAAATTCTAAACATTTCTAGAAACTAGTGGCTGGAGAACAGACGATGAAATAACGATACCTTTGTAATTATATTATGAAGACATTCCTTAATTATTAAGAATCATTACAAAGCTTCCTGAAGCCACTTCAATTATACAGATTTTGAGGAGGACTTTGTGACTTAGATTTGTAAAAACTGGACGCGTAGTTTGGGCGTCTTTGGTTCGCATAGAATAGCAATGATTACTGACTAAAAAAAATATGATTCTGTTTCGTCCGTCAGATTATCGAAAAATATTGGATAGCTACGTGTTTTTTGTTTTATCATATTAATAAAAATTGACGAAGATAAAACGTGTCAAAGATCATGAGTGGGGCTTGACGTCACATTTGAGTAAAAAATGTACTCAAATGTGACGTCACACGAGTTTGCGACGCACTGTATCGTCTTAATTTTTTGTTTACGTGAACAATGAAAAAATAGGTGTAGGTTTTTTGGAAATCTATCTGACGGACTAAATAGTTTTTTTTTGTCATCTACCCTATTCGCCAACCTGATAAAATTATCTATGGTATGGTTTAAATTCCACATGGACTTACTCTTAACTTCTCTAAATGATTTAACTACATTCGAATAAATCTAGTCTAGTGTTTGCAAGCACGACTGCTGTGCTTGTGGTCCTGGGATTCGATTTACAGGTCTGGTTGAGTGTAATTGTGTTTTTCCATAACGAATTTCTCAGTAGCAGCTACGGAGTTTGAATTTGTGCCCATTTGATGGCAATAGACTCGCCCGCTATTACTTGGGACTTTAACAGACCTGGTAAAGTATTATATACTATGTATTAGCTACAATTGTGGATATTATTACAGCCGTGATGTTATGTTGTGCCGTGTGGAAAGTTTATAAAGTGTGTATGTGAGTATGTGAGTAAGTTTGTTACTCTTTCACGCAAAAAATACTGAACGGATTTTGAATGAAATTTAGCACACAGATACTTTATGACCTGGATAACAACATAGTATTTTTATAACGGTAGTATGATCCCGTGGGATAATTACTGAACTCCATGCGGGCGAAGCCTCGGGCATAAACTAGTGTCTAATAAACTAATGTCTGATAGTTCAGTTAGCCGTGTGGTATCCGGCAGAGTAGAATAGAACCAACCCATTATACTCACGGGTGTCGTATAAGGCGACTAATGTCTGAGGCATAACACCTTGCGCCTCCGTAGACCAGAGAATGGGCAGCAGCGTTTTCTGTTAGTCTTTCATCACTGCGATCTCCAATCCGCCTGCCAAGCGTGGAGATTACGGCAAATTCCTCCCATCATGGGAGAGGCTTATGTCCAGCAGTGGACGTTATGGGCTGTTGTTGTTGTTGTTGTTGTTGTTGATAGTTCATCAAGACCGCTCTACACTTATCGAAAACGAAAATACTTTCTATTCCAGCCCTGTATATTCCAAGTAACTTAAGATTCGGGTTCTTATTAATCCGTAGCGTGGAGAATTCCTCGCAAGTTGCTACTTACGTATTACAGTCAGAGACAGAATTTTGCAGTTATAAACTTTTTGTAACTTTAACAGGTAGGTAAATTGATGTCTGACTAGACCAAACTAAAGCAGTCTTACTAAGGCGTATTGTGTTACCCAGCAACTGGAAAATCAGTTAAGTAGGTACTTGTTCCATGTACAAAACTGGTATTTAGCCGCATTCGTTTAGCATCAGTCTAAATGTTTATGGATGGGAGGGAGAGGAAAACCTAGAAAATGATGGATGGATTGTGTGAGGAGTGATATGAAAGGGAAAGGAGTCAATGATAGCGTGACGGTTGACAGGGGAGAGTGGAAGAAATAATACGTGTTGCGCCGACCCCAAGTAACATGGGATTAGGACAAGATGATGGTGATTAGACTGGAATCCAGCCCCAAGATACTCGTAGATGGTAAAAGGCAGATAGTTTATGATGGGAGGCTTTTGATTCAAGTTTAATGACTTAATAGCGTTAGAGCTCTTTATGTAAAAGTACATTGTAGTCCTCTCCAAATTCAAAAGTGATTTTTCTTTGTAAAAACGTGGTATTTAATAATGCTGCGATTTCTTGAATCTTGCGTAAAGGTAAGGTATCTCAT
The DNA here is from genome assembly GCA_941918905.2 of Xestia sexstrigata. Taxonomy (NCBI): domain Eukaryota; kingdom Metazoa; phylum Arthropoda; class Insecta; order Lepidoptera; family Noctuidae; genus Xestia; species Xestia sexstrigata. The sequence continues at coordinate 6,545,700 of OW799229.2, forward strand.
CATCATCATTATCAGCCTATAATGTTCCCACTGCTGGGACACGGCCTCCTCTCAATGTGAGGCAATGGGCTATAAATCCACCACGCGGGCCCAGTGCGGGTTGGTAGATGTCACATGTTTCGAATTTTTGGTTCTAGAACATGCCGGTTTCCTCACGATGTTTTCCTTCACCGTTTTGAGAGCAGTGGTGATGAAATAAATTACACAAAGTAATGCGCCTGTCTGGGCTCGAACCCACGACATACTGTTCGTAAGTCGGGGCCGCCACCACTGGGCCACCGCTGCTCTCAAGGTATATAAGCTCATGATACTATAATCACTTTTAACTACAAAAAAAAATACGTAAATACAAGTTTTTATCTTCGACAATATAGTTTTTTTGTAATAAAAACAAACAGCGGATGACGAGCTACAATAATCAGAGCCACCATCTCTAACCGTGTTACTCTAGCCCCTTCTAAAGTACGCAGAGATTCATTATAACGCCTACGGAACCCCAAAAATCATGCACCATCATACCATTTGATCAGTGATTAGTCAAACACGCAATTACTGACAGAATTAACTGGTAAGCAGGTAACGGATTCGTGTACTGTAACCGCTTTAGATGTTAGTTGTGCCTTGCGGGTATGCCTGAGTGAATAAACTTTTTTTATGTTATTGGTTGGCAAACAATAGGCCGGGCCCGTGGATTGCGGTGGGCGAGTACTGGAGGCGTACTGCAGGCGAGTACTGGAGCCGTACTGCATACGAGTACTGGAGGCGTACTGCAGGCGAGTACTGCAGGCGAGTACTGCAGGCGAGTACTGCAGGCGAGTACTGCAGGCGAGTACTACAGGCGAGTACTGCAGGCGAGTACTACAGGCGAGTACTACAGGCGAGTACTGCAGGCGAGTACTGCAGGCGAGTACTGCAGGCGAGTACTGCAGGCGAGTACTGGAAGCGAGTACTGCAGGCGAGTACTGGAAGCGAGTACTGCAGGCGAGTACTGCAGGCGAGTACTGCAGGCGAGTACTGCAGGCGAGGACTGCAGGCGAGTACTGCAGGCGAGTACTGGAAGCGAGTACTGCAGGCGAGTACTGGAAGCGAGTACTGCAGCTACTTAATCCGAAAAATCAGAGGCGCTCGTCTTGCGTTCGAACTAGAGACCTATGACTTGGCAGTCCGACAATCACACCACTACACTATCACTGCTTGTGCCGTAGTTTACTAGTAGGTAGAACTGAGAACATACAATAACAAACAAACATATTATCAGGTCTTCTATTTCCGATACCTATTTTGTTATGATTACGACAGTTAAGGATGTTGAACCACCGTTTAACCGTTTAGCGTTAGTGAATTTATAGTAATTGATGGAACTGTTTGTTTAATTTACAAGTAAATGTTAGTTTAGTTAAAATTGAATGAGTATTTTTGACGTTGAGTCACTTCTTCGTCAGAGAGGAGGAGCTCGTGGCTAAATAATAAAAGCCACTCGGGTCAATCTTCAGGTTAAGCAGCGCTTGAATAGGTTGGTCTGTGGATGGGTGAACACCCATTACATACCGAGTTTCCTCCGTGCCTCGGAAAGCACGATAAACCCGGGTCCCGATTGTAATTTGTTGATCTTTGACAGTCGTTACAGGTAGTCCAACCAGTCTTACCAAGGGGTATCGTATTACCCAGTACTAACTGGGTTGTGGAGGTTAGATAGGCAGTCGCTCCATGTGAAATACTGGTATTCAGCTGCATCAGGTTAGACTGGAAGCCGACCCCAACATAGTTGGGAAAAGACTAGGCGGATGATGAGTCACTACCTCGTCAGAGTAGATCACAGGTGACACACTAGTAACAGTTTTGACTTAGGTCTAGTCTTGAACCCAGCAGACATATTTCATCATCGCTGCTCTCTCTAAACAGTGATGGAAAACCTCTTGAGGAACTAGATCAAAAAATTAGAAGACATGCGACTACGGGGAGGGAGATTGGCCTACTCTTGCTCATAAAGTGGAAGCCTGGGTAATGTGGAAACATTATATGTTGATTCTGCTGTTCTGGGTTCGATTCTGGGTTAGATGGGCAATGTTCTTTATTCTTTAGCTTTTTGGTAAAGTGTTTATTTGGCATTATAGCCCCTACATTTCTTTTTAACTGAATGATACATCATATAATCACTGAATTTATATGAAAAAGTTTTGTATCTCTCATAATTAACTACAAAAATAATGTTGAATGCATTCGGAATAACTTTTCCATGCAAAAATATAAAGCGTGAAAGTCCACGCAATTAATTTACTAAAATTCCAAGAAAACTACATAAAAAGGTAGCGATGTAGTAATTAGGCGAACGCAAAGTATTTAACCAAAAATCTGATCCATCAGAAAACCCTTATATAAATTTCACTAAAACTTAATTCACGAATAAATTTCGTTGACGATAAAAATCTTTTGTGAAACAAGTTTAACTAAATAATCACCAATTAAGTTTAAACGATTGATATCTGGTGATTAATAAGATATTTTTCATAATTTATCACCGGGTGATTCAGATCGGTGTTTCTAAACGAACGCGACTATGAAAAGGCGGCACATTTTTAAAATGGCCGCACAGAATTGTTGACAGAGTAGTGTGAGTGCCAGAGAGTTTTTGCACTTATTTATTTTTTGGTTCATTTTACTGTTTTGTTACTGGTTGAGGGCAATTACATGTGCCCGGGGGTACCGCACGATCTCCCGGGAGGCGGCGAGCCTCCTAGCCGGATTGCCGCCATGGGATCTGGAGGGGATAGTCTTCGCGCGGCTACATGAATGGCGCGCGGAGGCGCTACGGCGGGGGGAAACTCCGCTGCCGCAGCAAATTGTCGCTCAGTGGACAGACTTCCGGCGGGATCTCATGGCGACATGGAGACAGCGACTGTCGCAACCCCGTGCAGGGCACGCCACAATAGTGACTTTTAGTGGTTTTAGTCAGTAAAATTCTGACACTCCCTCCTGCTCCGCCCAGAGAGGGAGAAGTTATTTGTTAATTTACGATCAGAAAAAAAAAGGGCAATTACATGTGGTTTCTAAAAACTTGTAATAAATCTGTCGTCACGTAGTAATTAATTATGACAACATTATGGTTGTAATTATTGGTCAATCAGTCGCAAAGCTATCATGCGAGTTGTCAGACGATTGTTTGCCACTATTATCATCATTGTGGGGTCGGCACAGGATGTCTTCTTCTTCCATACTTCTCTATTACTTCTCTATTATACTCATCTCATCAGGCACCTCGTTTCTTTTTTATAATCAAAATATATTTGCTATTTATGAGAACATAAATACAATAGTTAAAACTAAAAAATATGAATAAACTTAAATAAGGATTTAGCTTTATCCATTTTGTTTTGTTTTAGTTATCAAAACCACTTTGTTGAGTCACATTAGTTGCATTTGGAAGCTGTGTCTCATTAAACTTTCATCCCTTATTATATTTTCATCAAATACCTAACATAACATCACGCCTTTAAGAGGAAGGGTTAAGCAGAGGTGTACCTACCTAATAGTACACCCGTAATAGGGGGCGAGCCAATGGCCATCAGCCATTACTGAGAAATTCCTGATGGGACAAACCCAAAAACAATTTGCTGACCCGGGAATGTAACCCAAGTACCTTATGCTCAGGATTCGTGATATCGAACATCATAACAATAACTAGTATGTATCGTACAAGTACATTTACCACAAAACCCTCTGTCAAAAACTACTCTGTGTTTATCGAAAAATTAATTGGCGCCCAAATCGTGCGAGCGTTCCGAAACAATGTCAAAATCTTTTTGCGTTAACAGTTGCCAGTGCGAAATAAAAAACTGAAAGACAGATAAAGCAAAAACGGTCGGAGGACAAATTTCTTACGCTTTTCTGCACCATACACTTGCAACACTGAAATACACCCTGCATTTTGATCCTGATTTCATGTAAGCTCTTATTTACTTTGAGTTAAGGTTGATTTTTGAATGTTATTTTAGAAAGGATTGTTTTTAGTCGGAAAAATAAGTTCGGTTGTGTTACAAGTTTTTATTCTCAAGTTTAATTGTGCGAAATTGTTGCATACGTGTTTTTTGATGTAGTAAAACTAAAAAATATTATTTCTTATTTCAACTCACTTCAATTTCAACTTTACAGTGTTTAAAATACAGTTCGTATTCCAAATGATAATCACTTCTCACATGTTTGTTTTAAAATACCTTTTTATCAGTAATTGGTCCTTGGCACGATGTGTTTCTTTTATTTTTGCGTTCATATAATTTGTTTTATGAGTCAAAACATTATTTATGCCGATGAAGTGTTAAGTTAACTGTGAATGACAAGTATTTAAACACGTTTATCTCTATAATTAACTCAAATAATTAGTAAAACTTGACTCGAAACTAAAAAATAAGCGCTACATTTACTAAGCGACACCATTATAATGGCGCTAGTCCGCGCTAGTCTTAGTGAGAATGAATATCAGACTTCATTTCAAGGTTCGATTCCCAAGTCAGGTTAAATAGTGTTACCGGGTTTTTCCGTATTTTTTTTTTTTCTGATGCTTTATTAATACTGAAGTTGATACACTTCTGTTTACAAAATAATCATGTTCTATTTGTTTACAAATCGGGATTAATTTTTTTAATTTTTTTTTATAACCTTACAAACTTTAAACAATGTTTTATTATTTTATTTTTACGATGACTCAGTTTAGTAATTTAATAGTATGGACCCACAAAATAATACATAATGTTTAAGGAGTTGTACGCAAACATCGGGAATATAGAGTGACTGGTAATAGACATGACGACAGTATCAAAAAATTGCAAATATATTTAGTCCGTCAGTTAGAGTACTGGAAATTAATGGACACGTATTTTTTGTTTTTGTAAATCAATGAGTATTCACAAAGATAAAACGCACAAAACTCGGGAGTGGGGACTCGTGACGTCTGAACTAGCTAAAAATTATACCTAGGCGTGACGTATTGAGAATTATAAAAGCGTCATATCTTCGACAATTTTGATTTTCGTAACAAAAGAAAAAACACGGGTCAAATATTTTTTGATAATCTAACTGACGGACTAATAATTAGATTTTTTTGTCGTCTCGCCTATTTGTGACCGATACCTAAACACGTGTTTGTACTCAATATCACAAACAACTTTTAATAAGGGACTAAACCTGAAATCGCGTAAAAAGTCTGTTGTTCAGTACATTTCCGATTGATCATTTTCGGTCACTAATTGCCAGTCTCCATAAATACCGTATATAGGGTAACGGCCGTATATACAGGGTGTAAAAGACCTCATCACGAAGCCGACAACCAAGCATTCTGTACATCAAACTAAGTAACTTTACGCAAAAATTATTGCTCGGAAACGACTTGTACCTACGACGTGAAAAATCATGTTTTATCGTAGAACTCAATGTAACGCACTCAAAACATTGTGCTGATGGATGGATTGAATAGTACGGGGGTCGTGGAGGTGTTTAAAGTAAAAATCTTACATTAAAAACTTGTATCTAAAAAAAAACTTGGCAAAAAGTTGGAACTTTGACCCCCAATATCTCCGTAACTAGAAGGTTCCCAGGTATGGTGTAGAACAAAAAAATGATCGCAATGATGAGGAGAATAAGTGTGTTTCGGCTTCGTTAAGAGGTGTTTTACACCCTTTATTATACCACCGCTTATGCGACGTCTGCTGGTAGGGGTTTCTCCATTAGGAATTTCCTAATAGCAGTCTGGAGGTCGGAGGAGCCCGTGGCTAAATAATAACAACCACTCGGGTCGATCTTTAGGTTAAGCCGTGCTTGCCTAGGTTGGTCTGTGGATTGGGACCACCTATTACATACCGAATTCCCTCCGTGCCTTGGAAAGCACGTTAAGCAGTTGGTCCCGGCGGTCTTTGACAGTCGTTACAGGTAGTCACTGGCCCAAAAAGTCTGACAACCATTCTTACCAAGGGGTAAGTATTACCCAGTACTAACTGGGTTGTGGAGGTCAGATAGGCAGTTGCTCCATGTAAAATACTGGTATTCAGCTGCATCGGGTTAGACGGAAGCCGACCCCAACATAGTTGGGAAAAGGCTAGGCAGATGATGAGTCTGGAGGTCAGATTTATCCAGACTGCATAGGCTCGTTTTCCAGTAGTACCTACGTGGAAACCTTTTGTTTGTCGATGTTCCTGATGTAAAAGTACACTTTACTCAAATCAAATCAAAGCATTTATTTCAAGCAGGCCAGTTACAGGCACAAAGATGAAAATTAAATGTAGCTACAATCCCAGTCACAAGACATAAAAACTGTGAAAGTGCTGTAGTTGCCCATTCCCTAGCTTAGATCTCTATGGAGAAGAACGGGCAAGAAACTCCATGGACACTCTTTTCATTCAAAATATTGTTACAAAATCTTGGTTACATCATTCATGTTGAGATGGTATATTATGTGAGAAGAATGTAGCAAGATGTGCACGTTAAAAGTGTCCACAGTGAAAACATAAAAAAAAATACAATCCAAAAACCAAAATACTTACTTACTTTGATGTCCAGAATGCTTGGTTGACGGCTTTTCGAAGGGTCTATTTACACCTTGTCTAGATAGGTAATAATGTTACTAATCTGTTCGCACTCTAAGATAAAGGTTCCAAAATCCTACTAAAAAACACATCGTTAACGAATGCTTCCGGTGATCTGTCTCGTTAGGTTACCGAGCGAGTTACTGGCACTAAGTACAAATAGACCTCAGATACCGGCCGTTAGTTATTAAGATACCGGGCGTTACTGGTTGTTTCGACTCTTTAGGTACTTGCATACATACTCGCGAAGCCATAAGTACGTACACGCGATGGTTTAGTTCGGTTACGGTGGAGGAGGATTTTGTTAAATGGATTTATGTTTTAATCAATTAGTGAGTTTTGTTTTGTGGTTTTGTTTTTCGAGTAATGACAACTTTCAGCACAGAAAACCATTATTATCTAGGTATTAGTATTTATTCGTTACAACATATGTAATATGACTTTGACTGTTGTCTCCTATAAGTGAAGGAGGACACCTACATAATACCTTATGTAGTCCATTACTTAGTAATGTTCTGTGTTTATCTTTTGTTGCAGTTAAAATAAATAAATTAAATAAAAACTCGAATTTATGTGAGTTACCATGAACTTTATAGTCTGCTCAATCCAATTCATAGTTCCATTAGAAGCACGTATTACGGTTCAAACTTAATGGCGGCTCGGAAGTTAGCTGCAAGTGACGGTCTGCGCATTATACAGACAAAACGATGCGTCATCTGCGCCACGTTGATACCTAAAATTGTTGTCTGCGCAGCTTTACATTAGATGTTCCGAATCGCCATAAAGTTTAAAGCGTTATTACCGCGCAGACCGTCACTCGCAGGTAACTTCCGAACCGCCATTAAGTTTGAAGCGTACTTTATGTAGCAGGCTGGATTTGACTATTGGCGAAAAAAAAAGTTTAGCTTTCCTGAGTCTGTTCATGCGATCGATACAATGTTTGTTGTTTAAAGTCATGCGATTTGTACCATCTGCCCTGAACAGTGCCCGCCCTCCTGATGAGCACAGTAGGAGGGAACTATGTATAAGAGAACTAGCCTGAATCAGGTGTCATTTTAATAAAAAGCCTTCTCCACACTTTGCAAGCGCTGGCGTCTTGCTCAGCCCACAGGATACGTGGTGTAACCGGCACATTCTTTTATCACAGGGTGTTCATTTTTTATTTTTTTGTATTTATGCATTTTGATAACTTCACAGTTTGTATTCCCAGAAAAGAAAGAGAGAGAGAATATCGAATGAGAAATGGCGTTACTATTTCTCATGTTTGTCCAGTCTTGATCCCAGTGAAATTATTTGAGAGTCTAGCATCTATATAGCTTTTTCCCAATTATGAGTTGGCTTCAAGTCTAAACGGATTTAGCTGAATACCAGACTATTAATAGTAAAATACTGATTTACTATAATCTGGAGCGACTGCCTGTATGACCTCCACAATCCAGTTACGATACTTCTTGGTAAGACTAACCAGTCTACTATAGTCTGCGCCAGATAAGTAGGAAGTAAAGGTCATTAACCCTTTTAAAACAGAAATAATGACATAAACTTGTCCCGAAACTACCTTTATCGTGCGTGCTTTGACTTTTTTTGTAATAAAAAACGATTCATAATGTATTGTCGGGATACCTACGCAGAGAAATGAAGGAAAGAGCAATGACCTTTACTTCAGACTTATCTGGCGTAGACTATAGTGACTCGAAAGTCTGATAACCATCAGACTTTCACTGCAGACTACCTGTAACGACTGTCAAAAATCTACAAATGACAGCCAGGACCAACGGCTTAACGTGCTTTCTAAGCCACGGAGGGAACTCGGCATGTAATGGACGGTGAGCCATACAAGGCCGACCTTGGCAAGCGTTGTTTAATCTAGAACATCGACCCGTGATGCTATTATTATTTAGCCACGAGCTCCTCGATTGATGTCATTTGAGACTAGCTTAATTAAAAGGTTAAAAGGAAAGAAGAAAATTAAAATGGTTTCCAGCACAAATTCAGGGCCACAGCTGAGAAATTAATTTTTCCAGTGTTTTAACCGAATATTCACCTATTTCCTTTCAACTTTTTATTTTAGACATATTTTTTTTCTAGATTGACTAATTATTCTGGTACACCGGAAAAAAACACATCGGACAGATCGGTTTTTAGGTGAAGGTTGCCGGAATCCGCTGGATGCGAGTCGCACGGGACTGGTCAATGTGGCGACACTTGGGGGAGGCCTATGTCCAGCAGTGGACGTCATTTGGTGAAGGACGAAGCGAGAGTCTCGACTCTCTCTAGATACTTCTAAGTATCAATAACGGCATAACTTCGCTGTTTTGCTTCACGGTCGGTCAAGGGTTTTCAATTATTTTAGTTCGTGACGAAAATACGCCAGTAATCTTCGAAGAATTAGGCAATGGTGTACGTAACAACCAGGCACACCCACATTTCGCCAGTTATGCTTAAGTCCCATGTAATAAGGGGCGGGCCTATTGCCAGCACCCGGGCCCAAATCCAGACTCCGTGACTGCTACTAAGAAATACCTGATGCAAAAACCCAATAACACTTAATTGCCCAATCCGGAAATCGAACCCAGAAGCCCTTGATCAGCGACTGCTGAGCAATGGTATCTGGGGCTGAGCAGACTTAAAAAAAGAAGAAGATTACGTATTGAATAGGTGCCTTTTTTATCGCGTATTTTTTTCACCACACCCTGTACACAACGCATCATATTACTCGCATGCGTGTTTTGACAGGCGTTTACCGAACGCTCCGTGAAACCTTATCGTCACTATTACATGCTAATCACGACACGACTTAGTGGCGTGGTTCCCATCCGTCCCTACATAGGGGGCCAGATAAAAAAGTAGTGCCATCCTCCCCAAAAGAATGAGCAGCCAAGCCATATTTCTCAAGTTCGAACCCAAGAATATATAATACCTCTGATTTTGAGAATCATGTGCGTATTATACACGGTTATTTTTAGGTCGTTCTGGAACCGAAAGCCATAAATTTAATCATCAAACTCGAAATGATTGAACTGTTTTTTTTTTTATAAAAAATATTATAAATTTCGTGAATTTTCGTGAATTTTTTATATTTTAAAAAAGAAATCACAAAAAGTAAATTTATCGATTTTTTTAGTTATTTAACCTTATCGTCACTATTACATGCTAATCACGACACGACTTAGTGGCGTGGTTCCCATCCGTCCCTACATAGGGGGCCAGATGGAAAAGTAGTGCCATCCTCCCCAAAAGAATGAGCAGCCAAGCCATAGGTCTCAGGTTCGAACCCAAGACATGCACCTCTGATTTTTGAGAATCATGTGCGTATTAAAGACGGTTGTTTTTAGATAGTTCTGAATCCGAAAGCCATAAATTCTGAACGTGATTTTTTAATATTAAAAAAAAGAAATCACAAAAAATGTTTTTTTATTTTTTATTTATTTACAAAAAAAAAACAGTCCAATCATTTCGAGTTCGATGATCGAGTTTATGGCTTTCGGTTCCAGAACGACCTAAAAATAACTGTGTACCTATAATTATCACTTGCTTCGGTGAAGGAAAACCAAACCAGCATGCCTGAGAGATATTTCTTGACGGCATGTAAAGCCAAGTTAAAGCTCTGACCCCAGGTTAGGCGTTAACCACATTTTCTTCTAGAAATAATTTCCCAAGTAGGCAAATTGAGCAACTTCTGAACAAGGTAATAATAAACCTGAATGTTCTAACAAACGTTTTCACATGATTTCGTGCTTTGTGGTCAATTATGTAAGTTACAGGGATGTCCGTATTTGAAACTTGTAAATAATTGGTCTAAGTATTAAGATATGTGACTGCCTCGTTAATTGAAAGGTAGCAAGTGTGACTGCTGTACATTATTGCGCTGGGTTCGATTCCCAGGTCGGGCAAAGTGTTATTGGGTTTTTCCATCAGGAATTTCTCAGCAGCAGCCACGGAATCCGGACTTGTGCCCGGTTGATGGCAATAGGCTTGCCCCATTTTACATGGGCCTTAAACAGAAATGACGAAATGTGGGTGTACTATTAGTTACAATTCTGCCTAACTCTTCAAAGATTACTGGCGTGTTTTCGTCACGAACTCAAAATAATTGAAAACCCTTGACCGACCGTGAAGCAAAACAGCGAAGTTTTATGTACTTATAGATGCTTAGCACGAGAGAGTTGAGACTCTTGCTTCGTCTCGCAAATGCCTTCCGGATATTTGCAACTTCAAGACAAATATTTGAACATTCCTTTAGTTTTCAGTCAAGCGTTTTGTTTTTCAGTTATTTGTGTAGCTCTTTGCAGATTTTGGTTTTGGTTACGTGGACAATTTTGAGAATTACGAATTTGTCCATTGGAGTTTATTTAGAAGTTCGGTCAAAGCTCTAGTGTAAAAGTTAAAAAGACCATAAGATATTAAGCATTTTTTAAGACACATCAATTTCTGAAATTAACACAAATACTCTTCGTTACTCAGTTTCAGATCTTTGTAGATACAATGCAACCAAGGTGTATGAAAATTTTCAATTTTCATTTTTCGTTAAGTGTAAATTTTCACTAAACTCAAACTATTCAGAAATTAGTGAAAAACAACAAATACATTATAAAGGGTATCAAAAACTTTAACGAAGCCGAAAGGCGCTTGTTCTCCCCGTTTTTTTTTTTTTTTGTTCTAGAGCTTCTAGTGACGGAGAAATTGGGAGTCAAAGTTTTTTTTTTTAAACATGTTTTTAACCCTTTGTGAGAACTTTACTTCCACGACCCTGTACATTCAATGCATCCATCAGCATGATGTTTTAACTGCATTACATTGAGTCATTTAAGTCCTACCGTAAAAAGTGATTTTTGACCCCCAAAAAAAAAGTCGTTGCCCAGTAATAATTTTTGCGTAAAGTTACTTAGTTTGATGTACAACTGTTGCTTTATTTCACGGCTTTGTACAGGAACTGTTTACACCTTGTATTTCACATCGGTATTAGTAGTAATCAATGAATATGGAAGAAGGACCTGGAGGTACTTGTTACCTTTCTTGTTGAACAAACTCCCTAAGCAACTAACTATTAGATTAAAATCAAAGAAAACTTTGCAAGTAAAACGACTAATAAAATATTACCTTACAGTGGATCAATACAAAGTTCCTCCAGATCTTTCACAATTAAATAAATAATATTATTAAGAATTTTTATAACAACATATTTTAATGTAAACAAGCGAGACGCCTCACTCGCACATAATCTTTCAAAATTAAGACAAAGCGATGTGTGTTTAACCAAAATTAATGTAGTATTTTTTGAAATAAAAAGTTTTAAATTTAATTTAATTTTTTATCAATGAATCAAAAATTGCCAAAACCTAATTTAGCCAAAAGCCTCAAACCTTTCCATCCTCCTTTTACTGTGCTAACCCTGCACCTACCTACCTACCTTATAAAAGTGGATGGGTCAACACGGAGGCTCTCGATGGACCACCTTCGGAGACGCTGCGACGTGGCTGTCTAAATACATTTACCTACGTATTTATATTGAGTAGCCGTGCGTGGCACAGGGTTATGAGGTTTTAGACTGGGCTGCAACTGTGTGTGTCTTGTGCAATTAACTGTCGATTAAATTGATCATTTTCAGACCTAATACAGTCGAGATCATTTAGTAATTTTATGGTTGCGCTTCGAGGAATAATTTAGTTGCGCTTAGATGGTTGCGAAAATAGGTTCGCTCTGAGGAATACCTCAATTTTTCCGGGAGTTTTGAAAATGGGTGATTTTATAGATTAAATTTCAATTTGTTTTTTCCGAATTTTATCTTTGCCGCTCGCGCCGCCATATTGGAAAATGGCGCCTAAAAGCAGCTTTTTTACAATTTTTGTCCTTTTAGACTCATTTTACGATAAAATAATTTACATAAAATTAAACTAGACAGGTGTCTAGTTTAATTTTTGAAATAATCTATTTTTTTCGTAAAATCAATAATTCTGGCGTACGAGCGTCGCAAAATGTACATCAAAACACTTTTTGGCCAATTCAGTTTATGCAGAAACTATAACAAAAAAACATGTTTCGGTCGGACACTAGAGAAATACTACCCAAAAAGTAGGTGTGTAGGGGTAGGAGAAATAACCCCAACAAGAAGCAACTCCTATTTAACCAACCCCAACAATACCGACCCGCCACCTCTACACGTCCTGAGCTCTACAAGTAGAGTACTCAAGCCGTCTGTTGACTCTACAGTAGTGCTCTGTCGCCTGTGTACCGTCCAATACTGACAAATAATTTGACACCAACAATAATAGCCTCTAAAAGGTTTGCCCTCTACATGTAAGAGTCGAAGGAGAGATATTTTTAGGTAGTCTAGCTCTAGGTGCTAATAAAGTGGTTGCCAATAAAGGTAGAGTGGTTATCGAGTTTTTCGGGGACATCGCCAAGCGGTTGGTCAAGTCTTCACGTGACCAGTGGGTCTGATTTAATTTAAGGTCAAAGAATCAGCATTGCCAATTGCCATTCATACAATGCGTGAATGCATTCAAGGATTAAAATGTGAATTCATGTTCACTTTGCAAATTGGTTTTAAAAAAAAAAACTTTTACACATCGTCTTTTTTTAAAACTAGATGCGGCCGGTGTTTCGTTCCTGACTACTCTGAGAAGAAACAGCCGAAACAAACTCAGAGGTCATGGTCATAGAAATTCCTGACCTAAAAAACCCAATAACACTTTGCCCGACCTGAGAAACGTACACAGGACTGAAACGGAAGTGCAGCTCAGCTCAGTCAACTAGACCAACGAGTTTTAGACGAATCAATATTTATTTTAGAAATAAATGACTTACACACACACACACACAAACATTTACAGCTAAACTCCTATCATCACGCTATCACGCCAGGGTACGTGCAGCGATGTGCTATCTCAACACAGACACACTAGCGACTAGATGTGCCTAGAAAGTGTATGCTCATTGCACGTAACGAGTTCAGCCTCATTTGCTTTATGTTTCACGGATGTGGGGGTATGCTGGATGTGGTACTGTTCTAGTATGTGAGCGCACGTGTTAGGGCGTATATATTACACGTAGAACGATGGCTACCGGCACCGACCTGCCAGTGTTATCGGCACCGGTCCGCCCAGGTAGTCGGCGCAGGCAGTCTCTATACTTTGTGCCGAACCAGCGCCGATAGCGTCGACAAGTTCAAACGGCGTAAGCAGGTTATAACTTGTCGGTGCTTATCGGCGCCGGTAGCCAGCGTTCTGAGGTATTCCTCGAAGCGCTCCCGTTTTGAAACGCTCCCATCTAAGCGCTCCCGTTTTGTTCCTCCAAGCGCTCCCAAAAGGAGCGCTTGGAGGAACGATTAAAAATATTAAAATTTATTTCCTCGAAGCGCTCCCATGATTAACTTTCGGATAGAGATGGGACTATACTAACTGAAATTATCGATAATAAGAAGGTAATAAGTTTTATTTATAACATCCTCTTTGAATACACAATAACATTGGCCCTTGTATACACATAAGAGTGCCGAAAGCAAAAAGATATTATTCTCTCAATTTCGTAATTTGGTTAAGCAACTTCGATGTCGATGATGCACACATGAGTTTTTAAAAATTATCGATATAATTCATTACTTTTACTTCATGCTTTTCCCTATTTTTAAACGTGGGAGCGCTTCGAGGAAATAAATTTTAATATTTTTAATCGTTCCTCCAAGCGCTCCCAAAAGGAGCGCTTGGAGGAACAAAACGGGAGCGCTTAGATGGGAGCGTTTCAAAACGGGAGCGCTTCGAGGAATACCTCAGCGTTCTACGTGTATAGGCACTTACCTACCGTTAGGCGATCGTGGCTAAATAATAACAGCCGCTCGGGCCGATCCTTAGTTAAGCCGTGCTTGCCTAGGCTGGTCCGTGGATGGGTGACCGCCCGTTACGTACCGAGTTTTCTCCGTGCCTCAGAAAGCAAGTTAAACCGTTGGTTCCGGCTTAAAATACTATGGTGTTCAGCTGCGTCCGGTTAGACTGGAAGCCGACTGCAACATAGTTAGGAAAAGGCTTGGCAGTTGATGATGGTTTACTTACCGTTAGGCAAGCTGCTTTTCACTCTCCTCAATAATAATAAATGAATGTGGATTCGGGCAATCATTGTGCCGATAGTCGTATCAGCCCATTGCTTAATTGTCAAGAGCCTCGATCAACACCTGAGGAGGCTCTCGTTAGGCAGCTGGATCAAGGGCTTGATTCAGTGCGCGGTACTCCTGGACACGGCTCGTATTGTTAGGAGGTTCCTCTCTCTGGAGCCCTGACCGCCGGTAGCTTAGACTCTGTTCCCGATACAATCACAACAACACAACTCTATATCCAATCAACTCAATACAACTTACAACTCAATTTTTATATTTCTAAATGTTTTTTATTCAAGGAATACTTAAAAATGGATGTAGTTTGTATAGAAATAAAACAAGGCCCGCACTAACTGTTAAATGTGACCTCAATCTGTCCTGCACTGTTGTTATGATTATCGGAGTTTACCTGGAACTCAACTGAAAAATATTTGATAAATTATGAGCACAGATATTCTATATTTCTGTGAGTACATCCTACCATCACACTTCTTGTATTTCCGAAATCTAAAGGGTACACGGAGAGGCACGTCTGCCTATCCCTCTATTGGCCGGTTGACATTAACGATCTACTGGAAATTCATTCAAAGAAAAGAACACCAATAAAAATAATTATTGCCCAAAATATTAAGACCAAAAAAAATCAAAACAAAACAGTCTTAAAAAAAAAAGTAAAAACACAGCTAAAGGCGTTACGATAATTTACCGTCAAAAAAGCCTTTTATTAATTTATTTATTTAAACTTCAAGCACAAAGTACAGAGGCGGACTTAATGCCATAGGCATTTTCCATACCACATCTAGTACACCCTAGATCCTCGTACCTAAATTACTGCTTTTACCGCCGCTATGACGGCGCGATGTTATGCGAGTTTCCACTTAGCGCCGACAGATGTCGCTTACCCGCGCGAATTTACGACTACCCTCCACGCAACGCGAGATTAAAGGTTTTTAATATTGTACGTAGATAGGGGTAGTTTTCAGTTTAGACTTAGTGATGGGAGGGGATTATTTAGTTTTTGAAGTGAGTAAGGGTTTTAAAAGATCTGAAAAGTGGTTACCTATTTACTAAACTCCCCACTATAACTGCCTGACTCAATCTTTCAGGAGTTACAGTGGTTTGGGAACAGTGTGGCGGGCTTGCCTGACTCAATTAATTGACCAAGTGTCACTTATGCACACATTCTGATTTGATTATTTTTTAAATTTGACTACAGGTACGAAGACGACGCTTTTCTATGCGACTAAAATTACTGCCTTCACTACGGGAAACAAGTAACATCTAATTAAAAAACTCGACTGCAAATTGTAAACTTAATGTACCTATAAAGGTTGTAAATAGACCCCCTTAACGAACTCGAAAGGAACTTGTTCTCCCTGTCATTACGATAATTTTTTTGTTAAAGACCATACCTGGGAACCTTCTAGTTACGGAGATATTGGGGGTCAAAGTTCTAACTTTCTGACAAGACTTTTTATAAACACATGTTTTTAATGGAAGATTTTTACTTTAAACACCTCCACGATCCCCGTACCATTCCAATCTTTCCATCAGCACAATGTTTTGAGCGCGTAACATTGAGTTTTCCGTAAAATGTGATTTTTCACCCAAAAAAGAAAAAGTCGTGTCCCAGCAATATTTTTTGCGTAAAGTTACTTAGTTTGATGTACAGAATGCTTGGTTGACGGCTTCGTGAGGGGTCCGTTTACACCCGTATTATATTGTTGAAAATTCCTTTTAATCTCCTTCATTTTGATACACTAGGTACTCGATAGGTTTGGTTGAAAAAAAAAAAAAAAACTAACAACTAAGCACAAAAAATCCACCATTTGATTTTTTTAAAACTCCTATCTAAGGACACCTGGGTTTTTGAGATGTATCTAATGATACCTTAATCATCGAAATCAATCCTGCCATTTAGTACATTCGACGTTATAAAGAAATTTACAAAGAAACATACAAGATACGGTCGAAAAACATTAGTGGTCCTTGGCAGTCTGGTAAAAAACCAGGTGTGATATTTTCTTCTCATTTGTTTTAAGATACAAGGTACAGGACTAAAGTTGAAGAGAACAAAACATCAATCTTTCACACCTACATTCTACCGAAACACATAACCCTCCTTACCCTCAAACTCGGCTAACGAACTAACCAACCCACATACTCATCCTTTCCAATCAATCTCTTTGCTTATCTATCCGAGCTACGTTTTATCGGCACCGCAAAGACTTATAGCCATTTTCTTATCAGTACTGATAACCTTATCACTGTTCTATCCTGTGCCTTCCTGTGTGCCTTGTGACGTCAGCAGTATGATGGATGAGCACATGGATGTTTGTCTTGTGCCTTTTTTGGATGATAATTGGATGTGTGTGTTGGAAAGGGTTGGTGGCTCTTGAAGATGATAAAAACTTTGGAAATAGGGTTTTTTGAAAGTCGATGTTGAAACATTGCCGTAGTAACTACACCTAAGCGAGTTTCTTTCGTGTCCGTTTAACCTCTAATGGACGCTAAGATTAATTAATACCAATCTCCAATTTGCAAAAAAATACAACTTCCAACAAACACTCATCATCATCTGCCTAGCCTTTTCCCAACTATGTTGGGGTCGGCTTCCAGTCTAACCGGATGCAGCTGAATACCAGTATTTTACATGGAGCGACTGCCTGTCTGACCTCCACAGCCGAGTTCATACTAGGTTATACGATATCACTTTGGTAAGACTAGTTGTCAGACTTTTTGGGCCACTGACTACTCGTAACGACTGTCAAAGATGGACAAATGACAGTCGGGACCAACAGCTTAACGTGATTTCCGAGGCACGGAGGGAACTTGGTATGGAAGGGTGGTCACCCATCCACAGACCAACCTAGGCAAGCCCGGCTTAACCTAAAGATCGACCCGAGCGGCTGTTATTATTCAAACAAACACTAAAAAGCCTAAAATATCTTCACTTTATTTGTTTCAAGTCCCCGCACAAATTCTTGTCATGAATAATTAACATTACATTGTAACTTGAAGCTATTAAGGGTCCAGCACGTCATCAACATTGGCCAAGAAAAAAATATTAGTTAACTATTCAAATTAGTTTAATTAAAGTAATCTGGTATCACCGCGCGGGCTTCCCCTACTAAATGAAAAGATTCGTTTAATTCGCCACATGAAAAAGATGCTGGTAACATAAACAAAATAAAAAGGCCTTGTGTTTCATGCCAATTAAATCAAGTTACTGTTAAGTTACAGTTACAGTGAATTCACATATATTTAATCCGGAAGAAGACTACCTTCTTGCGAACTAAATAAATGTGTGAATTCACTCTATGCAAGAACCCCTCCACAGGTGAACGCCTCCTCGGGGCTGCGGGACTGTTCGGGGCTGCGGAAATGTTCGGGGCTGCGGGACTGTTTGAAAGAAATACCGTGGCCCCGGAACACAAAGGGCGAAGAAGGAACATAAATGGGTTTTAGTCAGTAAAAGTCTGACACTCCCTCCTGTTCCACCCAAAGCGGGAGGAGTCGTTTGATGATTTTCCCAACCGAAAAAAAAAGGAGAAGGCTTCCTCCAGAGAAGCCCATCTCTCTTTATCTTGGGCTTGGGTGAAGCCAGTGAGGGCCAGCCGTGACATAACCAAACCTTTTTTAGAAGTCGGTTAAAAAAAACTGTTGGATTTTCACCGAGAGCCAAAAGTTGACATTCCAACAATGCAATGTTTGTGAAAGTACGATGGAACGAGCTATTTGGTTTACACTTTAACCAACAAATTACATTGTAAAATGTAAACCAAATAGCTTGTTTGATCGTACGTTTCATATAATTAATAGGGGAGAGATTGACAGAAATATAAAGAGATTTCAAATTATTTATTTTATTTATTTAACAATTTATGTACACACTAAATATTAAGAAAAGTAGAAAGGAACAGAAAATAGTACAAAGGTGATGCTTATTACGTCATCCTCAAATTTTTGTGGTGCAAATGAATCTAAGTATCATCATCAACCTATAATGTTCCCACTGCTGGGACACGGTCTCCTCTCATGATGAGAGGGAATGGGCTATAATCCACCACGCGGGCCCAGTGCGGGTTGGTAGATGTCACATGTCTTCGGTTCTAGGACATGCTGGTTTCCTGACGATGTTTTCCTTCACCATTTTTAGAGCAGTGGTGATGAAATAAATTACACAAAGTAATGTGCCTGTCTGGGTTCGAACCCACGACTTACTGTTCGTAAGTCGGGGCCGCCACCACTGGGCCACCGCTGCTCAGTCGGAGTATACATGTAAATATTAGTATTATTCGCTGCTCAATCTAAGTATACATGTAAATATTAGCCAGTCACAAACTTCTCGATATAACTTAACCAAACCCACCATTTGCTCCAAATGAAATCAACCCGATACCTAACAAATATTTTTCCCATGTACCGTCCAAATGCTAATGTTCTCATATAATTATAATGCATACGGCAACTGTATCACGTGATAATGTATGATTGATAGCATGGAGATGTGTGTGGGACGCTGCCTTTATTTTGTGGGTGACGGTTTGTACAGGCAGAGCCAGAAGTATTATACAAAAAATGTAAACAAAACCGGGCGCCCATTTCTTTATTTAAACAGATACTTGCTTGCTGCACTTACAGTTTGAACCAAAGCGTGCAGCAAGCCAACAGCATAACAATAATTAAACAGTTGTTTTGCAACAATTTAGCATAGCTTGCGGTTCCTGAGCAATCACCGTCACGTACTACTAACCTAGCACCTCCGTGTGTCTTAATGTTTTGTTGTTCTTCACAAAAACTGTTAGGGTACATCATTTTATTTGGGTGCTGAGATTAATCACAAAGTGTATAAAGTGGTAGAGTTTCAAACGGATGTCTTTAATAGAAGTTTTCTTAATTCATAATTTGAACGCCATTTTTACGCCCAACGACACAAATATACAAGTATGATACAATAGTAGGTAAAATTGTGGGTTGGGGTGGAGGACACGGGCGTGCGTTTTGCTCTGGCGTTCAAAAGGTTAAATATAACTTAACACTTTTGTGGGGAACTGTACATGCAAATCGGTGCTTATCCCGACCGTGGTCGGTTCGTTCTCAAATACTTATAGTTTTAACAATACATACATACATTATTATTTTTATGTTATCTGTCTATTGTAGAGTTGTTAATTAGAGAGCCATAAATTATTTATTTATTAGAATGATGCTTACATGTATGTAGGTGTCTATATAACTGTTTATGGCATTATTGGTATTCAAATATACACACATTTAATTATTCTAGGTTTGAATTAGTTTTTTTTGAGAAACCAAAGAAGATCGAATTTTTTGAAAATTGAAGCAATTACGGGGCTTTTCTTTCAATGTATTTTTTTTTATCAAGCTGCAAAAAGTAAAATAAGAAGCCACAAATATTTTACGAAATGTGAACATCTAAACGCAATCGTTATTTTGAAATATCGGAATCATCAAATGACTTCTCCCGCTCTGGGCGGAGCAGGAGGGAGTGTCAGACTTTTACTGACTAAAACCCATCCATGTTCCTTCATCGCCCTTTGTGTTCCGGGGCCACGGTATCTCTTTCGAACAGTCCCGCAGCCGTTCTAGAAGCAGTCTCGAGTCAGGGTTTGTGGTGTGTCTCTAGCCTTTAGGTTTTTTAGTAAATTCTTATTTTAATATATTCCTTATTGATAAAGGCAGCCGGGCAAGAGACTGATGATGAATTCAGTGGAAATTGTATTTTTTTTAAATATCGTCACTTTATTTTGTTTGTATTTTGTTGCAGGAGCCATGACAGCTCAATTTTGTCTTCGGGATTCGTTGGGCTCGGGGTTTCATTGCTTTGGTGGGCTCCGGCCCATCTCGTATCTTTCCCATTTCGACAACTAAACAAAAGACGGGCGAAACAAGTGAAAAATTGTGCCAACTCGTAATTATTTTAATCTTCATACATTTGGTGGTCCCCACAGATGATTCAGCTTTCAGGAGTTGCCGTCGTGGAGAATGAAGTGGCTGAAACACCGGTTTCGCTACCGGTTTCGTTTTTTACGACCCCAAACGATAATCATGTTACATAATCGGCCTATAATGTTCCCACTAAATTTGATGTACCTAGAATAAGGAATTATTTTGGAGACCGTACGCTTGATAAAAGAGTACCTTATCTTTTCAACCGATTGCCTGCTGACATAAGAAGTCAGAAAATAAAAGGCAAATTCGCCAAATTACTTAAGCAGTTCTTTCTTAAGAGTCTGTAAACCATCTTTTTAGGAAATTAGTTTACAGATTGTTGAGTGAGAGCAAATAGGTAACTAGTTAAGTAAGTAATTATTATATTAGATTTATGTACTGTAGATAAAGTAGTTATTCCGTTCCAATATCCTGTAATCGTGTTCCATTCGTGTTCCGTTCCCGCAGACAAACCGTGAAAACGGTTTTGTGGGGCATTGTAATACATTTAAGACTGCTGTAAACTTTCATTATATAAATAAATAAAAAAAAAAAAAAAAAAAACACACGGCCTCATCTCTATTGGGCCGCCTCCACGAGCGAGAAAATCGCGGCGATATTTTCGTATAGAAATACTTTGAATCGCCGCGATTCGCTCGCTCGTGGAGGCGGGTTCTATGAGAGGAAATGGGCTATAATCCACCACACGGGCCCAGTATTTGATTCTAGGACATGCCGGTTTCCTCACGATGGTTTCCTTCACCGTTTTGAGAGCAGTGGTGATGAAATAAATTGCACAAAGTAATGCGCCTGTCTGGGTTCAAACCCACGACTTACTGATCGTAAGTCGGGGCTGCCACCACTGGGCTACCACAGCTCTCTTAAAAGATCCTATTACCCTACTCTTAACCGGAAACTGGAAAGTTCAATAAGTCTGGTTAAGCATCAATATTGGCACTAAAACCTCTTTTTTTTCACTTAAACCAATCGCAACAAATTCCAAATTCGAAACAATTGACCTGTATTTTTAACCGCCATTTTATCCGCCTCCGTTGTAGATCCTATCAAACATTACAAATGTGAAAGTAAGTTTGTTTGTTTGTCAAACTTTAAGGGGCTTCCCCATGCACACTAGCGCCACTTTAGTAAAAAAATCAGAACTCGTTAAATACACAATTAACATAAAATCTGATTGACAAAATCAGTTCTAGATTATTGACGTCTATTTAATTCATTAAAATATACTTCACTGTAGTTACAGTTAGAAAAAATGCTAAAAACGGCCGTTTAATTTCCATTTTGTATCTGTAACGACAGCGAGCTATGTTTCAATGAGTTAGGCAGACGTAAATAATTTAGAAGACCAAAAGATTGATTTTGTCAATCAGATTTTATATTAATTGTGTATTTAACGAGTTCTGATTTTTTTACTAAAGTGGCGCTAGTGTGCCTGGGGGAGCCCCTTAACGGCTAAACGGATTTTGATGAAATTTCGCATATGGATAGACCATGACCTGGATTAGGAAATACATAGGTTATTTTTTATCCCGGTTAGATAGACGTCACGGATAGTCAGAAGCCCGGAAATCTGTCTTACCGTGTAACTCCGTCTACCGTCTAATCTAATCGTCTCATCTAATCTGTTTACCGTCCGTAAATCGTCTTACCAAGGGGTATCGTAATATTCAGTACTAACTGGGTTGTGGAGGTCAGATAGGCAGTCGCTCCATGCCAAATACTGGTATTCAGCTGCATCCAGTTAGACTAGAAACTGACCCAAATGTAGTTGGGGCTACACACACTGGCTACTGACTACAGATGAAGATGACCACGTGAGCAAAGCCGTAAGCAAAACCTAGTCAGTGCATAATAGTTTCGGGATGGGGGGAGGAAATGACGTCATATATAAAGGAAACTATAAAGCATTAACATCGGTTCGGCCGAATTTTGGACCTGCTCTTCTGTGCATACTTAATGCTATAGTGGGGGTGATGTAGAGTGGTCGTTGCGTTCACTTCCAATGGCGATTTCTACAGATTAGAACAAGAGCTGTCAAATAAAATGATTTAAACTTTTTTTGCAGACACGTTATGCTGTCATAAGTTTTAATACACTATACTTCGTTTAGTTTTTCCTAAGCAGTCAATCTAACTACTTTCCTGACTGGTCAATACCAATTTTTATTTACCATGACATGAGTGAAGACCAAAGAAACGATAGATGGGCTGTATAAAGAATGATTATAGCAAAAAAGGAGATGTCTGATGAGATGACGAGTAATAGAGAAGTATGGGAGAAGAAGACATGCTGCGCCGACCACTAATGAATTGGGATGAGGGCAAGGGAGTGATGATGGTCCAGTAGTTCTTAACAAAAAACCGACTTCAAAAAACACAAAAAAGAGAAAAATAACTTTAGCTTCAGAAGTCGGCGACTTGTTTGTTTGATTCAGTTTTTTTTGCCACCGACTTCTGAAGCTAAAGTTATTTTTCTCTTTTTTGTGTTTTTTGAAGTCGGTTTTATTTTTTACAAAAAAAAGTTTTTATTTTTCCATTTTTAGTTGTTCCTAAACAAATATTTTCCATGAATTTATTTCACATTGTTAACAATGCATGTCATGGTACCTAATAGGCCCCCAACAAATGGAACTTAACATACCTAAACCTGTCGAAATCTGGGTGTATTGTACACATCTGTGTACACAAAGCTTGATGTCACGTCATGATGTTGTGTAAACAATAAACATCCAAGCGATTCCAGCAATCACAGCAGATTTGCCGTCTATTTTTGAAAAGTTCCATTGTATATCTCCGAAGATCAGCATCAGATCTTCACGATCGAACCAAACGGAAAGCACCAGCTTTCAAATAAAAAAATAATCATCAAAATCGGTTCACCCAGTCAAAAGTTCTGAGGTAACAAACACAAATTTTAAAAAAATATACAGTTGAATTGAGACCCTCCCTTTTTTGGAAGTCGGTTGAAAATAACACAACTTTGCATGCTTGTATTTTTCAAAGATAGCAAAAATACTATAGTCTGCGCCAGATAAGTAGGAATTAAAGGTCATTGCTCTTTCCTTAATATCTCTGCGAAGTTACCGGGGTAACTTCGCAGAGAAATAATAATACAATATGAATGATAATACATTATGAATCGTTTTTGATTACTAGAAAAAGTCAAAGATCACGAGGTAGTTTTGGGACAAGTTTATGTCAATAATAAAAATAATAGCGTTTATTTCAGGCTACGCCTATAGTGTTGTGTCTTGTGTGCGCCATTATTTCTGTTTTCGGAATTATGTATTTGAATAAATGTATGCGGGGCGGGTTAATGACCTTTAATTCCTACTTATCTGGCGCAGACTATAGGCAAATAATAAAGAGACTTGTAGGTTTGGATGTAGGGAGTAACCCCTTATGATAGTTAGTGTAGATTATTATTTGCCTAGCCTTTTTGCTGTCTTTGAAAGATACAAACATAAAAAAATTGTGTTTTTTTTTTCTTCAAAGAAACAAACTTGAGTAAAAGTACAGCAACAACGGCCAATGCTCACCATACACACTATACAACTAAAAACCAGCAATACACTTAGCATATTAACTGCGCGACTCCGACTGCGACTGCGACTGTGACTGTGACTGCGACTAGCCACAGTAGCGACTGCGACTGCTACCACTAAGTTACGTGCGTACGTGGGCACATTACTAGATGTTATCGAAATTATTGCTTGTAGTATGTTAGTAGTAGGCGTAGCCTCTTAGTCAGGGGTTTCTGGGCTCACAGACTTGAGATAAAGCTACGCTTACTGAGGTTGGGCCGTGGATGGGGTTCATTGCATATCAAGACTCTCCCGTAGACTTAGAAAATCGTGGAAACTCGGTATGAAATGGGTGGTCACCCATCCATGGACCAACCTTGGAAAACGCGACTTAACCTAAAGATCGACCCGACCGGTTGTTTTTTATTTAGCCACAAGCTCCTTGTACCAGCCCCGACACTATACACCGACGACGCCCTCAGTTACTACAAAATGCTATCTTAGAGACCTTGAAATAAAATAGGCGGGTTGTCAGTGTTGTACTGCTATTTACATTCAAATCAATACTACACGCATTTTTAATAGATAATATGTTCCTAGTTAGGGATAGGCATGGCATATTATGGTTAAGTACCTTCCCACAATCACAAAGTTCAACCTATTCGGCATTTCAAACACGGAAAGGAACGCAGGGCTGTAAAATAGAGTGGTAGCATAAAAACCGACAATGATTTTTACCGATCGCCGCGTCAGTATAAGGTTTTACGGTTTTTGAAGGTTCCACCACACATTGAATGACGTAGTTATTGTTCAATGAAATTGCTTTTTTGATGTTCCAATATGGATGACGTTCGATTTTCGAAATTATACGTTAAATGTTTATTAAAGTTTCTTTTGTTGAAAATGCGGTTGCTTCTCGAATTTATTTAATTTGGATTTGATTGGATGTGGACGTAGCAAAGGTATACTCGTAATAATGTAAGGATCGTATTGTTTATGGAATTCTTGTTTCAGTCTGCCCAACAACGAAAATGGCCTTTTATTTAGATCTAACAATAGCGAGCGTTTAACGTTGACTCCTGTTCTAGCAACTCTTTCAAGTCAATGATAACTTGAACCTGGGAAACGGTGTCTAAAACATATCTTAACATTACGCCTGTAATTCCCGATGGGTTAGGCCTAGGTGTACCTTATATAGTCTCCGCCAGCTAAGTAAGAATTAAAAGTCATTAACCCGCATACATTTATTCAAATACGTAATTCCGAAAACAAAAATAATGACATAAACTTGTCCCTAACGGTCAATTCACATCGAAAGAGCAGCGAAGGGCAGCGCAGTTTCAGTTTCATATGAATTTTAACTTTATTATCATTATCATAATACTTATTATCGCATGAGAAACTCGTTTATCGGTGAGGCGGAGCGGCGCCGCGGGCATCCGCGCGACTCGTTCGAGTTTCTCATGCGATCATGCGATAATAAGTATTATGGTAATGATAATAAAGTTAAAATTCATATGAAACTGAAACTGCGCTGCCCTTCGCCGCTCTTTCGGTGTGAATTGACCCTAAGCGAACTTTATCGTGATCCTTGACTTTTTCTAGTTATCAAAACGATTCATAATGTATTATCGGGGTACCTACGCAGAGAAATTAAGGAAAGAGCAATGACCTTTAATTCTTACTAATCTGGCAAAGACGTACCTCAACATTTTGCCAGTTATGTTAATAGGGAGCGAGCCTAATTGCCATCAACCAGGCACAAATCCAGACTCCGTGGCTGTTACTGAAAAATTCCTGATGTAAAAATCCAATAACAATTTGCCCGACCTGGGAATCGAACCCAGGACAACAAGCTCAGCAGTCACTATTGCGACCATTAGACAAGAGAGGTACTGGCAGCGTGGCTAAATATATTTTAAAATACATTTTTGGGTCAATTATCTACGGTTCCGGACGTCAACACTCGGGTAGGCAAAGTTTGGTATTTTATAGTGGAGTATGTACTCATAAAATATGCTATTGGTATTCCGCGAACCGGAAGACGTTGCGGTGGAAGGCCTCACACTAGGTGGACCGATGACCTGGTGAAGGTTGCGGGAATCCGTTGGATGCGAGTCGCACGGGACCGGTCAATGTAGTGGCACTTGGGGGAGGCCTATGTCCAGCAGTGGACGTCTTTCGGCTGAAATGATGTTTGATGATTATATATGTGCTATACAACCCTAATAATTAATGATATCTATTCATTGACGACCCGAATGGTGCAGCGGTGGTGAGGTTGCCTTACGTTCTTAGGGTCTTGGGTTCGAATCCCGGTTGGAGCAATGTTTGTGTGATGAGCATGGACATTTGTTTCCGAGTCATGGATTTTTATATGTATAATAAGTATGTATTTACAAACAAAAAGTATCTATGTAGTATATCAACTATCTGGTGACCACGACACAAGGCTCGTTGCTTAGTGTGGCACTAGATGGCGCTGTGTCTTAATGTCCAGCGATATTTATATTTTAGTCCAGCGATATCTATTAGTTTTTTTTTTAATAATATTTTTCCTCTTTTTTTGTAGTGTGTCAAGCGTTTAAGTTTCGTTCAACAGTGGGCGAAGCAATATTTATTTGATTGTCAAATTAATATGGAAATAATCCCAATTAAGATATCAACAAAAACGTATCAATTCAAACAAAAATTCCATACATTTCACACTAAAGTTTAATAAAAAATTATCTTAATTCACTGTTGTGTTATAAAAGACAATATAAAACTACATTTTGTTCGAATAATTACTACATAAACTTTTTACTCCCATTTAATAGTTATACGACTTTCATTCTTAACATTAAGACCATAAAGTCTTAAGAAAAAGTTGATAAAAAATAAAATTTCCTCTCAAACTTTGACGGTGTTTTTATTGCATATTTTTTTTTACTAAAGTTATCACTTAAAAAGTTATGCCAAGTTACGGGTGATAAGGGTTTTGGGGTTCCGTGGTTAAATGACAAAACTATTTTAATCGTAGTCAAAGAAAAAATGTAGTAAGATGAACGTTGGTGGTGTTCGTGTTGTTGTTGTTATTGTTGATGTTGTTGTTGTTTGTTGTTGTGTTGTAGTTTTTGATGATGATGTTGTTATTGGCGGTTATTGTTGTTGATTGTAACGTTGTAGAAACTCAGAATAGTTTCTACCGTTACTTTGTAAACATAACCTATTCAACACTTTAATTAAGTTAAATGTCAAAACAAACGGTACGGATTATACGTACTCATTAGTTCAGTTACTAAGCGACTAAAATTAGCTGTTTTACCAGTGATGTGCGGATGTTACGTGTACCCGAACGAGTGAGTGAGGACTTGTCTATGCGTAAACACGCCAGTATAAATGTCATGGATTCGCGATGGCGAATCGTTTTTGGAAATATTCTGCTCCCGAAGATTAGACGCGTTTCACCAGAAATTAATTCTCCATTACGTTTCACGTGTTCTAGAATATTCGGGCTTGAAGCAGGCAGATTTAATTTTAAAATAGTAACCTAACTCTTTTCGTAAATTCTGTGTCGTCGTAACCCCATTCTGGGTAAGTGTTGAACAGAACAGCAATTCACGTTTTTATATTTTGTGCATCGCCTAGCTACGTGGTCTCAAGATGTGATCCATCTCAATCACCCTTTTCCTATGCACATTACATTAAATCTTGTAGCCTTCAGCCGAGTGTATTTCACATTGTTACAACCTTCAACATGACACTCAAAATGTGCAAATCACGTCTTGCTTACCACCACCATCATGTAAACTCCGTACTGACTGTGACTACCACACATCACCTTCATTGGCGCACGGGCATTTCTCGCTTTGCTTATGCCTTGGTGTCACAATCAGCGAGGATGACTGCTAGCCATTCCTTGACACGCTGGACGATATTTTCCAGGGTCCAAGATACCGGCAGACATCCGAAGTACCGACTGACACTCAAGGTTCCGGTTGTCATCCAGGGTTCCTCCTGTCAACCAATTTTCCGGCATCCAGTTAACCGCGGGCTCCGCAGCGGGTACCTTTTTACCTGCGTGGCCGCGACGAGATTCTACGGGTCGGCGCGATCATCTGCCGTCCGTCACCCTACCTGGCGTCTGCAGCGTGGCACACCGCTACGGTCATCGTCACGCCGGGCTGAGCCAAGAGAGTTCTGTGCAAACCCCCGGGCGGGCTTGGAGAAACTTGTGACCATAGACTATCCACACCCATATTATTATATTTTTTTATGTTGACCTGGGTCCGTGGTTTCTTTTAAACTATTCCCACAGGCACCCTTTCCGGCGTTTGTTGTTGTGTTGTTGTTGTTGATGATGTTAATTTTCTGATTCTGATAAATTTTCTTCTTACCTTTTTTGAGAAGTATGGCAGAAGAAATCATGCTGTTCTGACGCCAAAACATTAGGCTAAGAGCAGAAGAATGATAATGACCCTTATCTGCATCACTCTAAGGTTGACGGAGCAGCGGTGGCCCAGAAGCGGCGGCCCCGACTTACGAGCAATAAGTTGTGGGTTCGAAGTCAGGCAGGCGCATTGCTTTGTGTAATGAATTCCATCACCACTGCTCTCAAAACGGTGAAGAAAAACATCGTGTGGAAACAGGCATGTCCTAGAACAAAAACCTCGAAGACATGTGACATCTACCAACCAACCCGCACTGGGCCCGCGTGGTGGATTATAGCCCATTCCCTCCCATAGAGAGGAGGCCCGAGTCCCAGTAGGGGGAACATTATAGGCTGATTAAGCTAAGGTTAACTGGTATCAAATACCTATGGCATTGAGGTGGAAAAGCCCGCGAAATCTTACGTTTTTTGCAATTTGAAGGTCACTGGATTTAGCGCGTTACCCTAACGCTACCACTTAGATCCACCTGCAGTCAATATTGAAATCTTGTAGCAGACACTTCAATTTTTAAAGTATCTGTTTGTTATATCAAAATGACAGCTTTTTATTAAATGCATATGAAAATAAAAACGGCACGTATAACAAAAACACATTTTTCCGGCTAATCTCCGACATGGCTGGACCTATTTTGACGGGACTTTTACTGGCAGATAGCTAATTTTTATAAGTTCAAACTTTGGCTTTGCTTTTATTTTAGAAAAATAACTAGGGTTCCGGGCAAAAAAAAAAAAACCCTTGAAATTGTTAACAAAATCCGATTCAAAAAGAGAAGTGAAACTTTTTTATAATAATAAGCTCGCGGTGAACAGCTAGTTGTTATAAATTATGTGTATACGGAACTCCAAAACCATAAACGCAGCTTCACACTTTCCACTCAACGTTTTTATAAACACGTTTGATGGACAATAAATTGTTCTGAGTGCGAGTTCATTCAGGTCGGACAGTCCATTGTGCTGTCGTAAATAACGCAATGTTGCTGCAGTAACAAAGCGAGGCTTGGAATGTGATGGGTGAGCTTTTACGTTTATTGGGATACGAATTACGAGTACGTTTTATTGACTACTAGCTAATGCCTAGCATCGACAGCGATGTGGTTCGGTAATTGTCCCACGGGATTGTACTACTGGGATAAAAAGTATCCTATGTTTTAACCTAGGTTCTACCAAAGGTAACCAAACCACAGCTGCGCACAGTTACAGCCGCCATTACTGGACAAGGCTCTTTTAATAAACACCTCTTTGTCTTAGGAGTCACAGACAGCCCCCTGTGCCGTGCCTGCATGGAGGAAGACGAGACAGCAGCCCACGTGCTTCTGCACTGCCCAGTGGTTGCAACATACAGGGCAAAGTACTTCGGTAACCCAGGTACTCTCCGCGAGATTGTCAGCAACATCAAGGCGCTGCTGGCCTTTCTCGGGGAGTTAGGGTGGATCGAATAAATTTCCCACCCGTACGCAAAATACGCGCCTTGACGTGGAGTTGCGGACACCAGCCCGTTATATAATACAAATGTATATTTATATTGTATAACGGGCTGGTGTCCGTAGGTAGTATTACCTAGGTTATAAACTATATGTTTGCAAAATTTCATCCAAATTTGGTCAGTAGTTTTGTCGTGAAAGAGTAACAAACATCCGTACATCGAGCCCATTATCATTACCCGGGCACAAATCAAAACTCTGAACTGCTGTAGTTCAAAGAAACTTCGTCTGACTTCGGAACCGAATAGGATACCCCACGAAATGTGGGTGTACTATCCCCACGAAATATGGTGTTCCCACTGCTGGGACACAGGCCTCCTCTCAATGAGAGGGAATGGGCTATAATCCACCACGCGGGCCCAGTGCGGGTTGGTAGATGTCACATGTCTTCGAATTTTTGGTTCTAGGACATGCCGGTTTCCTCACGATGTTTTCCTTCACCGTTTTGAGAGCAGTGGTGATGAAATAAATTACACAAAGTAATGCGCCTGTCTGGGTTCGAACCCACGACTTACTGTTCGTAAGTCAGGGCCGCCATCACTGGGCCACCGCTGCTCAAACTCAAACTCAAACTCAAACTCAAACTCAAAGCATTTATGTCAATTAGACCATTACGGCACTTTTGAATGTCAAAATTACAAATAAAAAACAAAGCTACAGTCCCAGTCACAAGGCATAATAACTTGAGAAAGTACTGTTGTTGCCCATTCCCTAGCGTAGATCTCTATGAAGAAGAACGGGCACCTCACCATGCTATTGGGTACACCTCTGCCAATTCCTTCAGGATTTACAGGCGGAATGTTACGACCCGGTTACATTATCTCCGGACCTGGCGTCACTGACTTTTTAACAATAAAAAGTCCAATAAATGTTTAAAAATAAAGCAGTCAGTGATAGCACGAAAATATCACGACATTTAGGTATCGGCAACAAAATTGCTTGTTTTTGGACATTTCATTGTTACGTTTTGACTTTTGTTATTGTTATTTATTTAGTACAGTATTTAAAACCATTAAAACTAAATTAAATACCTAATCCTTTTACTCGGTCTTCTCGCAGAACCACAAACATTCCTATAATATCGTCTACCATTCATCAGCAAACAAGTCCAATCCAGGGTTGGTCTCCACGAGCGGGTTGAGCATCGTAAGCATACACGGTATAGGATCGAGCTACAGTGCTACTAAATGGGACATTTAACAATTTAAATGTTTCCTAGAGCGAATATAATTATTTGGAATAAATAATTGACACAGCTCCGCATGTAATTCCGAAGCGTTGGTATAACTATTTATAATTTTATACGCAATTTTAGACGACCCGAATGGCGTAGCTGTGGTAAGGCTGCCTTACGTTCTTAGGGTCCTGGGTTCCAGTCACGGTTGGAGCACATGTTTGTGTGATGAGCATGGACATTTGTTTCCGAGTCATGGATAAGTATGTATAATAAGTATGTATTCACAAACAAAAAGTATCTATGTAGTATATCAACTATCTGGTGTCCAAGACACAAGCCTCGTTGCTTACTGTGGCACTAGATGGCGCTGTGTGTTCATGTCCAGCGATATTTATTTTTTATTTATTTTATTGTTAGTTGGCAAAAAAAAAATCTTTATAAAAGTCATCGGCGAGATAATGTTACCGGGTTGTATGTTACACTTATTTCCTTGAACTTTAGGCAAATATCTCTGGTCCTAGTGCGGGTTTGTGTATTCAGAGAGCAAAATTTACTATAAACCACCTCCAAAGCTCCCATCACCCGACACTAGTGCAAAATCACCACAACTACATAATGTAAATCTTTGCCAAAATTCTCATGAAGTACCCACCTACCCCCTAATTAGGGTCCCGTAAACCACAATCAGGGTCCAGTATACCACTTAAGAACTCGTTAACCCACCATAAAGCTCACGGGGACAGCATAGAGGTAATTATTATACAATCGCCTGGATAATTATCCGACTTAATTAGCAATTGTTTTGTCATAATAACAATGTGTGGGTTTAGGTTGGTGAGGGGGTATGAGCGGGGCGGGGAGCGGGACGGGGAGCGGGGCGGGGAGCGGGGCGGAGAGAGTGTTAACAATTAGTAGGCTCATCTTTTAATGCTCCCACTGCTGGGACACAGGCCTCCTCTTTATGGAAGGGTATGACTTGTTCAGGTAGGAAAATGTCACATGTCTTGGAATTTTTGGTTCTAGGACATGCTGTTTCTCTAGAACAGCCGGAAATTCCTGTTGGAAAAACCCAATAACACTTTGCTCGACCCGGGAATCGAACCCAGGACCTTATGCTCAGCAGTCATGCTTACGACAAACGAGGCACTCTGTTGAAATCCTTCAAAATTATTAACCTGAAACCTTATCATTATTTTTCTAGGGTATATTGCTTCTGAATAAAAAAAACATCTTTAAACCGAAACAAAGTATTGCCAATAAAAATATAGTAAAAATACCTTCTCAATAATAAAATTGAGAATGGGCGCTTTGAAGTATTTAAATATACTCGTTCAATACCCATTTAGGAGTAACTCATATGATTCAGATGCTATAAGCGGCATTATAGTCAATATTTTTAATACTAAATATAATAAGCAAATAGGCTTTTGAATGTTAAAACCGGCCAAGTGCGAGTTGAACTCGCATGGAGAGGGTTCCGTACAATTCCAAAGTCAAATTTTCCGTAAGTGAACGTATTATATTGAGTTTACCACTTTGTTTTCAATTGATAGAATACTTATAATGACCAAGCAATGAACTATATTTTGTATTTTTTTTTCGAAATTTTAGACTCAGTAGTTCCGGAGATCAGGGTGGGAATGGTAAATTTTCGTCTACTTTCATGAATAAAATCAAAATTACATAATTTATTTATTTTACAATAATAACAAAAATATATTTGGGATCCTCATAACGAGCCCTTTCATTTGATATGTAATTTTTTTTTTTTTAATTTCCTAATTTGTCCCCCGCAAATGACCCTTATTTTCAATTGATAGAATTCTTTTTTTTCTGAACTTATTTATTTTGTATTTTTTTTTTTGGTCTCAGTTATTTTGGATATCAGGGGGGATTCTTATAAATTTTCCTGTAATCTACAAGCAATGATCTATATTTTGTATCTTTTTTTCAAAATTTTAGGCTCCGTAGTTTCGGAGATCGGTCAATTTTCGTCTTCTTACATGAATAAAATCAAAACTATTTATTTTACAGTAATATAAGTATTTGAGATCCTCATAACTTGATGATAAATACATTCTCGTTGGATAATTTCCAAACTTCACGCGGGAAAAGTCACGGACAAAAGATGGAAAAAAGAAAAAAATATAACAGACGAAAGAAACCTAATGTGGCAGTCTCGTTAGCAAGGTAAATCTTTTGATAAAAGCATAAAAACGTATATTTCTTGAAATACTTTTGTTAAAAGGCTTACAAAAGAATGTAAAAAATTCCATATAATATCAATCTAATTGTTATTGAGGACAATGATTGGGTTTTTTTGTTATATATTTTATTTGCGTAGGCAGATCTTTCGTTATAAGTAATTTGTGTCTAATTTATCGAGTTATCTGGAAAACTCAACAAAATAAATTTGTTTTTGTGAATGATCGAAATAACATTTTTCTCGTTTATCGATGAGATTTTTTTTTATAGGCTTGCGTTTGGCCACATTCGCCTGATGCAAATTATGGAAATTCACACAACTGTCCAATCAGCGAAAGTGTCGAATCAACGAAAGTGTCGAATTAAATAAAATGACGAGTGAGGGAAACTGACCAGTGTTTCGCGGACTCGTGATGCGGCCTAGGGTGGCACACTTGCCTAGAAAAAACTGATTCACTCGAAATTTAAATGAATCTAGACTATTAGGATTGGGGAACAGAGAAGTTAGGTAATTTCCCGGACTTTAAAAAAATATTTTCGTCTCCTACCGCTCCGCTCATAAAATCGCTTCCGACCATCACTAAACCAGCACCCTTAAGTACTTATTTACATACCAGTTACATTAAAAGGCGACAAACGTGCATATTCAAGTGGCAGCCACCGTTTGAGGCGCGGGTTCGACTCCCGGGTAATGACTTCATACAACTAGGTATAGACAGACGTCTAGGTGTTTTTGGCTTAACAAGTGGGACTGAGTAGGCCACCCACTAAGAAGTATTTTATGAATTTTTTGTCATTACTAGCTCATGGGTGGATCTTCAAAGTTAAGCAACGCTTGGCAAGGACGGTCCGTGGATGGGTGACCATCTATTACATACCAAGTTTTCTCCGTGCCTCGGAAAGCACGTTAAACCGTTGGTCCCGGCTGTAATTTGTAGATCTTTGACAGTCGTTACAGGTAGTCAGTGGCCCGAAAGTCTGATAATCAGCCTACCTAAAGGTATTTCCTATTCAGTACTAACTGGGTTGTGGAGGTCAATCAGATAGGCAGTCACTCCATGTAGCATTCTGGTATTCAGCTGCATCCATTCAGACGGGAAGTCGACCCTAACATAGTTGGGAAAAGGCCAGGGAGATGATGAATGACTCTTATTACTACCAAATTGCCTAAATATGGACCGAACCCTGGATCTCACGCCCAGCAATCGCGCTTGCAACCACAATACCAACGAAGAGTCAACGCTTATTAATAAATACTTAAAAAAAAAACCATTCGAATATCAATTTCAACCAGTTCAAAATCCAACGCCTCTATTAGTAGAAAGAACTATAAATAAAAATTTGAAAATGGAAACTGACTTAAAATAAAAAACGCAGACTGCACCCAATGCTACAATAATCATAACTCAATTTTTTAAAAAAAGAACAGCCGCCATTTTGTGCGTTCGAGTCGACACCTACAATTATATTTTCAAGATATTTTATTTCTTATGTCGTAAATTATGAAGGTAGGCAGCTCATACTAAAGGTTTAAAAATATATCATTGGTTTTGAGAATATTGTAAATCGATATTTTTGTAGCTTAGCTGGGATATTAAGACTCGAAAAATCTGAATTGTGAAGCTGTTTTCACTTGACAACGGGCGAAATGCAGTTTTTTAATGTTTTATATTTATTTTCGAGACTTATTGGTAGACAGCGAACAGCCTAAAGATCTATCCACACATATCTGGGCCGATCCCGGGACATGGTCGGACCGTACTTCGTCAGGGGCTCAAACAATATCAGTGAGTACATTTTACATGAACTTGAACCTTGAACACACAGGTCCGTGTCCGGGCTGGAGACTTAGCTTTAGTGCTGGCGGAGCTTCAAGCCATGGCCTAGTGGTTTTTGGAATACCAGGGGTTGATACAGAAATAAATAGAAGTAGAAGAAAAAAAAACAGTACCGCACACTTCTATAGCAGGTCAATATTACATGAAAATTAAAGTGATATGCTATTTTATCTTAATCTGCCCTGCGTCCCAGGCTTACGCTAATTTAAAAAAAAAAACAACTGTCCTATCACACTTTTTTCTCCCTCTCCACCCAAAATCGAGAACCAAGCGACTTCTTCAACGTTAGTAGCTTCCTTCCTAAGAATTTTTTACTGCATCTGCTGAACTGACGTTTCATTTCGACTTCAAATGTGCGAAATAATATAAGTCCGAGTAATATATGAGCTTAAACATAAATTATGCCGATCAATTATGAATATTCTTCATTTTATGCGTAGGAACTTAGGGCATAGCGAACTTAATGGGATCTTAAGATGCCAAAATCATGTTTAGTACATCCAAATTTATCAAATCGTGTTTAGTTTCGATGAAACCTAATCGAGGTAGACCCTATTGCCATTCATAAATACAGATTCCGACTCAATCAGACTACCATAAGGCGCGATTCCAATAGGCAAGTCGTGCATGCTAGTATGACGTAACATTTGCGTACAAGATGCTTGCATTGGAAACATGTTTTCTAGAGTGTGCAAATTGCATGCAGGATTTACTTGGATACAAGTGGAGTTGTTCAACAATTGAATAGGACACGTCAGATACGATTTTTACTCTTTCCGTGCCGCTGTCGCGATATCAAGGCCAGCCAAAAAGTGTTTTCTGCGTCCCGAACGACTCGATATACCTATGACTTCGCGCCGTCCATTTTGACATTTCGCGTGAGCGGGACGACAAAGGATGTAGTGAAATCATTGCTTGTAGTTAGAACTGTCAAAAGCTAGAACTCTTCAATGCTTTCTTTGACGGTTCTTACTTCGTTTAAGTTCTTGTCTACTGCATACAAATGTTTGCATATGTAATTACTTAAACTCAAATAATTACTTTAACTTGATTGTAGATTAAGTGTTACTTGTTAAGAAATGGTTGGTAAGAAATTTAGAAACCGTTCATCACTGTGCAATGATTCAGCTACCTGAGACATCAAAAAACTAAAAGGTGCAACACAAACTACAAAAGAAAATATAAATAACAATTCTTTCTTCAAAACAGGGGGGCGTTCCCTCCAAAATTTATGATCTGCGTATCATATTGGATTAATTTTGACTACCTCGGCAAACACGCGTTTTATTCTGTAAAAAAGAATTAGACTTGCGAAAGAGATGCGGTTTGTGATGTTACTACACTACTACAACAGCCCATAACGTCCACTGCTGGACATAAGCCTCTCCCATGATGGGAGGAATTTGCCGTAATCTCCACGCTTGGCAGGCGGATTGGAGATCGCAGTGATGAAAGACTAACAGAAAACGCTGCTGCCCATTCTCTGGTCTACGGAGGCGCAAGGTGTTCTGCCTCAGACATTAGTCGCCTTGTACGACACCCGTGAGTGTAATGGGTTGGTTCTATTCTACTCTGCCGGATACCACACGGCTAATGCCACGGTTTGCGATGGTAAGCAGCGCTTGTTATGGCCGTAGCAATGATGGGGATGGGTGTGCATTTGCTAGATCTAGTTAATACCTCATGAATCACGTTGACTTTCGGTCTTAATTGAAATATTTATTACCCGACTACGGCGAAGGCAAAAAAAAGGATAATGATTTTAGCAGTGTATGGATGTATGTATGTTTGTATTTACGTATATTCCTCCGTAGCGCCGAGTTTGATGAATAAGGTACCAATCGATTGATTATTATGGCCCGGGTAACTTAAGCTTCATATTAACCGACTTTAACAATAAGGAGAGTCAATTTTACCTTGTTAACCCCGAATTTAATTAAAACGTGATTTTTCAGTAGTCGGGATTTTTAGGTGTAGCAACCAAACAAGCAATACCACACAAATCCTTGTTTTAAAACTAGCGGTTGCCTGCGACTCCACTGACCTGCAAATTCCAAAAACGTAAGAACATTTTAATTTCGTGGGCTATCCTGGAGCAACCTCAAGAAGATATATTTGGAGACCTAGTTTTCAGCCTATATCCTGCAACGAGTATGATACAAACATTCACCAGTACAAGTCATCATCTGCCTAGCCTTTTCTCAACTTTAATGTGGCCGGCTTCCAGTCTAACCGGATGCAGCTGAATACCATAATTTAAATGAAGCGACTGCCTATCTGACCTCCACAACCCAGTTAGTACTAGGTAATACAATACTCCTTGGTAAGACTGGTTGTCAGAATTTCGGGCCACAGACTACGTGTAACGACTGTCAAAGATCTACAAATGACAGCCGGGACCAACGGCTTAACGTGCTTTTCGAGGTACGGAGGAAACTCGGTACCACCACGGATCAACCCAGGCAGCGTGGCTTAACCTTAGAACGACCCAAACGGCTGTTATTTTTAGCCACGAGTTCCTTTAACCAGTACAAGTATACTACAATATTATACAAAGAGCCAAAAACATCCAAAATACCGTCATGTAAGACATGCCATAGTATTTTGCCGAGTCACTTTACTGGAATTACCAAAATGTTTCGTCTTTATGAACTTAAAGAGATAGTAAGGTATCATTATTTTGATTCTCTTTGTGTGGTACAAGTAAGAACATTCAAGAATTTGAAATGTTGAATATCAGCAACCGAATTACCTCTGCCTTTAGGTACTAATATTAATATAAAGGCGAAAGTTTGTAATGTGTGTATGTGAGTATGTGAGGATCCCTTCTTTTTGCATAATGTTCTTTTTCCTAATATACTTTGGCATACAGTTTATGTTGGCATAATTATCTTGAAAGCTAATTTGTTTTGGCATAAATTTAATTCGCATAATTTTACTAGGCATAATGACTATTAGCATAAAAGTATTTTAGGCATACAATTAATAGAAATAACGGAAACAAAGGGAAACGCCCATTCTTGGCCACGTTTTGCCCACCAATGTGTTAAGTACAAAAAAGATAACCATTTTTTAACTAAAATATTGCTAGTACTTATTTGCAATGAAACTTCCGGAATTAAAAGCCGATAATAAAATAAAATAAAAAGTCCAACCGAGTTCTATGTACAAAATAGTGTATGTTTCTTCATCTGTGATGTCAACCCTAATATCTTTAGTTGGTTTCTTTCATTGGCGTCATTTGACCAAAACCTCTTCATCAAATGGGCATTTCCCTTTGAGTTATTTTATATATTTATTATGAATTAAAGAATCCATTATGTTGTGCTACAAAAGTTAGTGACAGAAACGAATCCCTGCAAAACCGACTCCACGTAGTCTTGTCTGCCCTACCCCTTTTTTTTTCGGATGGGAAATCATCTAATGACTCCACCCGCTCTGGGCGGAGCAGGAGGGAGTGTCAGACTTTTACTGACTAAAACCCTTCCATATTCCTTCATCGCCCTTTGTGTTCCGTGGCCACGGTATCTCTTCGAACAGTCCCGCAGCCCCGGCAGGCATCGGTCCTAGCGGACCCCTTCCTATTACTGACTCTCTTTGAGGCGCGCGTGGAACACGAACGCGCCGTTGACACGGCCTGTCGTCATGAGACGGACGGACGGCAAGCTAGCCCATAGCCCACCGTCCACAGGCCCGGGACGTGAGGTTCTCTCCCTCTCACGTTTCGCCACCTCTTTCTCTAGCATTACTGCTTCGCAGAAGGAGGTGACGGCGTCCCATTCCGTCTCGCTCCGGACCATGGCTTGAACCAGGGCCGGACGCGAGAGGACACGGCGGCGCTCTGCCCACGCGGGGCACACCTCAACCGTATGCTCCACAGTGTCCTCCGGTCGATCCTCGCAGTGGATAGTTGGAGGCCTTCCAACGCAACTTAATATCGTTCGGAATACCAGAATACTCGACCTGACATAGTGTAGCAGACAAGACTAACTATCTAAAACGCTTCCGCTTCTATATTGGCCCACGCTCTAAACCGTAGCATTGCCCACGCGTGGGAGTAACTCATTACAATGCGGCACCATTGTGCACTTTATTATTATGTAAACATCGACTATGTTAGTGTGGAATAGGAAATATTTCTACCTCTGTAACTTCTACACGACCTGTATAGGCTTGTCAACTGAAAAAATCTAATTAGTCCGTCAGTTAGATTATCAAAAAGTATTTGACCCGTATTTTTTCTTGTGTTACGTAAACTAAAATTGACGAAGATACGACGCTTTTAAAATTCTCAATACGTTACTCCGTGGTATAATTTTTAGTGTGTTCTGACGTCACGAGCCCCCACTCCCGAGTTTTGATGCGTTTTATTTTTGTCAATATACGTTGATTTACAAAAACAAAAAATACGTGTCCATTACTTTCCAAATCTTTATCTGATGGACTAAATATATTTGCAATTTATTGATGGTGGAAACTAGCCTATTGCTCGTGTAGTGGTAAAAGATCAGGGTGTCTAAAATGGCCACTACAGCAGAATCATAATAATCATCATAATCATTACAGTCGAAAAACGCCCACTCCTGGACATAGGCCTCCCCCAAGTGTCGCCACATTGACCGGTCCCGTGAGACTCCCATCCAGCGGATTCCCGCAACCTTCACCAGGTCATCGGTCCACCTAGTGGGAGGCCTTCCAACGCAACGTCTTCCGGTTCGCGGTCGCCATTCCAGAACAGCAGAATCATAAAAAGCTAACAATATGAATCACGTAAATTTTTTTTAAATGCTGTTGAATGAGTTGTCATTTTCAATTATCAAAAAGTTATGCCGATGAAAATGTCATGGGGAAAGTTTTCAGTATGATTGTGGATGGGTACAAGAGTAGATAAAGACCAAAGAAACGATGGATGGACTGTGTGAAGGATGATATGGCAAGAAAGGAGGTGTCTGATGAGATGACGAGTAATAGAGAAGTATGGAAGAAGAAGACATGCTGCGCCGACCACAAATAAATAAAAATGTAAAAGTTTTTTTTCGTACTCTCCTTCATGGGAATTCTTATCCACACTACATAACTAAACTATGCGCGTACACATGACAATACCTCAGCTCCCGATACCGCCCGACGCCCGGCGCACTCCTGCGCACCAATTGTATTGATCACTAATCAGTTACCCTTTACAACGTATATGAAAATTTTTAGTTTTACATAATTTTACATTTCAAGTCTGTTTTTTGGTTTTACCCCTTGCCAACAAAAAGATATGAAAATTGTATTCTTAAAATTATAATGAGTCTCAATAACATAACATCATGGCTATAATCCCTGGAGGACTAGGCAGAGGTTTACCTAGGTAGCACACACATTTCGCCAGTAATATTTAAGTCCCATGTAATAAGGAGCGAACCTGGCGTACATTTAATTCCATTGGCTTTCTTTTATTGTTGATTGATAATGATTACGTCTTCTGCAATTAGCAAACAATAACAACTTACTCTACATAGCAATCAACATAAAATCAAGAAAAACTCAAGAATTAAAAGACCAACTAAATAAAATACTCGTCAATTTTACAAAGAGTAATTAATTTAATAATATTTATTATCAAAAAGATTTGGATGTAAAACTAAATGTTTGTTTACGAAGTTCAATTATTATGTTTGGGTTTCCTGAGGCCAAAATAAACCCTTTTTGATTACTCGAAAAGTATCTTGTAGGTAATAAAAGGATTTTGGATTCTGTTCAATGGGATGGGTTCTGTAGAAATGTAGATTTTCTGGTCATCAATGGTGTGGACAAACCGATATGAGCACCGGTGACCCTGTGGTGGCGGCCCCGACTTACGAACAGTAAGTCGTGGGTTCGAACCTAGACAGGCGCATTACTTTGTGTAATTTATATCATCACCACTGCTCTCAAAACGGTGAAGGAAAACATCGTGAGGAAACCGGTTCTAGACATGTGACATCTACCAACCCGCACTGGGCCCGCGTGGTGGATTATAGCCCATTCCCTCTCATTGAGAGGAGGTCGTGTCCCAGCAGTGGGAACATTATAGGCTGATGATGATGATGAATTTTGAAAAATCTGCTGTTCCATACATTTTGACCGTATAAGGTTGGTGTTGCACTTTTTCAGGAAACAGCTGGTTTTCTTTTAAATTAACGTTACATAACATCACGCTTGCAATCCCCGAAGGGTAGGGCAGAGGTGTGATGAAAATCCTAATGGAAAAACCCAACAACACTTTGCTCGACTCGGGAATCGAATCCAGGACCTCTTGCTCAGCAGAGTTGCTTTCGAATTTTCTGGCTTGCAGACTACCCAATTTTAGTTTACAGTTACCAGGCTATGCCTAAGCCAATTTGTATTACGTTTGGGTACATTTGATTCAGTAGTTTTGACGTAAATTAAGTTAAAACGTAAGAAAGAACCTAATGGTACACCCACATTTCCCCAGTTATGTTTAAGTCCCATATAACACGGGCACGATCCGTGACTCCGTGGCGGCTATTGAGAAATTACTTATCGAAAATCCCAATAACACTTTGTACGACCTAGGAATCGAACCCAGGACCTCATACTCAGCCCTACTTCAATTATGAGGTTGCAATTCCATTGGTCACTCCTCGATATTTGCGGAACCCTAACCCGAAAAATCTACACGCATAAACACGAAGCGAAAACCAATTAAGTTGGCAGTCGCCACCGTACGGAACCATCAATACGAATCAACTCGTTGCTTGCATTAACTGCCAGGTTAGGTCGGGAGTCGGATTGCAGGTTAGCAACATCATCTTAAACATTCAAAATAAAAAATCAAAATATTTTATTTCACATATGCCTAGATGGGCACTTATAAAATGTCGAAAAAGGCGCACGGTTCAGGTTGGTCGTTTCCATGGAGAAGAACCGGCAAGAAACTCAACTCTTTTCAAATCAGTAGGTATTACAATATTATTTTGTTACAGGTCGACGTTTGTGACAATAGGTCGTTGCTTACTAACAAAAAACGTTAAACAGAAAAATATTTAACAAAAGTTAACAAGCATCTGGGAATCTACAAAGCCTACAATGTTCAATTCATTCAAATTAATATCATCATTCTACAGGTCCTTATCCCAATTTATTTGCGGACGTCGTAGCATGTCTTCTTCCATACGTCTCTATTCCTCGTCATCTCAGCAGTCACTTCCTTTCTTACCATTTTATCCTTCACACATCCGTCCATCCGTCATTTTTTGTTCTTCCTCTACTCATAAGCTATCCTTTTTTTTTTTTTCGGATGGGAAATCATCAAATGACTCCTCGCGCTCTGGGCGGAGCAAAAGGGAGAGTCAGACTTTTATTGACTAAAACCCATCCATGTTCCTTCATCGCCCTTTGTGTTCCGGGGCCACGGTATCTCTTTCGAACAGTCCCGCAGCCCCGGACTCATAAGCTATCCTCACGCTGAAAACATTCCTCATGACATTTTTCTCATTCCTTCGTATCATATCGTATGTTCATACTACGATAACTGATTACAACACAACTTCTCAGTCAACGGCGCCACTTTTACCCCTCTCTTATGCACTCATACAAGACAGCAGGTCAAACCATTGTTCGATAGATCTTCCCTTTGAATTTAAGAAGAATTCAGGGGTCGCATATTGATCCCGTGACCATTTCATCCATCCATAGTGTTAATCGGCGAAAAAATATTAATATTGATGTACCTAAGTACTTTCCAGGCGGGTGCATTGCAGGTACGCAGTAGACACTGCCTTTTTTTCGGATGTGATATCATCAAATGACTCCTCCCGCTCTGGGTGGAGCAGGAGGGAGTGTCAGACTTACTGACTAAAACCCATCCATGTTCCTTCATCGCCCTTTGTGTTCCGGGGCCACGGAATCTCTTTCGAACAGTCCCGCAGCCCAGTAGACACTGCCTTACCTCATAAAATCCAATTACACTATTTTACTCACTTTAATATATATGATGAGTAATGACTAATATATATTGGTAATAGTTAAATATAGTTTAATTAGATCTTCCTTATGATCTAATTAAACTAGCTTTAACTATTAAAGATATTGATAAAGTAACTTTCAGGAAAGCACTTACCTACCATGAGGCAGTAGTAAGTACAGTGGCAGTTCACGACCGCGTTGAGTACTGCGTTCCTGAAAATCACTTTAACAAGGCTTTAACTTACTGAAAAGCAAGTTCAATGAAAATGATAAAGCCTTATCCTAGAGTTGTGCTCTAAGATGCGATTTCCTGTTAGGACTGTTTCAGCGGTAAGAGGGTTGTAGGATTTTCAGGTTTCAAGTACTCAGTTAAAACCACTTTCTGGCCGTTGTATTTCGACACTACCTTATGCCCGCGATTTCGCCCGCGTCGAGTTCGATAACTATCCCACGGGATTATACTACTGAGATAAAAAGTATCCTATGTGTTATAAACTATCTGTGAGCTAAATTTCATCCAAATTCGTTCAGTAGTTTTTGCGTGGAAGAGTAACAAACATACACATACAAACTTTCGCATTAATAATAATGAGTGTGATATTATTTAACTGTTTCACCCAGACTTTTAGAAATATACTTAAAATAGGTTAAAACGATAGAGCAGCTCGTGGTTTAATATTAACAGACGCTCGGGTTAATCTTCAGGTTAAGCTGCGCTT
This sequence comes from Xestia sexstrigata, assembly GCA_941918905.2. NCBI lineage: Eukaryota > Metazoa > Arthropoda > Insecta > Lepidoptera > Noctuidae > Xestia > Xestia sexstrigata. Next base: position 6,589,665 of record OW799229.2, read on the forward strand.
GCCTAGGTTCGTCCGTCGATGGGTGACCGCCAATTACATACCGAGTTTTTTTCTTTATGACGCCACCGAAACTTGGATTCACAGTTTTTCTATGATATTTTTTCTCTCTATATTATTTTATATTTCTCTGCTCTAGCTCCTGAACTACAGTCGTGATCATCGCTTATATTTCAGCTTTAGGCCCGCCCAAAATTTAGATTGGATTCATCACCAATCAACCTCTTTATCTCAATTACATAAGGTCGAAATTCGCTCAACATTTATTTAGACTCAAATATAAAACAAACGGGCGATTTCTTTCGCGATGTTTTATCTTTGAAACGTCAAAATGAATTTCTTTAATTAGTTTTGGAGTAACGAGTGTAAATATTTAAAACGGACCTTTCATCGGGTTGAATGGGTTTTATTTTTTTAATGTTAAGTTTGGAATGTGTTTAGTGGAACGAAGTGAGGATGGACATGAAAAAAATAATAATTTTAAAAATTAAAAAACCCGACTGCGTAAAAAATAACTAATAACTTTATAAAAAAACTGAAAAGAATAATGAATGAATGAATTTTTACACTTTTTAGTTACTTAGATACTTATACCATTTTAAAATCCTCATGATGAGCCCTTTATCGAGCCGTTCAGGCTACAGAGCGTGCCAAACATTTGAATTTGGCGCCAATAATCCGCCATTTTGTTTTTTTATTATTATGATATACCGAGTGTCACTCTCACGGTAAATACGAATCTGTCGACACCTCTCAAGCTACATCAAGCCGTTCAAGCTACAGAGCGTGCCAAATAATTATACATACATACTCTCGAAAAACATAACGCCTTCTGGCGCTGTCGGGTAAAAAAACAACATCACGCCTGTAATCCCCGAAAGATTAGGCAGAGGTGTACATAATAGTACACCCACATTTCACCAGTTATGTTTAAGTCCCATGTAATAGGGGGCGAGCCTATTGCCATCAACCGGGCACAAATCCCGACTACGTTGCTACTACTGTGAAATTCCTGATGGAAAAACTCAATAACACTTTGCCCGACCTGGGAATCGAACCCAGGACCTCGTGCTCAGCTGCCGCGCTTGCGACCATTAGAACAACGAGACAGACCGTCACTAAGTCATAATTTTTAGGATTCCGTACCCAAAGGGTAAAAACGGGATCCTATTACTAAGACTCACTCTCACTGTCCGTCTGTCCGTCTGTCTGTCACCAGGCTGTATCTCATGAACCGTGATAGCTAGACAGTTGAAATTTTCACAGATGATGTATTTCTGTTGCCGCTATAACAACAAATACTCAAAACAGAATTAAACAATTATAGGGCGGCTCCCATACAAAAAACGTGATTTTTTTGCCGTTTTGTCTAATGTTGGTACGGAACACTTCGTGCGCGAGTCCGACTCGCACTTGGCCGGTTTTTTATCGGCAAGGCCTAAATAAAAAAGCACTAATGGATTTCAAACACTAGAGTTGATTTTAATAAAATAGTTCAAAACAATCCAGGTTAGGTTCCATCTAGAGTTCGTGAAAACCCGCTTTTTTAATCCATTAGGTACGAGGCGTTTTACGGTAAACGGAAACAATGTCTAGAATCCAAGATTATTTGGATAGGTTAAAAATAACATTATCTTGTTAAATTAATAACCACGAAATGTCGTAAAACTGAAGTCAGAACCTGTTAATTCCTACTATTCAACCTTCGTACTTCACACTTCCACCTCAAGATCAAAATCACCACCACCAACCGAATGGCGCAGCGGTAGTGAGGCTGCCTTACGTTCTTAGGGTTCCGGGTACAAAACACGGTAGGAGCAAATGTTTGTGTGATGAGCATGGACATTTGTTTCCGAGTCATGGATGTTGATATGTATAATATTTATTTATTTAGCACTTCAAACACAAAGTACAGAGGCGGACTTAATGCCATAGGCATTCTCTACCAGTCAACCTTTGGGTGATGCAGAGACAAGCAGTGGTAGGTCGTGTACATCTGAAAATAATAAGTATGTATTTACAAACAAAAAAAGTATTTATGTAGTATATCAACTATCTGGTGTCCACGACACAAGGCTCGATGCTTAGTGTGACACTAGATGGCGCTGTGTGTAATCTCCAGTAATTTTATTTTTTTTATTTTAATTTTAGTCTAAGCAGTTAGCAGCTAGCCTAGTGGTGTGAAATTCGGACTGCCAAGTCACAGGTCCCAAGATCGAACCCAAGACACGCACCTCTGATTTTTCGGATTCTTAGGCGTATTGCATAATGATCACTTGCTTCGGTGAAGGAAAACATAGTGAGGAAACCACCAGCATGCCTGAGAGATATTTCTCGACGCATGTAAAGCCAAGTTAGACGCCCATGGGCAGTATAAAAACTCTGACACCAGATAAGGCACTCACCACACGATAAAGAAAGACCTACGTGTGCCTTCGATTGTACCATCATGCGAACATACCAACATTCCAAAACAAACTCACAGTCACATAATTTAATATTCACACTTAAATTATAAATGTTTTAGTTTGTACGAGTACATACTCGTACAAACTTTCGTTAAAGAGCGTTCAGTAGTTTTTGCGTTAAAGAAAAACAAGCATACGCACATGTGTATGCTTGTTCCTCTTTAACACAAAAACTGCTGAACGGATTTGGATGAAATTTAGCACATAGATAGTGTATAACCTGGATTAACATATAGGATACATTTTATCCCAGTAGTATGATCCGTGGGACAAATTATCGAACTCAACGCGGGCGAAGCCACGGCATGAGCTAGTCATCAATAACACAGAATCAATAAATCCCCAATAATATAACATTTAACGCAAAAAACTCATGTTGCTACCTACACATATAATAACAAATAAATATGCATGTCTGTTCGCAACCAATCAACTTCTGTTTTGATAGCAAATATCATCGGGGAAACTCAAATAAAAAATATTTGTACGATGAACAGACATTTCGTGAAAATATTAAAAGTAGAATGGGACTGCGACCGATGGGTGTTCAGTTTTCAATTTACGTGTCGCTGTTAAAGTGAATAATTTAAAACGGTTTTATGGAAAATTTTGGTACTTTTTTACCGACGACGGCGACACCAAAAGGAAGGGTTATGATTTTAGCAGTTTAAGCATGTATCTATGTACTTACGTATGTTCCTCCATAGCGCCTAAACTATTCATCCGATTTTGATGAATAAGGTGTCAATAGATTTGTTTTGGCCCGGGTAACATAGGTTACATTTTAACCGACATTAACCAGTAACGACAATATTGATAGTCGAAACATACGGCTTAACGTGCTTTCCGAGGCATGGAGGAAACTCGGCATGTAATAGGTGGTCACCCATCCATGTACCAACCTAGACAAGCACGGCTTAACCTGCTTATCTCGAGCGGTGTTATTATTTAGCCATGAGGTCCTCCGTTTGTCAGTATTTAGGTAAGCAAATTCTGTTAGCCTTCCAAATACAATGCAAATAAATAAATAAAACTTTTCTGTGTGTCATACTCAAAAACTCAAAGCATTTATTTCAATTAGACCATTACGGCACTTTTGAATGTCAAAATTACTAATAAAAAACAAAGCTACAGTTCCAGTCACAAGGCATAATAACTTGAGAAAGTACTGTAGTTGCCCATTCCCTAGCGTAGATCTCTATGGAGAAGAACGGGCAAGAAACTCCATGGACACTCTTTTGAATCAAAATATTGTTACAAAATCTTGGTTCCATCATTAATTTTGAAATTATACATATATGTGAGAACGATGTAGAAAGACGTGCACATTAAGAGCGTCCAGAGTAGAAAAAGACAACAATTTAACAACAAACGAATTAAAATGAACCCTGGCAGCCAAGAGATGACCAGTCCCAACTGACAGCGCCCGCTCACGAACATGACACGCGCATCGGCGCCATTCAACTCAACCATATTGAAGGGAATTAAATGACCCGACATAAAGTCATACATAACTCAAAGATCATTATATTAATCAACATAAAATTATCACACTTCTACATTTCTAGAATAAAGGAATAGAAGTTTTATACCTACAAATATATCCAAAGAATCTTTGTTCATTGTTGATTCAAGGTCAATTTTTACGATTTCCCATAGATTCAGTTAGAGACGAATAATATATTATTTGCATAGAGACGGCGCCACAGATCCTAACCTGTTTTATTATGTGCTAATCACTACAGGATTATGGGTTGTGTGTACAGGGTGTTGCTTTTTTGTTTATGTTTTTTTTTTTTCGTTTTTACCCGATTATGACGAAGCCAAAAGGAAGGGATATGATTTTAGCAGTCTTTGTGTGTCTGTTTTTAGTTACGTATTTTCCACCGTAGCCGTAGCGCCTAAACTATTATCCGATTTGGATGAAAAAGGTGTCAATCGATTCGTTATTATGGGCCGGGTGATATAGGCTACATTTTATTCAGTAGTCGGGTTTTTATTGGTAGTTAATTACACAAATTCTTATTTATTCATCTGCCATTTGTTTCCCACTGAAGAACAAATGCCTCCCTCCGTTTCTTACTGATTTTTCAAACTCTCAAACTCAAAGACTCAAATCCGTTCAGTAGTTTTTGCGTGAAAGAGTAACAAACACCCATACATCCATACTCACAAACTTTCGTATAATTTATAATATTATGGTAGGATATAGGTAGGATTTATTTCATCATCATCACCATTATCATCACTTCAACCATAAGACGTCCACTGATGGACATACGCCTCCCCCAAGTGTCGCCACATTGACCGGACCCGTGAGACTCGTATCCAGCGGATTCCCGCAACCTTCACCAGGTCATCAGTCCACCTAGTGGGAGGCCTTCCAACGCAACGGATTTATTTCATATTGTTGTGTTATTGTGTCTTTATGGCATGGGCTAAATTGACAATTTTTTTTATTTCTTTCTCTGATCTAAAATAAATAATTGAGATGACCCAAGATGATAATGATCTTCTAGCATACCAACAAAGGCGAAAATACACAAAATAGCTGTTATTAAATTTATAGTCAGAAAATAAACAGGACGAAGAAAAAAATACTGAAAATCGGAGCTAACTTTTAATTAAATTTACGTTTATTAATGTTGCCAACCTAACTTTTATACCTTTTTCTTCTAGACGATTTTGCGAAATTGTCTTCAAGAAATAAAAACTTGTAAATAATACAAAGAAATGCACCAATATAAGGCAAAATTGCACTCAGACAATATAATTTCGGGATCACTTTTCTTGCAATAATAAAAATGCTCAAAACAAGAATCTTTATTTCAACGTGATTCGCACACTGTCAAGATGTCATACAAAAACTGTGACAACATAATATTAGGGTTCCGTAATCATTGCGGTGGCAGTGAAGCCAACCGCAAACGTTTGCGGTTCCGTACTCGTAATAATTTATGAGATTGTTAAGAAAATGAACAAGATATTTTGTGAGGAAGTAATTTTGCGTTATATTTTAAGAGATATGTATTTTAAACTATGGTTTCCTTTTCAAGCATTTTTGAGCATCAATACCAAGGTATATTTTGTTTCATTTATATTCATGACTTCAAACAAAAGATTTCTTTTAACTTATATTGTTGCTTTGTGAGAAATTCACATGTATTTATTCACACATTCACGTAAATTTTTGTGTGAAAAACAAGTGTAAAGTGGTTTCTGAATTCCTCTTAAAATTGGTTTGAAGACTAAGTTTTTATTCAATCGAATCTGTGAATCTTATATACTTTGTACGAAAGGTTTTGTGTACATCAAAGTGTTGCTTCTTTATTTGTTTCATTGTTCAAGTCTGAACGATAAAAACATGAGCTGTTTATGTGAATTTCATCCGTAGTTGGAATAAAATTGCCAAAACAAAAATATGCTTGTATGACTAGATGTCTGAACGCGTTGCTGAGGCGAAAGAAATATTTATGGATTGGAGCAGGTGGCGGTATTCCTGTATGTTTCTTACAAAAAAGTACCTTACATAAGGTTATGAATTGTTTCTTAATAAATGTTCATAAAGAACAACACCCTATATCTTCAAATATTGCGTGACGCAATAACATAAACATTGCATACTAATTCGAAATCCCGGGTTCGTTTCCTGAGTCGCGTCGGACGCATAAAAACGAACAAAAAAGTCTTTTGTTGTTTTACGTTCAAGGTTTAGTGTGACAGAGGGTAGGCAGAGGTCGTTCTCTTGTAGTATTAGGATTTAGGATGTTATAATTTTGTGTTTTGCTAAAAAGATTATGCGTATACGTATTTCTATAATGACGTCACACAATATTGCAAAACATTTTATAATGTTCATTGGGGTCAGATTGGAAGTAGGACTCAGCTACAGAATCAGAAAAACTACTACAAATAACAGCCGGGACCAACTAACCCATCCAAGGACCGACCTCATCATGCGTTATTTAAATTTGGAGATCGACCCTATTCCCTCCGGCTATTATTATTTAGCCACAAAACCCCACCCTGAGAGCAGCGATGGCCCAGTGGCGGAGGCTCCGACTTAGATACAGTAAGTCGTGGGATCGAACCCAGGCAAGCGCATTACTTTGTGAAATTTATTTCATCACCACTGCTCTCAAAACGGTAAACGAAAACATCGTGAGGAAACCGGCATGTCCTAGAACCAAAAATTCGAAGACACGTGACATCTACCAATCCGCACTGGGCCCGCGTGGTGGATTATAGCCCATTCCCACTCTTATGGAGGAGGCTGTGTTTCCCAGCAGCGGGTACTGAATGAATACCATTTCTTCCAAAACCTTAGGTCAAAAGACTTGTAGTGTCGGCGATGCGACACGGAAATAGGATCAGGTAGGTCGGGGGTGACGCTGTTCCCTTTACGAGGATGTGGAATAAATAAATTAAACACTGATACCAACTTTAAAACACTATATTTACACTAAATCAGCTTTACACACAATTAAAGCAGGTATCTTAAAACTAACTGAGTCACAATTATTCACTAGTACTATTTTGCACAACTTAAAACGCAGACTTAAACTATTTCAACTTTGACTACTTCGCGGCGCAGGGTAACAACAACTAGATGTTACGAGAACGGAGGATGTGAGAAGACTGACTTGTAGTGTGATCAGGTCGCTAGGTTGGAAGAGTTGAAATGATACGTCTGGTTGGTTTCATGGTCGGGTTTAATGTGTGTTAAAAATAGTTACAATTTATTGTAAATCAGTATTGCTGAAGATGCACTTTAAATAAGGCTGTCTACATACATGCTTACTGTTACTTACACACTACATCATCCCCGTTATTTGAAAAAAAAAAATGAACAGATTAAACATTTTTTTTTTCTCTTTGTTTTTTTTTTTTTTTTTTTTTTATTCAACCCTCTTAAAATTAACTTAACTATGGTTCCGTATACAATTTTGTTCTATTCTTATGAACTATGACATTTTTGCCATTAATATTTATTTTAACATTAGGTGTAAGGTCTTCTATAACAATATATGGGCCGGTGTACAAAGTATCCAATTTATTTCCTATCTCATTTTTCAACAACAGTGCATCACCTGATTCGTATATAATAGGATTTATTGACTTATCATAATTTATTTTTCTACGTTCTTTGTTTACAATTAAATTATTTCTTGCATCTCTTTGTGCTTTTTGTAATCTGTATTTAAATTCCAAAACATAATTTTCAAAGTTATACAGTGGTTCTACAATATTACATAGATTATTAGGCAATCTACACATTTGTCCAAACACTAACTCGTAAGGTGTATATTTGGTCTCTGAGTGTACAGTAGTGTTATATGAAAAACACCAATACTGTAACCATGAACTCCAACTTGAGGGATGATTATCTGTTTGGATTCGCAAATAACTACCTAACACTTTATGTGAATTTTCTAATGACCCGATACTTTGATGGTGGTAAGCAGTCGCAATTGTTTGTTTTATATTTAAAATTTTGCATAATTCTGACATTAATTTAGAAATAAATTCAGTACCTCTATCGGTTGCTATTTCTGTCGGAATTCCATATCGTAAAATAAAGTTTTCAGCGAATGCTTTAGCAACTTCGGTTGTAGTTTTTGTTCTTAAAGGGTATGCTTCAACATATTTACTGAGCTCGCACTGTAATGTTAGAATGTAACTGTAGCCTAAATCATCTCTATCTAATGGACCTACAATATCTAAGAAAATTTTCTCAAAGGATGAAGATGCTGTTGATGTAATTGTTAATGGTTCCTTATGGATCTTAGTATATTTTTGTTTTTGACACTTGCCGCATTTTTGTACATAGCCCCTAACGTCTTTTTCTATTGATGGCCAATAATAATATTTTTTAATTTTACTTATCATTCTCCTAACTCCTACATGACCACTACTAGGTAATAAGTGAAAGTCATTCATTATTCCTTTTTTTTCGTCATCATCATTAATTCTCTGGACGTCCTTTACAACACATATTCGAGGAAAATCACTCGATTTATTTTTAGCAATATACTTAGCTATACTTTCGATAAGTTCTTTATTTGTACGCGTTTTCATAATTATTATTTCTTATATATTTAATTTTTTGCAAAATAATGCCATCTCTTCCAATAAATCGTCTCGCGAGTTTACTGATAAAGAAGATGAACTTGCAAACAAATTATTTTTACTTTTACAATAAACAAAAGTCCTATTTCTTGAGTAAAATAACAAATCGTTATTATTCAATGATTTTAGTAATCTGCGCAGATTTCTTTCCGGTAAAATAATTAATTCCACATCCATATCACATTTTTTTAGTACTTCAACGACTTTAGGTTGATCAGACCTATTGTTATCGTTCGAAGTCTCAGTACTAGTTGTCAAATCAGATAATTCCTGAGCTTTTCTGAATTGCGCTCTAGTCATTACATTTACCAAATTGTTACTCATTTGTTTCAACTCGTCTGAAGTTATAATAACTCTAGAAAGGGTGTCAGCAACTACATTTTCCTTTCCTCTGACGTATTCTACTTTAAAGTCGTATTCCTCTAATAAAAGACGAAATTTTGTTAAACGACTAGATGGATTTGACATGTTAAAAAGATAAAGTAAAGGTCTATGATCTGTTCTAATTAAAAATTTCTTTCCATATAGATATGGCCTAAAATACTTTATTGACCAAACTATTGCCAGAAGTTCCTTTTCTATTGTTGCATAATTTAACTCTGCTTTATTTAAACCTCTACTAGCGTATGCGACAGGTTTTCCGTTTGAATTACTTAAAACACTGCCAATAGCAAAACCTGAACTATCTGTTTGTAAAATAAACTCATTTTCTGTTGCAAAATTTGGATAATCCAAGACAAGTGGACTAGAAAGTAACTGTTTAAGAGTTTCAAAGGCATTCTGACATTCTGTTGTCCATTCAAATTGAACCTTCTTTCTACATAACTTGTTTAGTGGTAAAACAATTGCTGCAAAGTTGCGAATAAATTTCCTATAGTAATTACTAAATGCAACAAAACGCTTGACGTCATCCGCACATGTCGGTGTCGGATAACTTTCAATTACTCGGATCTTTTCAGGGTCAGGCAAAATACCTGAGGATGATATTACATGCCCTAAGTAAAGAATTTGTCGCTTTAAAAATTCACATTTAGAAGGATTTAACTTTAATTTAACTTTTCGTAATCTTTCAAAAACTGACATTAGATTTTTATTATGTTCTGCTAAATTTCGACCAAATATAATTAAATCATCCAAATAAATAATGCATTTTTCGTAATTCAGACCTGACATTGCTACTGTCATTAATCTACTAAATGCTGATGGACTAATTTTTAATCCCATAGGTAATCTACACATTTGGAACTGTCCTTTATCAGTAGTGAATGCAGTATACTTTCTAGATTCTTTTGATAAATTACACTGATAATAACTACGACTTAAATCGCAATGACTAAAATAAAAAGCACCTGATAAAGACTCTAAAATATCTGTAATATTCGGGAGAGGAAATTTGTCATCCTGTACTCTCTCATTTAATTGTCTGTAGTCTATTACTACTCTCCATTGACGTTTACCGCTCCTATCTAACTTTTTAGGCACTAGCAACAAGGGGCTGGACCACTCACTGCTAGTTTTTTCTATAATACCATCTTGTAACATGTCATCGATCTGCCTATTAAGTTCTTTTTTCTGCATGAACGGAATTCTGTATTGTTTTCTATACACAGGCGTTGCGTTGTCTTTCAAATGAATCGATTGCTCATAAACGTTAGTAACACTTAATTTATCACCTGGTAAATGAAATATGTCCGAATATTTGGCACAAATTTGCTCGATAGACAGTTCTTCCTCCTTATTTAAGTATGAACCTAGATTAAGTAACGAAAATAAAGTTCGAATTCTCTCCACATTCACATCTGGCCTCTCAAAATTACAAAATTCGTAGTTTTCTAATCTATCAACCTCGATCTCATTCAAACATAGAGACATTAATACGCGTAGGTATATATTTAATAACTTCACATCGCGGTGCGATGGTTAAATTATAGTTATAACAATGTAAGGGTAATTTAACTTTACAGTCTCCTACTTTTAGAGATAAAGTATTTGTGTCATAATCTATAACACCACAGTAAAGTTTGATAAAATCTTGACCTAATATTCCTATCGACTTACATGGTAACTTCCTAAATACGTAAAACTTATGTTTAATAATTATATTATTGGATTCTAGAGTCAAGTAAACAAATCCTATAGACTTTGAACTTCCACCGATACCATGGATAGTTAAATCGCATTTATGCAACTCTAGCTTAGCTATATTTAAAATTTATTGTTTCGAGTAGGCTGGCGATTATATGACATTACGGCCTGACGCTCCGATGATGAGCTAGTTTCATCTTCGGCTACTCTAATAGCATCCTTTAATGAGCTCAAATTTCGTGCTGAAATAATTGTCCCTATCTTTTGGCTTTTTAAACCCTCGGAAAAACATCTAATAGCGTTCCTTTCATTGAGTGGACGCAACACTTCGTACGCTTTATCATCGCCATTGGCCTGGGAAATTGTTAAATCTACAAACAACTTTTCTAGTTCTTGGCCAAACTCTGTAACTGACTTTTCACCTTGCCTAGCTTTTTGTAACCTAGACTGCAAAGCAGTATCTGACTTACGAGTAAGTAAATATTTACGCATATCTTCTAAAAGCAACTCAACAGAAGTATAAGAAGTCCCTAACCGCATTTTTGCTCCACTTGTTAGTCGACTCTTTAAAACAAAATTTATTAAAGTCGCCTTATCACCATCATCAAGCATTGAGTCATACAATTCAATCGCAGACATTAATTCGTTGGTTACCTCTTCATCACCAGTCATTTTTGGCAATAGGCTTACAGCCGTCTTTAAATTAAACTTTTCACCTGTTACTGGCATTTTTACTAATTTATTTTCACTTTGACCACTACTCGTGCCAGATTCCAACTCAAATTTCAAAATTTTATCATAGCATTTGTTTATGCATGAACACAGAAATAATAATTCTTTAGATACTTCTTTAGGCAAACTACTTAAAATATTTTTAAACGACACATATAAGCTCTTAGCTTCTATAATCTTATTCTCATAATTACTACCCACTCTTCTTGCAGGACCTAACTTAGAAATAGAATCCGTACAATGTTTTAAATGCTTATAAATATCTGATAATTCTAATTCTATACTCATAATCCAATCCAATAATTAGATATTAGATTCCTCAACTTTACACCAAAATTACACAATTCAAGTTGGTAAATTTACTCAATAATACATTTATAAAAGAGATTAAGACGCGCGGCGCGTGGGTATTAGTTACAACTTACTTGTTGGTCACGCTTGCTTACGCATTAGTTTCTGGATTCTCGCGCTCTCTGAGTTCCTTGCGACGCCGGTAGCTGACACGGGACAGGACTCGCTCCAAAGCATCACTCCTCAGCTGCTTCTGCATCCAGTTAGTGTGGCATCGCTTGTACAGGCAGAAGAATCCGATCAGTACCGCCAACAGCATACAGGCGCATATTATGGACAGGAGAATGTTGTTAGCCTGAAGGTGTTCCGCCGTCGCTTGTGCGTGGTTGCTTCCAGCTGCAGACTGCGCAATAACCACTTGCTCCTTGCTTTTCGTAGTTCCCATAGTCTTTCGATGTCTCTAATATCTCGAAGCTCGGTGCGACGTTCCAAAAATAGATGAAGGTTGAAGGTTGTTGTTGTGTGACACGAGGACTGGCAGGGTCGTTGCAGTACGGTAATTTGAGTGGCACGTGGACTGGCAGAGTCGTTGCAGTATGTTAGAGTGACATGAGGACTCGCAGGGTCGTTGCAGAATGATAATTACAGTGGCATGAGGACTGGCAGGGTCGCCATGTAGTGTGATCAGGTCGCTAGGTTGGAAGAGTTGAAATGATACGTCTGGTTGGTTTCATGGTCGGGTTTAATGTGTGTTAAAAATAGTTACAATTTATTGTAAATCAGTATTGCTGAAGATGCACTTTAAATAAGGCTGTCTACATACATGCTTACTGTTACTTACACACTACAGACTTTAATGCTACTACTACTGGAATTCGCTGCGCCCCCGCCAGGGGGCGCGGCAGGCGGTATCAGGGCTTTGCCCTCTGACCGCGGCGGCCATACCTGGGTCCGCTACTACGGACCCGTCCCTTGGTCGGACCTGTGTCCTAGACCTGATTGGGCGCATGTAACATGCGCCCATGTGTGTGACTGCTGTATGTGTCCTGTAGGCGCGCCACAGCGCTGTTACACAGCGCTGCTTTCTTCACAGTGCCCCGGCGGTCCGTCTCCGCCGAGTGAGACCCCCGGTTACCCGAGGGAGGCCCAGCGGGAGACAACCAGCGACAGAGGCACCGACTTACAGCGCGCCTACAGTGGATGTGTGATTCCCGCCCGCCCCACTAACCAGAGCTAGCCGGCAGTGGTTCGGGCTGCGGAAACGACATGTGTGTGTGGGCGGTATTGTATGTGTAACACCGCCCATGTTTGCGTTTCCCGCGGGCTCGAGAGCCGCGTCCACGCGTGTGTCTACGTGAGTGTAGAGAATGCATGTGTGGTCATAGCTGCGCACCCTGCCTATATTAACTTAGAACAAGTCGCGCAGCTGGGTGTGAGTGGTGTGTGTGGAGTCATATTGTGCAGGTAAGCTGCGTGTAGCGAGGAACAGCTCACCTGGGTCAATCCGGTGGTGAAGGCGGCGGAGGGGGGGCGACCATGCATTGCCGGTCGCGGACGCTCCTGAGTCATCCTTGACGGTCTATCCACTGTACAATAAGAGTAACGCAGCTAGGCCGTCAAGGACGACCAGTTCCACGTCCTGACCCTGCCTGATGGCACCAATTAGGTCCATCAGCAGCTGGATGGCGCGGGCTGTGAACTCCTTCTTTTCGGCTTCCGAGCCGGCAGCTGGGCCGGCGCTGGTGGTGCCTTTGTTGGCACGGGATTTTTGTGTTTGGGCCGGGAGCCGCGCCATGCCGGCGTCAGCTGTCGGCCCAACGGTCTCCTCTGTCTCGGGCTGCATTGGAGCTGCAGCCGGAGTCACAGCCCGCTCCAGGGTCGGAGGCTGGTCGCCCGGTTGTTCTCCCTCAGGTGCGGTGGGGGGCGCGGGTGCTTTACCCTTGCCCCTCCGCTTCCTCTTCTTTCCCCTCCGCCGCTTCGAGGAGGGGGGAGCTTCTCCCCTGTTGGTGGGCCCGTTGGCCGCCGCCATCAGCGACTCACCTTGGGCCTCTGTGGTGGCCACAACTGTTGACCCCTCGGGGACCGTTGCCGGTCGGCGTGAGGTGGTAATGGCGGCGACTGTGCCCGCTCGCCTGTTTGCCCTTATCTCTGCCTGGAAAGAAGGGCACTTAATGTTGTTGGCGGGATGCTCGCCCCCGCAGTTGGCGCACGTAGCTGGTGCGTCACGTGGGCGGGGGCAGTCCCGCGCTGAGTGCCCCTCTCCGCAGCGGACACAGGCGAGCGGCCGGTGGCAGTGGTGTGAAGAGTGCCTCCACTTCTGGCACCGGTGGCATTGGGCGGGCCCACGCTTGCCCCGCCAGGCTTCTATCTTGACACCTCTCATGTATAAAAACACGGAGGTGTCAAAGATCCTGCGTACGTCGGGCGTCCTCTTGAGTACGGCGTGGAACACGCAGCCGGGTCGTCCCTGGCTCGCCTTGATGTGGCGAACGTACTCCGGCTCGTATCCCAACGCGCGGAGCTCCTCCTCGATCTCTTGTGGAGTGGTGTCTACGGGCAGCCCCCTGATGGCCACCTTGCAGCTTCTCTCCGCCGGCAGTGAGTAGGCGAACCATGACGTGCCGTCCCTCTTCTCTAGACCAGTCAAATAGCGCTGGACCACCCTATATTCGAGTTCACTCTCCGGAGTGAACCGAATTCCAGCGCCATATGGTTGGGCACTGGGGGGGTGACCCAGCTCTTCTTTGAGGGCCCTGAAGTGAGCGGCCCATCCTGGTAGCCTTTCCACCGTCAGCGGAGGATACCTCGGTCGCTTCTGCGACTTTGGCTTGGGCTGCGTGGCGGCCGTGTCTCGGGGGGCCGCAAGCTGTGAGGGAGAGACAGCGTTGTCCACACTCACCCCATGCTGCGTCCCTGCAATTGTCGGCGTCGGTACTGGTGAGGGGGGAGGCGTGCGGCGGGTGGCCTCCGCGTAGGTAGGCGACCCGTTATCGCCCTGACCTCCCCGTGGCGGCGCGTGGTCGCGTCGCGGGGGCGGGTCGAGACAATACCTCTTCGCCTCCTCCTCCTCGGACTCGTCCGTGCTGCGGCGCCGTCTCTGGGGTCGTGACTCCGGCCGGAAGTCGGAGCCATAATCCCTCGACGGCGACGGTGCTGGTCCTGGTGTGCGCCTCCCTTGCGCACTCGGCCCCGAATCAACCGACCTTGCAGACGCGAGCGACATGCTCGAGCCGGCTCGCGACGAGCATGCCGACCGCTCTGCTGGTGAGTCGTAGGCCGAGGCACGAGGGGGCGCCGGCGATGCGGGCACTTGGGGCGCCAGTTGAGCCTGGCGCGCTCCCGGTGCCAGCCTAGGGTCCCGGCTGGAGAGCCTCGCCACGGACGCGGCCCCGGAGGGCGCAGTCGACGCGGCGGGGCGTGCAGCCGTGGCGGCCAGTAAGGTGCGCGGCAGCGGTGTGGGCGACACGGGCGCGGGCGCGCGCCACGGAATCGCGGGCTCTTGCACGGGTGGCGCGGGATCGCGCTCAACCACATGCGTGGGTGCAGCGGCGCGCAGTTGAGGCGCGCGGCCGGTGTTCACAGCAGCAGTGGGAGGGGCGGGTGTCTGAGATGGAACCGGGCGGGGCGCGGCCGGGCGCACAGACTCGGCGTGCGCTCGGCCCGGCGGTGGCGCCGGCGCAGCCCGCGCAGGCGCCGGCGACGTCGACGGGCCGCACGCATCGGCAGCCGCGCCTCGACTCGCCCCGTCCCCTTCCCTCTCCGCCCGGGCTTCGGCCGATTTCTTCTTCCGTCTGGAGGCGGCGGATCTCTTCTTGCCGGTCGTCTTCCTCTCCTCACTACGAGGGGGGGGGGGACCGGGCGGCGCTGGCTCGGGCAGCACGAAGCCGATGTTCGGCATCGACACCGTCCGCTCCAGCGCCCAGAGACGGGCCTCGTATTCGGACATCTTGTTGATGAGCTTCTATAGGTAGTGGGCTCGCGATCGCAGGCAGTGCCCGAAGGCACCGGGCAGCGTCGGTGATTCCCCCTGTGCTCGCACCAGTGCTAAGCACTTGCGCGAACACAGGGAAAGCAGAGGTGGTGGCGATCCGCGCGAGCGGAAGTCTTCGGCAAGTACCCCCAACTTGGTTCACTTACCGAAAACTTCCTCTGGTAGCCGTGTGCAGCGCTGTAGGTGGCACTCGGCTACGGACCACTGGCGATCCATCGACTTTAATGCGCCTGGGGGCGCCTTATTTATACACGTGCGCGTAAGCGCAGGTAGCGGTGGGCTCGCACTGTTACCCCCGCCAGTTCTCCATACGGTAGCGCGGAAGCCGGTGGCACCCTGCCCCGCGCGTCCCGCTCTTCTCCCCTGTGACCTAATTTAAAATGGACTTGCCCAATGCATCTAGCGGAACAAAGGGCCTTTTTGGCCAATCAGAGGGTTTCTTCACGCTAGTGGTTATAACTTCGTGATTCTAACTTACTTAAATACATTAATAGCATATATCTTACATAACGTGAATATTCAGACAATCCTTATGCTATTACTCTATTGCAACTATCCTATTTTCTAACAAACTATGCATCAAATCATTATGCACGTGTTATTTTTCTATTATTACGGGATGCCTAACTATTACGTAAGTACTTAATTGTTACAGAGATACCTAACTGCTACATAGGTACATACTTATTTATCTAAATAAAGCTCACATTACTGTGCTTCGCCTACATTCCACCCCCAGTAACAGGGTTCAGCCGCATTACATCTTGGTCTGTGGGAAGCACAATAATCTTCGCTACGGGCCGACGCAGGACCCCATTTATGGTTTTTACATCGACTACACGGATAATGCCATCATTTCCGTGGTACACCGCTTGGATTATACCCTTTGTCCATGCACTTCGTTCTTTATTGTTGTCCACGATCACTACCACATCACTGACACGCACATTTCGCACATTATTTGCCCACTTATCACGCCGTTGTAGAGTCGGGAGATACTCCCGAAGCCAGCGCCGCCAGAACATGTCGGCGAGCGCGTTGACGCGCCGCCACTGCCGGCGGGAGTCGATGTCGTCGTTGTCACTCGGCGCAAACGGAGTACTCCCGGACGCAGTGCCCAGGAGTAAATGGTTGGGTGTCAGGACCACAGGTTGATTGTGGTCGTCGTACACGTAGCTCAGCGGTCGGCTGTTCACTATGAGTTCGGCTTCTGTGAGGAGGGTGTAAAGGACCTCCTCACGAGGCGCTCGTTCTTTATGGAAGCTTTCCTCTTGGCACAACTTTACAATGTGATCGTGTGCATCTTCTAAGTCGTGAGGTTGCAGCTCCGTCGTGGCCCGATGCTTGCGACACCGGCCGATGAAGATGAGGATACGTGCCATAGCACGCTGAATGCGTGGCCACGATGAATACCGCTCGTAGTCCAGGAGCGGTGTCGCAGGTGCAGCCGATGTGTGGACTTGCTGGATGCGTTCGAGGTCCCCCTCCGCCGCCTCTGACTCATGACACGCTGGCCACTGCTCCTGTGGGTCACGTAAAAACAAGGGGCCCGAGAGCCACTTCGTGCAATTATCGGGCCAATGTAACCTGGTCGCTTCGTCAGCTGGGTTGTCCTCCGAGGGGACCCAGCGCCAGTTGCCTCTTTCTGACAGCCTATCTATCTCCGCTAGTCTATGAGAAACGAACCTTTGGAACTCTTGAGCATCCGAGTTGATCCATTTTAGTACGGTCTTACTGTCAGTCCAATAAAATTTCTCCCTGATCAGTAACCCTAGCTCTTTTTCGACAGTCTCTGCTAGTCGGCAGGCTAATACTGCCGCTTGCAGCTCTAACCTAGGGATAGAGATAACCTTTTGTGGTGCTACTCGCGCTTTCCCTAGTAGCATGACAATCTCCCTATTCCCTTCGGAGTTATACCCTACTAGGTAAGCGACTGCGGCGTAAGCTAGCTCGCTTGCGTCGCCAAACACATGTAGTTCTAGGTCTTTTAAGTCTAACCCATACCACCGTGGTATCTTTACTTCATCCAAAAGATATAAATTCTTAAGCCACTTGAACCATGCTTTGGCATCCTTTTCTTTTAATACTTCATCCCACTGGATTCCTGACTTCCATATTCTTTGCATCAAAATACGTGATTGAATCACACAGGGGTACAGGAAACCCAGTGGGTCGTAAATGGACATTATAAGACTCAAAAATTGCCGTTTAGTGGGCACTACACTACCGTTTACAAGCTCCGCTGACAAACGTTTAAATGAAAGATCAAAACCTAATTCGTCATCCTTAGGTGACCAGATTAAACCTAGCGTTCTCTCTACCGCGCCTACTCCTTTTTCTAACGTTATTCTTTCAGGCATGTCTATCTTTAACCTATCCCTAAGCTCTGTTGAGTTCGTGACCCACCCCCGTATTATGAATCCACCGGAGGCGTGTATTCTGGTTACTTGCTAAATCAGCCTGTTAGCTTGTTCCTCTGACCAAGCACTATCTAAATAATCGTCCATATAATGCTTGGTCTTTATAGCTTCAACAGCTTCGGGATAATCTTTAATGATCTCACTGGCATTCTTGTTCAATATATAGATTGCCGTGGTTGGCGATGAGACGGCACCAAATATCATAGAATTCATCGCATATGTATCTGGTTCTCTATCTTGTTCCGCCCCTCTCCATAAAAATAATTGAGCGCCTTGATCCTCTGCCCTAATTCTTATTCGCATGAACATGTCAGCGATATCCCCTGAAAATGCTATGGGGCCTAGCCTAAATTTTAATAAAATACCTAACAATGAATTTAACATGTCAGGTCCCGTTAACAGGTTATCATTTAAACACGTACCGTGAGATATAGCTGCCGCATCAAACACTAATCGAAGCTTCCCTGGTTTGTTTGGGTTCACTACTCCAAAGTGTGGTAGGTACCAAACCGGAGAGCTATCTAAATTTCCCTCTACCTTACGAGCATAACCTTCATCTAACAATCTTTCTATTTGTTTGGTGTACGCCTCGGCAAACACAGCGTCCTTGCGCATGCGTCTCTCAATACCATATAGTCTCTGACGGGCCTGATTATAATTATTAGGTAACTGTGTATTTTCATGTTTCCATAGTAAACCTACTTCCCATTGTGACTTGTCAGTAACGCGACGACTAGTGCTGTCTAAAACATTTAATGCTCTTTCAACGTCCTTATGTTTTCGAAGGTTCGCTGAAATGCCTAGTGCTTCTAACTCGAATTGTGACTTTACTAGATTGTGTAACTCAGGAAGGGAGACTGTCATACAATTTACTGATTTTATATTATTATTGATTTTTTTTATTGGTCCATGTATGACCCAACCTAGCTTCGTAAGTGAGGCAACTGGCTTACCAGATCGTCCACGGCGAATGTCCTGGCCGACGAGCAGCTCCCAGTTATCCTGCCCGAGTAGCAGCAGCGGCTTGGCACCCCTCATTTCCACGCAACCCAAGTCGCTGAGGTGCGAGTTGTCACTTATCACCGCGGCGGACACTGTTTGCGTTGGTAAGTTGATGTTCACTATTGTGTGGCACTTTATTTTATGACATTGTCCATTTGGTCCCTTTATTTGAGTTTGTACCACTCGCGACGTCAAGTCTGTCACTCCGTAGCCTCCCGCGGTTTTGAGCACAAGAGGTACACGCGGACCCGCTAAGTTAGTGGCGAGTGAACTGTCTATTAGTGATACTGTTGCACCATCGTCTAATAACGCGTAGCACTGTATGTCGTCACTGTTTTTATTATACAAAGTCACTGGTATTATTTTTAGTAGGGCTGAGGCTCTCCATTCTCCAATGTTCGTCACACTTTCTTCTTTGTTCGGTGCTTTATCAGCGTGTAACAACATGTGATGCCCATAGCCGCACTTTTCACATCTGTTTGCGCGGCAAAACCTCTTGGGGTGTTTTCTAATAAGACACTTGAAACACATATTCTTCTCTTTGATTGTGTCCCATCGTTGTTGAACACTCAACTTATTAAAAGGTTCACAATTTTCTATGACGTGTTCACCTTTACACATTACGCACTCTTTCGGTGCTGAAGACTCGTCACTCTGTGCGTTCACTCGTTGCATCAACGGTGGTCTGTTAGTGACAGGGCGTGCGGTATTCACTGGTCGAGCTTGACTGGAGACTTGCTTCTGCTGCTGCTTCACAGGAGGCTTCGATGTACTAGGCTCATACATGGTTGCCTGTACATAGTAAGACGTCGATCGCGCCAAATGTATTAAAAAGTGCGATACTACTTCTAAGCTCGGTGACACCCTTAAGTCCACCCCCTGTGAGTTATCTAAACCCATAGCGAAATCGCCATACTGCGCACGTTGTACTGGTGTCAGCTTGCTCAGCAGCTCACTCACTAACTGTGGGTTATTAAGGTAACCTTCCGCACGAATATTCTTTAGTAGTGACACGCAGTTTCTTACAGTAGTAGAGAATTTCCTCAGCTCCCGGCCACTATCCGTCACTCTGGGTAAATCTCTGACCTTCTTCAGTGCACAGTGTAGCACTAGGGTTGGATGACCGAACTCTTCCTCTAGGGCATGCATTATTGCTGACGGGTCTGTTGACGTTCGCAATAAATCTTCTACCGCCGTCTTAGCTTCGCCATGCAATGAGGTTTTCAGTCGTGCTATGTTCTCGTGTGCCTTGAAACTGTATAGCTCAGTCGTGTCCCAATACATATTTCTATATGAAATCCAATCAGCAGGGTCGCCATTAAAATGCGGCAATTCATAAGCCTGCCTTGGTACCGGCCGCGGACGTGCCAGGCCCGTGATCGCTTCTGCCAGTTGGTCGATTTTTCTGTCTCTTTCCCCTGACGATTCTCGCCGTCTTTCTCTTTCACCCACTCTGTCATATCTCTGCCGCTGTGTATCCGACTCAAGCGTTGATACTCGAGGTACACTTGCGACCGGAGTGGTAAAGACGGGATTATTGTCGGGCAGACGGAATCTCACTGCCGTCGACACTGGCAAGTACGTCTGCGCAGTAGGTGACATTATGTTTCCCACCGCGACTGACGCAGACGACTCTATTACACGCGACACATTTATCTCTCGGGGCATAGCACATTCACGGTATGTAAGTGGTTCAACATTTACTCTACTCACATTTTGCTCCTGGATCGCAGATGTGTCACGGGGCGCGGCCACTTCAACAGGCGCGCGCGCTACAGACTGCAACACTGTATTCGATAACACATAGTCACTTGGGGCGTTGTATTAATCCATTCCTCAACGCAATGTGCGGTATCCACATCTGAATTTGAGTCCTCACTCTCAGCAGCCGCTTCCAGTTCAGCGAGGTCTGCTTCCATCCGTTTCCTCACGAGGTTTTCCTTTAACTTTACTAAGTCGCGCTCAGCTTCGTACTCGATCCTTTTTCTTAGGAATTCGACGCTCCTGCGACTATTCCTAGACGAGCCTTTGCTGCTTTGTCTTGATCCCTGGCGCCTTCCAACGACTGTCTGTCCCTCTGACGTACTTCTGTAGTCGTACACTTGACCTGGCCCCGTCAGGGGAATATCTCGTACAGACGTCGATGCCACTGTTGGTGCGGCCGATGGTGAACCCGGCGTCCTTTCAGACGGCAAGCCTGAGTCCGAGACGACGTCATTCTTACGCCGCTGACTCATTTCGACGGCCAATTTTCTGACTCTGCTGCGCGTGGTAATAGTACTCTTCTGACTCATGATTTATTCCACACCTCTTGACGAACCAGATCCGGCTCGAAGGACCAAAATGTCGGCGATGCGACACGGAAATAGGATCAGGTAGGTCGGGGGTGACGCTGTTCCCTTTACGAGGATGTGGAATAAATAAATTAAACACTGATACCAACTTTAAAACACTATATTTACACTAAATCAGCTTTACACACAATTAAAGCAGGTATCTTAAAACTAACTGAGTCACAATTATTCACTAGTACTATTTTGCACAACTTAAAACGCAGACTTAAACTATTTCAACTTTGACTACTTCGCGGCACAGGGTAACAACAACTAGATGTTACGAGAACGGAGGATGTGAGAAGACTGACTTTAATGCGCTTTTTTTTTTTTTTTTTTTTAGGTGGGACCACTCGCAGTTGCAACGCGCTAAGGTTGCTTAACTGCTTAACCGGACAATCCTGTGGTGGCCAAAAATTACTTTAAGGCCCCCAGCCAGGGCTTACAAACTAAGGATTTAAATTAAATGAACGGTCACTAAGGGCACCCCCTGTGGGGTTCGGGCCTCGGCTTAGTGCGTCATTGATGAGAGGGCAGCAAGGGAC
Source organism: Xestia sexstrigata (assembly GCA_941918905.2). Lineage (NCBI taxonomy): Eukaryota > Metazoa > Arthropoda > Insecta > Lepidoptera > Noctuidae > Xestia > Xestia sexstrigata. The sequence continues at coordinate 6,611,658 of OW799229.2, forward strand.
AACAGGCTGGGTCAGATCATTAATTGGGGAATCGGTCGTTAGGTGACTTTAATGCGCCTGGGGGCGCCTTATTTATACACGTGCGCGTAAGCGCAGGTAGCGGTGGGCTCGCACTGTTACCCCCGCCAGTTCTCCATACGGTAGCGCGGAAGCCGGTGGCACCCTGCCCCGCGCGTCCCGCTCTTCTCCCCTGTGACCTAATTTAAAATGGACTTGCCCAATGCATCTAGCGGAACAAAGGGCCTTTTTGGCCAATCAGAGGGTTTCTTCACGCTAGTGGTTATAACTTCGTGATTCTAACTTACTTAAATACATTAATAGCATATATCTTACATAACGTGAATATTCAGACAATCCTTATGCTATTACTCTATTGCAACTATCCTATTTTCTAACAAACTATGCATCAAATCATTATGCACGTGTTATTTTTCTATTATTACGGGATGCCTAACTATTACGTAAGTACTTAATTGTTACAGAGATACCTAACTGCTACATAGGTACATACTTATTTATCTAAACAAAGCTCACATTACTGTGCTTCGCCTACATGTAGCAAGATGCAAAAATCTAATTCATTGACAGTCTATCCATCACTTTTGACTATGATTCAACAAAATTAAAATTCAAGTCTCGTCAATCAGTTGTTATAGATAATTTGGCCCACCCAAAACTTCCAGCCATTTTGGATTATCAATAATGTTTCCACGCCGTTTGAATGTTAATCAGTTTAAGTACGCTCTTTCCTGTAGTTAAATTAGTTTTAGCAAGAAGTTATAATTAACATTGACAGGAGATAGGTTTTCTTTCTATAATTTAAAGAGAGTTGATTTTAAAAGTTACATAATTTTAAAGCCTTTGGCAGCCTTGGTTTTATAATGTTTTTTGCTTGCTGTCAAGTCTTTCAATTAAAGCAGAACTCGTCATATAATTCCAGTCTCACCTGACAATTTGATTCACCCCAGTTGATTTTAATAAACATGTGGACACTGCAGCACGTCCCCATCACAAAATAAGTAACGATTAAATTAGTCATTATATTTTTCAATTGATTGAAAAATTCGTTGATTTGCCCAAAGTAAAAAATATTTTGGATTGACATAAGCTTTCGAAAAGGTTATATGAACATAACATCATCACGCTTGTAATCCCCGGAGGGTTAGGCAGAGATGTAACTATTAGTACAGCCACAGTTCGACAGTTATGTTTTAAGTTACATGTAATAGGGTGTGAGCCTATAGCGTACTGTCAGTCCTTTTACACCTGCAGCCTGTGGGTTAACTGTACACAGCGGACATACAGCGATCTGCGCGTTCAATACAATAACGCGTTCCGGGTGCTGATGGGGCTGCCGCGCCACTGCAGCGCCTCCGCGATGTTCGCGGCAGCTGACACGGACGACTTTGCAGCCATCATGCGCAAACGGTGCGCATCTATCATGCGCCGCACGCGCGACAGTCCCAACACCATCCTGCGCGCGCTGGCGGACCGGTGGGACTCTCCGATACTGGCGCGCTGGATACGGCTGCACGCAGTCGTTTAGTGATTTGCCGCCATTATCGGGAAGTCCACCTGGACCTGGCACTTTATTATTATTAAATTAATTATTTATTACTAACACTAGTTTTTTAAGCTCGATTTTACTAACAAATATGGATGCAATCTTAGGATGAATCTGAAATAAATGATTTATTATTATAATAGCCATCAGCCGGGCACAAATCCAGACTCCGTGGCTGCTACTGAGAAGTTCCTAATGGAAAAACCCAATAACACTTTGCCCGACCCGGGAATCGAACCCAGGACCTCATGCTCAGCAGTCGCACTTGCAACCACTCAATCAACGAGGATCGGATAGGATTTGAAAGTCGTCGTAGAAATACGAACCGCTTTGGGAGCGATCTCCTTTGTGCGTAAACGTTTCGAGTTCTGCATAAACTTTTAGGCCTATGTTGTTCCAGTTGCAAAAATGTATACCAAAGGAACATCTGTACCCCTATTCAATATAAAGGCTGGAATATAATAACCAAGAAAACACAAAACCCTTGACCGAAGTCATACAAGAACTTACGCAACTTTAGACATACTAAATTCCATCCATTCGTCCATTTTTTTTCTCCAAAACCCGTCTATCCTAACCAAACGTTGCGGCATGGCCGTTTGAGTAGGTTTTTTCGAGGTGTTGAAGTGCGGCGCCCAGATTCTGTTTGACAAATAAAAGCGACATAACAAAAAACCCATTTGCATGTGTTAATAGTACTGGCATTGTTTTACAAGCACTTTTGATGTCTACCTCGCATGAAGATGTTGTTTTAAAGCCTTTTTTGAAGACCGGTTTTTTTGTTTTTTTTTGTGCAAAAAATTAGGTTGGTATGCTTTATGACTATTTTACTTTAAGAAGACCTCGTGGCTATATAATAACAGCCGGGAGGGTCGATCTTCAGGTTAAGCCCTTGCCTAGGTTGGTCCGTGGATGGGTGACCACCAATTACATACCGTGTTTCCCGGCGGTTATTTGTAGATCTTTGACAATCGTTACAGGTAGTCTGTGGCCCGAAAGTCTGTTTTACCAAGGGGTATCGTATTACCCAGTACTAATTTGTGTTTGGAGATCAGATTGATAGGCAGTCACACCCTGTAAAATACTGGTATTCAGCTGCATCCGGTTAGACTGGAAGCCGACCCCAACATAGTTGGGAAAAGGCTAGGTAGATGATAGAGATGACCGAGTTAACCGGGCGAGCGTCCTTTCTTCTTTTTATACTTTATTCACGCCGCGAAAGAATGACATCAATCCATAAATCCATCCATCCATCCATCCATCCTTATAATTTCCGCATTTATGATATTAGTAGGACTATCCGCCAACTGCTAGCTCAGTATGGCGCACCTATCCCGCGCGCCCATTTGCCGATTGTTTTATCGGCTGACTCTTCGAGCGCTCTCTTCAAAAGCCGCCTACCAACAAGCTAATTGTTCGAGCACAGTTGACAGGTTGGTCTGGTTTACGCATTCTTTACCAACCCGACCAATTTGTTAGCCTATTGTGCGCGCTACATGCCCAACCTGACTAAACGGAAGACCAGCGATTTTCATGGGAAGATCAGGGTCAGTCAGCATCACCTGTCTGGCATGAATGCTGAAATTGAACTTTTTGGCACAGCCGTGAGGCACACAACACATACTATGTATTTTCTCTTTATTTTGTATCTATATTTTTTCTTTCTTTTCTTTTCTTTTTTTTCTTACTTTTCCTTCTTTTCATTTTTTCTTTCTTTTCTTACTTTTCCTTCTTTTCTTTCTTTCCTTTCTTTTCTTTCTTTTCTCTCTTTTCTTTCTTTTCTTACCTCTTTTCTTTCTTTTCTTTCTTGTCTCTCTTTTCTTTCTTTTCTTACCTCTTTTCTTTCTTTTCTTTCTTTTCTTTATTTCTTTTCTTCCTTCTACTCGTGCCTTGAAATAATGTTTCTTTTAATTATTGCTTATTTGATTATTGTCCTTTAATTATTGCTTATTTGATTATTGTCCTTTATTTATTTCTTTTTATTTCCTGACTATGTATTATTAATGATTTTGACATGATTAATGGTGATTTTGACATTATCGTTTGATGATTTTGACATATTATTATTAATTATTTTGACATTATTAATAAAATTGAAATATAATTATGTACTAACACTAGTGTTTAAGATGTGTATGTACTACTAACAAATTGGATTGTATGATCTGTTAAATAAATCATTATTATTATTATTATTATTATTTAACCTATCCGCCAATAAAAAGTCTGCAGTCTGCGGGGACTTATAATGTGTTCCGGCTTGAAAAGGGTCAGTGTTGGTGTAATTATTACAAGCATAATGAAATATCGCAGCATTGTCTCTGGCATGACATCGTATTTGCGAAGCCTGTGGTACCTATTACTGATGAAAGTGGTGTTATTTTACCAAGAAGCGAGCTGTTTGGCTGTTTGTTATCTAATAACATAAAATATGGAAGTTATTTTTGGACTCCATAATAGGCATGACGACAGTATCAAAAAATTGCAAATCGCAAATCTATTTAGTCCGTCAGTTAGAGTATTGGAAATTAATGGACACGTATTTTTTGTTTTTGTGAATCAATGAAAATTGACAACGATAAAACGCATCAAAACTCAGGAGTGGGGGCTCGTGACGTCAGAACTAGCTAAGAATTATACCTAGGCGTGACGTATTGTGAATTTTAAAAGCGTCATATCTTCGTCAATTTTGGTTTACGTAACAAAAGAAAAAACACGGGTCAAAGATTTTTTGATAATCTAACTGACGGACTAATTAGTTTTTTTTTGTTGTCTCGCCTATTATGTCGAATAATAACATGGAAAAACTTGAACTTAAAGTGTTTTATGATCAGCAGTATCAGCTCGTAATGAGCAAGCGTGTTGATCAATGCTCGTTGCATCTTTACAAGGTGTATACGGAACCTTTACGAAGCCGTCAACCAAGCATTCTACACATCAAAATAAGTAACTATACGCAAAAAAAAAAACTGGGAAATGAGTCCCTTTTTTGGTGTGAAAAATTATGGTAGGACTCTAAACACAAATCATTCAAAACATTGTGCTGATGGATGCTTTGAGTAGTGAAAGAAATATAAAGACTTGTAATTTAAAAAAGAAGTGAAAAAGTTGGTAAAGTAAAAAAAAACTTTCACCTCCAATAATTATCTCCGTAAATAAAAGGTTCCCAGATATGGATAACCAACCATATCAACTATCTGGTGTCTACGACACAAGTCTCGTTGCTTAGTGTGGCGCTAGATGGCGCTGTGTGTAATGTCCAGCGTTATTTATTTATTATTATTATTATATGGTTGATTTTAATGTGTGTGTACCTCACCATGATTTCTGATTCATAATGTCCAGTTGTAAACCTACGTATACTTATGTATACATAATATCCTTACATAGTATATACATGGTACCATACAGCAGGTACCTATTGATCCAAGCCAATATAATATGATGTTGCGAAGGCGTTTATAGTTGGCATTTTTAATCTTGATGGGATCTTACTGAGTGGTTTAAGTTATGAACAGAATCTCCCGTTCTTGGTTTATTAACATAGTCACGATTATCACAATAATTGTGATAATGATGGTCAGCCATTATTGCTAGACAAGATAAAGTTGGTGATTGGTACAAAAACGTTTTTGAAAAAAAAAAAATTACACATCAACTGCCTAGCTTTTTCCCAACTATGTTGGGGTAGGCTTCCAGTCTAACCAGATGCAGCTGAATACCAGTAATTTACATGGAGCGACTGCCTATCGGACCTCCACAACCCAGTTAGTACTGGGTAATACAATACCCCTTGGTAAGACTTGTTGTCAGACTTTTTGGGCCACTGACTACCTGTAACGACTGCCAAAGATCTGCAAATGACAGCCGGGTCCTGCGATATTTATTTACTTACTAGCGGACGTCACCCGGTTTCACCCGCGTAGTTCCCGTTCCCGTGGGAGTACGGGGATAAAATATAGCCTATGTTACTCAGGGTGAATGTAGCTTTCTAATGGTGAAAGAATTTTTGAAATCGGCGCAGTAGTTTTTGAGTTTATTCATTACAAACATACAAAAATACAAATCTATTATTATAGTGTAGTTAAGGGATCTATTATTCGCTCTAAAGAAAAGCCCTCCTGTCTCAATGTCCTCCACCTGATCCTCAGGCGATTCTCTTATACATTCGACTACTCACTAAGTTTAACTGATAAAACGTGAGTGATATTAAAGTGAACTTTTCATATTTGCGCCTTGTCGGGCGCGAGTTAATAACCATTTCATACTTGTAGCATACCGACTTGTGTGTTGGACGCACCTGTTGTCGGCCGAGACTTCATAAATCAAATTATTTCAGATTTAAAAATAAAACTTGCTTTATAAAATGTTGGCAGGCAAAAAAGTAATAATATGGGTTGTCTTCATTAGTTTCTTGCAGCTTTATAGGAAAATAATGATCTGAAAATAAAGTTGTTATATTTGTAAAAAGAATTCTCATAAAATAATTAAATGAGCAAATGCATAAAAGTATGATTTATTAACATTCATGTTATCATAAGAACATACAACATTCTATAAATACGTTAAGATTAAATAATTCCATAATAATAACATTTGACATGCATTTAAAATCTCGAAGCAGGTATTTCTCCGTGAGTTTAATTGAAGAGTTACGGTCAAGAAAGGTATTTCAATTCGTAAAAGACACTTAAACTCTACCGGCAACTGTTACACTCACCTCACTTAATAACTGTGCAAAATCCTTAATGCCAACGTATTGTATGGTGTTAATTTATAACTGGCACAGAGGTCGAAGTAACTGGTTGTGCACTTTTGTGCAAAACGATTAACTTGCGCAATTTTTGTGCAAAATGGTGATGAAGCACAAAATTATTGAGCTCAGGCTTTTTTTTTTTTTTTTCGGATGGGAAATCATCAAATGACTCCTCCCGCGCTGGGCGGAGCAGGAGGGAGTGTCAGACTTTTACTGACTAAAACCCATCCATGTTCCTTCATCGCCCTTTGTGTTCCCGGGCCACGGTATCTCTTTCGAACAGTCCCGTAGTATAGCTCAGGCTGGATTGTAAAAGGGGTCGTGAGTTCGATCCCTGCTTGGTGTAACAAGATTTTAACCCACTTTAGGTGTGGTCGAACCGAACGGACCAGACAGTTGACAGGCTTCGGACACCGGACTAGGACAGATATATCAGTGCATTATCTGTCAAACCTCCAAGTTAAAGGGGAAAATATACAAGTCCGTGATTCGATCTGTTGTTGCATGGATCAGAATGCTGGGCACATCATCAGCATAGCCTTTTCCCAACAATGTTGGGGTCAGCTTGCAGTCTAACCGGATATAGCTGAATAGCAGTATTTTACATGGAACGACTGCCTATCTGACCACCACAACCCAGTTAGCATTAAATAATACAATACCCCTTGGTAAGACTGGTTGTCAGACTTAGGTGGGCCACCGACTACCTGTAACGACTGTCAAACATCCACAAATGACGGTCGGGACCAACTGCTTAACGTGCTTTCCGAGGCACGGAGGAAACTCGGTATATAATGGGTGGTCACCCATCCATAGACCATCCTAGGCAAGCACGGCTTAACCTGAAGATTGACTCGAGCGGCTGTTATTATTTAGCCACGAACTCCTTTATCTGGGCAGTGGAGATGACGGATGATAAAACATTGCATGTAGAACAATGCAAGCAGAATTATTATCGTATAGTACCTTAAAACTTAAGAAGATAGGGTCACTGACTTGTTTTGTGACGTATCGAACAAAAAATATTATAATTATAATCATTTGTAAAAAAAAAAAGATAAGCAATGACCATAAGTCCCGTCATCTTAATGTTTCTTATCTGACACGCACTGTCAGATGAGTAATTAAGGATTTAAACATAAATACAAAACTTGAATTATGCTCTTAACAATATTGTTCAGCCGTAATTAAAGCACATGCAGATTTAGAAAGAAATTCATCATTCTCCGTCCCTTATCCCAATTCATTAGTGGTCGGCGCAGCATGTCCTCATCTCCCATACTTCTCTATTACTCGTCATCTCATCAGACATCTCCTTTCTAGCCATGTCATTCTTTACACAGTCCATCCATCGTTTTTTAGGGTTCCGTACCCAAAGGGTAAAAACGGGACCCTATTACTAAGACTCCACTGTCCGTTTGTCCGTCTGTCTGTCGCCAGGCTGTATCTCATGAACGGTGATAGCTAGACAGTTAAAATTGTCACAGATAATGGATTTCTGTTTCCGCTATAACAACAAATACTAAAAACAGAATAAAATAAATATTTAAGAGATATCTATATTTTATATTTCCCATCGAGACGGAATGGGACGCCGTAACCTTCTTCTGCGAAGCAGTCATGCTAGAGGAGGCGGCGGAACGTGAGAGGGAGAGAACCTCACGTCCCGGCCGCCGCGGGAGACGCCCCGGTCGTCGGGGGCCACCACGTGGCTCCCTGCCACCGTAGGCGCGGGCCTGTGGACGGTGGGCTATGGGCTAGCTCGCCGTCCGTCCGTCTCACGACGACAGGCCGTGTCGACGACGGCGCGTTCGTGTTCCACGCGCGCCTCAAAGAGAGTCAGCAAACAGGAAGGGGTCCGCAAGGACCGATGCCTGCCGGGGTTGCGGGACTGTTCCAAAGAGATACCGTGGCCCCGGAACACAAAGGGCGATGTAGGAACATGGATGGGTTTTAGTCAGTAAAAGTCTGACACTCCCTCCTGCTCCGCTCAGAACGGGAGAAGTCATTTGATGATTTCCCATACGAAAAAAAAAATGGGGGCTCCCATACAACAAACGTGATTTTTTGTCGTTTTTTGCTCGATATTAATAACGGCAACAGGTAGACGCTTGTAATATTCACAGAATATTTAGTTGTATATTCAATCTAAAATAAATAATTAAATAAAAATAAAAAAATGTCTGGATTTATTCAGGGTTGAAAGCAATAAGCTACCTCCCTATAACCTATATGGTACAAAACTTGCAAAATGTGTGTGCATTGCAAGGTACACTTCTGCCAAACCCCTCGGATTGTACAGGCGTGGTGGTGATATGTTTTGCTGTACAGTTATTGTGAGCAATAAGCAAAGGCTTTTCCCTTGCATCAGGACAATTTAAAGACTTATATTATTAGTATTGCCCAAAGATAAGTTACGGTAAATTATACCCATATTAACCGCAATGGAAGGGTTAACAGTTAACCTGTCAAAACCGGGTCGGGAACCTTTTAAATCTGACTTTAACACCTGTCATCTCGAATTATTTAAATTGTCCGAGAATTTTTAAAAGTTTAATGTGTGACTACTGAAATTTATTTTCAAGTATAAGTATGTGTTTTGTATTATATTTATTTTAATTTGGAATCCTGTCACTTATGATTTTCTTGTTAACTTTTTTTTGACAAAGAGGAGAGATGGGTTTCTTTCAACGATTATCGCAATTGGCACCTCAAGCAGTTTTGTTTTTTTTTTATTTATTTATATATTTATTCAAAATTACGTAAATAACACCTAAACAGCTATGACGCCAATGCGATGTTACTCCCAAATTACACATACCGCTAACTGGCTTACAAAAACAACATATACTGTCTCGATTGATAACATATATTGCTCTCTTGATAATATTATACTGTCTCGTTGGTCTAAAGTCGCAAGTGCGACTACTGAGAACGAGGTCCTGGGTTCGGTTCCCGGGTCGGGCTTTGTCTTATTGGGTTTTTCAATTCGGAAATTTTCTGTAGCAGTGATATTTTGTACGTTAAGAATGGCTAAACATGCAGATCTACCATTTATTTTAAGAACTTGCAAATATTATTTGATGTAGGTATACTTACTCATGTTTTTACAATAAATTTAAAAAACCTCCTAATGAAGCCGAAAAGCACTTGTTCTCCCCGTCATTGCGATCACTTTTTTGTTCTAAACCATACCTGGGAACCTTCCAGTTACGGAGATATTGGGGGTCAAAGTTTCAACTTTTTGACAAGTTTTTTTTTTAAATATTAGTTTTTAATTTAAGATTTTTACTGTAAACACCTCCACGACCCCCGTACTATTCAATCCATCCATCAGCACAATGTTTTGAGTGCGTTACATTGAGTTCTACCACAAAAAAATATTTTTCACCCAAAAAAAAAACTTGTTTCCCAGCAATAATTTTTGCGTAAAGTTACTTAGTTTGATATACAGAATGCTTGGTTGACGGCTTCGTGATGAGGTCTTTTACACCCTGTATATTCTATTCTATTCTATTCAGTCACGGAGTCTAGATTTATGCCCGGTTGATGGCAATAGGCTCGGCCCTAGCTTAATTTTTATGACTAACTGATCGACTCCTTGACAGTAGAAGTAAATAGTTTCATCATCATCATCATCATCAGCCTATTAATGTTCCCACTGCTGGGACACGGCCTTCACTCTATGAGAGGGAAATGGGCTATAATCCACCACGCGGGCCTAGTGAAATGGTAGATGTCACATGTCTTCGGTTCTAGGACATGCCGGTTTCCTCACGATGTTTTCCTTCACCGTTTTGAGAGCAGTGGTGATGAAATAAATGACACAAAGTAATGCGCCTGCCTGGGTTCGAACCCACGAATTACTGTTCGTAAGTCGGGGCCGCCACCACTGGGCCACCACTGCTGCTGAAGTAAATAGTTTCATTGTAATAAAAATACTTTGGCTGCTTCTGAGAAATTCCTGATGGAAAAACTCAATAACACTTTACCTGACCCGGGAATCGAACCCAGGTCCTCATGCTGAACAGTAGCGCATACTTATGACTTTAAAATCGAGTTAAGAAAAAAATCTACCTTTCAACTTCAAATCTCACTTAGGACATCAAAAAAAATCTTCACAAGTACCACACACTGGCATAAAATATGCCATTACAAAAAAAAAATATGTAAAGCTGTGATAAACTTATGCCGATAGTCTTCGCAAGAACAAGGAGTGTAAGAGCGAGAGGTCAGAGTGTGTGAGGGAGACAGGGGATTGCATCATGGAAGGTGTAAAAGATGAAACACGAAAGTGACGCGTGTTTTAGTGATGGGGTCTTTTTGCGAATTAGAATTGTCGATAAATAAAGAAATCTTTTTTACCGTTTCTCCGATTTCATTCCGTAATTGATTGAGAGATTTCAATTTTATTGTGAATCATTTATTTTGTCTACTTTCAGGGCTAACTTTACGCATGCTGATTATTAAATCTGAATAATACTTGTTACACCTTCTTTCATTAATATTGATAATATTCTCTATCGCTGAGGCCGACTTGGCCTTATATATTACAACATTTACTACTACTGAAATGTGTAAGTTATTTAATTATGATAATTGTTTGCCATAGCCACAGCCTTGCACTTAATATTCTGTTGAACTTCAAAACATTTAATGATTGTGATAAATATTTTTTTAACTAAATGTTCAAATAATGTATATTGTTTGTGTCTTTTTTTTGTTGTATTTCCTTAGTTGAAAAAGTTTATTTAAAAAAAAAATTGAAATTTGTTTCATTGAAAAAAGAGATGTTTGGTTTTTTTTTATTTTCATAACATTAAACAATCGTGCTTTAACTTAAAGCTACCCCATAAAATGAATCTGAAACTATCGATATCGACACCCAAACTATGTCCAAATCCCATCCCCAGAGGTCACGGCCTAAAGCCGTCTTGAAACGAGTTCCCCGCGGTACTGCCGACGACTAAATAATAATAATACACACACACACACACACACCTCACACCCACACTCACTAGTTTAGAAACAAGGCGCGATGAAGGGGGCAAATTCCGCACTTTTTGACCCCAACTCAGGAATAAAATGGGTATTGTTTCCTTTTGTCGATTTATTTGTCATCGCTTCGTCTTATGTACTTGTGTAGATCTAAGAGTCAGACAGGTTTTCGCATTGACTTGTGAAGTTTTACGGCGGATATAGGTCTTTTTTGACCTCTTAAGGGGAAAAGTCATGAGAATCATCAGCTTGCAATGTTCAGCTGAGACACAGGTTTTATATCTGTGAGAGAGGCTGGATTAATCCACAAGGTGGGCTCAGTGTACGTTGGTTGCTATCACGTGTCTTGGAATATTTAACCGACTCCTAAAAAGGAGGAGGTTTTCAATTCGGCTGTTTTTATTTTGAGTTTATGAGTTATCTTCTATAATTCATATTTTTCTTCCTTGTCTATGTGAATTATCTACTAATAACTTTTAGTAACAATGGAAAATGAATACATACTTACGAATAATTTGTTTGCGAAACATCATACCATTTTTTGTGCAAAAAAATTACCGATTTCCAAAAAAAAAAAACACAAAAAACTGGAAAATTATTTAACTTTCCGAAGCCGGTGGCAAAAAAGTCAATGAAACAAACAAAAGTCACCGACTTCCTTTGTTTTAGAAGAAGGTAGGTTATTTATAGTTAGATATATAGTTATAGAGGTATAGTGACTGTATCGATGATAATTACTCCAATCAAAGTGCCTGCGTACTGGTTGAGAAACTTAGTCTTTATTCGTTCAAGACTTTCACCCCGAACGAAAATCATAACCGTTTCGAGAGAGTGAGAATTTGGCATGCTAAGTATGTCTGGTTTGGAGATACTGTATATCTGATCTTCAGCTGTTATTCACACATTTTAATCGCGTAGGGTTTGCGTCTTTGCATAAAACTGTAGAGTAAAGTAGGGAGTCCATTTTCCGCACTTAGACTCTCATTCGGTCCGTTGTGCGTAAGTGTCCTGGCTAAGTTAGCCAGCCTAACTCCGCCCAGAAACACAGAAGTTTCCTGGGAGCTTCACAGGCTTCGCGGAGCGACCTCACCGTTCCGAGGATTTGTTTGCGTTGGTTAGCCACGGCTTCGCATTCCAGGATGGCGTGGGCGGCTGATTCTTCGGCGTCAAAGCAGCCCACACTTGCATCAAACTGCTGTTTTATCCATACATTCCACAAATCATCATCATCATTACAGCCCCACTGTTGGGTATAGGCGACCCTTTTCTTCCGCCACACTTCCCAGTTCTGTGCGATGCAAGGGCCCTACTCTCTAACGTTTCGTCCGTATATACGGATCTATCCGTCTCTCTCGTGAACGTCTGCAGATGAGCGCGAGTACGAAAAACGGATAAATCCAAATATAAGGACGAAGCGTTAGAGAGTAGGGCATCTGGAGTTTCCCGCGACTTTGACGATGTCGTCATTCTAACGAGCTTTAGGACGGTTTCTTTGGCCAAACCTACACAAAGATTCCACAAATATGCCACCTACTTAATCATCTTTCTAGTCCCAACTCTAGAAATCAAATCGGTGCTGGTCTAGCCTAAACTAGACAGTTAGGCTGAGGTCAAACGAGTTTTACTTTTTGAGCTGTGAGTCGCGTAAAATGAGTCGTGGCGTGACCACACAATGGCCACACGGCGACGCAAAACGGGTTAAAGTGGAGAGATTTAGAAGAGACCCACACTCAGTATTGGGTAGCCAATGGTTGAAGAAGAAGAAGACGCGAAATACGTCGCCGTGTGGTACAAACAGAACTTTAGTATGAAACCGAATGCAGCGCAAATTCCGCGACTTACAGCTCAAAAAATTACGCTCGTTTGGCCTTAGCCTATGCCTGTATTTCGAAGATCAACCCCAGACAGTTTAGTTTGGGGCTTAAGTACTGGAAACTAACACTATTATGTAACCTAGGTAATGTGTTTAGCCATATGCCAGTTAAGTGTTTCATCTGTGTATTTGTTTATACTTATTAAAAACTCACGCCTTTTTCCCATGTGGGTAAGCAGAAACCACAGAACGCCAACTGTTACGATCCTGACATAATCCTTTAGCCTCGTCAATGTGCATACACCTAGTCATATTTATACATGATACGAGTATCTGTATTATTACCGGAATTTATAATAAACAGTTTTCTATTTATGTTTTTTTTCTATTACCTACCTTCAAACCATGGAGCACGGACTAGTAACATTTAAGTAAAAGTAAAAAAAAAAACGACTAAGTATTGTATTACATAAACAGGGTGTAAGCAACCTCATCACGAAGCCGTCAACCAAGCATTCTGTACAGCAAACCAAGTAACTTCACGCAAAAATAGGCGAGACGACAAAAAAAACTAATTAGTCCGTCAATTAGATTATCAAAAAATATTATATATAATTTATTAGATGTTTCAATTACACATTTGTGGCTATATATAATTACAAAAATAAAAACTAAAAGTAAGAACCTCCATATATACAACGACGTCAATAAGCGTCAAAGTACTCCTCCGCATCGCTGTCACTCGGAAACGTACCCAGAAGACTGGCAGCATTGCCACGTTGAATGGCAATGCTAATTCTTTGGCCAAAGAAAAAGCCAGCCCTCTGGTCACGCGAAATGTCGACCAGTCGGTAAGAGATTTCCTTAAAAAGGAGACGCGCACTCGGACCCCATGACCCGAGCGTCTCGACCCCAAACGGCTCAAAGCTGTAGTTACCAATAAGGTTACAGTATTTGCGCCGTTTGAGGATCTCAGCAGCCGCAGCAGCAGCGCCTGCACAGCCCGCCGTGCTTGCAACGTGAGAAGGCGCGAGGGTGTCGACACAGGTTGCGTCCCACACCAAAGGCCTACCCACGTTCCAAGGCACCAACGTCATGCCGTCCGGTCTCTTGCCATCGTCACGCACCAAGCCGTTTGGTTCTAAAACCGCTGGTACGCCGGCGATGGAAAGAGCTCGACGAATAATGTCGTTAATGCTGGCGTGCCGTGCAATGCGACCTGCGCTCCTGTAGCAGGACAGGCCATGGTGTCCGAGGCTGTCGACAGCTTCACCGCAGTGACACCGATGCGGAGCAACACAAGGTGCACCTAAGCGTAGACTCGTAGCGACCCGGAACGATGCGTCATCCATCATAGTGCCAATGGTGAATGACGGAAGTGCCTGAAGCCACAAACCCGACTCCCATTCCCCCACAGCCAGCAGACGGGCACGCTCCACAGTATTGATTGACGTGTGTAAAAGGGTATTCCGTTCAATACTGCAGAGCGGCACGTCCCACTGTCTCTGGGAGGTCAGGTTGTCGGGCAAATTCGTATTGGGACAAGCCATTTTCCAAGCGTTCAACGCATCGGTCAAGTACGGCACCTCAACATCAACCAGTGAGAAAGATAGAAAGATTATTAGTAAATCAAAATTGACGAAGATATGACGTTTTTAAAATTCTCAATACGTCACGCCTAGGTATAATTTTTACCTAGTTCTGACGTCAAGAGCCCCCACTCCCGAGTTTTGATGCGTTTTATCTTTGTCAATATTCATTGATTCACAAAAACAAAAAATACGTGTCCATTAATTTCTAATACTCTAACTGACGGACTAAATAGATTTGCAATTTTTTGATACTGTCGTCATGCCTATTATTGGTAAGAAACGATTTTTTTTTGGGGTAAATAAACATGTTTTGTGGTAGAACTCAATGTTACGCACTCAAAACATTGTGCTAATGGATGAATTGAATATTACGGGGGTCGTGGATGTGTTTAAAGTAAAAATCTTACAATTTAAACTTGTATTAAAAAGAAAACTTGCCAAAAAGTTGCTTTTTTGACCCCCATTATCTCCGTAACTAGAAGGTTCCCAGGCATGGTGTAGAACCAAAAAATTATCGCAATGACAGGGAGAATAAGTGCTTTTCGGCTTCGTTCTTTTCGCCCTTCCCGGCGCGTCTATCGTCAACGCGAGCATGGTCGAAAAGCTTGTTGTTTCATCCAGAGCCATCGCGGCGATATTTTTTCAACTGCCCTGTCTTACCTAGCCCCGAGCCCACACTACTCGTCACCCGCGCACCTCATACCGACTAACGCGAGGACATTGAACGAAAAATAGTGTTCGAAAATTTATAATACTTGTTCCAGGAAATACGTGTTTTTGAATAAGTCTTACAAGTTTATGAAATAAATATTTGTTATTTAAAATCTCCACTATACTTGCAAGGCTTCTATCAGGCTATTTTCTTTAGTTTTACAATTTATGAGTACATTATGAATGGTCAAAGTTGAGGTAAAATTTGAGAAAAACAGCAATTTTTGGAGGCTTATACTGAATTTGTTCCTACAAATTTTTATTTTTTGCTTCGATAGAAGCCTAGATATAGTGCACAAGATACCTATCAGTTAAAAAAAAATAAAGATATATGTGTAACAACTTCATAATCACGCACAAGTGTTTGTCAAAATTCTCGCGAAAAGTATGGCGGGTTGGCCGCTCTTAAGAGGTATTTTAACCCCCTATATATATGTGTAATCTCCTTATTCCTTCATTTTATAAGACACGGGTTTTTTTGGGAAATCAATCCAGTCATTTGGAACATGCGAGGTCAAAAAGATATTTACAAAGAAACATACGAAAAACATAACCCTTCCATGACAGTTGGGTAAAAAGCAATACTTGGCGACAGAAATAGGCACATACATTGTAGTATATTGTTGGTAGTATTATTCTGAAAGAGCTCCTTCCTCAGACCAAGTAAAAAACCAAGACATAGCGCTGCGAACAATAAAGTGAGGCCAGCGCAAATTACATCTCGCTCTGTTCATATATGCTCACACGCACACATTAACAAAAAAACTACAATTAAACTATGCCTCAATAAATGCACAACATGTTTATGAAACCGGCCTCACTTCTCTGTTCGCAGAGTTCCGTCTTAACTTTATTCTTTGTCTGAGTGTATACGGCGAGACGTAATTTGACGGCCTCACTTTGCTGTTCGCAGAGTTCCGTCTTTACCTTTTTATTTGTTCTGAGGTTCCTTCACAAGAAACTCTGACACGACAATCTCCTTTCGTGACTTGCCATACAAACGCTCCCATTGTCGATATCCAAAGGCCTATAATTAATACAGAGAAGACAAAGCAGTAGTAAACACTAGAATATTCGTTCAATCTCGCAGCCTAATAGCGCAGCGCTGGAGATTGGCACTGCCTATATAACAATAGCAGCCAGGATTTGGAATAAATTAGTCATTTCCTACTGGAATATTTCGTTTGGGAATTTTGTCATAGAGTAGTTTGGAGAATGGACAAATTGTTTGAATGATAAAATGTGTCACATCTAAAGAAAGAAAGAAAGAAAAAGCATTTATTAGCCCGCACAGGACAAAACACAAATTAAAATGGTTAAATTAACAGTACAAATAATAAAAAATAAAAAAACAAATAGAAAAAAAAAAAAAAAAAAGTGAAATGAAATTGGTCCTGTACTAAGCCAAAAGGCCCCCTATCTCAGCATGGTGCTGTAACATTTAAAAACAAAACGTCACAGCGCTGGTATTCTGATAGGGCCCAGAGTGATATCAGACACGGATAAAAATAATAAATACATAAAGTGTGAACGAAAAAAATAATACAAATATGGGTAGAAAGAATAAATAGAGAAAATAATAATTCTATGTAGTTTTATTGGCGATAAAGTCAATGAAATAAACGAGGACACCTATTTCTGGAAGTAAAGCTATTTTAGACTTATTAATGTTTTTTGGAAGTTTGTTTTAACCTTTTTAATTGAGATATCCTTTAATATTCTTGTCATGTTATATAAATTTAAAAAATGGTGGAATACATAACATCCTCCTTTTTTAGAAGTCGGTTAAAAACCGTTAAAAATTAACATCATCTGACTAAAATTTTGTCCTAATTATGTTAAAGTCGGCTTCCGATCTAACCTGGATGCCAGTATTTTACATGGAGTGACTGCTTATCTCACCTCCCGAATCCAGTTAGTTTGTAACACTAACACGATACCTATGCCGGTAAGACTGGTGGTCAAGCCCGGAAGGGCTTCTGACTATTCCTGCACTGACAACCAGTACCAACTGCATTTAACGCTCACAGAAGTCTCGGCCTGAAAGACCACCAACCACCATTACCACCATCACCATTACCAACCATACCATTTTACCATCACCATCATCATTCGTCCATCATCGTTCATCGTCATTTGACCATTTTTATTTGTGTGTTTTGTCCCGTGCGGGCTAATAAATACTTTTTCTTTCTTTCTTTAAAGGATTGGTGGGTCATCCACGGACCGACCAGGACAACCGTTGCTTAACTTTGGAGATCGACCCTTGCGGCTGTTATTATCCCTAGTAGCATTTTTGTTGGCATTGAGTTGGGCCACATACCTCTATGTATGGCCCAACTAAATGCCAACAAAAAATGCTACTAGGGATATTAATCCACGAGTACAAGTTTGAAAAACTTTGATTCAAAATGTCGTATCTGTATTTAAAACTATTTGCGCCGCCATCATAGTTTAAGGATCTTCCCTCGACGGTTGACCTATGCAAATCAAACCGTACTTCGCTCACTAATACCACTATTTAAATAATATTATTTTACTATCTAAGTACTAAATAAAATGATTAAATTAAAACAGTATTCACTTAACTCAGTAAGGTTAAGATCTCTGTGAAACGGGTTCTTCCGGGGAACAACTGCTACCGTAACTATTTTTATTACGAAGCAAGCATTGCTATTTTCTAGTTTCAAAAGTGAAATCACAATATCATCATCTGCTTAGCCTTTTCCCAACTATGTTGGGGTCGGCTTCCAGTCTAAGCGGATGCAGCTGAATACCAGTATTTTACATGGAGCGACTGCCTATCTGACCTCTACAACCCAGTTAGTACTGGGTAATACAATACTCCTTCGTAAGACTGTTTATCAGATTTTCGGGCCACTGACTACTTAACGACTGTCAAGGATATACGACTGTCAATGACAACAGGGACCAAAGACTTGACGTCCTTTCTGAGATACGGAAGAAACTCGGTATATAAAGGACCAAAGGATGGGTCCTTTATATACCGAGTTTTTCTACTGACCAGCTAGTTAACCTTGAAGATCAACCCGTAATTCGTGTGACTGTTATTATTTAGCCACGAGCTCAGTCCTTTAGTTGGCATAAGCATATAGGCCTATAATGTTCCCACTGCTGGGACACAGGCCTCCTCTCTATGAGAGGGAAGGAATGGGCTGTAATCCATCACGCGGGCCCAGTGCGGGTAGGTAGATGTCACATGTATTAGAATTTTTGGTTCTAGGACATGCCAGTTTCCTCACGATGTTTGCCTTCACCGTTTTGGGAGCTGTGGTGATGAAATAAATTACACCAAGTAATGCGCCTGCCTGGGTGCGAACCCACGACTTACTGTTTGTAAGTCGGGGCCGCCACCACTGGGCCACCGCTGCTCTCCATCTTCTTTAGTTAGCCATCTGTAAATTTGCCATTATCGCTAATTCAGATTCCAATGTACATGTACTTATGTTGAGAGCAGCGGTGGCCCAGTGGTAGCGGCCCCGACTTAAGAACAGTAAGTACTGTACTGTTATTTTAACCATTTTAATTTGTGTTTTGTCCTGTGCGGGCTAATAAATGTTTTTTCTTTCTTTCTTTCTTTCTTTAAGACGTGGGTTCGAACCCTCACATGCGCATTACTTTGTGTAATTAATATCATCACCACTGCTCTCAAAACGGTGAAGGAAAACATCGTGAGGAAACCGGCATGTCCTAGAACCAAAAATTCGAAGACATGTGACATCTACCAATCCGCACCAAATATGCATCCATACGCAAAATACGCGCTTTGACGTGGAGTTGCGGACACCAGCCCGTTATACAATACAATACACATGTACCCCTCAACCGCTCACCAGGACATCATACACGCGAACATATTCTTTGTTCAGTCAAATTCATTGTGTTGTTTCTACATAAAGAATACCAAGCAAATATCTGATATCATATAAATATAACGGTTGGTACAAGAAAGGTATTCTGTATATGGTAAGCTAGGTGCGTGCGTGACATATTCTCTAAAGCTATGGTGCTGTTCTGAAGAATAACGTAGTGAGTGTAAAATATTGTTATAGATTTACGGCGGAATTATTCGCTTGTATTCGGGACGAGAATTTAGGGTTTTTAACATGTGTAGGTAGTTTGTTTTAAATTATTTTGTACAAGTAATATGCTTAAAAAATAAGTCAATATAAAAAACAAACACATAAAATAAAATAAATCTTTGTGCTGGGATAGAACTCGAAGTCACGAGATTGTGACCCAGCGCTGTGCCCCGAAACCAGCTGGTTTGTTGTATACCGTGGCAAATATGTAGATCTTATGCTGCTTCAACAGGTTGGTAATGTTCGGGATTGTTCGGGCCGGGTTGACAACTTGACAGTTGGCGACGCATGCCGTGGCGACGCGTCGCCAACTGTCAAGTTGTCATTTTTTGGTTTTACCCGCGCCTATAGATGTTATTTAATTAAAGTTCTTTGGTCACATCACTAGAAATGAAAATTCCATGGAGAGACTGGTGGTTCAGGGCCAGGTGGAGGGCAAGAGATCACGTGGCCGATCACCAACTCGGTGGACTGACCTGATCAAGAAAGCTACTGAGTCCACCATGGTCCAGTGTACTCGCAACGTCTCCAATCGGCAGAAATGGAAGCACATCGCTGAAAGGGCAATCCTCGGGGAAGTCAACGACCCACCGAACATCTCTCCGTGTACCTTGTCTGTGCACCACCCTCGACTAAGAAGAGATAGATGTTATACATCAAATGTACAGATACACCCTTTTCCCACACAACTGAATCATTATTTACGTTCGCTGCTTATAAAATATATGCGTTTTTATCGTTAAAATAAGTTGAATTAACCAGAATAAATGTGCGTATGCAAATATCTCTTAGTCTGGGAATGTAATGAAATAACTCAATTCTTGTCTTGCCTAAATAGGCGAGGTTTATTCCGAGTAAAACTACGTATAAGCAATTTTGGTGGCATTTCAAGATGTCCAAGAATTTCTTGAAGATTGTGAGAGATCAATTTCTTGGTAAGTACTAGTTTTATAATTCACTTTTTCTTTGTACAGTCGGGGACATATTGTTTAGCGGATAGATACTATGTACATTGAATCGTTAAAGCCATTTTATATGGCTGACAATCTGTTGCCAGCGCATTCGTTCGCGTGCAATTATTCCCAAATTATTACTTCCCTGTTTGAATCGGTTTTTGTTAACAATTTCAAGGGTGTTTTTGTTTCACGGAACCCTAATTCATCATGATCATCATCATCATCAGCCTATAATGTTCCCACTGCTGGGACACGGCCTCCTCTCAATGAGAGGGAATGGGCTATAATCCACCACGCGGGCCCAGTGCGGATTGGTAGATGTCACATGTCTTCGAATGTTTGGTTCTAGGACATGCCGGTTTCCTCACGATGTTTTCCTTCACCGTTTTGAGAGCAGTGGTGATGAAATAAATTACACTAATAAATTACCCACGACTTACTGTTCTTAAATCGGGGTCGCCACCACTGGGCCACCGCTGCTCACTCAAGCCCTAATGACTTTTCTAAAATTAAAATACTCCTTCTAAAATCAGCTATCTGCCAGTAAAATTCCCGTCAAAATTGGTCCAGCAGTTTCGGACATTAGCCAGAACAAACAGTCTGGAGAAAAAAATAAAAAAATAAAATTATTTTTTGTTTTATGTACCTAGCTTTCATTCAGTAAATAGCTGTTATTTTAAAATAAAAAAACACAATAATTTTATTTATTTTTATAGGTACAGACTATATTTTAATTATTTGTAAAACTAAAATGGTTAACAACAACACCAGGTTCTGATGCTGAAATTAATTGAAGACTCTTTTACTGATTCGGCGCAATTTGAGGATCTGGAGTTCCACCGGGTACCCCTGACTGTGTTTTTGGATCTATTAAGCTTACTAGAAAGATTACCAAGGGAGTATCTTGTCTAAAGAAAGAAACCTTGAAAATGAGTACTACCGAAATTATAACCACTTTAATTTTATGACTACAATGGACCGTCTCCATGACAGTTCATGGTAAATAATGATATAATTCAAGTTTATACCTGGAATTTTGGCCGGCAGTGTATGTCCAGCACATCTCTGACAGTCAAACTTTCCTGACTCACCAAATCTTTTAACCACGACCAAAGCTATCTCACACAACTCGAGCTGACACAAGAAAAGTAAATTTATTACCAAGACCCCACCTTTAACACTCTTTTGCACTTATTTTAGCATAATCCAGCTCCACAATATATTTTGGCGTACAACTTAGCATTCAAATGTCCGAAATGGATGCCTAAGGTGTTCGCAAACCCACGAAAATTACAAAAAAGTTCAAAATTCCCTTCAGATTACCATATAATAGTCTATAAAGTGATAAAAAGATGTAATAATATTATTTACAAGACATTCCCGCCAACCGGCCGCCATTTTTAAAATGGCGTAATGAAATGAGGGAAATAACAATGTTTTTACCTTCTTATATAATGCGCGAGTTGTTTTTTCTGTCAGTTTGTGCGTTGAGATCTTTTTACAGAATTAAGACGCAAATGCAGCAACATACACTTTGAAAATGCAGTAGACAATTTTTTTTGTTAACGTTTCATGTAGCAGTTTTTAGTTATAATAAGTTGCGAGCATAGATAACTAATGATATAAGAATCAGATATTTAAAAACAGAATTCTCCAATAAAGACTACATTTACTAAAATACGGTGATACATTTAAGATGTTCCTGTTTTTGCATCCAGTGTGTGGATATTGCTGCTTTTGCGCCATTTTTAATTGAATTTTGCTTTTGATTGGTTCAAATAATGACGCCTGTTTGGTCAAAGATGGAAGTTGTTGTCTATGCCGCAACTACGAAGGTAAGTTGCTGGTTTTGCTACCAATCTCAATTTAGAACATCTATTTTGTATATAATGATGCTGGTTTTGTTACGATATTAATATTCGGTCAAGTAAAGTTGACGGAATACTACCATACTGCATTAAAATTTGCCAAAATGAAAAAATTGGTTGTTGCTGCCTTTGCTTTTATATGACTCAGATATTTATTTAGGAAGACATTTCTATGACGACAGTGTTCTGCTGGGTATGAACGCCTTGAGTACGGGAAGACCAAAGATTTCCCAATTCATTTGTGGTCGGCGCATCATGTCTTCTTCTTCCATACTTCTCTATTACTCGTCATCTCATCAGACACCTCCTTTCTTGCCATATCATCCTTCACACAGTCCATCCATCGATTCTTCGGTCTTCCTCTACTCTTATACCCATCCACATTCATACTCAGAACTTTCAGAGGATTATAGACTGTGTGGAAGATAATATGGCTAGAAAGGAAGTCTATAAATAACTACACCGACTAAACTATAGTCTGCGCCAGATAAGTAGGAATTAAAGGTCATTGCTCTTTCTTTAATTTCTCTGCGTAGGTATACCCCGACAATACATTATGAATCGTTTTTTATTACTAGAAAAAGTCAAGGATAGCGATAAAGGTAGTTTCGGTACAAGTTTATGTCATTATTTCTGTTTTCGGAATTATGTATTTGAATAAATGTATGCGGGTTAATGACCTTTATTTCCTACTTATCTGGCCTATAGAGAAGTATGGAAGGGAAAAAAATTACTGCACCAACACCAAATAAATTGCAATACGAACAGGAGAATTACGTTTTATCAACGAACACCATAATTACTCAACTGTAAGTCCACTAGAGCATGGGCCACTCCCGCTCCGGCATCGTCACAGCGACCGGTCGTGTGCTGACTGCATCCAGTTGACTCATTTGACCTTCATCAAATCGTTGGTACAGCTTCCAATGCTGCAATATGTATGTGAACTACTACACCACTCTGCCTACGCTGACGGGGAGTAGAGGATACGTTATGTTACTACTGGTAGTTTAACCAATAGTTCAGAGCCATGTGAAAGCATTTTAGTTACAAAGTTTTCCTGTTTAAAATGCCAAACAAAACCCGGTTCAAAACTAGTAAGTAACGAAAAAAATAAGCACCACTTTTTATAATGTATCATAAAAAACTCTCCGAAACAGATAAGTATGGTAAAAAGAGTATCAAAAAATATTATATTCTTAAAAAAAAAATACAAAAATGTAACACGCTACACGCCATACACGGGTAGCTACCGCAAAAGCCTTAGGGTTGTCCCAAACTGCAGTGTGTATTAAAATTAATTTAAAGAAAAGAAAGAAAGAAAAGAAAATACCACTATTTCTATACATCATCATCATGATCATCTCAGCCGAAAGACGTCCACTGCTGGACATAGGCTTCCCCCAAGTGTCGCCACATTAATCGGTCCTGTGCGTCAAATCGCCAAATGTCAAAATGAGGCATAAAAAAATCAACAAAGCCCAAATACACAAAAAGAATAAGTAAGAGGAAATTATGCGTCCATGTTTCCACTGGAACCTGCTACGACATGTCTTCGAATTTCTTGTTTCGGAACATTTTTAATTATAATAATAAATATATGTTTTCCGTCACTGCACTGTTTTGTGAGCAGTGGTGGGACAATAAAATTACACAAAGTAAAGTGCCTGCCAGGGACGTACCCACGATCTACAATTCAATGGTCGGGGGCTATTACCAGTAGGCCTATGACGTATCTTTCTGATACCCAGTGACTATCAAGCTTCGGTTGTACACCGAACTTTGATGACAACCGAGAATGTCATAATATTGGTATTACGTATCGCACTGAGTGGATATCACTTTACGGTGACTAACAGCCCGGGAACCGTGTAACGTTTTTCACGAAAGCCACTTCAAACTCGTTGTCATCTATTTCTTGTCTTCTATGTTTACATAATCGAAATAATATAAGTATCGATACGAAAGCGTCTGTCAAAATGAGTTACGGTGACTATCAGCCACGATGACAACCAATGACATATCTGATCGCGACTGGTCATACATAATACGAAACGAACCTTTTGACAGTTTATTGATTGACACTGAGCCCAGTTACTATCATTTCGAGCTGTCAACAGAGATACGTAATAGCCCTACTGGTCCTGTTGATAACCAGCGCCGGGGAACTAGTAGCCCGGTAATTGGCTGAACTGGGACTATTTGGCGCAGCCGTGAGACAAACAATTTTAGATTAAGTTTTTTTAACCAAGTTTAAAAAAGGAGAAGGTTCTATGTTCCACTGTATATTTATTTTGCACTTTTTTGTGTTTTTGAAGTGGGTTTTGTTTTTTGCTTAAAAGTATGGTTTTTTAAATGTCCTTTTATATGTATTGTGTTTTTGTGGCATGTGCCAAGTAGACATGTTTCCATCCTTCCTTACACTGGGTCACCACTGCTGTCTTGCTCTTATCTCATTTTTTTTAAACTTTGTTTTTAATTTTGTTATCACATACCTATATTGTTGTATTGTAGAAACAGGGGCAGACCACGCAAGAGATGGGCGGACGACATCACTGAAGTAGCAGCTGGTCCGAGTTGGACGGAGTCGGCCCAAAACAATAAAAATTGGCACAGGATGGAGGAGGCTTTTACGCATTACGGCTTATACTCATCACGAAGCCATGAACCAAGCATTCTGTACATCAAACTAAGTAACTTTACTCAAAATAAATTGCTGGGAAACGACTTTTTTTTAGGGTGAAAAATCATGTTTTGTGGTAGAACTCAATGTAACGCACTCAAAACATTGTGCTGATGGATGTATTGAATAGTACGGGAGTCGTGAAGATGTTTAAAGTAAAAATCTTACATTAAAAACTTGTATTAAAAAAAAACTTTTTAAAAAGTTGGAACTTTGACCCCCAATATCTCCGTAACTAGAAGGTTCCCAGGTATGGTCTAGAACAAAAAAACGATCGCAATGACGGGGAGAATAAGTGCCTTTCGGCTTCGTTATGAGGTTTTTTACACTTTTTCGATTGTTTAATATCTGGTCTACTCTTACATGTTATCTCTGTAAAAGCTAATAATTTTAGCCTGGAAAGGGGCCTGGTTACCTGTAACACCGGTTTTTACCAAAAACCTACCATCAGGCACTGACCAGTCTCTCACAAAGGTTGAAAATAGCTGAGACATTGTTTTGTACACATTTAACTTTAAGTCAGCTTTGTACCTAAAGATTGAATAAATGATAAATAATAATAATAATTTAGGACACGTCCGGACGGACCCGCTTTCGAGATATATCATCAGGTCTAAGCTTTACAATAAACTTTTTAAAATACAAATTTCACCCAGTGTTATTGGGTTTTTCTATTAGGATTTTTTTTTGTAGCAGCCACGGAATGTGGATTTGTACCCGGTTGATAGCAAACGCAGTATGTAGCATATAATTATGCAGTTTTGAAGTACAAACTTTTAAAGAAATAAAAACAAACACACTACATCTTGGCCAGCATTCAGAAATTCTGCGAAATGTTTTTCTCGGTATTATGACCACTGCAGTTAACTAGAAACGCATTTCATCACACCCAATCAACATAACAATTTGAACTATCGGACAGGTAGTCTATAAAAAAACATTCATATTTACATCACAAAGTGGGTATTAATGTGGCCGCTTATCTAAAAAATAAAAAAACCAAATACAGTTACAAAACATATATATAGAAAAATATTGTATAATACAAAATATTGTGGGTACGGAACCCTTACTGAGCAAGTGCGACTCGCACTTGATCTAGGCAATTTTATTAAGCCCACTTAAATTATACTCACCGTTTATGCCACAACATGATCGAATAAAAATGCATAGACTGATGAAAAAAAATATTTGAACCATAAATAAAATATTATTTTTTATGAATAATTCAACACTGCCAACCCTACCGATCGCGAGGATATCGCACAGCATGGCGACTCTTGCGCGGGCGCACATTTCAACACAATGCCAAGAAGTTATTATGTTCGTATGTATGTTTGGGAGGCCAGGGCGACAGGTATCGGCGGTGGGGTAAATAAATGCTTTACATACTCGTAAGTTGGTGGAATAAAATAGCCTTGAGACGAGGCTTAAATTTTTGATATACAGTAAAGGAGACTAAAGAAACAATGGATGGGGTGTGTTAAGGATTAAATGGCTAGGAAGGAGGTGTCTGATGGGATGATGATGCTGCGCTGACCCCGAATAAATTGGGATTAGGGCAGGACAATGATTTTGAGGTAAAGATAATAATTGTTTTGAAGATTACTTACTCGTGTCCTAGAACCAAAAATTCGAAGACATGTGACATCTACCAATCCGCACTGGGCTGTAGTGGATTATAGCCCATTCCCGCTCATCATGAGAGGAGGCCGTGTCCCAGCAGTGGGAACATTATAGGTTGATGATGATGAGATTACTTATTTAACCATTTTACACGGCAAAACTGATTTAGAATGGATAGTAGTGATTGAATATATACGAATTTAAGTTGACAGTTCTGACTTGTTACTCGGAGTACGCTGTTATGTTATTATCTCAAACAGTTTCTTTATCCGTCACCAGATCATTTTTTTGTTCACTTTATAGTATGTTTGTTACTCCTTCACGCAAAAACTGCTGAACGGATTTAGATGAAATTTACCACACAGTTAGATTATAACCTGGATTAACACAAAGGATACTTTTTATCCCGGTAGCATGATCCCGTGGGTCAATTAACTCGACGCGGGCTAAGCAGTAGACATTAGCTAGTATTCCAATAAAAATTACCAACTTATCCATTCCCTCCGCCTCGTTACCATTCCATTGCATTGGACTGCCCCGTTGGTCTGTGGTTGGAAGAATATATTCTTGCCGTGGGTATAAAAGATTTAACACACCTAAGGGTTCTTACAGACGAGCGGCACGTTGCCAACGGCAGATAAACTGCAGCCGTCGCCACCTGTCGACGGCTGCCGTCGACGCTTGCAGTTGTGGCGTCGGCGGCTGCTGCCGGCGCGTCTACGGCAGTTGTCTATAAGAACCCTACTACACTACAACAGTCCATAACGTCCACTGCTGGACATAAGCCTCTCCCATTGCATGATGGGAGGAAAGAAGAGAGAAGTGAGAATAAGAACCATAAGTAGTTTCTAAATTCACTGCCTCATTGGTCTAGTAGTCGCTAGGGCGACTGCTGAGCATGAGGTCCTGGGTTCGATTCCCGGGTCGGGCTAAGTTCTTGGGTTTATCCACGAGGAATTTCTCAATAGCAGCCACGGAGTCTGGATTTGTGCCCGGTTGATGGCAATAATCTCGCCCCCTAATAAATGAGACTCAAACATAACTGGCGAAATGTGGGTGGACTGTTAGCTACACCTTTGCTTGACCCTTCGAGGATTACAGGCGTGATGTTATGTTAAGTTCTATCCATACCCATGAAACCACCATACAAACAATGTTACTAACACTATTTTATAAGTTATTGTTACTAACAAAACATATATCTAAGTTATAAATGTTTATTACTAGCTGATGCCCACGGCTTCGCCCGCGTGCAAAAGTGATGATTATGCTAACAATACTAACTTAGTACCTAAGCACCATTGTTACTAATACTTAATACTAACAAAAATATGTAGTCGGAAATTTTAATCCATCTTATTAGTGTATTGTTTATGTATGAGTATCTAGAGACTCACCGACCCCACAGTCAAACCATTAAAACGGTTTTGTGGGGCTTAGTTTATAACTTTACTTACCATATTGATTAATAAATAAATAATAATAATAAACATTTTGTCACATCAAACTGTGTAATGAATGAAAGCCCCTGACTCACCGTTCAAAATGATTTTTTAAGAGACGTTGATAAATTGCTTGGAGATATTCTAAATATTTAAGGGCTAACGCTCTATGGCTATTGTTCTAATATAATAGAGGCCGCACAACGGTATTATAAAGCGGTAGCGTTATGAATTTACCCCTTATTAATGTGTGGTTGCATTGTCTTACGGTTTGGTCACGTCATACGATAATACACAAAACATTTTCTGTATTCAAGACTAGCTTATACCCGCAGCTTCGCGTCAAGTTCGATAATTGTCCCACGGGATCATACTACCGGAATAAAAAATATCATATGTGTTAATCCAGGTTATAAACTATCTGTGTGCTAAATTTCATCCAAATCCGTTCAGTAGTTTTTGTGTGAAAGAGTAACAAACATACACACATGCTGACATACACACGTACAAACTTTCGCCTGTATAATATTGGACTGATAGTAATGTGGCTGAATTCTGAACTTATTTATGCTTTTAGCAATCAAGAGTTTCTTTAGGTATCGAGATAGCACAAAGTTAAAAAATCAAGTATTTTTTGAAAAAATATTAAAATAATAATATTTATAATTATTATTCTGCAACTATGGATACTTTTATTAGTATTACTAGTGGCACGTCCCAGCTTCGCACGGGTGCCTATGTTACTCAAAGATAATGTAGAATGATATTTAATAAATAAAAAAAAAAAAAAAAAAAAAAATAATAATAATAATAATAATAAATAAATATCGCTGGACATGAACACACAGCGCCATCTAGTACCACATTAAGCAACGAGGCCTATGTCGTGGACACCAGATAGTTGATATACTACATAGATACTTTTTGTTTGTAAATACAAATATAATTTATGAAAAAGATTTTTTTAAATCGGTCCCGTAGTTTTTGAATTTATTCGTACATACAAATCTTTCCTCTTTATACGAGTAAATATTAGTATAGATTGTACTGTCCCCGGTCTTATTTTAACGTACGGGACGTTAAAATAAGACTGAATGATATAAGAACATGTATATGGAAGAAATCAAACCAACGATCTATTCATGATCAATTCGACATCTTACACTTTCGAGCTGTATCTTGTTGTCAAATGTTGTTTTATGATTATTGTGAAATAAAACATTCCTTGTTGCATTTAGGTTCTATAAATAAAATAATTTAAGTTCAGCTTTTTGTACCGTAAACTATTCCTACTGTACAACCTGTAGATAATATTATCAATATTATAGCTGTGTGGTATCCGGCAGAGTAGAATAGAACCAACCCATTACACTCACGGGTGTCGTATAAGGCGACTAATGTCTGAGGCAGAACACCTTGCGCCTCCGTAGACCAGAGTATGGGCAGCAGCGTTTTCTGTTAGTCTTTCATCACTGCGATCTCCAATCCGCCTGCCAAGCGTGGAGATTACGGCAAATTCCTCCCATCATGGGAGAGGCTTATGTCCAGCAGCGGACGTTATGGGCTGTTGTTGATGTAGTAGTATGTCGAGTCTAATTAATAGCATTTTAAATGAAAGTCAAAATATATGCTACTTTTAAATTCCCGTGACGCATACATTTAAACAACGTGAACGCACTACTTCCGTGATTTATAGGCACGAGCCAGTGTTGTCGTGTTATGAAAATATTTAATTATTACACAGCGCGGTGTTGCCAGACTAAAGGTGACGATTACCCACACGGTAACTTTAATAAGAGTAGGGTATAGCGTCAAAAAAACCTTTGGGTTGTTGTTTGAGATTTTGTATGAGGATTATTTGGCATTTAGTTCTATGGACCGAGTAACCCGATTAATACAGAACCAGCTGAAGTCTGCGGCTTCCCTCGCGTTAAGGTCGATAATTTTCCCACAGGACCTTTTAAACATACCATATGATACTCGAGAATAATGTAGCTTCCAATTAGTGAAAGAATTTTTGCAATAGCTCCTACATACGAACTAACACACGACCTTTTCATAATATTAGTTTAGAAAGAGAATGAGAGTTTTGTTGCGTGATCGAATCAGAAATGAAGACAGGCAAGAGAACCAAGGTTACCGACGTAGCGCGATGATTTGCATATATAGGTGGCAGTGGGCAGGGCACATTGCTCGCAGAACGGATGGCCGATGGGGCCGAAAAGTTCTGGAGTGGCGACCGCGAACCGGAAGACGTTACGTTGGAAGACCTCCCACTAGGTGGACCGATAACCTGGTGAAGGTTGCGGGAATCCGCTCGATGCGAGTTTCACGAGACCGGTCAATGTGGCGACACTTGGAGGAGGCCTATGTCCAGCAATGGTCGTCTTTTGGCTGAAATGATGATAAAGAGAAATACAATTAGTAGTTGTAAGTAGATCTTAAGTTCAATGGGTTCCAGGACGCAAGTAAAGGGGCTATGCTGTAAGACTGTAAGTGTTAAGGTCGAGTTTTTCAAATCAAGCTGCTACCCACTCTGGCAGATCAGCAGATGGTTAACAGTAGCCGAGGATGAAGACGAATGGCACGCCTCATGGGAGAAACCTATCTAAAGGGGCCGTCAGATATTGCATTTGCAGTTTTGTGCATTGCCACGATAATTATTGACAACCCATGGCATGGGAGAGCAGCGGTGGCCCAGTGGTGACGGCCTCAACTTACGAACAGTAAGTCGTGGGTTCAAACCCAGACAGGCCCATTACTTTGTGTAATTAATTTCATCACCACTGCTCTCAAAAACGGTGAAGGAAAACATCGTGAGGAAACCGGCATGTTCTAGAACCAAAAATTCGAAGACATGTAACATCTACCAATCCGCACTGGGCCCGCGTGGTGGATTATAGCTCATTCTCTCTCATAAAGAGGAGGCCGTGTCCCAGCAGTGGGAACATTATAGGCTGATTATGCTTACGCATGGTATAACCAACTCATAAAGTTCCCACTGTTGTTAAGGGCGTCGCCATAATACACGGGATGTCTTCGATTTTTTTTTGTTTCAGAGCATCTCCAAAGTACATTTTCTGAAAAAAAGTAAGTATTAAAAAAATTTTTTTTGCTTATTCTATTCCAAATAGGCTTGCGTTTGGCCGCAACTCGCCTGATGTGAAGCTATGATGCAGCCTAGGATGGAGCACGCTTGTATAAAAGAAACCGAGTCACTTGAACTTTGAAGATATCTAGATTAATATCTATTTGACCACTAGTCTTTTAAAACAGTAATATCTGCTACGCTAATCAACAGAAAATTTTGAGCTATTAAATTCTCTTCTTTTTTAATGAAACTTCAATTTATTGGAGACCTAATTTTTTGGATAAACGATCGGGCCAATGCATTGTGTTGGCTGCTAACAATTCGACTGAGAAATTACCGCAGACCAGCCAAATGTTTAATTGACTGGAAGTTTAAGTATTGGAGTGGCATGGAGTCGAAAAACATTAAATATTAATACTAGCAATCGTCATTTGTAGATTTTTGACAGTCGTGACAGGTAGTCAGTGACACGAAAGTCTGACAACCAGTCTTACCAAGGTCTTCTTATATTATCGTATTACCCAGTACTAACTGGGTTGTGGAGGTCAGATAGGCACTCGCTCCATGTAAAATACTGGTATTCTTCTGCATGTAAGACTGGAAGCCGACCCCAACATAGTTGTAAAATGGCTAGGCAGATCATAATTGTGACGATGAGACGATTTTTTTAACAATTGCTGGAAAATAAGTAAAAAATTGAATTGAATGCTACAATTCGTCGCAGATTAAGGAGCTCTTTCTACTAAAACAATTAACGCAATTTGCCCGGCGTTTTTTCTAAATAATATGAAAAAAAACACAGGGTGTGTTATTGTTCATATTATTATTTTATATTATAAACCCACACTACCCACACATAGCTCTAAGGTAAAGTCATAAGAAAAAATCAAAACAAAAATTTGAAAACAATAATCAGGCATTTTATATTATAAACATCAGTGTCGTTGTGTCGCAGTCAAGTATTCATCCAAAGAACGGTAGTGGAGGCGGTGGTGGACCAAATCCTGGGCCAAAACCAGGACCAAATCCTGGTCCAAAGCCAGGACCAAAGCCAGGACCAAAGCCTGGTCCATAGCCCCCAAATCCAGGCCGGTACCACGGAGGTGGACCCCACCAGAAGTGATGGCTCTCAATGATCTGAAATGATAAAAAATAAGGCTTATTTATTTTCAATTTAAAACATGTAAAGGCAATACTAAAAATAAAATGGTGGAATCATTTTTTGGTAGGGAAACAAAATGTCACTAGAACACCCATGTGAATTAGAACGACCACTAAGGCATTTGTACCAAATGTTTTCTAAATAACTTACTAGCCGGTTTCGGTAGGTTGCTATCTCTGTCTGTTTTACATTTTGCTTACTGAACGGTTAGAAACAAAACGTCACAGAAAAGCTTTCTTTGATTTTTCTATGAATCAAGTGACATGTGACTAGTGACACGGATAAGTTATTCTTTGCTTATAGAAACACCGATACGTACGGAAGAAGGCACATTAACCAACAGTTATACGTAAGTAAGTTATAGAAAACGGCCAAGTGGTTTTAGTTTTTAAACTTCAAAGTACAGACGCCAGCACATAAGTTAGTACAATCTCAAATTTGAAAGAAAAAAAAAGAAAAAAAAAATATTTGCCGCAAGCAATTTCTAACTTTATCGCTAAAGCATTAGGTTCAAGGTTGATTGGGAAAATTTGAAAGTTTCGGGCAGCTTGATAGCGTCTGTACCTTAGCAATAGTTTCGATAAGTCGAAATCTATTTTAAAAATGATAAGGGCCTAAACAAAAGTGACAAAAGTGCTCTCAGACCATATAATACCAATAACAACAACAACAACACAAAACAACAACAACAATAACAACAATATATAACAACAAAAATAACAATATATACTAACAATTATTATAAAGAAGTATAGTTTGTGAGGACAACCTCACAAACTATACTTCTTTGAGGGTAATCTCTGGATTAGGTACAGAACCGATTTGAAATTTTTATAATTCTGGTTAGTCCGTCAGTTTTTCATCATCATCATCATCATCAGCCTATAATGTTCCCACTGCTGGGACACGGCCTCCTCTCAATAAGAGGGAATGGGCTATAATCCACCACGTGGGCCCAGTGCGGATTGGTAGATGTCACATGTCTTCGAATTTTTGGTTCTAGGATATGCCGGATTCCTCACGATGTTTTCCTTCACCGTTTTGAGAGTAGTGGTGATGAAATAAATTACACAAAGTAATGCGCCTGTCTGGGTTCGAACCCACGACCTACTGTTCGTAAGTCGGGGCCGCCACCACTGGGCCACCGCTGCTCTCCCGTTAAATTTTTAGATTACCGAAAAATATTGGACACATAATAGCTCGTGGCTAAATAATAACAGCCGCTCGGGTCGATCGTTAGGTTAAGCCGTGCTTGCCTAGGTTGGTCTGTGGATGGATTACCACCCATTACATACCGAGTTTCCTCCGTGCCTCGGAAAGCACGTTAAGCCGTTGGTCCCGGCTGTCATTTATAGATCTTTGACAGTCGTTAGGTAGTCAGAGGCCCAAAAAGTCTGACAACCAGTCTTACTAAGGGGTATCGTATTACCCGGTACTAACTGGGTTGTGGAGGTCAGATAGGCAGTCGCTCCATCTAAAACACTGGTATTCAGCTGCATCCGGTTAGACTGGAAGCCGACCCCAACATAGTTAGGAAAAGGCTAGGCAGATGATGATATCTGACGGACTAATTAGATTTTTAAGTCTCTACCCTATTCTTTTACAAATAGAAAGCCACGTTATTTTTGAGTGTCATAGACTACATTTATTACTAGAAAAAAATAAAATGTCCACCCGTGCGAAACCGGGATGGGCCGCTACTAAATTAAAAAATGTATTAACGCACCTGAGTCAAAGCGAAAATCACAAATAAAACTAACAAAAGTCTTGTTATAAAACACATTTTGACAACACACCACTTTTGTTCTTCACTTCAAAATAAAGATTTCACAATAACACGAAAATGCACTGATATATACTTAGGAAATCCAAATTTTATTTTGCCATTACTCTAAAAATCTGTAGTTTTTATTCCAAAATTTTTAAAGTTCAAATTGCAATAACTGTCATGTCTAAACTGTTATCCAAACTATGATTTTTGAACTAAGCAGGTATTTGAGTTAGCATATAAGTGAGAAATGGTATATCTATATACGGAGATAGTTTTTTCCATGACCTTCTATGACAGAAATGTTATTCCCCCTTGCTAAAAATAAAACAATTATGGTGTACTAGCTTTTCCCTACGGCTTCACCCGCGTGGAGTTCGATTATTGTCCCACAGGATCATACTAACCTACCAGGATAAAAAGTATCCTATGTAGTAGTCCCAGTTATAAACTATCTGCGTGCCAAATTTCATTCATATCCGTTCAGCGGTTTAAGCGTGAAGGAGTAACAAACATACACACGAACACACATACAAACTTTCGCCTTTAGAATATTAGCGTGATTGTATAACCAATAAATTCACACATGTAACGAGGAATACCTTTGAATAGTACGGAAAACGTATGTGATCAAATTGACGCATTGGACTTCAAACTGGTAAATAACCAAGTATCCCGATTGTGACTACACTAATATATTATAGAAGTAAAAAGTAAGTTTAGATGGAGAAGGTAATAATATCCGCAACTGCTGATCCAATTAAAAGAAATCTTTCTTTGAGAGAAAGCTATGCTAATGCCGAGTGCCTTAGGATTTAATCTTTAAACACCTCTACGACCCCCGTACTATTCAATCCATCCATCAGCACAATGTTTTGAGTGCGTTACATTGAGTTCTACCACAAAACATGATTTATCACCCCAAAACAAAAAGTCGTTTCCCAGCAACATTTTTTTGCGTAAAGTTAGTTTTGATGTACATAATGCTCGGCTGACGACTTCGTGATGAGGTTGTTTACACCCTCTATTTCCAGACCATAGCAACTCCTGAAAGCCAGAACCAACAGTGGCGACCACCAGAAAAGCACCGAGACAATGAAGCTCGATGAAGTCCTAGAGAAACAATTTAACTGCATTGGATCCCGCAACGAAATGAATAATACAATTTCCACTAATTTCCTTATGATATGTTTAGTGTTAAAACGAAAACTCTACGCAAACTAAATCTCTCGCAGAAGCAAACAAATGTAGGGTAACATCAGGAGTAACCATTTGAAGAAAGCACCAGACACAGTTTGGGTAAAGCTGTCCCAGGAGGATATCCTGTACTCGTATATCAGTGAGCCAGAATACCCTGGGTACTAGATAGCCAGCTTTGTTACAAATCTCTCTGATTGCCTTATCTTCTCAGTGAAACATTGAATAGCAATCATTAACGTCTTATTTGAGTAGAAAAGATAAAATAAAGCCTTTGCTGAAAAACCGCTACCGCTGCTTCTGTGACGTTAATAAGTTTAGTCACGAGTAACCTCAAAGGGATTTCCGAAGATTTAGGATCTAGACCGATGAACATTTTACTGTTTCACGTGGACTAATGACCTGGTGAAGGACGTGAAAGTATGCTGGATGCGTGAAGGACACTTGGAACTTGGGAGAGATCTATTGTCCAGCAGGTAGCAGAGGACGTCATTCAGCTGAATGATGCAATGTCGGTCGTTACCATTAAGTACAGCTGTGAGTAGGTTACCGTAGTTTTAATACACACATCAAAAGTATCTAGGGATCAACATATATTTTTGCAATAACTTTTCTCCTGATTGATATTAATTAAAATTTTCTTTAAGGATTCATCAAATAAAGTGTTTTCGTTTGTCACAGTAACGATAAACCAAGTCACCTTTGCATTAATAAAGAAATTTGCCATTTTCCTAATAAAGGGATTTTTGACATTTGAACCACTAACATTAAAGTTCGAAAAAAAGACTGAAATAACAGTTTTCTTTAAAATTTTATTGGGTAACTTAAACAATTAATAATCCGTGTTTCTACCGCGAACACTAACAACACAAGAACATCGGTTTGGCATACTCAAAATGAGTTCATCCAAATCACGCTGTGGAATGGCCGCCCATGTTCGTTGCAACAACAAAAAAAGGTCTTCTTGCGACTGGATACCCTCCATATTCGGCAGAGCTCTTCTCTGTAGCATATCCCATGCATGCTCAATCGGGTTCAAGTCTGGCGACTGAGCAGGCCAGGGCAGGACATTGATGTTAGCTGCGGCGAGAGTCTGTCTTACAACTCTTGCGGTGTGCGGTCGTGCATTATCATGCATTAACTGAAATAAGGGACCGATTTGCACTTGTAGAGGAACGATGACGTCTGATACAATCGTCTCAGCATAAATTTGAGCGTTGAGGTTGCCTCTGATCCAAATCAACTCAGTTCTTCCGCCGATCCAAATACCCGCCCATACCATGATGGTTCCACCACTATAAGGATGGACTTCCTGGCAGGATTTTAATCGCTGTTGGCGTCCAGGGGTTCTCCAGTGTCGTATACGTCTTGTATCCGGTCTCATACCAAAACGAGACTCATCAGAAAAGCACACGAAACGCCATTGTTCTTCTGCCCAATTTCTGTGTTCAAGAGCCCATTGATATCGAATCCTACGATTGTGCATTGCTATAGGTGGTACCCGTAGCGGTCTTCGGGAATGAAGGTTCACTTCATGCAAGCGGTTTCTGACTGTTTGGTCGCTAATTAAGTTCCCTGAAGAGTGATGAAGCCTCACGGCTAACATCATGGCGGTTATTGTTGGAGCTCTTCGAGTTAAGATTTGAATGTATCGGTCTTGTCTCCGTGTGGTGCAGCGATACCGTCCTCCATGGCGCTCAGCCACGGTACCAGTGCTTCGGTAACGTGTCCAAAGTCGACTGATAACACTCTGACTTGTATTCAGAGCTAAAGCTACAGTACGTTGCCGGGAACCAGCTTCTATCATTCCCACGGCTCTGAGCATTTCTTCCCTGCTTAAATGACGTCGCCGCTCCATAATAACGTTGGTTTTAATCAGTAGTAGGGAAACAGTAGCACTAATAATGTCTTCAATGCGTTGTATGTTTTTATAGGGAAAATATTGACAGCTTATTTTCATCTTTTACTCGAATTTGATTGAGAGTTCCTGATTCAAATTATGAAATGCACCAAAAAGGATCCATATAAATTTATAAAATCATAAATTTATTACAAAGCCACATCTCAATCTCAAGAAATCCGCATAAAAATGCTTGATCCCTAGACATTTTTGATGTGTGTAGATTAATCACCCTTTTAGGGCTAACACTGGTTTCCGAAATAACATCTCATCTGCTCTAGCCTTTTCCCAACTATGTTTGGGACTGTTTCCAGTCTAACCGGATGCAGCTGAATACCAGTATTTAACATGGAGCGACTGCTTATCTGACCTCTACAACCCATTTAGTACTAGGTAATACGATACCCGTTGGTAAGATTGGTTGTCAGACTTTTTGGGCCACTACCTGTAATGACTGTCAAAGATTTACAAATGATAGTCTCAACGAATGGTTTTTGAAATAACAATTAACAAATAATTAAATACCAAATACTACTTCTATCAAATCAAACTTCAATTTATTCATTGTCAGAATGTCAGACGAAGTACAGCCAGAACGAAGCCAAGAAGCATGATATTTTGCTAAGTTTTCAACGAAGGTGACCTAGAAAGGATTTTTAAAAATTCATCCCCCAAATTCAAAGTCAAGATTGATGAGATGCTTTCTGAGAAATTGTTATCAAAATCATTTAAGTGACTTTATTGATTGACTACCGGTTGTTATTTCATCTAATTAATCACAACAGTAGTTAAAACATTTGTGTGTTGAAAAAGAAACAATTCCGAATTTTCAATAAAAATATTCTTGCTCATAACAACGACTCTACCCCACTCTTCTCCGAATCCAAACAAATCCAAATAAATATAAATAATTAATAATATTTTATTGGACTATCACCACCCACAAATGTGGGTAGTCAGACATATTGGTTAACCCATCCATCAGTGTCCACCCTTTTGGAAAGGGGTGGATTGAAAATGTTTTGCTCAAATTTTTAGGCGGGTTGGAAATTTATATCTTTTTCGTTTTTTGTCAAATTATATGATAAATATTAAAAGTAAAAGAAATATTAGTAATAGGGGGGGGAGGGGGCGGGTTCCAGGTTCGAATCTCGGTAGAAGCAGATGTTTGTATGACGAGCATGGACATTTGTTTCCAAGTCATGGATGTTTATAATTATGCATAATAAGTATGTATTTACAAACAAAAAGTATCTAAAAAGTATCTTAACTATCTGGTGTCTACGACACAAGCCTCGTTGCTTAGTGTGGCACTAGATGGCGCTGTGTGTTGTCTTTTTTGTTGTTTAAGTTCAGCGATATCTTCGTCAACTGCGAACCGATTTTAATTTTTTTTTTTGTTTCAAAGAATATAATTGGGCGGTGTTACCGTTTAAATTTGGTGAAGATCTGATGGTGGTCTCCGGAGATATACAAAGGAACTCTAAAATAATAGACAGAAAAACTGTCGTGATTGCTGCAATCGCTTGTATGTTTACTGTTTACACAACATCATAACAAAACATCACGCCTGTATGCTCTGAGGCGGTACGCAGATGTGTATAGTACACCCAGACTTCGACAGTTAGGTAGGTATGTGTTCCATTTTATTGGGGATAAGCCTATTACCATAAAATGTATTGTTGACAATATAAAATAAATGCAAAGCAAATATTTGTACAGGCTAAGGATATTTACAACTAAAAAATTTGCAAAAAAATAAACCGACTTCAAAAACACAAAAAAGGTACAGAAGTCGGTGGCAAAAAAACTGCAGGCCTAGCCAAGTTACAAACGTTTCGTATCGATTCTCTTTCTACAATCGCAAACGCCTGCCGAGGCGATTGTAGAAAGCGCTAAATTGGTAGCCAAGTTGACACGACTGAGTCGATCGCTCGTTCTCTGTCTGTAGAAAAAACCTACACTTTAGTCTATGGTGAGCGTTCCTACCAAAGAGTTTAGCGATCAACATTGTAGAAACGATAACATTCTATTCTATCATTTTGAACGATGTAAACTTGTCTACGAATTTTCTATTCGTTTGTGTTGATCACGTGATTTAACGTTGAGATGATGTCATTCCCATTCATTTGAATAGTTTTCTACTAGCGTTAACGATTGTAGATTGTCAACTTGGCTAGGCGATTCAGCACCTGAATCGAACAAACAAAGTCACAGGTGGATATTACATGACTAGTCTTCAAGTTTCTGATTCTAGGTCATGACGGTGACCTTGGCAAGACTGAGAGGTGAGATTGCCAGGATTCTGACTACTAAAAACTAATCGTATACATCAACTTGTTTTTAAAATGGAAACGCCAGCG
This sequence comes from Xestia sexstrigata, assembly GCA_941918905.2. Classification (NCBI taxonomy): domain Eukaryota; kingdom Metazoa; phylum Arthropoda; class Insecta; order Lepidoptera; family Noctuidae; genus Xestia; species Xestia sexstrigata. The sequence goes on from OW799229.2 coordinate 6,651,251, forward strand.
TAACCAGCGAAATTCATATTATCTTAGGTTTTTTACAATTTGCAAGCCAGTAAGTTCATGCACTCGGAGATTTGTATTGATGATTTTAATGATTAAAACTCTGTAAAACCATATATTTGGGGTCGTCGCGAATCATCTACTACATAATATAAAAATCTCGTGTCAGTGTTTGTTATCGAATTCCTCCAAAATGGCTTGACCGATTTTTATGAAGTTTTTTGTGTATATTTAGTAGGTCTGAGAATATGTCGTAGGCAATTTTTTACACACACACATACACATCAAAATTTCCACGCCAACTAATTTACAGGCAACAGCTAGTAGGTATTTAATAAATAATTATAAAACCCGCCAATGACCAGCGAAAAAAAAAAAAAAGTTAGAAAATTTGAATTTCGCGGGCTACCTTATAGCTTTAAAATTAACCAAAATCGGTTAAAATCACACCAAACCCATTGTTTTCAACAACATACCCTTTGTAATACACCACCAGACCACTTATTACCGAAAAAGGTACAAAAAAAAACAATTTTAAGTACACTCACCCCCAAAATGCGTGGCCTGAGCATATTAACATGCCCCCTCTAACTACTGGTAATTGACCTACATAGAAAACATAGCTAGGCAACACGCAAAAATTAACCAACTTTAACTGACCTGCCTTTGAAAAGAATATTTGGAGTGATAGAGTTCTCGTTAGGTAATGTAGCTGGTTTTGAATTTACCGATTTAAATAAAAAGGAGTTATGTTGTGTCGCTTTCTTGTGTTATGTTTTATTAATTTAAGGGTTTTTTTTTCTTTTATTCATAAAATAAAGGTATTATTAGGTGGGTATTTCTAGCTTCATTTTCTGAAAATAATTTCGTAAATTAAACTGTCGTGCCCGCAAAGCAAAATCTGAAGAAGATTTGGTAAATCTCGTATGATATGACCACAAAAAAAAAAACAGTTTTTTCAATGGAGATGGCTTGCCTAGAAATAACCTATTCACTCGACTTGAAGACTAGAGGAAGACAAAAATGTTATTGGACTAGTACTTCGACCGCGACTTCGTCCGCGAAAATTGTGATAGCTCGGCTAATTTCCATGATATAAATATAATTTCTAGCTTATATTACTTCCTGATAATTTAACTTCCTATTGGTAAAAAATGTTAAAATCGGTCCAGTAGTTTTAGAGCTTATTCCGTACAAACAAACAAACAAAAAAAATCTTTACTCTTTGTAATTTTAGTAAAGATAGATTAACACAAGCTACTAAAAAGTTTATGATTGTCAATCCTGTAAAAAATCGTTACGCATGGAAATTTTAAACGCTTTGTAAAAACATGGCTTCTCCTCCAGGGTAATAGCTCTAAGTCAGCACAGACTTCTATTATTAAATGTTATGCAAATTCTTTAGTTTTAACAAACTTACGCCCGCGGCTTCGCCCGTGTTGAGTTCGATAATTGTCCCACGACATCATACTACTGGGGTAAAAAGTATGTCTATATATGTTATTCCAGGTTATAAACAATCTGTGTGCTAAATTTTACCCAAATCTGTTCAGAAGTTTTTGCGTGAAAGAGTAACAAACATACATACAGACTTTCGCCTTTATAATATTTTTAGCAGAGAGCAGTGGTGGCCCAGTGGTGGCGGCCCCGACTTACGAACAGTAAGTCGTGGGTTCGAACCCAGACAGGCGCATTACTTTGTGTAATTTATTTCATCACCACTGCTCTCAAAACGGTAAAGGAAAACATCGTGAAGAAACCGGCATGTCCTAGAACCAAAAATTCAAAGACATGTGACAGCTACCAATCCGCACTGGGCCCGCGTGGTGGATTATAGCCCATTCCCGCTCATTGAGAGGAGGCCGTGTCCCAGCAGTGGGAACATTATAGGCTGATGATGATGATGATGATGAATATTTTTAGAGTGATAGTGTTATAACATGTCATTATTAATGTCATGGATTACCGCAAAGTAACGCCTAATTCTATAGTTTAGACTTATGTTACTTCATAATATAAAGGGTGTAAAACACCTCTTAACGAAGCCGAAAGCAACTTGTTCTCCTCGTCTTTGCGATAATTTTTTTGTTCTACAACATACCTGGGAACCTTCTAGTTACGGAGATATTGGGGTTCAAAGTTCCAACTTTTTGACAAGTTTTTTTTTAATACAACATTTTAATGTAAGATTTTTACTTTAAACATCTCCACGACCCCTGTACTATTCAATCCATCCATCAGCACAATATTTTGAGTGCGTTACATTGAGTTCCATCACAAAACATGATTTTACACCCCAAAAAAAAAGTCGTTTCCCAGCAATAATTTTAGCGTAAAGTAACTTAGTTTGATGTACAGAATGCTTGGTTGACGGCTTCGTGATGAGGTCTTTTACACCCTGTATATGTCTACAATACACCAGGCACAACAATCAATACAATCCCTCGTTTATGTTTCAGCTAAAAACATTTGCTTGCCAAAAATGTTCCCAAGTTTATTTCATAGGTAGCGAACAGGCACTTTTACTCCCAAACTTTCTAAGATTGATCATGATGGACTAGCGTTTCCTCTTATTAAAATCCTTGTCGATATATTGTTGGTAGGGGTCCCTACAGTTGAGGAGCTCGTGGCTAAATAATAACAGCCGCTCGGGTCGATCTTTAGGCTAAGTCGTACTTACCTAGGTTGGTCTTGGTTCGATGGGTGACCACCCATAACATACCGAGTTTCCTCCGGTAAGCATGTTAAGCAGTTGGTCCCGGCTGTCATTTGTAGATCTTTGACAGTCGTTACAAGTAGACAGTGGCCAAAAAGTCTGACAACCAGTCTTAGCAAGGGGTATTGATTTAACCAGTACTAACTGGGTTGTGGAGATCAGATAGGCAGTCGCTCCATGTAAAATACTGGTATTCAGCTGCATCTGGTTAGACTGGAAGCCGACTCCAACACAGTTGGGAAAAGGCTAGAGCAGATGAGATGTTAATTCGGAAACCAGTGTTAGCCCTAAAAGGGTCTAACTGGATGCAGCTGAAGCATCCAGTTAAACTGGAAGCCGACCCCAACATAGTTGGGAGCAGATGATGAGTCGGGGAATAAATAAAAGGTGTGTAGATAATCCGTGTAGTTAATGAAAGTATTTTGGAAGTATGAAGAACATGGTCATCAGAAATTTCTCAGTACCTAGCAGCCACGGAGTCTGTAATTGTGCCCGGTTGATGGTAATAGGCTCACCCCCTATTAGATGTGGGCCTTAAACATAACTAGCGAAATGTAGTATTAGGTTACCTCTGCCTAACCATTCGGGGATTACAGGCGTGATGTTACTATTATGTAGGTATGTGCTGACGAAAATATAAGCTGCGTCTTATTGGACAAGAAAGGTACTGACAGTCTATTTTATTTATTTTATTGGCATAATTTTTGTTAACGTCGACTTCTTATTTTGCAATATTAAAAAATATTGCCAAAGATTTTTTCTTAAATACAAATTCAAGGTAGCAATTTGGTGAAACGAACGTTTATGTTGGGGCCACAAAACGAACGACGGCGGTACGCTTTCCGTTACATCGACTTTCTCAACTCGAACAAACGTTGTTCATGCAAATTGTTTAGAAAAGACAACAATATATTTAGAAATTGACTTCAGTTGCAGGTTTTTTGGGCTACATAATTTAAAAGCACCATTTAATCAAGGTTTTCCTGGTTCTTTTTTATATGTTTTGCTTCTCACACTAAATGTCAACTACATTCGACCACCATTGCTTTGCAATGCTGCATTTTCGGTAACAGGCTCCTGGAATAAAGATTTCCAAACGTTATCTGTAGCAATTTTAATGTAATAAAATATTTATTTAATATTTTGACTTTGCCCAGCAGTGGGAGAGAATAGGTTAATTAAAAAATATATTATTATATTTAGAACAAAGAGATAAGTACATGGGATAAGGGTAGAAGAATGCCCGGGGTTGCGGGACTGTTCGAAAGAGATACCGTGGCACCGGAACACAAAGGGCGATGAAGGAACATGGATGGGTTTTAGTCAGTAAAAGTCTGAAACTCCCTCCTGCTCCGCCCAGAGCGGGAGGAGTCATTTGATGATTTTCCATCCGAAAAAAAAAGGGTAGAAGAATGATGTACAAAATGTTGTACCCTATTAATTTTAAATTCTTTCTACATTTCAAAAATCCGCTTTCTTACCGGCTCGACCATAAGTTATATTAATCCTTGTTTACAACTTGCCGTGTCAAATTATTTCAACCAGAATCTTGTCCTCTAAACGAAATAAAAACCTACGCTCACGCCTTGTATCATGACTTAAATATCTCTTAAAGTGTGAAGGTTTTATTAAAGAACCTAATTATTTAGCCTGCATGGTTGCCTAGTGGCCTGCGTGGCAGCCACTCAGATTAATCTTCAGGTTAAGCTGCGCTTACCTAGGTTGGTCTGTGGCTGGGTGACCACCCATTACATACCGAGTTTCCTCCGTGCCTCAAAAAGCACGTTAGCCGTTGGTCCCGGCTGTCAATTGTAGATCTTTGGAAAGAATTAGGGGAGGCCTTTGTCCAACAGTGGGACAGTACTGGGTATCAAAAAAAAAGCACATCAAAATCAAAGCATTTATTTCAAGTAGACCAGTTACAGGCACTTTTGAATTGTCGAAACAAAGATGAAAATTAAATGTAGCTACAATCCCAGTCACAAGACATACAAACTGTGAAAGTACTGTAGTTGCCCATTCCCTAGCGTAGAACTCTATGGAGAAGAACGGGCAAGAAACGCCATCAGGCCAGACTTCTAATGCTTAGCTTTGGGGTGATATAATGCTATCATCATTAACCATACTTAAAGCTCAGAAGCCTAGCCTTGACACCCATCCATAATAACAATCCTGTCAGTAAAGACTGATGAAAATCCGCTTACCGTACAAATAACGTTATTTATATAAATCTATTGAATAATTTGCCTATAACTCCGCGCGTCTGTTTGTGAGTTTGTCATACTTTGAATAATTTAATGAATTTATTATTATTGCCTATGCCTGTTAATTGTGTTGTGATGGAGAGCTTTCCGATATTTTTAGGGATCCTTAAGGAACGTTGGATGTATATATTATGTACAGACAGTATCATTGTAATAAAGGGTATTTTAATAGGCATGACGACAGTATCAGAAAATTGCAAATCTATTTAGTCTGTTAGTTAGAGTATTGGAAATAAATGGACACGTATTTTTTGTTTCTGTAAATCAATGAAAATTGACAAAGATAAAACGCATCATAACTTGGGAGTGGGGGCTCGTGACGTCAGAACTAGTTAAAAATTATACCTAGGCGTGACGTATTGAGAATTTTAAAATCGTCATATCTTCGTCAATTTTGGTTTACGTAACAAAAGAAAAAACACGGGTCAAATGTTTTTTGATAATCTAACTGACGGACTAATTAGTTTTTTTTTTGTCATCTCGCCTAATTAAAAGAATAATGTATTCTTTTAATTACAGGCTGAAAAGATAGCAGTCTGAATTACTGAGGGTCATCATCGGTATACAGATAAATATCAGTGATGGCCTAGTGGTGTGACCGTCAGACTGCTAAGTCATAGGTCTCGAGTTCGAACCCAAGACCTCTGTTTTTTCGGATTTATGTGCGTATTGTATTTATCACCTGCTTCTGTGAAGGAAAACATCGTGAGGAAACCAGCATGTCGGAGAGATATTCATTGATTTCTTTACGGCATATAAAGCCAAGTCGGAGGCCCTTTGTCGGCAGAAAAACTCTGACACCAAGCTAAGCACTAATCATGTCAGAGTTTTTATCGTGATAAAGAAGAAGATCAGCCTACAGCAGTTATTTGCTGGATAAAGGTATCTCCGTTCGCACGCCAGTCTACTCTGGTGAATCTGATCTTCGGCAAATGTCATCAAACTGCTACCTTGCGAAGATCATGGTTCCACCTAGCCTGAGGGCATCCCGTTTGCGGTCTCCAATCAATAACACGTTTACCCCAAAGGTCATCGGTTCCACGGCTAATATGGCAGGCCTAATATTACTAGTAATCCTGCAAAGATCTCGTCGTAGTCTGAAGGTATAGAAACTGTAAAAAATAAGCTCACTTAGAAGTTAGAACGGATTTCTGAAAACCAAACCCAATCAAAACGAGGATTGTGTTAAAAATAATTCTAATTTCTTACTAAATGTCTATTTACATACATTTACATATTTTGTTATTTAAATATTTGATATGTTAAGTATACGGTATAAATTTTCATGATAGATTTTTGTAGTAAATGAGAAAAATCTGCAAAAACACTTTTACGAAAATCGAAATAAACAGAAAGAGTAAATGTCAAAATAATGAGGTTGTCTGTCAACCACTAAAAGGCGGATTGACCACGTTCCATGCCACGTTGATTGTTTAAACCATAGCTACGCGATTTTAGTGTAAACCTTTAAAAATAGCATTAAAAAAGCACAGTTTAAACATATTTATTTTTATATTTTATTCTACATATTTCTATTTTATTTAAAACAGATATTATTACCACTGGGGACCGTACTCTTTACGTTTACAAAAACGTAAAAAACTGCCCTATTCATGTAAGTATTTTCTGTCAAATGACATTGACCATAACAGGAATAATTTGACTCGCAGAAAAATATCATAACAAAACTTATTTATTATGATTTTAAGATTCCGGTTTCGTTTCTATGTAATCTTTCGTTTATTACTATAATAAAATGGTTACTTGTTTTTTGGTGTATTATGAATCATATTTATGCAACATCGAAGAGGGCCTAAAAAAAACTGTTTCCAAGTATGACACCTACCATCTGCTTGTCTCTGCATCACCCAAAGGTTGACTGGTAGAAAATGCCATAACTGCCGGTTTTTTGATCCGTAGTAAACTCAACTAATGGTTAAAAATAGCAACAAATGGTTAAAGATTGGCAAAATGTGTTTCTTGATCAATTGTTGGCTTAACCAATGGTCAAATAACTAACTATAGTTTAAAAAATTAACCACCCAAAGTTGGAGAGTTAAACAATATGGCGGATGGTTAATTCAAACACAACAGCTGTTTTGTACGTACCTATTACAAGTTTTGTTGTTGTCAACGTCGTATTTCTCATCATGAATTTAAACATAGTTAAATATTATGATATAATGTCGGAAAGTTCATCAGACGATGATATTTATATAGAGTACGTGTTAATGAGAAGGGGGAAATTTTTTAGAACACGTACGTAACCCACCCTTGGACACCTGGGATAGTGTAGACTTTTGCCAACGGTTTCGGTTATCAAAAGAAACAGTCATTTGGTTAGTCGGTGAAATTGGAACCTTTCTAAAAACTCCCACCACAAGGTAGATTAAATTAGGTAATGCACCTATTTAAAGTTTCATTGATTGTATTTAATTCGCAAACCCATCTTCACAACAACCTAACCTCAAATAATTATTTCTTGCGTTTTAGGAATCAAGCTATAACACCTCATGAGCAAATATTGCTTGCATTAAAGAAAATTTAATTTAATTTCATTCCTTTTATGAAGACAGAAGATGCTTGGCAGTTACGGCACAAATTCAAGAACAATTCAATAAATAATACGGAGTGAAAAATATAACTTGTTCTGATACTGTTTGATTTTTAGCGCAGTCTGAGTTTTGACATTTAAACTGTCAAATAAGACGTATTGTTGTCACATAGAAAAACGTTACCCCCAAAAAACCATAGCTATTTTAAGGAAAAAAAATCTCATTACACTGGCAATATAATAACCAATGGTCAAGGTTGACTATAGTTAAACTAGACATCGAAAAACGTAATAGCATTTTAACCATTAGTTGACTAGTTGACTATGGTTAATCTAACAAATTGTTATACGGTGTTTGACTACGGATCAAAAAACCGGCCCACTGTCAAATAAGACGTTTCTTTTGGTTTCATTCAATCATTAAGAGTAGTGTTGTCACATAGAAAAACGTTACCCCCAAAAAACCATAGCTATTTTAAGGAAAAAAAATCTCATTACACTGGCAATTTAATAACAATGGTCAAGGTTGACTATAGTTAAACTAGACATTGAAAAACGCAATGGCCCTTTAACCATTAGTTGACTAGTTGACTATGGTTAATCTAACAAATTGTTATACGGTGTTTGACTACGGATAAAAAAAACGACCCCAAGGATGATGTTTGTAAAAGAAATTAAGACCGCCTCTGTACTTTGTGCTTAAAGTGTTAAATAAATAAATAAATACTTATTTGATACGGAACCACCAAAACATTAGTCTCTAAACCAATTAATTTATACATTTTGATCGGTAAAATTGAACTTCTATGATATAATTCTGTTCTGGCCGGACCGCCCAAAGAGTATAATAATAATAAGGGGACCGCCTGTTGAGCGTCGCCTAATAAAGCTAATTATGTTGATTCCTTTTCCGTTTACATACATTTTAGTTGTAAAATAGATTCTGTGTTTGTTAATGAAGTGATGGTCGTTCAAATAGTTTGGTGAGCTGATGAAATTATCTTGGGTTTTTTTGATATACATAATTATAATAATGAAAACAGAAACATGTAAGTCTATTGACTTTGAAGAAGTGATAGTAAAAGCAAGAATAATCGATCAATTGAATCGAGTTACCTGACATTACGAGGAGCTCGTGGCCAAATAATAACCGCCATTTCGGTTGATCTTAAGATTAAGCCGCGCTTGATTGATCTGTGGATGTGTGACAACCCATTACATACCTACCGAGGTTCCTCCGTGCCTCGGAAGGCATGTTAAACCGTTTGTCCCGGCTGTCATTTGTAGGTCTTTGACAGTCGTTACAGGTAGTCAGTGGTCTGAAAAGTCTGATAACCAGTCTTACCAAGGGGTATCGTATTACCCGGTACTAACTGGGTTGTGGAGGTGAGATAGGCAGTCGCTCCATGTAAAGCTGTATCCGGTTAGACTGGAAGCTGACCCCAACATAGTTGGGAAAAGGCTAGGCAGATGGTGATGATGTTTTTGTTGCATCATCCCTGGAGGGCGAGTAGTAAAGGCACAAATTCGAATTTCGGTATGTTTCTGAGAAATAACAGCAATGTGATTTCAATTGGCTTGCCCAATGGTTGATGATAATGTCATCAACATGATTGACCATTGGGCAAGCCATAAATTATATATATATATATATTAAGTCATAAATTAGTTTAAAAGTAGCTTATAGCTCGGGTCATAAGGCCTAAATTCCTGTTACGCTGACGTTCGGTCGCTAGAAAAACAGTAGCAAATACGCGCCGATGACGTCAGCGTCGCAGTATGGTATTATATAGAACACTCGCACTGTATACTCGTAAGCGCGACCGACATCAGCGCGACAGGAATTCAGGCTTAACACGTTTTTATGTGTACGCTTTACCTGTAACTAACTCGATACAAAAATCTCAGAACTTAAATTTCCCACTTCCCGGTTTTAGATTAAGCTGAAATTTTGCATGCATGTTTAGTTTGGATGACAATGCATGGTTATCTAAGTAATGTCAGTCTAAATCCAATATGGCGGACTCTCAAAAATGATGGACTAGTTATTTTTTATGCATTCCCATGATACGGGTATCGAATAAAAGGGTTTGCTCAGGAAAATACAAGAAAGCGTGTTTTTTTTTTAGTTTTTTGAAACAGTAATATTTATTTTTACCTACTAATACCGAGCCGAGGCGATGCAGGTACGAAGCTTCTGCCAAGTACACCGTACCATACCATGACCGTGCTATGGCTGTTTCAGACAGCGAGACTTGAGTTTCAAGGAATCCTGCAAGTTTTGTTGGATACTACCAACTAAAAAACCCGACTACCGAAAAATCACGCTCTAATTTTGGGTTAACAAGGTAAAATCGATCTATCGACTCCTCATATTATTTAAGTCGGTTAAAATGTAGCCTGTTACCCGGGCCATGATAACGAATCGATTGACACCTTATTCATCAAAATCGGATGAATAGTTTAGGCGCTACGGTGGAACATACATACATAGACTGCTAAAATCATAACCCTTCCTTTTGGCTTCGCCGTAGTCGGGTAAAAAGATACTTTCTGCCACAATATAACCGAAAGTAATGGAAAAGTAATAAAAAATCAATATACTTCGTATAACCGAAACATTATGGTATAAAGTAGTGTTCTGACAGACCACAGTGACTGATCGGCCAGGCTTTCGGTTATAAAACCAGTGCTCACCTCCTTTATTCATAGGGGTGGCTAAAATGGCGCTGTTTGAGACAAATTGTACAAAGTATAATGTTTTATTATTGAGTAGGTGTGTAATCTACTGGTTCTTCTTAGTGAGTTGACTAAAATAATAAATTCAGCTCTGTTTGGACGAGTATTAAACTAAATAAACTTCATTAAAATGTCACTTACAGGATATTTTCCGTGATTATTATTAATTTTGAGCTCCCGATTGAGATTTAATTCAAGTTTTTGTGATTTCAAGTTTAGTTATAAACCGTGAAAGCTTAAAACAGTTTTGAACTTCAATAAAGTACCTACTAATAATAATAGTCCTCTTGGCTGATTTTCAGCCACCAATCACCGTGGAAACTATTCACAGCGGAGACAAGCCGTTGATTCGGGAGATGTTATATAGTGTGCAAGTTTGTGCGCAATACCTGGTGCCCATTCTCTTTCCTTACTCTCATAGTCCGATAGGACGACCATCTGACACGACCGAAGAGATGTTTGGTGCAGGACCAACTGCTTAACGTGCTTTAAAACAAAGCACGGGTGTTTCACAACTTCAATGTGTAAAATCTGGAATGTTCCTGACAAATATCTTGGGGATATCACAGATAATAAAAACCCAACGGTTTCCCCTCTCAACAACACCTTGCTCGACCTGAATCGAACCTTATAGCAGTCGCGCTTGTGACTCAAGACCAACGGAGCAGTTACAAAACGCAGTCATTAGGTCTATTTGCATTTACCTTTACGCCATCCAGTTTACAGAACTGCGACGTATAAATGAATTCAAATAGACTGATTGGACCAGAATCTAGCAACGCAAACTCCGTTAGCTAATTAATTTATTGGGTCCTCACGCGTGTAACCCGTCTCAAGATGGATGACGTGTCATTAGCGGACACCGCGCGCAGCATATACACTGATGACCTGAGCTGACGACGTATCTCCAATTAGTATGTAGATTGTACTTGCAACGGCTATTAAAAAGGGTACAGTTTTAAAGGAGTGATACATGCAGGCCCTGCAGCCTATTTTATTTCATTTCAGCCGAAAGACAGGCTCGACAGCTGCTGTTTAAACAGGGTGACTTTTTTATCGCTTTCCAAAAAAAATGGGTTTAATAGGTAAACGGAGTAGAAGCAATTTATTATTTTTTTTTCGAAAAAAAAAAAAAAAAAATTCGAAATTAAAATTCTTTTTTTTTTTTCGAAATTTCTCTTTCTTTGTGTTAATATGAAAAGTTTACTTGAAATTTGCAGCGTTTTTTGCTGTGGAAAAAAAGAAAAAAAAACTAGGCATGCCATAAGCTTCTACTCCGTTCACATAATATACCATTTTTTTTGGAAAGGGTTAAAAAAGTCATCCCCTGTATATATGCCTATTTCCGTAGCAATCTCGTAATCAACTCGAAAAGGACACAGGTCTCCTTTTTGCCGGGTTGATAGGTGTCACGTATTTTTAATTTTTTGGTTCTAGAACTTGCCGGTTTCCGCATGATGTTTTGCTTCACCGTTTTGAGAGCGTAGTGATCATGTAAATAATTATCTGCCTAGCCTTTTCCCAAATAAGTTGAGGTCGGCTTCCAGTCTAACAGGATACAGCTGTATTTAACACGAATTGACTGCCTATCTGACCTCCACAATTCAGTTAGTACTGACCCCTTGGTAATACTGGTTGTCAGACTTTCGGGCCACTGACTACTTGTAACGACTACCAATGATCGACAATTGATAGCCGGAACCAACGGCTTAACGTGCTTTCTGAGGCACAGAGGAAACTCGGTGTGTAATGGGTGGTCACCCATCCGTGGACCAACCTAGGCAAGCGCGGCTTAACCTGAAGATCGGAGCCGTTACTCATATTCATCATCAATCATCAACATTCTACTGGATTCTACTCAATATTATCCAAGCCCACACAAAACGATTAAATCGTAAACGTCCTACATTGACGGCAGCGTCATTTTAACGGCCCAGCACTGTGAGTCACATGTAAATATTTACCGAAAGCGATGCCCCGCGCCAAATGTTACCGGCCACAGACCTAAGTGTGGTTAGAACTGACGTAAACTTGGTAAAATATAGAAGAAACGACGGTTTAAAAAACAAACTAATCAACCAAACAAACAATCAATCAAATATGAGTGATAAAAACGACGCTATAGCAGCATTAAGAATGAACGCAATATTATGTTGGATAGTGTACAGGTTACATCCGGAGTTATTTACTATACATACCTTGTGGAAACTAGAACAAATTTCCGTGCGATCCAGCGTTTTTGCCATACCTATTATTGAAATCAAATATAACAGCTCAGAACATAGGACCCATTAATGTTAATATTTATCCGTGGTGCTAGGCAACTGGGCCTATCCCAGTTGTAAACGTCCCTTTGTACCTATTGGCCTTGTTTCGTTCTGTCTCCTGCTGATATGGAGGGAAGTGAAAATTACGATTTTTTCCTACTCGCTATACTTTTCTGATTAATTTCGTTACGGGATCCAAGACAGGTAAATTGTTTCTCTGGGACTTCGGCGAGCTTCATTGTCTCGGCACTTTTCTGGTGATCGCCACTGTTGATTCTGGCGCACAGGAGTTACAGTGGTTTGGGAATAGTGTGGCGGGCTTGTCCTATATTAAAGAATACCAGCATTAACATTTTGATTGGCTGGGTACAAGTGCCAGTTCATTATTTCACACTGCTGAGGTAAAATTCGTAACATCATCACGTTGAGGATCGAGCCTGTCAATAAATACGTTAAAGTTTAATATGTCTGAAATCGCCAATCCGTCTTGAGCAAGCGTGGTGACCAATGCTCGTGCTTTCTCTGTATGAAGAGGTCTTCGCCCAGCTGTGGGACAGTAATAGACTGGTATTATAAGTTGTTAAGTAAGACATGTTTGCTTGAAATCGCAAAGGTGCTTGCTGTGATACTGTAACGAAATGCTACGCTTGCAAACCTGCTAGCTAAATCTTTTAGCGTCCAGCAGAATGTCCAAAGGCTTATATTGAATAAGAAAAAAAAAACTTATCGCAAGAAAATTTTCCCGTTTTGTCTTTTCTACACTCCGTGTCTACATTTCTAATCCAACTTTCACTCCGCAGGTTTCTGGAAGAAGTTTTTTATGAAATAAGCAGTACCGGTCAATGTGGCGACACTTGGGGGAGGCCTATGTCCAGCCAGTGGAGGTTTTTCGGCTGAAATGATGATGATGAAGCAATGGTGTCGATTCTGTTGTGCACAAACTAAACTTAATTTAGGCTATTGCTATCTTTTACTAAAAGGCAGTGTGAGAAAAGGACGGCTATAGCTATGAACTAAGTTAGAGATGTCAAGCTAGTTAATGCCTTGCGCTTCACTGTGTTTTTAGTCGACATGTTTTTACGTGCACCCTTCATTTGAATAGAAATATTAGTTCGACCTAATTTGACAGCTCTAAATTACGTCCGTCTCTTTCTCGTTTTATTAGAGAGAAAAAGATAGCAATAGCCTAAATTTAGTTTAGTTTGTGCACAACAGAATCGATACCACTGGTGTCGATTCTGTTGTGCACAACTAACCTGCAAAATCCAGAAAAATTCAATCAATCCATGGATATTTTACTAAGCTTACTCTTACTAAATAAAACTAATCCTACATTGTTTTGAAATACTTCAAAAATGTTCTTTTCTTTCTGTGGGTGTTATAAAACCACTAGATAGTAATCGTGCGGCGGCATCGTACACATTTATGACATACACTCACAGTCATAGTTTTGATAACATCATTACGCGAATTCCTTGTTTCCCTAGAAACGTTGACTTTTGATGGCATTTTTGTGATAATAATGACTCATCATCTGCCTTTTTTTTTTTTTTTTTCGGATGGGAAATCATCAAATGACTTCTCCCGCTCTGGGCGGAGCAGGAGGGAGTGTCAGACTTTTACTGACTAAAACCCATCCATGTTCCTTCATCGCCCTTTGTGTTCCGGGGCCACGGTATCTCTTTCGAATAGTCCCGCAACCCCGGCAGGCATCGGTCCTTTCGGACCCCTTCCTTTTTGCTGACTCTCTTTGAGGCGCGCGTGGAACACGAACGCGCCGTCGACACGGCCTGTCGTCATGAGACGGACGGACGACGAGCTAGCCCATAGCCCACCGTCCACAGGCCCGCGCCTACGGTGGCCGGGGGCCACGTGGTGGCCCCCGACGCCCGGGGCGTCTCCCGCGGCGGCTCATCATCTGCCTAGCCTTTTCCCAACTAGGTTGGGGTCGGCTTCCAGTATAACCGGATTCAGCTGGACCAGTATTTTAAGCGGAGTGACTGCCTATCTGACCTCTACAACTCAGTTAGTGCGGGGTTATACGATACCCCTTAGACTGGCTGTCAGACTTTCGGGCCACTGACTACCTGTAACGACTGTCAAAGATTTACAAATGTCAGCCTGGCCCAATGGCTTAACGTGCTTTCCGAATTCCGAGGCACAGAGGCAACTTGAGTAGGTAAGTAATGGGTGGTGGTTCACAAACATCCGATCTATAGTTGGTGCCAGATAAGATGAGAATAGCGGTCATTGCCCGTTCCCTAATATCTCTTCGTACGAACCAAAACAAATAAACCATATATCGTTTTTAATTACAAAAAATGTTGAAGATCACGATAGATGACGATCCAGTCTTGAACAGGCTTATTTTTGGTTTTCAAAGTTAAGAAGTTTAATAAATGTAGGTGGGTCAATGACCGCTATTCTCATCTTAACTGGCACCAACTATATCAAATCACACTTTAATATTATTAGAAATGCGAAAGTTTATATGTGTGTATGTTTGTTACTCTTTTACGCAAAAACTACTGAACGGATTTGGATGAAATTTAGCACACAGATAGTTTATATCCTG
This sequence comes from Xestia sexstrigata, assembly GCA_941918905.2. Lineage (NCBI taxonomy): Eukaryota > Metazoa > Arthropoda > Insecta > Lepidoptera > Noctuidae > Xestia > Xestia sexstrigata. The sequence continues at coordinate 6,666,363 of OW799229.2, forward strand.
GATTAACACATAGGATACTTTTTATCCCAGTAGTATGATCCCATTGGACAATTATGGGCAGAAGCTAGTACATCCTATATTCCTATATTCATCATCTTAATTTCCTTCTCACGTATCATCCACATTCATACTAACTCCATTAATTTACTTATGTATGATTGCACCAGTCTAACACATTCCGAACTCTCGACGAACATCATAAAATGCATTACGGTGTTCAAATTAGCGCCTCTAACAGCGATCCAGGTTCGATGCCGGCTTGCAAACAAGTAATTTAATTACTAAGCCATCGCGACTTGTAACGACGTTGTTTGGGGGTGAGCAGGGTTAAGGGTTGTGTATTGTGATACTGGTAATAGTACGACTGTATTCCTTGGGGTTACATAGAGGTGTACAATATGACGTGTACCTATAGTTCCTCCAAACATATACCTATATGTTCGGTTTAACAGTGTCTCATTGGTTTAGTAATCGTAAGCTCCACTGCTGAAGAAATAATCTGAACAAATGGAGTATCATTAATTCGTCCCAAATACAATGCCAGAGTGGAGCCCCTCTGCAGAATATTGTGTGTTAGACGTTTTCCTTCTCCATTTTGTGAACAGTGGTGGTATTTTTTTTTACAAATAATAGGCTTTTGTTTGGCCGCAACTCGCCTGATATGAAACAATGATATTGCTTAGGGTGAAGCACTACAACTTTTAAGTGATCCAGATTTATTATTATCATCAACGTCATCAGCCTATATTGTTCTCACTGCTGGGACACAGGCCTCCTCTCTATGAGAGGGAATGGGCTATAATCTACCACGTGGGCCCAATGCGGATTGGTAGATGTCACATGTCTTCAAATTTAATGATTCTAGGACATGCCGGTCATCCAAATAATAATGAAATGAAAATAGAAAAGCCGGCGGAAAAAAATAAAAAAATATACTTAGTTAAAATGCCTGACTGTATTTGAACATTTTGAACCCACGACTAACGCGATCCAGAAGCATTCCCACTGTTCCAAATTTCAATAAAAGTCCAGAACATGTTATTCTGGCAATTTTAATAAATATCAACAACGTCCTGTGGTCGAATTTTTGAGAAAAACGACCACACATAATTTTTTTTAAGTATTAATCCCAAATATGTATTTTGCGGTCATTACGGATACTTAGTTACGAATTTGCATTGTGAGGTAAATAACACGTACTTTTAGGGTTCCGTAACAGTAGAATGTGCTGCATGGTTCTTATGCCACGTGGCCAAATTCAAAACTAATACCACCATCTGAATATCTACACATTCATCCAAACTGCTTCCTTGGTATAGTGTTCACAAGCACGACTGCTGAATATGAGGGCCTGGGTTCGATTCCCGGGTCGGGCAAAGTGTTATTGGGGTTTTCCATCGGGAATTTCTCAGTAGAAATCTGGGTCTGTGTCTGGTTTGGTCAGGCTCCTCCCTATTGCATGGGACTTAAACAGAACTGGCGAAATGTAGGTGTAGTATTAGGCACACTTCTGGCTTACCCTTTGGGGATTACAAGCGTGATGATTATTATATTATGGTTACCGACAGAGCCCTCGAGTACTGATGGGATTTGTTCTCACTCGTAATGTACGTAATCCCAAAAAGAATCGCCCCCGGGTGGGCTCGAACCACAAACCTTTAGGTGAACAGCCAAACGCGCTAGCCATTGCGCCACGGAGGCCGTGGAGAGGTCACTGAAATCCTAGTCTAACCGGATGCACTTGAATTCCAGTATTTTACATGAAGCGACTGCCTATCTGACCTCCAGAACGCAGTTAGTACTGGGTAATACGATACCCCTTGGTAAGTCTGGGTGATAGATTTTCGGAACACTGACTACCTGTAACGACTGTCAAAGATCTACAAATAACAGCCGGGACCAACGGCTTAACGTGCTTCCGATGTACGGAGGAACCTCAGTATGTGGGTGGCATACGAGTTTTCTCCGTGTTATCTACGGACCGAACTAGGATAGCCCTGCTTAACCTTGAAGATCGACCCGTAAGGCTGTTATTCTTTAACCACCAGCTCCTAACTACAGGTGTAGTTAGGAGCTAAGAGTTATTGAAGCAAAATCGTATAACCAGTTCATCATTCTTTTACCTTTATCTCAATGGCGGCTATCGTTTTTTTACTCACCAGTTGGCGCCACTGTCGAGTAAGGTCTTGTCAATAATATATGTCAATGTCATAAAAAGTTTATTTCATTACATAATATAACAACATAGTGTAAACTTCGGATTCATATTTAAAATATTCTCCCTAAAATTAGCAAGCATGAAACATTTAAAAATCATTCTACCTCTAAGTACTAACAAATAAGATCCTAAGTTGCTACTTAAAATCTTCAAGACATAATTATATAGATCGGACTAACTTACCTAGTGACGTCCGATCCTTAATGGCTATATATAATTACATAAATAAAAACTAAAAGTAAGAACCTCCATATATACAACGACGTCAATAAGCGTCAAAGTACTCCTCCGCATCGCTGTCACTCGGAAACGTACCCAGAAGACTGGCAGCATTGCCACGTTGAATGGCAATGCTAATTCTTTGGCCAAAGAAAAAGCCAGCCCTCTGGTCACGCGAAGTGTCGACCAGTCGGTAAGAGATTTCCTTAAAAAGGAGACGCGCACTCGGACCCCATGACCCGAGCGTCTCGACCCCAAACGGCTCAAAGCTGTAGTTACCAATAAGGTTACAGTATTTGCGCCGTTTGAGGATCTCAGCAGCCGCAGCAGCAGCGCCTGCACAGCCCGCCGTGCTTGCAACGTGAGAAGGCGCAAGTGTGTCGACACAGGTTGCGTCCCACACCAAAGGCCTACCCACGTTCCAAGGCACCAACGTCATGCCGTCCGGTCTCTTGCCATCGTCACGCACCAAGCCGTTTGGTTCTAAAACCGCTGGTACGCCGGCGATGGAAAGAGCTCGACGAATAATGTCGTTAATGCTGGCGTGCCGTGCAATGCGACCTGCGCTCCTGTAGCAGGACAGGCCATGGTGTCCGAGGCTGTCGACAGCTTCACCGCAGTGACACCGATGCGGAGCAACACAAGGTGCACCTAAGCGTAGACTCGTAGCGACCCGGAACGATGAGTCATCCATCATAGTGCCAATGGTGAATGACGGAAGTGCCTGAAGCCACAAACCCGACTCCCATTCCCCCACAGCCAGCAGACGGGCACGCTCCACAGTATTGATTGACGTGTGTAAAAGGGTATTCCGTTCAATACTGCAGAGCGGCACGTCCCACTGTCTCTGGGAGGTCAGGTTGTCGGACAAATTCGTATTGGGACAAGCCATTTTCCAAGCGTTCAACGCATCGGTCAAGTACGGCACCTCAACATCAACCAGTGAGAAAGATAAAATATCCCTGGTTAATTTTTCGGTACCGTAGACCGAGGAGAGGAAGGCCGGTAAACTTATACTTGAAATTTTGCGGACGCCGAGACCACCCAAGCGAATGGGAAGTGTGGCTTGCTGCCAAGCTCGGTCGTCCAGGGCCACATTAAGTATTGAAGTAAGAGTGTTCCTAATGATTTGGTCGACTTTATCTAAAAGCTGTGGATGCCTCCAAAGATGAGAGGAGCGAAGGCTATACGTGAATTTTGGTCCAAAACAACAGTATCGAATAAGTGTGAAGGCCGAATGAATGTTAATTTTGAAAAGTCTCTCCGAAACATCATTAAAATTTTGGATTTTTTCTTCAATGAACGATGGAAAAGATTCGTCAAATATTGGTGACCCTAGAAGGTGAAGAGATTTTTTTTCAGTAATTTTGATATTTGGTGCCAACGAGTTAAATTTAGAAATGGTAGTCTGTCTGTCAGTGGTTTCAGGAAGGTAAATTTCGCACTTCGAAAGGTTAAGGTCTAGTCCAATGGAACTAAATTTTTCTTTTAAGAAAGTTAAATCTTTTAGGACTGTGTCAACATCACCTCCCAGGGTTCCGTCATCCAGATACCATACGTTGAATTTAGAATTTAGCTGTCGAATAATTGGATTAATTGCTAAACTAAAAATTACTGGCCCAAGAGGGTCACCCTGTTGGCATCCAACGGCTGATTCCAAAAGATTGTCTTTATATAGTAATTTTGAGGGGTTCCTGTAGCATTGGTAAAGAAAACTGTAAATTTTGGGTATTTCTTTTTGAACTTCTGTCAACAAGGTGTCCCTGTTTACGGAATTGAATGCATTTTTAATGTCAACTTTAAGGATGACCTCACCTTTATTACTATGAAGGTAAGTGGAAAGTGCGTGTACCGCAGCCTCACAGCCCCCTTTGGACCCGAAGCCAAGCTGTAGGGGCTGAAATTTGCTGGCCAGTGTTTCACTATAAAAGGCGCAGCTAATTTTGGCTGCGATACGACGGTAAGTTGACCCTACGGCAATGGGACGAATGCCGCCATCCTTCTTGCGTAGGGCACAAAGATTGGCCCCGTATAGAATATCGATGACGGCATCGTTCACATTGCCGGAGAGCATGAGATTGATGAGGGCCGTCAGCTCCTTCAAAAGGGACTCACCAGCTTGCCCGGCGCCTGAACAAATAAGGTCTTTAAGGTGTTGAGGAGTCAGGCCGTCGAGGCCGCCGGCGTAGCCACTTCGAAAGGAACAAACGGCCGCACATACTTGCTGAGCTGTAATTTGTAAAGTGTTAGTTTCTGGAATGGGGGGGTCAGGGAAGGTGAGGTCAACTGCCGGGACGGGGTGTTTGCTCTCCAGAGCTGTAAGGGTCTCTGGAGAGTACGGCGCAACCACATCGCTGCTAAAAATGATCCTAGCTGCACCACTGATATCACCCTCGCCTAATTTAGATTCCACATGATGCAGTAAACCTCTTTGGGGGAGATGTGCTGTAAATTTTGGGTCAAAACTTTGGGCCGAAATGTTACAGTTGTCTTTAATTTGAGTTGATAAGGTTTTTTTATTTGCCAAATCTTTTTGTACATGTAGTATTCTAAATGGGAAGGTGAGTAATTGCTCCCAAGCACTTTGAGAGTTCTCTCGGGCGGCGAGACGGACACTACGCGCCAAGCTTAATGCTACTGAAGGTCGCGCGCCACGAGGAACTCTCTTTAAAACAGGAGTTGAAGTTTTTAATTTTGAAAGATATTTCCAAAAGGGTTGAGTGGGTGGATCCGGTGTAATGGGAGTGAGTAATGTTGGGCATGAAGAAGGTACATTGAGGGGCTTATGTTTTTTCCCCAAATGTATCTTCAAGCCTCTTTCACCCTTAAAAAAGCGTGCTTGGGAACAATGTGGGCATCTTACTAGGACATCCAGCGATGTGGTAGGTTGACTGGCACTTCGTTCGGCGTCACTACAGTCAGTGTTGGACATAGAAAAAAAAAATTAAATGAAACTTACGTGATAACTTAACAAATAGTGTATAAAATTATTAAAAAACCAAATTAAATCACAAGTAAAAAGTCAAGCAAAAGACAGATGACACGGATGACAGCAACGTCACACAGGCGCCCTGGGGCGCCACCGCCGCTGCGACCAAACCGCACCGCGCCGGCCGCGCCGATCATAGCCCAAATAAACAGCACTGTTATGCCTTCTCGGCACAAAACTTGATCCAACTTCGAATACTTATTACGTAAAAAAAAAAAAACCGAATCAAACTGTTCAAAGGTTTTTCATACACATCCACTGGTTTTATTTACACAGCACTGTGTTTTTTGCTCGCCAATAATGTGTCAAAACATGTATGTGACACTATTACAATAAAATTGTATCTCTAGCAATTTTTGTAATTATTTAGGTATCGATTGATTTTTCGTCAATCATTTCGAAGTGTTTCTTGTCTTTACGACTTTCAACATACAATCAGTTGCGATATTTTTTATTATTTTATACGTATAAATTAAATATTTCAGCTTGACGTTTCCTTGACATCCTTAATTATGTGAAGTAATCTCGTCCTCATTTAGTACTTGTAGTTTGCACTTCTTGCGAACTCGCTATCACATTTTTTTAAAGATGAATCGATTTCATCAAAACGAAAATGTTATCTGTGGTCCGGTCTTGGCGCGCTGTCTTGACATCTGTCAACTCATTCTTTCAAAGCATATGATCGGAACTTCAAGATGACCGATACGGTTATCTATCGTAGTCCCGATACATTAGTCAACACAACTTTAAAAAGGGGTGTCTTTAAAAGGGGGGTCATCAAAAATCTTCTTTAACTCAACAACACGTGTCATGATAATCTTATAAAGAGCTTAATTACTTTAATCAGACAGTTACCATTGACATTACATTTAATCAACCAACAATAACAAGCAGTATGTTCTATATTACAGAGACTATAGAACACACTGTTTGTGCAAAAGCATTAGAATTTAGAATCACTCCTAATAGAGAGGAGGCCTGTGTCCCAGCAGTGGGAACATTAATAGGCTGATTATGATGATGATGAACTATCTCATCTCATATATCTAGGTCTCATAATAAAAGCAAGCAAAGTTGAGGAATGTGTGGTCCAACCAGCTGCTTTTCTTATAACTTCAATATTAAAACCGACTTCAGAGACTTTTTATGCAGAAAGCATGCCTTGTGCTGTGTGATATGAATTTGGGAGTATTTATTCCACTATTAGTTAGAATTTGTTTCATCCACCTACTAATAGTTGCAGTAGTGGCGGCACGATAATATGGTTTTCTTATAGTTATAATTGGTGATTTACAATCTTGTCTTATATTTTTAGTAATATCTAGATAGAACAAAAGGGTAGTAGCAGAACACACAGACAAATTCTCCTTAAAAGATGGTAGTATCAAATTGGGTTGATATCTACCAAGTTCAGAGGTTTTAATCATTTCTGGAATTTTTATGTTAATAATTATCCTGATTACTTATAAGAAATGTTATCATTATGAGAGACATGGTTCGAATTCTGTGTGCAGGGGCTATTATGGTAACTTAATTTTTGGTAATTAGTTCTAAACTAAGGGTTTCATTAGGAAATTAATAGTTTAGACAAATAATTCAAAACGATACTGAGATTCCATACTACTTCATATTTGGGGTTCTTAGGTCTCAACCTAAATATATTTATTTATTTATTCATTTATTTATTTGGTTCACCAACAATTCCCCTGAAAAACCTTGACCATCGGTCATCTAGGCCAATGTGGGGCCCTAGAACTATAGATATAGCTAACCTAATGGTATTGAGTGAGCTATTTATGATAGTCCCATATTAAACTTTTAGTCAGAAAAGATATCACTATGGGAACTAGGAGAGGGTCAATATTTTGGTTCTGATAATAGGAAATCCCTGATTTAGAGCAGATTTGTATCACTTTTATGATAGGGTTCCATTATTATTCTTTCAGAAATAACCTTGGGTTCAAATAAGGGTAACCATGGTTGTGAGGGCCACCAAGGTACTACAACAATGCCTGTTGCCCCTTCCCTTTTTATTTTCTGTAACATCTTACTAATAAGTGCAAATGGTGGGAATGTATAAAAGAAATCACCATACCATTTGACACTGCATGATATATAATTCTGACAATTAGTGTTAAACTTGTTTGCAAACAAGTCAATCTGAGGTTTAACAACAATAGTCTTGTAAGCTACATCATATAACTTCCATTCAATTTCTGTGTTTGGATGCCTAGATCCAAACGTTGCCACAACTTTCTGGCTAAATTATTATGGTGGGGGAAACGAGCGCCACCCATTTTATTGATGTAGGCTATGGCAGTTGTGTTATCTATTAAATTCTAAGTAAAACTTCACAGTGTCTGAGTGTGCTTGCAAATGTTTTGAGCCCTATAAATGCTGCTAATAGTTCAAGGTAATTTATACGAAACTTTTTATCATCAGCTGTCCAGTGCCCATGGCTTCTGACATCATTATAAATACCAGACCCCAGCCAGTTTGTCAAGCATCAGAAAATATTTCTAGAACAAAGTCAAATAGTTTTATACTGTTGTAGGTTGTTGGAATGTGAGACAACCACTAATCTAGTCCTATCCTAATTCCTTTTGTGATAGGTAGCAGAGCCTTGTAATTTTCATTGTTGTTTTGTTACTTTCCATAACCTTGGTGTAAGGCCAATCATATTCCACTGTTGGGCATGCAGCAACAAGTATACCTGGCAACTGAGCAAATTCTACTATTTTGCATATATATTTTAGATTTAAAATTATTTAATAAGTTAGGGATGAAATTTTATCTTCTTCTGATGAAGTGAGATATGAATACTGAATCTAACAGAAAACCTATATATTGACAGCACTGTCTGGGTTCTAAGGCACTCTTTTTAGTATTGATAACGAACCCTAGTTTATTTTTCTTTAATTTTTTTTTTTTTAGAAAATTTGAGTTATTTATTATTATTTATTTATTTATTTATTTAAAACTCTTATACTATCATTACAGGTTACAAACCTAATGCGATAGCTAAGACTACTTGTAATAATTATTAACTATTTAAAATAACCTTACATTACTAACAATTACACAATAGGTACATTAATACAAAATTACTGTTAACTAAAACGATACAACCCAACCTTATACAAAATTAACTTAAATATGTTTTACAGTCAAAAATTAAATTAGCATATGAATCACCAAGCCACAAAATATCACCCAGATATAATATCGAAAAGCAACCCCATTGACCTCAGGTGACACATAACTGGCTTCATAATCTTTGTGAACACAAATGGTGCTATGCTAAGCCCAAATGGAAGGCATGTAAACTCAAACAATGTATCTTGAAACTGAAACCGGAGAAATCTATCATATTTTTTATAGGTAAGAAGTATTTAAGCATTTTTCAAATCTATAGTTGCCATAAAACAACCTGGGGTCATGAGTTTGGTTGCTGTCCTTAAGTCTTCTAGCTTGAAGTGATGGGTATTAATATATTTATTAAGTTTTTTGAGATTTAACATAAATCCAAGTGCCATCTGATTTTGGATGCAAAACTATGCTGGATAAAAATTGATTGATAAACATCATTCAATAGCACCATAACTGTAGGAGTTTATTAATTTCCGTAAAATAAGATTGCTTTCTTTCTGACTGAAGTTATTGTTTTTAGGAATGGAAGTTTGAACTGGAATTTCATAAAAGTGTAGTTTATAACCCTTGATCCAATCGTTGTATTGTTGGATAGGTGATAACATTATTCCAGACTTCAAGTGAAATACTGCAATCTACCAGTCTACCTGAGCTAGACGTATTCCTGTCCCCCGGCTGGCGCCTCTGTGGTGAGTGCCTCGGGCGAGTTGCTAGTTTCACCTGGTTGTTCCGCTTCAGCGCTGCATTGGAGGTCTTGCAGGAGTCCTTCAATTCTTGTCCTGACTTTCTTACAGGTTTTATTGCATGAAACTTGTCCTGTAGCTTATCCCCGAACAGGTACTCAGATATTGGATTCTGCCCCATTAGCTCCTTAATTTCTTTACTGAGGCCAGGCAGGATTAGGGAGCGTCTGGTGATGCATTTGCAGGATAAATGTGACAAAGTAGTTTGGCTGCATCACTTAAGAGTTAAAATTTAATCACTACTCTCTTAGTTGGCGATTAGATTGTTTAACACTTTTCCTATTGATGTAATGGCAGCAGCCGAGGTGATCTGCTGCCCCCTGACGCATTGGTCCCTTCTTACTCCACCATCCTCAGTGCGGCTGCCACTTCTTCATTTAGTTTTTAAATATTTCCTTCATTAGGTGATACAGGACAACTGTCTGTAGTCAGAAGTGGCGGAATAGGTGATAATTGATGGCAAGGAGTCAATGGTATGTGGCATTACGGGGAATAGCTGTCGCGGCGAGTCAGGCTGCGACGGAATTTATCACGTGTCTCACAACTTCGGTCGCGATACCCACGGCTTCTCGAGCGTGTTCGACTGGAGCGGGTTCCATACTCGTCTAAAAAGAATAGTTAGAGTTAGGCCTCTGACTGGTCGAGTTTAAATCCACGGCTAACCTCTCGTGATAGTTCAAGGGATGCAGTAGGGACGCAATTATACGAACAACTGAATGTGTACACCATCGGCTGACCTCTCGTGAAAGCTCCTGTGATGTCGTTCTATTTTAGGATGGCTTAGATTATCGGCTAACCTCTCGTGAAAGCTCTAGCGATGTCTTACTAATTGTTGGTACAATTGGTGTTCTCATGGTTAACCTCACGTGAAAACTCTAGAGACATATGTGAACAACTGAACGTGTACACCATCGGCTGACCTCTCGTGAAAGCTCTTGTGATGTTCTATTGTTAGATTGCTAAGATCATCGGCTGACCTCTCGTGAAAGCTCTAGCGATGTCTTACTAATTGTTGGCACAGTTGGTGTTCTCATGGTTAACCTCTCGTGAAAACTCTAGAGACATGTGCGAACAACTAAACGTGTACACCATCGGCTGACCTCTCGTGAAACCTCTTGTGATGTCGTTCTATTGTTAGATGGCTAAGATCATCGGCTAACCTCTCGTGAAAGCTCTAGCGATGTCTTACTAATTGTTGGCACAGTTGGTGTTCTCATGGTTAACCTCTCGTGAAAACTCTAGAGACATGTGCGAACAACTAAACGTGTACACCATCGGCTGACCTCTCGTGAAACCTCTTGTGATGTCGTTCTATTGTTAGATGGCTAAGATCATCGGCTAACCTCTCGTGAAAGCTCTAATGATGTCTTAATAATAGGTTGGCACAATTGGTGTTCTCGTGGTTAACCTCTCGTGAAAACTCTAGAGACATGTGCATCTTATGCCAGGGTGCTACTTCTAGGAAAAGACGAGTGGGTAGGTACTTAAACAAAAAAGCTTACCAGAGTTTCGATGACGACTCCGTTTTTGCTTGTTCGACCGATTTTCTAGTTCTCGCAAACGTTCGTTGAGTTCTCTCATCTTTTCGTCTCGTTTTCTTCGAGGTTTTCCCATCTCGGTTTGGTAATTATAAAATTTTCGGAACTTTATTATCGGAAACGTGACCTGCGCGCTTCACAAAAAAGTACAATGAGTTGACAGATGTCCAGACAGCGCGCCAAGACCGGACCACAGATAACATTTTCGTTTTGATGAAATCGATTCATCTTTAAAAAAATGTGATAGCGAGTTCGCAAGAAGTGCAAACTACAAGTACTAAATGAGGACGAGATTACGGAGCATAATTAATCAGGAATGGCTCAGTCTAGAACACAATCGTGAGTTTTAGTATAAATAGTGGTAAAAAAGCACGCAATGTACGACGTCCTACATTTCGGAAAATCTTAGGCTACACGAACGCCTCTAGCGGCGAATTCAAGCGCGATAGCCTCAATTCATTAGTGGTTGGCGCAGCATGTCTTCTTCTTCCATACTCGTCTTACTCGTCATCTCATCAGACACCTCTTTTCTTGCTTTGAATCGTATAAACAGTTGTCAAACGAAAATAACTACAAGAGCAACAATTAAAATTTTAAATACGGCCATAATTTTCTATCTAGAACATAAAAAAATGTTTCTATATTATATAGAACGTCAGCTCCACCCCCAACCCTCCGCGAAGCCTAATAGACAACTATAAATTAAACATTTTGCAGAAAACCAATTCTGTTTAATAGCTCAATAACTTTGCTGGTCTATAATTAAGGGAATTGCTTTCGTGTAACGTGTTCGAGTTCAAATGGACGCTTGGAGTTTATGTTTTTGTTTATTTTGAGGCTTTTTGCAAAGTTTTTGGTGGATATGGAGCGGATTTTTTTTAGTTTTTAAGGATTAATTAATGCATGTTTCTGTTCGATGATGTTTTGAGGTTTTTGAAAATTATTCGATGAATGAAGTTTATATTATTTTATTATTAAAGTAACAGCGATTTTAAATAAAAAAATTGCCCCACTATTAGTCTAAAAGTGAAATACCGAAAAATATTATGTTTAATTGCTGATAAAGCGCTATTGTCTACGAAGAAGCCTTTGTATATATTTTTTACGCAAATAGCACCTTACAAATTTTAGGTATCCTAGTTCCCTCAGAAACTAGACTGCAACAATTATACCAACGAGACAAATAACTAAGAAATAGGTACAAATTACAATGATAATTTGTAACAGTTCAGCTGAGTCCCATCAGTTGCAATCAGAGTATTATTTAGGTCTTAGATTAAGTTTTACTGTACCGACAATACCTTTGCTAATGAACTGTGGCTGAATTACGGGAGAGTTTAGTTATGGAGATATTTTATAATTACTAAAGAGACTAATAATGGCCTAGAGATTAGGAAATCTGTTTCTCGAGTAACGGCTTTGATCTCAGGAAGTAGACCTTAAGCTTAGGCGCTTAAGCGTAGGCTTTGACCTCATGATCACGCCCGTGTGGAGTTCGGTAATTCCCCCATGGAATAGTGTAACCGGAATAAAAAAATATCCTGTGTGATAATCCAGGTTTTAAACTATATGTATGCCAAATTTCATCGAAATCAAAGAGTAAATATCAAAGAGTATACATCCATACATCCTTAAAAGAGAACACGTTTATAAAGTAGTAAAAAGTAAAAATAACTTATGAATTAAGATGGTATTTTTAAAATTTGATAATACTGAATGATGGGAGGAAAATTGAAAGAAAACCTTGACTGGCAGACTGGTATTGAAATTATAGAATGAGTTATTGATCATTCATGATAGCCGCTATCTTCCACAACATTGTGGAATGACGTCTCTTATAAAGAACTTAGTGTCAAATGAGCAATTATCATCCGGTTAGACTGGAAGCCGACACCAATAAAAATAAAAATAAACTTGAGAAAAGGCTAGGCAGATGATGAGTGTCAAATGAGCAATTGTTAAAATCTCAACTGTCAAACCTAGATAGGTTGTCAAACCTAGGCAGATAGGTATTGAAAATATGCAATAAGCCAACTTGATGATATTTTTGGCTTTATTTGCATCTTAAAAAGCTGTTTTTAATATGTCACAGTTCAACACTTTGTGGGTTTTTAAATATCTCATTAAAAACGTTTAAAAAACCATTTACTTAGATCGATATCAAAATATTATGGTTCCGTTGACAATGAATGGGATCAGAGGTGGATAAGGTCATGGGTCTGTGTGACGCATGGAATCAATACACCTAATATTATGGGTAGAAAAAATTGACAGGTATAACTAATTTATGTTGATGTTTTGTATGGTGCCGTATAATAAATCAGAAAAATGCGAGTTTTGCCATTACCACCTTTTATGACATTCCGTAGCTCACAAACTTATATTTCAATAGGCCCATTGAAATATAAGTAACACCATAGTCAACTGCAATGCCACAACCTTAACGCGATGCAAAAATCAAGTCAAACTGAAACAAAAATACTTTGTTGAAAGTACAAGATTCCGTTTTTACCCGACTACTGCGAAGCCAAAAGGAAGGGTTATGATTTTGGCAGTCTAGATTTGTTTGTATTTACGTATGTGCCACCGTAGCGCCTAAACTATTCATCCGATTTTGATGAATAAGGTGTCAATTGATTCGTTATTATAGCCCGGGTAACTTAAGCTACATTTTAACCGACTTCATTCAGTAGTCAGGTTTTAGTTTTAGAACTACTTGTTTGAATGACTTATCACAATCATCTGCCTAATCTGCCCATTTCGGGGTAGGCTTCCAATCTAACTGGATACAGCTAAACACCGGATGAGGCTGATGACTAATATCATTCACATGGAGCGACTGTATTTCTTTGAGCTTTAGAATATACTTTTAGCAACCTATTTTTCCAACGACAACGGATCCCTAAAAAGAACTACCATCGATTTTTATCGTTATTTACATTTAATAGATTTACCATGAATTATTATTGTAATTTACACGACCTTTTAGTGCCATTGTTAAGATCTATTCGGATGTTAAAAGCAACATCATCGTTTTTTAGACTTAATTGAATAGGTACCTACATGTAAAAATGTATTTCATGTTACATGCCCATGCGGTCGTTAATACCTCTTGATCGGGTGATATGTGTCTTTACGACTGTTGAACTTCAACATGTTAGCTTTTGAGGAAAATAATAATTATGTATGTGCAGTGTACACCGTGACTTTTCGGTCGTCCTACAAAAGTGGTCCACTCAATGTATCATAAAATACCTCTAGACGCGATTATTTATATTTTATAATTATTTAGAGAATAGATACAAAGAAAAATAAATAGTGCGTTAGAAATTATGAAAGTAAAACATCCTGTTTATAATGTTTACGTGTCAAACGGTAGAACATAAAACTTCCCAACGCACGAGTCGAATAGACCATCGCTCGCAACAGGGTGTTTCAACTAAATCATGCGTCATAATATATATTATTTTTTTACTGATAATTTAAATTCAATCTCAAAAATACCATTTTTTAAATGTTTTGTACTCATTGGAGCCGTTGTAAGACAACTAAGAAATCAAGGTGTATGTATGTTCATTATAGGTAGCTCAAAAACTAAGCAAGAAAATTACTAAAAAAATTGGGCATCGATTGCTTTGTATGCATGAAAACAAAAAACCGGCCAAGTGCGAGTCGGACTCGCGCACGAAGGGTTCCGTACCATTATCTATACAGCATTTGACAAAACGGCAAAAAAAACAAGTTTGTTGTATGGGAGACCCCCTTAAATATTTATTTTATTCTGTTTTTAGTACTTGTTGTTATAGCGGCAACAGAAATACATCATCTGTGAAAATTACAGCTGTCTAGCTATCACGGTTCATGAGATACAGCCTGGTGACAGACAGACAGACAGACGGACAGTGGAGTATTTTTAGTAATAGTGTCCCGTTTTTACCCCTTGGGTGCGGAGCCCTAAAAACTATGTGCCAGGTACTACAAAAAAAAACATCCCTATTCCCGACACCAGAACGGTCCCAAAAAAGTTGTCGATGTATAGTAGAAATGACGTTTTCATTCGCAAATCGTCAAAAAATACAATTTTGTGGGCGTCATTTTTATACAGTTGTTATTTTTTATGGTTTTTAATTTCACTCCCATCACAAATGTCCACCATCTGTGTAGTTAAAAAAATATTTTGCACTTTATTAGTCTCTGGTTTTTTTATTGTTTTAATTTTTGTAAAAGCATGAATCGTCTTGAGCTTTAAGTTTGCGTCGAAAGATTACTCATTTTGTTTGCATCTTTTGCTTTAAATCTCACAAAACGGACGCAGATGACTTAATCAGAACCAAACTTCTAATGAGGCGATCCAACCACATGTCGGCCGGCTTAATTCGACACAACAGAGAGGCAAAATATACATTCCATTTAGTCAACCGATTTTTTTTTCAGCTAAGCTTTTGGCTAAATAATTACAGCCGCTCGTGTCGATCTTCAAGGTAAAGCCGCGCTTGCTAAGGTCGGTCCCTGGATGGGTGACCATCCATTACATACCGAGTATCCTACGTGTCTCGGAAAGCACATTAAGCCGTTGGTCCTGGCTGTCATTTGTAGATCTTTGACAGTCGTTACAGGTAGTCAGTGGCCTGAAAGTCTGACAACCAGTCTTACGAAGAGGTATCGTATTACCTAGTACTAACTGGGTTGTGGAGTTCAGATAGGCAGTCGCTCCATGTAAAATAGTGATATTCAGCTGCATCCGGTTAGACTGAAAGCCGACCCCAACATAGTTGGCAAAAGGCGAACCAAATGATGATGACCTGTTTTCAGGTCAGAAAATATACAGTCTCGGCAATGGTAATTTTGTTTTTTTTTTTTTTCTGTGAAACTGTCTGTGGAAGTTGAAAAAAAAACAAAATAGCGGCGTTAATTCCTACTCAAACTCAAACTCAAACTCAAAGCATTTATTTCAATTAGACCATTATGGCACTTTTGAAAGTCAAAAATACAAAAAAAAACAAAACAAAGCTACAGTCCCAGACACAAGACATAATAACTTGAGAAAGTACTGTAGTTGCCCATTCCATAGCGTAGATCTCTATGGAGAAGAACGGGCAAGAAACTCCATGGACACTCTTTTAAAGGAAAATATTGTTACAAAATCTTGGTTACATCATTCATGTTGAGATTATAGATATATGTGAGAACGATGTAGGAAGACGTGCACATTATGAGCGTCCAGAGTAAAACATTAAATCAACAAATTAAAAATAAAGTAATTAAAATGAACCGTGGCAGCTAAGAGATGACCAGTCCCAACTGACAGCGCCCGATCACGAACAAGACGCGTGTATCGGCGCCATTCAACTCAACCATATTGAAGGGAACTAAATGACCCGACACACCCGCCACCATCAGCGAGACATTTGAGTGAGCATGACTTTCTCTCAGCCACCAAGGCATATTCAAGTCAATGAAAGATAACTAAATGCAAATGATAGCTTAACAATACATGGTCCTCACACATGTGCTATGCAATTATACAATACTAGGAGATGGAATCTATACAAAGCAAAGATACTTTTACAATCTTCTGCAGCTAGCACAATAATTTGCCCAATTAGTTTTCCCCTATGGTTGTGGAGCAGGACCAGCATTGAGCCAAGCATTTTTATCATCAATGTAATCCACCAACTTATAATATGCTTGCCTACATAGTGTGCGTTTTATACAAGATTTAAATTTCGTCTCATTCAGTTGTAGAATGTGGGGAGGTATTTTATTGTAACATTTTAAACAGTACCCCATGAAAGATGAATCTACTTTAGCAAGCCTGAAACCTGGCTGAACTAGTTGGTCCCTATTTCTAGTAGTATAGTGGTGTCTGTCACCTCTTTTACTGAATAAATGCAGATTTTTCCTAACGTACATGATATTTTCATAGATGTATTGACAAGGTACTGTCATGATATTAATTTCCTTAAACAGTTCTCTTAGAGAATCGCGTCTACGTAATTCATAAATGGCTCTGATAGCCCTTTTCTGCAGAATAAATATAGACTCGATGTCTGCAGCGCGTCCCCATAGTAAAATGGCCTAGTATGGCATAGTACTATGGCCCAGGCGCCACAAACACCATTTACACACTCAATTTATCTGGAATTTTGTATTTTTTTAGCCGACTACGGCGAAGGAAGAAAGGGTTATAATTTTAGCAGTCTTCGTATGTATGTTTTTATTTACGTATGTTCTACCGTAGCGCCTAAACTATTTATCCGATTTTGATGAATATGGGTGTAAATCGATTCGATATTACGGCCCGGATAACCGACTCCGGATTAACCGACTCCGACAATAGGAGGAGTCGATTTTACCTTGTAAACCCCCAATTTAATTAGAACATGATTTTTCAGTAGTCGGGTTTTTTTGATGTAGAACATAAAGTTTTGTTTACATAGATTGTAAGTAGCTGAAATAAGATTGCAAATAATATTCTGACAGTTTAGATTACTGACCGGCTTTCTACCCATTGATAAAGTAAGACATTCACAGTCTAAACTATTCGTTATAATTACTACCCGGGCTTTCAGAGATAGCACCGCAAGATTCGGGCTATTTCTGACGATTTATGATGAAGCTGTCACACAGCTGTTATGTAGTCTATAGTTAACATAAATAATATTAAGAGAGCCTCTTGCATATGGCCGGGCGGTAGGTATTGAGGTCCATCAGGTGTTAAAGCGGGCTATTCATTGTGCGACAGACTAGTGTATTGTCGTAGAAGGAAACTGGGTAAACAATACAATACAATGTCTTTAAGAGATTTAAATATTGATTACCTTCAATTATTGTAAAAGAAACATACGAGTATCTAAGCACTATGCATCGTTACAACTAAGGAAAAGAGTGTTTACGATGAGCTCTGGCACCCAATGTAAGATTTAACTTGTGTTTAAGGTGCCATTTCTTCTCTTTACAAAGGTTTACATAGTTTTCTTAAGAAGTCATTGTTATATAAGTAATTTAGTTACTTAGATAACAATGACTTCTTAACAAAATGCATAATATTGTGAGAGACTGGCGTCCATACTAGGATACCCTGTGTGACGGATCCCCAGGCTCTCACCTCGAATTAAATGTAATTTACAAAATATAATATAGTAGCTAATTTGAATACATAGATAAATGATTTATTTAAAAAGGGAGACTAACTTAATTAACGCAAACAAATTAAAATGAGATATGGTGTAGTGTAAACTTATTAAAATGGCTGGAAGAAACTGGTTAGCCATGACACAAAACCGCCAAAAGTGGAGAGATTTGGAAGAGACCTACACTCAGCATTGGGTGGCCAAAGGTTTGAAGAAGAAGAAGAAGAAGTGTAATAGTTGTGAAGTAAAAGGAAGTTTAGTAATAGTTGTAAACGTCCTTTTGTGCCTATTGGCCTTGTTTCGGTCGTTCTGTCTCCTGTTCTGCCTCCTCTACTTCCCTCCATATCAAATGGAGGGAAGTAGAAATTATGGTTCAATTCTCCCCTGTCAACCGTCACGCAAATATTCACCCTTTTTACCTTCATATCACTCCTCACACAATTCTTCCATCGTTTCCTTGGTCTTCCTCTCCCTCTTCATCCATCCATCAACATTTATATTCATCACTCTTTTAGTCACATGCGATTCTTCCCTCCTCATCACATGCCCATACCAAGACAGTCGATTCCCTTTCAACTTTTCTGTAACTGGCGCAACTTTCAAACCTCCTCTAATATACTCATTCCTTACTTATCCATTCTTGTCACACCACACATCCACCTCAACATTCTCATCTCCGCTACATGCATTCTTTTTTCATCCATCTTCTTCACAGCCCAGCATGTTTATCTCACTAATAATAAATTCTGCGACAAAAAAAAAGTTGCACCAATAAATCGTCCCACTCATGCCTTACCTTAGCAAGCCATTACGTTACCATAGAGTAACACATGAATAAGCTATGGGGTTTGAAAGGCGATCCACGGCACAGCCTGGAGGTGTTTGTGCCATCTTGTGCCTTATCGGGATGAGATAGCGCGAATTATAAGACGTAGCCTAGAAAATATTTTCCGAAGGAATTTCAAGGGTTAAATGTAAACAAGATTACTTTGTTTTAGGAAGTTTCCGCGTTTTGCAGTAAATTTTGTTTTAGAATGAGAATGAGAATTTGTGTCGAATACTACAACTAAAAAACTTGACTATTGAAAAATCAAGCTCAAGTCAATTCGGGGTTTTCAAGGTAAAATCGACTCTTCCTATTATTGAAGTCGGTTAAAATGTAGCCTACGAGTATGTTACACCTTATTCATCAAAATCGGATGAAGTTTAGGCCCTATAGAGGAACATACGTAAATACAAACGTATATACGTATATATAATGCCAAAATCATTACCCTTTCTTTTGACTTCGCCGTAGTCGGGTAAAAAATACGTTGTCAAGCTTTGCGGGGTTGCGAAGGTTAGGTTAGGTTAGTTTCTTCAAGTCTAACCAGATGCAGCTGAAAACCAGTATCTTACATGGAGCGACTGTCTATCTGACCTCCACAACCCAGTTAGTACTGGGTAAGAATGGTTGTAAAACTTTCAGGCCATTGACTACCTGTAACGACTGTCAAAGATCTACAACCACGCTGCTAAAAAAACAATAATAGGCCAAACCAAAAAAAAAAACAAAACATCTTTAACCTTAATACAAAATTATAACGTCCTTCACACATACCAGGCCGTTATAATTAAGTTAAAAGTAATTAAAGACAAACGGTTTTTAGTACAAGATTGATGATCTTCCCGCCTTAAAAAGCATTGTGTTTCAAATATTATAATTATAAAGTATTCCATTTAAAGTGGTCACGATTTTCGTTCTGTCAAAATGAGATGAAGATTTTTGGAGGGAATTTTAGGTCGTGACAAGCGTTGCTAGCAGGAAATATTTAGGTAAATTGTTGTTTTTACCCGATTACGGCGAAGCCAAAAGGAAGCCAAAGGGTTATGATTTTAGCAGTCTATGTATTCTGCTGCCACGTGGTCACAAGTCACAGTGGTATTAGCGTGTTTCGATTTTTAAGGGATAGATGAGACAGCACGGATGACATTTCAGCGTAGTCGATAACAGACTACCTTCGATGCCTCGGGCTTTGTAGACTTCTATGAATGGCGGTGACCACTAAATATTAGGTTTGTATGATTGTTTAAGCCAACTTTAGCACGCAGTACGTTAACCATTATGCATTATTTCGATCATTTTTTTTATATCGATTTTTAAATTGAACCGCAAGGGAAACCAAATGCAATAATAACCTATCACGAATAAAATATCACGATACGCGAAACAAACGAATTTTGTTTTTTTTTCAAATCGTTTTCCATACGCGTAGGTAATAGAAAAGTATGTTCCACACTCGTTCGGAAACTCGTGTCCAGTTCACCACTCTTTTGTTCATTTATCGTTTAGAAACGCGAGGGTTGCCAGTGTTAAAAAATATATTTTTACTACCTTTTGTATATTGTTGTTTATAGTCTGTGAATGATTGGATGGCGCTTTGAAAGTTTTGTATTTCGAATTCGGAACGTTATTTAGAAAATCGTTGTTGCATAGGCGTTTCTTCTTAGAAGAATGAGTTTTGTACTTTCTGTTCTGAGATTTTTGTTGGATGATGTGGTCTTTGTGTGGCCGAGTAAAGCTTGTTACTAGGGCCTCAAATGTCATTGTACTAGGCTATTGGACTGCTGCGGTTGAGACAAGGGAAAAATATTATGCGACAAGCACCACAAAAAGGATTGGTAACTAAGAAGGACGGTGGAAATCTTTTAAAAGTAGATATATAAAAGTAGTACCAATTTTAATAGACCACATTTGACACTCAAAATACAAAAACGTAACCTTAAAACAGCTGGCATAAAATATGATTTATTTCTTCGAAATTAGAACTGCACAATTGCTTAACTTTTTTCAATTACGATTACATGTTTATTGTAAAAATGACAAAATAAGGTAACCTTAAAATGTAGTAGTACTAAACTGACAGATGTCAAATGTGGTTTATTAAATGGGGAAGGCCGGTCAAAGCTTATTGTAGATGGTGTGTCCATAGCTTAGTCCCAATCTGACCAATGAGGACAAGCTATTTTGAAATTTAAAATGACATTGACAGATTTTCAACTAATGACGATGCTTGGTACAAGCTATGCTAGCGCCATTAGTTCAACAGTTGCCGTCCCCATTGGCGCTAGTCCCTCTTGGCTGCTACGGTATTTTTGATGGCATTGATCAATAAGTAACGATTTTTGATCAATAAGTATGACCAGCAAGCCGACGTAAGCAGTAAGTACCTAATTGCCGCTACTAGCGTAAGCTAGAGTCAGGCTAGCGTAAGAGTCAATACTGTAAAGTATTGACTCTTGTTTTAGTAAGAGCTAACATACTAACTTAACCTCACACCTGAAACCCTCAAAGGGTTAGGCAGAAGTGTACCTAATAATACATTAACATTTCGAAAGTTATGTTTAAGTCATTTGCCATGAACCGGGCACAAATCCAGACTCCGTGGTTGCTACTGATAAATTCTTGATGAAAAACCCAATAACACTTTGCCCGACCTGGGAATCGAACCCTCATGTTCAGCAGTTGCGCTTGCACCCACTAGACCACCGAGGTATACAAGTATTAGTAAGAACTATTTCAAATTATTTCGTATCTCAGGTACAAACAACCCTACTCGTGTCGCATCAAAACCCCAACATTGTGTAGTGCGAAAATATACTGTCTTTTTTCCACAAAGAGACTAAATACAATGTACAGAGGAACATGTTCAGATACGAGTGTGTGGTGACATCATACGCCTATACGTACGGATCGGGACACATCGTGTGCATTCGGGTGTTTCCGTATTTGTTCGGTTGTGATTTGCCTTCACAAGGTGCAGGAGTTCGGGATATAGGTTCACGGTGCTCATTTTCATTGTAGGAGTGGGCATCAGGGGTGATGATAATATTACTTATATCGTCAGTTAGCTTATAAAAATAGTCCTATCCTAATTAATGTGGAGGCCAAAGGGTAAAAACAGACCTGGACCTAAGACTCCACTGTCCGTCTCTCCGTCCGTCCGTCTGTCAACAAATACTAAAAACAGAATAAAATTAATATTTAAGGGGGGCTTCCTGTCCTGCCGGGGTTGCGGGACTGTTCGAAAGAGATACCGTGGCCCCAGAACACGAAGGGCAATGAAGGAACATGGATGGGTTTTAGTCAGTAAAAGTCTGACACTCCCGAAGTCATTTGATGATTTCCCATCCATAAAAAAGGGGGGGTTTCCTGTAGAAGTTTGTAGTTTGTTTTATTGGATTTGGAGTTTGGTGCAGATGTTAAATTAAACTTCAGTTTGCTGTAATAATCACATATATTGCCTGCCGGTTTAAAGCACGCGTTCGTTCACGACGACGGTTTTGGGGGAAGGGGAGAGCGACAACGCTTTTCCACAGATAACTCAACTTAAGATAATACAGATGTAGAACCTTACTTTTTGCATAGACTAAAATTTCTACATTTCCATACAACAAACGTGATTTTTTTCCCGTACAGGTAGAAATAAAATAAAAAAAATCACAATAAAAAAAAACTTAAAAAAAATCAAAAATCAATCACAATCTTGAAATATTCACAGAATATTTAGTTGAATATTCACTTTAAAAATGAAAAGTTAAATAAAAATAAAATAAACATTTAAGGGGGCTCCCATACAACAAACGTGTTTTTTTTGCCGTTTTGTCTAATGTTGTATAAGTAGATGTATGTATGTAATGGTACGGAACCTTTCGTGCACGAGTCTGACTCGCACTTGGCTGGTTTTTATTTTTCATTACAGAATGGGTCTGCCTTTGACCTCGATCACGCCTGATGGAAAACGATGGATGAGGTCTATGATAGAACGAGCGTGCCCAGAAGATGCCTGGTCACTCTTGTTTTGAAGGCAGGCGGGTTATATGTGGGTGGGAACGCAGACGCAGGCAGACAGTTCCACACTTTGGCTGTGCACATAATAAAAGTGGAGAAGAAGCGGTTAGTACGACAAGTCGGGATATCAACCAAGTGCGGATGGTACACCGCAGTACGTCTGTTAGTCCGGTGGTAAAAGGGGATCAGGTCGTGGAGCTCCTGCGCACACTCACCGAAGTACAGTCTGTAGAAGACCGACAGACAGGCAACATTACGCCGATGAGCTAGGCTGTGAAGCGAAGCTACCAACGTCTCGTTGTCTATAAGCCTTTTAGTTCTGCGTACCACTACATGAAAACTGCTGGTATTTATAAACAAGTTACTTATGGCCGCTTCGCCCGCGCTGAGTTCGATAGATGTTCTAAGGGATCGCACTACCGGGACAAAAAATGTATCCATGTTATAAACTATCCGGATTCTAAATTTCATCCCAGTGGGTTCAGAAGTTTTTGCATGAAAGAGTAACAAACATCCATCCATCCATGCATCTATCAATCCTCAAACTTATATATTAATTATAATAGAAGTAAGATAGTAACACTTTAAGTTCACTATTAATGAATAAACTAACCCAAAAAACTTGGTAGAACCAGAAGAATATAAGTAGGTACTCCGACTACTTGGACGGCTATCAAACTGGAACCTCACTAAATAGTCATCTACGCTATAATTCATAAACTTCTTGGGAGCTGCTCATTGATTTCTACCGTCTGATCTTGACTGTGATCTCCGCTTTGCTTGCAAGAAAACCTTCAATTAAAGACCGCACAAAACGGATTCTAAACATTCCATTAAGCGAGAGCAAACTACATAATGTTTAATTGTATTTTTTTTTGTAGCATCTCAATCGTCCCAAAAGAGGTTTAACTATACTTGTGCAAAAAGTATTTTCAAATCTCTTAGAAGAAGTTCAAGCAACCACACTTTGTCTTTCCAAGCACAAAGGTGTTACAAGTAAGTACGAAATATAACTCAAGATAAGACAAAAAGGCATTACAAGCAGAAACCACAAAAGAAAAGAACCGCGCAAAAAGTTCCTCAAGTATATTACTCAACAATAAATAAACGTATAAACTTAATTTCACTGCAAACCATCTTAGCACTCACGAAATAACATATTAACCACCTCTCACGTCAAAAATCTTTACTTCAAAAGATCTCCATTGAAAAGCAACCAAAAAAAAACATAAGCACGCTTTTTTCACAATTAATCAAACGTGCCAGTACAAAAAAAAACCTCTCTAAGAGTTTAAAAAGTTTGCACCGATGCATTGACGGACCTCCTTTCAACGAATATCAAAATGACAGTTGATTTATGATTTTCCATTGTGGCAACACAGCGTTCGTTATGGCGCGAAACTCATTTATATTGCTAATGACATTTCGAGATGTTTAAAATGGCGGGTAATAATGCGCGGCAAAAAGTTTTATTTTACTTTATAGTTTTTTAAGATTATCTTGTGTTATTGTGTTTTGTGATTAATTTTGAACGTTTGTCGGCCTTTGACATTATTGCAATTACTTTGGCGTTTGTTAATTACGTGTTTAGTTGATGTATTGTATGGAGGCTTTTAATGATTAATTCTACATGTCTTTGAAAGAAGATTAAAGAACTGTAGTGTCGAATTAAGCTCAACTTTAATTCTCGATACTGTTATAAGAAGTGTTTTGTTGCGGGTTTATTCACCTTCAACTTCATGAACCAACCGATGAAAATATTAAGTGTAGGTATTCCAAAATACCAAAATGGCAGTGGAGAGTTGTGAGAGTGGACTGCAACTATGCAAGCTCAGTGCAATTTGGTAGGTACCAGTCATTTTTTTAGCCTGAACCACAGTAAAACGATAATCAGTAGGGTGTTTCGGACGTGTCCTTGAATTCTATGCGTACTGTCGATCAGAGGCCTAGGGTTGCTACTATCGGGTATACTGAGTAGTTTATCGTTAAGAAAAAGACGCGTTGCGCGCGACTATCAGTCTGTTTGCACCCTGAAGTATCCTTAGCCTTACGAGCAAGGAAAGGGGCGCTCGGTTATGCCAGTGTTTCGGTCCTTTCTTTGAAGTCGACCTATTGCTTTTAATTTGACTATGCCTGAACTGTCCTGAGCCAAGACTTCCCCCAATTCCTTCCGTTTTTCTGAATATTGCGTCTCTTCTTGCCAATTAACGAGAGAGTCATCCAAGGCGTCCCGCAATGTAACGTTATTTTTTTTGACCTAGATATGAACACAGGAGTCAAAAACGAGATCGTACACTCAAAAGCGCCGCTTACAAAAGAACAGATAGAACAATGAGCCGATTGATGACTTTTTCATTAAGATGTATGGCGATGATTAATAAAATTCTGCTAGTTAATAACAATAGAAGCGACTATAGTAATTTTAAATCTTGTATATTTGGTGCCAGTTAAGATGAGAATAGCGGTCATTGCCCTTTCCCTAATATCTCTTCGTACGAACCAAAACAAATAAACCATGTATCGTTTTTATTACAAAAAATGTCGAAGATCACGATAGATGACGATTCCAGACTTGAACAGGCTTATTTTTGGTTTTCAAAGTTAAGAAGTTTAATTAATGTAGTTGGGTCAATGACCGCTATTCTCAGCATAACTGGCACCAACTATAGGTAGAATGTAACTTTCGCCAATACTTGAGGATGAATTTGCAAAAAAAAAAACATTGATCTGGAGATTAAAGACTACTTCTTTTAATTATGTTTTTGTTAAACACTGTTATTAACGCTTGGCGGAGTCGTGGGTTCGATTCCTATGTTGAGCAAATTGTTATTTAGTTTTCTCCATCAAGAATTTCTTTATATCAGCCCTGTCTGACTAATGAGAGGTTTTCTTTTTGAGTAGGTATTTAAAAAACCAAATAATTTCCAAGAACTCTGTAGATGGCGTTGAACTGACTACGTTACTAGGTGAAAGCCAAAAGGCTTGGAAAAAAAAACATCCAGCGACTAGGGAACAGATGCCTGGTTGTTAGCAATAAGTTCCTTCACCTCTTTGCTATTCCTAAACATCACGCCTGTAATCCCCGAAGAGCTAGTCAGAGGTGTACCTAATAGTACACGCACATTTAAATAGTCCCTTAAATAGGGGCGCCTATTGCCATCAACTGGGCATAAATCCAGACTCCGTGGCTGCTACTGAGGAATTCCTGATGGAAAAACCCAATAATAATTTACCCGACCCGGGAATCGAATCCCAGGACTATGCTCAGTAGTCGCGCTTGTGACCCCTAAACCAACGTGGCAGTTTGATTTTCTTTTTATGAATAAATCTTTATTATATTGTAATTTTTAATTACTATCACTAGGTACATATTATAAAACAAAGTCGCCCGCCGCGTCTGTCCTTATGTATGCTTAGACCTTGAAAACTACGCAACGAATTTTGATGCGGGTTTTTTAATAGAGAGAGAGTGATCCAAGAAGAAGGTTCTCGTATATAATTTGCGGGCGGGCGAAGCCACGGGCATCAGCTAGTAGTAGCTAAAGAAACGATTAATATGGTATACACTTCACACTTCAAAGTAACTCTTCGAATCGCAATCCTACTCAAAAATACGTCAATTCGAAATCAAAGAGACAGTCAAAACGACCCAATCTTTTCGTCAAAAACCACTATACATCCATTTAAAAACCACAAAACCATTTAATTTTCAACCTTATGTCTTTGTGCCAAGAGCGTGGACGCCAATTCGGGTGTGCAAATCAAAACCACACCATATTCACTCATTAAAAACCACAAACTATTCAATTTTCAACCTTAAACTTTGGTCTCAGAAGTGTTGAAGATTATATCGAGGTGCAAAAAAAATTTGGTGACAGGGAAACGGTCTAGTACGTGGCGCATACGGAACGATTTCGAAATTCGAATCCGTTTGTTTTTTTTTTCTGCAATAGAGAACGGGTGCATCGGTTAATCGAATAGTCGGAATCAAGTATCGATGGAGTTTGAATCGATTTGAGGAAGGACTGGCAGGCTTGGAAACTTGAAAGTTTTGAGATTTGATTTTAGTTGAAATGTGAGACATGGTCTAGTGGTTGCAATCGTAACTGCTTAGCTCATGTAGTCCTGGAATCAATTCTCAGGTCGGGTAAAGTGATATCGGATTTTTCCATCAGGAATTTTTCAGGATCAGCCACAGTGTCTTAATTTGACCCCGGTTGATAGCAAAAGGCTCAGCTCCTGGCGAAATGCGGGTCTACTAAGGTACCAACATGTTTGCCGAACCCTTCGGGAATTTCAGTCGTTATGTTAAAGTATTCTTTAACAGACAGACAGACACGGTAATGTTCCAAAAAATAACCATTCTTGATCCACAGTACATAAAAAAACCCCTTTTCGTTACAATCTTATGTCGTCTGACAAAAACATATTGTTTTTGTTAACAGACAGAAATAAATCTTATATTGTGACCACAGTTTGATGTATGAATACATTACCTGAAATAAATTATCTCCTTTTGAACAAGAATGATAAGAGAACGAGCTGTCTTTGGAATAAAGTGGTTTAAAAATATTGTTAGGACTGGATGTATTACTAAAAACAAAAAATTAAAAGAGTGTGGTTTGAACTCAAACTCAAAGCATTTTTTTTTCAAATATTACACGACAAGCAGTTTTGCATAGTCAACAATAAGCTACCTACAGTCCAGCCACTGGCAATATCATCATTTCAGCCGAAAGACGTCCACTGCTGGACATAGGCCTCCACGAAAAGGAAAGTTATGCCATAATCGCCACGCTTGGCAGAAGGGTTGGCAATCGCAGTACGGTTCTTACAAAAGCACATAGAACGCTTTTGCCCATTCTCTGGTAAGGCCACAGGCATAATAGAAAGTCTACATGATACTTACATTTACAAAAAAAAAAAAAAATGCTTCTAATTGATCTCTAGGAATGGTTAAAAGAATGATTATTGTTTATTTTTGAGCTCCCGATATTTCGACGCTGTTGCAAGCGCCATGATCGCAGGATGCGGGAAGATGGAAAAAATTGTTAGAAGCAGACAAATCTGTCAGTGAGAGACACGCGAAAACATGTCAGGGCCTTTCAATGTGAAGCTGGAGCAGGAATACTTTAGTGACAGCTTGATCTCGCAGAAATATTTATATATTTATGTGTGCAATGTAGGTAACTCTGAGTCGTTTCTACACAATACCGTTTATTTACATTACAAGCCTGATCAGTGGAATAAAACGTTTAATAGAAAAAAAAAGACAAATCTGTCTACACCCTTTCTTTGTCTTTTGCTACGCGCACTAAGTGACGGCAAAACACACTCACATTATGACCAGGTTTTGTGGAGTCCTTATTAAGTTGCTGGCTGCTACTTTTGAGTATACTTAAAAATAATCAATAATCACAGAAGATGACATTTTAAGTATAGTTATGAACCGTGAAAGCTTATAACAGTGTTTAAAGTAATTAATGTGCATTAATAGTAAGTAGCCCCAATCAACACAATATGAGAAGGCTCTCGTTCTGAGCACCGCCATGTCCTCGTAACGACCTCTCGCGTCCGGCCTTGGTTCAATCCATGGTCCGGAGCGAGACGGAATGGGACACCGTCACCTCCTTCTGCGAAGCAGTCATGCTAGCGAAGGAAGTGGCGGAACGTGAAAGTCAGAGAACCTCACGTCCCGGCCATCGCGGGAGACGCCCCGGGCGTCGGGGACCACGTGGTGGCCCCCGGCCACCGTAGGCGCGGGCCTGTGGACGGAGAGCTATGGTCTAGCCTGCCGTACGTCCGTCTTATGACGACAGGCCGTGTCGACGACGGCGCGTTCGTGTTCCACGCGCGCCTCAAAGAGAAGTCAGCAAATGGTAGGGGTCCGCAAGGGCCGATGCCTGCCGGGGTTGCGGGACTGTTCGAAAAGGATACCGTGGCCCCGGAACATATAGGGCGATGAAGGAACATGGATGGATTTAAGTCAGTAAAAGTCTGACACTCAATCCTGCTCCGCCCAGAGCGGGAGGAGTCATTTGATGATTTCCCATCCGAAAAAAGAAGATAAAAAAAGGAGGCTCTCGTTAGGCAGATCAAGGTCTTGATTCAGAAAGCGGAACTCCTGGACACGGCTCGTATTGTTAGGAGTTTCCTCTCTCTGGAGCCCTGACCACCGGTAGCTTGGACCTTGTTCCCGATACCGGTGGGCTATTTTTTTTTTTAATTAGTATTTAAAAATGTATTTAATTTGTGTAGAAATGAGTAAATGAAATATGTAAATAGTCCATTTGGGCGACGGTACCCATATTTCATAAGGTGACAACTACAGACTGCCAGTGACTGTAAAAAATTGAGCCCTCACCAGTCACCATTATTATCTAACAACGGTTTTTTCTTCTACAAAGTTTTGGCAAGTCGCCAGTTAGTTAGCTATTTATAGGTAAATGAACTACACTCATTAGCAACAAAGTAATTAGGGTTTTTAGTGTATGATATTATGAGAAGACTCGATATTTTGATAAGATTCTTGGCAAGTCCTATCCAGCCATTGTGAAGCCATTGACTTGAATATGCTTTGGTGGCTTAGAGAATGTCATGCTCACTTAAATGTCTCGCTGATGGTGGCGGGTGTGTCGGGTCATTTAGTTCCCTTCAATATGGTTGAGTTGAATGCCGCCGATACACGCGTCATGTTCGTGAACGGGCGCTGTGAGTTGGGACTGGTCATCTCTTAGCTGCCAAGGTTCATTTTAATTACTTTATTCATAAATTGTTGATCTAATCTTTTACTCGGACGCTCTTAGTGTGCACGTCTTTCTACATCGTTCTCACATATATGTATAATCTCAAAATTAATGATGTACCTAACCAAGATTTTGTAACAATATTTTGATTTTAAAAGAGTGTCCATGGAGTTTCTTGCCCGTTCTTCTCCATAGAGATCTACGCTAGGGAATGGGCAACTACAGTAGTTTCTCAAGTTATTATGCCTTGTGACTGGGACTGTAGCTTTGATTTTCTTTTTTGTATTTTTGACATTCAAAAGTGCCGTAATGGTCTAATTGAAATAAATGCTTTGTTTTTGAGTTGAGTTTGAAGATCGTCGCATCACCTAGCGTGAGGGGCGCCCCACACTTCCTGATTCCCAGTCTCCAATCAAAAAAGTCTACTCCAACGGTCGTCGGTTCAACGGCTATTATGACCGGCCCATTGCGATTTGATCTTGCTCGTGAGAGCTGTTGACAACTGTGGTTCAACTGCCGGAACTACGAGTATCTATCTGTGGTCGTTCTGAATAATTTATTTCAGTGGTCTCTCCACGGCCTCCTTGGCGCAATGGCTAGCGCGTTTGGCTGTTAACCGAAAGGTTGATGGTTCAAGTCCACCCGGGGGCGATTCTTTTTGCTAGGCTTAGTAGGTTGTCCTATCTTTTCTATTACTCTAACAACATCAATTTATTCACTGGAATAGTGGCTCAATCCGTGCAAGTAACCAGTAAACGATATACAGGACTTTGATTGTTCTTTCCAT
The DNA here is from genome assembly GCA_941918905.2 of Xestia sexstrigata. Classification (NCBI taxonomy): domain Eukaryota; kingdom Metazoa; phylum Arthropoda; class Insecta; order Lepidoptera; family Noctuidae; genus Xestia; species Xestia sexstrigata. Next base: position 6,696,717 of record OW799229.2, read on the forward strand.
AAAAAAATTATACAATTATACAGCCTACAGTATAACATTTTTACGCATGTAGCGCCAGAGGTCTAGGCAGTGGTACCTAATGGTACGCCCACATTGCGCCGGTTATGATTAAGGCAAGTAATAAGGGACGAGCCTATTGCCATCAACTAGGCACGAATCCAGTCTCTGTAACTGTTACATGAGATCATCCTGAGTGAAAAACCTAATAACACTTTGCCCGACCTGGGAATCGAATCCTTTACCCCATGTTCAGCAGTAGCAATTGCGGCCACACTCAGCAGTGGGTTTCAATGGATATAGTTTCCTTAGTGGGCGCCATTACCCACAAGTTGCAAAGCTGTTTTATTACAAAAACGTACGAATAAGTGCGACCAAAAGCAAATTATGACCACGTTGACTGCTTACCCCGTTAAGGGTAAAGGCGTGAGAACTACAAGTTAATAATTACAAAAACATAACGTCACATGTAAAGTCTAGGATCAGAAGTTCCATTCCATAATGTGTTCCATGTCTCATTCATACTTACATACAACTTTTACCTCGTCTACGTTCCTACATCAGGCCATACACGCACGTCGGTTGCGAATACTACGCACCTGACCTTCTGAAGAATATTTTCAATAAGGTTCCATTTTCAAATGCGAGCTTTTGAAAATGGAACCCCATTCCATAGACATCTCCATAGAGATCTACGCTTTGAAAGCTTTGGAATGGGTAACTACTACAGTAATTTCACAAGTTATTATTCCATGTAGTCCGGGACTGTAGCTTCATTTTTTGGCATTTAAAAATGCCTGTCCTAGAAATGCCTGCCTAGAAGAAGAAGAAAAACATTAATTTCAACAGACCATTCTGTTGAAATTAATGTTTTTCTTCTTCTTCTTCTTCTTCTTCAACACAATACCCACAAATGCTTACTAACAGCGCCATTTTGACTATTTAATTTCAGCGGCAAAATATCTTTGTATTACTTTACGGTCGGGTAAAGTAGAGTCCTATCACAGTTCTTTTAAATCCGCCATTGCAGCGCTGTCAACGTCACACTGATTTTTATGCTTGTAGCAATAAGGTTGTGTTTAGGTTACTATCAGTGATAAGTCTGTTAAGATAGACTGATCTTTACAATTATGGAATTAAGGGTCATGTTGGATTGTAGCAGTCAAAGGTAGTGTTGCATAGTTTGGCGCGTGGCCATTGACGGAATTTTCGCCACCATCTTGTTTTTCCTTTCTTGTCGACGTGACCCAAGCACTGTGGTATAGTATGACCACTTGATGTCTGCAGTTCAAATTGGCGCTGCTTGTCAAGAAAATTTGTATCAGTAAGTCTAACTTGGTACATTTATTTTAGTTCTGTATTTTCCCATCTGCACAGATAAGTTGGTTGTATTGTAAGCCTTCTGCACATAATTTTCGTATTGATAAAGGTCTCAAATACGGAACTCTTAATACCTTAAGGTCGTGGGTAAGTAATAAAATGCATTTTATGTTCAAGAGTTTAATGTGAACAACAAGTAAATGACTTAGTTCCAGGAATCTCTCGCTTCTGCGGTTAATGTACGAGTATATTTCGTAAGTTTTTGTAAGTGACTCATAATATGTCGAAATAATCATAAAGGCTTTTAACACGTATAGGTGTAACGGTTTCCGGTTTCTCTTGCCTAAATAATAACAGCCGCAAGGGTCGATCTTTAAGGTTAAGCAACGTCGGTCGAGGTTGATCCGTGGATGGGTAAACATCCATTACATACCGAGTTTCCTCCGTGCTTCGGAAAGCACGTTAAGCAGTTGGTCCCGGCTGAAATTTGTAGATCTTTTGACAGTTTTTACAGTGGGCCGAATACAGTCTGACAACCAGTCTTACCAAGCAGTATCGTATTTCCCAGTACTAATTGGTTTGTGGAAGTCAGATAGGCAGCTGAATGTAAAATACTGGTATTCAGCTACATCCGGTTAGACTGGAAGCCGACCCCAACATTGTTGGAAAAAAGCTAACGGTTTCATTAAATATGGACACAGATGGAGTTCATGGACTGCTCAGATCTGAAGTGCGAATGTGGTGTCTCTCCCATGGCCCACCTTCCATCTTGCAACGCATGCCCTGACACATGCGCACTTGAAGACCTTTTGACTGCATCAGCGAGCGGAGTTCAAGTAATTGAATTTTGAATTTTTTGAATAAAGGGTGTTAGAATACCCTTAACAAATCCTAAAGGCACGTCTTGTTCTCCCGTCATTGCGATATTTTTTTTGTTCCAGACCATACCTGGGAACCTTGTAGTTACGGAAACATTAGGGGTCAAAGTTCCAACTTTTTCACAAGTTTTTTTTTTAAATTAACATGTTTTTAATGTAAGATTTTTACTTTAAACACCTCCACGACCCCTGTACTATTCAATCCATCCATCAGCACAATGTTTTGAGTGCGTTACATTGAGTCCTATCGTAAAAAGTGATTTTTCACCCCAAAATATTATTGCAACTCTTTATTTGCAATATTTTTTACGTAAAGGTACTTAGTTTGTGTGTCTGTTGACACCCTGTTGAACTCTTTGCTATAGATACGCTTTTTTTTTTCAAGCTACTTTATATCTGATTGCCTCACTGGTCTAATGGTCACAAGAACGAATACAAAACTAGGGTTACCGGGTTCAAATCCTTTTTTTTTTTTTTTTTCGGATGGGAAATCATCAAATGACTTCTCCCGGTCTGGGCGGAGCAGGAGGGAGTGTCAGTCTATTACTGACTAAAACCCATCCATGTTCCTTCATCGCCCTTTGTGTTCCGGGGCCACGGTATCTTTTTCGAATAGTCCCGCAACCCCGGCAGGCATCGGTCCCCTTCCTTTTTGCTGACTCTCTTTGAGGCGCGCGTGGAACACGAACGCGCCGTCGACACGGCACCGGGTTCAACTCCTGGTGTTTAAAAAATAATAGATTGTTTTCAATAGGCAACTGTGGAAGTAGTGGCGCTAGCATCGCTTGTACCAAACATCGTCATTGGTTAAAAATCTGTCAATGTCATTTTATATTTCAAAATAGTTTGAACTCATTGGTCATCTAAAGTCCGCTTTGACCAGCTTTCCCTATTTGTCGAGTCCAAAAGAGTTTGTTTTACAATTTTGCAGCTGCCCTCGCAATGATATACGTAGTCTATAGGTTTTATAAGCAAACATATATCAAAACTTTTTTACTGCCATAGCAACACACAAAATTATGTGCCTAAAAGTCAAAAACTAAACAGTCATTGTCAAAAATTTTTGTATACAAACATCTCAATATTATAAAATCTAGAGAAAATGCAAATGGCACCAATAGAAGTAGAATCTTTTTTTAATGAAACAGAGGACGATCCAATATTTGAATCACAGGAGCACTTCCAAAAACAAATATTAATGTTATGCTATGGGGACCTCTGCGTCATCGGCAGGCTGTGGATTCACGCACTCAGAACTGTTCTAGTTGGTGCGAATTTTTCAATCATTCCTATCGTAAAAGCAGCCCCCAAGGAGAAGGCTCCACCAAAACCACCTAAAATGAAATACAAGGATCTTCCAATCTACGAATGTCCTCATCATGAATACAAACAGTACATGGAAGACCAAAAAAAATGTCCAAAGGCTAACGTTAAGATACTCCACACTTATCTATATCCAAAGGTACAGAGTTATAGGAAAGCTTGCAGCGATTCGATTGCAGACTTTAAAAAGGATGCTACAGAATTAAAAAATGACGGCTGTGCGGTCATTTGTCGACAAAAAAAGGACTTTATAACTTTTATGAGGTGTCGTGACAATTTGATGATAAGACAAGCAGTGGTTGCTGGTGGTGCAGTAACTGGCTTCTACATAGGAAGCGGATCAGGCGCTATAAGAAGACTATTCTCCACATCTCTTGGAGCACTCGCTACAGGAGCCCTATGCTTCCCTAAAGAAACTGATGAAATATTCAGAGACGCCTCTTTCAGAGTCGGGAAAGTAGCGCTTACCATGTTTAACCGTTTCTGTGGGATGAACCTTACTTTGCGGGAAAAGTTACCTTGTCGTGATGAGATGCCAGCACCGCCGCCACCTCGACCCGATAACCAAAAAAATAAATGCGATGAAACAAAGAAAAAGTAATAGTATCCTCCAAGAACTTGAAACTTTCAAACAATATTTTTGACACGAGTAAATATTTATTTACAAAACCTAACAATCGTTTTTTTATTAAACACACACATTGTCAAGATCATATTGTCAGTATCATCACCATTTCAGCCGAAAGATGTCCACTGCTGGACATAGGCCTCCCCCAGGTTTCGCCAGCGGATCCCCACAACCTTCACCAGGTCATCGGTCCACCTAGTGGACGAGAGCATGTGGTTAAAAACTACTAAAACTAGCTATTTTGAACATCGCGTCAATGATTTCCGAAGAGTTGAACTGAAGTACTTAAGTTAAAACATTAACGTCGATTGAGGCGTTTTTTTAAGCTAAAACCAATATTATTCTTTCTATAATTTCGTTCTCTCCCAGAACTTTTCGGTAGACTGCGCATTCACAAGTTCCCGCCACCGTTCGTTGTCACGAGATGGATGTAAACCAGGGATACGATTTTTTAGTCGAGTGGTTAGCTAAATACCGTGTCCCTTAGGGTAAGTAAGTGGTGACAACAACGCATTTGTTAAGGTGTAGTTCTGTGCATTTTAATCCGGCATGGTTAATATGGAAAATCAAGAAAAGCACAGCTTTATGGAGCCTTTTGTAATCGTCATCTGCCTAGCCTTTTCCCAACTACGTTGGGGTCGGCTTCCAGTCTAATCGAATGCAGATGAATACCAGTATTTTACATGGAGCGACTGCCTATCTGATCTCTAGAACCTAGATAGTACTGGGTTAGGCCACGTTCCCACTATGTTGTTACGATAAATGGATCGTTGGTTTTTAGTTGGCAAAAGTCGTGGACGACATTAATCGCGTCGTCCTATAAAGGGTGTAAAAAATCTCTTAACGAAGCTGAAAGGCACTTGTTTTCTCCGTCATTGCGATAATTTTTTTGTTCTACACCATACCTGGGAGTAACCTTCTAGTTACGGAGATATTAGGGGTCAAAGTTCCAACTTTTTGAGAAGTTTTTTTTTTAATACAAGTTTTTAATGTACGATTTTTACTTTAAACACCTGCACGACCCCGGTTCTATTCAATCCATCCATCAGCACAATGTTTTGAGTGCGTTACATTGAGTTCTACCACAAAACATGATTTTTCACCCCAAAAAAAAAGTCGTTTCCCAGCAATAATTTTTGCGTAAAGTTACTTAGTTTGATGTACAGAATGCTTAGTTGACGGCTTCGTGATGAGGTTGTTTACACTCTGTATGTGAACACTTCCATTTACACACACAATACACAAGCCACGACACATAAAACTACACGATTATCTGTCGTCACGACATAGTTGAAGATATACAATTGACAGCCGGTACCAACGGCTTAACGTGCTTCTCGAGGCACGAAGGAAACTCGGTCACCAATCCACGGACCAACCTAGGCAAACGCGTCTTAACCTGAAGATCGACCCAAGCGGTTGTTATTATTTTGCCACGAGAGCCTCTTGTTGGTCATTCATATGATCCTGCTTGACACTCAGTTCCAAAAACTGTAACTGGGTTTTCTTGGGCAACATAGAAAGCCCGATATTTGTGCACTCGATTTCTGTCTTTTTCGCCCGTGGTCCCTCGAGTATTGCCTGGAAAGGACCACGGCGGTTTTATGATGCACGCTCGCTTGGTTCGCATATTAAATAACACTCTTTGACTTCTGTCCCCGAAGTGCCGGGCCTCCGCCGGCCTCCTTTGTCGGCCTACGGCCCGGTGCCCGTTCCGAAAAAAAAAGCACCCACTTTTTAATTCGGCAATATATATTTCTTGAAGGAACCAGGGGCAAAAAAATACTCATGGCTCCAAAGAGTACGGGACTACAGGCAAAAATCTGCTTTCTAGAAAGAAAAATTACCTAATGGTTGCATACGACAAGGTTTTATACCCGACCACGGCGAAGCCAAAAGAAGGGTTATGATTTTAGCAGTCTATGTATGTGTATGTATTTACGTATGTTCCGCCGTCGCGCCGTAGCGCCTAAACTATTCATCCGATTTTGATGAACTGGTGTCAATCGATTCGTTATTATGGCCCGGGTAACATAGGCTTCAGGAACATTAATTTAATCTACTACTTCAATAATTAGGAGGAGTCCATTTTACCTTGTAAACCCCGATTTTAATAAGAGCGTGATTATTCCGTAATCGGGTGTTTTAGGGGTAGTTCAGCACACAAATTCTTGTTTACGTAGTCGGGTTTTAGTTTTTTAAACTTTATTTTTTATTTACAGAGAAAGCTTGACCTTAACTCTATTGACTCGCCCGTTCCACTCGACCGCATACAGTCAGACGGACAAATTGTTATTATTTACATCAATGCGTAAGTTTCTATTGTTGTTTGTGCAATGTGTATGTTTTTATTATTTACATTTGCGTCTTTAGACGCAAATGTAAATAATAAAATCTTTCTTTTTTCTGTAGATTCCTATTCAGAAATGGGACATGTCTGGAACTCTGGACAGGTCATATTGCGGAGCCCTGAGACAGCTAGACGGGTCGCGGCAGACCGAGGAGAAGATGGTGGGACTCCTTAGATGGCTTCCTTACAAATTGGTGAGAAGAAGCACAACACCCATAGAAGTAGAAGAAATGGGGGAGAAGCCTATAACCAAGAGTTTAGGGCAGTTTAGAATTACAAACAAGAATTTTTGTGGTATACTACAACCAAACAGATAATCGTGAAACAACCACAGTACAGAGTATACAATTAGACCAGAAAAGATATTAATAATGCTTATAAAGTTCCCACTGCTGGGACACAGGTCCCTCTGTATACCATCATGTGGGTTCAGTTCGGATGGGTTGTTGTCACATGCCTTCGAATTTTTGGTTCTAGAACAAGCCGGTTTCCACACGATGTTTTATCAGATGAAATAAATTTCAGAAACTAACGCGCCTGTGACTGTTTTGTTTACATTTTGTTATGACAACATAATTAAAGTTTCAATGTAGGTAAGTACGGTCGAACAAGCTATTTAGTTTACATTTTACAATGTAATTTGTTGGTTAAACTGTAAACCAAATAGCTTGTTCGACCGTACATTGATCTTGCAGAAATACATACAGGGTGTAAACGGACCCTCCCCAAGCATGAACCCGTCAACCAAGCATTCTGTACATCAAACTAAGTAACTCTACGCAAAAATTATTGCTGGGAAACGACCTTTTTTTTGGGGTGAAAAATCACGTTTTACGTTAAAACTCTAAACATTGTGCTGATAAACGCATTTAATAGTAAACGGGTTATAAGTTATGACCAAACTAGTATTTGAAAAAAAAAACTTGTGAAAAAGTTAGAACTTTGATCTCCAATATCTTTGTAACTAGTAGGTCCCCAACGCCAGGTATGGTCCAGAACAAAAAAAAATATCGCAATGACGAGGAGAACAAGTGCCTTTCGGCTTCGATAAAGGTCTATTTACACCCTTTATACCATCTATGTTAGATTTTTGGTTTCCGCACTTAGTCCTCAAAGTGGATCTCTGTACGTGACATGCATATTAATACCTGTTCACTAACATAGTATCAATAAAAATACGTCTAACTTTATTCGTATGTCAGAGTCACACAGATGTACGAAGGAAAATGGATACGTTGTGCTAATGCGTTGGATACGTTGTGTAATGGATGCGTTGTGTTAAATGGATGCGTTGTGAAAATGGGTGTAAAAGACCCTTAACGATGCCGAAAGGCACTTGTTCTCCTCGTCATTGCGATCATTTTTTTTTTGTTCTACTCCATATTTGTATTATATAATCGCACAGCCCATATTGTGTGAGTACTATGTACTAGAAAGCTATCATTCATTGAAATCTTACGTCTTTTCTTGACTTGAATGTGCCCTGGCGGTCGAGAGTATGTCATGATCACTCTAATGTCTCGCTGATGGTGGCGCGTGTGTCGGATCATTCAGTTCCCTTCAATATGGTTGAGTTGAATGGTGCTGATCCATGCGTCATGTTCGTGAACGGGCGCTATCAGTTGTGACTGGTCATCTCTTACTTGCCATGGCTTATTTGAATGTTTATTTTTGAATTGTATTTTTTGTTTTTACTTTGGACACTTTTAACGTGCACTTCTTTCTATATTGTTCTCACATAATATACCATCTCAACATGAATGATGGAACCAAGATTTTGTAACAATATTTTGATTTAAAAGAGTGTCAACTGAGTTTCTTGCCCGTTCTTCTCCATAGAGATCTACGCTAGGGAATGGGCAATTACAGTACTTTCACAGTACGTCTTGTGACTGGGACTGTAGCTACATTTAATTTTCATCTTTGTTTCGACAATTCAAAAGTGCCTGTAACTGGCTTACTTGAAATAAATGCTTTGATTTTGATTTTGATACCTGTGAACGTTCTAGTTACGGAGATATTGGTGGTCAAATTTTCCTATACATGTTTTTAATGTTAGATTTTACTTTAAACACAATGACCCCCGTACTATACAATACATTCCATTAGCATAATGTTTTGAGTGGGTTATATTGAGTTCTACCTTAAAACGTGATTTTTCACCCCCAAAAAAAATTACGCAGAGTTACTTAGTTTGACGATACAGAATGCTTGGTTGACGGCTTCGTGAAGAGTCCGTTTACACCTTTTTTTTTTCGGATGTGATATCATCAAATGACTTCTCCCGCTCTGGGCGGAGCAGGAGGGAGTGTCAGACTTTTACTGACTAAAACCCATCCATGTTCCTTCATCGCCCTTTGTGTTCCGGGGCCACGGTATCTCTTTCGAACAGTCCCGCAACCCCAGCAGGCATCGGCCCTTGCGGACCCCTTCCTTTTTGCTGACTCTCTTGTCCGTTTACACCCTGTATTAAAGTTTGTGCTCTACCCCGTTGCTCCTATGGTGGAAAGTACGACCGCTAAGCGTGGGATCCTGAGTTTGGTTCCCAGGTCTGCATTTTTTTCCGAGTGTCATGTTTTTTTTCTGGTAACTATCTTAGTACTCAGTACTATCCGTTTATGGATGTCAGATTCATAGGCAGTCGCTCTATGCAAGATACAGATATTCATCTGCATCCGGTAAGACTGGAAGCCGACCCCAATATAGCTAGGAAAAGGATGATGGTGTGTATTTTTCAGAAGTACCCTGGATTGGAGGTTGGATGTGGTGGTGGGACACACCCGTGCCTAATTACAGCACGTGGAGCCGTCCTGCTGCACATTGAGGGCATCAGCCATCGGACATTGAGGGTTAAGGGATAGAGATTGCACCTGTGTTTGCGCGCACACTTGTGCACTATATCTCCTGCGTTATTCGCTAGTCTCCGTTGAGATTGGTCGGAAGGATTAAGGAGCCTACACACCAAAGTCATAAGTAGCCGCAGACAACTCTCGTACGCGTTTAGTTGGCATGTCACCGACTTGTCTTTGCTGTCTCTATTATTCTACGCTCCATGTCTAAAAACTAGTAGAAACTTCACATAATAAAATGTTAGTAGACTTTTACTGTTGTTGATTTTACAACTTTTTTATGTCTATCAGTTTAGAAACTGGGGTAGGTTGAACGAGACAGTTCTTTGCTAAATTTAATAGTGAGATCGACTGCCAAAACGCGTTTTCGTATATTTACTTCTCTATTCTGGTTTTATAGTTCCCCAGAAAGGCCAGAAAGCCATTGAAATTCGCCTCTCTTTTAATTTTATGATACAGTTTTCATGTAAATAACAAAAGAGGTCGATGGCATGGCCGCCTACCTGATAAAAACATACCGACATATCATTATCAGCATATAATGTTCCCACTGCTGGGACACGGCCTCCTCTCTATGAGAGGGAATGGGCTATAATCCACCACGCGGGCCCAGTGAGGGTTGGTAGATGTCACATGTCTTCGGTTTTTGGGCCACGGACTACCTGTAACGACAGGTAGTCCGTGGCCCAAAAAGTCTGACAACCAGGCTTACCTAAGGCGTATCGTATTATCCAGTACTGACTGGGTTGTGGAGGTCAGATAGGCAATCGCTCCATGCAAAATACTGGTCTTCAGCTGCATCCGGTTAGACTGGAAGCCGACCCCAACTTAGTTGGGAAAAGGCTAGGCAGATGATGATAATTTGCCGATTGTCTTTTATTTTCCTCTTGTGTGCCCACCCCGGAAGCCGAGGCGGGTTAGCGAGCAGCACCGCAGGCCAGGCTTGTAGTACAATCGGTGCATCAGGGAAAGTCGCGCTTCCATGTGATCGTATTGTTTTATATTTATATAATATGCGCTGGTTATCGGACATTGTACGTAAATGTAGAGATTGTAGAAGTGGCCTGTATCTTTGAGTGTAGTAAGTGAGCTTTAAGTATTAGACAGCGGTGTGTGCTAAGCGTTTTCTGTGAGTATATTTTTTCGTTTATTAAGTTTTTAACATATTGTTTACATTTTCAAATATTCCTTTAATAAAACAATACATTTACACATAACACAGAGCAGCGGTGGCCCAGTGGTGGCGGCCCCGACTTACTAACAGTAAGTCGTGGGTTCGAACCCAGATAGGCGCATTACTTTGTGTAATTTATTTCATCACCACTGCTCTCAAAACGGTGAAGGAAAACATCGTGAGGAAACCGGCATGTCCTACAACCAAAAATTCGAAGACATGTGACATCTACCGATCCGAACTGGGCCCGCGTGGTGGTTTGTAGCCCATTCCCTCTCATTTTGAGAGGAGGCCGTGTCTCAGCAGTGGGAACATTATAGGCTGATGATGACGATGATGATGATTTATATAAAAAAATAGTAGCCCACCAGCATCGGAACCAGGGTCCACTAGCTACCGGTGGTCAGGGCTCTTGAAAGAGGAACCTCCTAACGATACGCGTCTTGTCCAGAAGTACTGCTTTCTGAATCAAGCCCTTGATCCAGCTGCCTAACGAGAGCCTCCTCAGGTGTAGCTCGAGGCTCTTGACAATTAAGCCATGGGCTGATACGACTATCAGCACAATGATCGCTGAGTCCACTTCCCACATGTCGACAACCTCGCGAGCCAAGCCAAGATACTTGATTTGTTTATCTTTCTCGGCTTTTACGAGGTTCTCATCATGCGGGACCTTCATGTAAACGATCATTGCGCGCCACTCTGATCAATCCACCACCACTATATCAGGCGTATTGGCTACAGTAGTCCTGACAGTGATAATGGATTGATCCCAGTACAATGTGATACTGCCATTATAGAAAACTTTTTTTTTTTTTATTATTGTAAGCTTTTATTATTATATTTATAAGCAAGGGGGGCCTAGGAAAGGGCGCTGGCATGACGACTTAGATGCGTTTGTGACAGATTAGCCGGAGAAAACTGCACAAAGAGATTAATGGAAGGCTATGGGGAGACCTTTGCCCAGCAGTGGGACTATACAACAAATTAATAAATAAGCTTTTGTTTAACTTGCTTTGTTAGTTATGTATGTATTGGTCAAATCTTGCAACTAAATTTCAAACCAGACCCCCTATCCGATTGAGCTGAAATTTAGCACACACCTTTGGATCTGGTGACAATACATTTTTATGATAGACATGACTTGATCCTGCAACCAGGATCGCCTCTTCACGAGAGAACTCTGGTACGGGCACCAAACTTTTTACACGCATTCAATGTTAATAGACTTATATTAAGGCTGAGGCCAAACGAGCCACCACACGGTGACGCAAAATGAGTTGTACCACACGGCGACTTTAGTATGAAACCGAATGCAGCGTAAATTCCGCGACTTTTTTTACGCGCCTCACCGCTCAAAGAAATTCGCTCGTTTGAACTCAGCCTAAACCAAATTGTCTTATTTTTATTTTAAGAAAAGTTTTTTTTTAATTCCGCTATTATTGAACTCTTATTTCTTAAACTTACTATACAAACAAAAGGCCCAAAAGCTTTGAAGCCACATCTAGTTCCCCTACCTCGGCACCAATACGTCGGGCTCTCCAGCCCAGAGAACAATGTCTCATTATTTTTACGACTTATTGTTACACAAAATACTCTTGTTAAGCCTGTCCGGCTATTGGGCCTACGCTGACGTCATTGGCATGTCTTGTATTCGGACTATCTGGGCATAAAAAGGCTTATCGGTCCTGGATGTGTAGTTTGATATTAATAGTCCTCCTTACAGTTTTTACCCATTACTAAGCCTCCGCTGTCCGACGATCCGTCCGTCTGTCTGTTAGCGGACTGTATCTCATAATCCATAGTAGGTAGACAGTTGAAATTTTCGCAGAATGTGTATTTCTGTTGCCGCTATAACTGGAGGAAGGAACTTCTGGAGGAAAATCTTTTGGATAACTTTACAATGCTATTTACACCATTTTTCAGTAGAAGTCTAGCGCAAAATGTTAAAAGTTAAATTTGGAGTATCTACGAGTAACTCTCAAATCGAAAAAATATTGGATGCCTTACTGTTACTTGTACTACTTAATGTTGGATACTTACCTACTCTAACTAATTTATTCGTACGTATAAATAAAGTATTTCAGTATGAGAAAATATTCACAGAGAGTTACGAGCAATTTATATGTTAAAGTAAAAAACCTAGTTCTCATAACAAAATTTGTTGGATTATTGTACACCTGTAATTTGTATTACCTAATTTCATCACATGCCAAGATTCAAAGGCGGGAAAAATTTTCGGTTTAGGTACATAAGCCCCGTTGATTGGACTACATAGAAAAACCCGACAACAACTATTGGGCAGTAGGTAGCCCACCAGACACAAGACGGAGGATCCTCCCGTTTCAATGGAGTATTGAAGAACTTTACACCCTGATCCGCATACCATAATGTTGCCAAAACAAACACAAGACATTAAACACATATTCCCACACTGCCCCTATTCCTAATATTAATTGGATTATTAATAATCCCACTTGCATAAATATTAGTCTGAATTAATATCGCATTGATAAATATTGGATTTGGAGCCATGCGGGCTGATATCCCATTAACTTATATACCACCGATTATAGTGATGTGATTTTCGTGTGATTCGTTTTACTAATATTGCCGTTTTGTGCTCTGAGTTTTTCGGCCAAAGTTGGATATGCTAGTCACTTTAGAGCTCATGAAAGAGCAGCACACCAAAGCTCTCGACAACCACCCTAAAAAGAAAGAAAAGAAAAGAAAAAGCATTTATTAGCCCGCACAGGACAAAACACACAAATAAAAATGGTTAACGGTGGACGGTGGTTAATGGTTAATGGTGGATGGTTGGCTGGCCATGGCCTGTCAAATCGGCTGTATGGCATCATCATCATTGTCGAAATAGATAGGCGATTCTAACACCGCACTGCTCGTCCGCGCTGTTGGGCGCTAGCGGCGTAGGATGTTGGGGCGGTGCGCCGCGCGGAGAGGCAGTGAGCGCCGCTCAGCCGCGCGGAGACGCGGTGTACGGATTTCATACAAGTCAATGCGACGTGATATCCACTTCTGAAGTGTATGTTAGTAAGTATCATAATTATTATCGTGTAAGTGTGTGTAACCATACCTTAATTAAGTTCAGCCAAGTAAGCAATATACTATGATCATGTACGCTGTATCTGTAGGCCTATGACGTATCTTTCTGATATCCAGTGACTACCAAGCTTCGGTTGTACACCGAACTTTGATGACAACCGAGAATGTCATAATATTGGTATTACGTATCGCACTGAGTGGATATAATTTTACGGTGACTAACAGCCCGGGTACGGTGTAACTTCTTTCACGAAAGCCACTTCAAATTCAGTTGTCATCAATTTGTTGTCCACTATGCTTACATAATCGAAATAATATAAGTATCGATACGAAAGCGTCTGTCAAAATGAGTTACGGTGACTATCAGCCACGATGACAACCAATGACGTCATATTTGATCGCGACTGGTCATACATAATACGAAACTAACCTTTTGACAGTTAATTGATGGACACTGAGCCCAGTTACTATCATTTCGAGCTGTCAACAGAGATACGTATACGTAATAGCCCTACTGATCTATGTGAAAGGAGAATAAATCAAGAATTTATCCAGAGTAGATGTCTTTCATTGACCAAGACACTTCATGGCGACCTTGCCATTCAAGCTCACATCGCGAGTGAAATTTGGGCAGTTTTTGGACATTATTACAAAATAAGTGGTTATGTGTCGTAAATCATGGGGCCAGCTTCAAAGCCCGACCCCACGAGGACGGTGTCGCGTGAGAATCGCTATATAAAAAGTTGGCATTGCACCATAATCATTATCACCTTTGAAGACTGTACCCCCACTGCATCCACCACGCGCGCCCAGTGCCAGATTTTTTTTAAAAGCCTGTTATGTTCCACTGCTGTGCAAGGGCCTCTCCCATTCGTTTCCAGCTCTCTCGGTGTTTTGCCTTCAAACTCAAAACTCAAACTCAAAGCATTTATTTCAATTAGACCATTACGGCACTTATGAATGTCAAAATTACAAATAAAAACAAAGCTACTTTGCCGATAAGGTGATTTTATGTGTGTGTACGGTCAGAAGGTTTGGCAAATTAAAAAGCGTGTTCTCAGTTGAAGGTTTACTGAACGACTAACACAAAGATTACAATATACAGTACAGTGGTTGAGGGCTTAGAGTTAACTTACGAGCTACGTCATACATGACCTAAGACTAAAGATGTATAAGTAATTTGCCTACGCGCTACAATCCTCCCCCCTTAGATTTAACGATAAAATTTTAATTTGTGACAACCCAAAAGAATACAAAATTATCTATGAACTAATTCACAAGTCATAATAACTTGAGAAAGTACTGTAGTAGCCCATTCCCTAGCAAAATTTTAATTTGTGACAACCCAAAAGAATACAAAATTATCTAGTCCCAGTCACAAGTCATAATAACTTGAGAAAGTACTGTAGTAGCCCATTCCCTAGCGTAGATCTCTATGGAGAAGTACGGGCAAGAAACTCCATGGACACGCTTTTGAATCAAAATATTGTTACAAAATCTTGGTTACATCATTAATTTTGAAATTATACATATATGTGAGAACGATGTAGAAAGACGTGCACATTAAGAGCGTCCAGAGTAGAAAAAGACAACAATTATCTGGCCAACCATTGAGGAACGAGTCCAAATCGTCACGCCATTTTCTTGGGCCTGCTTAAGTGACGACGAAGGTCTACACCCACTCTGTGACGATTCTGACCATCTGTCAGTTCAATTGGAATCAGAAAATAGATACAGCTGCCCAGAACAGCATCAACTGCCTAGCCTTTTCCTAACTATGTTGGGGTCGGCTTCCAGTCTAACCGGATGCAGCTGAATACCAGTATTTTACATGGAGCGACTGCCTATCTGACCTCTACAACCCAGTTAGTACTGAGTAATACGATACCTCTTGGCAAGACTGGTTGTTAGACTTTCGGGCCACTGACTACCTGTAACGACTGTCAACAAATATGTACAAATTACAGCCGGGACCAACGGTTTAACATGTATAAAGAAGACCCATCCACGGACAAACCTTGGCAAGCGCGGCTTAACCTGAAGTTCAACCCAAGCGCCTGTTATTATTTTGCTACGAGCTCCTCTGATGCCCAGCAGATATTCCTCCCATGAGGATGCCAATACTGATGATAGTTCTCATTTTATTAAAGCAGGTTTAAAATATTATCCACCGATTGCCTTTTGTCAACCAAGCCTATTAATTACTGGCATAAATGTATGGAATATTAATGAATTAATTTATAATTAAATTAATCATACTTAATTATTTTAATGAAGCAGCAATTAAAGAGGTATTTGTGAAATATTACACAGCAGGATATTATAAAATATTCAAATTATAAATTCTCCGAATTTGAGGGTTTATATTATAATACGTAGTTTTTATAAATACCTGCCTGAAGAGTATTATATCGAATATCAAAATTATGTTTGAAGGGGCTTGTGGAAAAGTAAAATTAATGGAAAATGAAGATTTAGTTAAAGCACAACATAACAAACACAATGAGGTTTGCACATTTCTTTTGGCGTGGTGATTTAAGAAACTTGATCTCGACCGTTTTCTTGTACCTACAGCCATTAAAGACCCCGAGCCTAGAGGCGGGTTGATCAATACCATACCAGGACACTACCCCATGCGTAACATTTAAAAAGCCGGCCAAGTGAGAGTCGGACTCGCGCATGAAGGGTTCCGAACCATTGTAGTAGTGGGGGAGCCCCCTTTAATTTTTAATTTATTTTTATTATTTGTTAGTTATAGTGGCAACAAGAATACACATTCTGTGGAAATTTCAACTGTCTACCTATTAGTGTGCAAACAAAATGGGAGCGGCGCGGGCGGCGGAATCCGCTAGCGGGTGTCGTTAACACACAGCTTTTTCGCGTGCGAACACAGCTATAGCGGCGCGGGTGAGCGGTATCCGCAGCGGGACAAGCGGGCGCGGAAAACGCAAACCAGTTTGCGTTTCCCGCTCGTGGCGGCCGATCATGTCTTTCTCGACAGAAGACTTGACTACTGTTTACGCAGAGACGCCGCGCGTAGTACTGTGTTCACGAGTAGAAAATAGCGTTTACCGCCCTTCCCGCATCCGCTCGAACCTCTCCCACTGTGTTTGAGCACCAACGAATCATTAGATACAGCCTGCTAACCAGACAAGCGGACGGACCGATTGCGGAGGCTTAGTACTAGGGTCCCGTTGGTTATCTTTCGGGTACGGAACCCTAAAAAGATGGTATAGTAACAATACTTAAGGAATCTATTGTCCCCAAAGCTACTGAGTCCATTGATTTTATACAAAAGTCTTAAATACGGTGTGAAAGATTAATATGACGACAAAAAATTAGGGCGGCCATGTTTGTGGCTACCTGAGATTATAGAATCAAGTACTTTTGAGTGAATGGTGAAATTTGGCAATATTTTGGTATACTTGAATTAGATGGACAGATGTTGCGGTTCCCCGAGCAAAATTAGCAACTCTATTTGTGGTGGTTCAAACTTCGTTTGAAATTCTATTACAATAAAGTTCTAATCAGCTTGCACTACAAATTGATTGTTACGTCAGTCACTGCAGGCCGAATAGTGCGAAATGAGTGGTTTTTATTCTTTATAAAATCAAATTTACGTCTTTTGGAAAAAATAAACGACAATACTGTTCATTATTAAATTGTCTATCCATTAGTATAAGTAGCAAATCAAAATAATGGTTTCTTTACGAGGAGTAGCATTTTATAAATCATTATTTCTCCTTTCTGTGGTTTCGTTGTGAGGGGATTTATTAAACATTAGGCTACTTAAAAAAAAAAAAAAACGACAATTTTGGAGTCAAGAATATGTAGCAATTTAATGTATTTATTATTAGTTGGTATTTCTTTTGGATAAAGAGGAGTAGGCTCCAAAAAACTGCTCGTTCAAGGTCATTTGCTCGGGGAGGCGCCTTAAAGTAAAAAAGATCAAGGCAAAAAACTAAAGTTTTTAATTTTTATCAACGTTAGAATTAGTACCAACACACAAGCATGAGTATCGATATTTGGAATTCAGTTAGCATAGCATATTAGCATTGATAGACGGGCTAGTTATTTTTATGATGATAGTGGCTATCAATTAAAACGGTTTGCTAAGAATACGAAAAAACGTCACACCTGTATAAAAGCTTGTTCAATGGGGGCCTATCGCGTGTGAATTTGCCGCTAGAGGCGCTTGTGTAGACTAAGGTCCTCCAAAATGTCAGATGTCATAGATTGTTCACGCGTTGCGTGCTTTTTTATCACGTATTTATACTAATACTACCAATTGTGTTCTAGACTGAGCCATTCCTGATTTATTATGACTTGAAGATTCTAAGTAGCAACTTAGAATAATAATATTGTTAGTACTTGGAGGTAGAATGATTTTTAAATGTTTCATGCTTGCTAATTTTAGGAAGAATATTGTAAATATATGTCTATAACTTACACTAAGTTATTGATGCTTTAAAGTATAAAATATAGTAATAACTGACAGGACCTTACTCGACAGTGCACCATCTGGTGAGCTCATATTCAAGCGCTAAAAGATCGTTTTATACAGTAGGGCCAATTTTGGACCACATTTGACACTTCACCAAAATACAACAACGTTTTTAACCTTCTAACGGCTGACATAAAATATTATTTAATTCTTCGAAGTTTGAACTACACAATTGCTTCTTTTTTCAATTACGATTACATTATTTATTGTAATAATGACAAAATAAGGTAACTTTAAAATGTAGAAACTGACAGATGTCAAAATATGTGGTCTATTAAATTGGCCCTACTGTAGTCCTTCCACAGTTATTTTCCTTTTAATTTTATCACAATCACAGCAATCTTTGTTTCTGTAGCAAGAAGGTTGCTACTGTCTGTTAAATCACAATCATGATCTTTAATCGTGTTTCGATAAGGTTATTATTCGGTTGCTGCTATGACAGGTAAAATAACTGAAAGAAGTATAAGTTATAAAAATACTATGTGACGACATTACTGTCATAAATCATTAATGTCCAACGCTACCTGCGTTGTTGGTTGTTGCTGGACCAAAACCTGGGCGTTAACATCGAGGCACACCGAGTTTTATAACAAAAACCCATCCCATAGCGTTAAACTTAAATTATTAGCCAGACAGCAACGTGGCTGCGAGGGTGACTGTCCAAGGAGTGCCAAACATACACTCGAACGAGTTATTTGGTATACAGGCAAAATTATCATCAATTTGAACACCGCTTGCACGCAAGCACGCTTGCATTAAGGGTATCACGACACTTGCGCGAAAGACATTTGGGCGAAAGTCACGTGCGCGAACCCACTTGCGCGAAAAGACATATGCGTGCATGAACTTTTGCGCTAACGGATATTTGCGCGCTTGGACACTTGTGCGAAAATGTTTGCTTTTTCCATCATCAAAGTCAGGAAAACCACACCCATGAAGGAACAACTGAATATTTTCGTCGATGCCATCTTAGATTTTCATTTTGACCTCATTTTCGTTATCAGCGATCCCGAAAACCATGAAAACGATACCCATGATGCAAAAGTCGCTCAAAAGTGTAGTCGCGCAAAAGTCCATTCGCGCAATTCGTGCATCATCTGCCTAGCCTTCTCTCAACTATGTTGGGGTTCTAACCAGATGCTACTGAATACCAGTATTTAACATGGAGCGACTGCATGCCTATCTTCTACTTAAGGCCGATTTCTTCTCATGGCGACATGGAGAGAGCGAATGTCGCAACCCCGTGCAGGGCACGCCACGATAGTGGCGATAAGTCCCCTCTTTGAGGAGTGGCTGGAGAGACGCCACGGCATCCTCACCTTCCGCCTGACGCAGGTCCTCACCGGACACGGTGTTTTCGGGAGGTTCCTGCACCGAATCGGGCGGGAGGAAACGCCCGGGTGTTTCCACTGCGAGGATCGACCGGAGGACACGGTGGAGCACACGGTGGAGGTGTGCCCCGCGTGGGCGGAGCACCGCCGTGTCCTCGAAGCGGCGATTGGCGGCGGCGACCTCTCGCGTCCGGCCCTGGTGCAAGCCATGGTCCGGAGCGAGACGGAATGGGACGCCGTCACCTCCTTCTGCGAAGCAGTAATGCTAGAGAAGGAGGTGGCGGAACGTGAGAGGGAGAGAACTTCACAGCGTCCCGGCCGCCGTGGGAGACGCCCCGGGCGTCGGGGGCCACCACGTGGCCCCCGGCCACCGTAGGCGCGGGCCTGTGGACGGTGGGCTATGGGCTAGCTCGCCGTCCGTCCGTCTCATGACGACAGGCCGTGTCGACGGCGCGTTCGTGTTCCACGCGCGCCTCAAAGAGAGTCAGCAAAAAGGAAGGGGTCCGCAAGGACCGATGCCTGCCGGGGTTGCGGGACTGTTCGAAAGAGATACCGTGACCCCGGAACACAAAGGGCGATGAAGGAACATGGATGGGTTTTAGTCAGTAAAAGTCTGACACTCCCTCCTGCTCCGCCCAGAGCGGGAGAAGTCATTTGATGATTTCCCATCCGAAAAAAAAAATAAAAAATGGCCGATTTCTTACGTATAACTGTCAGTTATTCGGTATATATCGGTGTTTCTAAAAACAAAGTTAGTCCTATCCGTATCACCTACCTGTCACTTTATTCATAGAAAAATCAAAGAAATCTTTTCTGAGACGTTTTGTTTCTATCGGTCGGTAAAAAAATGACAAACAGACAGAGATAGTAACCTACCGATACCTGAGGGTTATTGGCCGTTAGTCAGCCTTACGTAAGAGATACAATGTTTTTTTATATGATCATGCAAAAAAACATGCGAGGTAACATAGGCGCCGTGGCTTAGTTGGTTAAAGCGCCTGTCTAGTAAACAGGAGATCGTGAGTTCGAATCTCGCCGGGGCCTTCATGTAGTTTTTGCATTAGTTAGGTAGATGGGGTCGTATATAATTCCTAGTTAAACAGTGGTGTTAAGGCTTGTTCTAGAATTACACGAGCATATTTTTCCTTCAAACTGGTTTACGGCAGCGCTGCAATGTTGCTATACGCAACAAAAATATATTGTTTCCTGGACGGGCTATTTTACATAGGGCAACATTTTATTGTTAAGACTAGCTAAGTATCTACTGTACCGGAGATTTATAAACATTACTTTGGTTATGCGTTTATTCTGCCCCTATCGATGAACTGTCAAACGACGTGTCAAAGTATTATCTAAGTAGCGTTTATAGATTTCGACCTTAGATTTTGCTATTTGCTAAATATTATAGTAGTTTCAGCCACAAATAGGTTATCAAAACTTTTCACATTAATTTCCAAGCAAATAAAACAATATTTTCGGTACTTAACGCGACTTTTAACACAAAATAAATGAACAAGTACCTACATAAACGCAAAGTAAAAGCGTTCATATTTTGGTAAAGAAGCTTACAGTCATCGTTTCTCACAAAAACTTTTTTAGGGCACACTTTGTAAAAAAAATCCACAATTTCTAATAATACATCATTCGTTGCCTCTTTCAATCACAAAAGTTATACACATCCTAACAATAACAGCAATGGTAGCCAAACAAGACGGTGCCTACGAAAAATTTCAAATTTTCGAATAGGACGTATAGAACGCAAAATCGTGACTGTTCGATGTTTGAAATGCTGTGTCATGTAGAATAGTGATGACATGAATTAGAGATCCGATTAATCGAGATGTTTACTTTGGAAATGATTCATAGGTCTATTCGATTAATCGTTTTGTCCTATTTTGGGAGAAATTGGATGTAATAGGACTTACAGGTGTGAATATTTAGGTAGTAGTTAATAGAGGTTGTTATTATTGAAATTTAAGAATATACTTGGTGTAACTGTTCTGTACTGGCTGGATCGAGAAAGCACCTATAGGAAAATGCCTACTTGAAGAAATTGGGGAGGCCTTTGCCTAGCTGTGTAGTGTAGGGCCTATACAAAAACTAGCGAACATTTACGTAAAACAATCATGTTGAATCACATTGTTCCTCTTTTCTCTTAGGTGAAATCTTTTTTTATCTTATCCATTGAGCTATTACTACTACGTATAGAGAAGACACCGCGAACATAATCTGTGCTCCGTTCAAATGCTGTCAGCTGGCTGCATTCTGCAATTCACTCAGTTGCTTGCTCGCCACAGCATTATATATACGGGGTTAGCTGCCCCCCGCGCGCCCCGCACTGCGCACAGATTTTGTTCGCGCTGTCTTCTCTATACGTAGTAGAAATAGCCCAATGATCTTATCATGTTTTTCGGAACGGAGACGAGAAGAGACGTGAGCGGCATGCGGTGTGGTGTGCTGTGAGCGGTCTGTCGTGAGCAGCGTGCGGTGAGTGGTGTGCTGTGACCGGCGTACGGTACACTGCACATATCGCCGCCGCACAGCTTAGGTGGATACACTTTAGCGCCTAAGTATCTCCTCTCTTCTCCGCTTTGCACATCTCCGCTTTAGTAGACGACCCATAAACAATTAGCTTATTATTACCGTAGTTGCTGACGCAAGTCGCAACGCATGTCGCTTGATCGCGTAGAACGTAGCCAAGCCATAAACACCTACCCACGTAAGTTATAAACCCACGGTACACACACTGCATTGAGCTTCTTATCTCATTTCCCTGTTACGCCTCCCTGACAAAATATAAATAACACCCTTCCAAATCACTACCAACCCCCCCAATAAGTTATAGAACAACAAAAATATGGCACCGTAAACGCTTTTGAATGGCTAAAGGTCGATATTCACGTTAATTACGCCGTATTTCTTATCTGTCCGCCATTGATACTACATTAGTGCCGAGACATTTAACACAAATGAACGCTAAAGCGAACGCGCCTAAAATACGCAAATTCACGAACACTGAACCGAGCGCGATTTTGTTTTCCATGTTTGAATTTTTAAAATGGCAGCCGATGCGATGACATTTGGAAATTTATACTTTATTGATGGACATGGGTGGTTGGTAATTGATGTCTGGGTGTATTGATTTAGATGTCTGTTTAGATTGATGGTTTTACGTGTCAATTAATTGCTTGATTTGCATTGCACAAATTGTTTTTTTTTCAGATGCAGCCTTCGCGAAACTAGTCTTTTGAGGAAGATGTCAAAAGTCAAGATCATTCGTTACCAGATGACCATAGAGAGAGACTCTTAGATCTCTTATTTTAGACAGAAATGTAGGGTGAGGAGGCCGTAATACTTTTTTTAACACGGATGTCCTCCGCTTCGGGAGGGTCTATCAGACTCTTACTGACTAAGACAACACGGAGTTCCTCTTCGTCACTTCTGGCTGGGAAATATGTACGTATTCACAATCATTCCAACAGTGACGCTTTAGAAACCCTGTCTCTGGTCAAGAGGAGGAGTGAGCTGCTCCTCGTCGTGTCATACTGCCATAAATAAGCATTTAACTTAGAGACCTAATCCTAAC
This sequence comes from Xestia sexstrigata, assembly GCA_941918905.2. NCBI lineage: Eukaryota > Metazoa > Arthropoda > Insecta > Lepidoptera > Noctuidae > Xestia > Xestia sexstrigata. The sequence continues at coordinate 6,719,717 of OW799229.2, forward strand.
TAGGTCTTTAAGTTAAATGCTTATGGCAGTAATATCTATATTACAGAGCCAGTAACATCTCATTTGTCGTTCCCAGAAAATATCCGCTCACTTACAAAGCTTTTACGTCATTTTTAATACCACAGTAAATTACATTAAATCGTTATTACTTCGGTATTATTATCCATCATACTATCAAATATTTTCCTACTAAATGTTAATACACAAATCAAACACACATTTAAATTAAACGGTCAAATAAAAAATACGGAGAACTGGCCGCAAACAAAACTCAAATCATTCAAAACGATCGTCCATTTCGAAATTGGAACAATAAAAATTCAAACCGTTCGATAAAACAGTAGTCTATAATAATGTCAACTACTTTTATTTCTTTTCGCAATAAAATATAAGAAATTAAGAACTAAAACGGAACAAAAACTCGAAATAAGTTTAACTAATTTGCATAAATACTTTTAAGGCTGTTTCATAATGGTAGATCTCGAACTTTATCGTTAGTTTCTCCCCGCGGCTTCACCCGCGTGTAGATCGGGAATCATCCCTCGGAAACGTATATTATGATTATTTTGGGATAGAAATGCTACGTCTGTGCACGCCCAGCGACCCGCCGCCCGGCGCGCCGCCCGGGCCCGCGCTGGCGCCCGTGCAGCGCTTCCTCGCCTGCGTAGACGCAGCATGAAGCGCACGCTGCAGCGGTTCGTGCAGCAGGAAGAGTTTGTGAGTTTTGCTAAGTCCTAGCCGGTCTATTCGTAGCCATTGACAAGTGACAAGATAACAGGCTGACAGACATTCAGAGCAACCTTCTTTCGTACCTAAAATAATTAGTACAAAAGTCTGGATAAGTAGAACAGAGTTAGGTAATGTATTTTGATTTGCTGAAATTATTAGTAGCGCATTTATTTAATAAAATCATATTTTGGTAAAATTCTGGGTTGTCCAAAAATGTGTAGAAAAAACAACTCCGCAAATACTGTATTTATTTGCCGTCGCAAATACTGTATTAAAAACAATAATAAAAACGTAAATTCTATTAACCTTGTTATTATTCAGTAAAACATTTTGTAATAATAAATTAGTCAATACAAAAATGCGTTTAACATAATCAATGTGACCGAGGCTCAATAAATTCAGCTTAGTCCGCTAATCATTAAAAAGTTACCATATTAAAAAATTGATACGTTCTTAATTCGAAATCATTTGGAACGTTCAAATAAATTCGACGCCCGCTGGCTAAACGCACGTTACAATAAACGGAATGCGAATTCGAAATTCGGAAAATTGTGTTTTTTTTCCTTTTTTATCGTTAATGTTGAGTTTTGTGCGTCATTTTAAGTTTGAAACGAATAAATAATTGGATTCGATTTATTTTGTTTGAAAGTTTGCTTTTATTGTTAGGTAGGTACCTAATTGTTAAAGGCAAACACCGAACATTGGGAGGCTATGTACTTATTAGGTACTCTGTCATTTTAGTTTTTTATACTATGTACAGTTCTATTGTTTATATCCCTTTTATACCAAACTCAAACTATATCTTTTCAGTGGAAAATAGTCTTCAGTAGGTATGACTATACCGTAGCTGTTTTAAAAACTGCCAAATCCTTGACTGAATACCAGAAAGTAGTATGAATGCATTTAGTTGACCGTGCATAAAAGTGTTCTGGTAGGCACAAGCAACATACACATTCATCCTACAACCTTGCTCCCACATTTTCTATCTAAACGCAACTACTTATTAAATTCTTGAATCGAAACATGTTTTGGGCAACATTTTTTATTATGTCCTATCAACGTCCATTACCGCTTATTATGTTTAGTTCGCTGTGTGGTATCCCTTGGTTCGATACCCCGCTGTTATAGTCCATTCAAACTTCGTTCACGTATGACAGCAGCAAGCCATCAAGAACCTTGTGTCAAATAATTATAAAGCTCACAGTTATTTGGCAGACTTGTCAGTGACGGCAACTCAACTGCAACCTTATTATTACGATGATAAAGATCACAGTAATATGAACAGTAATCTAAATGAGAAGTTAACTAAATGTGAAGGAACAGACCAAAGATTTTTTATTTCGGCCGCTGACTGGCCAGGTAGAATAATGCGTTCGAAATTCAAAGTTAAGTCATGTCAGTTGAAAAAAAAAATGTGATGATTTAATAAAATGTGGGTTCTGTAATGTTGTTTTTTTAAATGAGTTTTACTTATTAGTCATGTGAATTATGAAGGGGTTTTGTTATTGGTATCCGAATATTATCTTCTTTGCAAAATAAACTGAATTACCTAACGGAAAATAAAAGTCGTCATACTAGACCGACAAAGGCTTTAAAATAAAAAAAATTCAATTTATTTAAAACAAAACCATGCATGAATGATTGCTGTCAAACGATATAATTAATGCATTTTATAGTTTTATAATCATTTTTCTCAACTTTTATTTTTAAGACCAGATTAACTGTGGCTTTAAGAAATGTCATCCGTCATACATGACAGTTACTATAACGTTGTTCTCGTCAACCTCAGACCAAATAAAAAACCAAGACAGCGCTGCGAACAATATAGTGAAGCCAGCGCACTGTTCTCACTGCTAGGACAGGGAATGGGCTATAGTCCACCACGCGGGCCCAGTGCGGATCGGTAGATGTCGTCGAATTTTTGGTTCTAGGACATGCCGGTTTCCTCACGATGTTTTCCTTCACCGTTTGAGAGCAGTGGTGATGAAATAAATTACTCAAAGTAATGCTTTAATAAAATAACTGCCTGGGTTCGAACTCACGACTTAGTTTGCGTAATTTGGGGCCGCCACCACTGGGCCACCACAGTTACTGCTCGTTGATTGTATGTATATATGGTATGAAATTTCAGAGACTACGCGAGTAATCCTAGAAGGTTTAACCAGAGGCGTTATGTACATCGTAGAACGCCCACATTGCGCCAGTTACGTTTAAGGGGCGCCCCCATGCACACTAGCGCCACTTTAGTAAAAAAATCAGAACTCGTTAAATACACAATTAATACAAAATCTGATTGACAAAATCAATGCTTTAGAGTTCTAGATTATTGACGTCTATTTAATTCATTAAAATATACTTCACTGTAGTTACAGTTAAAAAAATTGCTTAAAACGGCCGTTTTTTTCCATTTTGTATCTGTAACGACAGCGAGCTATTTTTCAATGAGTTAAGCAGACGTAAATAATTTAGAAGACTAAAAGATTGATTTTGTCAATCAGATTTTATATTAATTGTGTATTTAACGCGTTCTGATTTTTTTACTAAAGTGGCGCTAGTGTGCATGGCCATGGGAGCCCCTTAAGTCCCATGTAATAGGGAGGGAGCCTATTGCCATCAATCATTCACTAATCCAGACTCCGTGACTGTTACTGAAAATCCTAATGGAAAAAGTTAATAACACTTTGCCCGACATGGGAATCGAACTCAGACATGAGGTCTGAGCTCAGCATTTAAAAATTATTTTTTTCCTACTCTTCCGCTACTAACTTCGTTACGGGATCCAAAACAGTTAAATTGTTTCTCTAGGACTTCGTCGAGCTTCATTGTCTCGTTTTTGGTGGTCGCCACTGTTGATTCTAGCTTTCAGAAGTTGCAGTGGTTTGGGAATACTGTGGCGGGATTGTCCCAATTAAAACTTCCTACCTACAGTACCACTTACACACCGGACAAACGCAAGTAACGCCCGGAGGCAAAAGTTAGCTCACGATTTAAAACAATAGAACTCAATTGCAGTACATATACTATTAATAATTAAATGTCGCAATTAGAAAGGAAGGTCATAATAATAATTATTAGTATAGTGTCTATGTGTTCATTAATCTGTTGGGGTTATTAGGTTAGATTAAAAAATACGGTTGGCAAATGTGTCGAGCTTTTTTAATTAGTAGGTAGCAGTAGGAGTTTGGTCGATCATCAGGTTAAGCCGCGCTTGCCTAGGTTGGTCGATGGATGGGTGACCACACATTACATACCGAGTATCCTCCATCCTGGCTGTCAATTGTAGGTCTTTGACAGACGTTACAGGTAGTCGATGGCCCGAAAATCTGACAACCAGTCTTACCAAGGGGTGTCGTATTAACCACCTACTAACTGGGTTGTGAAGGTCAGATGACTGGGGAAGTACGGTGGGCTGGACATCAGTGTTAAGACACCAGTAAAAGCTGGCCTCTTATTCTATTAATTCGCCGTACTACCCCAGGTCAGCTCACGTCTAACTACATCTATATTTCGGCCGCCAAGAATCTTCTCTGTGTTCCGGTTAACTTGCAGACATATGAGATATTTCAGCCTTATCTAGAATTTCAGTGACATCTGCACAGCCTCCGTGGCGCAATGGTTAGCGCGTTCGGCTGTTAACCGAAAGGTTGGTGGTTCGAGCCCACCCGGGGGCGATACTTTTTAAGTTTCTGTACCTCACAATGATACAAGCACATCCCATTAACACAGACAGGACTTCAGAAACTGTAGTTACTTACCGTATAGCCAATAGGTCATCTCCTTCCTTGTCCCATGTTATTTGGGGTCGGCGCAACACGATATTTTCTTCCATTCTGAATTCTCCCCTGTAACGCTATCATCTCTCGTTTTTCCTTCATATCAGTCCTCACACAAACCATCCAATCTAAATTTCCGTAAACATATCGAGTTACTATGTGCTAGAGTGCGCAAACTAATATTTGTTTTTAAGTATTTACGTAATGTAGCCGACTATAAATTAATAAAACAGGTTTATTTAGCGTTGTGTCAGTCTATTCTAACGTATTGCATAACATCCTGGGGGGGGGCGGGAAATTCGATTCTTCTCCCTCTAGAACGTGCTCAAAGAGCAATTCTAAAGGTTGCTACCTTTCGTCCGTTTAGATTTTCTACACACCTACTCTATAGAGCTTGTAATGTGCTCACAGTACGGCAATTATTTATTTTACACACTATACTACAGCAGCACTCTACCCTTCCCTATGATGAAGTTCCTTCCGTTAGGAGAAGGAAGGACCTGGTTTGCACAAAGCCCCAAACTAGACATGCTTTTGCTAGTCGATTTTATGTGTTTTTAGGACCTTTTCTGTATAATAGACTCAACAAGAAACTTAACTTTTATAGTCTCAGTTATAGGAAATGTTTTTTTGTAATATCGGATTATTTAGCGATACTTAATTACACGGACACAGAAAAACTTCTAGAAGTCCTGGTTTGATTATGTTATTCCTTCGTCTCTAATTGTACATATGTATTTACTTAATTTAGTTTTAATGTTTATTGTACCAATTTGATTATTCCTTTAGTTGTTAATAGATTTTTTATTTTTTATTTTATTTTATAACATTGACTGTCCTAGTTAATTTGTGGCATGTAAAGTGATGGCCTGAAACACAGGTTTTAATAAACCTAGATCGGGCAGGTCGCTAACAAACATTTGAATTCCACATTATCGTTTCTTGCAATTGTTAAATATATTTTAGTTAAAGTTTACTTTTATGCACTAATTATATGTTTCAGAAATAACACTACTGCACCTAAATGTACATTTTTGTAATACTTTTTTAAATAAATTATTCTTATTCTTTATCTTATCCATCTTTTCTTTGATCTTCTTCTCCCTCTCCAACCATCAACATTTATATTCAACACTCTTTTAGTTATTAAGTTCATTAATTATGGTGAAATTGGCAAACTATCAGCCGTGTGGTATCCGGCAGAGTAGAATAGAACCAACCCATTACACTCACGGGTGTCGTATAAGGCGACCAATGTCTGAGGCAGAACACCTTGCGTTGCGCCTCCGTAGACCAGAGAATGGGCAGCAGCGTTTTCTGTTAGTCTTTCATCACTGCGATCTCCAATCCGCCTGCCAAGCGTGGAGAATACGGCAAATTCCTCCCATCGTGGGACAGACTTATGTCCAGCAGTGGACGTTATGGGCTGTTTTTGTTGTTGTTGGAAAACTATCATTCTTTTTTCTTTAATCGTTTCAAATCATCAAACGTTCGATAAAATAACTACTCGTATGTTCCCACACACCATCAAGCGATTGACTAGTCAATAATGAGCAAAGACCGAATGTCTGACCGAATGAGTTATGAACTGTTATCGACCTAGTTTTGTGTCATTGGACATCCCTAAAGCGCATAGGTTAGATATGACGATCTAGAACGAGTTTAGTTCTAAATCGAGATCTGTTCAAGTTAAAATAATAACTTGAGTTTAAATAATTACTTAAGCAACCATTTTGAAGCAATCGGCAGGCATTTCAACGAAGTAAGAACCGTCAAAGAATAACCGTCATTTTATGATCATGGTGTCGATTCTGTTGTGCACAAACTAAACTTAATTTAGGCTATTGCTGTCTTTTTCTCTCTAATAAAACGAGAAAGAGACGGACGTAATTTAGAGCTGTCAAATTTAATTGGAACTAATATTTCCATACAATTTAAATGTGCACGTAAAAACATGTCGACTAAAAACATGGTGAAGCGCAAGGCATAAACTACATAGTTTGACATCTCTAACTTAGTTCACAGCTATAGCCGTCCTTTTCTCGCACCGCCTTTTAGTAAAAGATAGCAATAGCCTAAATAAGGTTTAGTTTGTGCACAACAATCGACAACATTATCGAATTAGTTTAATCAGATTGTATTTTTTTTTTCTAAGTTTTCTTGCATACTTTTTCTTTGATTTTGTTTTTATCGTTGCGCTCAGTAGGGCTATTCCATATCTCTGTTGACAGGGCGAAATGATAGTAACTGGGTTCAGTGTCCAATAATTAACTGTCAAAAGGTTAGTTTCGTATAATGTATGACCAGTTGCAATCAAATATGACGTCATTGGTTGTCATCGTGGCTGATAGTCACCGTAACCCATTTTGACAGACGCTTTCGTATCGATACTTATATTATTTCGATTATCATGTAAGCATAGTGGACAAGAAATTGATGACAACTGAGTTTGAAGTGGCTTTCGTGAAAGACGTTACACCGTACCCGGGCTGTTAGTCACCGTAAAGTGATATCCACTCAGTGCGATACGTAATACCAATATTATGACATTCTCGGTTGTCATCAAAGTTCGGTGTACAACCGAAGCTTGATAGTCACTGGGTATTAGAAAGGTACGTAATAGGCCTACAGGTCTCAACTTATCGCGCACGGGTTGTTCAAACAAATGCACAAGAAAATGGTATCATATAAATGATACTCTCGTACAAGTTCAGTATAATTAAAGTTTCTTATTGACCTCTACGTAAAAAGTACCAAACCAATTAAAGTTGAACCTAGTCTTCAAACGAGATCTTTTCAAAGCTGGTTAATTCTAAAATGGCCGCTCAGCACTCACACAACATATCAATTAAGGTTGAACCGTACCGTAGTGCATTTTATTTTATTAGAAGGTTCATTCTAAAATGGTAATTCTATCTATCTATGCTGACAGAGATTATCCAATCAAGGTTGGACTGTACTCTGGTACATTGTGTTTTGGAAGATGGGTCTGTTTAAAATAGGCGATAATCTGCGGGTATGGTACATAACAATCACAAAGGTTGCTCAATTGGCCTGTCTTTGTACTGACAACATAGTATTATCTTCACGCCCTTCTTCCGTTACGAGGTAAGCAGATTTATTGGCTTTCTCAATCCTACTTCCTACTAATATCATAAATGTGAAAGTTTGTCAGTATGGATGTTTGTGACTCTTTCACGCAAAAACTACTGTACGGATTTGGATGAAATTTTGCACATAGATAGCTTATAACTTGGATTAACACATAGGATACTTTCATCCCGGTAGTAAGATACCATAGGCCAATTATCTAACTAAACGCGGGCGAAGCCGCTCGCAGAAGCCAGTACTGTTATAAATTAGTAGGTTGGTACAGTAAGCAGGTTTTAATGGTATACAATGAGTTTTAGAAAAAGTTCGGTTTTGTATTTGTTTGTTTGTTGTGTGAATTGCCTCGTTGGTGTAGCGTTCGGATATGCTAGGTCCTGGGTTCGATTCCAAGGACGGACAGTAAATTTTTTCGAAAGAAATAAAAAACCTCATTATGGACCTGGAGTTTGGATGTATGCCCGGTTGATGACTGATGATTGATTTAACCCATAACTGGGGAAATGTGAGTGTACTACGTACGGTACACTTCTGCCTTACCCTTCGGGAAAATACAGGCTTGATAATGTGTTATATTCGGTTGCACCATCACCTGTATGTTGTGATCTTTAGATCTTATTATTCTAATATTTAAAAACTTCGTGTCACAGTGTTTTCTATCGAACTCTTCCGAAACGGCTTGACCGATTTTTACACGACTGCCCAAAAAAAGGAGTGTTATGTTTTCAGGGTTCATGTATGTTTGTGAGTTTCTCTATTCCGCCATAACTTCTAAACGCCTAAACTAATTTCGATGTACGTGGTATCGTTAGAATCCTTGAACCCGAGTAACATAGACAATAATAAATTCTACTAAGGAACATATTGACAGCAACAGTCGGGGCCCATAATGGATGTAATAATTTTGGTCTAGATAATTAGGTATTTAATGTGTCCCGACTGTTGCAGTCAATGTGTTCCGTATTAGAATTTATTATTGAACTTTTTTTTTTTTTTCAGTTTTTATTAAAAGTTATTCCGTAGTTATTTTTTACGCAGTCGGGTTTTTTAATTTTTTAAATTATTATTTTTGTTTTTTTTTTGTGTATTACTTACTACGTATCGGTAGGTGTGAGAATAATTCGTAGGCTATTTTTTCTAATCGAGTTTCAGACGAAGTTATGCTTTATGTAGCGCTGTCACTATCATTCTGATCAGAGCAGAGTTTAACATAGGCGTGGATAGGTCTGCAAATATCCAGCTCTTTGGCCGCAAGCTGAATTTAGTCCGGCCCTTTCAACCAAAGAGTACGAAACAAAAAAAAACTGCAAAAATTAAAAAGTAGATTTACATTAATCGGACTTTTTTACTTACTTCCCGCTTTTTGTTAGGGCTTTTTAAATTTGGAAATTGGCAACCCTGTATCAGTGTGAATCTCTATCTAAATGTCAAAGTGTACGAGTGTGTAGAAGATAAAAAATAAATCAATTTACAATAATAATAAAAGCACAATGCAATAAAATAGCACAAAACAGTTACAATCTGCATCGCTCCCGTAACTTGACGCCACTCCAGAGAGTACGTCGATACGTTCATTCAATTTTGTTCATTCATTTAGGGTTGAACGGATGCAAAGTTACAATTAATTTGACATGGTCTTTTTTTTTTGTAAAATTGATAATAATTGTACAAATGGGTATACGATTAGGTACACCTTTGCCATTCCCATCGGGGATAACAGGCGTGATGATGTTTTTTTTATGTTATTTCTTTAAAATTTGATTCCTTTTGTTCCGTCATTAGTCTAGCAGTCGAGCTTACGCTATTGAAAATCTTATGTCAATCTTGTTGAAATTCAGATTGTGGGTCTATCTACACAGTGCTCATTCATCTAGCCTGACCTCGGATATCACCGCCTAAGTCGACCCACCTGCAAGTGCCAATGAAAGGCTGAGCTGGATATTAATAGCGTAGTTCCAAGAATTACGTGCAATATACCCAAAACAATTGCCTGTCTGCGTGTCACGTATTGAAACGGCGGATGTGCTCGCTAAGAATGCGAACTGGCTTTGGCAATAAATAAAATAATAATAATATTTGTGTTCACAGTCTCATGGAAAAATGTCGACTAGTGTCACCTTAATAAATCAAACTTTAGGAAGGAATTAGTATCAAAAAGATGTTGTCGTCGCTGTTTAGACATTTCGTTGGCAAACATCATCTGCCTAGCCTTTTCCCAAATATGTTGGGGTCGGCTTCCAGTCTTACCGGGTGCAGCTGAATACCAGTATTTTACATAGAGCGACTGCCTATCTGACCTCCACAACCCAGTTAGTACTGGGTAATACGATACCCCTTGGTAAGACTGGTTGTCAGACTTTTTGGGCCATTGACTACCTGTAACGACTGTCAAAGATCTACAAATGACAGCCGGGACCAACAGCTTAACGTGCTTTCCGAGGCACGGAGGAAACTCGGTATGTAAGGGTGGTCACCCATCCACAGACCAACCTAGGCAAGCACGGCTTAATCTAAAGATCTACTGGAGCGGCTGTTATTATTTAGCCACGAGCTCCTCAATTTCGTTGGCGAACAAAGATACTAATTTCTCGTAACACAACACTACGCCCGCGCAGCTCCAGCGCCGCGCAATCTGCACGCTGGCTTCGAGACCGGATACAGCTTTGCTGCGCCGCTATCAAGCGCCGCTGCCGCCGCCGCCCCGCTCCCGCTGACGTTGTGTCCCAGGCCTTACACTCAAAGCACCCACAGGATAGTCTGGTTAAGAAGACGACAACCTCGTAGGCTGAACTGCGAGATCCCATTCACAAAAAAAAAAACTGTAAAAAGGGCCATAATGACAATGTGACAATGTATTGGGCCATATCGATGGTGAAAAAGTCAACAAGTATTTGTAGTAAGCAACGGACAAAACCTAGTATATTAAAACCACTACCTACTCGTAATCTGTAGGTGGTAGGCATATAAGTTGACGTCATAGGCTGATGCATCCGATTGCTATGACTCATACGACCTAGGGTCTAATGAATTGTTCGCGAGACAATGTGGCGACGCGACGTGGGTAAGGTTAAAACTTGTGGTTTTGGTTTGTGGTTATAAATAAATAGTTAAGTATTTGTTTTGGGAAGACCAGATATTTAAATATTGAGATGGATTAATGGCTAAAAATAACGGCCGCATAGGGCGAACTTTTAGGTTAAATCACGCTTGCCAAGGTCGGTCAGTGGACGGGTGACAATCCATTACATTTTGAGGTCCCTCCGTGCGTCGGGAAGCCCCTTTAAACACGCCATTTTTGTAGATCTTTGACAGTCGTTAAGGGTAGTTAGAAGTTGAAAAGCTCCAAGTAAAATGCTGATTTATCAGAGGCCAATAGTAGGTACACGAACAATGAAGTTGAAGAACCTTGAGTTAAAAGTCGAGCTACAAGATAACTGACAAATGCTTATAACAGCTCCCACACATCACTGGAAACCGATTTATTCGGTGTTTCCCTTAACAAGTTTAGAAGTTCAGTTTCTGAGGTACGGGAGAGCATTAATTTACCTTTAAATAACTAATTTCTGTCAACTCAATACATTTGCAACTGCGCAACCATTTAACAAAAATGTAAATCTTTACATATTACACTCATAATGCATATGTTTACCATCATAATTAATTAATATCACTTCATTTAGTATTAAGTAAATTTTATTTTATATTGTATTCAAATTTTATTATTAACATTTGAAAAATTATAATTATGTTGTTGTCTTATGGTGAATGCTGCGTATACCTATAATAGGCATAAATACCAGCATTTATATTGTTTCACATTAATCCTTAGTATGTATTGCTGTTGGTGTACCAAATAAATAAATAAATGCTTGCACTGACTGGACAGGTCCACTCAAATCTGTGTGGTTCTTTCTTCAAAAGACTATCTAAGACACTAAACTGCATAGTCCTCATGTGAGTTGACCAAGATTATGTCTGGACCTAAAAAGCGACTATGATCTCTGACTTTGTTTTAGCTGTTTCTTCTCAGAGTACCTGTCCTGTAAATGGTTAAAGTAGTATCCAGCAAAGTCCTAAAAATCATCATCATTTGCCTAGCCTTTTTCCCAACTATGTTGGGGTCGGCTTCCGGTCTAACTGGATGCAGCTGAATGCTAGCGCGACTGCCTATCTGATCTCCACAGCCCAGTTATTACTCCTAAAAATAAATACATAAATATTCACACTCAAAAACTTTGTCATACCAACCCTAATCAAGTTGACCCTCCAAATGAAATAAAATTTTATACACATTGTTCGTATTAAAAGATAAATTAATTCGCTACAACCGTCAGGGGTGTCACAAGGGTACGGGATCTGATAACAACCCTTTATTGAGCACCCCTGACTGACAGGTGTATGTCTGTATGTGTAATTGATTTATCATAAATACGAGGGTAGGTAGAATTGTATGATATTGTGTATTTCGGGTAAGTTATCTTGTTTTTAGATGTTGAATTTGATAACGTGTTTGTATAATGAATGAATTATGTATGATTGTTGTACATATATTAAATTGGTGCAGCTGCAGATTTGGAGAAGCACAATAATTACAATAAAAATCTGAAAGTGTTTCGAAAGATTTTAAGTAAAAAGAAGTTTATTGTTTGCAGTTCATTTTATTTTTGTTTCTTTATAACATATCTTAACATCACGCCTGTAATCCCCGTAGGGCTGGGCAGAGGTGTACCTAATAGTACACCTACATTTCGCCAGTTATGTGTGTCTCATTTAATAGGAGGCCAGCCTATTGACATCGACCGGGCACAAAACAATCCTCCGTGGCTGCTACTAAGAAATTCCTGATGGAAAAACCCAATAACCCATTGCCTGACCTGGGAATCGAACCCAGAATCTCATGATCAACTGTTGCGCTTGGGACCACTAGACTCCAGGCAGTCAATGTTGTTTCTATAATATCATTTCAGACTCAATACATTTTGTCCAACTTGGGAATCAATCCAAAGACCCCACGTTCAGTAGCCTGCACTTGCAACCATTAGACCAAACAGACTAACGAGGCAGCCACAAACCTATGTATCAAAGTATTAACCTATGTATTCAAGTATTTATACTTAGTTGGTACATAGGTTTGTGGCTATATACTGCTCTCTTCCTATCATTGGCCCGGAAGTCTGACAACCAGTCTTACTAAAAGACGTATACGCAATAACTGGGTTTTGGAGGTCAGATAGGATTCACTTCATGTAAAATTAAGCTGCATCAGGTTCCACTATGACGGTACGGTTGGCGCAGTGGCCAAGCGATTGACTGGTGCGTTGCGTGTCGGGTTCGATCGAAATATTTGTATGGCCTACAGTTAGTTGTTCCGAGTCTGGCTGTTTGCGTATGTGAGTTTAAATGTTTGTAAACGCACCCACGATACAGGAGAAATTACTAGAGTGGGGCCAATTATATTAAAAACAAAAAAACGTAAGCCGATCCTAATAGTTAGGGTAAGGCAAAGCAATGGTGTAGATTCTGTTGTACACAAACTAAACTCAATTTAGGCTATTGCTATCTTTTTCTCTCTAATAAAACGAGAAAGAGACGGACGTAATTTAGAGCTGTCAAATTTAGTAGCAATGAAGGGTTCACGTAAAAACATGTCGAATAAAAACACGTTGAAGCGCAAGGCATAAACTAAATTTGTACATCTCTAACTTAGTTCATAGCAATAGCCATCCTTTTCTCGCACTGCCTTTTACTAAAAGATAGCAATAGCCTTAATTAAGTTTAGTTTGTGCACAACAGAATCGACACCAATATTCCCGCTGACCCCACTGGTGCTTCATGGTTCATGGTGAATACCCAGAATGTCTTTAACAAAAAAATCGAAGACCTTCACGAACCTGCACTGGGCCCGTGTCTTGGATTTTGGACCAATCCCCTCACAGAGAGGAGGCCAGTGCCCCTTTGTTACTTTTTACTTAAGGCCGTTTTCTATAACTTACCTACTCACGTATAATAATATGTCAGTTAATATGACACGTCTCGTAACTATCGGTGTTTCTATAAACAAAGTTAGTTTGAAATATATCCGCGTCACCTACCTGTCACTTGATTCATAGAAAAATCAAAAAAAGCTTTTCTGTGACGTTTTGTCACTAACCATCCGTAAGCTAAATGTCAAACAGACAGATAGTAACTTACCGATACCTGTAAGTAAGTTATTAAAAAAATAGCCGTAAGACGTTCTGAGTTACACATATAACTTCATAGCCCGGTATATGGTAATACCGTTGCCCTTATCTCCGTATCTCCAGCATTGGGCAATCATGGGTGAATGACATTACACCACCAACTCTAACCCTCTCACGATTAGGTGATAAATTGTGACATTTATTGCAATATTATGCATTAACCCTTATAAGCCGGACATGAGCCTCCCTTATAAACAGTGAACGGTATTAGGGGATTGCCGTAATTGCTACAAACTATGAGTACCTATGAAAGCATAGTGGTCGCCAAGCACGTGTGACTGACACTGGCTTAGCCACCATCAGGGATTTTAATTTTGATAACACAAAAAATTTGTCACTATTTTGTCGAAATTTGTCGCCAAATATCAGAAGTTGTCGGTCACTGGATCAAAACGTATATAAGGGTTTATAAGTGGCCGATCTGGAGAGTGTCTCCCCAGCTTGGCCACATTTATATCTCAAAAACTAGGGCACCTAGCGAAGATCTGTTTTCTCCCATATTTTCTCGCCAATTAGTCCCAATTTGTTGCCAAGTCACAGATTTAATCGGGTCTTAGTTTAGAAGATATAATGAGTTCAATGAGGGCTATAGTTTTTGAACTCACCACTGGCAAGAAGGGTCCTGTCATATATTCTATTTTATACTTTTAAGTACCTATAACTTCATAAACAGTTTATTTTATTACGTATAACAACATAGTGTACACTCCAGATACATAAAATATTGTCCGTATTGTATGTTTTATTGTAAAGTTAGCAAGCTTGTATGAAATATTTCAAAATTATTCTTCCTCCAAGTACAAACAAATTAGTTTCTAACGTGCTGCCCAAAATCTTCAAGTCATAAATATCAGGAATGGCTCAATCTTGACCACAATCGTGAAAATGAGTAAAAAGTTGTGTAAATAAAGCGTGAACACTATATTATCTGACATTTCGGAAGACCTTACTCTACACGAACGCCTCTAGCGGCGAATTCATGCGTGATAGCTCCCATTGGTATGGTATAGTCCAAGAGTTATATCGAATGAACTCTCTAAATTCTTAAGATCTATCTTGGACTATACCATACAAATTGAACTCATTATATCTTCTAAACTAAGACCCAATTAATCTGTAACTTGGCGTGCTGTGGCGCGTTTCCCAGCAGTGGGGACGTTAAAGACTGATTATCCCATGCTTAAGAAATACAAAAGGAGGAAAAACAAAAGTTTTCTTTGGCACATGCCACAAGTGCACACAAGATAAAACAACAGAAAAAAATGCTATTTTTTAAATTATTAATCTACTAAAAGATCTAACACACACGTTCAAGATGTAAATCTTTAAGTACATCAACTTGATAATCTCACTTCCTTGTACGAAAGAGACGGAGTTAGACGTCCTGTATAGGTTCATCACTTTCCCGCACTGAAATGTCATTTAAACAAGAATGCTATTAAGTGGTTTAAAATCATACCAATCAATTTTCATGCCGTAATCACAGAAAACCATAACCGATGCTTGTCAACAAAATTGTGAGAAGAACTAAATGGGTCATACCGACAGTCGTGAACGAAACTCAGTACACCATAGACCACAGATAATCCGTGAGACAAACCATTATAAAAAGCTCGTGCATTCCCAAAAAACAATTTAAGAAATTAGTCAACTCGTGACTACCTTCAAACGGCGGAACACATTCTGTCCAATCAGCGGCCCGTGACGTAGTTCTTTTTTTCTAAATTCGAAAATCGAACGCGACCCGTCACGATGTCAGATTCACACGGGTCAGACGTCATAAGTTCATTGTCACGAACGGACGAAGGAGGTCGAATGCTTTTGTCTAAAATATTCCTTTTTTCAAGTATTCGAAGAAATGAAAATTCTCTAGAGCATTCCAAATTGTTATCGTTGAAGGGACACTCGGGTCTCGATGTTTAGTTGTTTTTTTTCTGTTATTTGTTTTGAATTTTTTCTTTGATAGGTTTGCCTTCTCAGGACTTTATTGAAGCTTTTAGCAGTAGGTAAAGAATTGGATTTACGGAGAATTGTTTATCATCAGTAAAAGTCACTGATATCATTTAGAAATCAGTGAGTTTTACTGATGAATTTCTGTATTCTACTCAAGAAAGTTGGTTGAAGATTTATTTTATCTTCATCTATCTTATATAACTAAACTAATAAATAATATTAAATTGTATGTTTGCAATTTCAAAATAACTGAAGCCCAGGAAAGTTGTTTTCTGTATTTATCAATTTCCTGATTGGTCTTGGAAGGCCAATGTCGACCAGTGGATGATTTCTGTTTAATTATAATAATTATGATGATCTAGCAAAGGCTAAAAACAAAGAAAGGGCGGGTTTAATACACTTAAAAAACTGAGTATATTTAGCAAGATTAGTTTATCACAAATTATTTTCATTACACAAAGAGATTTTTCATTACCCCGAGTTTATAGCGTTAAAATTATTACAGACATTTTCAGAGATCTAAAAGAAATATGTTTTTAATATTTTACCGTCGCGATATTTTTAATTAACTACTGATTATTTTTTCGTTATCGTGTGGTTAGTGCGTCCTGGGCCGGCAGTCTCGACAGAGTTAACGATAAAATCGCTAACTTTCGATTGCTAATTACTAACGAATAAATTCGGTTGCAAATATGATGCTTGCGAGAAACGCATCTTGGATGTAGAGACTTGCATTTCCCGCAAGCATCGTTATTGACACCGAATTCTTTCGTGAGTAATTAGCAATCGAAAGTTTATCGTTAACTCTCTCGAGACTGCGGGCCCTGCAGGCCTAGCCAAGTTACAAACGTTTCATATCGATTCTCTTTCTACAATCGTAAACGTCTCGGCGTAAGCGATTGTAGAAACCGCTAAATTGCTAGCCAAGTTGACACGACTGAGTCGACCGCTCGTTCTCTTATGTCTGTAAAAAAAACCTACACTTTAGTCTATGGTGAGCGTTCCTACCAAAGAGTATAGCGATCAACATTGTAGAAACGATAACATTCTATTCTATCATTTTGAAAGATGTAAACTTGTCTACGAATATTCTATTCGTTTGTGTTGATCACGTGATTTAACGTTGAGATGATGTCATTTCCATTCATTTGATTAGTTTTCTACTAGCGTTAACGATTGTAGATTGTCAACTTGGCTAGGGGTGCTGGTGTATACCGAGTATTTATGCCGCCCATGGGCCTCTGACTTGGAATACCGACTAACATTTTAATATATCAGATGAATAAAACTGATTGCGCAGTGTGAACGTGAAGAACCGCAACGAGGAACGAAAATAAACAGAAAGATGTATGTTTAGAAATATTTTCTTTCTATACTTCATAAAAGATAGCCTGAACTCTGCGACCTATGTCAACTTAAAATTTTTGAAGTTTGTTGTATGAGTTTGACATATGTCACAGGAGATCAAGCTATCTTTTATGAAGTAAGTATAGATCCGGTTATTGGATTTTTCTTTAGGAACTGCTCAATATCAGCCTGGCTTTGGGCCCATAACGGTCTCACTGCACAAAGGTGTCCAGTATGTGGGAGAAAGTGACCAATAACCCACCACAACTACACGAGAACAGCGCGGGTTGCTGGATGTCACATGTACTAGATTTTTGGCTATCGATCATGTCAGTTTGATGACGTAGTTGGCGCAGTGGCAAAAGCTAAACGCCCACCTGTCCGCATCGTACGCATCGGACGCATCGCATCAAACGGATCGTAGTATTCTTTGTAAGTATAGAAAGTCACACAAGTGCTTCAACTGATCCGCACCGTACAGATCGCTCCTGTTCAATAAAGGTAACCGTCCACATATCCGCATCGTACGCATTGCATTACATTTTGATTGCTGGCAGAGTGGATTGTCCTTATGTGGTTCGCTGCTGTCGGTTACATGTGTCACCGTATCGTGTTGTTTTCTAACACTTAGTTTTTTTTAGGAATATGTTACTAACCCTATATGAGCCACCGCTCGAATTAAAGTTTTTAGAATTAAAACGGATTGTAGTATTCTTTGAATAGAAAGTCACACAAGTGCTTCAACTGATCCGCACCGTACGGATCGCTCCTTGTTCAATAAAGGTAAGCGTCCACATCTCCGCATCGTACGCATCGGACGCATCGCATTAAACGGATCGTAGTATTCTTTGAATGGAAAGTCACACAAGTGCTTCAACTGATCCGCACCGTACGGATCACTCCTGTTCAATAAATTTGTAAACGTTCACATCTCCGCATCGCTTCAAACAGATCGTAGTATTCTTTGTATAGAAAGTCACACAAGTGCTTCAACTGATCCGCACCGTACGGATCACTCCTGTTCAATAAAGGTGTAAGCGTTCACATCTCCGCATCGCTTCAAACGGATCGTAGTATTCTTTGAATAGAAAGTCACACAAGTACTTCCACTGATCCGCACCGTATGGATCGCTCGAATCTGTTCAATAATACTACGATCCGTTTTGATGCGATGCGTCCGATGCGTACGATGCGGACAGGTGGACGCTTACTTTTATTGGCTGCTGCGCTTCGTGTTGCGGTATCGATTCCCGCACGGAGCTAATATTTTTATGATCTACAGGTATAAGTCGTTCCGGGTCTGGCTGTTTTAACTTGAGTTAAAATGTTTGTAAACTCACCCACGTTACTTATTTTTTTTTAGATAACGTTATTAAACGACAAAACCAACGACCAATGGTCCACATTGGCCCTGGATTGAATAATTTGGAAGTCAAATTATGGGTAACAGTAGTGTTGCTAACAGTAACGTTATTACTGACAACCCGAATGGTGCAGCGGTAGTGAGGTTGCATTGCGTTCTTAGGGTCCCGGGTTCAAATCCCGGTAGGAGCAAATGTTTGTGTGATGAGCATGGACATTTGTTTCTCAGTCATGTTTATATGTATAATAAGTACGTATTTACAAACAAAAACAATCTATGTAGTATAACAACTATCTGGTGTCCACGACACAAGCCTTGTTGCTTAGTGTGGCACTAGATGGCGCTGTGTGTAATGTCCACCGATATTTATTTTATTTTATTATTGGCAAAATTATAGATTTGTCCTCTGTAACATTCGACTTATAAAATGACATAAAGTTTTTGTTAAAACCCCACATTAACACGTTTTATGTATAAAAGGAACATTTATTACCAGCACATAATACACACAATATTTTTATGACACATGTCTTGAGTCATAAAATGACGGTTTTTTACTTATTATTGCTTTATTTTTCCGTCGTAACGTTTCTATGTGCTGTGGTCAGTGGTTTTATTTTGTATCATCAAGCTTTATAGTTTTAGAGACGTGTGCAGAATTTGAAGTGGCTATGTAATGATGGAAAAAACTGACACCGTAAGTGTCAAATAAAATTTGCCAGCATCACTTGACATACTTGATGATCATCGATATCACATTCAAACTCAAACTTTTTCAATTAGACCATTACGGCACTTTTGAATGTCAAAAATACAAAAAAGAAAATCAAAGCTACAGTCCCAGTCACAAGGCATAATAACTTGAGAAGGTACTGTAGTTGCCTATTCCTTAGCGTAGATCTCTATGGAGAAGAACGGGTAAGAAACTCCTTAGACACTCTTTTAAAATCAAAATATTGATACAAAATCTTGGTTACATCATGAATTTTGAGATTATACATATATGTGAGAACGCTGTAGAAAGACGTGCACACTAAGAGCATCTAGAGTAAAAGATTAGATCAACAATTTATGAATAAAGTAATTAAAATGAACCCTCTCAGCTAAGAGATGACCAGTCCCAACTGACAGCGCCCGTTCACG
Organism: Xestia sexstrigata; assembly: GCA_941918905.2. Taxonomy (NCBI): domain Eukaryota; kingdom Metazoa; phylum Arthropoda; class Insecta; order Lepidoptera; family Noctuidae; genus Xestia; species Xestia sexstrigata. The sequence continues at coordinate 6,739,375 of OW799229.2, forward strand.
AACATGACGCATGTACCCTGTACACTAATATTATAAATGCGAAAAAGGAACATGGATGGGTTTTAGTCAGTAAAAGTCTGACACTCCCTCCTGCTCCGCCCAGAGCGGGAGGAGTCATTCGAGGATTTCAAATCCGAAAAAAAAAAAAGGTGTATCGTTTTACCCAGTACTAACTGGGTTGTGGAGGTCATATAGGCAGTCACTCCTTGTAAAATACTGGTATTCAGCTGCATCCGGTAAGACTGGAAGCCGACCTCAACATAGTTGGGAAAAGGCTAGGCAAACGATGAGGATGTATTTTGTCACTCACAAGAAATTTTAGGTACCTACCATTAATTTCGCTACCAAGAATTAAAACAATGAATGAGTATGACCAACTGTCATTACTCATAAAGTATTTTCCAGTTCATTCACCACACGCACGTAGGGTCTGTGGTTTTAGCTGATCTACATACGAATACCTACCTTGTTCGTATTCAAAGTTAGTTAACCATAACACAACATCACGCTTGTAATCCCCGGCGGGTTAGTCAGAGGTGTACCTACGGAGACGTACAAAGGTCTTTGATATAAAATCGCTTTAGTGAACTCAAATGGAGTCGGGCAGGACACCTAGCAAGGCGCGGTGATGGCAGATGGAGTAAAGCTGTGACCGAGTGACGTACAAGGAATGGAAAGAGAAGTGTTGGTCGTCCGGCGGCGAGATGGGCAGACGATATTGATGCCAATGCGGGAATATCCTGGATGAGGCTGGCACAAGAGCGTCGAGCTTGGTACAAGCAAAGAGAGGCCTAAATCCAGCAGTGAGTGAAGTGGGGCTGTGAATGATGAAGTACCTACGTCATAGTTCACTCACTTTTCATCAGTTATGGATAAATCAGAAGGTTAAAAAGTCACCCAAAGGGCAATGGAGAGGGTTATGCTCGGAGTTTCTTTGCGTGATCAAATTAGAAATGAAGAGAACTAAGGTTACCGACGTAGCCTGAAGAATTGCCAAACTTAAGCCGCAGTGGCACGTTGTTCGCAGAACGGATGGTCGATGGGGCCGAAAAGTTCTGGGGTGGCGACCGCGAACCGGAAGACGTTGCGTTGGAAGGCGTCACACTAGGTGGACCGATGACCTGGTGAACATTGCGGGAATCCGCTGGATGCGAGTCGCACGGGATCGGTCAATGTGGTGACACTTGGGGGAGGCCTTTGTCCAGCTGTGGACGTCTTTCGGTTGAAATGATCATGATGATAGATAAATCCCAATACCGTGTGCTTTTCTTTTTGGGACAAGTCCGCCACACTATTCCCAAACCACTGTAACTCTTGAAACCAGAATAAAAAATGGCGACCACCAGAAAAACGCCGAGATAATGAAGTTCGACGAAGTCCCAGAGAAACAATTTAACTGTCTCGGATCCAGCAACGAAATTAATCAGAAAAGTATAGCGGGGGCCACCACGTGGCCCCCGTAGGCGTGGGCCTGTGGACGGTGGGCTGTGGGCTAGCTCGCCGTCCGTCCGTCTCATGACGACAGGCCGTGTCGATGGCGCGTTCGTGTTCCACGCGCGCCTCAAAGAGAGTCAGCAATAGGAAGGACCGATGCCTGCCGGGGTTGCGGGACTGTTCGAAAGAGATACCGTGGCCCCGGAACACAAAGGGCGATGAAGGAACATGGATGGGTTTTAGTCAGTAAAAGTCTGACACTGCTCCGCCCAGAGCGGGAGCGGAAGCGGGAGCGGAGCGGAAGTCATTTGATGATTTCCCATCCGAAAAAAAAGGAGTACGAATGTAATGTAATATAAGAGATAATGAGTTTATTGCCATCAACCAGCTACAAAGCTAGAACTGCAGAAGCTACTACTGAGAAGTTCCTGACGGATAAACCCAATAACACTTTGCAAATCTCATACACAACTTTCGCGCTTGCGATCAATAAATCAACGAACCTACATACTAATACCTACCTTATTTATATTCTTAGTTAGTTGGCTAATAACATGTAAAACAATCTTAGTCATGATTGAAGCACGGTTCAAGTATTTTCCATTGTTTGGTTAATTGACAGTGACATTCGTTTTGTGGTCGGTTACATTGTCTTAGAATTACCTAGAATCTAAGGCCCGTTTACACCACCGATCTATAGAAATATATTAAAAAGAAGTGTTTGTAGTCTCAAAATACATACACACACAACAGACTACGTAAGTACATACATGTCAGGTCATCTGACATTTGTCCGCTTTGTGCTCGGAGTTTTTCGGCCAATGTTGGATAATGCTAGTCACTTTAGAGCTCATGAAAAAGCAGGACAACAAAGCTCTCGACAACCACACTAGAAAACCATCGAATGCAGTCGCTGTGGCCGAATTCGGCTAAACGGCATCTTCAACACATACAAATACGGTACTTTTAACAAAAAAATCATTAGGTATCTTTTTAGTTTGTCTGTCTGTCTGTCTGTCGATCTTTCTTTCTGTCTGTTTGCTCCGGCTAATCTCCAAAACGGCTGGACCGATTTTGACGGGACTTTTACTGGCTGATGTTGTGAGCAGTGACTTGGGCTACTTTTATTTTAGAAAATTGATTAGGGTTTAATTGATTAGCCGTGTGGTATCCGGCAGAGTAGAATAGAACCAACCCATTACACTCACGGGTGTCGTATAAGGCGACTAATGTCTGAGGCAGAACACCTTGCGCCTCCGTAGACCAGAGAATGGGCAGCAGCGTTTTCTGTTAGTCTTTCATCACTGCGATCTCCAATCCGCCTGCCAAGCGTGGAGATTACGGCAAATTCCTCCCATCATGGGAGAGGCTTATGTCCAGCAGTGGACGTTATGGGCTGTTGTTGTTGTTAAAACCGCTGACTTGGCTTTGAGGATAAAAGCCTCCAATAAAATATAAGAATGAAAAAAATCATTTGTTTCACATTTCTTGCAAATCATGACTACTTCACCAATACCTGTGGCTCAGCATGCCTCGTGTCCGACAGGGAAACATCTCGGTGCCGATTCTGTGAAACATAATGTGACTTGTGTCGATGTATGGGATGTATGGATGTGTCATGCGGTGCGAGTGTGGTTGTGCGCGGTTATGTCGGCGTGTTAGACGCTTTGTAATATTCTGATTGGCATACCCACCGGTGGTTTCTTGGTGGCCGCGGTACGAGAATGTCCCCTACATATAAGGTGGCTGTCCTACCACACGCCGATTACGTAGTTCGTTACATTTGAGGCGCGTGTGTGTATATATTGTCTATGTGTCTTGTTTATTTTATGTGTCTGTTTGTTGTATGTGGATTGTTATATCTGGTTAATAAAAGTTTCATTTCATACCTCTAGTCACAATTATTCCCTATTCTTCACTTGTTTTAGCTCGATGTAAGTATGCGAGTTGACTGTAAAGTCATTTGCTGTTTTTCAGGTTTTGTTTTCAAGATCCTACATTATGTACCTACTAAGTGTTACTGGGTTTTCCATCAGGAATTTCTCAGTAGCAGTCACGGAGTCTGGATTTCTGCCCGATTGCTGGCAATATGCTTGCCCCCCTAATACATGGGACTCAAAACATATATATCTGGCGAAATGTGGGTCTACTATTAGGTATACCTCTGCCAAACCCTACGAGGATTACAGGCTTGATGTTATGTTAAAAGGAAAAAGAAAGAAAGAAAACAAAACAGAATGATTTTAGCAACAAGGAAACAAAAATATAAATAAAAAGTCATAAAAAGTTAACGTAGGAGCTCGTGGCTAAATAATAACAGCCGCTCGGGTCGATCTTTAGGTTAAGCCGTGCTTGTCTAGGTTGGTCTGGGGATGGGTGACCACTCATTACATACCGAGTTTCCTCCGTGCCTCGGAAAGCACGTTAAGCAGTTGGTCCCGGCTGTCATTTGTGATCTTTGACAGTCGTTACAGGTAGTCAGTGGCCCAAAAAGTCTGTCAACCAGTCTTACCAAGGGGTATCGTATTACCCAGTACTAACTGGGTTGTGGAGGTCAGATAGGCAGTCGCTCCATGTAAAATACTGGTATTCAGCTGCATCCGGTTAGACTGGAAGCCGACCCCAATAAAAACTTGGGAAAAGGCTAGGCAGATGATAAAAAACAAACGTAGGAAAAAAATAAAAGTTCAAAATAAGACATACACTTAACTTCATTGACAATATAAACCAAAGTGATTATAGAAAGTATAATCATTCTCTTGCCCTTATCCCAATTCATTTGTGGTCGGCGCAGCATGTCTTCTTCCTCCACACTTCTCTATTTTTCGTCATTTCATCAGACACTTCTTTTTTTCCCATATCATTCTTAACACAGTCCATCCATCGTTTCTTTGGTCTTCCTCTACTCTTATACCCATCCACATTCATACTCAAAACTTTCCTCACGACATTTTCCTCATTCCTCCGCACCACATGCCCATACCACGACAACCGATTCCCACACAACTTTTCAGTCACCGGCGCCACTTTCAGACTTCCTCTTATATACTCATTTCTTATTTTATCCATTCGAGTAACACCACACATCCCCCTTAGCATCCTCATCTCCGCGACATGCAAATACCTTTCATTCATCCCTTTTGTGGCCCAACATTCTGATCCATACAAGACAGCAGGTCTAACCATTGTTTTATAAATCTTCCCCTTAAGTTTAAGGGGAATGCGGGAGTCGCAGATTGTTCCCGTGACCTGCCGCCACTTCATCCATCCCGTGGTAATTCTGTGCTTTACACTACGATCTATTTCGCCATCGCTTTGCACGAGTGAACCGAGATACCGAAAGTCGGAGCAGACAGGAAGAGGCGCGCCCATCTATCGCTATGGCTCCAGAACTGGAGAGACCGCCGAAATCGCAGAATAGTATTTAGTTTTACTTTTATTATAGAAAGTACTTTTGTTATAGAAAGTTTATTATAGAAAGATTATAGAAAGTATCTCGCTCAAAAATCTCTAAAATAAAATCAGTATCAAACGCCCTAACAATAACTCAACCGGCCCCATACCGACGCGTGTCGGTACCAGCCGATATCCTCACAAATATTGATTATTTGTTTAAAATAATGTTACAAGAACACACGACATCAAACGAACCCGCCTGGAGAACTTAGTGTAGTCACTTAGTTAAAGCAAATAGAGTTAAGTTAGTGTTGCCGAGGTTTGGAATTGAATGGGTGACCACAGACAGGATGCTTTAAAGAAAGGGTGAGGTCATGATAATCCTTATAATTTATTTAGTCAGTTAGCTATTGTGAAGTGTGTCTACTGAAGTTAAGTTAATGTTCCTGAGGTATGGAATTGAATGGGTGACCGATTGAATTTAGAACGTGTATTGTTCCTACTGCTGGGACACACGGCCTCCTCTCTAGGGAATGGGCTACAATAATCCACCACGCGGGCCCTGTGCCGGTTCGTAGATGTCACGTGTCTTCGAATTTTTGGTTCTAGTACATGCCGGTTTCCTCGCGATGTTTTCTTTCACCGTTTTGAGAGCAGCGGTGATGAAATAAATTACACAAAGTAATACATACCTAGTTCTAACCCAGGCAGGCGGCCTGGGTTCGAACCCACGACTTACTTCTCGTAAGTCGGGGCCGCCACCACTGGGCCACCGCTCTATTATCAAGAACATAGGTATCTACCTATAACTTTACTGTTCGTCAAAATATGGGTGTGAAAATAAACTTTAGAATTACTATTTATACTTAGGTTAGTTTCACACCCATCTTAAAACCGTAACGTAGGTAGGTACTAAATAAGGTGGTTATAAAGTCTGACAACCAGTCTTACCAAGATAGTATTACCCAGTACTAAGTCGGTTGTGTAGGTCAGATAGGCAGTCGCTCCATGTAAAATACTGGTATTCAGCTGCATCCGGTTAGACTGAAAGCCGACCCCAACATAGTTGGGAACAGGCTAGAGAGATTATGTATTAGAAAATCTTTACCTAGGTAAAATACAATATTTTTCCCAAAAAGCTTCTATAAGTTACAACACCAATGGCGTCCTACGATTTCAAAATAACAGCAGTTCCAAATAAAATATTAATAAAACAATGAAATGTCCATAATTTGATAGAAATAATGTAACTAGCCCACACGATATCAAACGACGCCGCGTGGGAACATTCATTCGGTTAATATAAATAATAATAACAACTAATTAATTATGATAAACTGCTGCCCGCGACTTTGCTTGCTTGGAGGACCAAAATGGTCCTAGACTTGCCCCCTTTTAAACTGGAGTTAAAAACATATGGTATGGACTAATTAATGATTTGGGGAAATAGTACTGACCACAATAGAGTATTTGTCGCCCAAAATAAATGTTTACGAGCTCTTTATGAGATTCCATCTGACGAGTCATGTCAACCAATATTTAAAGAGCTTGGTTTGCTACCGTTACCTTCATTATATGAAGATGAAGCATGCATATTCGTTCAAAAGCACAAAGAACTATTTAAAACAGCAGAGGAAGTAAGCTTTCGAAGTCGGCGTGACCAATACAGACTTGTGCTAGATGCGCTGACTCGATCAGCGAAATTATAATAAAAACACTGTGGCTATGTGTGTACGTCTCTATAATAAATTACCAAAATATTTAAAACATTAAATTGTAAATTATTTAAAATCCAATTATATAAATGGCTCAATAATAATAATTTTTATTGCATTAGGATGTTTATATGTATATTAAGTATGTATTTACAAACAAAACGTATCTATGTAGTATATCAACTATCTGGTATCCGCGACACAAGCCTCGTTGCTTAGTGTGGCACTGGATGGCGCTGTGTGTAATGTCCAGCGATATTTATTTATTTATTAGTGTTTTTTTTAATATGAATTTATAATGTATCTTTAGTAAGTAAGTTTGCATGCTTTAGTATTAAGCAAAACATGTCCGATTTAATGTTTTTAATAACACCTTGTTTAGCCATGTTTTATGCAAATAAAATATCTTATCTTATCTTATCATACCTGGCCAAAATGTGGACCATACGAACAGTGTATACATATCTCTGCCTAACCCTTCGTATATTGCATGCGTGATGTTATGTTTTGCTACGTAACGATTTTATGTTTTCCTTTTTGTATTGATCATAGGCTGGCTATATAATAGTACACCATTATTTTTAGGTCGTTCTGGAACTGAAAGCCATAGACTCGATCATTGAACTCGAAACGACTGGGACTGCTTTTTTTTTTTAAATAACAATTTAAAAAAAAAAATATAAATTAAATTTTTCGTGTAATTTTTTTTTTCGAAAAATAACAATTAAAAAAATATAAAAAGCACGAAAAATATTTTTTTAAATATTTATTTTTTTATTTTTTTAAAACCATGGTCAATTAATTATCGAGTTTTGAGTTTCGGTTCCATAACGACCTAAAATTAACCGTGTTTAAGACGGCTAAAAGAAGACGTGATGCATCGTTACATAAAAACAACTTTAATTGCTGATATAAAAAGAATCGCCCCCGGGTGGGCTCGAACCACCAACCTTTCGGTTAACAGCCGAACGCGCTAACCATTGCGCCACGGAGGCTGTGGAGACAACATTGAAATACCTACGTGATTTCCGCCTGAAGTTTGTAACAAATCTACTTGATCCTATATCAAAATAAAGGGATATAAGCAGACTTCATCATCATCTGCCTAGCCTTTCCCCAACTGTGTTGGGGTCGGCTTCCAGTCTTACCGGATGCAGCTGAATACCAGTATTTTACATGGAGCGACTGCCTATCTGACCTCCACAACCCAGTTAGTACCGGGTAATACGATACCCCTTGGTAAGACTGGTTGTCAGACTTTTTGGGCCACTGACTACTTAACGACTGTCAAAGATCTACAAATGACAGCTGGGACCAACAGCTTAACGTGCTTTCCGAGGCACGGAGGAAACTCGGTATATAAGCAGACTTGTACATTTAAAATTTAATAAGGGAAAGAAATGAATTTACAGATGAAAAATTACAGCTATTTGTAAAAAACCTACCTTGCACGCACTCTATGAAAAGTATGAAATTGCTAGTTTAACAGATCACGCACTTAGTTGGTGACAAAACAGATTAACACTGTAGGAGAGACCGGAACAGGCGTTAGGGTAGCAATGCAGGACAGTTATCAGGACAACTTCAAGGATCAAGCTTCAGGGAAATTCTGCTGGAAGGGCGTCGTGCAGTTCTCTAGTAGTTCTTTGGGCCAGACGTCAGGGTAGCTCTGCGAGACAAGCGCTAGGATAGGCACCAAGATAGCTTCCGAAGACCGGGAGTAGAGGTCCCAGGTAAATCTTTAGTAGGATCCCCTGGGAGGTATAGGTACGCGACAAGATATCAGTGTAGTTGGCTTTCCAAGAACCAAGCTGTTTTATTTATTTATTAGTATAGATTCACCAACAGCTTCTGTGTACAGCATTTAGGTATACATAGGTTATACAGTCTTGGACTTACACAGTCGCCAATTACAGGTTAACCAGCGTTCACAAAAATAAGTGTTAGCTTAAGAGAGATTATAATTAAAAATTAAAATGAGTGGCTATAGAAATGAAATACAATAGTAGACCATACATTTAAGAGATTATCTAGCTTACGAAACAATACAAAGAAAAGAAAAACGTATGGTGTAATTTTACTAACTACTTAATTAAAATAAAATAAAAAAGACTTAAGATATGGTTATTAGTGTTTTATGATGCTTCTCTAAAGAGATCCAATTGTAGACTGCCTCCAGCGGTTTGTCAGTTCGTTTTTAAAGTAGTCTTTCTTTCTAATTTTCCAATATTAGTTTTTTCTTCTTACGGCCATATGATCATCTTATCTGACAAGTGTAGTCGGCCAGGACACATCAGACTTCCTTCATAAAACCATGAGTGCTTGAAGAATTTTATAAATATAATTAAAAATTAAGTTATTTAGTAAACAATCGTAATTATCTATAAAATACAATATTTCAGCTAAACATATAAACATAATTTAAATTATATGAACCAAAAATAATCATAATTTTTCATTTTCTCACTCTCTCTTTTTCTTTCTCTTTCTGGCTTGACTAAGCCAGAAAGAAAAAGTAACTGACAGTTTGACAACTCTGACAGTCATGTCACAATATTAGTAGTAAGTAATATTTGTTTTCAGCTGTTAATTCATTATTATTCTTCAACAAATTTACATTTGTGTCGAACAGTGGGCTAAAAAAATAATAATAAATAATAATAATAATAATTTATTTCAGTTAACTTTACAAACTTCTACAATATATAATCTTTCATAGAGGCCTCCTTTTAAGTATGATAAATACCTGTGCTAGGAGACCCCGCTCTTCTAAAACTAGAAACAATAATAATGTAGGAGTGTACAAAAGAGAGTGGAGTGGAGTGGAGTGTATAAATGTAACACAACATTAAATACCTAATCATTTATTTATTTATTTTACTATTTATGTACACACAGTATACAACAGAGGAAAAGACATTAAAAATATGAGTACATAAGAACTGCTTATTTCTTAAGAAAGTCATCATCATAAAGTCATCAAAATTAAATAATAATACATTCCACACTGGTCATAACATTATTTGTCATAAATAAAAAAAAATGAAAAATTATAATAAAAATATTGCCAATGTTTCTATTATATGATAATGAATCGTTTTTAGATCGATACGCTGAGTGTAAACATAGAAACAAATAAAAAAGCATGATAAATAGTAATATGAATGATAAATATAAAGTGTAAGTATAACATAATACTATGTACATAATTTAATATTTTCTTAAGTTTTAAAATATACTTAATTTATTTAAGTATTTATTTACCACAACACGCGCATAATAATATGGTGCATTGGCGATTTTCTTTCGAAGTTTTCCTTCACCGATGTCAGTGATATTTAAGATAAACTTATAAACTACAACTAAAAAACCCGACTACTGAAAAATCACGATCTAACTAAATTCGGGGTTTACAAGGTAAAATCGACTCCTCCTTTAGTTGAAGTCGGTTAAAACGTAGCCTGTTACCCGGGCCATAAGAACGAATCGATTGAAACCTTGTTCATCAAAATCGAATGAACCGTTTAGGCGCTACGGAGGAACATACGTAAAAACAAACATAACATACATACATAGACTCTAAAATCATAACCCTTCCTTTTGACTTCGCCGTAGTCGGGTAAAAAGTACACTGGATCATCACGGAACACATTTCGAAACAATCAATAACATTTTATTTAAATAATCATTAGGTATTGTTGTTCTTGCAGAAATTGATGTTCAACAACTTTTTAAAATATAATTATATTTTTTACGCATAGCCATTTTAAAGACCGGTTTTTCTCAACAAGAGTAGAAATATGTTAATTAGACATTTTATTTATTACTTATGTTATTTTAATACATTTAGAGACGTAGCAAAAAATGCTTAAAAAGATATATTTAATAGAAAAACTTTTTTAGCATCTGTTGTTAAAAATAATTATGTAGTTTATATTTTCTTAAATTAAAAATGTAATGATCATATAATATAAATATTTATTATCAATTTACATGTGTTCTGCCACGTGTCACGATGATATTAGGCAAGTTTAGTGGTTGCAAGCGCGACTGCTGAACTTGGAACTTGAATTCGACTTCCAGGTCGAGCACGGTGCTACTATCTAAGCAATATTTAATTAGTAGTACGAGTACCTAGTTGACCTCGGAATATAATGGTGTCGATTCTGTTGTGCACAAACTAAACTTAATTTAGGCTATTGCTATCTTTTACGAAGAGGCAGTGCGAGAAAAGGACGGCTATAGCTATGAACTAAGTTAGAGATGTCAAACTAGTTTATGCCTTGCGCTTCACCGTGTTTTTAGTCGACATGTTTTTATGTGCACCCTTCATTTGTATGGAAATATTAGTTCCAATTAAATTTGACAGCTCTAAATTACGTCCGTCTCTTTGTCGTTTTATTAGAGAGAAAAAGATAGCAATAGCCTGAATTATGTTTAGTTTGTGCACAACAGAATCGACACCAATGAAAACTTTAGGAAGTTTAAATTACCAAACTCTCTCTCTAGACAAATAAACTAGTGGCAACCTCATAAAAACCGTTTCGAATTTCTTAAACAACTTTTTTTTGGTAGCTGCCTCGTTGGTCTAAGTGGTCGCAAACGTGAATGCTGAGGTCCTGGGTTCGATTCCCGGGTCAGGCAAAGTGATATTGGGTTTTTCTATCAGGAATTTCTCAGTAGTAGCCAGGGAGTCTGGAATCGTGCCTGGTTGATGGCAATAGGCTCACCCACTATTGAGTAGGACTTAAACATAACTGGCAAAATGTAGTTGTACTATTTAGGTACACCTCTGCCTTACCTTATCATTCTGGGATTACAATCGTGATGTGATACTTAACTTAAGTCAATCCGTGTTTAACACTGCGCCCGTTACCGCAAAATCGCAGATATAATGTCACTTCATCCAAGCAAAACTGTTGTATAATAATGGTAAATCATATCGTATCCTGCGTGTCCTGTTGTTTGTTCATTACAGGAACTGATGGATTCTGCTGAAAAAAGTAAAGTCGACTCCTCCTATTGTTGAAATCGGTTAAAATGTAGCCTATGTTACCCGGGCCTTAATAACGAATCGATTGACACCTTATTCATCAACATCGGATGAATAGTTTAGGTGCTACGGTGGAACATACGTAAATACAAACATACACACATACATGTATAGACTGCTAAAATCATAATCCTTCCTTTTGGCTTCGCCGTAGTCGGGTAAAAATGCAAAAGTAAGGTTCAACTCCATGGAGGTAGAGCAATGAATTCGAGGACTAAGAGGTTAAAAATAAAATTTAAATTAATTAAAATCACGCATAATTTGATTATCAGGAAACTATTCATATTATAACACTTTAAAAAAGATATGTCATAGCCAATTACATAAAAATAATGACTCTATATTCCTTATAAGGCTAGACCATAGCCAAGTCGTTTAAAAACCCGTTTCCATTGACTTTTCGGAACGATTTGATAAACAGCTGATGTATATCTTGTTCTTTATTTAGTGGGTTAGTATATAAAATTAATGTTAATGGTTTCTAATAATATTTTGCGGTAGCTAGAAAACTGATATCTTTTGTAAAAATCTATGTTTTTTTTTTAAGATAAAATGAAAACTTTATAATAAAAAACTTTTGTGAAATATGTAAAAACAATACTTACAACTTTTTTTTTTGTCGATTTGGCTCGTGTTATACGCTAATAATATCTCTATTCTCGTATTATAACATAATAAAATAACTCAACAATTCCAGTCGAAACAAGGGAAAAAAACAGAATTTGGTGGTCTATTCCAAAAGTATTGATTGATTTGATGTAGTTCCTCTTATGCCGTAGACTAGATGGAAGATGGGAAAGAATGTGCTGGGGTGGAGACCACGGATGGGAAGGAGGAATGTGGGAAGACAACCGGCTAGGTGGACAGATCTCATTAAAGTGGCTTGAACAAACTGGATAGCCATGACATTTGTTGATTTAATCTTTTACTCTGGACGCTCTTAACGGCCTATACCACTCAAATGGCTTAGCATGATCCTCCGTTACGCCTTAAATACTGCAGCATTAATTTTGAAATAAATATATGGTAAAGTTGAGGATTAATGCTAAGTACTATGTGTGACGAAAACACGATTCCATAAAGTTTTCTCGATAGATAAAAAATCCAAAGTTACTTCCAAATCGAACAATAAACCGCTGGTATTCAAAAAGTTTGCATACTAACTGAACTAACTTTAAAGCAGGTCTTTTGTGTTTTACTTTTTTAGTCCAATCAATAGATTTTTTGTAAATCGCAAAAAACCACTCATTTCGCACTATTCGGCCTCAGTGACGACGCTTGACGTAACAACCGTTTTGTAGTGTAAGCTGATTAGAACTTTATTCCAACAGAATTTCAAACGAAGTATGAACCACCAAACAGAGTTGCTAGTTTTATGGTTGGAAGGACCTTAATGTGCACGTCTTTCTACATCGTTCTCACATATTATATGTATAATTTAAAAATTAATTATGGTAACCAAGATTTTGTAACAATATTTTGATTGAAAAGAGTGTCCATGGAGTTTCTTGCCCGTTCTTCTCCATAGAGATCTACGCTAGGGAATCGGCAACTACAGTACTTTCTCAAGTTATTATGCCTTGTGGCTGGGACTGTAGCTTTTTTTTATTTGTAATTTTGAGATTCAAAAGTGCCGTAATGGTCTAATTGAAATAAATGCTTTCAGTTTGAGTTTGACACAACCGCCAAAAGTGGAGAGATTTGGAATAGACCTACATTCAGCATTGGGTGGCTAAGTGTTGAAGAAGAAGAAGAAGTTCCAACAATTCCAATTTTTTCATTTTCATCATCATTTCAGCCGGAAGAAGTCCACTGCTGGACATAGGCCTCCCACAAGGAATTAATATTATTATTTTAATAATACGGAATTATAATTTCAAATCGGCATAACATACCTTGATGTTTTTCATTCGAGGTTTTTTTTAAGCCTTCATTTTTTAAACGGGAGCGAAGCCGCGATCGAAATTAGACAAAAAATCGAAAATGTTAATCAAACAATAATTTTTGGAAAAAGTGGTGAAGTATATGTTGAAACCTTCTTAACACAGATTCATGAGTGTATTAGTAAAAATTACCTTTATTGAACAATACCGCAAGAATTTAACTTGAGAAAGGTTCGTTTATACTTTCATCTGATACTTTTAGGAACTGACTACCACCAACCAACCAGTCTTACCAAGAAGTATCGTATTAACAGCCAGTAACATGTTAATAAGATAGCACGTTAAGCAGTTGGTCCCGGCTGTTATCTAAAGATCTTTAACAGTCGTTACAGGTAGTCAGTGGTCCGAAAGTCTGACAACCCAGTCTTATCAAGGGGTATCGTATTACCTAGTATTACCTGGGTTGTGGAGCTCAGATAGGCAGTCGCTCCATGTAAAATACTGGTATTCAGCTGCATCCGGTAAGACTGAAAACCGACACAAAAATATAGTTGGGAAAAACCATGATGTTAGGTTGTAGATGTTAGATATTCACAGTAGCTTCATGGTAAATACTGGTAGTCAGCTGCATCCGGTTAGACTGAAAGAAAAGACTAGGCAAATGATAATGCCTTTTGAAACAACCGTAGAGTCCTAATTACATTAGTTTATTAGTAGATTAGTAGTAGTTAACTAACTTTATTAGTTATTAAATTCGTCCGTGTTCGTTCGTCGTTTCGTTTTCAATTTTTTGTATTTTTCTAGCAATTAAACAGTTTTGATTTGATCTGATAAAATAACTTCTCACAAAAAAAAAATATCTTACAGTGCACCAGGACCAATGATGAAACATACCTAAACATTTAGTAAAACACAGTCACAATTAATTGCAAAATCATCGAACCCAGTACTCGTTAAACGCATGCAAAACTATTAACGTTTTTTACCTTAAAACCTTTAACGGTCTGTAAACGCAACTTGGATTCAAGAAATGTGGAAATGTTAGTTTTATTTGCTTTTGTTTTTGATTGTGTTTACACCTGTTTTTACCCGACTACGGCGGAGCCAAAAGGAAGGGTTATGATGCAGTATATGTACGGTCGACCAAGCTATTTGGTTTACAGTTTAACCAAAAAATTACATTGTAAACTAAACCAAATAGCTTGTTCGACCGTACGTAATGTTTACATTGTATTTACGTATGTTCCACCGTAGCATCTTAACTATTTATCCGATTTTGATGAATAAGCAGTGCAAGTACGTAGGAATCGATTCGATAAATCTGACAGTTATTCTCGACAAAATGAGTTTTTATCTTTGTTATAAACTCATTTTGTCGAGAATGACTGTCAGATTTATCGAATCGATTCCTACGTAGTTGCACGGTTCGTGTCAATCGATTCGTTAATATAGCCCAAGTACATTTTAACCAACTTCAACAATAGAAGGAGTCGATTTTACCTTCTAAATCCCGATTTTAATTTGGGCATCATTTTTCAGAAGTCGTGTTTTTAGTTGTAATAAAGAACACAAATTCTTGTTATTAATTGTGTGTTTGGAAAAGCAGCCAATGTTTTTTTATTTAGTTTAAATTTGCAGTATTGTGTGTATTTTGAGATATGAAATACATAGTTCATTTATTATGTAAATGGTACGGTACCACAATTTATTAAAACTGTACCTAAGTGTTTTTCGAAAATAAGCTCACGCCTTTACCCATGGGGGTAGACAGAAACTACAGAACGCCACCTGCTACAATCCATATACACACACCTTTTGCCTCGCGGTTTTTCAGTAAATAAAATAAACGTTAGTTTGATGTTTAGTTCCAAGTCAGGGCTCTGATACTGATACTGTTAGCCTGCGTCATCCTACTGCTGGATAAAGGCCTCTTTCCATGACTTCCAGTTGTTTCTATCCAGGGCTAATGTGGACCACTGGTCGTTGGTTTTGTCCAGCTCGTCCCGCCATCTTGCCAGGCCTGCTGCGACGCCTTCTGGCTGTGTCAGGTCTCCGGAAAGTGTCTATTTTGGTCCACAGCTCATTGGGCATGCGCAGACGTGGCTAGTCCAGTCCCACTTCAGGTTTTTGAGCAACGTCAGTAATTTGTGTTTTGGCTCTGAAATTGCGTTATTTTTAATTGCATGTTTTGTTTCGTGGCTCAATTCAGGTTTGCCACGTAAAATTGTGTCATTGTCAGGTAGCCTTTATAGTTTTTTCTTAATTGGTAGTGCGTGGCCAGAGAGAATCGATTAGAAAGGTGCATTCGAATGGTCCAATAGGTAATCGATTTTGTAAGCGTTTGTATAACTTTAAAGTATTGTGTCTGTTTAACCTTGCTGCAGAATTCATTTACGACTACGCTTATGCCCGCGACTTCGTCCGGGTGGAGTTCGATAATTGTCCCACGGGATCATACCATCGGCATAAAAAGTATCCTATGTTTTAATTCAGGTTATGTGTACATACTCACATACAAAGTTTCGCCTAATATTAGTGTGATTACAAGTTAACACATAACTACAAGAAAATTTCTCTGATTATAGAATACTAATAAAACTTATTAAAATTAAGATTCATAATTTACATTAAACATGGGAAAGGAACTTTTTCTGTCTGTCTGTGACATTTTCACGATGTAACGGCTGGACGGATTTAGACGAAATTCAACAAAAATGTAGGTTATGACGTCTTCATATGTATTTTTTGACGGGTTTTTTTTTTTTTTTTTTTTTATATAATTTCGTTTCACACAATTATTAAACCTTCATACCTATGTTGAAATGAAGGTTTAATAATTATGTGAATCGAAATTCAGCTCCAGCATCATTAAAACGTACAAAATTGACAATTTCTTATCCATCTTTACAAATCTAAGCTTGTTCCCTTCATCGCCAGTTCAGAAAACCAGTCTGAAGTCCTTTTTTTAACCGACTTTCCAAAAAAGGACATTGTTAATTTGATGATTATTCTATGATTTTTTACTCAGACACAGAACAGACCTAAATGATTATGTTAATTACTAAAGGGCATGTAGAATTTCCATGTTGAATTGAGAAGGTAAAAAACAGATGCGATTTATTAGGTGCTTATAAGCATTGGTTTTAAGAATTGTCGTAGGGTAATGAGATCTAATAGTTAGTACCCTAACACTAGGCGATACCTAAGTATGCACGTTAGATTTTGAATTCTCGGCGCGAAGCTTAGAGCTGAAAGTTCAACAGTGTGCTTTTTGTTTAGGCATTGAAGTGTCGCTTTATTTGAGTGAAAATGGGCATTAGTCGTTTATAAGAAATACATAATAAGGAACTAGCTAGGATTTATGGCGAAGGAAAACATCGTGGAAAAATCTGGAACCATTGGATGGGCAACATGGAGTGGCAATGAGCGAGCGTGAAAGTACCTATTCTATTTTTTTTTGTCTGTAAGTAAAATGCCTTTAGCCCGCAGTTGGACAATTTAAAGACAGGCATTATTAGCATGTATTTTCTTTCGGTATAAAGAAAGAAAGAACAACCAACTTGCATTTTTCATTCATTTTTTTTTAAATTCCTTAGTAGGCCTCAATCAGTCAGTGGCCCGAAAGTCTGACAACCAGACTTACCAAGGGGTATCGTATTACTCAGTACTGACGGTTGTGGAGGTCAGATATTGTATACAGACAGCTGCATGCTGTTTTTTTGAAAGCCGGCCTCTGCATTGCGGGGAAATTGTCTTGACAGATGATGAATTCGACGAGACCCATACAGACCAATGGACTGCGAAAGCCATTTTAGAGCGATAATAGATAAGTACACTATGGCTGCTATCCGTATTATAAAATAATCGCTCACAGTGCTCACATCTTTATTTTGCGTTCCGATTTAAATATCACGATTATGACAGCTAAGAGCTGTCATCAATTCGGAACGCTCGTGAACGCGTTGACAGTGAACATAACCCCCAAACCAAAACCTTTCACTAGACCTATTTTTGAAAATGGAAGTTATGTTGGTTGGCTCTATCGACTCTGATAACTTAGATTTTGAGATAGAGAACGACGATTCGCCCAGTGATGAAAAGGATGACGGAAGTGTTTATATTAGCGTATTTTTGTCCCGGCAAAGATTTACCCCTTAAAAAAATCCCATGAATTACAAATTATATAGATGCAACGATAATTAAATAAAATGTTCATGAGTTTCAAACTCATTTAAATTTTTTCAATCCAACAAAACAACACAACCTGTGCACAAAACTGTCATTTTTGACAGGGCTCACGATGATATTTATTTGGGGCATGGTCGGTTTAATCGCAAGATGGCGCTTGTCATGACGTCATATAAGACGATTCAAGGGACATCGATATCGCGCTCACGGTAATTTGGAACGGGTTTACGGACGCTCAAATCGATTACAGCGTAATTCGGAACGCAGCCTATGTACCATACAGAGCAATGGACTGCGAAAGCCATTTTAGGGCAATAATACAGGGTTAGTTTTCAATGACCGGCCAAATTTTCAGAGATGGTTTAGAATCGATAATATTTTCGAAATAATGAGAAAAAAAAAAAAAAAAAAATTTCATTCCTTTCCACCACTAAAAAGCGAACGTGTAGATATTGCAACAGCACAATTCAGTTCAACAACATATATAGGTAGCAGTTAGCACACACATAAAGGCGGTGCATGCACGCACACCAGTGCATTGATTCCCACTAGGTTTATGATTTAGGAAATTTTAGGATATTTTCAAATGAATGCTATTATTAAATTTTTTATATATTTTTTATATATTTTTCGACAATAATATTTAAAATGCACTTTTGGTTTGATAACTAGATCTTAATTTTAAATTTTGGCGGGTCATTGAAAACTAACCCTGTATTTAAGTACCAAAACATTTGATTACGAGAATGATACTCAAAAGTACACAATAGACAAGACTCACTTATCCATGTAAACAATACTAAAGCGTCCATCTAATCTTGACACCCGACTCAATATGGAACTACGGATAACTGTACTGTTACACTGTTCTTGTGTTTCTCTTAGCCAGCAGCGCCATTCTGCTAGGTCAATATATAATGGTGATAGTTGACAGTTGTTGCACAATCGTGGTTACAGAACAAGGCTTTGGCAACACTTTCTAATACCCTTTTTAGATTGTGAGCATTTGTTTTTGGGATTGCAGTTGATTGTGATCGATTGGTAGAATTTATAACAACATTTGGTAGAAGTTTGCCAGACGGTCGGAGCTCGTGGCAAGATAATAACAGCCGCTCAGGTCGATCTTCAGGTTAAGCCGCCCTTGCCTAGGTTGATCTGTGGATGGGTGACCACCCATTACATACCGAGGTTCCTCCGTGCCTCGGAAAGCACGTTTAGCTGTTGGTTCCGGCTGTTATTTGTAGATCTTTGACAGTAGTTACAGGTAGTCAGCCGCCCAAAAATTCTGAAAACCAGTCTTACCGAGTGGTATTACCTATTACCTGGTACGAGTATTACCTAGTACTAACTGGGTTGTGGAGGCAGTCGCTTGTATATTATTGTACTATTACAAAATATCAGTTTTTTTCTTTGTCTTTAATTCTTAATGAAACAAAATATGTAAATTTTCAGGTGAATTTATCCCTGCCATGAAAACTGCTATGGAACTGGTGACATGCATCAAGGTTGGCTAGACACGTCAACCCCTCGTCTCTCTTACCACTGAACAAAGAAAGCGAATTGGAGATGCCTTGATCAGTTTGGATGTCCAACTTTAATTGGCAGTCTAAAAATATTTGTGTCTATTACCACGATTAAATTAAATTTTTTTTTTTTTTTTTTTCAATTTTTTTGTTTTAAATTTTTTTTTTTTTTGTGCGGGCTAATAAATGTTTTTTCTTTCTTTCTTTCTTTATTAATCTATTGCATTATTGATATTATGATCCTATGGAGATGACGGGTAATATCAAATGTCCCTATTTGCTATGTCTTGCTTTGACATTTATAAATTAGGATTTAGCATTTGACAAGCAACCCCTGAAGGTTGCTTGTCAACTGTTCCAAATGTATGTTTGTAGGTTCGTATCTTAGGGAAAATTAAAATAATATATTTTTACCTGATACCTGAAATTTAGACTAACCTCAAATATTACATGACACTTGAAACCTGGACTTAAATAGATGTTGGAAGTCTGTCTCTACGTTTCTTAGCGTGTCGATGACAATCTAAATTGTGTGTCAAAAGTGCCCCATCATTTGTGGAAAAGCACCAGATTTACAATCCAGGGCAGAAACATCAGACGACCCGAATGGCGCAGCGGTAGTGAGGCTGCCTTTCGTTCTTAGGGTCCCGGGTTCGAATCCCGGTAGGAGCAAAGTTTGTGTGATGAGCATGGACATTTGTTTCCAAGTCATGGATGTTTATATGTATAATAAGTATGTATTTACAAACAAAGAGTATCTATGTAGTATATCAACTATCTGGTGTCCACGACACAAGCCTCGTTGCTTAGTGTGGCACTAGATAGCACTGTGTGTAATGTCCAACGATATTTATTTATTTATTTTGTCATGTTTAAGTTTCATGTATTATGGGGCTATTCATCATCATCTAACAGCTCGGAATCACCCTCTGCTGGATTTAGGCTTCCCCTTTCTTCTGTCACACTTCCCGGTTCTGTGCGTCCCTCATCCAGGTGTTTCCCGCGACTTTGCCGATATCGTTGACCCAGCGAGCTCTAGGACGGCCCTAGTGTGGCACTAGATGGCGCTGTGTTTATTGTCCAGCGATATTTATTTTTATTTATTAATGAATCTCCATCTGAGCAGGTTTTCTTTGCTGCGGACAACCTGGGTCCGGAGTCTATTTAAAGACTTCCAGGTCAGCCATGGCAACTCATGTCCAGGTGGGAGATTTTCAGCAGGTGGAACGAATGGGTTTGGTAAGGATGCTCTACCTCGCCACAGCTTTAGTCTTTCCGAAGACCGTTCACCAGTGAATGAGTTGGCATAGTTCAGAAAGCTGCCAGAAGTCTGTTATCATCAATCTGCCTGGATTAAGAGTGGTGACCAATGCCAGTACCTCCGCCGTAAGAGAACAGTTCCGCAGTTTGACATGTTGAAGACTTTTTGAGTTTTTCCATCAGGATTTTTTCAGCAGTCACTCGGAGTCTTGTGGATTTGTGCCCGATTGATGGCAATTGCCTCGCCCCTTTTACGTATTGTTTCAACATACCTAATTGGTGAAATGTGGGTGAAAGATACACCTCTGCCTAAGTCTTTGGAAAACACAGGCTTGATGATTTTGTTTATTATAATAAGCGTTTATCTTACAGCTGCAGGAACAGACATTATCAGATAAATTCCTCAATTATTACTAGCTTTTGAAGTTTAGAACAATAGGTACCTACTTGCCTGTGCGTCAGTCGTAAATCTGAAAATCTGGACCGAATCTAATGACTCATCTAGGCCCTGTTTCATTATTAGGCTGTGCCCAAACGAGCGTAATTTTTTGAGCTTTGAGTCGCGTTATTTCGGTTTCATACTAAAGTCCTGTTTGTATCACACGGCGTAAATTCTGCGACTCATTTTACGCGACTCACAGCTCAAAAAATTACGCTCGTTTGTCCTCAGTCTTATTTAAGGTCTTCGAATAGGACGTAAACTACTTGCTAAACAATTTAGAAGTATTTTCTGCTATTTAACGCCACGGTTGGTGCAGTGGCTGAGCGATTGAGACCTGACCTGTGTGTCGCGGCTTCGATTCCCGCACGGAACAAATATTTTTAATGCTTACAGGTAATTATTCCGTGCTTACCCATCCACGTACCAACCTAGCCAAGCACGGCTTAACCTAAAGATTGACCCGAGCCGCTGTTATTTAGTCAAAAGGTGTGCAGCATCTTTAGACTGAAAATAGTGCCCGTTAAATGACCATAGGCTCGCCTCAATCCCTCGACCCAAACATAAATGGCATTTGGCTAAATAATAACAGCCGCTCGGGTCGATCGCTGTTGGCCCCGGCTGTCATTTGAAGATCTTTGACAGTCGTTACAGGTAGTCAGTGGCTTAAAAAGTCTGACAACCAGTCTTACCAAGGGGCATCGTATTACCCAGTACTTACTGGGTTGTGGAGGTCAGATAGGCAGTCGCTCCATGTAAAATACTGGTATTCAGCTGCATCCGGTTAGACTGGAAGCCGACCCCAATGTAGTTGGGAAAAGGCTAGGCAGATGATGGGTGTTTTACATTTCTGCCTGCCTTCGAGAAATAGAGGCTCGATGTTACATTTATGCCTGACTAGCTTTTACCCGCGGCTTTGCTCGCATTAATTTAAAATTTGACAATCAATTGGGGTTGTAATAATACACGCTTATTTTTAGGTCGTTCTGGAACCGAAAGCCATAAACTCGATCATCGAACTCGGAACGACGGGACTGTTTTTTTTAAATAACAAAAAAATAAACAAATTTATTATAAATACAAATTTTCTTGAATTTTTAATTGATAAACTTGAAAAAAATAATCATGAATAATTTGAATTTAATTTTTTTAATGTTATTTTTTTAATAAAACGGGACTGATCGTTCCTAGTTCGATGATCGAGTTTATGGCTTTCGGTTTCAGAACGACCTAAAATTAACGGTGTATAATTAAATCGTGATTCGAAAGACACGTGGCGCCATCTATTATCTTAAGAACTCTATTGTTGTTTTCTTCAGGAACAGTACTTTTTTTCGTGGTAAAAGGTACATACCGTTTCTGTACACCTAACAACGTGAATGCAAATTTTTGAGGATGATCGGTTCAGATATTTAGGCGTAAAAATCATACAAACAAACTTACTTTATTTCACATTTATAATATTAGCTAGGATAGGATGTTTTCACTAACACTTTGGTGAAATGTAGGTTGTATTATTAGGTACCTCTGCCGTTCCCTTCGGGGATTACAGGCGTGATGTTAGGTTATGCAACAGTGTTCATGTGTGTGTTTTTGTTCTAGTGTCACTATGTATCTTTAGTAAAGTTAACATAATTACTTTAGTTTACGTAATTATTTATGCAAAAAAAAATCAAGCAATTGACAAGAATTTGAAGGAAGTAAGATCCGTCAAAGAAAGCAAAGCTGAAATTATAACTTTTGACAGTTCTAACATCGAAAAATTATTAAAATACAGAATTCGTGTCTTAAAACTTAAGACTGACTTGTTAGATACTGACTCCTACTACTCGTTAACTGGCTTGTTAGTGTTCAAAGTGAAATCGTTTCTGTAATTGATCGATAAGATTGAATTAAAACAGGAAAAATTATCACATATCCTGTAAAAATGAAACGCATGGTAACAACAAGTCCATGAATGATTCACGATACATTTCACGGTGCCCCTGACTTTTTGGTCACCATACAATGCCATACATTAATGCTAATTATACTGCTCTCGTAATTCTTTACGTTTTGACTTTGTAATTTTAATTTTGACAGTTTTTAGTTTGTTGCTGAACATCAATCATTAGAAAGATCTTTTTTGTTTATAATAGTTTTTTTTTTAATGTCCATTTCTTTCTTTTAAATATTAAAATTGCAATTTAGTTAGTAAATAGAGCTATCATTAAATGTGAAATTTAAGGATTAAAAAACTGGTACATATTTTTTTTAGTCAGTCATTCAGTCACCGAATATTTTTTGGATTGATATTTACACTGTCTGTAGAGTAAGCAGTAAGTACTTACGGTACATTCCAATTTTCAAACAGACTTAAAACTTTTTATTGAACACACGCAGAGGGAAGACATCAAAAATAGAAATAAAACAAAAAACATAGTTCTCTCCAACATTTATTGGTCGAAAAATAAATTAAAAACTTTGGATTTCAACAAAGGCCCAAAATCGTACAAATAAATACCTACAGGGACTACACTTAATTTAACAACATATTTACAAGTTATTTTTACCAAATACTTAGTAGGTACATTATTTATCGAACCCCCAGTACTATTTTTACAATCTCATTAAGAACACAGACTCTAAAATAATGCCCTCAAAAGACCATGCCGTCGTACACCCAACACTAAAAGTCCAAAAGTACTTTTTGGCCTCACGGCTAAACACTTTAAGTATATTTATTAAATATCGAGTTGTTTATATCTACAGTGGACTGGACCTACCAATACAAGCCAAATATTCAACAGTAAAAAGGAGACAACATGATTACATGACATTCTGTCTCTTACTTACCAGTGAATATTCGACGAACAGTGCGATCTTTTCTACAGCATTGTTTTAGAGACTGTGGCCTGACATTTCGGCAAGGCCTCAACATAATATGAATACCAATTGAATGTGCTCAAAATATTATTTTCTTGTTACAATAATACTAAAATATTTCAGTATAAAGCATTGAGCTTAATATTATTATAGTGGGAAGCGCAAAATAAAATGCTTTTTTTTTTCAAAATGGCGGTGTGATTTTTACTGCACATTCAATTGATAAAATTTGTCGGCCATGCGAAAGTTTTAACCAATTTCGTTAACAATTTTCTTTTATTACTATTCGTCCCATATTCAGGCAGTATGGCAGAGATATTGTTTAAACAATTTTACATTTTTACAGAATGTTTTGAAACAAAGAATAAATGTTTTTTACCGAATTTTGTGTGTAGCTATGTAAAAAAAAACGATAAAAAAACATGTTTTAAAAATACTTTTTACAAATTAAATAGATACATACATCTTACTTAAAATTAAGTACATAAGAAATTAAACAAACCTCTGCCCCTACCGAGAAATTTACATTTTTTATTCCAAATCAAACCAGAGACAATATGGCCGCGATTTTTAATAATTACAGCGTTTAACTAACAATACAGCTGCAAAATATATTGTACAGTACTCTAACGGTGTTTACCGTCGCCCTACAACCTATTAAGTATCTTCAAATTTTTCGGGTCCCGTAGGTATTGAAGGAACAAATAAAAAACATACTCCAATATAATACAATTTCATTTCAGGGTTATCTTTTTGAGCAAAAAAATATTACAATCTTGTCTCTAAGTTCATCGATGAGAAAAATGTTTATTCCAAAAATATCTACAGAACCCTCTTTCGCGTGTCAATTCACGCACTCATTTTTATTAATATCCATTTTTAGGAAAAGTGTGGATTTTGAATCTTTTTTTTTTGTTTTAGGAAATCGTAATGACCGATCTAGTGACCCAACATTTTAAGCATATTTCACTAATGCTAAGATTAGTTTTTTTTTTACAAAAATACCTTTAGAACAGTTTAAAGAGGTAGCTGAAGCTTTTCATATTTCTAAAATTTTCTCGCTAATAAAAACGTAAAAAAAAATTAAGTACATTGAAAAAAAGTCTATAAAATGTGAAATAAGTACAAAAATATCAATAAATTAAAATGTAAAACCTATATTAGCGATCGCTAGTAGCACCAATGCGAATATTTCATAATAAAAATGGAACTTTATTTCATTAAAAATAGTAAAAAGAAAAAAAAAATGTAAGAGCAATGAACTATGTCAAAAAATAACGTTATGTAATCATTTTGATATTATTTTCTCGTGTATTATAAAAGTTTTACACAAAATACAGAAATAATAACAGTAATCCATTTTCTCCAGTCTTCGATCAAATTTAATTCACATATTTGAACTTATTAATAGCAAATGGTTAGTAATAATTCATTGCTCTTGCTTTTCGAGTAAAACAATTTTATAAATACAGAATTGGGTCATGAAACATTTAAATTTTACAACCTTTACTGAGCAAACAAACGTTTTACCAACATACTTCGTTGAAGCTTCAAGTTTTTAAGAAAAAAAGATAACCTGTATCTTTTTTTTTTTTTACAAAAATATTTTAAAGCTTCAACGAAAATTAGATAAAACCAGGCACAAGTTTTAGGATTGTTGCTCTGAACTTGAATCACTAGAACGATCATTTATTTTAGTACGAACTAACAATTAGCGTAAAGGAAATTTGTCACAGACAATATAATTTTAGGCTTACACAATATCAATTATTTTTAAAACATTACCCAGACAGAAATCTGTTAACATCTTACGTCAAGATTAGTAACGGTTGGATTAACTTTTTGCTGATTTTTCTGTTACAATGTAAGTCTTCCTCGACAAAGAAAAAGTCATTGTTAGGCCTAACATTTATCGATCAAAAACGAGGAAGAACTTATTCCGTTTTTTATCTTATATTTTATTGCATGTTTTCTCTGAGTCATAACTAAATGCATACTTAAATAAAAGCACTCTATTGGATTTTCATCGCTCGACTCGGCGTCGAAAGTTGAAATAGGCGAGACGACAAAAAAAAACTAATTAGTCCGCCAGTTAGATTATCAAAAAATATTTGACCCGTGTTTTTTCTTTTGTTACGTAAACCAAAATTGACGAAGATATGACGCTTTTAAAATTCTCAATACGTCACGCCTAGGTATAATTTTTAGTTAGTTCTGACGTCACGAGCCCCCCCTCCCGAGTTCTGATGAGTTTTATCTTTGTCAATATTCATTGATTTACAAAAACCAAAATACGTGTCCATTAATTTCCATCTAACTGACGGATTAAATAGGTTTGCAATTTTTTGATACTGTCGTCATGCCTATTCTAATAGAGCAATAATATTTACGCATTCAATATATTAGTAAAAACATGTATTAAGTAAAAGTATTTTTCCAACACTATTAAGAAATTACAAAGGTAACAAAATTAACATAGATTACAACGATTTTAACGAACAGATATAGCCTTAGTAGCCATTATAATGATAAATAATAGCTATGTTCTGGCTGTCAAAGGCAATTAAAATACCAATTACACGAAAAAAGCTAGCACAGGCTTGATTACTGATCCGATTTCATTTTTGAGGTATTTGTGAAAACTAAAAAATAAAACATATTGTTCGTTGGCAAGTAATTAATTTTGTTTATATTATGTTATCTGGATGCCAGTGTCATACTTATATTTTATAAAGATTTAAACGTCATTTATTTTTACCATTTCTGCAGCCCAAGCATCAATCTTTGTCGCGTGATTATAGTCAGGAATGACGCTGGCATCCAGGAAGTTCATGCGATTTTTACTCGACTAAGCGACAACAAAGAGTGTCATGTTTTATCCCAATATCTATTTTTCTTAAAATTTACGACGTAATGTCCCATATTTCTATCTGGGAAACATTTCAGTGTTAAATATAAAATTGTTTTTTTTTATTATTTATAAACTAGCGGACTGATTTTCTTTCGAGATTCTGCAAATGAGGTCATCATTTTTAAATTAATAACAATAATTAATCAGGCAATAATTATTATTTCTAAGTACACAGCACAACTAATCAAAACTAAGTAGAGAGATTATTACCAAGAAAACTGTTTGTTCTTCACGATTGAGTTTCAAATTGTATTGAGATTTTTTAAAAATTATTTTAAAAAAATTGTCACTACTTTCATACATAATCAGCAGTGATGGCCTAGTGGTGTGACCGTCAGATTGCGAAGTCATAGGTCTCGAGTTCGAACCCAAGACACGCACATCTGATTTTTCGGACGCGTACAGTGCGTATTGTATAATTGGAAGAAGTCTGCCTGTATTTGTTCACTGACAGCATTAACTTGTGGGGTCATATTTTCCATATAGAGTTTCATGTGAAGTTTGTGAATCTTTTTCTACATAAAAGTAACGCGATAATATCCTTATTTGCTGTCGGAACAACATCAAAGCTGTTCTTAATGTTTAATTGATAATGTTAATGAAGGATCTTCAAAGGACCGTCGCACTACCGACATGAATAACTTTAGCGTTTTAGGGTTCCGTACTCAAAGGGTAAAAACCGGACCCTATTACTAAGACTCCACTGTCCGTCTGTCTGTCTGTCACCAGGCTGTATCTCGTGAACCGTGATAGCTAGACAGTTGAAATTTTCACAGATGCTGAATTTTTGTCGCCGCTATAACAACAAATACTAAAAACAGAATAAAATATATATTTAAGGGGGGCTCCCATACAAAAAACGTGTTTTTTTTTCACCTAATGGTACGGAACCCTTCGTGCGCGAGTCCGACTCGCACTTGTCTGGTTTTTCTACTTTTAGCTTTGTAATACTAGCAATGCATTTTTGTATTACCCTGGCTTTTATTTTCGTTGCAAAAAACGGCAACATGATAAAATTTTCAATTTTTTTACCCGACTACAGCAAAGGGTTATGTTTATAGCAGTATATGTTTAAATCTGTTTTCAGAAATCACAATTAATGAAGAAAGTCTTGGCACCAAATATACATTGAAAGATTTTCAACTTTTTAATTTGGAACTTTCTGCAACCATATCAGAAAAGGATGAAAGTACGAATGTAGATATTTCTATGGATATGTTACACCCATAAAAAACTTAATTTGAAATGCTTACAACTGCATAACCCCTCAAGAACAAAATACAATTTTACTGCAACAGCTGATGTCAGTACACCGATTAAAAATACTACTTTAAAAAGAGACAATCACTGGTCTTCCAATGAATCAGAAAGAGACACCACTACTGCATTAGCTCCGTCTTCAACGAAGGTATTAACTTATCCTATAGCTTTCGTTATGTACTGGGATTGCAACCCTTTGAAACTCAATTCATGGGGTTTATCTGCTCATTATGGGGTATTAGCGAACCCCTTTCATGGCATTTCATTCATTAATTTGTTTGCCACAGACATAACAATTTTAGGTAATGAATTTTGATTTTGTAACGGAAAATGTTTTGAATTATGACCACAGTGTAACAAAAATGTCACTAAATGAAAAATGACAATTTAAAATTAGACTTTAGATATTTACGTTGAACTAGAAATTGTAGATGCAGCTGATGTAGAAAGAAGGATGGCAAAAATACTACTACTCTTCACTAAGAAGCGATGCAGTCATTTTAACTGAACAAAAATCGTAGGCTGTTAAAGAATAATGGATGAATAGCGTTCAATTTTACAACAAAATCATCCATAGGTACCAGCTAAATATGCGAGACGACAAAAAAAACTAATTAGTCCGTCACTTAGATTATCAAAAAATATTTGACAAGTGTTTTTTCTTTTGTTACGTAAACCACAAATGACGAAGATATGACGCTTTTAAAATTCTCAATACGTCACGCCTGGGTATAATTCTTAGCTGGTTCTGACGTCACGAGCCCCCACTCCCAAGTTTTGATGCGTTTTATCTTTGTCAATATTCATTGATTTACTAAAACAAAAAATACGTGTCCATTAATTTCCAATACTCTAACAGACGGACTAAATAGATTTGCAATTTTTTGATACTGTCGTCATGCCTATTCTCACTAACGCCATTCTTTAAATCCACACCAACCATGAAGAATCATTTAGCGAACAAAAACTATTAAGAATATAATATCTTAGATATCGAAGAGATATGCCATCGAGCCAATGTAACGATTTTACGCTCATATACTGGGAATGAACGAAATCAAGGTCAGCCACTTTGTATTGAACAAAAAATACTTTTTTCAAATCGTGCAATGGATTAATACCGGGAAAACAGAACAGATTAAGAATTTGCGTCGAATTTGGAAAGAATTTAAAAGCGCGAATTTCACAAAGATGAAGCTTGTATGACTCATAAAATGTATTAATTGATTTTCCACATAACGGGTTAGAACTGTTCGTGTGATGCAATTCGATATGTGGAAAAGTATTTGGTGTGAATCATCTGGGAGACTTGTTGGTAGACATCCTGAATATTCATGACGACGATGGATTTGCTTACTTACTTCCCGAAAAATCGCAGTTTTTGGGGATGTTTACTGGAATCTTCTTTGGAAAAAACCATAATTTTCACGATTTGCCTATTATGGCCTTTTATCATTTATGTTGGGGTCGGCTTGCAATCTATTTAGATGCAGTTACAAAAGGCGAAACGACAAGAAAAATCTAATTAGTCCGTCAGTTAGATTATCAAAAAATAGTTGTCCCGTGTTTTTTCTTTTGTTACGTAAATCAAAATTGACGAAGATACGACGCTTTTAAAATTCTCAATACGTCACGCCTAGGTATAATTTTTAGCTAGTTCTGACGTCACGAGCCCCCATTCCCGAGTTTTGATGCGTTTTTTCTTTGTCAATATTTATTGATTTACAAAAACAAAAAATACGTGTCCATTAATTTCTAATACTCTAACTGACGGACTAAATAGATTTGCAATTTTTTGATGCTGTCGTCATGCCTATTGTAATACATGGAGAGAGCGACCACTTAACTACCTCTCCTAATTCAGTTGATGGGTAATACGATACCCCTTGGTTTAGACTTGAATAGGTATTTAGAAGTTTCAAGAAAATAGTAAGTGTCATACATACAATTAGCAAGAAGAAGTATTTATGTAAGCAAGAGATGCAATTACGAAATCCAGTGCAGTTGCCAAATGAGACGATTAAAGCAATATATCAGAGCTTCAGACTTTAAGTGTCCGCCGCGAATTGAAATAATCATCAACGTTGTTTTAAGTCCTCGAATCCCGGTTTCACCACAAAACAGTTCAAAAATAGACCTTTTGTTTTGAAACGAATCCAATAAATAAGTCCACGTTAGATTCAAAGACTTGAAACCCAGTAGCATTATGAAATAAAAATAACCTGGCCACCATATTTTCTTGACAAAGTGACGGGAGCATCAATTTCTCGCTTTGATGTCAGTTTTCGGTGAATCGGCTCATTTCTTTAAAGAAATGTGCGTTAAAATTGAAAAATGGTGGCCCTTTAACGTTTTTAATTACAAAATTGTGCTTCCTAAAAATATAAAGGTGACAAAATAAGCCCTTGAAAGAAATTTAGATAGTAATGTTCTTCTTTGCAGTGAACCTGACGTCCTAGATTCTTATTCTTTGTTGCACACAAAAAAAATACAAATGTACATATAAATTGCAAATATATAGCTGCGGTTTTCTACAGCAAACCTAATTTTCATAGCGAGATTTGCAGAAGAGGATAGTAGATGATACTTTAAACGATTGATCAGAATGAACAATTCGGTGAGCTATGCAGAGAAGAATAAGGGTGATATTTACTAAGCCAATGCATAGTTAGCTAGTAAAAAAGAACTGTATACTATCGCAAACCACGCTTAGTTAAATTCCACTGGAAAAACTTTCAATCATAGTTATGTATGACAAAGTTGCCAAGAAACTTTATCTACTGACACAGAACATCAAATTAATTGTTTTATGGAACAAAAAATCAATAACCAACCATTCACGAATGTTAAAATTAGTTCCAAAATATACACAACAGAAAATGAATGTCATAAAACTGAGAACAGCTAGAAGGCGCGCTCGAAAAATAAAGTTTTTAATTGCCATTTTTGTTCCTGACCGTTTTATTATAATTATCATTTTTATCTTTTAGCAAACCATTGATGTTATCGGTATCTTAATTGTATACTTACATTAAGTTTTAAGACTTAATTATTAGTTAATTTTCGAAACAAATTGGCCAGCGGATCTAAAATTGTTTATGGGCTTATTAATGTTTCAATTTTTGTTCGTTCATAACTGTTTTGTCTACTATTTCAATGATTTATTTGATTATGACATAGTTTCTATGATTAATATGCTCAAAGTATATTTCTTTGAAGAAAACAACAATTTTAACAATATTTTTTGCTTTTTTTTCTGGTTGGACTGCTACCAGTCTTCCTATGGGTATCGTACACACTAACTGGGTTGTGGATGTCTGATGGACAGTCGCTCCATGTAAAATACTAGTAAGAATTCAGCTACATTGTTATTGCCATTTCGGGAGTAACTTGGATAAGTCTGGCACAAGAGCGTGGAGCTTGGCACAAGCAAACAGAGGCCTATATCCAGCAGTGGGTGAAGTGGAGCTTTGGGTGAAGATGATGTTTCAGCTACATCCGCCTGATGATGGACTATAACCTGTTTTATAACAGTATCTTCTCTTATCATATCATACTCAACTAAACAGTTTTGACAGCTCTTAAAAATTATGTCAATTGATTGGTGTGTCATCTACCCCATTGTTCAAATCTGAATTTCGAACCGGTTCAGTTAAGGAAAAGGAATAACAGTAACTGAAAAAACGAAAAAAAAACCGGTGGATAATGCTTCAAAATAAGGAGCTGACTTCACTTCATTAATTTACTCTGCATTTGAAACCGTTTAAAATTCAAAATGTGCCGCCATTTTGTTTTCGTAAACGGGGCGTACAACATTTTGAGCATCGCTGTACCAAAAACAACAAACGGAGACGGAGAGGTCGTTTGATTCACAAGATTAATGTGTTCCTATGATTTATCATCTAGTTTTGCGTATAATTTACTGCCATTTTCTCGCTCATCCTCTTTTTTATAATAACAGACTGTTTTTTGTTTTGTTTTGTATTCAAACAATGCTGTCTACAAGTTCATGATGGTTGTGTTTTAGTTAGTTTGTTTCTTTGTGGGTTTTTTTAAAGATAACTATAGTAAATTGTTTAAAAGTGGTGTTTTGTGTCTGTCTGAGTTCCCGCGTCGTTCTTTTAAGCTTCAAAATGGACTTGGGCGCGGTTTGATAATAATAATTTAATATATTTTCCATAATTTGGAGTATTTATCCTTGAAAGTTTAAGTTTATAAAAAATAATAAGTATGTTGGTCCAGTCAATAAAATGACAATTTTGCGATATGTGCCATGCCATTGTAGCCGTACAAAGGTGACGCAGGGTCGCATCTTTAGTAGTACGGTCGAACAAGCTATTTGCTTTACATTTTACAATGTAATTTGTGGGTTAAACTGTAAACCAAATAGCTTGTTCGACCGTACTCAGTTTTGCAGTTGATTGTCGGTTTTCTAGTTTTTATACAGGTCAGGTATGTTATCATATGAATCATTGATAATTTATAAGTATTAGATGTAATAAAATTATTTTCTTCTCTTTTACAGAAAAAAGTTACCTTTTCTATTAAAATGAATACTGCCTTAATTAAGCGACAGCGATTATCTGTAATTGATGCTGCAGCATAATAATCTTGCTTTATTAATTTATAATAGTCGCAGTCTGATGTAATGTGACCTACGTTTATTATAAGAGGCTTATTATTTAATAAACGTAAATGTCAATGAAATCACATTCAATTATATTATCAAAACAATTGGAAATTATTGATTTATACTACCTATCTATGAAATGTTAATATAATAATTAGCCGTGGCTTTGCCCGCGTGGTGGACTAGTATCGATCTTATTGGGATATTAGTTTGTTTACAAGTAACGCCAAATTTCGTCCAAATCCATTCAGCCGATGAGCATGAAAAGGACGTTAGCATTCATTTAAAGATTTTCTTAAAAACAGGCCAATTCAATTGTATACTTACTACACGTACAGCTTATGAGAAAAATCTCGTTCTTTGTTTAATGAATTAAACACAACTAACATTGTATCGAATGGTTAAATATACCTCTGCATGACCCTTCGTGGATTACAAGAGTGATGTTAAGAGAAGTTACGCAATAAAAATCGATACAGCTGAACCAGTTACTGCACGAGTTATGCAACCCAATCAGGGATCAATTTATAATACTTTTGCTGACGGTTAAGGTATTTCACATGAAATGCTGTCCAAAGTTATAAATGAGAACAACAGTATGAAATTAAGACATGACCGCACCGGTATTCTTCATTGATCGGACGAGAGAACCATTGAAAGGACACCAAAGGACGGTAACGCTTCTAAAAATATTTGAAACAGTAGAGGGTGTTGAAAATACAGACCTCATTAAAGGTGGACAGAGTACTCTTTATTCGAAACCAACAGAACCAACGAAAGAAGACTATGTAGGAAAAGGAACACTAACAGCAGTAGTAAGTACTACTGCTGTTAGCCGACACCAACATAGTTGGAGAAAAGGATAGAGACATCTCCCTAGCCTTTTCTCCAACTGTGTTGGTGTTGGCTTCCAGTCTAACTGGATGCAGCTGAATACCAGGCTGCATTAAGAGAGACGGCCTATCTGAAGTTCACAAACTATTTAGTAACTGTGTAGTACGATCGTAAGACTAGCTGTCAGATTTTCGCAATTCAATCTACCCGTAATGATTGTCAAATTTCTAGGGAATGACAGCAAGGCCATACTAAATAGTAACCTTGATACTAACCCAAACACAATAGAAGATGGAAGAACTATCGTAAACAACAAAATACGCTTAAATATCAAAAAATATTAGTAGAAAAACCAATATTTTCAAACATCCATCTTCATATCCGATAAATCATTACACGAAGACGCGTCTATGTCGATACAAGATTCATTTGCATTTATGTTGTTCGAAACTAAAAGAAAAATGGCCGCTATTTGAGCGAATTTATCAGTAGAGATAGATCGATCTTTATTTTCTTTCTACGCGATACGGTCAACAACCTGAATGGCTGGCGAAGTGGCTATGGATATTATTTTCCTTTTTAGGAGTCGGCCATGTCTGCCATTAGGTTTAAGTATTGCTGTGGAGAATGTTTTTCTAGCTTTTGACCCTAGGACTTCTACTCTTTTTGTTTTGACTGTTTTCTTAATTATTTTATTATTTACATAGCGCGAAACATAACTGCTAGAATTTGAGTGTACTAAAGGTACAACTCTGTTTATCCCCCCGGGTATAACAACCGTAATGTTGTTAGGTTTCCACTGTTTAAAATTCTTTTATTTGAAACAAAAGTTGACCGTTGCTATTTTAAGACGGGTAATAAAACTAACGACCCATCAAAAGATTAAAAGAAGATTTAATAGACCGAGCTATGTCCACTGATTCGTATTATAATTTACCAATAGCTATATCTACATCATCATCATTTCAGCCGGAAAACGTCCACTGCTGGACATAGGCCTCCCCCAAAAAGGGCGAGTTTGCCATAATCGCCACGCTTGGCAGCCGGGTTCGCGATCGCAGTACGGTTGTTACAAAAGCACCGGTGACACTGCTGCCCATTCTCTAGTGAGTCCCTTAGTCGCCTCAAGACACCCACGGGAAGATAAGGGATGGTGTTATTATTTATTATTTCAAAAGGAAGATCTGGTTAGTACTACAGTTTCTGGTCAAGTGAATAATAATTACAGTAAAGACTTCTACAGTAAAGTCTTCATCAAACGTTTTGTAAAAACTTCGTACCCGATCAACACACACATAAAATCGAAGTGGAGAGAAAGAAACCTAGTACATACAAAAACTAACAAAAAAAGAAGTGTATGAAATAAAAATTAATGGGAAATAATTAAATTTTATTGCAACAAGACTGGTCGCGTAAACATTTTAAGATAAAATGTTTACAAGATTTATGGTAGATCCACCAATAGAAGCAGAAGTAGCAGTATGTGAGTCGTAAAACGGAAACCAGTTCAAATATTGTTAGGAATTCTTGGAAATAACAACGGAATTAATTGTAACTGGGTTGCGAAAGTCAGAAAGGCAGCCTGTCTTTGTAAAATACTGGTATTCAGCCGTATACAGTTGGACTAGAAGCCGATCACAGTATAGATGGCGAAACTAGGCAAATAATGATGATGAACAACGAATATAATGGAAAACCTGTTTTGTATTATGGTGGAGGGCCTCGATTACATGGACAGATATTCTTGTTAAACAGACGATATAATATTACTAAAAAACACTGAATTAATCCAGATATTCAGGAAAAACATTCATTGAATTTGGCTTCAATTAAAAATATGTAATACCTAAAATACTGAAGCAGTTGCAGAGGTAGGGAATTTAGGTACTTATTTTATCTAATCATCGATTGTTAGTACAGTGTCTTAGTAATATACCACATTTAAGAAATCCCACGATAATAAAGAAAAACAACCACCCGGATGCGCATATCGCGAATTATTTTGAAATTACCAAATAATAACTGACACAAGACACCCGAGATAAAGCAACGACATTGAGCAATAACAAAATAAATAATACAATTCTTTCAAAAGAAGTAATATGACCAAATATAACTCACATTCGAAATAAAACAGTTATAAATGATGAAATCAGTCTAACAACTATTGCTACACCTATTCAAGTCTGTAAGACAGATACTGACAATTACACCAACATGATTTGGACTAAGCAAGCACCGCCGCCGGCAATAGTAATATCTAGGTACAATATCTTTCTCAAACAATTTGAAGGTGGGCCTTCAGACACGCCTAGTAATTGTAGTAACATAAGTTTGTAAAGCTAAGGTTGAGTAAAATCTAGATATTTTAGGTAGACTAGAACCGAGACGGATTGAAATTCAGGAAAAGTAAGTAAAAAATACTTTTGTGGACAAGACATGGTGGATTATCAAAGCAGTTTTTGTAATAAGAATCTAATTGTGATCGAAATACAGCTCTTTATTTTTTGATAACAACTTAATACCGGACTATGCTGTCAGTTTTGAATTAAAATCTTTACATCTATCAAAATAAAGAACAAAATTCAAAGTCCAGCTTGGATAAGGTTCTGGAAAGAGATTGTCACACGAGAATGAGTGACGGAGACGGCGCTATACAAAGCCGAAGTTTCTCAAACACGACATGGCCGACGTGCGACATTTGTGAAACTTAAATTCAAGGGTAAAATAATGTCTCATGAAGAAGATCCGACAACAGGAAAACTTTTGTAATTGACATGACAAGTTTCTAAGTTAGGTAGCGTGAAGTCTCATGTCTCAAAGTTTTGCTAAGTATAATATTTAAGCCCATTTGTATTATTAATTCATTAAGCAATATTGTGTTCAGATCAATAGATTGAGAAATTACTGCTTCTACTTTGAGGTTTAGGTAGAAAAGCATATGTAGCTAAACCTACATTACGGTACGGTTAAGTCTTATGTTATAAAGGGCGAACCTACTGCCATCAATCGGGCACAAATCCGGACTCGGAGCAACCCGAGCTGTTACTTAAAAAATCCTGATGGATAGACCCAATAATATTGCCCAACCAGGGAATCGAACCCAGGACCTCATGCTCAATAGTAACGCTTGTGTCTATTAGACTCCTCAGTCTGGATTTGTTTCCAGTGATGGTCCAGCTCACTCCTTATTGCTTGGAACCATAACTGACAAAACTGTGTATGATGCTACACCTCTTCCTGCCCCTCCGAGGACAACAAGTGTGATATTATATTATGGTAGACATACAGGATTATATCCAACATTGTCTTCTCGCAATGAACTAACTAGCTATCATTTAGCCGGCGCTATTTTTAAATCCAGTACGTTATTTCTTAAACCGGTTACCGAGCGGCTTTGAGCACAATCAACTCATATTAGACTAACAGTGCTGTTCTCAAGTTCTTATTGACCGTAAAAAATGATGTTTAATTCTGTAGGCCTATAGCTTTGGACATTAAAGAAAGAAGTAATATAGTATTTTAGCAAATATTAGCGACGCGCCCTTGCTTCGCGCGGTTATTACGACCCGGCAAATCATCGACATTTCTTTATTATATTATAGTAGTAATATTTATAAAAGTTCCGGAATAAAATCTCTCAATCATTGTGGAAACCGTATCTTAATCCATTGCATAGAGATAGATAGAAAAAGATTTAACCAAATTTGATCTCAGGACTTTTGTAGTTCATAAAAAACATCGCCTGCCTGCTACAACTAAAGATTTAATATCAACTATATTAAGATTATGAACAATAAATTTGAAAAATACAACTATCAGGATATTCCACAGTCCAGGAAACACAAAATCCCCTCCGGGGAAGCATCTGAAAAGGGAATAAGCCTTTTAACAGCAGTAAGGGAAACAAGGCTTTTACGATGATATTTTATTGGAATTCGATTTTTTTTACAGTAGTACTCTTGTACTAGTCAGAAGCCCCTAGAGTTTGACAACCAGGTTTTCCAGGGCACGTCAAGGTACCTAATTACTAGGTTGTGGAGGTCAGATAGGCAGTCGCCCTTTGTAAATTACTGGTATTCAGCTGCATCCGGTTAAACTGGAAGCCGATCCCAACACAGTTGGGAGAAGGAATATTGAGGCTCCTAGCTTGAAAGTTATCGTATCTTTTAATAAACTCTAAAAGCAACTCTAAAAATCTGTTAATATGCTCCATCAACGTAAATACCACAATTTCAAATATCTTTAATACTTCATAACTATGTCGACGATCATATTATATCCATCCATAACTCCGTTTTTAAACTCATATATTTTAAATAATTTAATTAACTAAACGGGTGATAAAATTTAATGAGTTGATATATTTATTGTTATGATGATATAAGACGGTATGAATGTTGATGGGGAGCATTTTGGTGCTTTTATTAATAAAGAAATTGTTACTGAAGTTTTCTTTGCTGGAGTCACTATAAATGATCATTACAGAAATGAATTTTCCACTAATCTTGATAGTGCATGTCAAAATTGCGATATTGAACCATATCTTTGACATTCAAACGCCCAAGTTTGTCTACCTTTAGAACTATTGGCCACAATGTTTCATTTTGTAAGTGAAAAAAAGCAAAAAGTATTAATGCTTTTAGAATGTTCAGTGATTTTAGTAATTCGCAAAAGTTTAGTAAGTGGATTTGATTGCGGCCTTTTCATAAAGAAACTTATTAGTAATTATTTCATTAAGTACAGCTACAAGACGATTTGGCAAGCAATGGATAAAATTGTTATGGATATCATTAAGTTCATTCATCATAATTGCAGAAACTATTTACCAACGAACAATTAAAAATCATCAAAGTATGTTCGCTGTTTTTGCGCTACTAAATTGATCAATGAGTCTCTATTAAGCGGTTTCTTCAAAACATAGAATATTGTTAACTGCTGTAACTGTGCTTGAGGAGTTGGATTGAAATTTGAATAATAAATTATCCTATCCATACGCAAAATAATTGAGAACGCGTGCCTTGGTTGCTGATACCAGCCCGTTATACATGGCCAGAGACATCAAAGAATCTACTCATTCAATTACGATAAGCAACATTATCAAACTTGAAACAAAGAGCCTTATTTATGTTGTTATCAAATCGACTTCCGAAGGAACTGACTCTAAAGTCTATTGTCCTAGAAAACTCGACGAAAGAACACCATATTTTACGGCCTAACATAATAAAAGAACTACGTGTTGACAGAAAAAACCTTCGTTAGACATTAACGTTCTAATGACGAACTAACTCTTTTCCGAAAACAATGTCTATAAGCAAAGAAAAAGACGAACCATTACTACAGTTTGAAAAAACGAAGACCACGACGTTTTAACAAGTCCCTCGACATCAAAAAGGTGTGTACAAAAAAAACTTCACGTCTAAATTATTACAAACATGCCACAGAGATTGGTTCCTCCACAATCCCTTCAGGAACTGAAAATAGCTTAAGACAAGTTTAAACAAACGAGCTGTACCCAGAAATGCTAAGTAGGCGTTTAACTGTTTGGTTTAAAATAAAAATAGAAGCACTCAGAGGCAGTTGAGACATGGTTACACAGTACACCGTATCGACGCCTTAGAGTGAAATCCTCGTAAGTGTAAAAGAAGTAACTTTTCAGGAGGAAGAAAAAACTGCGTGCTGTAAAATTTTTGTACGGCGTCATTTAGGTGTTTTTATTAATTAATATGGAATTTTTACCCGCTTTTATATCCAGAACTGTTCGATACTATAAGATTGTCTGAAATGCATAAAATGCTACTTACGAGGTATTCGTAACTGACAGATGCGAGTATTTACGAGGTTCTCATTTACTGTCATAGATGGCGCTACGAGTACCGAATGAACAAATTAGTCAGATCAGAATGTGCGTTGCGAGGTTTTCTTCCTAGAAACGCAATAAAATAAATTTGAGCTAAAATGCATTCCCGAGGTTTTCACTCTAAGACGACGGTATACCTGTGCTTGGGATTATATTCTCGCCTATAACAACTTTTCAAGCCTTGGATGATGGAAAAAGGACGATGGGAATTGATACTTCTTAGAAGATGGAAGGACGATGGGAATTGATACGTCTTAGAAGTATGCCTTGTAGGATCTCAAAAAAGTGAATTATGCCGCATATTTGTACCCGCATATGTGTATTTGCCGTGTTTACTAAGTTGGGAAAAGGCTAGGCAGACAGGATGACCCGACAAAAAGTTTCCTATAGTAAAATTTTGTCGCGTGTTCCTTCTATCACATGTGCTGAAGATATCTAAATAGACAGAATAGAAAACGCTTTCAAAAGATGAAATGGCTACTATAGCATCATTATAGGCAAATATCGGGTCTTAGTTCTAACCAAGACATATGTAGGAATCAGGCATAAAGCTATTGTTCTCTATAATTTATTACCTCACGCTTTCTCTAAGGGTTTACGCAATTCTACGGACGTTATAATGTTAATTGCGTTAGCATTATTCGAGGATATGCTTAGAATTGTGTACTAGGAACTAAATGTGATTATTTAGGAAGTTTTATGAAAATGACGCAGTCGATCCAAAAAAAAAAGATTTTTAGACACATCTTCTGGTACTGATTACACATCATACAGCTAATCAGGCAACGGCATACATTTAGTAATTCATTGCATTTATCAATAATATTCAAGAAAAAACATGGAAGCAATTAACTTGCAAAACAAAATGTATAAAACTTGACAACGGAACAGATTTCATAAAGAATCTGGAATCTAGAACCGACATCGGTGATGTGATTATTTTTGAAAGCTAGTTTATTTTTAAGAACATCAAAAGTGTGTTTCAAGAATTCGGGGGAATGAGAACCATGTTTGCAGTAACTCGCACCTTCCGAGTTTTCAGTATTGTGACGCATTGTGTATCTACGTCAGGTGTGTACGTATTTTTCCTGGACAAAGGTGCGGCTAAGCGTATTGTTTAAACCATCGAAGTGTTTGGGGTGTATCTTCCGGTTACAACGTGTGAAAAGTACACATTACGAGATTGGAACGATACTAATATCCGTTGAGATTGTCGAAAGTATTTTTTTTAAGGATTTTTAAGTCACAAAGAGAGCATGCTTGTGGCCTAGCATTGGGATAATATCTTTCAGTGTCGGAATAGGTTAGAGAGTGACTGTGCATTGTTTTGGAGCACAATTATATAGTCGATAAGGCTGTTCCTGTTGGAACATTTTCTAGAATGGTCGCAGATAAGCTGTAGAAATCAGCGACAATAAGGAAGATAAAACAAAATTGCCCCAAAAGCCATATTTATCTTTCGACACACCAAACAAGTATTAGTGCCATCTAAGAGAAATGGGCACATTTATCAATACGCCTTTTGAGGAGAAATCCATAATTCAAGCTTTTTTTTTCTATAAAAGCACGGCATTGTAGATAGTACAAGTCACGATTGACGAGACCTCTTTCCCTACTATTGACTTTCAACGCTCAAATATGCATAATCAGAAATCGATTTTGTACACAAATGGTATTTTCATGGTCATCAAAAAACTGGGTGACAGAAACTAGTAACCATCACTAATTGTATTGACATCTCATGAACTAGCTGGTTCAAATTCCGCCAATATTGGCACAAAGATAGAAACAGTGTATTACGGAGATAAAATATCGTGGGATAATCATAAATAAAGTATCGAGTTTCAATAGCTACTCGAATTAAACGAAAAATGCCATAGAAACAAAGGATAGACAAGTTAAACGACGATACGCGGTACGGTGACTGCCGAGATCATGGTTGATATTGATGCATAAAAGAAGAAGGTACTTTGTGCCTACCCCAAGTTATATTGGGAGTAGCCTAGGCAGATGACAAAAAGCGAGCGAATGATGATAAATATCGTATTTATAAAAATAAGTTAGTTTCGACAGTGTGTGTACAACTTAACATCATAAACGATCATGCACGGCCGGAGTTCTATATTTAAACTCACATTTGTTTAGAAAACAATGCATGACCAAAGTCACTGTTAAAACCGTTTTGTTTTTAAAAGAGAACAAAACCTTTTTATGTGTCACGTTCGTTTTATCTTTAATTAGCTTTATTTTTGGAACGATAAAAAAGATTTTCTTGACTGTTGTGGCCAGATGTTTTACTATCATTTTGAAAGTCAGTTTTCTGGTTACATTTTTAATGTTTTCATCCTTTGCGCTATGAAAATTATTGATGCCATTTTTCTTATTCCTTCATTCAGTTATTTATTGTGTATAAATCTTTGAGAATTGAGACAGATAGCTTCGTCTGTCACATTCGGAATGAATTATACGCTCCTCGTGGCTAGGTCGAATATCATTTCTATGAGATGACTCATTAAAATGAGTTCCCAGCTCAAACCCTTGGTATATATGCAACTTGATACTTATTTTGCTGTATTTTTAGAACATTAATTAGCATCTGTTATGTCAGGTACACTTTTATCTAATCCAGTTACCCTAAAAAACTTATCAGAAAGATTGTGTTGTGTTTTAGCTTCAGTAAAAGTTGCGTCACGTTTTGTCGGCAATGCTTTCCCGTTGTTAATTTCCACGTAAATGTTTATCTTTTTACGTGTTTTCTCAATACAATTTGAAACCCAGTTGTTTTCTTCTTAAAAACTACCTAAAATATATCAACTGTCACTAATGAGTTATGGCTAAAAGAAAACCGGTCTATTTCGACTACTATTAAACTATTTGACTATTTCGTTAGTATGTTAAACATGGTTTTCACATGTTTCAGTAATGGCACCACAGTGCTTATCCGTATTTTGTAAAAAAATGAAATTTTCATTGCCTTCAAACATTTTTGAAAATTCCATCTTTTCAAACAGGTGTAGGTCTCAAAAATATTATATATTTAGCTATAAAGGCATGTTACTATCTTTGCTATTTTATTTCGCTATTTAAATAAGAAAATGGCGAGTTTTCTGACTTTTCATTGATTTTTAAACGCCATTTACAAAGATAGTGACGTGCTTACTCGAGCAATTTATTTTTCGACAAAAAAAGAAAAAAGCTGAAATGCAAAAATCAGTCAAGAAAAATGAGGTGAAAAGGCTTCACTTTTAATACATAAAAAGTAAATATCACATTATAAAAGCATATTATAAAGAGAAAAAATACTAAAACCAAAATCACAGTTTTCTAGACAAGATTCTTAACTTGTCCAAGGTTTTTTATTTATAATATAAATAAATTCTAATTAATGCATTATCTGTTGTGAAATAATTAAAAAAAACTTGTCTTTTGAACTAAAAATTAAAAAAGCTACCTAATTGTTTTATATACGTTTTCCTATATCTGCATTTGATCCGTTAAGAACCCTAAGTCTTATTCAAATATCCTTTGCATAATGAAAAATATAAAAAATCGTTAATTCCTAAATGGTTTAAGAAACCTAATTTTATCATACATGTTAACATTTCTTTATATATAAATATATTTAACTGATCATAGACTACAGTTCGAAGTCCTCTAATGAAATAAACTTCACATATTAGTTCGATTACTCAGTAGGCCCATTATACTTAGATAAAAATTAGGCTTTCGTGTTCTTTAAAGACTAAACTGTCAAATTGGAACTTGTTCGGAACTTGAGTTTTGCACATCCCATAATCACCATCATTACTTACAACTCGATAAGATCCACAATCCTTAGGGCACATCACTAATGCAGTACACCACTTTAGTTTTTTTAACACACTGCTCACAGATTCACGTGTAAATTAGAGTGTCAGGGCGTAAGTGTAGCGTGTGTAAAGTCTGTGTGGTGGCCGGGCCTGGCTTGTCGGCGAGGTCGGGACGCGCGGGTCGTGCCGCCCGGGCGCACATTCACCGAGCCAGAGGAGCTAGCACAGCACTCGCTGCCAGAGCCAGAGCGAGCGACGAAGCCAGCGCTGCCCCGCGAGAATGAGACAACTCCTCACTCTTGATCACTTCATTCGGCGTCTTGTCGTACTTGTGCGTCTTTTTAGTAACAGGCTTCATTGTTGTTGTGGTCGTAGTGGTCGCAGGGGTGGTCGGCGGCGGCGGGGGTGGCGGGGGCGTCGGCTGAGGCTGTGGCGCCGGAGACTGCTCCTCCGGCTTACAACACACCCGGAACACCAGCTTCATATTATGACTCAAACATCGACCCCCAATACGTCTATGCAAGTCATCTTTACTGGACGTCGATATGAAATAGTAGTCTTTTCCAGGCAGGAACTCTAACCCGCCCGGCTGAGGTGTAAACGGCCGGAAGGTGATGGTGAAAAACATCAATTTGTGCGGTTTATCGCATATAGCGATTATTCTGGGGTTCGGATTAGTTATTCTACATGTATCATATTCTTCTTTGCTCACATTATAAATTATATACTTTTCTGTGTCCTCTTCAAACGTCCCTGGGGTGTACACTGGACAGATTATATTCACTTGGTCGTATTCGAACTGAGCGTTTCCTTTATTTAAGTCGAATACATGATCCGTGTTGTCTATTCTGAATATGCTGTTTGTTGTGT
The DNA here is from genome assembly GCA_941918905.2 of Xestia sexstrigata. Lineage (NCBI taxonomy): Eukaryota > Metazoa > Arthropoda > Insecta > Lepidoptera > Noctuidae > Xestia > Xestia sexstrigata. The sequence goes on from OW799229.2 coordinate 6,783,305, forward strand.
TCCAATGTATGTAGAAGGACTTCGCATAGTTCCCCATCACGCTTTCGATGAAGAAAATGAGCACAAGGACGGTCCACGGCGTGTGACGGAGCCCAAAGTAAGTTAACGACACCATCCTGACTGGTTTATTCGACTCGCATTATTCGACGAAGACGCTCCAAAGTCGTGTTAGTTACACACTATCGCACATACACCAATCCATATTTATATTCCACGATCACTATACATCACTGAACGTCCACAATTTCACATATAAAACACGATCAATCCATTCAGAGGCGACGCGATGGGTCCTCCATGTTACTCCGTCCGCTAGATTCTATTCACCGATAAATGTGGAATTCCATAGGACGTGGCCCGTTCAAAACGCGATGAAAACGACGCTTTCCTTGGTTTTAACACTGGTTTCAACTTCACGGTTGTGTTAGACGGCTATTAGTGTGAGGATAAAGTTGAAATTAATCAATACATCACAGATTTTTTACAATACAGAGGTGTTCTTTGTATTGGGAACGGGCGACGCGGACTGGGACGGGCACGTAAGCGCCGCGCGGTGGTCGGCCGAACTACTGGAATGCGACCTGCGGGCTCGGTACGCATGCTCGCCCCTCCCGCGCCCCGCACACCCCGCGCTACCGACGCGTTCCGAGCTTTGCCGAGCTTTCGCTCCGTCGCCATTTTATTTCTTGCCCTGTAAGAAAATATAAAACGTTGTTAAACTCACAATTAATCCAACTACACTCTAATTTTTCGTATAAACCTATTGATTTTCTTTCTTAATTTTGGAATAATAAATATTTTTTATCCGAAAGTTCAAATTTAAAGCTTTTTGAATCGACACGAACGCATCCGTAAGCGGCCATTGAAAAAAGTCCACAACTGGTTTATACAGTCGTCGTAAAAGGGTATGACGCCGAAACAGTACAGGCGGACGATATTGCACACAATAATCATTTATAATTTTATGCTAATTATGCCGAAACGATTTTATTTCGTATAAAATTCTTCTTTTTTTTGCGTGTCGATGTTGTTAATGAAGCTTTTAGTATTCGATTTGAGGATTCCATTGACAAATTATGATTCGATTATTTTATTTTGGGTGAAAGATAAAGATAAAAAAAAAACTCTGTATAGTTTTATATTGGTTGGAATAAGGCATTTCATTTGTTATTAATATATTCTGGTAATTATTAGATTATAGGTTTTATATGATTTTGCAGTAAATCACAATTTAGTACCTATAAATTGGATGTTAGGTCCATAATTATTTTAAAGACAAATTATTTTCCACAGAAATGTATAATTAAAATGACCTATTTTATTGTATTTACGACAAGATGAATTAAAATGATATTTACCTCTGTCTGCTTCTATTATAATTTCAAAGTAGCCACATTATACAATATTTCGTGTACGTAATTACCTAGAGTACATTAAATATTAAAAGGTCGATTATGTTGGACAAAATATTATGATACAGGGTTCTATCTCATTATTAATTTATAAGAAAAAAGCGGTTCACTTCAATTAAACATATTATAAACTAATCCAAAACAAAATAGCCTAATTATACACCCTGTCTAATAATATTAAGTATAAGAGGCTTTATGGCAAATACAGCGCTTCTACAAACTACAGTAATTCTTCTACAAATTACAGCTCTTCTACAAACAGAGCTCTATTACAAACTAGAACTAAGTATTGTTACAAGATGGCCAAAGCTGAATGAGAGTAACTGAAACACGTGCGAATGGGGAGGCAGTTAACCAGTGAACTTAACTGGTACTGGTAGGTGAAGACCTACCTACGCTAAAGGTGATCTACTCTAAATAATAGCAAACCTTAATTAGGAATCAGTGCAGCAATAGGGTAGATAACAAAAAGATCTAATTAGTCCGTCAGATAGATTTCCAAAAAATATTGTACACATATTTTTTCTTTTTTCACGTAAACAAAAAACGAAGACGATACAGTGCGTCGAAAACTCGTGTGACGTCACATTTGAGTACATTTTTACTCAATTGTGACATCACAAGCCCCCACTTATGATCACTGATTGACACGTTTTATCTTCGTTTTATATTATTAATTTGATAAAACAAAAAGACGTATCCAAAATTTTTCGAAAATCTAACTGATGGACTTAAAAGAATCATATTTTTTTAGTCAGTCACTTTGCGTCTCTAGTCTATAATCGTTATTATAGCTTAGTTTTATAAATCAGTAGAGCTCAGGCTTCGCTCGCTAAGGAGAGTTTTATTTTTTATTTAGAATAAAAATCCGGCCAAGTGCGAGTCGGATTTGGCCAGCTTGCACTTGGCTTTTTTGTATTTATTGTGATAGCGACAACAGAAATAGGTACACATTCTGTCGAAAATTTCAACTGTCTAGCTATCACGGTTCATAAGATACAGCCTGGTGACAGACAGACAGACGGACAGTGGAGCCTTAGTAATAGGGTCCCGTTTTTACCCTTTGGGTACGGAACCCTAAAAGATTAAATAAAAATCTGTAATAATAATAATTCGATCATGTGGCGCCATCTATTATCACAAGAACGTCATTGTTGTTTTCCTAGGGAAATAATGATAACTTTTAGTACCTAATAATGGACAATAATACCACAACAGATCAGACCAGACAAAAAATAACCGAACTTGAAAAACAACACAATTTTACTTCTGGAAGTCGGTGGCAGGAAAGTCAATGAAACATACAAAAGTCACCGACTTAAGTAAAGTTATTTTTCACTTTTTGATTTTTGTTTTTTGGAAGTCGATTTTTTTTTTGCAAAAAAGATGAGGAACTTGCAGTACCGAACAAACTCCGATCTTAGTAGGTAGCAAAGTAATGCTTAAACATTTTAAGGAGACGTCAAATAGTCGATGTCATTATAAAATCATCACTGTAAAGTCTAAAATGACATAAAAGTGTCAAAGAGTTAATGTGTCATTAACTGACTGTGTAATTGACTGTTACGACTGCCGTAATGGTCCTAGGCAGATTTAATGGCTTCTGTAGACAATAGAATTATACAGGACGTAATAAGGCAGTTTGGTCTTGAGCTATTGCGATTAAACTTTTGTAAGAGCTAATATAAATGATTGACACAAATAATTGATGGCACACAAAATTAATGATTTTGTTTGTGTGTATAATTGCATATATACAGGTGACTTATTTATCACTTTCCAAAAAAAATGGGTAAAATAAGTGAACGGAGTAGAAGCAAATAGCATACTTAGTTTTTTTTTGTTATCTTTTTAGAAAAAAAAGAAGTTAAAAAAATTCGAAATGAAAAATATCGATTTCAAATCATACGCAAAACGCGTATAATTTGAAATCGATATTTTTCATTTTTTTTTTCAAAATTTCTCTTGCTTTGATCTATGAAGAACAGTTTACTTGAAATTTGTAGCGTTTTTTGATGATAGATAAATGTTTTGCTAAGTAAGCTGTAAGTTAAGCTGTGAAAACAAGAAAAAAAAAACTAGGTATGCCATAAGCTTCTACTACGTTCACCTAATATACCTATTTTTTTTTTAAAGTGATAAACAAGTAATCAAATAAACGAGTAAAAGGTACTGAACTGGGGACTGGTAGAGAATGCCTTATTCTTGTACATGAAGTTTAAATAAATAATAAATAAAAGGCCGGAGAAGGCAATATGACATAACATCACGCCTGTAATCCCCTAAGACTTAGGCAGCGGTGCATTTAATAGTACACCCACATTTCGTCGGTTATGTTTTAGTCACATGTCTAATTGCCATCAACCTGAGAAATTCCTGGTGGAAAAACCCAAAAACACTTTGCCCGACCTGGGAATCGAAATCCTGCTTGCGACAACTAGCAACACGTACAACTGTTAAATGAAAACCGTCTTCAAAAACACAAGAATTACAAGAAAATCGACTTTGTTGCATCGGTTTTATTTTTAGTAAAAAAAGTTCAATTTTTGGGAACTCTTCAATAATAGACCACAAATCTGTCGTGATTACCCAACATCATTAAATAACATGGCCTGATGTTACGTCACGATGTTATTAAAACAACAAACATCCAAGCGATTGAAGCAATTACGACAGATTTGCCGCTTATTATTGAAGAGTTCCCTTGTATATCTCCGAAAACCAGCATCAGATCTTAACCAAACTTGAACGGGACCACCGCGAAATAATATTCTTCCAAACAAAAAAAAAACCATCAAATCGGTTCACAATTGGTAAAGATATCGCTGAACATACACACAAAAAAAACCAGACAAATTGATGACCTCCTCTTTTTGGAAGTCGGTTAAAAGAAGAACTAAATTTAGTTCCCCATAGTATGTATGTAGCCTGAAAAGTAAGCTTGCATAAATGGCAGTGGTCTGGCCATGATTGACCGTGGTCACACATTTTCCCGTAGGGGGTAGGCAGACCGGAGTTGCGGGACTCCGGGGTTGCGGGACTGTTCGAAAGAGATACCGTGGCCCCGGAACAGAAAGGGCGATGAAGGAACATGGATGGGTTTTAGTCAGTAAAAGTCTGACACTCCCTCCTGCTCCGCCCAGAGCGGGAGAAGTGATTTGATTATTACCCATCTGAAAAAAAAAGAAGGGCGTAGGCAGAAACCACAGAACGCCACCTGCCACGACTTACTTACTCTGCCTACCTCACTGGTGAATACAGGCGTCACTATAATGTCATATAACCCTAATGACCATACTTCAACACTAAAGTATTGTGTCAAAGAGTCCAATGTTCGGTTCCCGTCAGACACTCATTAGCATTATGCTACAAATCCTACTTAATTAGAGATGATACGGTTTCTGGTGGGTGTAGGGGGTGCTTACATTAAGGAGTTGACGGGATAGTCCCATTTTTCGCATTGAAATTTATGCATTTTTTTAACAAGGCCAACAGTCTTGCATGTCCGGTGACTGATTATGCATCAGTCACCGGACATGCAAGACTGTTGGCCTTGTTTCGTTCTGTCTCCTGCTGATATGGAGGGAAGTGAAAATTACGGTTTTTTCCTACTCCTCCACTATACTTTTCTGGATTAATTTCGTTACGGGAACCAAGACAGTTAGATTCATTCTCTGGGACTTCGTCAAGCTTCATTGTCTCGGCGCTTTTCTGGTGGTCGCCACTGTTGATTCTGGCTTTCAGGAGTTACAGTGGTTCGGGAACAGTGTGGCGGGCTTGTTACAAAAAAAAGTGCAAGACTATATATTTTTTTCATATTTTGTGATCCTTTGTTCAATAAATTGATCAGTACAAGAAGATTGTACAGTTGGTTGTTAAATTATTGGTACCTTATGAAATAAGTTTTGATATCTCAAATCTACCAGAGAATTTTTCGTAAAGAAGAGTTTCATTTCGTAGATGTTTATAATGTAACAGAATAGAAACATCTACGAAATGAAACTCTGAATGAAACGAAATAGGGAAAAGTTCCAAAAAGGAATACCTTTTATGAACTTTTCCCTTCTCTTCTTCGTAAAACACAAAAAGGGTGTTATAAGTCGAGGTGATCATTGTTGTATTGTATTGTACAGCTTTACAGTCACACTTGAAACGAAGGTCATAATTACCGGCACAAAAATACCCATTAGGAATTTCTCCAATCAAATAGGATTTGTGCCCGGTTGATGGCAATCTCTGCTCAAAGTTCCCAAATTACTCAGAAGTTAAACATAACTGGCAGAATATGCATGTTTTTACATACCTCCCTTCACTTCACAAGATCATGTTGTTTTTCTCACTCCCAAAACAGGACTATCCCGCTTCACCGTGCACCCATGATGGCTCCCCCAACATTCCGCCCCAGTTCTTCAGCGTCACCTAATGCGTATTATACGTACGTTTGACAAATCCTATTAACGAATATACTAGCCATTTAGCCATCCGTACCAAATAGGATTGCCTAAAGACCGAATTGTGAGTCCGCCAAAGCAAAAGTGGTAATTTTCTGGTGAATATTCATTATTTGATTAGGCGGTTTGAATTTTACGGGTCCTTAAACAACCAGCTAACATAACATAACGCCTGTAAGCCCCGAAGATAATTCACCCACATTTCGGCGGTTATGTTTAACTCCAATGTAATACGCGAGCCTATTGCCAACGACCGGGCGCAAATCCAGACTCCGTGACTGCTACTGAGAAATTTCTGGTGAAAAAACCCATTATCACTTTGCCCGACCCGGGAATCGAACCCAAAACCTCATGCTCATGAGCACAAAGTAGCTAGCAGCTATACGAGAGTATAGTTTCCCAGCAATTATTTTTGCGTAAAGTTACTTAGTTTGATGTACAGAATGCTTAGTTGACGGCTTCGGATGAGGTTGTTTACACCCTGTAAATTGCTTGTGACTGCGGCTACCACCACGTGGAGTTCGGGAATTCCCACGGGATCGTACTTCCAGGATAAAACTAGGCTATGTGCTACTCATCATCTGCCTAGCCTTTTCCCAACTATGTTGGGGTCGGCTTCCAGTCTAACCGTATACAGCTGAATACCAGTATTTTACATGGAGCGACTGCCTACCTGACCTCCACAACCCAGTTAGTACTGGGGAATGTACTATACCCCTTGGTAAGACTGGTTGTCAGCTATGTTCTATTCTAGACTATAATCTATCTCTGTGTGTCTGTGTATGTCATCCAGTTCTGTTCAGCCGTTCTGGCGTGATTGATTAACAAACATCCATCCAAACTTTCGCATTTAAAATAATAATAAGAGATCTGTGGTTCATTATGCTGTCATGGCAATAAGCTTGTACCCGATGGACAGGCTTACATAGAACTTGATGTGACTCAAACATATAGCTATTTATAGGGAATATTGCAGGGTGCTGTATGCACTCTTCTGTCTAACCCCTTGGGGTAAACAAACATGATGTTATGTCATGTTGTTTATACATCACAGGACCTGATGGACGCTACTGAAAGTGCCAAACTCGTCACCAAATTTTGGGCTGGCTCAATATATATAGAGCAGCGGTGGCCCAGTGGTGGTGGCCCCGAGTATGAGCAGTTTGAATCGTGAGTTTGAACCCAGGCAGGCGCATAACTTTGTGTAATTTATTTCATGACCACTGCTCTCAAAACGGTGAAGGAAAACATGGTGAGGAAACCTGCATGTTCTAGAACCAAAAATTCGAAGACATGTGACATCTACCAACCCGCACTAGGTCCGCGCGGTGGATTATAGCCCATTCCCTCTCATTGAGAGGAGGATTGTGTCCCAGCAGTGGGAACATTGTAGGCCAATACTTAAAATGTTGAGGTGGATGTGTGCCAAGAATATATAAAGTGTGGAATGAGTATATTAAAGGAAGATTGAAAGTTGCCTCAATAACAAAAAAGTTGAAAGGGAATCGACTGTCTTGGTATGAGTATGTGTTGAAGAGGGATGTTGACTAAAAGAGTAATAAATATAAATGTTGATGGATCCAGAGGGAGAGGAAGACCAAAGAAACGATGGATGGATTGTGTATGATATGAAGGAGTAAATAATAGCGTGACGAATGACAGGGGAGAACGGAAGGAAAAAACGTGTTGCGCCGACCACAACTAACATGGAAAAAATTTAGAATAAGTAACATCGACACGCTAAGAAGATTTTCTGTTGAAGTATGTGTTTACCTATGTCATGTCGAACATGTAGACTTAGGCAGCCGATAAGCTTCCTATGTCTGTTACGTACGAAGGTAAATATTATAAATTGTCTGAACGATAGCCACTATCTTGTTATGTGTCAATTTGTTTGGCTCTGTCGATATCGGAAACTACCGATTTTGGTGTTTGTTAACACGACGTCATGAGCGTTAAAAACATTTAAACTAGCGGCCGGGCCCGGCTTCGCACGGGTGAACATTTTTTTTCCTCTAATTCCACCCCTCTTTTTTTTCTAGTAATTACCCCCTACAACCTCACAAACTTTACCTCTATAGAATATTTATTATTTTAAATGGCTGCAGGAGTTGGGTACACTTAGGGTTTTTTTTTGTTTGAAAGGGTATACTTCCCAGGTGGTCCCATGATCATCAAGTCACGATGTGATGATGGGATCCTGGAAAAATAGAGAGAACTCTTCAAATTTTATAGGTACACTTGAAGCGATTTGGGTAGTTTTTGGAAGAGCACTTTCTCGGAGTGGTCCCATTTCGATTTAGTGAAGATCTGATGAAGAACTTCGGAGATTGGCAACCTCCTCAATAAATGATAGCAAATGGACTGGGATTGCTGAAATCTCATGTCTGTCTATTATTTACACCACTTCATAACATAACATCAAGCCGGTACGCTGTGAAGGGGTAAGCACATGTGAACCACTAAAAAGGAAAAAATAAATAAAAAAATTACATTAAACTTTTTTATAAAAAAGTTTTTATGTTTTACATTTTAGTGGTTCACATGTGCTTACCCCTTCACAGCGTACCGGCGTGATGTTAAAGTTTTTTAATATACAGAAATAACTTTTTTTTAGCGATTAGGTACTCTGCCCGGTTACAATAATTTTGCTATAGGTAAAACCATATTAAATAAGTCATTTAACTTCTAAAAAGTAATCTAACTCAATTGTTGTTAAAAATGCTCAATTGTTTGTGTAAGATTCTCCTTGGTTACTCCTTAATACATCCCGTTTGTTAATATTATAATTATATCATCATATTTCATACCATATCATTTAGTTTTAAGAAAATTTTATATTGTATCAAAATTTTATTATTTTATTATAAAATAAAATATTATTTGAGAACATTATATTGTTGTCTTATGTGAATGCTACGTATACCTCTAATAGGCATACATACCAACACTCTTATGTTATTTTTATCGTTTTACATTAATATTAAGCATTTACTGCTGTTGGTGTACCAAATAAATAAATATTTTTTTCCTAGTTTATAAAGTTGTTCAATATGCTGTTGCTACATCGCTCTCTAACAACAATTATTTCTGTATTTCAAATCATCTCATGATGTGAATCTGCATCCGTCAAGAAGGGGTAAAAAAAGCCTTAATTATGTTCTCTCTGCTGACTTTAGCAATTTAAGTAACCCGTATAAGCAATAAGCACAACTCTACGGTTGTACATCACATCACATTAAGCACAACTAGCGCCATCTAGCGTCAGTACGTCGAAGTGATCATTATAAAGTCCAAGTTTAAAGTTCCACAATACATTAGTAACTTAATATCTTGTGTTTGTTTGTTTACTTTATTTATAGTCTGCGCGGCTTAAGGTCGTTGTACACTGAGGTGTAAGGTCTGCTGGCCACAGCCGCCTAAATCTCAAAAGCAAAACGGTTTGAAGTTTTTTTTTTTTTTGTAATACATCTTTATTCAAGAAGTTGAAGTTGCTATGCGTTGCGTTATATTTAGTGCAAAAATACTTCTCTTTCATCTTTTTTTCTTTCTATGAGTGCTCTTATGGTGTCTTTGTCATCGTGTATTGTAACTATAGCGAGTAGTGACAGAAAGATTATCGAGGAATAAAAATGAAAGTCTAAAAATAACAAGAATTTGTGTGTTAATCTACAACTAAAAAACCCGACTACTGCTTAGAAAGTAGCTTGTTACCCGGGCCATAATAACAAATCTATTGACACCTTATTCATAAAAATCGGATGAATAGTTTAGGCGCTACGAAGGAACATACGTTAATACAAACATACATACACGCGAGTACATACATAGACTGCTAAAATCATAAGCCTTCTTTTTGGTTAAAAAGGTACTCAAGATAGCGACAGAGTATAACGACCGATTCCCCAATTAATGATCCGACCCAGCCTGTTGTCCCTTGCTGCCCTCTCATCAATGACGCACTAAGCCGAGGCCCGAACCCCACAGGGGGTGCCCTTAGTGACCGTTCATCCGTTCATCCTTAGTTTGTAAGCCCTGGCTGGGGGCCTTAAAGTAATTTTTGGCCACCACAGGATTGTCCGGTTAAGCAGTTAAGCAACCTTAGCGCGTTGCAACTGCGAGTGGTCCCACCTAAAAAAAAAAAAAAAAAAAAAAAAAAAAAACGACAGAGTACAACTTGCGTCAAGTGTCAAGCGCTCTCACGACGCGTCATGGTGCCTGGTGAGCTTATACAACTGCTTTCGATTATTTTCCAGTCCTTCACACTCACAGTCGACGCTTGTCGCGTGAATATTTAATTCGTGATCGAGCAGTAAATCAAAAATAAAGAGAGAATAGTGCCGCATCTCCCGAGTCTTCCAACACAATCCCAAAGAACAAGTTTTTATAATAAATGTTACACCATAACAGACATCCACCTTAACTCTTCACCCGCGGTTCTTAGCACAGCAATATTACCTACGTGTTTGCCCAACGTGTCAAGTATTCCGCTAAAACATAGCTCCGGTACTTGAGTCCCGGAGGACAAAGGGCTTTTTATTCCTTACCAAGAACATTTTAAGAAAAAAATAATGTAATGATAACTGACGCGGAGAAAGGGCCAATGTTTAAGGTTATAGTTTTTAGATTATAGAAAAGTGTTAAGATGTTCCTTTTTTCATTTTATGTACTTTTAAGTGCTTCTAAAACTTTTATACATGAGATTATGAATGTTGTCAAACGATTTAGTTTGTGGTCGTTTTAAATTGAAGAAGTAAAGTTTATTTAAAATAGTGTCCATGGAGTTTCTTGCCCGTTCTTCTCCTTAGAGATCTACGCTAGGGAATGGGCAACTACAGTACTTTCACAGTTTTTTATGTCTTGTGACTGGGACTGTAGCTACATTTAATTTTGTTTCGACAATTCAAAAGTGCCTGTAACTGGTCTACTTGAAATAAATGCTAAATAAAATATTCTAGCGTTATCCTTTTGTGCCATGTGATGAGGAGGGAACAATCGCATGTGACTAAAATAGTGATGAATATAAATATTGATGGATGGAGAGGTAGAGGAAGACCAAGGAAACGATGGATGGATTGTGTGAGGAATGAAAGAAAAAGGTGTACCGACCCCAAGTAACATGGGACATGGTCTTCTCTTATTCCAACTATGTTAAGACGAACCTCCAGTCTTACCAGCAGGCCTATTACGTATCTCTGTTGACAGCTCGAAATGATAGTAACTGGGCTCAGTGTCTATCAAATAACTGTCAAAAGGTTAGTTTCGTATTATGTATGACCAGTCGCGATCAAATATGACGTCATCGGTGCCTACCGTGGCTGATAGTCACCCTAACTCATTTTGACAGACGATTTCGTATCGATTCTTCTCATAATGCGATTATGTAAGCATAGTGGACATCAAATTGATGACAACTGAGTTTGAAGTGGCTTTGGTGAAAGACGTTACTCCATACCCGGGCTGTTAGTCACCGTAAAGTGATATCCACTTTGAGTAAAACGTAATACCAATATTTTGACATTCACGGTTGTCATCAAAGTTTGGTGTACAACCGAATCTTGATAGTCACTGGATATCAGAAAGATACGTAATAGGCCTGCTGATGTAGGTAACTAAATAGATAAGTACCCACTGGCCCACTGCACAGTTAAAATTTAAAAAATAACAAATACGGGTTGTCACAAGCGCGATAGTCTGACAAACAGTCCTACTAAGGGGATAGTGTTACCCAGTGACTTGAGTTGGGGAGGTCAGATAGGCAGTCGTTCTAAGTATCTACGTAAAATACTGATATTCAGCAGCATTTGATTAGATTGGAAAGCGATTCTAACATAGTTGTGATAAGGATAGAATAGCAGATGATAAGAATCAAAATTAAAATAAACTTTTGTGAGATCAAAAGTTCATTTTGATTATTACTGCAGATGTTAAGTTTGGACGCTCAATATTGAGAGATGTAATAAACTATTTTAATTAAGAATGTAGATGGCTATAAGAGTAGAGGAAGACCAAAGAAACGATGGATGGACTCTAAAGAATAGAAAAGCATAGAATAAGTTTATTTGTGTAAAAAATTGGTACAGTAAGGTCCATAGATAGGGTTGTGAACAAGACTTACATGTTTTGCCATAGAATGGCATACAAATATTAGAACTTATAAAGAATGAAATGGCAAGAAAGGAGGTGTCTGATGAGATGACGAGTAATAGAGAAGTATGGGAGAAGAAGACATGCTGCGCCGACCACAAATGAATTGGGATTAGGGCAAGAGAAAATAATGATAAAGATGGCTATGAGAATAGAAGAAGACCAAAGAAACGATGCATGGTGGATGCTGAAATAACGAGTAATAGAGAAGTTTGGAAGAAGAAGACATTCTGGCCCTGGGCAGACCCCAAATCATCATCATCAGCCTATAATGTTCCCACTGCTGGGACACGGCCTCCTCTCAATGAGAGGGAATGGGCTATAATCCACCACGCGGGCCCAGTGCGGATTTGTAGATGTCAAATGTCTTCGAATTTTTGGTTCTAGAACATGCCGGTTTCCTCACGATGTTTTTCTTCACCGTTTTGAGAGCAGTATCAATTGGAATAAGTATTAATGTTATTGTTGGTTATACATTTGAATTTGATTTGACTTGATTTAGCTTTATTCGATGTTTTGTGATTTTATAATTTAATTTGTTTTATTTGGTTTTAATTGATTCTATCTGATTTATTCTAATTTCATCATGATTTTACTTTATTTATGTTTATCCGATTTAATTTTTGTTAATGGTCTGATGTTGTTGTGTATTATTTCGTTTGATTTTAATCCTGTATTTTTTTATTTTTTTTTAATGTGGAATTGGGTGTTGTTTACTTGAATATAAATGAATTATATTATTATATGAGCTGGAGAATGATGTTGAAGATAATATTATTTTAAGACCACAGATTTCTCATCAATATTCTTACCGAATATTCCTTCCGAATATTCTTTCCTCTTCTCCTACAGGAAATTGACTGAGACAGATGGACAGACACACAAGTGATTCTTTATAGGCCGTTTTCTATAACTAACGAAAACTGTCAGTTAATATGCCTACGTCTCGTAACTATCGGCGTTTCTATAAACAAAGTTAGCTTGAAATATCATATCCGCGTCACTTAGCAAAATCAAAAAAGCTTTTCTGTGATGTTTTGTTTCTAACCGCCCGTAAGCTAAATGTCAAACAGACACAGGGAAAGCAACCTACCGATACCTGTAAGCACAGATAATATGATACTACGCTGTTATTAAATTATTAAAAATAGCAGATAGCGTTCCGGTTTTTCATTCAGTCGTAAAAACAAATTTAAAAACCTCTCTAATCCATAAACTTACTAGGTATAAAGACCGAAAAACTACTATTCCGATTAGAATACCACTGGGAACTTTCCCGCCATACCTACAGCGAAGCCAGTTAAATATTCTAGTCTGGCTGTGTTCTAAAATTATCAGATTTTGGATCTGGACGCATAGTCTAGTGTCTAGCGGTACGTCTGAAAGTACAGGCGGGACAGAAATGTCTGCAGGGAGTTAAATAGGCTAGTTTCCACTATCAATAAATTGCAAATCTATTTAGTCCGTCAGTTAGAGTATTGGAAATTAATGGACACGTATATTTTGTTTTTGTAAATCAATGAATATTGGCAAAGATAAAACGCATCAAAAGTCGGGGGGGGGGGGGGGGGCTCGTGACGTCAGAACTAGCTAAAAATAATACCGTGGCGTGACGTATTGAGTATTTTAAAAGCGTCATATCTTCTTCAATTTTGGTTTTCGTAACAAAAGAAAAAATACGGGTCAAATATTTTTTGATAATCTTACTGATGGGTCAATTAGATTTTTTCAGTTGACAAGCCTATTATGAGGGAGGTAGTGGTGTATAGTACACCTAATAAAAAAAAAAACATAGTCATAACATAACATCACGCCTGTACCTAATCTCTGAAGGGGGCAGAAGTGTACCTAATAGAACACCGACATTTGGCCAGTTATGTTTTAAGTCCTATGAAGTAGGAGGCAAGCCTATTGCCATCAACCGGGCAAAAATCCAGACTCCGTAACTGCTACTGAGAAATTCTTCATGTAAAAACCCAATACCTCGTGCTTGCATGCATACATGAACCCTGAAAACATAACACTCCTTTTTTGGGCAGTAACAAACAGTCTCTGAGCTCACAATAATAGGCATGACGATAGTATCAAAAAATAGCAAATCTATTTAGTCCGTCAGTTAGAGTATTAGAAATTAATGGACACGTATTTTTTGTTTTTGTAAATCAATGAATATTGACAAAGATAAAACGCATCAAAACTCGGGAGTGGGGGCTCGTGACGTCAGAACTAGGTAAAAATTATACCTAGGCGTGACGTATTGAGAATTTTAAAAGCGTCATATCTTCGTCAATTTTGATTTACGTAACAAAAGAAAAAACACGGGTCAAATATTTTCTGATAATCTAACTGACGGACTAATTAGTTTTTTTTTGTCATCTCGCCTATTATAACGAAAAGTTATTTCAGAACTGCCCTATTTTAAAATCAGATAATAGAATATCGTATCACTGATACAGTACTAAACTTTCTCCTAAATTAGTTTCCGGAACTACCAAAATACAACATAAACGATAATTGTTAAATTGCAATGTTTAAAAGGACACAACAGTATTTCTATTTACCGATAATTTTATGACAAGGAAACCCTTTTAAAAAGGGTAGAGACACCCGTTAACAGCCCGACAAACAATTGTTTTTATTATTTTATTCGTTCATTACAAACCGTTAGAAGAAAGTTCAGAAAAGAAACAAAGGATAAATAAAAATTTATTTCACTAAACAATTGTTGATGAGTAATAAGCACTAATAAAATGTAACCCTTACTTTGGCTAAGCGGTAAAAGATAAAGGTAACAGTTACAATTGATGGTATTACCCTTTAGCGTTTGCCGAAATATTTTTAAGGAGATATTCGTCATCTTGGTTAGGGACAACTTCTTGCAACAAGGTCTACTCTAATATCCGGGGTTGCGGGACTGTTTGAAAGAGATACCGTGGCCCCGGAACACAAAGGGCGATGAAGAAACATGGATGGGTTTTAGTCAGTACAAGTCTGACACTCCCTTCTGCTCCGCCCAGAGCGGTAGGAGTCATTGCATGATTTCCCATCCGGTCTACTCTAATATACATAATACCACTTTTTTTTTCACATAAGACTAGCTGTGTCCTCCGTTTCGCCCGTGTGAAGTTCAGTTATCCTACGGGATAGTACCTACTACCGGAATAAAAAGTATGCCAGTTAACACTTGGGATACTTTTTATTCTTAAGTAGTTAAACTATCTGTGTGCCAAATTTCATTCAAATCTGATCGGTAGTTTTTGCGTCAAAGAGTAAGAAACATCCATACAACATCCTCGCATGACTTCAGTACATGATTTTAAAATCCGCAAAGAAGAAACTTTACACCTTGTATTTGTACAAATAATAAAAAAAATATAATAATAAATATCTGAATGGATGCGGAATTATGTTTTAAAAATATTTTTATTTATCTTTATGGTTTACTTGGAAACTGTGCTGCGCCCAATATTTTTAGGAATACAGGATAATTATTGTTCGAGAATAGTACTCGTAACTAAATAATAACAGAAGCACGGGTCGATTTTCAAGGTAAAAAAAAACGTGGTTAAACGTTACATGTTAGCAAAAAAAAAAAAAATAAATAAAAAAAAAAAAAAAAAAAACCAGTGTTCCCGAGGTTGGTCCGTGGATGGGTGATCATCATTACATTCTGAGTTCTCTCCGTGTCTCGGAAAGCATGTTAAGCCGTTGTTTCCGGCTGTCATTTGTAGATGAGACTGGAGAATTTTTTAATTTTCAGTTAAATGTATGGAGGGCCGTCCCTTTTTTATAATTTATATTCATATATTAATTTTTATATTATTTTTATTAATTTATTTATAATTGTTAATTTATATTTAGTCTTGGACATTTTAATTTTGGAATTTTAGTTTTAATTTATATTTTTTTAATACTGTAATTGTTATTTTATTATTGTTAATTTGTATTTCAAGTGTGTGTGTGTGCAATTATGATCCTAAATGGATTGAAATAAATTATTTTGAATTTGAATTTGAATTTTTACCCGACTACGGCGAACCCAAAAGGAAAGGTTATGATTTTAGATTAGACGTCTAAGGAAAGTATGTATGTTTGTATTTACGTATGTTCCTCCGTAGGGCTTTAAGTATTCTGTTATTATTTATACTAAATAATAACAGAAGCACGGGTCGATTTTCAAGGTAAAAAAAAACGTGGTTAAACGTTACATGTTAGCAAAAAAAAAAAAAAAAAATAAAAAAAAAAAAAAAAAAAACCAGTGTTCCCGAGGTTGGTCCGTGGATGGGTGATCATCATTACATTCTGAGTTCTCTCCGTGTCTCGGAAAGCATGTTAAGCCGTTGTTTCCGGCTGTCATTTGTAGATGAGACTGGAGAATTTTTTAATTTTCAGTTAAATGTATGGAGGGCCGTCCCTTTTTTATAATTTATATTCATATATTAATTTTTATATTATTTTTATTAATTTATTTATAATTGTTAATTTATATTTAGTCTTGGACATTTTAATTTTGGAATTTTAGTTTTAATTTATATTTTTTTAATACTGTAATTGTTATTTTATTATTGTTAATTTGTATTTCAAGTGTGTGTGTGTGCAATTATGATCCTAAATGGATTGAAATAAATTATTTTGAATTTGAATTTGAATTTTTACCCGACTACGGCGAACCCAAAAGGAAAGGTTATGATTTTAGATTAGACGTCTAAGGAAAGTATGTATGTTTGTATTTACGTATGTTCCTCCGTAGGGCTTTAAGTATTCATCCGATTTCGATGGAATAAACTGTGGTGTTAATCGATTCTTTATTGTGGCCCGGGTAACATGCTACATTTTAACCGACTTCAACAATAGGAGAAGTCGATTTTACAGGCTTGTATACCCCAAATTCAATAAGATTGTGATTTTTCAGTAGTCTGGTTTTTTTGTTGTAGTATAGCGCACAAATTCTTGTTTATTCGTTGTTTCACATCAGTTTTGTGTAGCGGTTCATAGAAGCCATCTGGGGGCCTAAAATGGCTGCTTTATTAGAATCATAAAAATTAATCACGTTAAAAAAATCTTAAAATGGTCTTTAAGTTTCTGACAATAAAGAACATTTTACGAATTTTAAACGTAATTCTTATTAAGATTCTGCATAAAGCATAAAGCAGCCATTTTAGGCCCCCTGCTTTTTAATTTTCAACTGTGTGGCGTCAACAGTCTCGGAGTAAAATGGCTGTGGCACACAAACGGACAAACAGACAAACGGACTGAACGAATCTGTAAGGGTTCCGCTGTTGCCACTTGGCAACGGAACCCTAAAATATGACCGAGAATCTTCGTGAAACATTGTTACATGACTCAAGTTATTTTGTGAACAAACGTCAAACGTGTAATATTTTGCGCGCAAACGCAAGTGCAACACTAAACTGATTGTTCCCGCGCATGTCACCATAGCGCATGCGTCATTAACGAACAAGTACAGACTGATACATTTTGATTTCACCCTTAAACTAAAGACATAAGGTTGATAATGGAATGTGAGTGGCGAAAGAGTGTTCAGTCATTTAGGTATTGTAATGTAAACTTTGTGGTGTGTTCACTTAGGTTGAAATTTGCGTGTGTTTTAGAGCAATTTGTTTTGAAAAAGGCTATTGTTTTAAGAATTGAACTGAAATTACTTCTTTGCTTTTGACGGTGATAGTTTTCTTTTTCTTAATAATAAATTGGTATTTGTTTATTTAAATCAAAGCAATCTTCACAAATTGACAATTTTATTGAGAGAAAAGATTGTAGTTACGATGAACAAGTTTTTAAATATTTGCTCATTATTTGTAGTTTCCGGTTCCTATTGCATTAAATCACAAAACTGGCTATATTTTTAACCGACTTTTTAAAAAACGAGGAGGTTATAATGTATTCCACCAAAATTTTTTTAAATGTACGTTCACCGATTTCTTTATGATTGATGGACCTATTTTTAAGGTTCCGTAGTCCTGACAAGGAACAAGAAACCCCGAGGCGGTGTGTAAAAAAATTCGAGCTCGTTTCGCTCGCTCTTACATCCAACAAGGCTCCCATTTCACTTCAGTGCCCAGGGCCCCCAACTGGTTAAAGACGGCCCTGTCGCTAATTGTCCCATGGGATCTTACTACCGAGATAAAAAAGTATCCTATGTGCTAATCCAGGTTATAAACTATATGTGTGAAAAATTTAATCAAAATCCGTTCTGTAGTTTTTGCGTGAAGGAGTAACAAACATACACACATACAAACTTTTGCCTATCAGTGTGATCTTAGCCCAATAAAAGTCAACAATATATCTACCCAAAATTTCCTTACATACCCCTCATCATATCATACCTTTTTATCAGGTCATTATCAATCACAAATCAACAATCATACATCAGGATTATGAGTTTTATCAATCTATACAAAGCTCTCCTCCAAACCAAACCGATTTCAAACATTATCCTAGTTAAAATAAAGCACAATTTGGTTGTGCACTTTTTAATTCGTACAAATTTTATCTAAAATACCCTTTCTGAACCTTGTAAATAGGAGTTAAGGTACAATTTTGAAGGAAAGTGTTTGTAAACGGTAATATCATAAAGCAAATATTATGTCAAAACGTCATGTTTTACAAGGTATTTAAGTTTTGAACCCATGTGTTCATTTTAGGAACTATATGGCCCAGCGTACACCGCTGGAGGCGCAGCGGAGCGCATTTGAAGACAACAATTTAATATAAACCTTAACTACCTCGATATACGGTCGCGCGCATGCTCTCGTAGTAGTTTGAGGGCGCTCCGAGTACCGCGTGCGAATTTATTCTTATATTGACCGTATATCAAGGTAGTTAAGGTTTATATTAAGGCGCCTCCCCGAGCAAATAACCTTGAACGAGCAGTTTTTTGGAGCCTACTCCTCTTTATCCAAAGAAATACCAACTAATAAAAAATACATTAAATTACTACATATTCTTGACTCCAAAATTGTCTTTTCTTTTTTTTTTTAAGTAGCTTAATGTTTAAGAAATCCCCTCACAACGAAACCACACAGAAATGAGAAATAATGATTTATAAAATGCTACTCCTCGTAAAGTAACAATTATTTTGATTTGCTACTTACACTAATGGATAGACAATTTAATAATGAACATAATTGTCGTTTTTTTTTTTCCAAAAGACGTAAATTTGATTTTATAAAGAATAAAAACCACTAATTTCGCACTATTCGACCTGCAGTGACTGACGTAACAATCACTTTGTAGTGCAAGCTGATTAGAACTTTATTGTAATAGTATTTCAAACGAAGTTTGAACCACCACAAATAGAGTTGCTAATTTTGATCGGGGAACCGCCTTAAATTGTTGTCTTCAAATGCGCTCCGCTGCGCCTCCAGCGGTGTGCGCTGGGCCTATAGGGTGGATAGATTTGTATCTAGTGGATGTGTACAATGAGCTCAGACGAAATCTCACCACCAATACGACTCTTTTTGCTTGCAGCATTCGGCAGCTATTGAAGCGTTTATTTAAGTTCATCAACTAATACCATCGCAGCACCTGATCCCTTGTTTAAGTTAATGAAAAAAGGGTAGAAAGAAAAAATTAATATAAAAATAATTTTAAAAAAGTATTTCTTCTTCTTTTTCGTGTCGATGATTCGTTAAGGGTGGTAAACAGATTTCGTCCGAGCTCATTAGTGGATTATTTGGAGGAGCTCGTGGCTACATAACGCCATATAAAACAGTAGCAAAATTGAAAAAAAAACAAGTGCGAGTCGGACTCGCGCATGAAGGGTTCCGTACCATCGTAGTACACCAGAATGTGCCCCGGAGCCCCCTTTAATGTTGTTATAGCGGCAACAGAAATATGTAGATCATCATCTGTGAAAATTTTAACTGTCTTGATATTATCACGGTTCATGAGATACAGCCTGGTGACAGACAGACAGACGGACAGTGGAGCCCTAGTAATAGGGTCCCGTTTTTACCTTTTGGGTATGGAACCCTAAAAACGTTCTAACAAAATAATATGAAAATAAGTGCTCTTTTGTTTGAACAACTTAAAAAAGAAACGATGCAATTTTACAATAGGCATGACGACAGTATCAAAAAATTGCAAATCTATGGACATTAATGGACACGTATTTTTTGTTTTTGTGGATCAATGAAAATTGACAAAGATAAAACGCATCAAAACTCGGGAGTGGGGGCTCGTGACGTCAGAACTAGCTAAAAATTATACCTGGGCGTGACGTATTGAGAATTTTAAAAGCGTCATATCTTCGTCAATTTTGGTTTACGTAACAACAGAAAAAACACGGGTCAAATATTTTTTGATTATCTAACTGACGGACTAATTAGTTTTTTTTTGTCGTCTCGCCTATTCCTTATCCTGTTGGTACTTGCATAACCCAAAACTAACCGTAACGGGTTATACCATAAAAAAATGGATTTCAAAAGCACTCACTCATAAAACCATAGAGAAACACCCTTTCTCCTAAAAAAACAGTGTTTTTTTGCTTCAAAATATACTTTTACCAAAAGAAAGATTAGAAAAGAAAGTTTCAGAAAAGATACACGTAGGTAAGTGCGTAACAATAACAAAAATATTGAAATGTCATTGCGTAGTTAAAGAGATTGCCCAATTTTTTTCTTTGTTCGCGTAAAAAGTGTAGTAAGGATGTGCCGAGCTTTTATCGATAGAAAAATATAATTCATGTAGTGTGTGGGCAGTGTGGGGATCTCCAGGAAAACTTCAAATAACTTAACAATGTTTTATTTAAGTAATAATTCAACACCATAGAAAGACACGTCTTTTTCATTTTAGTATATTCGCCATCTTGCTTTTTTTTTTTCATCTTTCACTCGTCCGATCACTCATCCCATCCTTCGTTCAGAAACATGCATTTTTTACAGTTTAGAAACGTTTGGTTATACAGCCTAATCTTAAACTAATCCTACATGCTCGGCCATTCTACACATTTCTGGCCTCAGAAATAAAGTTACACAAACAACAAACTAACTTAGGTCTTATAGATGAATGGGTTATTCAAATAAACAACAACAACAACAAAAGGTTCAGTCAACATTGGGCCACCTCTTCATAAAATCTGCCACAGTGGATGTCTTACCTGGTCCTTCCGCAGTGAGGTCCACCTTCTGAACATCATACCGGTCATTTCCTTTGACCTTCGTAATGGTATATGGCCCAAGATATTTCGGTTTGAGCTTCATGCCTGAACCAAACTGGGTGCGCTTAATGGCAACTAGGTCCCCTTCCTGGTACTTGGAACTTTGCTTGCGCTTCTTGTTAAATGTTTGCATATTCTCCTTTTGTATTTTCAAAATATGCTCCTTTGCCTTCTGTCGTCTTTCTTCTCTATCTTGTATGAAGACATCTCTTCCTTCCTGCATAAGTAAGTCATAGATTTCAATTTCTTCTCTAGTCTTCATTCTGGTTCCAACCAAGAGTTCATATGGGGTACAATTGATACTCCTTTGCCAAGTACTATTCAAAGCTCTCTGTACACGACTTATGTGTTTGTACCACTGTGTAGGGTCCTCTATGCACAACTTTGTAAGTACTGAAATTATGGTCCTGTGTATTCTTTCTACTTGCCCATTTCCCCTAGGCACACCTGTAGTGATTTTAGCGTGTTTAATTCCTTCTTCTTGACAATATTGTTGAAATTCTTGACTGGTAAATGCTGTCCCTCTGTCACTTATTATTCTAGCAGGATTTCCAAAATGTTGCTGATGGATTCTTATCTTCTCAATAGTCTCTTTGCTAGTGGTACTCTTGGTAGGAAATATCCACACAAACTTCGTGAATGCGTCAACCATTGTAAGCAGATGATTGTACAGTTTCTTCGTCTCCGTCATTGGTCCTAGGTGGTCAATGTGGATAGTATGCAGGGGTGTATCCTCTTTCTCTAATAAGTGCAGAAATCCTTCCTGCTTACCTTCTTTACGGCTGCCCAGTAAACATGGAATGCATGTGAGTATAAAATCTTCCAGCTTCTTCGATAAATCTTTAATGTAATAATCTTTACTGATAAGTTCTGTCATCTTTTTCTTACCAAAATGTCCATTCGAGTGTACTCTTTTTATAACCTCCATTTCCATGCCCTTAGGTACTACTAGTCTTCTCTCCAATCCCTTATACAACAAACCGCCTTCCAAATAGTAATCGAGGTAAGGTTTGTCATTGAGTACTTCCATAATAGCTTTCGATCCTTCATCTTGCTCCTGTGCCTTCTTCATTTGATCATGTAAGCTATCAGTGGTCACGCCTACGTAAGGATTGCGGCTCAACGCATCAACATGCTTCATTCTCGTGCCGGATCTGTGTTCTACCTGAAAATCAAATTCTTGTAATAACAATGCCCATCTCGCTACTCTGGTTGACAAATCCCTTTTTTGTAATGTCATCTGAAATGCTTGGCAGTCTGTTATGATTTTAAATGGAATACCATACAAGTAATGGCGAAACTTCTTTACACCTTCTATGATAGCCAGAGCTTCGAGCTCATAGCTAGAATATTTCCTTTCAGCCTCACTTGTCTTTCGGCTCATATAATACACCGGATGTAATCCATTGTCTTCACATCGCTGCATTAATACTGCTGCATAGGCCAAGCTGGATGCATCTGTGTGTAGTTCTGTAGGTCGTTTTGGATTGAAAATAATAAGCACTGGACTGCTTTCTTATTTCTCTTTTAGAATATTAAGAAGAGGAAATACCTCCTCTGTTCCTCTTCAAATATAAAACTTTGATCTTTTTTCAGCAGGTTCGTTAATGGACTTGCTATTTGGGCAAAATTTGGTATGTACTTCCTGAAATATGATGCTAGCCCCATAAAGCTTTGTAATTGTTTCACTGTTTTGGGTTCCGGAAACTTCATAACTGCTTCTGTTTTTGCTGTAGCAGGTCTCACTTTACCACCTTGCACTATGTGACCCAAGTACTCAACTTTCGCTGTCAGTATTTCACTCTTCCTCCAGTTAATCTCGAGTCCATAGTCGGATGCCACCTCTAATGCTTCACGTAACCTTTCAACTGCTTCTTGGTTGTCACTTGCTGGAATTACTGAAAATCAATAAATATAAAAATGTGACCTTTGGCAATGAGGTCTCTAAATATAATTGTTATAAATCTTGTGAAGTATTTCGGGCAAATTGACAACCCAAACGGTGCTCTAAGGAACTCAAACTGACCATGATGTGTAACGAAGGAGGTATATTTAATTGAATCTTCATCTATTCTCAAGTGAAAGAATGCATCTTTCAGATCCAACTTGCTGAAACCTTGGCCTCGGACAACTTGTCAATATGATCTTCGATAACCGGGAGTGGAAATTCATCCTTGACCATCTTCCTGTTAATTAATCTGTAATCCACGCATAACCTTGTTGAACCATCCTTCTTTTAACCAGCACCAGTGGACTTGCATACTCTGGGAAACTAGTTCTAATTAGCCACTCACCCACCTGTCTTTCAACTTCTTTCTGCTCCGTAAGAGACAACCTTCTTGGCCGCTGTGCCACGGGGATGTCATCCTTTAATATGATTTTCATATTTATCGGAGCTTCTTTGGTTTGTCTGGGTTGATAATTGTCTACCAACCTCTGAGCTGCTTCTCGTATCTGTGGATCAGAAACAAAACATACGGGTTCTGGAACCTCGGCAAGCATACACTGCGGCAAAATGTCATTGTAATGTGGCACAATACTGACTGACCCCTTATTAATTACAGCCGTAACATTTGCTAAAAATGGTTGTCCCAAGATGATATTATATGGCATTACGTCTGTCGGGACGATGAAAAAGCACACATCGAAGCAATATCCATCGATCTTAATTGTTCTATTAAACTTTCCAAATGAGCAGACGCTTGTCGTACCGATCCCAGATAATATCACCTTTACTTTTTCGTGAGTTGTTACATCTAACTCGAAAAACAAATTCGAAGAAATTAAATTTAAGTCACTACCGGAATCTATTAAACAATCAACTTCTTTTTCACCAATCTTAATGTTCTTAATTGATTTGTTGCACACAATGTCTTTGTTTACGTTTAACACCTTTTCCACTTGACACTTTTGATTTTGACACAATTGACAGGAGTCTGTCGTTGACATTGACGTACACGAGTTTGACGTTGATCGACGCTCATCCATCTCGGTCATTCGTTCGCTCCGTGGTCGTTCATCTTCGTCGCGCCGCTCTCGCTCAGGATCAGAGGCGCCCTCTTCTGGCGATATCTTCGTGCACATCGATTTTCCAGAACTTTCGCCACCATAATGCTGCTTTGAGTTTGACTTTGAAACTGGCGCCTTACACTCCGTTCCAATGTGGCCAAATGAGTTGCACCGAAAGCATTTTACACCTTTCGTGCACGTGCTTGCGATATGGTCTGTTTCACCACACTTAAAGCATCGACGTGATGATTTTTCTGGATGACTTTTCGTTTTCAGCTCGGACTGCTTCGTTGAATTAGTATCATCGTGGCGCTTCTTACTTTTATTCTTCATAGTCTCGTACAAAGTTATTTTTTCTTTTAGCGCACGGTACGTAGTCGCGCCGTACAGGATCATCTTGTTCGATTCGTAATCGTGTATACCATCAATAATGTATTGTATGGCTACGTAGTCCGGAAATTTAGCACGTTTACCTAGCTCCTTCATCGTTAACATGTACTCGTAATATGTTTCGTTACTCCTTTTCTTACGAGCCGCCATGAGTTCGTGCATTTCTTTGCTGTTGATCGACTCGGGAAACTCTTTTAACAGCGCCGTCCGTAGCTCCTCGTATGACTTGAAGGCTTTTTCTGACTTTAGCCATAATTCTGCTGTGCCGGTTAGTGATCGACGCGTCAAAATGAGTTTCTGTTGCGCCGACCAACCGAATATTTCGGCGTTGTCTTCCACGTCCTGCGTCCACTTTGCTGATGAGTATGTTCGATCAGTACCATTAAATTTCGGTATGATGTCAGCAAAATTAAATGACGATGCCGGATTCTTTTCGTCTGCCATCATAAATTAACTTCTTTCTTCGTTGTGCCGGTAATGGCCGCGTGGTCGCGTCGCAGTTCACCTTGCCGCGAAACGCACCAATCTTCTTAGTTTTTTCCTGGGAATCCCGGTCGAGCCCCCAAATTTGTAGTGTGTGGGGATCTCCAGGAAAACTTCAAATAACTTTACAATGTTTTATTTAAGTAATAATTCAACACCTTAGAAAGACACGTCTTTTTCATTTTAGTATATTCGCCATCTTGCTTTTTTTTTTCATCTTTCACTCGTTCGATGACTCATCCCATCCTTCGTTCAGAAACATGCATTTTTTACAGTTTAGAAACGTTTGGTTATACAGCCTAATCTTAAACTAATCCTACATTAATAATGCCATTATTAAGAGCCTGTAATTAAACACTCTTTCAGCTTTCACGGTTTATAACTGAATTTAAAATGTCACTTACGGGATAATTATCTTCCGTGATTATTCCCGCATTCTCCAGTCAACCCGCGATCATGGCGCTTGCAACAGCGTTGAAATCCTTCGTTCGTGTTGGGCAGATTCTGGTTAGGACAGATTCTGTTTAAGGCAGATTATTGTTAGGGCAGATTTTTGTTGCGACAGAAGTACAGTCATTACGTAAAACAATAATAAAAGGAATTTCAGTATAAAATATCGGGAGCTCAAAATTAATAATAATCACGAAAGATATCCCCGTGACATTTTAAGTACAGTACAAACGGAGAAGGAATGAGAGTGAGGTTTTATAATACACTAGCTTTTACCCGCGGTTTCGCTCGCGTTATATTCCGAAATTATACTAGAGGAGCGTTTTAAATATAGCCTCTCTAGTAGAGCAGAGTAGAGCCGAGAATAGAGATCTCTATTCTCGGCTTCACCTGCGTGGTGTTGGATAACTGCCATACGGGATCGTAATACCGGGATCCGAGTATTCTATGAGTTAATCCAGGTTATAAACTTTCATTGTGCTAAATTTCATTCAAATCCGTTTAGTAGTTTTTGCGTGAAAGAGTAACAAACATACACACATACAAAATTTCGCCTTTTTTAATATTAGTGTGACTAGCTTATGCCCGTGGTTTGGAGATGGGTTACGTGGGTTTGGGATCCGAGTATCCTATGTGTTAATCCAGATTATAAACTATCTTTGTGCCAAATATCCAGATCCGCTTACCGTTCTGGCGTGATTCAGCAACAAACACATATTTTCCAAACTTTCACATTTTATAATAGTAATAAAAGTAAGATGACACTCGAGAATCACGTAGCTTCCCGTTAGTGAAAAAATAAATTTGAATAGGGTAAATGACAAAAAGACTCTAATGAGTCCGTCAGATAGACTTAAAGCCGACCCCAACATAGTTGGAAAAAGGCTAGGCAGATGAGGATGAATCCAAGTACGACCTAGCCCGCATCCAGACATAGAGTATCCTAAAATATGAATCTCAATATCACCTTATCTGGGCATCGAACCCAAAACCTAGAGTCACTAGTTGTTGCAGTTGCGACCACCGAGAGTTTACACAAAAAAAAAAACTTTCAAACCAAACTTATCGATACTATGTCCCACCCCTACGCCGAAGCCATTAGCGACGCTATATCCCTGTCAACTGACATAGATCAATCATAATCATCTTTTGTGTTATCCGAGCCATCGGGGAACCCCGGGCAGCGGGCAACTTGTCGGACCAACTAATATATTGCCACAATGATTTTCAGATGTAAGATTATTGCTTCTTCGATTATTGCGTGTAAGTATAGCAGAGGTTGTCAATTTGATAGGTGTTTTATATTTATTTACATCGAGATTGATTTACAGGTAGACTGGTACAATCGATATTTTCAGGTTTTCTTGTTTCAAGGCAAAATCTGTCGGTCCACGTGATGCTAAGTAATCGCCACCGCCAAGAAAATCTGCATTCCCAGAGCCATTGCAGACACGTTGCCATCCCAGAGAAAAAGCTGAAGTGAAAATCACGACAAATCTATATACTTCACTGTTGTGTCATCATCATCATCATCACCAGCCTATAATGTTCCCACTGCTGGGACACATGCCTCCTTTCTATGGGAGGGAATGGGCTATAATCCACCACGCGGGCCCAGTGCGGGTTGGTAGATGTCACATGTCTTTGAATTTTTGGTTCTAGGACATGCCGGTTTCCTCACGATGCTTTCCTTCACCGTTTTGAGAGCAGTCGCGATGAAATAAATTACACAAAGTATTGCGCCTGTCTGGGATCGAACCCACGCCTCTGTTCGTAAATCGGGGCCGCCTCCACTGGGCCACCGCTACTCTAAATGTATACAGCAAATAGCAGCAAGGTATGGTCATATTGATGGCTGATGGAGCCAAAAAGTTCTGGAGTGGCGACAGCGAACCGGAAGACGTTGCGTTGGAAGGCCTCCCACTAGGGGGACCGATGACCTGGTGAATGTTGCGGGAATCCGCTGAATGCGAGTCGCACGGGACTTCTCAATGTGGCGCTGGCGACATTTGGGGGAGGCCTATGTCCAGCAGTGGAAATCTTTCGGCTGAAATGTTGATGATGATGGTCATAAATATATAAGGATGTGTTACAGACCATCAAACTGAGCAAATCTGCCACCATAGGACCAATATTGTATTTACTGAAAAAGTAATCATACTGTCTGATTATTTCTGATACATGCAAGTAACACGATCCGTATGAAAACCAAGCGTGCTATTTATTGACTGCCTAATATGACGGCGGCATGTTATTAAGTGTCTAGAATTAAGTTCTTAAAGTTGTAATGTGGTTGTTTTAAACGAGGGTTCATTCTTACAGACGAGCGGCACGTTGCTAACTGCAGATAAACGACGACCACCGTCAGCTGCCGAAACGTCGACGGCTGCCGTCGACGGGTGGCGACGCTTGCAGTCGACCTGGACTACAATAGGTTTACGCAGCATGCCACAACTGCAACCGTCGACGCGTCGGCGACTGCCGCCGTTTCCTCGACGGCAGCTGTCGACAGGTGGCGACGCTTAAACATTTTATTTTGCCACAACTGTAAGCGTCGCCACTTATTAACGGCAGCCGCCGGCGCGTTGATGGCAGCCGTCCACAGGGTTTGGGAAAGGCCAGGGAGATGATAGTCTTTCTTCATCTATCTTCTGTATGTTGTAGAACCTATATCTGTTCGCTTGTTCGTACCCCCTCTAAAGACTATATAGACTCCTAAACTAATGGACCAATTTTGATGAAATTTTGCATAGTTCAGTTCGGCATAGGCCAGGGAAGGTCTGAAAAAAAATCTGAAAAAAAAACATTGCAACGTATAACTAGTAAATAAAAAATCAAATTTTCAGACCACTTTTTAGTTAGAAAATATTAATTACAATCTGTTTGCGTCCGGGTGCTACACAGTTACACTCGTTTTCAGGTTTTTATTCAATCAGCAGTATATTTTGTTGAACAGCTATGCCAATCCGATACAAACACCACACAAAGTAGGTTTCATCCGGCTCAAGCTGATTGGCAAATCCGTTTGGCATCCATCATACCATCCAACTCATTTTCATGTCCTGGTTATGGATTCTGGATGGGTTATAGTTTTCCTGAACGTATACAATTATACATGTTTGTACAAGTAGTGCCTTCTGCCGACAGTGTTGATGAACTAACTGATCTTTGTTATTTATTTTTAAAGCCAATTTTTCAGTAATGCTGGGCCGGATTTTTTAAACGCTTCAGTGACCGAAACTTGCATTGCAAAAAAGGCTCCAAAATACTGCGAACATATAGTATTTCTTTACTTTTGACTTCTATTCAATAATATCATCGGGGTCCAAAAACTTTAGAGGCTTCCTTCGCGGGTGTCTTTTGGCTTTTTTTGAATACGGTTATTGTTTTTATGCTTTGGTCTGTTGGCGAGCCTTGAGAAGTGTCGGATTCTTCTCTATATTCGAAGACTTTTCTGTTTGACATTGGATGTTTTAGCGTCTCATCAAATTTATCACAAGCACAATACGCGTCAAGCACCTCAGAAAACTCAGTCAAATCTGGATCCAATGATTCTAATTGGCTTGGATTACAAAATTGTTTCAAAGTATCCACGCTATCATCAACAAGATCATTTAAATTTATTGAAAGATCCGAAACTAGCAAATTGCTTTCACTAGTTTGTTTTGCTGGTAAATCACACATTGAGTACAATTCATTCCATGTGACATTCGTTTTTTCGGTAATCGATTCAACTATATCTGGAAATTTATCAGTTTTTGAATTAAACGTAGCCAGATCAGAATGCTCTCCTGTTTTTTGCAGATATTGTTTAGTTTCGTTTTGTGCATTGAAATGTGTTTCCTCGCTTTCTGTGTCTTCGTCTAATGCATCGATTTTTATTATGTTTGTATCGACAACATAGCGCTCGTTAGCAATTGGGGGAATAAAGGCATCACCGTCAAAATCTGATTCATCTGGAACTTTTATGACTATTAGTTCCCCTTCCCTGGATGCATTTGGCACAATTTTCTTTATGGGTCTGAATGGTGGTAAGTTTTCAGACGATACGAGTTCAGGTGTTTCTGCTGTAGATGTTGAAGTTCTTATAAGTGGGCTATTCTGTACGTTTGGTGGTTGGCTTGAAGTTTCTCCCTCCTGCATATTTAGTTTTACATTTTTACCTTTCAATTCTGATGAAGATTTTACACTCGAAATGTTTTTTAGAGGGTATTTTATTGTGATTGAGCTTTGTTTTTGTTGTTGTTGATCTTTTTCCGATTTTTGGTAAAGTTTTTCTGTCGTTTGTTGATATCGTAAAGCTGTTGAGTTCGCAGTAGGTGTGTTTTCTTGCACTTGTTGATTTTCGGTAAGAGTTTGAGTTGGTTTTGGAGTATCTCTATCTTCTCGTGTTTGCTCGTTATCTCTTGGTGCATTTTGTTGACCCGTGACGAATACTTTTTGTTTTTGTTCTTCAAATAGAGGACTGTCTTTCCTAGTTGGTAGAATTTGTGTATTAACCAAGTCATTGAGATTTTCTTGTTGAAATGATCGCAGTTCTTTATCGTTTGGCAAGATTATTTGAACTGGATCTATCCCTTTTTCTACCATTTCTTGCTTAGATTTTTTTGCTGAAAATAGCACAGTTATTGGTGAAGTCGTTGCAACAATATTTATAACTGAAGGCTTTTTTGTGTTGTTTTTGTGCTTTTTTGTGTGTTTTTTTTTGTGTTTTTTGGGTACTGAAAGTATTGAAGCAA
Source organism: Xestia sexstrigata (assembly GCA_941918905.2). Lineage (NCBI taxonomy): Eukaryota > Metazoa > Arthropoda > Insecta > Lepidoptera > Noctuidae > Xestia > Xestia sexstrigata. The sequence continues at coordinate 6,813,564 of OW799229.2, forward strand.
TTGGTAGATAATATTTTTGTGGAGACACATTGACAGTTATTTGCGAAGTAGCATCACTGTTTATCAAAGAAGTTTTAGGGACGTTATTTAGTAATGTATTTACATTACTGTTAATCAAACCAGTTTTAGTAGGTTCTTTTGTTACAACTGTTTTTACATGACCGCGTACCAATGGCGTTATATGAGCCTTATTTGGTAAAACTGTTTTTACTTCATTGTTTATTAAAGATGTTACAACAGCTTTATTTGGTTCATGTCTTTCTTCATCACTCGGTATAAAAGAAGCTTTAGAGGTTTTATTTAGTAAGCTGGTAACCGTTTCGGTTGCAAGAGTCTTCCATAGTTTATCAATGTTTTCACGAAGTTTCTTCTCATTCTTCAAAGTTTTCAACAGGTTTTTTCTGGTTTTCATAATGTTTGAATTGATAACATAGAGCTTGTTAGCAATTGCGTCACCGTCATAGTCTGACTCATCTGGTGTTTCTGCTTTAGATGTTAAAGTTCCTATAACTGGGTTATTCTGTACGTTTGGTAGTTGACTTAAAGTTTCTCCCTCCTGTATATTTAGTTTTACACTTTTACCATTCGATTCTGATAACAATTTTGCATTAGAAATGGTTTTTGGAGAGTAATTTATTGTGATTGAGCTAAGTTTTTGTTGTTGTTGATCTTTTTCCAATTTTTGGTGAGGTTTTTCTATCGTTTGATGATTTCGTAAAGCTACTGAGTTCGCAGTAGATGGTTTTTCTTGCACTTGTTGATTTTCAGTAAGAGGTTGAGTTTTTTTTTGTGTACCTTTATCTTCTCGTGTTTGCTCGTTATCTCTTGGTGCTTTTTGTTGACCCGAGACGAATAGTTTTTGTTTTTGTTCTGCAAATAGAGGATTGACTTTCCTAGTTGGCAGAATTTGTGTGTTAAATATGTGATTAAGATTTTTTTGTTGAAATGGCCGCAGTTTGTTATCGTCTAGCAAGATTCTTTGAATTGGGTCTATCCTTTTTTCTTGCTTATTTTTTTTTGGTGGAAATAGCACAGTAATTGGTGAAGTCTTTGCAACAATATTTATAACTGAAGGCTTTTTTGTGTTTCTTTTGTGCTTTTTTGTGTATTTTTTTTTGGGTACTGAAAGTATTGAAGCAATTGGTAGATAATATTTTTGTGGAGACACTTTGGTTGTTAATTGCGAAGTAGCATAACTGTTTATCAAAGAAGTTCTAGGGACGTTATTTAGTAATGTATTTACATTATTGTTAATCAAACCAGTGTTAGTAGTTCCTTTTGTTACAACAGTTTTTAGTTCATTGTCTATCAAAGGCGTTTTAGCAGCCTTATTTGGTACATCTCCTTCTTCATTACTCCGTTTAATAGACGCTTTAGGAGTCTTATTTCGTGCAACTGCTTCTGCATTTCTGTGTATAAAAGAAGTTTTAGGGGTTTTATTTTCTACAGTAGTTTTTACTTCATTGTGTATCCGAGACGTTTGAGGTGCATTTCTTTGTATTATAATTATTGCATGAGCGTGTACCAAAGAAGTTTTAGGAGCTTTATTAGGTACAACTGTTTGTACTCCAATGCATACGTAAGATGTTTTAGTAGCTTTATTTGGTTCAATTGATTCTACAGATACACCTTTTTCTACTTCATTGTGTATCAAAGACGTTTGAGGAGCCTTATTAGGTATTGGTCTTTCTTTTGCACTGTGTCTAAAAGAAGTTTCAGTTTCGTTAGGTACAATTGTTTTGTCATGAGTTTGTACCAAAGACGTTTTAGGAGCTTTTTTAGGTACAACTGTTTCTGCATAAGAGTGTACCAAGGAATTTTTAGACTCTTTATTTGGTACAGCTGTTTTTACTTCATTGTGTTTCAAAGACGTTCTAACAGCCATAATTGTTTCATGTCTATCTTTTTCACTCTGTATAATAGAAGCTTCAGGGGTTTTATTTAGTAATCTGGTAACCGTTTCAGTTACAAGTGTCTTTAACAGTTTATCGATTTTCTTACTAAGTTTCTTCTCATTGTTTAAAGTTTTTAACATGTCTTTTCTGTTATTATTATCTAGTTCAATTGTAATACGTTTTATTGACCAGACAAGCCCTGGTATGGTGATGTTTACCAATTCGTTATATACCCTGAAAATATAATATAATAGTGTTTTGTGATATACTTACTTGTTTTTGGCCAATTTGCCGGAGAACTCACCCTTCGGATATTGATAGTGATCCAAACATATTTTTTTAAATATAAAATAGCAAAAAGGCGATTCTAAAACATGGTTTTCCCGGGTGCAATAGGAATCTCCATTGCATCCGGGTCCACTTTTCATTAATTATGCTAATTGTTAAACCATTTCGAGCAATAATATGTATATATATATAAATAAAGACTATATTTTTCTAGTTAAAAAATATTTCGTATTAATTTATATTTTTGAAGAAATGTAGTGTATCTTTAATCTTCAATGGCGTCATCTCAAGGAATTTCGTGAAATACGCTTAAGCCTGCGTTTAGACACGACGGGAACCCCACGGTTTCAGAATCGCGTGGGATTTTATTTATATTATTATTTAAGTAACCATTCGGACGTAACCGCGTGGTTAGTTCAGCCTCGCGGTTACCGCCACCCAGCTACGTTTTGATCCTGAACTGAAAACTGCAAAAGCTTTCGATCTAGTTGATCATAATATACTGTTACACAAACTAAATGCGTATGGTATAAGGGGCAATTCACTTTCTTTTATACAATCTCGTTTAGATTTCTAAAAAAAAATTGAATATATTTCACGAAAACGTTAACTCACTTTTGTTGCATACTACAAGGCAGCGTATTGGGCCCCCCGTAGTTTTTAGTTTATATTGTATGACTTTCCAGCACTTTGGCGTACCACAAGCCAGCATATTGGGCCCGCCGTTGTTTTTTTGTTTACTTATTATGTTTCTCGTTACTTTCCAAAACACGATGCTTTTTCCATGGTTATTTTTGCCAATGACAGCACTATAATTTTGTAAGACATGATAAAATTAGAAACTATGACTGAGTCATCAAAGAGGCAATGCTAAAATTATGTAGTTTCGACAAATACTCCACGCCTGACATAGATATAAGTTTTGACGATAAGAGAATTGAAGATGTAGACGATGTCATATTTATAGGTTTGACTGTTGACTCTAAACTGACTTGGAAAGAACATACATTCATTCTTATAACAAAATAAAGTACTGTTAGCTATCAAGATTCATAACTAAAAAGTTTGATAGAAGTTGTTGTTGTTTGTTGTTGTTGTTAGTTAGCTAGTTGGTTGTAAGTTAGTTGTTGTTAGTTAGTTGTTCTTTGTTAGTTTTAAGTTTAAAATAAAGTAGAGCAAAGGGGAATCCCGTTTGCTCTTTAAAAACATAAGAAAATAGATCATCAGGCAGCAGTTGTAACTGCATTATTATGGCTATGCAGGTATTATTCATAGTACGGTCGACTGAGCTATTTGGTTTACATTATAACATGCTAATTACATTGTAAAATTTAAACCAAATAGTTTGGTCGACCGTACGTTACGGAGTATTTTTTTATAAACTGACATCGTCACATAGGCCGTTTTCAGTGTTAATAATATATTTGCGAAATATTCACAAATGCTAATTGTGAATGCGATTATTTTATACGGACAACAACGTAGTAGAACATTTTAAGCATCATATCAGATTTTTTGAATAGCGCAAAGGAGAGGGCAAAGAGCCCGCACACAAGATTCGTTTTTGTTTTTGCAGTGTATTTTCTACTTTTGCACTCCCGAACTTTAGCCACAAGCATCTGGCGAAATATGGGTTACTGTTAGGTATACCTCTGTCTAACCATTCGGGGATTACAGGCGTAATGTTATTTTAAGTTTTTATATTATATCACCCGTATTGTACAGATAAATATAGGTGATATACAACTCTCTCTACACCATCAAGGAAAACAGGAGTGCTAAAGGGGTTTGAATTTAATGGACGGCCTAACATCCGCCTTTTTATGTTTTTTCAAAGTTGCGACCATGCATAAAATCTATATCAATCGAGAGCTGGTATCAATACAAACTAGTTTTGTATGAGACAAGATGTTCCAAAGTGTCACGTTCCGAGATATGAGCTATCAAAGTTGTAATCCATTCTCTGATGGCATCTTCGTGCCATCGATTAATAAAAGGTGTAAACAATTAAAATGGCGGACGCTAGCTCGCCCGGGCTTCATACAAAATCTTCCAATTCCAAGCCCTTTAGTTACTATTACGATTGTACTAGGGGCCCAGATACAATGTCTATACAATAAGGCCTCAGGTACTTTGCAAAAAAATATAAACAATTGACTGTCACCCATCTGAGGATTTGCAGTATTCTAAAACTATTTTGCATTTGTTGCATCGTTGTCAATATTTCTTGGGAAACGATGTCGCTCTCATTTTGTTTTTTTTTTTGAAATATCGTTGTCTTATTGGGTGGTGGACGTAAAAGCAAAAGTGATGTTTAAACAATACTATAATTGTTTAAAAGTGCAAGGATACTGAGAATTCAATGAATAAGTGAAGGTGAGGATGAATAGATCCAGTGTAAAAAAAATATGATTCTATTTAGTTCGTTACATTAATGAAGAATTGTGTCGATTCTGTTGTGAACAAACTACACTTAATTTAGGCTATTGTTATCTTTTTCTCTCTAATAAAACGAGAAAGAGTGCCAGGAGTGTCCATGTAATTTAGAGTTTAGAGCTGTCAAATTTAATTGGAACTTTCCGTACAAATGAAGGGTGCACGTAAAAACATGTTGACTAAAAACACGGTGAAGCTTAGTTAATAGCTAATAGCCGTCCTTTTCTCGCACTTCCTTTTAGAAAAAGATAGCAATAGCCTAAATTAAGTTTAGTTTGTGCACAACAGAATCGACACCAATATCAAATAATTAAAAATTGACAAAGATAAAACGCATCAAAGATCAGTGGCGACTTGTTACGTCACTTTCCAGTAAAATGTGACATCACACGAGTTTTTGACGAACTTCTTACACTTCATTTTTTTGTATACGTAAAAAAAAAAAAATTATTTAGCTTTTATTTGCCTTAACCATCACATTTCTTACAAAACAATTGATTTAACATTTCATTAAAACTTAAATTTAACAATATAATAATACTTTTCACCTTTTTTAACATTATAATTTAGTATTAAATTTTTTTAAACATTTATCATAAAAAAAGAAAAATGAAATCTATCTGACGTACTAATTAGATTTTTTTGTTCATGTAGGTATCCTAAATTGATTTATAGTACAGTAAGGGAAATATGCCTATTTTCACCCGACTACGGCGGAGAGTAATGATTTCAGGTAGTGTGTATGTATGGATGTTCATGTTTCCGCATAACCTCTAAACTACTTAAAATAATTCAACAAAGTGAGGTACTGTTAGAAACTTCTTGATCGTCCTATTCTATTCTGCCTACCCTACTTTTGGGGAAATAACTCGTTAGTATATTTATTTATTTATTTACTCTAAACATACAAATAACCTTACAGGGTAGACCCAATGCGATATTGCAGCACACTTATAATTTAAATAATTTAACTGTTTTTGTCATAGCAAATTCTATAAGAAGCTGTTTTTGTAAATTCACCCAAAGCGCAACAGAATATGTCTAAGTGCTCAGCAATGAGGTATAGTGGTCGTAAGGGTGATTGCTGACCTTGAGGTCCTGGTTTTAATTCCCAGATCGGTTAGTGTAATTAGGGTTTTCATCAGGAATTTCCAAGTAGTAGATACTCGTACGAAGTCTGGGTTTGTGCCCGGTTGGCGGTTAATAGCTACAGTGCCTAAAAACCCGCGTTTTCAACCTATGTGTCCTGCCAACTATGACCTACGTTGCTAAGATATGGACGCTCACAAAGGAGACTGTCCACCGAGTACGCGTGGCACAAAGGGAGATTTTAGATCGAGTACACGCGTAACACCGAAAGTCGTCGGACGAAAGTCTACGACGCGGTGCGCCTCAAGTGGACCTGGGCAGGACATCTGGCTAGACGCGGAGATGGCCGATGGAGCAAGGCTTTGACCGAGTGGTGGCCAAGGTTTGGCCAAAGAAACCAGGGCCGTCCTTGAGCTCGCTGGGTCGACGATATCGTCATAGTCGCGGGAAACACCTGGATGAGGGATGCACAGAACCGGGAAGTGTGGCGGAAGAAAGGGAAGGCCTATATCCAGCAGTGGGTGATTGATGAAGCGAGCTGAAATGATGACGATGAGGAATAGCCCCATAATACATGAAACTTAAACATGACAAAATAAATAAATAAATATCGCTGGACATTCCACACGGCGCCATCTAGTGCCACACTAAGCAACGAGGCTTGTGTCGTGGACACCAGATAGTTGATATATTACATAGATACTTTTTGTTTGTAAATACATACTTATTATACATATAAACATCCATGACTCGGAAACAAATATCCATGCTCATCACACAAACATTTGCTCCTACCACTGCTGATGCGCCATTTGGTTCGTCAAAAAAAAAAAATGTTGAGAAATGTTGGTAATATTAGGGAGTTCTGCCTAAACCTTTAGGGATTACAGGCGTGAAGTGTATCCCGACAACGTTTCAGTTTCAAACACAATCCAATTCATATAATTTGAATAATATTCTAAAGCAGATAGCAATATTATAACTAGAAAATCTAATACCTGCCAAACAGTAATTAAAATAACTTTTACTAAGATATGAAGTAACTTAGACACGTACGTAGACAGTTGGAAATGTAATACAAATTGTTCCCAAGTATTCTGTAGATTTTAATTATAGGTTACTAAGTATATATTGTTCAGGAGAAGTTTAAAGATGTGTATGAAGATGTGTGTGTGAGTGATGTGATGTGGTGTGTGTGTGGTGTTTTTTTTTTAATTGTAATTTTGTATTTGCTGGTAATCTTCTCTATAATATAAAAATGAATCGCTGAACGTGTTGCTAAGCGCAAATCTCGAGAGCAGCTGAACCGATTTCGCTTATTCTTTTTATAATATTCCTGGAAGTACGAGGATGGTTCTTACGGAGAGAAAAATTTAAAAAAATTACCTGAAAAAAAAACTATATTCCTATACAAAAGATTCGTAATAATACTTAAAAGTCAAAGAATCGACTATCAGGCGGTACGAAGTTTTCCGGGTCAGCTAGTTCATTTTAATTTTTGATATTGAATAAATTTAATCTTTTTTATTTTTTATTTCTGATACTGATTCTATTTCAATGTTATTTTGTTTTATTTTAATTCAAATCTTACTGTATGGAACAAGTTATCTGAAATAAGTGAATTTGATTTTAGATATTTATTTATATAAAGGCTCCACTCCACAGGAGCCCACAGCTAAGTTACGCATGTGTACTCCGCTTTATATGAAAACTATCTATTTCTCGTGAATTTCTATTACTTACTATTTGAATCGATCGAATGAAGGAGTTACATACGCTACTTTAAAGGCGCAACACCACCGCGGCGCATTTTAGCTGCTTGGATTAATTTGTTTCAATTCAATTCATTCATTTATTGCATCAAATATGGTAGGTAAATGAAGTTCTTTTATAAAATATTTAGTAACACACATTTGGCCAATATACAATAGGCAGCATGCAGGTACAGGTTTTAACAGTTAAGGTATTTATTACAAGGTAACTAAATTTTTTTCAGTTTATGTCTACTTGACAGTTTAATATGTCTGTGCTTTATACTATAAAATTAAAAGGGACACTTTCGAAAGAACTCATCTATCGAATAAAAACTGTCTTCTAACAACCACTTCCGTAACGCAACACAAAACTTATTGAAGGGTAGTTGAGTAATTAACCTAGGTAAAGCATTATAAATTGGGGGAGCCATATAAACGCAGCTCCGACGAAAAAGTTCTAGCTTTGGAACAGGCATTTTTAAAATCTAAATATGTAGGTTTCCTTTTATTTGTATTCTCTTTCCGTTCGAATAGTTAAAGATTGGACTTCACAAACCTGGCAACTTCGTAAATATAAATGCATGGGACCGTCAGTAGATTGTGCGATTTGAATATAGTCTTGCATGAATCAGACCACTGCATTTTGAATATGTTCGACAAAGTGGGTTTCTGTTTCCACTGCAGTACACACTGCACACCCACAACTATGTACAAATGTAGCGTGCGAGGCCAACCGCGGCGCACGGAGAGGTTGCGCACGTGTTTTACCAAGACTTTACGTGTATAGTATGTACCGCATGCTCAGCGTGCATGGCGTTGACAGCGTTGAGCTATGTGAGCGCCTTATTCGGGCAAGCCACCCACGTACTAATGACGTCAATTTATGCATAGCGTGTCCGTAGTTTGCAGTGTACACTATCACATAATTTTTTTTGTAAAGCGAAGCTTAACACGTGCGTGGCCTATCCATGCGCTGCGGTGGGTATGCGTCTTTATTTTAGAAAAAAGATTACGGTTCCGTGCAAAAAAATAAAACCCTTGAAATTGTTAACAAAATCCGATTCAAATATGGAAGTATTTTTTTTTTTAAATATCTTCATGCGGACAACAGCTAGTAATTAATGAGGGATTTTCTTTTTAGCTCTTCCCTAGTCGCTGGATAGATGGCTCTGAACTTGGTAAGTTACTGCAAGGAACGGAACGGAAAAAATCTGATTTTAACAAAGTGCGAGAAAAATAAGTTATATTCGAATGCTTAAGCAAACGAAAGTGTCAGTCAACGAGCGTATGTGACGTGACGCAATGTTTTTTTTTTTCAAACGTTTTGGCTTTGGCATCAAGTAACGTAGTCAGTTCAACGCCATCTAGAGTGTTATTTTGAAAGAAAGTTTGATGTCAAGGAGGTTTTGTGTGTTTGAGCGATCATCTCTTGGTTACCACGGCTTATTTGAATTAATTATTTATGACATACTTAAATAAAATAACGATAATATACAAGCTGCGGTGTGCGTCTCAAGGTTGCACCAAATGGGAGTCCAGCTCAGCATGACGTGTCAGGTATGCACCTGACGCTGATATTCTGCTGGATCCCTGTATTCATGCGCGGAGTGAAATTAGTAAGTATACCCTCAACTAAAAAAAAGGCTAGGCAGATAATGATTTTCGTATTGTTTTTGTTTTTACTATGGACACTTTTAACGTGCACATCTCGCTACATCGAGGTTTTGTAAAAAAAATTAAGTGCTTCTAAAACTTTTGTTGAAATCATGAATGTTGTCTAACGATTTAGTTTGTGGTCGTTTTAAGTTGAAGAAATAAAGTTGATTTAAAAGAGTGTCAACGGAGTTTCTTGCCCGTTCTTCTCCATAGAGATCTACGCTAGGGAATGGGCAACTACAGTACTTTCACAGTACGTCTTGTGACTGGGATTGTAGCTACATTTAATTTTCATCTTTGTTTCGACAATTAACTTTTTAATTGTCGAAACAAAGATGAAAATTAAATGTAGCAATTATTTCAGGCACTTTTGCCTGAAATAATTGCTATGATTTAGATTTTTTTAAGTGTATATGTGTTAGTGCTGTATGGGTGAAGTGGGGATAAACGAACCATGCAACTACGGTGGGTCTTGACATAGTGACATTCCAACAGACCGTTATAGATGGTGTATTGGATTGACTTCAATATTGCTGAGTCGTTGTAGAAATACGAAGCACTTTGAAAGCTATTACCACTTGTGTAGCCCCCTGTACAGACAGCACATCAAGCTACTAACATCTGTCAAATGAAAAAAAAAACATAATTTCATTTCATCATCATTTCAAATATCTAGACTAGATATTTGACAGATGTTATTATCATAAAACAGCATTATAATTATGCAAAAAGTTTTCTGGGAATGGCTCCAAAAATTAATAATATGATACCCACGACTATAAGACTTGAGAATGATGCTAACAAATTCAAAAGAATGCTAACAGACTTTATGGTTAAAAAAGCGTACTATTCCCCTGGTGAATTCTTAACAGACAAGTTAAATAAGTAACAATTAGGTGTTGTTGTGTGAGTCATGTCCGATTTATTTAAGCTTAATTCTATGTAAGTGTAATTATATAATGTAATTTGAATAATTAATATTATGTTTTCATTTTAATAATAATTTAAATATTACAGTGCATGAAAAATTATAAATTTTTAAATTCCTTAATTATTTTGACATTATAATTATACTCTGACATTATTTTAATTTGAATCTATGACATTACTTACATATTTATTTGAATTTATATCATTGTACAAGCTATAAATAATATTTTTTTAATTTATGACTTTTAATTTGATTTATAAAATTGTATAACTATAATTATGAATTTTGCATGCCTAAATCCAATACAGTGGACTGCACATTCACTTAACATCTGAAAATGTATAAAATGTACTGTGTTGAGCAATAAAAATTTGAATTTGAATTAGATTTTTAACTTTATTGCTAAAGCATTAGGTTCAAGGTTGATTGGGAAAATTTGACAGTTTTCAGGTAGCTTGATGTTATGGCGTCGGAATTGGAATCGACATACGTTATAAATATCACAAAACTGCGGAAAATAGATGTAAACATCATCGGAAAAACTACAATTGGAAACAAATTTACACCCAATTGATATCAGAACTAAAATACACTCCAATATATAATAATATATATATATATATATATATATATATATATATATATATATATATATTTATTATTTTATTAAATATATATATTTTTTTTTTTATTAGCTGTCCTGTTAATGTAACCATTTTAATTTGTGTTTTGTCCTGTGCGGGCTAATAAATGTTTTTTCTTTCTTTCTTTACCAACAAAGACCACTTTTCGTTCCAAAAATCTTTGTGAATCAGCTTCACCACACCAAGTCGCACGTAAAAGTTATAGTTTAAAATAAAAGTCCACATTTGATATACGTAGCGCCATAGAACAATAAAACCGTATAGATGCGAAACTCAACATAATTATTAGATTTTTCTTATAAAAGTTGTAAAAAAACCTCTCAACGAATCCGAAAGGCACTTGTTCTCCCCGTCATCACGATTTTTTTTTCGTTTTACACCATACCTTCTAGTTACGGAGATATTGGGGGTCAAAGTTCCAACGTTTTGGCAAGTTTATTTTTTAAATACTTCTACTTAAATTTTTAATTTATGATTCTTTAAACACCTCCACGACCCCCGTATTATTAAATCCATACATCAGCACAATGTTTTGAATGCGTTACATTAAGTTCTACCACAAAACATGATTTTACACCCCAACAAAAATGTCGTTTGCCAGCAAATAATTTTTGCGTAGTTACTTAGTTTGATGTACAGAATGCTTGATTGATGGCTTCGTGATGAGGTTGTTTACACCCTGTAGAGATGGGCAAACGTAATGTCATGTTAATTTAATAAGTACCATTTTGTTGGAAATAAACAAAAAACGATTTTCAGTGAAAGTTTAAAGTGTAAAATTTGTGACATTAGTACGAAAACCATGATATCGATTAAATGATCCTGAGTTCCTGCACATTTGTGCTCGTCCAATTTGTTGCTAAACGTTGCAACATGTTTTTTTTCTTCCATTCTCCCCGAAATATTATTTAGAAAATATACATTGAAAATGAATTATTCGGATCAGGATTGTCGGTTCTCAATTTTTTTATTCTATGGCAACACTAATAGGCCTGTCTGTCTGACTGTCTATTTGACCCTAAATGACGGTAATAGGAACTATTTTGAAACAGTTACACTGATTTTTAAAACGCTTTTAATGGTAACAGAAATTTCTGAGGTTCTCGCCTTTTAAATCCGTAGTTTCATCCGATTTTCCAAATAGGCATTTTAGAATTCTAGGTTTCTAATTTTTAAAGTGCTTTTAGGGTTCCTTTCGTTATACATGGTATACTATCACGATATCCACCAAAGGGATAAAAATACTGTCACTTAAGGCGGTTCCCCGAGCAAAATTAGCAACTCTATTTGTGGTGGTTCAAAATTCGTTTGAAATACTGTTAGAATAAAGTTCTAATCAGCTTGCACTACAAAGTGATTATTACGTCAGTCACTGCAGGCCGAATAGTGCGAAATGAGTGGTTTTCAATTCTTTATAAAATCAAATTTACGTCTTTTGAAAAATATAAAACGACAATTATGTTCATTATTAAATTGTCTATCCATTAGTATAAGTAGCAAATCAAAATAATAGTTACTTTACGAGGAGTAGCATTTTATAAATCATTATTTCTCATTTCTGTGGTTTTGTAGTAAGGGGATTTATTAAACATTAAGCTACTTAAAAAAAAAAATGAAACGACAATTTTGGAGTCAAGAATACGTAGTAATTTAATGTATTTTTTATTAGTTGGTATTTCTTTTGGATAAAGAGGAGTAGGCTCCAAAAAACTGCTCGTTCAAGGTCATTTGCTCGGGGAGGCGCCTTAAGGCTTGGCCACGGGGATCGGCGGTGTGAACGACGATGCGGGGAGCGAGGCGACCATTCGCGCGGCATCGTTTGCAGGCCAAGGGCATTCACGTTTGCCACCGCGACCAGAAAGGAAGTCCGAGAGCGAAATGTCTTTATCAAAGTTATCTCGATATTGCTTAGACAGTAATAGTTTTTTAGTTCAAGACATAATATTTGGAAGAGATTGTGGAGTACATGATTTCAATAGGAATCGAGGTATAGATGGAGAATTCCACAAGAAGTACGAGAATCTCTTCACTACATGTTTATGCTGTGGGTGGCCAGACTTCCAAATAGGTGGCCTTGCTAGTATTTCAGCAATAAAAGTCTCGGTGTTCTTTATTCGCGGCGAAAACAATTAATCTCGCTTGATCACTGCCCTAGTCGCCGCGACTGCCGCTCGACGCTGTGGCTTGCGCCGTATACGTTGTAGTCTTTGGCGCCGTACTGATTCATGTATTTGTTTCACTCGTTGGCCGCGCCGCCAGTCGCCCGTGCCGTTCGCTTGGTACATTTCGCCAGTCGCTTCGTGGCGTCGTGCGTGGCTTGATAAGTACATTTCTATTCGTTTGTTTTAGTCGTTAGACGCCTCGCCGTTCGCACCACGCGAATATTCGCTATGGCGAATGTCCCGTGGCCAGGCCGTCATAGATACATTAGTACCATGTTGATAAGGAGGCGTGCCTAACGTCAATAACTGATCACCAATTCAGACTCAATCAGAACGAACGTAATTATTTATTAATTATCTATATACACTTGAAGCACAACGTACAGAGGCAATACACAGAACATAGAGAAATTATGAATTATGCTAATGAGTCGCGTAATTTACGCTATATTTTCAAACGAAAGTCTGATTTGCGAAAAAAAATGCGCCCAGTAGGTGTCCCTTCCAGGGGTGCGATGTCAGAAGTCCTCCACGTGTGTCTGGCGGTTGCTGGTCCCTCTCGATACGTCTGGAGGGAAGAGCAGCTGCTGGGCCGGTGAACCCTGGGCGCGGCAGTATCCTTCTCCGGGGAATGAAAGGAAATGAGAATTTCCTTTTATCCCTCGGGGAGTGTTACTGCCGCGGCTAATTATTCTGACATGGGTGCGGTCATGGTTCTGGCACCGGTGGTCCACCAGGACCACCGGTGCGTTCCTCTGCGTGACCCTCTGTAAAGCAGAGGGCATAGCAGAGGAGTGAGGGCGGGCTCGGTGTGCACTTACCCTGCCTCCGAGCAGACAGAGAAGGATGCGTTCTTCTCTGTCACCGTCAGTCTCGTAATCCCATTATCGAAGTGCTGTGGATCACGTCTCGCGGCTTCGATAGGGACCGAGGGTCTTGGCTTAACTGCCCGGATCGCGAGGTAGAAAACCTCTATAAAAAGTTACCCCGAATCCCAAGCGGCGACGCACCGCGAGGGGATGTATGGCTGACGGGTGTTCCATAGAACAAATCAGTCGTTAGTGCGCTCCTCGCCAGGGTACCTGCAGACCCCCTGGCGAGTAATAAATACTCAAAATCTGCCCTTCTAGGTACAGGGGTCTCTGCCTAGATTAAGAATATTTCCCCCATACTCGTGGGTTTAGTTATGGAAAATGTTACAAAAAACCAACGCCGGTAACGGCACAGAAGAGGACAGGAGGGATGCGGGGTCGGAGTCCGACGTCGCATCCAGCGATGTGAGCGCGGGAGGCTCAGAGAGCTCTCGCCGCTTGAGGGCCGGGACGCCCGCGGAGCACAGTAAGTTCTTCCGCAAGCGGCCCAGGCGGGATGGCGACCGGGGATCGTCATCCGGAGATGAGGAGGCGTCGGCCCGAAAGATCCCCACCAACAAGCGTGGTGGGATCCGGGGCAAGGGGAGGGGGCTCTCTGCCTCCGTGAGGTCCGAGAGGGCTGCAAAGCTGGCCGAGGAGGGGCGCCACCCGGGCAATATTGCTCCCGGGTCGGGTGACGAGGCGGGTGCATCTGGCGGCTCCGAGGCGGAGCGTGAGGCCAGGTTCGCAAAGGAGGTGGAAGCCGCTATAAGGGGCGTGGCCTTGAAGGTGAAGACATCGTCTAAACTCAAGGCCATACCCGCGGCTTCCGCCTCCATCATGGCGGCAGCGGAGGCTAGCTTTGCGGGGCCTCCCGCTGCGCCTCCAATTGATGGAGAGGAGGTGGTCAAACTCCGGGCGGAGGTGGCCCGCCTGACGGCCGCCACGGAAGTCCTCCAAAAGGAGAATGCCAAGCTCCAAGCAGACCTGGCCAGTCTGCGTGAGCCTGGCTCTCGCGTGGTGCCTCAAAATGGAAGCCGGCAGCAGCGACAGAGCCAGCCTGCGCCAGTGGAGAACCAGGTCCTGAACCTGGTCCGGCAGGAGCTGGCTTCCTTCCAGACGCGGTTCTCCGTCCTGCCGCCGCCGCCACCGCCCCCCCAGCCCCCTACCCTTCCCGCGGCTGAAGCCGGATGGCAGGTGGTCGGGGAGAAGCGGAAGGGGCGAAAGGCGACCAATAAGGCCCGAAATGAGGAGCGGCAGCGCCAGCACAGGGCGCGAAAGATCGCGGCTAGCCCGGCTCCGCGCCCCGAAGACCGCAGCTGTAGTGATTACACTACAGCCGGACGCGGAAAAGAGGGGCGTGTCCTACCGCGACCTGCTGGCGAAGGCAAAGGAGACGGTGGATCTCGGGGAGCTCGGGATCACCGGGGGCCTCCGGCTTAAAGTCACCGCGACGGGAGCTCGGTTGCTGGAGATCCCCTGTGAAACCAGTGGCTCGTCCACTGACGCTCTGGCTTAAAAGCTCAGAGCGTCCCTAAACGCGGACGAGGCCCGAGTGTCCAGGCCCGTCAGGTGCGCAGACCTGCGCGTACTGGGTCTGGACGACTCAGTGACCGAAGAGGAGGTGGTGGCCGCCGTTGCCAGGTCCGGAGGGTACCCTGCCGATCAGGTCAAGGCAGGCGCTCTTCGTTCGGACTCCAGGGGCATGCGAACCGTTACGGTAAGCTGCCCTGTAACGGCGGCAAAGGCAATCGTGGAGGGCCGTAGGCTACTGGTGGGCTGGGTGTCAGTGCAGGTGAAGCTGCTGGAGCCCAGACTTCTGAGGTGCTACCGCTGCCATGTGGGACACCATGTGTCGGTGCAATGCGCCTCGGAGGTCGACCGCAGCGGCCTCTGCTTCCGTTGCAGTCAGCCCGGTCACACATCCACGACGTGTTGCGCCAAGCCGCACTGCGCCGCATGCGCGGCGTCTGGCAAGCCGGCTGATCACCGGGCTGGCAGCAAGGCCTGCGCTGCACCCGCCAAGGCCAAGGCCAGAGGCAGGGGAGGGCCCTCCACCGCCACCACCACCGTCACCGTCGCCACCGCCGCAGCCGCCGCTGCCGCTGTCGCCGCCACCGCCGTCGCAACAGTTGCGCCTGCAGAGGGGCCCTCACAGGGGACCCGAGTGGAGGAAGCGGTAATGAAATGCCAATAACGGCTCCATTACGCTTCCTCCAAGCGAACATCAACCACTGCGCCTGCGCTCAGGATCTGTTGCTCCAGAGCATGGCGCAGTGGTTGATTAACATCGTTGTGGTCGCTGAGCCGTATTTTGTCCTGCCTAGGGAAGACTGGGTGGCGGACCTTAGCGGCTCAATGACCATAGTGTCGTCGGCCGCCGCCGGTACCCCGACCCTTGAAAATGTCAGGAGAGGTCGGGGGTGCGTAGCAGCACGGTTCGGGGAGATTGTAGTGGTGGGAGTCTACTTCTCGCCGAACCGAACTCTCGCCGAGTTCCACAACTCTCTTGCAGAGTTGAGTGTCGTCGTCGGGAACCATTCCCTCCCCGTGCTTGTCCTCGGGGACTTCAATGCCAAGAACTTGGCTTGGGGTGCTCGTTGCACAGATGTGCGGGGAAGGATGGTGGAGGACTGGGCTCTGGAGAATGGCCTGGTCGTCCTAAATCGGGGTTCTGTCCCCACGTGCGTGCGGATGCGGGGTGAGTCGGTGGTGGACATTTCGTTCGCTAGCCCCGCTCTGTCGCCACGTGTCATTGACTGGCGTGTCATGGAGGGGGTGGAGACCTATTCCGACCACCGGTATATCCGGTTCGACGTCTCCACCTTGACCTCAAGCGCGCCAGTCCAACAGGCCCCGAGTGGTCCGCACTGGGCGCTGAAGCAACTGGACCGAGAGCTCCTCCTGGAAGCCTCAATCGTGCAGGCCTGGGTGACATCACCAGACAGGCCTGCCCACATTAACAATGAGGCAGGGTGGTTCCAGGAGGCCATGTCCGACATATGTGACGTGGCAATGCCCCGAGTCCGGCCAGGAAGCGCCCGGCGTCAGGTGTACTGGTGGTCGCGAGAGCTGACGTCTCTGCGCGAGGCGTGCGTGGCTGCGCGACACCTTTACGCCAGGCATCTCAGGCTCCGCATTCGTCCACCGAATGCGGCAGCCATCGAGGCGGAGCTATATGAGGGGTACAGAGCGGCGAAGACCGCCCTCCGCGAGGCTGTCCTGCGGGCCAGGGATCTGGCCCGCGAGGGGTTGCTGGGGACTCTCGACAGAGATCCGTGGGGGCGCCCTTACAAGATACCCCGCACCTGGGCCCCCCACTGACGCAGAGTCTCCGGCCTGAGCTCGTGGAGGACGTGGTGAGCACTCTGTTCCCTACGCGGGGAGAACACCCCCCCCCCGCCTATGGCTCCGCTACCTGCGGTGCTGGAAGCGGACCACCAGGATGACGACGACGACACTCCGGAAGTGACTGGGGTAGACCTGAGAGTGGCGGTACCCAGGCTCAGTGCCAAATATACCACCCCGGGACCCGACGGCTTGTCTGGTAAAGCCTGGGTCCTGGACTCGGAGGCTCTCGAGCCCCGACTGGAGGTGCTCTTAAGCGCATGCTTAGAGAGAGGCCAGTTCCCGTTTCGTTGGAAGATGGGGAAGCTGGTCCTCATTCGGAAGCCGGGGCGCCCTGCGGACTCTCCGTCCGCATACCGGCCCATAGTGTTGCTCGACGAGGTGGGCAAGCTCTTTGACAGAGTCATTGCAAACCGCCTCGCCGAGCACCTTGCGGGGACGGGGCCGGATCTTGCGGAACACCAGTTTGGTTTCCGCAAGGGGCGCTCTAAGTGTGACGCCATCATTTGCGTGAGAGTCCTCACGACGGGGGATGCAGTGTCCCGGGGAGGGGTTGTCTTGGCGGTGTCTCTCGACATCGCCAAGACAGCATGCCCTGGAGCTGCATTAGGGAGGCACTCCGGTATCACCGGGTGCCGACCTACCTTCGTCGTGTGGTCGGGGAGTACCTGATGGATAGAGCCGTCATCTACCCCGGTCGCAGCGGAGAATGGAACCGGCGAGAGATGTCGTGCGGTGTTCCGCAGGGATCGGTCCTAGGGCCGTCCTTGTGGAACATCGGTGACGACTGGGTGCTGCGCGCCGACCTCCCTAGCGGCGTCAGCGTGGTTTGCTATGCAGACGACACGCTGGTGCTGGCTCAGGGGAGGTCGCACGAGGCGGCGGCCGAAATCATGACACGCGGGGTTGCGATAGTCGTTGAGAGGATCCGGCAACTGGGTCTCAAGGTGGCATTGCACTAGTCCGAGGCCATGTGCTTTCATGGGCCTCGGAATGCGCCACCTCCGGGATCCTTACTCACGGTAGGAGGGGTATCCATCGGTGTCGAGTCGACTTTGAAGTACCTAGGACTCGTCCTCGACAGCCGGTGGAACTTCGTGGAGCACTTCCGACGTTTGGCCTCCAAACTGGAACGGACTGGGGCTGCCTTCAGGCGGCTCCTGCCCAACCTGGGGGGGCCGAACGCCTCCTACCGGAGGCTCTACGCGGGAGTCGTGCGGTCCATGGCCCTTTACGGGGCCCCGGTGTGGGCGCGTTCCTTGAGGCTGCGTGCAGCCCACTACCTGAACGCGCCCCAAAAGGTGGTAGTCGTAAGGCTGGCCCGTGGGTACCGCACGATTGCCCGCGAGGCGGCGTGCCTCCTTGCTGGATTGCCGCCATGGGATCTGGAGGCGATAGTCCTCGTGCGCCTGCATGAATGGCGCGCGATGATGATGATGATTTCCCATCAGAAAAAAAAAAAAAATAAGTGTCCCTTTCAACTTGTATAATTTTGCCTGCCTTTTAGACTAATAAAAAAAAAATTGCTGGACATTACACACAGTGCCATCTAGTGCCACACGCAATGAGGCTTGTGTCGGGGACACCAGATAGTTGATATATTACATATATACTTTTTAGGGTTCCTTACCTCAAAAGGCAAAAAAAGGAACCCTTATAAGATCACTTTCTTGTCTCTCTGTCCGTCTGTCACCACCGATTTTCTCAGGAACGGATGGACCTGGCAATTTGAATTTTATATCAGATACTGAGGTCTATAGTCCTATTGGTGTATAAAAATCAAGGTCTTGAGTCAACACGATAAAAAGATATGGGCAAATTTAGATTTTCGCGAAAACTTGTAAGTACCAAAATCTACCTTAATTTAATTACAACTTTTTTTACTTTTCGAAATTTTCCTTTAACTTGTGCGGTAAGACCTTGCTTTCAACCAAAATTGACAATTGTAGGTCAACCGGAAGTACCCTATAGGTTTTGGGTCGAAAACCTAATGGTAGTTCCCGTTGACCTAGAATCACGAAATTTGGCTAGAAGCATCAGCATCATCATCATATATCTGAAAACCGTAAATATGTAGTTTAATAGCAAAAAATAATACTATTACAAATTTATTATTTGCGGTTGGTGCAATAGTCGTTTCATGGGATCGAAGAGCAAAGTTAAGTCTGTCCTTTAAAAAGTTTGTACAGAACCCTCGGTGCGCGAGTCCAACTCGCACTGGGCCGTTTTTTTTTTTAAATCAAGACTTATAAATATTAATAACTCGGAAACAAAAGGTCCATGCTCATCACACAAATATTTGCCCCTACCGGGATTTAAACCCGGGACCCTAAGAACGTAAGGCAGCCTCACCGCTGCGTCATTCGGGTCGTCAATCATTACTTAGTAAGAATTCCAGATTTCGGGCTGCAATTGAGAAATTCCTAAAATAAATCTCAATACGTTGCCCGAACTGGGAATCGAACTAAAGCCCTCCACTAAAACAACGAGGACCACCAGACAAATTCAAAACTCTATTTACCCTAAAACACAATAAACGCCGCATTTTTATATTAAAACCAAGTAAAAAATATGGGGTAATCAGTATTATATTAAGACGCATTGCCTTTAACCACGCCCCTTTGCCGTTAGCCACGCCCCTTTCGGTTATTTACGGCTAACCAAGGTTATCTTTAGCCGTATTTTTAATTTAATTCCTTCAGATATCCTAAGCAACTTTATCTACATAATTGTGGTTAAATATCTCAGAAATTGCTGAACCGATTAAGGGTAAGAGGTCGAAGCGGTAGAAACGTCCTTACAGGCTATTTACGTTTTCACTAACTTAAGCGACACTTAAATTTACGCGTTTTTACATGTAGGTAGATGTAGACAATGATATAGAAAATTTGATATATAAGAGACTACGGTGACACAATCAAAGTTGTATCTGAGAATGATATTTAAAAATCATCGTTAGCAACTTACTGCATTTGTCCGACGTTTTTTCCGGTGTTGTTCCGACACTACATCTCGACAAGTTTCTCAAGGAAGAGTCTTGGCCGAAGGGTGTAGTCTACCGACGTTTTCGCGGCAGGCTACGTGACACCGCGCAGCTTAACACGACGCCGCCACTTCTTGTGTCAGTTTAGTAGTTTAGTTAATAGTTTAAATAAGTTATATTTTGTATGTATTAGTATATATTTTTATCTTGTAATGTAAGTTTGTGTATTTTATTTTTAAGATGCCTGATAATAAAATGATTGATTGATTGATTGATTGCTTTGCGCTCAGCGCAACACGTTTTTTTCTTCCATCCATTGAATGACTTTTTCATGAAAAAGTTATTGAACGGGGTTACACAAACTTACGAGGGTTGTATTAATGATTTTAATGGTGATAATTCTGTAGCTACATACGTGTTACTTGCGTGAATTATTTTTTTTCTACAAAAAACCTGACACTAACCTGCAAATTGCAAAAAAACGTAAGAAAATTCGAATTTCGAGCCACCCTGGTTGCAACTTAACTGATATTGATACTAGGTTCCACCTTAACCATTGAATCCTATACCTGTTACGATCTTTACATACTACTTTTATTCGTCCACGTTCACACATCTGGTCATACACGCACGTCGGTTGCGAGTAAGTACCACGCACCTGACCTTTCTAAAGAACCTCACCAATAAGGTCAGTGTATGTTCTTCTAGTGCGTGTTTCGTGCACTGTCCATGAGTATAATACATAAATAAACATTTTATTTCTCTTCCACAAAGGCGCCTTAAAACTATGATTATACTACATCAGATAAATCCTTTGTGGGGGACTGATATCTGCACTAGGAAAACCCTGTCACAAAGATTACCAGCCCCCTCAATTTTGTAAAGAATAAAAACCACTCATTTCGCACTATTCGGCCTGCAGTGACTGATGTAACAATCACTTTGTAGTGCAAGCTGATTAGAACTTTATTCTAACAGTATTTCAAACGAATTTTGAACCACCACATATAGAGTTGCTAATTTTGATCGGGGAACCGCCTTATGTGGTGGTGTGGGGTGGTGTGGTGTGGAGTGGTGTCGTGTGAGGTGTGGTGTGGTGGTGTGATGTGATGGGTGTGATGTGATGAGGTGTGATAGGTAGGCTGAAAACACATTTATCTTAAAACAAGTAAGAGGCTTTCAGTGCTATCGTAATCAAGGTCCAATAGATATGTGGCGAGTACTTGCTTACATTTTGCTTTGGTAAGAGTAAATACGATAATGGTCTTAATAGCATTTTAAATACGTATAACAGTTTATAAGAGAATTACAAAATATCAAATTACTTATTAAAGCTAAAACTCAGTATAGGTAATGACAAATTCAAAGCTGAAAGCCATTTTAATTACCGACCGGAGTAATAATAGCGTATTTTCCCCGTAATCGGTATAAAATCGATATTGGTACCGATATAATATTTATACTCGAGTCGTCCAGATTGTTCGGCCAAAGGAATAGTTGGACGAAGACTTGTTTTAGCTCTCCGATACGATTCCGATTCGATTGGTAAAGGTGAAAAGTCTTCGAGCTTGTGGTACCATTTATTTTTCGTACCCTTATGGTATATCACCGACCCATGGGCGTGCGCTACGAAGAGGCAATTAGACAAAGCCTACCCTACCAACTGGGGCAACTATTATAACTAATGAACTATGTAATACGAGTAAAATAACACTTTGTACAAAATATTAAAAAAAGTTCAAACTCCTGTTCGAATACTTAGAGCAATTTTTCGCGCCCGTGTTACGTAACCAACACTGTACTGGAAGTTGCTACGAAGATCGACGCTCACCCGCCGGACGCATCTTATAGGCAAATAGTCTGCTGGCCTACAACCCATTGATAAATTTACGCACACAGCGGCAAATTGGTGCATATTTTCGTGTGTATGAACCGCACACATGTATAGATTGCAGCCGAGCCAGCAGATTGCGGCGGTAACTCCTGCGAGTGTAGCTGAGCTATGATTGGCTGCTACAACACAAGGCCAGGATTCAAGGTGAATGTTCTTTAGCCCGCGTAATTCAAATTTCCTTAGGTTTTTTGCAATTTGCAGGCCAGTGCCAGTACATACACCCTAGTGTATGTTGAATAAAATAATGATTCCTGGGGGTTATTGGCGCGTATTATTATTATAATAATTAATAATATTATTGATATTATATTTTTCTTCATGGGTGTCATTTTCGTGGTTTTTGTGGTCGCTTATGATGAAAATGAGGTCAAAATGAAAATCCAAGATCGCGCCGATGAACATTTTCAGTTTTTTCTTCATGGGTGTCGTTTTCGAGGTTTTTGGGGACGCTGATAATGAAAATGAGGTCAAAATGAAAATCCAAAATGGCGCCGACGAAAATTTTCAGTTTTTTCTTTATGGGTGTCATTTTTGTGGTTTTTGTGGCCGCTGATAATGAAAATGAGGTCAAAATGAAAATCCAAGATCGCGCCGATGAACATTTGCAGTTTTTTCTTCATGGGTGTCGTTTTCGAGGTTTTTGGGGTCGCTGATAATGAAAATGAGGTCAAAATGAAAATCCAAGATGGCGCCAACGAAAATTTTCAGTTTTTTCTTCATGGGTGTCATTTTCGTGGTTTTTGTGGTCGCTGATAATGAAAATGAGGTCAAAATAAAAATCCAAAATGGCGCCAACGAAAATTTACGGTTTTTTCTTCATGGGTGTCGTTTTCGAAAATACAATATGACGCAGACGAAATTTTTTTTGCTATCATTATTTCGTGACCTACCCTTTGTGGAATACCACTGCACGCCACTGCACCGACCAGGCCCCTTATTCACAACGCTTCGATTCGATTTTCGATTCGGAAAGTCGAATGTCTATCTTTTTTTGACATTACGAAATCGAGCGAGATAGACATACGACTTTCCGAATCGAAAATCGAATCAAAGCGTTGTGAATAGCTATGCTGATCTAAGGTCCGAATCTATGACAATCGTTGCAGCCAGTGGCCTGAAAGTCTGACCACCAGTCTCACCACGGGGTATCGTATTACCCTGTACCAACTGGGTTTTGGAAATTAGATAGGTAGTCGCTCCAAGTAAAATACTGGTATTCAGCTGCATCCGGTTAGACTGGAAGCCGACCCCAACATAGTTGGTAAAAGACAAGGCAGATGACCCTTCAAACATATCAAAGCATTGATTGGTGGTTGATGTAGGTAGAACCCCCGGTTTTTTTTGTGGGGATACTACGACGCCATGGTACGAATTAAGGTACAGTTCCGAAGACGAACACAATCAACCGCAGTAGCAAAGCCACTGAATCACTAAGAGTGAGGGCAAACGAACGTAATTATGAGCCGCGTAATTTACGCCACATTTTCATACAAAAGTCTGTTTTGTGTCACGTGACGACATAAAAATGAGCCCAACTATGTGTAAAACCGAACCATAAAATGAGCCCAACTATGTATAAAACCGAATTAACAAGACTCACATAATTACGCTCGTTTGGTCTCACTTTTATACAGACCTTTTTCATATACTTAATAGAAAGGGTTTGTGCGATTTGGGTGGTTCAGTGTGAGCTGTTGCAGACCTTTGGAAATGTACATTTAAAACCAGTGATAGTCGTCAATGTTAAAATTCTTACAAGAAATGGCGTAAATTCAATTTCAATAGTTCTTGCATTGCAGGGTTGTCAATGTTCTAATAGGAAACGAATTAATATATAGTTACTAGTGTGAGACATTTATTCTCAGACCTACCAAATATACACAAAATAATTAATGGAAATCGGTCAAGCCTTTTCGGAGGAGTTCGATAACAAACACTGTGACACGAGATTTTTACATTAGATTCAGTTTTTGTAGAGCAGTATTTGAAAGTTGGCATTTACTCGTACTTGCAAAGTCTATTTCAGAATCCTAGGCTTTGCGATTGTCATCATCTGCCTAGCCTTATCCCAACTATGTTGGGGTCGGCTTCGAGTCTAGCCGCAGCTGAATATCAGTATTTTACATGAATCGACTGCCGATCTGACCTCCACAACCCAGTTAGTATTACTGGGTAATACGATGCTCTTTGTTAAAATTGGTTTTTAGACTTTCGGGCCATGACTGTACCTGCAACGACTGTCAAAGATCTACAAATGACAGGCGGGACTAACGACTTGACGTGCTTTCCGAGGTACGGAGAAAACTTGATATGTAATGGGTGGTCACCCATCCACGGACTAACTTAGGTAAGCACGACTAAAGATCGACCCGAGCGGCTGTTATAATTAGCCACGACCTCCTCAGGCGATTGTGTGTTACATAATAAACCATGTTCAGAACCAACCCTAGTAAATCATAAATAATATAAAATCTTAGGCGCACGCCATAATGAATGCGACATGTACTTTTTAATTAGGGACGACCCATAAAGAATAGTAATATACTAACCTACTACCTACGTATGTGTTAGGTTTGTAGTGATTTTATTGAGGAATCATTATTTTAATGACTTTTAATAATTACGTGATTTTTTTAATATAAAACATTCGTGTATTTGACCTCCTTTTGTAAATGAGGATACCATTTTGTAACTAGTAGATCTTGTTAAATAAGGGCTTCGAATTATTTGGTCTCGCACAGCAGCTTGACCGCGGGCGTCTTCCGCGACACGCGATCGTAGCCGGAAGTATGCTGCGACGCGCGATCGGCTCCATTCGCTTGTCGTCGTATCCGACATAGTATGAATGAAACTATTTGACTAGGCATAGAATCGGATACGTTCGCAAGCGACGGTACGGAGCCGATCGTATGCGCCGAAATTCTGCCGGTCGCGATCTGATGACGCCGCATCCGTTCGTATCCCTTCCGATACGATGCGGTGCGAGCCGTTTTGTGGAAATCATCTTTTGGAGAAAATTTTCTAAAGCGTCACATTCACGACTCTAAGATTATAACACACAAAAATCTTCCAAAGTTAAAGTTATTTAGTTACTTTTTGTTTTGGGTAGTATCAACTGCAAAGAGTTTGAACCTAGAGGTCCAGAGGTCGTAAACGCGATTGCTGGACCCGGATTCGATCCTCAGGCCGGGCAAAATGTTAACTGGTGACCGGAGTTTGAATTTGTGACCGATTGATGAGGGTTAAAGGCTCACTCGTCTTTCCCTATAACGTATGGGACTTCAACATTACTGGCAAAATGCGAGCGTACCTACTATTACGTATCTGTCTGCAAATAAAACCGCGGGCAAATGCTAGGCGATATTATAATTCAAAATGACTTCACAATAAACGCTGGATAACGACAATGCTGACTTAAAATAGAACTTCCACGAACGTCTAAGTTAGTTAAACTTTGAATGCAAAACTGTCATCGTTGGACTTTTGACCGTGGAGCTATAAAGGTTGAACCTTGAGGATGTGCCAAGGAAAAATGGCATTTTAATTTTCATCCAATAATATACACCATGACGTACACCCACATTTCGCCAGTTATGTTATAGTCCCATGTAACGGATGGAGGTCCTATTGTCATCAACCGGACACAAATCGAGACTCCGTTGCTGCAACTGAGAAATTCTTGCTGGGACAACCCAATAATACTTTAGCTCGATCGGGGAATCCAACCCATAACTTTAAACTCAACTGTAACTGTACTTTACCGACCACTTGACCAATGCCGCTCACAAGCATCATTAGAAAGCTTTTCCAAAAAGGCAATGGACAGGGTCATGCGTGGAGTTTCCATGCCGGATCGCATCAGAGATAAAGAGATCTTTAGGAGTACCAACGAAACCGACTTAAGTAGTTCAAAAATGAATGAATGAAAAACTGTGAACAAGATGGATGAAAAAGATTGCATGTAGCAGAGATGACAATGTTGAGGTAGATGTGTGGTGTGACAAGAATGGATAAATTATTAAGGAATGAGTACACTGTTTTAAGCTTTTACGGTTCTACGGTTTCGTGATTATTGTTTATTTTGAGCTCCAAAATAAACAATAATCACGGAAGATATCACGTAAGTGACATTTTAAGTAAGGAATGAGTATATAAGAGGAAGTTTGAAAGTTGCGCCAGTTACAGAAAAGTTTTAAGGAAATCGACTGTCTTGGTATGGACATATGTGATGAGGAGGGAAGAATTGCGTGTGACTAAAAGAGTGATGAATATAAATGTTGATGAATGGAGAGGGAGAGGAAGACCAAGAAAACGATGGATGGATTGTGTGAGGAGTGATATGAAGGGAAAAGGTGTAAATGATAGCGTGACGGTTGACAGGGGAGAGTGGAAGAAAAAAACGTGTTGCGCCGACCACAAGTAACATGGGATAAGGGCAGAAATATGATGATGATGAAAAAACCTTGAAAGTGCTGTAGTTTCTCATTTCAAAGCGAAGATCTCTATGGAGAACGGCCCAGAAACTCCAAAGACGGACATTCTTTTAAATCAGAATGTTAAAACAAAACCTTGGTAACATCATTCATGTTACGTATGGGTGTTATGTGAGAACAATCTTTCACAGAGAGGAGGTCTGTGTCCCAGCAGTGGGAGCTGGTGTCTGAATAATAATAGCCACCCGGCTGTTACAGATCTTTGACTGTCGTCACCGGTAGTCAGATCTGACAACCAGTCTCACCAAGGGGTATCGTATATTACCCAGTACTAAGTGGATTATTCTTCTTTACTTTATTTTTATTTTATTTATTGGGGAAAACAAACAGTGACACATTACGTTAATATAAAAAAAACAATAAAAACAAGTTTGAGTAAATGTGTTACCAACGACATTTTCCACGGAATACATTAAAAAAAATACAAGCTTTACAAGACCATGCAAGTTTAGTAAGACCTACAAACTAAAAAAATAAATAAAAATATTGGTGTTTTTTTTTATAAGTATCTAATTTATAATTTAATTAAATTATAAATTAACTAATTTAAGACAGAAAAAAAAAAAAACAAGCCATGCTAATAATTATGCCTAATCAATGCCTAGAGTTTTCAAAAATATTTAACTAATTTAAGACAGAAGGAGGAAGAAAAAACAAGGTATGCGAATAATTATACCTAATCAATGCCTAGAGTTTTCAAAAATACACACATCAAAAATGTCTAGGGATCAAGCATTTTTATGCGGATTTCTTGAGATTGAGATGTGGCTTTGTAATAAATTTATGATTTTATAAATTTATATGGATCCTTTTTGGTGCATTTCATAATTTGAATCAGGAACTCTCAATCAAATTCGAGTAAAAGATGAAAATAAGCTGTCAATATTTTCCCTATAAAAACATACAACGCATTGAAGACATTATTAGTGCTACTGTTTCCCTACTACTGATTAAAACCAACGTTATTATGGAGCGGCGACGTCATTTAAGCAGGGAAGAAATGCTCAGAGCCGTGGGAATGATAGAAGCTGGTTCCCGGCAACGTACTGTAGCTTTAGCTCTGAATACAAGTCAGAGTGTTATCAGTCGACTTTGGACACGTTACCGAAGCACTGGTACCGTGGCTGAGCGCCATGGAGGACGGTATCGCTGCACCACACGGAGACAAGACCGATACATTCAAATCTTAACTCGAAGAGCTCCAACAATAACCGCCATGATGTTAGCCGTGAGGCTTCATCACTCTTCAGGGAACTTAATTAGCGACCAAACAGTCAGAAACCGCTTGCATGAAGTGAACCTTCATTCCCGAAGACCGCTACGGGTACCACCTATAGCAATGCACAATCGTAGGATTCGATATCAATGGGCTCTTGAACACAGAAATTGGGCAGAAGAACAATGGCGTTTCGTGTGCTTTTCTGATGAGTCTCGTTTTGGTATGAGACCGGATACAAGACGTATACGACACTGGAGAACCCCTGGACGCCAACAGCGATTAAAATCCTGCCAGGAAGTCCATCCTTATAGTGGTGGAACCATCATGGTATGGGCGGGTATTTGGATCGGCGGAAGAACTGAGTTGATTTGGATCAGAGGCAACCTCAACGCTCAAATTTATGCTGAGACGATTGTATCAGACGTCATCGTTCCTCTACAAGTGCAAATCGGTCCCTTATTTCAGTTAATGCATGATAATGCACGACCGCACACCGCAAGAGTTGTAAGACAGACTCTCGCCGCAGCTAACATCAATGTCCTGCCCTGGCCTGCTCAGTCGCCAGACTTGAACCCGATTGAGCATGCATGGGATATGCTACAGAGAAGAGCTCTGCCGAATATGGAGGGTATCCAGTCGCAAGAAGACCTTTTTTTGTTGTTGCAACGAACATGGGCGGCCATTCCACAGCGTGATTTGGATGAACTCATTTTGAGTATGCCAAACCGATGTTCTTGTGTTGTTAGTGTTCGCGGTAGAAACACGGATTATTAATTGTTTAAGTTACCCAATAAAATTTTAAAGAAAACTGTTATTTCAGTCTTTTTTTCGAACTTTAATGTTAGTGGTTCAAATGTCAAAAATCCCTTTATTAGGAAAATGGCAAATTTCTTTATTAATGCAAAGGTGACTTGGTTTATCGTTACTGTGACAAACGAAAACACTTTATTTGATGAATCCTTAAAGAAAATTTTAATTAATATCAATCAGGAGAAAAGTTATTGCAAAAATATATGTTGATCCCTAGATACTTTTGATGTGTGTATTTAACTAATTTAAGACAGAAGGAGGAAGAAAAAACAAGGTATGCGAATAATTATGCCTAATCAATGCCTAGTGTTTTCAAAAGATTTTTTTTAAATTTACCAGCAGAAAGAGCAAACATGTCAACATCATTGAAAAGTTTGTTGTAGTTGCTGGTAAGGTAAGTCGACGCAGAGGTGCCCGCAGACCTGCGTTATTATGACACGAGACCTGCGTTATTATCTTTACGTAACGATGAACTCAAATTGTGTTAGACCAGTATGTAGCCACTTGCACAGCTCTGTTATTTGCTTCGATTAGGTCTTGCTAGGTGCAAATGGTTGAGATAGAGAGCCCAGGTGGTCCGCTATAGATATTATTTTACACACATCA
Source organism: Xestia sexstrigata (assembly GCA_941918905.2). Lineage (NCBI taxonomy): Eukaryota > Metazoa > Arthropoda > Insecta > Lepidoptera > Noctuidae > Xestia > Xestia sexstrigata. The sequence goes on from OW799229.2 coordinate 6,842,623, forward strand.
ACGAACAAGAACGTAACGTGACTAAAACTTTCTGTAAAACACTTAAGTTGAGGGTTGGTATACTTACATAATTTCACTCCGCGCATGAATAACACTTTGTCCACCAATTTATCTCGTCTGCTCGACGTCCGTATGTCACTACCGGGATCCAGCAGAATATCAGCGTCAGGTGCATGCCTGACACATGCTGAGCTGGTCTCCCATTTGGTGCAACCTTGAGACGCACACCGCACCTTGTAACTTGTTATTTTAGTTTAATTGAAGTGTGTCATGGTGTTACCTACTATACTAATTTCGTAAATATGTTTTTCTTTTTGTAAATTGGATCTTTGTTTTTTATAATCATGTAAATTGTACTTCTGTGTGTTGTGCTATGTCTTTTGTGTGCACTAAATAAATGGTTTATCTATCTATATAATCTGGCTAAATGAGTTATCCTTGATTCATCCGAAATAGATTGCCAGTGTGGAGCCCCTCTGCGGGATATACTCCACCTCCAGTCCTGCCCATCCTGCACAACTAACTGGGTTGTGTTAGACAGGCGGTCGCTCCATGTAAAGTACTGGTCCTGCTGCATCCCGTAAAACTGGAAGCCGTAACACAGTTGGGTAAAAGGCTTGGCAAAAGATGGTGACCACTTTATATCAAGTGGCAGTCGACTCGTCTGCACGTAAAAAGCTCATCTATTTTCCTTCTTAGATTCACGTCTAAATCGAAGCTTGATAACCGAGCCAGGTAATTTTCTTTGTAGTACGCCGCAACTTGGAACTGACCGGCTATTTTCTTTTTAATTATTCATAGGGATCAAATTAGGGCGGTTCCAAGCTCATAGTTTAGTTTTAAATTCGCTTTAAAGGAGGTTCTATGAGTTTATGTCATCAAAGTGGTTAAGAATAGGCGCCTCAGGTCAGTGCACTATTTATGCAGTTAAGTAGATTACTACATGAATCAGTTAAATCAGTTTCAGGAATCCATACTAACATCGCTTTGGAGCTCGTGATTGGATAACATCCGCACGGGTTGATCTTCAAAGTTAAGCAACGCTTACCAAGGTCCATACGTGGATGGGTGACCGTCCAATACACAAAGAATTTCCTTCCTGCCTTGGAAGGCACATTGAGCCATTGGTCTCGTGTATCATCTGTAAAACTTTGACAGTCGTTGCGGGTTGTTATAAGCCCGAAAGTCTGCTAACCAGTCTCACCAAGGGGTATCGTATTACCCTTAACTGGGCTGTTGAGGTCAGATAGGCGATTGCTCGATGTAAAAAACCAGAATTCAGTTACATCCTGTTAGACTGGAAGCCGACCCCAACATATTTGGGAAAAGGTCGGTAGGTCGTGGATCTATACTAGTATTATATATGTCAGAGAAAGTATTTTGTCTGTCTGTTACTTTTTCGGGTTGAAATTTGGCACATGATTGTACTTCGCTTATGAGACATTTTGGACTCCTGATGTACGAGTCCTTGATAATAATTAATTTCAGATTTCTACTTGGACAAAGCCTCGAACAGAAATCACACGTGAAGAAAACACATCCCTAGAGCGACTTGTAGTGCAGGGAAACGTTGAAGGTCACCAATGTGTTGGACCGACCATTCAAGTCAAAACTGCACTCAATGGTCCACTCCTCGAATGCACAAGAAAAGCCACAGTTCGGGAGGAGTTGCGACGGATTGTGAAGCTTGCCACCACCCCTGATGTGACGACCACGACCACTCTGCCAAGAGTGTGACGACGAAGAGAAGAAAACCGCGAGCAAAAGCTTTTCAAATTGTCATAGAAGAATACACCGTTTTATTTATTTACACTATCAAAGAATAAGTAAAAGAAACTGACTCTTTTTCTCAATCATGGAAATGACAACCAAGGTCGAAAATATCTACGTCTGACCCAACTCTGACCTGATTAAATATCTCCAATGCGGGGCGAAACACAAAAACATTGCATTAGCATACCAAAAAGATGTTTTCATTGAGGTTTTTTCATCATAAACAAACCAGTGGCGTGCGAATCGGAATAGCGCAGAGGGTTCCATACCATGCATGTACTGAAGTTTTAATTTAAAAGTAAATAATAATAGTCATGGGATGCTGTTCCAGGAACGCTGGGGCACTTAATTTCGTGTCCTGTTGCTTGTTCATCACAGGTACGGCTTATTTAATTTCTTGAGCCCAGCAGGTGGACCACTTTAATTGCAGCGTCTGTGGCCTTTTAAGGTCCTCTTAAGTGTAGGTGTAGGGACACTTCGGTCGGTTATTCCAGCAATTCACACACCGCACCGCACCGCACCGCATTCACACTGTGTGTTGGTGGGATCTGTAATACCCAATTTACCAAAATATAGTGTTTACAGCGGCCTACTTGGGTGCGTAATCGGTTAAGTACTTCATCATCATCATCATTTCATTTTATTTCATTTCATTTCCATACAGGCCACTGCATAATATCATGATGGATGCTACTGAAGCCGGCATACACATAGCCCAGAGGCCCTACAGTCTTCTCTCACTCGCACTCATCTGCAGACGTGCGCGAGAGGGAGAGATAGATCCGAATATTCGGACGAAACGTTAGAGAGCAGGGCCCCAGTTCTAGGCCGACTCAAGGTTCCGATTTCTGATTCTGATTCGAGACTCTTTAGATTGCCGTCGACACGCTCAGAAAAACAAATAGTACAAATTTCAACCATCTAGCCAGTACGGTTTTAAATGTAACCCTCTGACAGACCTTTTAGGTACGGAACCCTAAAAATCTTACAAAATAATGATGGAGGACTTGTATCACAAAAATATTCGTTGGTCTGTGCCTCTTAAGGGTCCGGGAAGCACTTGAGTAACATCCATTTGTATTCACAATAAGACATGAAATCATTTTTTCCAGTAACTGTACCCGTTTGTATTCAAATACACCTATTTCACGATGTTTCCAAACAAATACAGGAAAAGGAGAGGCACAAGATTGCGATTTTTAACCATCATAAAGAAAGTGGAGTGGAGACGCATTCTTACCCAACTACGGCAAAGCCTGGAAGCCTGGATTTTAGCAGTGTATATATGTTTGTATTTAGCCGTGTGGTATCCGGCAGAGTAGAATAGAACCAACCCATTACACTCACGGGTGTCGTATAAGGCGACTAATGTCTGAGGCAGAACACCTTGCGCCTCCTTAGACCAGAGAATGGGCAGCAGCGTTTTCTGTTAGTCTTTCATCACTGCGATCTCCAATCCGCCTGCCAAGCGTGGAGATTACAGCAAATTCCTCCCATCATGGGAGAGGCTTATGTCCAGCAGTGGACGTTATGGGCTGTTGTTGTATATGTTTGTATTTACATTCGAGTATGTTCCACCGTAGCGCCTAAGCTGTTCATCCGATTTTGATGAATGAGGTGTCACTCGATTCGTTATTATAGCCCGGTTGATATAGGCTACATTTTAACCGAATTCCAACAGTATGATGAGTCGATTTTACTCTGAAAACCCCGAATTTAATTAGAGCGTGATTTTTCAGTAGTCGAGTTTTTTAGTTGTAGTGTAAACCGTTTATACCACACATATTCTTGTTGTTATAACGGGATATTGTTGAGCATTATTATCAGCCCGATTCCCAATTATGTGGGAGTCGGCTAGCAGTCTTAACGGTTGCAGCTGAGTACCAGCTTCTTACATGGAGTGACTGCCTATCTGACCTCCACAACCCATTAACACGTTGCCGTTTATATCTCGGAAACATGCAGAAGTTTTTTTTTTTGATAAATAAATAAATAAATATCGCTGGACATTACACACAACGCCATCTAGTGCCACACTAAGCAACGAGGCTTGTGTCGTGGACACCAGATAGTTGATATACTGCATAGATACCTTTTGTTTGTAAATACATACTTACGAATATTATACATATAAACATCCATGACTCTGAAACAAATGTCCATGCTCATCACATAAACATTTGCTCCAACCGGGATTCGAACCCGGGACCCTAAGAATATAAGGCAGCCTCACCACCGCTGCGCCAATCGAAGTTCAACTTGTTGGTATTGATCATACCAGCTCTTGATTGGTACAGGTTTCATGCGCGACTGCTATTTTGAAAATAAAATGACAGAATTAATGCAGGCTAGGCAACCCGTTTAGTTAAAATCTCGTCTCAACTACAATATTGGGCGTGAGTTGCCATAGCTACCTTGAAAGTCTTTGACACGTTCACTGCGTTATAAATAAAATAAATATTATCTGCCCCACACCGGAGGAAAGTTGAGCTTCGGATATAATCAACCCGATACCGCGGCGAACGTCAGATTCATTAATGACGCTGCCCTGGAGTGTAAATGTGGTGCTGTTCCACAAACGATGGGGCACTTAATATTGTGTCCTGCGTGTCCTGTTGTTTGTTCGCTACAGGAACTGATGGATGCTACAGAATGCGCCATACTGGTAGCTCAGTTCTAGGCCGACACAATTTAGATTGTCATCGACACGCTAAGAAGGAGAACTATAATATTAACAAAAAACTTGAACTTCATATTGAAAATTAGTTTTCAAATGCGATAAGATCATTGCATAGGTAATTCTCAAACTCGAACCGACTTAAAATCGCAACAAAAAGTCGCAAACTCACTCCCAACTTATTACGCCGCTCTGGGAATGAGTTTCATGCGATACCTTCATTCAGGAAATTGAGTTTGAGTCAAGTTGCGTTAAATTTCAGTTGAGAGAGCTATTTCACTTGTTTTATTTACTGTAGTTCAAGTTACGACTCTGCTGAGACCGTTTTAGATGGAGGATGTGATTATACAGCGGGTATGTGATTATGTGCGGAATTTTTAAGTCATTTATGGGTCAAAATGTAAGCAGCTCGTGGCTAAATAATAACAGCCATTTGGGTCGAGCTTTAGGCCACGCCATGTTTGCTTAAGTTGGTCTGTGGCTGGGTGACCACCCATCACATACCGAGTTTCCTCCGTGCCTCGAAAAGCACGATTCTAGCAGTGATTGTAGATCTTTAACCGTCGTTACAGGTAGTCATTAGCCCAGTCTGACAACATACGACCGACCCCAACATAGTTGGGAAAAGGATAGCCTAAAAGATTTATGAACTTCTTACTACTTCAGATTGCATAAAACACTAATCAAAAATATGTAAAAATATCTGATCTGGCATGAATAAATGTTCAAATTTACTAGTAGTTTTTCGAAAATCATATTTACTAACAGGTTTTATAATAATGGCAAAACGACAATGTCATTATAACACAATTCACAATGATCGACCATTATGAATTTAGCAGATTACGAACTTTTTGCAAAATACCAATGGGATCGTGTTGGAAAAAAAAAATAGCAGACTTGAGGCCCAGGGCACATTACACCTTCCTAGGGCCGTCCTTGTGGAACATCGGGTACGACTGGGTGCTGCGCGCCGACCTCCCTAGCGGCGTTAGCGTGGTTTGCTATGCAGACGACACGCTGGTGCTGGCACAGGGGGGGTCGCACGAGGCGGCGGCCGAAATCATGACACGCGGGGTTGCGATAGTCGTTGAGAGGATCCGGCAACTGGGTCTCGAGGTGGCATTGCACAAGTCCGAGGCCATGTGCTTTCATGGGCCTCGGAATGCGCCACCTCCGGGATCCTTACTCACGGTAGGAGGGGTATCCATCGGTGTCGAGTCGACTTTGAAGTACCTAGGACTCGTCCTCGACAGCCGGTGGAACTTCGTGGAGCACTTCCGACGTTTGGCCCCCAAACTGGAACGGACTGGGGCTGCCTTCAGGCGGCTCCTGCCCAACCTGGGGGGGCCGAACGCCTCCTGCCGGAGGCTCTACGCGGGAGTCGTGCGGTCCATGGCCCTTTACGGGGCCCCGGTGTGGGCGCGTTCCTTGAGGCTGCGTGCAGCCCACTACCTGAACGCGCCCCAAAAGGTGGTAGCCGTAAGGCTGGCCCGTGGGTACCGCACGATCGCCCGCGAGGCGGCGTGCCTCCTTGCCGGATTGCCGCCATGGGATCTGGAGGCGATAGTCCTCGCGCGCCTGCATGAATGGCGCGCGGAGGCGCTTCGCCGGGGGGAAACTCCGCTGCCGCGACAAATTGTTGCTCAGCGGACAGACTTCCGGCGGGATCTCATGGCGACATGGAGAGAGCGACTGTCGCAACCCCGTGCAGGGCACGCCACGATAGTGGCGATAAGTCCCCTCTTTGAGGAGTGGCTGGAGAGACGCCACGGCGTCCTCACCTTCCGCCTGACGCAGGTCCTCACCGGACACGGTGTTTTCGGGAGGTTCCTGCACCGAATCGGGCGGGAGGAAACGCCCGGGTGTTTCCACTGCGAGGATCGACCGGGGGACACGGTGGAGCACACGGTGGAGGTGTGCCCCGCGTGGGCGGAGCACCGCCGTGTCCTTGAAGCGGCGATTGGCGGCGGCGACCTCTCACGTCCGGCCCTGGTGCAAGCCATGGTGCGGAGCGAGACGGAATGGGACGCCGTCACCTCCTTCTGCGAAGCAGTAATGCTAGAGAAGGAGGTGGCGGAACGTGAGAGGGAGAGAACCTCACAGCGTCCCGGCCGCCGCGGGAGACGCCCCGGGCGTCGGGGGCCACGGTGGCCCCCGGCCACCGTAGGCGCGGGCCTGTGGACGGTGGGCTATGGGCTAGCTCGCCGTCTGTCCGTCTCATGACGACAGGCCGTGTCGACGGCGCGTTCGTGTTCCACGCGCGCCTCAAAGAGAGTCAGCAATAGGAAGGGGTCCGAAAGGACCGATGCCTGCCGGGGTTGCGGGACTGTTCGAAAGAGACACCGTGGCCCTGGAACACAAAGGGCGATGAAGGAACATGGATGGGTTTTAGTCAGTAAAAGTCTGACACTCCCTCCTGCTCCGCCCAGAGCGGGAGAAGTCATTTGATGATTCCCATCAAAAAAAAAAAAAAAAGGGCACATTACACCTTACGGAGCTATTATAGACAAATACATAAAAAAAAACTAGATTTAATCACAAAGATGAAGGTGAAAATAGCAAAAACCTTTGATCGATGTCTAGTAACATCAAAACCAAGTCTAGTAACTAACTATTCGTTACTAAGCTTCAGAAAAATACCATACCTAATAATACATCGTTTATACATATAATATCACGCCTGTAATCCTCGAAGGGTTAAGCAGTGTTTTGCCAATAGAACAACCACATTTCGCCATATATCGGGCACAAATCCAAACCCACATTTTTGGTCAAATATATTTTTCAACACACACTTGCTCATAAAATGGCTGTAATTTCACCGCAATTAGGCACCTGTAATCAAACTGTGAATTTTTTATTGCTATGATTCACAAGTGAGTTATAGGGTTTTTTTATTTTATTGGTTGAGTTGCTTCGTTCTTAAAAAAACGATACAAAAAAGATCGTGTTCAATAGTACAAATAAATTAATGTACTTACCTATTACTTGCTCATTTCAAGCAATTTCGTAAATCAAACTGTGACTTTTTCATTGCTATTATTCACAAGTGAGTTATAGGATTTTTTTATTGTATTGGTTGAGTTGCTTTGTTTATAAAAAACTTTCGATAATAAAATGATGTTTTATTATTATTTTCTTCACAAGTGTGTTGTAAAACGTCGTATGAAACGTGTATATTGATGATTACCGTCCTCGGCTCTCTTAAGACCCTCACACTTACGGCTCGGGTCTCAATGGCGCCTCAGCGGTAATCACAACATTACACACTTGTACCATAATGTACTTTATGTCCCGTGTAAATAGGTCAATAATACTAAGTATTAGTTATTGTAAAATGACAATATAACATAACCACTAATACATCAATATTACGAATTTATCTTAAGTCACGTAGTGTAACTCAAACGCTTGCAATTTTCGTTATTAATTATATTAAATACAGAATCGCGATGAGACGGAGTTGCATCTGTAACAACTGGATACATTGCTCGCTGTGTCGCGAGATACATCTTAACATTTGGTGAAAAAAAAAACGTAGAAAAATATGGTCCCTGAATATAAAAGTCGAAACATCAGCCTACAGCCAAGTGCAGGTTGGTAGATATGTCACATGTCTTCGAACTTTGGTTCTAAGAGATGCCGTTCATCAATGATTTCTTATCGTTTTGAAATAGTGGTGATGAAACAAATTACATGAAGAAACGCGCATGCCTTCATTCGAACCGACGACGACCTAGTAAGTTGGTTCCTATGTAGCACTATTTTTGTTTACATTTTTGATCAACAAATATCGAGGTTTTCATAAAGTTGGTTGTCATACAACTTTTTTTCTGACAAATAAATCATCAAAGCAGTTAACAGTAAAAAGTTTAACAACTGAAAGTCCGGATCATTAATATTAACGGTTATAGTACAAAATTATTAAACTGACGTTTGACATGAAAATGTAGGTTACAAAGTGATTTCATAAACATTCCGCCGCTTTTAGTTTTAAATTCATAACTGAATCATGAAAGCTCGCCATCTGTCCATCAAATTGTTACGAAAATAGTACTTTCCTACTTGTGCAGGAAACAACAAATATTTTTAAATGACCTAGAAATGAGATAGACTAGGTATGCATTCAACAAGACAGCAATTCGCAGACGATCAATAAATCAAGTAAAATATCTTAAGATCTATCCCAAAGTTCACTCGCCCTCTTAAGCCGTGTTATCAATATTAATATATTTAATGATATCGATTTGTCTGTCTGTGACTGTTTATAATCGAGCACCTGTTCTGATCAGTGATGTTGAGTGGAAGGTTACAGGTTCAAGTATCGATTGAAGGATATTTATTAATAAAGGGATGACAGCAATGATCAATTTATCGTGAGTTTTGGTTAGAGGGTTATTTGAATATTCATAACTAGAGACCTATAAGTATATTTGCATAAATTATGCAATTATACCTTAATAGTTTGGATGGATGTGTGTTTGTTACTCAATCACGTCAGAACGGCTGAACGGATCTGGATGAAATTTGGCAGAATCAGAGATAGATTATTATTAATAGATTATCTGGAATAGGTTGCTCGCAGAACGGATGGCCGATGGGGCCGAAAAGTTCTGGAGTAGCGACCGCGAACCGGATGACGATGCGTTGGAAGACCTCCCACTAGGTGGACTGATGACCTGGTGAAGGTTGCGGGTCCGTTGGATGCGAGTCGCACGCGGTCAATGTGGCGACACTTGGGGGAGGCCTTCCAACGCATCGTCATCCGGTTTCTACTTCTACTATTTATAACACGAGTCACTATTTTTGTTGTCTATACTATTCCACAGCTGAACAAAGTCCTCCCCGAAATGTTGTCCCACGCAACCTCGAACCTATACCGTCGCGGTTTGCGACCAGATCGTCTTGTCTCTTTTTGGGCCAGCTACAGCAGCGCTGACAATTTGTAGGCACCCATTATGTGTAAAGTTTTGCCGAGCGGATAATGATAAAGTCCTTATCTTATAAAAAAAGCCACTCCAGCGCAACAAAAAAAAACAAATTTCAATTTTCAAAAACCATCGTAATTTCCTACAAACGCCATCTACCTCCTCACCCGGGAACCAAACCTGGAGCAACTCTCTTTACCAGATCGATGTTGTTATAAATAAACCGTCTAGCCGGGGTGGGGCTACCCTGAGACACAGAATAGATAGGAACAGAAAGTCAAGCCCATACGAGCGATGAAAGGGCACACGCACTAAGGACCTTCGCTCACTGTGACTTTTTGTAGCTTTGAAATTGTGGGAGTCGCTTTTGCACTTCGCGACAGAAATGGTGCAAATCAGCGTCAGCATCACTCCTGTATTGTTCTTGTCTGATCTTACAATTGTACACGTTCAATGGCTTTTTATTTCGATGCTTAATTGTGTTGGCATAGCGACCGTTGTGCGCTTGTATCGTGAATTCGCGACCGATTCTCATATGACCTTGCATCACTGTGAAAAGTCGCTGTGGACAAGTGATCTAAGCCAGATTTACAGTGTGCGAATCGGCCTGTAGTTATTTCCTGTTTTGGTCTCCTAGAAATATAAATCGACGCGATAATACAAGACTTGCGATGATCTCCAAATATTATTAATTTATTTAGGGTTCATTTAGTTCTAGTGACTATCAAATATTGGTGCTGACTGGTAAAAAATCCAAGTGTGCTTTTATTGAGGCAATCATTGTGAAAGACGTGTTAGTGAAAGCAGGCCTAAATTTTCGTTGCCTAGCTTCACCAAGGTTCGAACGGCCATCGATCACGACACACAGCTGTAAATGAAGCGTGTCTATGAGTGCTTGCATTTGCTCTTGTATGGAGCTGTCCTTCTGTATCTATCTACTCTATGGCCAAGAGGTCGATGACCTCAATGCATGGCTCTTTGATTCCCGTTCTATACTTTATGGGGTGACTTTTGCTTTAGCATGGTGGCCGGTCAAGTGTGAGTCGTTTCTGCTGAGGTTTTTAATGTTTCATAATATGGAAAATCTAGATGCTACGGATTTGTTATTGAGTTAGTTAAATATTTACATCTGTAACCAAAGGGATGGATAAGGGGATTTTTAGTTGTATTTTTTCTTGTGACAAGGTTTTCCCTTCAAATAAATCTACTATTCGAAATCGAAACAACATTTATGACCAGCTTCTGTTATTACTTAGGCTGAGGCTAAACGAGCTTAATTTTTTGAGGTGTTAGTCGCGTAAAATGAGTCGCGGAATTTAAGCTGCATTCGGTTTTATATTACAGTCCTGTTTGTACCACACGGTGACGCTAAACTTTAATATGAAACTGAAAGCAGCGTAAATTCCGCGACTCATTTTACGCGACAGATTTTTAACTAATGTCACCAATAATTTATTTACTGATTACAGTCCGAGCCAGTCTTCGACAAGCGCAGACAAAAAACGGCAGCGCAGAGAATTTTATCTTTACCCAACGTAAATTTATACGTAGAAAGTGGTAACAAGGATTCAATAAGGAATGAGTTTATTATAGGAAGTTTGAAAGTTTGCTCTAGTAACAGAAAAGTTGAAAAGGAATCGACTGTCTTGGTTTGGACATAAGATGAGGAGGGACGAATCGCATATGACTAAAAGAGCCATCATCTGCCTAGCCTTTTCCCTTCCTTTTGGTCGGCTTCCAGTCTAACTGGATGAAGCTGAAAACCTGTATTTTACATGGAGCGACTGCCTATCTGACCTCCACAACCCAGTTAGTACTGGATAATTTATGATATCCCTTGGAAAGACTGGTTGTCAGACTTTTTGGGCCACTGACTACCTGTAACGACTGTCAAAGATCTACAAATGACAGCCGGGACCAACGGCTTAACGTGCTCTCCGAGGCACGGAGGAAACCGTGATGGGTGGTCACCCACCTAGGCAAGCACGGCTTAACCTAAAGATCGATCCGAACGGCTGTTATTATTTAGCCACGGGCTCCTGTGACTGACTAAAAGAGTAAGAGTGATGAATATAAATGTTGATGGATGGAGATGGAGAGGAAGACCAAGGAACCGATGGATGGATTGTGTGAGGAGTGATATGAAGGGAAAAGGAGTAAATGATAGCGTGACGGTTGACAGAGGAGAGTGGAAGAAAAAAACGTGTTGCGCCGACCACGAGTAACATGGGACCAGGGCAGGAAGATGGTGATATGTGGTAACAAGATACATTTTCTCAAAAATGGTATGTAATGTTGCCATAACATCTCTAAAAAGTATCCGGAAAGTGAACTCTACCGGAGAATTATTCACAACTGTCCAGTAAGAAGCGAGATTTTAAATTTGGAATCTCCTATTGTCCAGTAAGTAAATATGTAATTTACTTACTGGACAGTTGGTCATCCTCTTAAAAGATCTGCTTAGAAAAAAAAAATTGTACCAGACACGGATTAGAGCTTAGCCATTAGAACATGGTTATAGGATCCCAGGCTCCAAATATATATCTATCTCTCTTTTTGGTATGACATTTTATGAGATACATATATTTTTGGAGCCTTAAACAACCATTTTATATTCTGTGACACTTAACGCGACGCAGAAAAAGTATGCACGTTGCGTTTTGTACTTATTAATGTTGTAGAAGTATAGTGTGGGATTTTATGTTTGGATTTAGTAATTTCAGTTTAAAAATCATGCTGGAATAAAACTTTCCATTCTAAAATTAACATGGAGTTTCAAAAACAATAATATAAATGCCCCCGGTAAATCGATCACAACATCTATCAGTAATTGCCCTAATATGAATGTAACCTTCAATATTAATTTGTTGTTAAAATTTTTCATTAATGAGAAAAGCATTATACAAACCTCAACCAGTAAGAAAGCCATCCTGGCCTCGTATATAACCGGTTAACTCATACTTGGCCAGGAAGGCTTACTTACTGGATTCTGCAGTAATGTACTAATTCCAATTTTCAGTACCGCGAACGGGAATCACATTTTTCCGGCTGTTATTGCTTAGCCACAAGTTCCTCCTCTTTCTGAAACCCGATATAATGATATTTACGAGAATTGAATTATAAATAAAAATATTATTATATTATACGTCTTTTTAGGCCTCTGTTTAACCGACTTTAAAAAGGAGGAGGATATCAATTCATCTGTTTTTTTTTTGTGTGTTCAGCGATATCTTCGCCAATTGTGAACCGATTTTGTTGGTTTTTTTTTGTTTGGAAGAATATTATTTCGTTGTGGTCCCGTTTAAGTTTTTTGAAGATCTGATGTTGATTTTCGGAGATATACAAGGGAACTCTTCGAAACTAGACAGCAAATTGGTCGTGATTGCTGAAGTTGGTGGCATAAAAACTGAATCAAACAAACAAAAGTCACCGACTTCTGAAGCTAAAGTTATTTTTCACTTTTTTGTGCTTTTAAAGTCGTTTTTTTTGCGAAAAGGTTTTTTTCAGAGTTCAATTACTACTGAATTAATGTTTGACACTAATTCGTAGTTCAAAGAATGCTTTTAGGTCTTCAGTTTACTTGTAGTTTAAACTAACCGTAAAAACATTTTCAGGACAATTTCTCTTTCTTAAAAACTCTTTTGGGAAAATTCTCTTTAACACCAGGATTTTTAACAAAAGTAAATCCTTTTTAGTAGTAACTCAAGCCTAGCCAAGCGAAATAATTTAATTGAATTACTTTTCAAAAAAGATTTGCTCAATATCCTTTATTAGTATGGCAATTAGGACATTTGTTAATTAGGACCTTTTTTTAAAAGTATGGATAGAGGACAAAAGTGGGAACAAATTTTGAGAACCTGAGGGTCCAAGAACAATTAATGATTTTTTTCAAATCTACCTTTATTTAAATCTGTCCGTATTTCTGCATCGACTTTCGTCAGGATAAGATTTTCGGTAGCTTATGTCAATCCAATGCAATTTTGAAAGGACCATGGGCAGTTTTCCATGAATTCTGGGCGTCAGACCAATCAAATTTAAATTAAAGATGTAAAAAGACCTAACGAAGCCGAAAGGCACTTGTTCTCCCCGTCTTTGTTCTACACCTTATCTGGGAACCTAGTTACGGAGATATTGGTGGTCAAAGTTACCTTTTTCACAAGTTATTGTGAAAAAGTTGTGATGTGTTAGTTGTGTTGAGTTGTGAAGTGTGTGCTTTATTAACTGACGTCAAATAAACATTTTTCTTTTCTTTTTTTCTTTAAGTTTTTTTTATTTTTTTATTATTATACATGTTGTTAATGTAAGATTTTTACTTTAAACACCTTCACAACCCCCAGCCTATTGAATCCATCCACCAGCACTATACTTTAAGTGTGTTACATTACATTGAGTCCTACATTGATGTACAGAATGCTTGGTTGACGGCTTCGTGAAGAGTCTGTTTACAGCCTGTATACATATCTCAAAAAGTAGCTTATAATGGACTTCACTTCAATTTAACAAAAAGTCCCAAATCCGCCGGAGGATAGAAATAGAATAAAATAGAAATGTTATTGATGACATGCAAACAACAGTTAACATCATTAACTAAACAACAGTTGGCCAAATAATAATTATACAGTATCTCTAATATTTATAGACAAGTTATTTAGTATTTGTTTAATAAATCTTAGATTATTTAGTTATAAGCACTTGAGTGAGTTACAGGTTTATTCCTAGTTCAGGTAGAATCCAATGACTATATATCTATAGTTTTTAAGGCCACTACCTATGTAAATATTTTTGTTATTTAATTATTTCTTTAAACAATTTTCAATTTCAACTAAATATTTGTGAACAATAAATTGCCAATGTAATTTTTTTTGAGAACTTCTGAACCTCTCTGTGTTAGCTTTATAAAATTCTAACTGTTATATACCCACTTACAGGGGCTTCAACGCTACAAAGTCTTTTCGATTTTAATTAATATGTTTTCATTTCAACCAAGAAGCAAATGTTCAATGATGTCTCGGTGATCAATTCGGTGAAAACCGGGAGCGATCACCGCATGGTAAGAGGCACATTGAACATCAATATCAAGCTTGAAAGGTATAGACTGATGAAGTCTACGCTCCGTCCAGCACAGATCCAAATCCAAAACCCCGAGAGCTTTCAGCTTGAACTCCAGAACCGTTTCGAATGCCAAGGAAGCTCAGTGGACGAATATAACCATGGGTTCGTGGAAACTGTCCATACGACCGGGTCTAAGTTCTTTAAGGCACGTCGTACAGATCAGAACAAGAGACTCTCCGATCACACTCTAAAGCTCATGAAGGAGCGGCGTGAGATGATCCTGCAGTCTCCAGACGAGGCGTGTAAATACCGGCAGCTCAATAGACGGATCTCTAAATCCTTGAAGAGCGACCTCCACCGCTTTAATACCGAGCGTATTAACGACGCGATTGAGCGGAATAAAGGCTCCAAGGTATTTGCAAGAGATCTGGCTATTGGGCAAAACCAGCTCACGAAACTGAAGACCGACGATGGTAGGATCTTATCCGCCAAACCGGAGTTTCTGAGGGAGATCGAGAGCTTCTATGGACAGTTGTACACGTCATCCAGTCAACCCGTCGTAGATCTAGCAAACGACCCAAGAGCTAGATTGACCCGACACTATACCGAAGACATCCCGGACGTCAGCCTGTACGAGGTTAGGATGGCTCTGAAGCAGCTCAAAAACAACAAGGCGCCGGGTGATGACGGAATTACGGCCGAACTCCTGAAGGCGGGTGGAAAACCGGTACTTAAGGCCCTTTAGAAGCTATTTAATTCCGTCATACTTGAGGGAAAAACGCCACAGGCATGGTGCACGGGTGTGGTGGTACTCTTCTTCAAGAAGGGCGACTATGCCCGGTTGAAGATATATAGGCCCATTTCACTTCTAAGTCATGTCTACAAGTTGTTTTCAAGAGTCATCACGAATCGTCTCGCGCGCAGGTTTGACGATTTCCAGCCTCTCGAACAAGCCGGTTTCCGGAAAAGGTTTAGCACCGTGGACCACATACATACGCTGCGGCAGGTTATACAGAAGACCGAAGAGTATAACCTACCCTTCGGTTTAGCGTTTGTGGACTACGAGAAAGCCTTCAATTCGATCGAGACCTGGGCTGTACTGCAGTCTCTCCAACGGTGCCAAATCGACTATCGGTACATCGAGGTGTTGAAGTGTTTGTACAAAAACGCCACCATGTCAGTCCGACTTCAGGACCAAGCCTCGGAACCTATCCTCCTGCAGCGAGGTGTGAGACAGGGAGACGTCATATCTCCGAAACTGTTCACCGCTGCACTGGAGGATGTCTTGGAGGTTCTGGACTGGAGAGGGCTAGGCATTAACGTCAATGGCGAGTACATAACCCACGTTCGGTTTGCCGACGATATAGTGGTCATGGCTGAAACCATGGAGGACCTCAGTACAATGCTCGATGACCTTAGTAGAGCTTCCAGAAGAGTGGGTCTTAAAATGAACATGGACAAAACCAAGGTCATGTTGAATGCCCATGTCACACCCATTCCTATCAAGATCGGAGACTCTACAATCGAAGTTGTAGACGAGTATGTGTACCTGGGTCAAACGGTCCAGTTAGGTAGGTCTAACTTCGAGAAAGAGGTCAATCGTCGAATCCGACTTGGGCAGCGTTCGGGAAGTTGCGCGGTAATTTCTCGTCCAACTTACCACAGTGTCTCAAGACGAAAGTCTATGACCAGTGTGTGTTGCCAGTGATTACATACGGGACCGAAACATGGTCGCTCACAATGGGCCTCATCAGAAAGCTTAAAGTCACTCAAAGGGCAATGGAGAGGGCTATGCTCGGAGTTTCCTTGCGTGCGTGGTCGAATCAGAAATGAAGACATCCGCAAGAGAACCAGGGTCACCGACGTAGCCCGAAAAATTGCCAAACTTAAGTGGCAGTGGGCAGGGCACATTGCTCGTAGAACGGATGGCCGATGGGGCTGAAAAGTGCTGGAGTGGCGACCGCGAACCGGAAGACGTTGCGTTGGAAGGCCTCCCACCAGGTGGACCGATGACTTGGTGAAGGTTGCGGGAATCTGCTGGATGCGAGTCGCACGGGACCGGTCAATGTGGCGACACTTGGGGGAGGCCTATGTCCAGCAGTGGACGTCTTTCGGCTGAAATGATGATGATGATGATGTTTTCATTTGCGTCTGAAGTGGTGTAATTAGGAGTCATTGCTCTCTTCTTGACCTTTTTTACGGATTTATTTTAGTTAAACAGCATACTAATAAGCCACCCATACAGGATCTACTATACCTCTGCTTTACCCTCTGACAAATACAAGCGTAACGTTATGTTACAAAGCTACCTAGCCAGTCATATAATGATCAAAGTTACCAACTTCAAAACCAAGATTCAAAATAATTGACCTACGGAACACCTTGTACACCGTTTGGTTTTCAACCTATATCGGGTCGAGTGGTAGCCTGGTTGCCGTCGCCTCTCGGTTGGCTGGTTGCTCTCGGTTATTCGGTTACAGTCACACTGATTAGCACCTGACGCTCAGCTTTTTTGGGTGTGGTGCAAAGAGAGGACAGTAGCGGTTTTTGAAATAAAATGACAAAATATCTATATCTGTTTCTATTTATATTTTCATTGCATCCGGGCAAGTAAACATAAGGTAACGGTTTTATAAAAAGATTGCCACGACACTAATGGGTGAACGACGCTGAAAAGCATTTGTTCTCACCGTCATTGTGATATTTTTCTGCTCTAAAATCTAGACCACATCTGGGAACCTTCTATTTACGGAGATATTGGGGGTTAAAAGTTTTTAATTTTATAACTTTACCTTAAATACCTCCACGACCCCCGTACTATTCAATGCACCTTGCAGCACAATGTTTGAGTGCGTCACATGGAGTCCTACCGTAAAACGTGATTTTTCACCCCAAAATAAAAAACAATTTCCCAGTAATAATTTTTGCGTAGAATAGACGAGACGACAAAAAAAAAACGAATTGGTCCGTTAGTTAGATAATCAAAAAATATTTGACCCGTGTTTTTTCTTTTATTAGGTAAACCAAAATTGACAAAGATATGACGCTTTTAAAATTCTCAATACGTCACGCCTAGGTATAATTTTTACCTAGTTCTGACGTCACGAGCCCCCACTCCCGAGTTTTAATGCGTTCTATCTTTGTCAATGTTCATTGAATTACAAAAACAAAAAATACGTGTCCATTAATTTCCAATACTCTGAATGACGGACTAAATAGATTTGCAATTTTTTGATACTGTCGTCATGCCTTTTACTTAGCTTCGACGTACAATATGCCTGCTACTACACAGTTCTTCTTCTTAGCGTGTCGATGGCAATTTAAATTGAGTCGGCCCAGAACTGAGCTACTAGCTACACAGCTAGCTACACAGTGTGTTATATATATAGTGCTTGCCTAAAAGAAACCCATTCATCCAATCTTTAAGAGATGTTTGTAGCTGTAATAACGATCGGGGAACAAAGATGCTGGCTGTGAATTACACAGCCCGGTTTGCACAATTTTGCCGACGCGCGACGTAAGAATCGAAAGTACCCCTCACTACTTTCGTTTTGTACGTAAATCCTACTTGAGGAGCCCGTGGCTAAATAATAACAGCCGCTCGGGTCGATCTTTAAGTTAAGCCCTGCTTGCCTAGGTTGGTCTGTGGATAGGTGACCACCCATTACTTACCGGGTTTCCACCGTGCCTCGGAAAGCACGTTAAGCCGTCCTAGTACTGACTGGGTTGTGGACGTCAGATAGGCAGTTGCTCCATGTAATGCTGCATCCGGTTAGACTGAAAGTCGACCCCAACATAGTTGGGACAAGGCTCGGCAGATGATGAGGTAATTCCTACTAGAAATCCTCAGTTTCAGGCAATGACCTTGCTTTGTAGTGTCGCCTGTCACTCTTCAGTCTCTTTCTAAAGGATAAAAATCCCTTTCTAAAAAAAAATAGTTAAGGTTCTGTAAAAACGCTACCCTGTTCTAACTTGTTCCCTACATGGAGACATTTTCGCGTGACATGACAGGAAGCGGCGATTTTCTCACAGGATTGATTCATATCATTACCGATCTTATTTGATCGGTGTGAGTTAATTTGGAGCTTACCACTATACCCATGTAATAGGGACTACATCGTTAATTTCAAGGTTAATTTCGCCAGTTTCTTATGGTTAAATCCCACACTTAAAATAGGGCGATCCACCGCTGACCAAACCCTTCGGGGAGTTCAAGCATGGTTGGTTTTTTTATAATATGGAGAGACTGCTTGTTGCCTGATCCCCGCAACCCAGTAACTGGGGCAAAATACAAAAAAAAAACTTCTCAAGTATTGTGTCATACGAGGCAGGCACTTGTGTCGGGACTGTCTCGCTCTTCTCATATTATGTGTGTTAGAATTTGTACTGTACTAACTACGCTACTACAACAGCCCATAACCTCCACTGCTGGACATAAGCCTCTCCCATGATGGGAGGAATTTGCCGTAATCTTCACGCTTGGCAGGCGGATTGGAGATCGCAGTGATGAAAGACTAACAGAAAACGCTGCTGCCCATTCTCTGGTCTACGGAGGCACAAAGTGTTCTGCCTCAGACATCATTCGACCCGAATGGCGTAGCGGTAGTGAGGCTGCTTTACGTTCTAAGGGTCTCGGGTTCGAATCCCGGTGGGAGCAAATGTTTGTGTGATGAGCATGGACATTTGTTTCCGAGTCATGGATGTTTATATGTATAATAAGTATGTATTTACAAACAAAAAAGTATCTATGTAGTATATCAACTATCTGGTGTCCACGACACAAGCCTCGTTGCTTAGTGTGGCACTAGATGGCGCTGTGTGTTAGTGTCCAGCGATATTTATTTATTTATTTTATCAGTCGCCTTATACGACACCCGTGAGTGTAATGGGTAGATTCTATTCTACTCTGCCGGATACCACACGGCTACACTACTGTACTAAGTTGTAAGTTTAATAATCAATCTATAAACAGTCTACTGATAATTTAATAATTGTTTATGGTATTATATAACATTATATCCTTTTTCTAATTAGTTATTTAGAATTGTAAGTAAAGTGTACAATCAAATAAGTATTGTAAAATATTAAATAACAAAATATTACATAATACAAATCAGAAAAACAATAAAAGTATTTTTAGGAAAGTGTAATATTCGATACTTCCGTTAATAATGAAACTAGTCTCAAGTTGATGTTTGTTGTTTTGTACTCTAGGTGGGGGTGGCTTTGATGAAATGGTTGACGACGAATATTGAGTCAGTCTGAGTGTGACCATCGAGGTGAATAGTCAGCTACCCCAACGACTGCGAATTGAAGTGTTATAACTTGGATAAAAAGTAAAAGTGTTGTGCTGAAATTAAATCTTTTATTTGGAGAATTTACCCTGGTTTCTGATATGTGGTATCCTAACAATGAAAATGAATTAAAAAAACAGAATAACAATACAATTAATAAAGGAATTAAATAAAACAAAATGATAGTTAATTAATTAATTAAGCAGCTCTCTTTGTGTTTTGTGCGTGCGTGTGTATTTGTGTGAGTGTGTGTGTTTTGTGCGTGCGTGTGTGTATGTATAATTATCCAGCATGTAATTCTTTGTAAGCCCAATGTGTCATCCTACGTAAAATCTGTATTGTTATTATACCTGAAAAGAGAAACCCAAACTCCATAGAAACTTGGGCTGACGTTATAGGGCTAGAATTTTGCCAAAATTAGCATCTAAGAAGGTTTCATGAGCCCAATTTCCACGTCTCCCAGCAATGGCCAAATTGTTAGGTTCAGAGGGGTTTTTAGGATTTCAGTTATTGTGTGTTGTGTTTCAGGTATTATGTAGTTTATAATTAGCTTTTAGAAGAGTTACTTTTATAACTATAAGTCACTCTTTTAAAATCTCAATAGTTTTCTTATTAGAGTCATTACAAGACTGATTTATGTTAATTTAAAGTGAAAATTGAACTTAGAAAATTGATCACAATTAAGTACTTAGATTGAACATGACATTTTTAATTAATAGGTATATTGTAAGGAAGTTGGTGCCAAAAGGTAGGTCTATATTTGAAACCAATAGCATAAAAGGATCCACGCTTCATTAGTTTAGGAAATGTAGTAAAAATTATAAAGTGTTTCAGCCAGATTAGATCATTAAACATAATGGTGGAATCTAGGTTTTTTTTTTCATTGTATTTTTTATTGGCTCCGAGGGTTTACAGATTTCTAGCTTTACCCAGTAGACCTAAAGTAGTTTTAGGAATAGGCATCACGACAGTATCAAAAAATTGCAAATCTATTTAGTCCGTCAGTTACGAGTATTGGAAATTAATGGACACGTATTTTTTGTTTTTGTAAATCAATGAATATTGAAAGATAAAACGCAACAAAACTCGGGAGTGGGGGCTCGTGACGACAGAACTAGGTAAAAATTATACCTAGGCGTGACGTATTGAGAATTTTAAAAGCGTCATATCTTCGTCAATTTTGGTTTACGTAACAAAAGAAAGTAAAAAAGTTCACGTACAGTACGTGAAATTTTTTTACTTGAATACATTTGGAGAAACCCGTTCTAACTTCTCATAGAATGAAGCGATTGCGATGAACCAAAAACTAAATGTTACTCCAACATAAACACAATGGTGTCTATTCTGTTATGCACAAGCTAAACTTAATTTAGGCTATTGCTATCATACCAACTCTTCTATTGAGGGCGTCCAGATCTGTCAGAGTCCATTTGAGTATACCGAAAGAGTACATTAAAACATGACATGGTCATGACATGGGCCTGAACCTAACCTAACCCAACCATTGAAGGAAATTTAAATTTTAGGAAATTTTAGGCTGCAAATTTCAGCCTACTTTTAGCATTTAGGCAATGTTAAGTACCTAAATCAAGTCTAGAGTTTACGATACTAGACGAAAAGGGAAGTTTCAAGAGATTTTGAACCATATAATTATGCAAGTTCTGTTAAAAAATCACATTCATTGTCTTGCTCTGCACGGTATAAATAAAGATTCCGAAAAATCATTGTTTTAGATCGAATCTTCAAGAAAAGTTTGTTAATGTTGACCGACATATTGGATGAGTCTGTCAGGGTACGTCAGTCATGATTAAGGCTGAGATACCGGTAGATACTGCCGTAAACTTTTATTGATGTTAAGAATCAAAGATGGCGACTTCCTATTCTGCGAATTTTTCTGTTACGGCCATTTTCAATAACTTACCAACAGGTAACGGAAGGCTGCTATTTCTAACTGTTTGACATTTAGCTTACGGACCGTTAGAAACAAAAGGTCACAGAAATGCTTTCTTTGTTTTTTTGCTATGAATCCCAGTCCTCCGAGTAACACTAGTTACGAAACTACGGTTTACGGTTAGACTGCCGAAGGGGACGCGGATATGATATTCCAAGCTAACTTTGTTTATAGAAACACCGATAGCTACGAGACGTAGGCATATTAATTACTAACCGTTATACGTAAGTAAGTTATAGAAAACGGCCGTTATAGGCCCATTCACGACTGTCACCCTTCAAAATGGTTGAGTTGAATGGTGCTGATCCATGCGTCATGTCCGTGAACAGGCGCTGTCAGTTGTGACTGGTCATCTCTTAGTTGCCATGGCTTATTTGAATGAATTATTTTAAATTGTATTTATTTTTGTTTGTGTGTTTTTGCTGTGGACACTTTTAACGTGCACATCTTGCTACATTGTTCTCACATAATATACCATCTCAACATGAATGATGTAACCAAGATTTTGTAACAATATTCTGATTTAAAAGACTGTCCATGGAGTTTCTTGCCCGTTCTTCTCCATAGAGATCTACGCTAGGGAATGGGCAACTACAGTACTTTCACAGTTTTTATGTCTTGTGACTGGGACTGTAGCTACATTTAATTTTCATCTTTGTTTCGACAATTCAAAAGTGCCTGTAACTGGCTTACTTGAAATAAATGCTTTGATTTTGATTTTGATTTTGATTTTTGTTAGCACATAACCTTAGATGGGCCGTCAAGTCTGTTTGTTTGCAATTCAATAAAAGAGCAGGATTAGGTGGACAGACGGTTTTATTAAAGTGGGTAGACACTGGATAGATGGCTATCCAGTGTCTACCCACTTTAATAAAACCGTCATTTGGCGACACCGACATTTGGCGGTTTAGTGTCATGGGACACTAAACCGCCAAATGGAGGAGATGTAATTCTGAGTAACATTAGTAATTATGTATAATTCAAAAAAACAAAAACCAAATAAGCAATAAAAACAAATGCAAATATTAATAAATCATTCATAATTACGATGATGACGAACGACGATGATGATGATGGTTTCCTATTTGATGATGATGATGATTCCTAATTAAATTCAAGCATATAATTTATATATATATAAATAAATATTTAATCTACTTTACTTTCTTAATACCCTATTCTTATTATATTATATATATATTATACTTTATTTAATACCCTACTCGATAGATTTGTTTTTTTTTTATTTATTAACATAGGCAGTTACTATAACGTGCCAAAAATCCACGATTTTGTATTTTTTTTTTCAAACACCTTTTAGAAACATTTGGGTTTTTAAGCCAAATACAACGATACTTAAACTGTCGAA
Source organism: Xestia sexstrigata (assembly GCA_941918905.2). NCBI lineage: Eukaryota > Metazoa > Arthropoda > Insecta > Lepidoptera > Noctuidae > Xestia > Xestia sexstrigata. The sequence goes on from OW799229.2 coordinate 6,865,670, forward strand.
ATCCCGAAGATACGAGGTTATAAAAAAAATTATAAAGAAACATACAGGTTACGCGCGAAAAACAAACCCCTTTCTTGGCAGTTGGGTAAAAAGAGCATTGCAAATCAATTATCAAGATTTTAGTATGACCATAATATTCATATAATATTTATAACTGTCACAAATAACTGCCTACATAACCTAGTTTTCATGGTGTTAAGTTACGTTTATGAGTTTATAATCTGCCACGAATCGTCCAGGATTTCGAACTAGTGCCAGAATTGAGATTTTAGTACATAGTTTATCAATTAATATGCAAATTCTTTGATCGTATTCCGTTGGCGATGAAAATAAACTTTTGATAATTTTGGTGATAAAATCGTGATGTTATCACCAAAACAGGAAGGCAAAGGCGTATGGTGTGCCAATTGGACCTCCAAATTACGTCATGCAAGCGCCAGGCGCCACATGCAAACTCTACAACAAATTTTGCGTGATTGATGTGTTTGACTAATTTTTTGTCTACTAGTAAGGATCTACCGATGGAAAGGATCCCACTGATCGCCTTATAGTGGACAAAAATGTAGTCAAACACAACAATCACGCAAAATTTATCGCAGAGTTTTTGTCTGTCGCAGACTTGTACACACAAAAAGTCTGTGTTGCCCCTTATTCAAACATAAATGGCATAATTATTATAATTATTAAACACATTTTTCTGTGATTGAAGTTGTAATATTACATACATTTAAAAAACAAAATAACTTTAGCTCGTAAGAAATTTTCTTGAAACTAGTTCTAATTCTAGTAACTAGTCAACCAAAGATTTATTAAGATTTAATTTATTTAAGACTTTGAAGAATGCAACAAAATTTATTTTGTGCCATTACACCCACAGACGTAAAAGTTATTTCGAATTAAAGAAAACATTTCGCGTATTTTTTTCAATTAAATAAAAAAAAATGTGTAACCAACCGCGACATTTGGGACATAGGATGTATAAATTGTGTCTCGTCCATACGCCAAACATTCTGTATATAAATACAATAGTTTGTATGTGTGTATGTTTGTTACTCTTTCACGCAAAAACTCCTAAACGGATTTGGATGAAATTTAGCCCACAGATAGTTTATAGCCTACATTAACGCATAGGATACTTTTTATTCCAGTAGTATGATCCCATGGGACAATTATCGAACTCAACACGGAAGATGCCGCGGGCATTAGTTAGTCTAACCTAATCTTATTTGCCTGGTAAGAAAACGCCAAAAATGATGTTTAGAAACTCTTGGGAGTTTTCCTTCCATAATTATAGTTTTTCCCTGAGGACGGATTGGTCTGACCTGAGAAATCTTATTAGTCCGATTCCATGGTCTACTTACCTTATGACAGGGTAAGTCAGTATTATTTATAATGTTTAAGCCTTTTCCCCGAGGGATATAGACAGGACATATTAGATATTTGTCTTTTCTCCTTCCATGGTTAGATATAGGTTATATACAAGGTGTAAACAGACCCTTCACGAAGCCGTCAACCAAGCATTCTGTACATCAAACTAAGTAACTGTACGCAAAAATTATTGCTGGGAAATGACTGTTGTTTGGGGTGAAAAATCACGTCATCATCTGCCTGGACTTTTCCCAAGTTTTATTGGGGTCGGCTTCAAGTCTAACCGGTTGCAGCTGAATACCAGTATTTTACATAGAGCGACTGCCTATCTGACCTCCACAACCCAGTTAGTACTGGGAAATACGATACCCCATGGTAAGACTGGTTGTCAGACTTTCTGGGCCACTGGACTACCTGTAACGACTGTCGAAGATCACAAATGACAGCCAGGACCAACTGCTTAACGTGCTTTCCGAGGCACGGAGGAAACTCGGTATGTAATGGGTGGTCACCCATCCACAGACCAACCTAGGCAAGCACGGCTTAACCTAAAGATCGACCCGAGCGGCTGTTATTATTTAGCCACGAGCTCTTCGGGCTGAAAAATCACGTTTTACGGTAAAACTCAATGTACACGAAACACTCAAAACATTGTGCTTATGGATGCATTGACTAGTAAACCGCTCATGGAGGTATTTAAAGTAAAGCCACAATCTTAAAAACCAACTTCTGAAAAAGTTGGAACTTTGACTCCAAAATCTCCGTAACTAGAAGGTTGCCAGGCATAGTCTAGAACAAAAAAAGTGAGCCGTCACAGGACGCCTGGCAGATGTGAAACATCGAAATTATGTATTTTGTACAAGTAATATGCTTATAAGAACAGATTGCGACAGGAACTAAATATGGCTTAGTGAAAAAATAAAATATTACTAATTTTTCCCTGAAAATAAAAAAAGTTAATTTAAAAAGCAAACACATAAAATAAAATAAAATTAAAACAAAATTACTCGATTCGCAAAAAGAAAATCCTTAGGCTGGGATCGAACTTGAAGTCACGAGATTGTAACCCAGCGCTGTGCCCCGAGACCAGCTGGCTTGTTGTATGTAAACCGTGGCGAATATGTAGATCTTATGCTTCTTCAACAGGTCGGTAATTTTCGGGATTGTTCGGGCCGGGTTGACAACTTGACAGTTGGCGACGCGCCACCACGCCATTTTTTGGGATTACCCGCGCCTATAGTGTAATGTGTAATGTTTCAGATCAAAAATGATCGCAATGACAGGAAGAACAAGTGCCTTTCGGCTTCGTTAAGGGTCTATTTACACTCTTTAGAGACAATATTCGCGCGCTATTATTACATGGAACTTAAACATAACTCTTCACAATACACCTCAGCCTATCCACTTGGGCAGTTTCAGATTAGCGTATTTTCGGCTCGTGTTAGCTCGTTTTTGGAAGCGCGTGTATGTGTTTTAAGCGCGTAAGCCTATACAAGCTTTCACGCGAAAAAGAACTCGCAGGTCTGAAACCACTCTTTGGGTGAGACGTGATTTTATGTTGCCTATAACAATGCAGTCCTTTATTTACTTGTTTCAATCATGTCTATTACATCACCTGGCTTCGTGTTGTACAGTTTTGTCAAGAGCAAGCGAGTTGCGTGTTTGTCCCCTACCATAAGTAAAAAGAGTTAACCTACAAAGATCTGCTTCTTTTTCATGTATCGATGTTTCATATTTTGTCCCAACTAGTACGTTGTCAATTGCCTGATTTAAGTCCTGGAAGGGTACAGTTATGCACGACGGGCAGAGAAAGTAAAGAAGGAGGATTTCCATACTTAAATATTGTTCGAGTTTGGTTGGTTTTATTAGTTATACACTTTACTTACTTTACTGGGCCTCCGCGTAAGCCAATAGAGTTATATGAAAACAATAAAATACGTAATTATTTTATTATATTTTTATATATATTTCGTTTATTCATTTAAATACATATTTTAATTTTTTTTTATTGTTTTTTGTTTTTTTTTTATATTTCTTAATGAAACTATATTAAAAAAAAAAAGTTTGAAAAACCGTAGCCCACCAGCGCTGGGAACGGTCCGAGCTGCTGGTGGTCAGGGCTCTTGAGAGAGGAATCTCCTAACAACACGTGCCGTGTCCAGAAGTGCTGAGCCTTATATATATAAAATTTTATTATTACGTCTTAAAAATATAATAAACTGTAGTAGTATGTATAATAATCATTAGAAGATAGACATCATTTTATGTCTGTCTTCTAATAATAACAAACAATAATGAAAAAAATATAACCTACCTACCAGAAAATACTTTTTAACATTAATCTTTAAATTTGTAGATTTATTAACGTATCCTTATTAAATAAAAAAAACCATCGTTTTCACGTGTCTCTTTGTTCGTACACGTTAATACCTATCTGACACCACCCAACAGATTTAAATCAAATTTTCTAAGCTTGAAAGAAGAGTTTTGTGCCCGATATCTGGCGTTGTTGTTAGTACCACTCTTAAGTGTGTGGGTCAAGATAAAAACGATTAACTATGCAGAACGAGTTATATTTGGAGAAAATTAAGGTTTAGGTAGGTACAAAACTTTTTAAGATGACGTGAATATTTTTCGTGAACCAATAGTAGGATAAATTACCATCACAGCTGACTACCCAAACTGTCGTGTCAGTCGGTCCGACCACATCTCAGTAACCTGTCAATTTTCATTATGTCAACGAATCAAAGATGGCGGCCGTACTATTTTCGGATCGCGTGTTTAGTAACACGATATCTGTCTAGCTTGTTAAACGGATGGCGTAAATGTATGAAAGAATTTGAGATTTTGCTATTTTTGCGTTTCTTTTTCCAGGGTTTGTTGCGAAGTAAACTCTTTCATTTTATATTTTAACAGAGGCAGCGTTTTCATAACATTTCAATAGGCTAGTTTCCACCCTCAATAAATTTCAAATCTATTTAGTCCGTCAGTTAGAGTATTGGAAAATAATGGACACGTATTTTTTGTTTTTGTAAATCAATGAATATTGACAAAAATAAAACGCATTAATTCGGGAGTGGGGGCTCGTGACGTCAGAACGCACTAAAAATTATACCACTGCGTGACGTATTGAGAATTTTAAAAGCGTCGTGTCGTATCTTCGTCAATTTTGGTTAACGTAACAAAAAAAAAAATACGGGTCAAAAATTTTTTGATAATCTAACTGACGGACTAATTAGATTTTTTCATTTGACAAGCCTTTTCTTTGCTGACACTTTTGTAGAAATTCAGAAAATGTTGTTAAGCCAAGTCATTCACCGTACAGTACTTTTTTCGTGAAAGAGTATCAAACATCCATCCATCCTCACGATATTTCGCATTTGTAATAGCAGTAGTAAGTAAATAATAAAGTGGTAGGTCTTTGTATAACTACGACACATAACATCTTATACTTAGGCCCCGTTCCCACTATGTCGTGACGATTAATTTTATTTATCGTTGGTTTTTAGTTGGCAAAACTCGTGGACGACAGTCATCGCATCGTCCTATATGTGAACACCTCCATTTAAATACACAAGCCACGACACTTAAAATTAAAACTACACGATTATCTGATGTCACGATATAGTGGGAACAGGGCCATATTGTCTGGCCAGACTGACAGCGCGGTGCGGCGAGCGGAGCGGCGCGGGATTGGAGATCCCCGCTTCCGCCACGGTTACCAAATTAGGGGTTTTCCCCCCAAATTTAGGGGTAAATAAGAGGGATGTAATTTTTTCAAGGGCGTTCTAATTTTAGGGGTTTTTTATTTTATTTTACCGTAGGCGTGGGCCTGTGGACGGTGAGCTATGGGCTAGCTCGCCGTCCGTCCGTCTTATGATGATGACAGGCCGTGTCGACGGCGCGTTCGTGTTCCACGCGCGACTCAAAGAAATGTCAGCAACGGGGATAGGGGGGGTCCGCAAGGGCCGATGCCTGGCAGGGCTGCGGGTTGTTCGAAAAAGTTACCGCGGCCCTGGAACACAAAAGGCAAAGAAAGAACATGGGTGGGTTTTAGTAAGTAAAAACCAGAGCGGGAGGCTCATTTGATGATTTTCCCATCCGAAAAGGGGGATTTTCAAGTACCTAATTGTGGGAATTTTGACTTAGCTTGAGGGGAAATTTATTTTTGGGAGTTGGTAACCCTGGCTCCCGCACTTGCCGCCCGCGCCCTCACTGCGGCCACTTGTATGAACGAGCTATGGCTTGAGCTGCCCAGGCGCGAATATACTATATATATACTGTCACTAAGGGGCCGTCTCCACGAGCGAGAGAATCGCGGCGATATTATCGTCCTTGCCACGTTTTTCTATACACTCTCTTTTGGGCCGTCTCCACGAGCGAGAGAAACGCGGTGATATTTTCGAATAGAAACACGTTGAATCGCCGCGATTCTCTCGCTCGTGGAGGCTGCCCCCTACGGGAAACTTCCGCGATTGTTCATTGTTTTGAGCGCTTGCAACAGCGTCGAAATATCGGGAGCTCAAAACAATGAACAATCACGAAAGTTATTCCGTAAGTGACAATAATAATATAAGTAAGTTTAGTTTTAACCATAAAAGCTTAAAACTACATCTTATTTAGCTTGATAGTATGCACAGAAAGTGTCGAGTTACGTGTAATACGAGTAGTATACGGACAATCTGGCACAGTCAACGAAGGTACACGCGAGAGGCATTGAGTCGTCAACGGGGACAGGTAATGTATACTGACATGTTTAGTCAAGTATGGCCTCAGTGAGAGATCGGTTAATAAGTAGCCGATATTTTTATTATAGTAACTGAGTTACTATTCGACCGAAACACGATTTTCAGTCGAAACCGAATATTTAGGCACCTCTCAAAGTATCGGCCAAAAACGTTACTCGAGACCGGTCCTATTAGAACTAAAAAAAATCAAAGACATGGAAGGACCTGTGTGGTGTATTACAGCCCAAGCCCTGTCATAGAGCGGAGGCCTGTGTCCCACCAGTGGGAACATGATGATAACGAGCTATTACGCTGCCTACAGCTCTGCTCTAACGAATAACCTAAAGTCCTGCGTACACTACAAAGTAATGGGGGGGCGTGATACAGATCATATCAACTACATTATATTGGCGCGTCAGAATAAATATTTAACTTTTTAATGGTTTATACTTAATTGATATTTCAACGAAGTAACCCACACACGATTTAAGGCGAAGTTCTATCAACTAAGTACATTATATTGCGCGCCAGAATAAATATTTAACTTTTTAATGGTTTATACTTAATTGATATTTCAACGAAGTAACCCACACACGATTTAAGGCGAAGTTCTATCAACTAAGTACATTATATTGCGCGTCAGAATAAATATTTAACTTTTTAATGGTTTATACTTAATTGATATTTCAACGAAGTAACCCACACACGATTTAAGGCGAAGTTCTATCACCTAACGGTTACCACTCGATACTACACAAACAATTTGCAATCTGATCTGATGATCTTTAGGCCGACTTAACCTAGGTCTTGAACAAATATTTTGATGTTTCTTAAATCTAGGTAAAGTTCTGAGTAGGAAATAATACAAGTCCTATTACATATTGGTTAAATATAATAGTGGGCGTAAAAACACCAATAACGAAGCATTTTTGTTCTGTTCCATTCCGGGGAACCGGGTAAGGAGTCGCTGGGGATTCCAGTCAAGCCGGTTGCAGCGAAATACCATTTTTTTACATGGAGTGACTGCCTCTCTTACCTCCACAACCCAGTTAGTATAACTGGGTAATTTTCGGATGGGAAATCATCAAATGACTTCTCCCGCTCTGGGCGTAGCAGGAGGGAGTGTCAGACTTTTACTGACTAAAACCCATCCATGTTCCTTCATCGCCCTTTGTGTTCCGGGGTCACGGTATCTCTTTCGAACAGTCCCGCAACCCCGGCAAAATACGATACCCCTTCGTAGGACTGGTTGTCAGACTTTCGGGCCACTGACTATCTGTAAAAACGACTGTCAAAGATCTACAAATGACAGCCAGGACCAAACTTAACATACTTCCCGAGTCACGGAGAAATCTCGGTATGTAATAGGCGGTCACCCATCAACGGAACAACCTAGGCAGGCGCGGCTTAACCTTAAGATCGACCCGAGTGGCAGTTATTATTTTAGCCATGAGCTCCTACTTCGCCTTAACACTGTTGTGTGCAAAAAAGGCATAGCCACGCCCTTTTCAACGGCGATGCTATCTGCATATTGAATTTTGTACTCATTGATATTAAGTTAACCAATGAACACACAATGGTGTCGATTCTGTTGTGCACAAACTAAACTTAATTTAGGCTATTGCTAACTTTTTCTCTCTAATAAAACAAGAAAGAGACGGACGTAATTTAGAGCTGTCAAATCTAGTTGGAACTAATATTTCTATACCAATGAAGGGTGCACGTAAAAACATGTCGACTAATAACACGGTGAAGCGCAAGGAATAAACTAGTTTGACATCTCTAACTTAGTTCATAGATATAGAGAGAGAAAGATAGCAATAGCCTAAATTAAGTTTAGTTTGTGCACAACAGAATCAACACCAATGTTTTTTTTTTAAATAAAACTATGATACACCTGAACTGATGATAAATGGTGTTTATTTTGCAAGTAGGTTTTTACAAACACTTTAACACGTCATTTTTTTTAAACTAGATGGGGCCGGTGTTTCGTACCTGACTACTCTGAGAAGACGTATTTTTTGTTTTTGTAAATCAATGAACAATGACAAAGATAAAACGCATCAAAACTCGAGAGTGGGGGCTCGTGACGTCATAACGCACTAAAAATTATAGCACGGCGTGACGTATTGAGAATTTTAAAAGCGTCGTACCTTCGTCAATTTTGGTTTACGTAACAAAAGAAAAAATACGTGTCAAATATTTTTTGATAATCTAACTGACTGACTAATTAGATTTTTTCAGGACACAAGCCTATTGTCGAAACAAAGATGAAAATTAAATGTAGCTACAGTCCCAGTCACAAGACATAAAACCTGTGAAAGTACTGTAGTTGCCCATTCAAAGGCATGAAGATGAGACTACCTCGCTGAATTCATCATCATCATCAGCCTATTAACGTTCCCACTGCTGGGACACAGCCCTCTTCTCTATGAGAGGGAATGGGCTATAATCCACCACTCGGGCCCAGTGCGGATTGGTAGAAGTCACATGTCTTTGATTTTTTTTGGTTTCTAGGACATGTGGGTGTACTGCTAGGTACACCTCTGCCGATCCCTTCGGGGATTACAAGGTGTGATGATGTTATGTTATGGTAAAACTAGTGGTGGGATAGCACATGTGGAACTTGACACGGAAGTAGATTCGAATGTAGTTGTTCTTGACCCGATTGAATAAAACCAAATCACAGTATGACACACAATAATTACTAAAAAAGTGAAACGGATTGCCAAACAGCAAAATATCTAATAATAGGTGACGAACAGTCGAGCCGTGACCAGTTTTAGGCACATAATGACCAGAAATGCGGCCGACATTACGAAACCGACGGACATACGAATCGTATTGTGACAATTCTATTATTACTGACTACTTGTTGTTAGAACTTGGGTCAATTTTTCATTATATGAATTGGGAAAATATACAAGTCCGTGATTAGACCTGTCGTAATGTATGGATCGGAATGCTGGGATGTGACAAAGATGGATGAAAAAAGATTACGTGTAGCGGAGACGAGAATGTTGAGGTGGATGTGTGGTGGGACAAGAACGGATAAAGTAATTAGTATATTATAAAAAGTTTGATTGAAAGTTGCGCCAGTAACAGAAAAGTTGAAAGGGAATCGACTGTCTTGGTATGGACATGTGATGAGAAGGGACGAATCGCATGTGACTAAAAGAGTAATGAATATAAATGTTGATGGATGGAGAGGGAGAAGAAGAGCAAGGAAACGATGGATGGATTGTGTGAGGAGTGAGAAAAGGTGTAAATGATAGCGTGACGGTTGACAGGGGAGAGTGGAAGAAAAAAACGTGTTGCGCCGACCACAAGTAACATGGGATAAGGGCAGGAAGCAAAAGTTTTAAAAATGTCTATAAAGTAACATGATGTGACGCCTGTACAAACGTGCATCTTTACAACGCCCACATTACGACAGTTATGTTTAAGTCGCATGTAAAAGGGTGCAAGCTTGTTACCATTCATCATCATCATCATCATCATCATCATCATCATTTCAGCCGAAAGACATAGGCCTCCCCCAAGTGCGCCACATTGACCGGTCGAGTGCGACTCGCATCCAGCGGATTCCCGCAACCTTTACCAGGTCATCAGTCCACCTAGTGGAGGCCTTCCAACGCAACGTCTTCCGGTTCGCGGTCGCCACCCCAGAACTTTTCAGCCCCATCGGCCATCCGTTCTGCGGGCAATGTGCCCTGCCCTCTGCCACTTAAGTTTGGCGATTCTTCGGGCTACGTCAGTAACCTTGGTTCTCTTGTTACCATTATTCGAGCACAAATCTTGACCTAGATGCTACTGAAAATATTCTGTTAGAATAAGCAAAAAACTCCGGTTAACCTAGGACCTCACGCTCTGCAGTAGAATAGAACCAACCCATTACACTCACGGGCGTCGTATAAGGCGACTAATGTCTGAGGCAGAACACCTTGCCCCTCCGTAGACCAGAAAATGGGCAGCAGCGTTTTCTGTTAGTCTTTCATCACTGCGATCTCCAATCCGCCTGCCAAGCGTGGAGATTACGGCAAATTCCTCCCATCACGGGAGAGCCTTATGTCCAGCAGTGGACGTTATGGGCTGTTGTAGTTGTAGTAGTCACGCTCTGCATAAGCGAGACGTAGTCATACAGGGCCAGTACCAGTCGATGAGCTATGCCATCCCTGGATACGAAGCTGACCAGAGATAGCCTACGACTGGTGGCGGGTACCATCACTGGACACTGTTCACAGAATAAAAACTTCCACACCCTAGGAATCACTGACAGTCCCCTGTGCAGAGCATGCATGGAGGCGGAGGAAACGGTGGCGCATGTGCTCCTTGAGTGCACTGGCGTTACCAAGATTCGCGAGGAGACCCTGGGAACACCAAGATCCCTTGCGGATGCCCTGAGAAGACCTGAAAGTTTGATATGCTTCTGGAGGGCAGTAAACTAGTTGGAATAACGGCCACCATGGCTCACGCACAATGGTTTACTCTAGGAACTAAGTGCTGAAACCTAAACCCCGTGATAGATAGACCAGTCGATGACACGATGAGACGATGACTGAAGATGCTTATGCCCAGTGGAAGTCCTTTTACTAACATGATGATGCGACTTCGAGCGTCAGGCGCGTGTATCCCTAGTATCCTTCGCGGGTATACCATCGTGTCGGAAGTCTAGTCTAGTCAAAAGACGTGGTCGCAGTGCACGAGTTCGCTGTTGATGTCGCAGCACGCGTGTTCCTTGACCATATATATAGCTTGTGACCAATCGGAAATATCAAATGGAGTTGGGAAGGACACATGGCAAGGCGCGGTGATGGCAGGGGAAGTAAAGCTGTGAGCGAGTGGCATCCAAGGAATGGAAAGAGAAGTGTTGGTCGTCCGGCGGCGAGATGGGCAGACGATATTGTTGCCATCGCGGGAATATCTTGGATAAGGCTGGCACAAGAGCGTGGAGCTTGGCACAAGCAAAGAGAGGCCTATACCAGCAGTGGGTGAAGTGGGGCTGTAAATGATGATGATGAATCGGCAATAGCGGACGTTTCGCCAAAACAAACCATAAGTAAAAGTGTTGAAAACCACAAACCATAAGTAAAAGTGTTGAAGTTCATAGTTGACGTGGTCGAACTGTAGGTATCTGACCAATATTTATCTTTGAGACAACAATCGCGTTGCAGAGTTGATTATTGCATTCGGTTACAACATGAATAAGGCAAAGACTATCGTATTTAATCTTGATATAGCCGAAACTAAGTAAAGGGTATGGGTAAAAAAAACCGGCCAAGTGCGAGTCGGACTCGCGCACGAAGGGTTCCGTACCATTATCAAAAAATCACATTTGTTGTATATTTTGTATATATTATGTATATATATATACCACTTAAATACTATTCTGTTTATTGTTACAGCGGTAACAGAAATACATCATTTGTGAAATTTTTAAATGTCTAGCTATCACGGTTCATGAGATACAGCCTGGTGACAGACAGACAGACGGACAGTGGAGTCTTAGTAATAGAGTCCCGTTTATACCCTTTGAGTACGGAACCCTAAAAAGATAAATTGCTCGTTACAGACAACCTTCGGGATGACTCAATCCAATAATTTTACATCAGATTCTTAAACATTGATCAGATTGAATAGGTTATTCATAAACTGATCAGAATCCCAATTGTTCAATTGTTGTTGATTTTTAAGGATGATAAGGTTACGAGAAATATCTACAATACGTTGTAGATATTCTCGAAATATCCTTAAAAATATACATAGGTACCTAAATAACGCAATGAATGTTGTTCAATGAGGGATTTTCTTTTTAGCTCTTCCCTAGTCGCTGGATAGATGGCGCTGAACTTAGTACGTTAATGCAAGGAACGGAACTTTTAACAAAGCGCGAGAAAACTAGGTTATATTCGGAAGGATAAGCAAACGTGTCAGTCAACGAGCGTATGTGACGTGCCGCAATGTTTTTTTCCCCAAGCGTTTTGGCTTTGGCACCAACTATCGTAGTCAGTTCAACGCCATCTATAGAGTTCTTGGAAACTAAGTTTTTTTTTAATACCTCAAAAAGAAAACCTCTCATTACCAAATTGAAAAGTATGGGAGTAAGTTCCGCAATTAGTTATGAAGCCCGTGGCTCAAAAATAACAGCCACTCAGATCGATCTTAAACGTTTCGACCATCCAATTCATAATAAGTTTCCTCCGTACTTCGGAAAGCACCTCTTCGATAGTCGTTAGAGGTAGTAAGTAGGTAGGTATTCAGTGGCCCGAACGTCCGACACTCAGCTTAACCAAGGGGAACGTATTACCTAGCACTAACTGGGTTGTGGAGGTCTGATAGGCAGTCGCTCCATGTACAATACTGGTATTCAGCTGCATTCGGTTAGACTGGAAGCCAACCCTAACATAGTTGGGAAAAAAGCTAGGCAAATTATGATGGAGTGAGTTATACTTACCCCGCAATACAGCAATCGTCGCAACGCCTAACATCTTCTCTCGGCAATTTGAGCAATTGATAGTAAATGACCACTTCGCCTTAACAGAGCTAGTTTAAACATCACGATTTGACCGCTATGGCCTGAAGTAAACAAAAATATTTCGACATTTTACATTACTCATTGTGTTTCGAGATTCCTTTAAATTGTAACAATTACATGATATTATTAAATGTATCAAGATTTCACGTTTCCAGGACAGATGGACAATGCAGGATCGTCACACAGTGGGTGCCTGAAGAAACGCTGGCGTGGCGAATTGGACTCGTTCCTGACTGATTGGCCAAAGAAGGCAAAACACCGGGAGAGTCAGAAAGGAATGGGGGGGGGCTTTTGTCCAGCTGTGGGACAGAATAGGCGGAATTGAATAAAAAAGAAATTTGAAAAATACAAGGTAGTTTACAAAATGACTACGAGTACTAGGAGTAGAGAATTGAGAGCATAGAGTGCATTCCACGCAAACTGATTTAATAAAAAATCTCGTATCACAGTGTTTATTATAGAACTCCTCCGAAACGGCTTGACCGATTGTTGTGAAATTTTTTGGTATATTTGGTAGGTCTGAGAATAGGTCGTAGGCTATTTTTATTGTCTCACACATACACATCGAAATTTCATCAAAATTTAGAGAAATACCTATTTACTTACCATAATTAATTTTGAAATAAAGGGTGTACAAAACCTCTAAAGGGGGTGGGGTATCTTCTAACGAGAGGTTTTCTCAAAGTCTCAAAAAAATATATGTTGCGCTATGAAATGAAACGAAATGATGTTGATTTTTGCAAGTAGGTTCTTATAAACACTAGAGTCTAAACTTTAATTGGTACAATTGAAATAATTCTAACTTTATTATTACTATATGAAAAAAATATTCAAAAATTCGTAACTCCTTAACGGTACCTATTAAGTTTTAGTAATTTTTTTTTCACACAAACTTTGTCACTTTTTTCTTCACAAAGTGTACAATAAATTGGCATTTTGATCGAATGATTTATTAGGCTACAATTAAATAAAAACCACTCATTTCGCACTATTCGGCCCGCAGTGACTGACGTAACAACCAATTTGTAGTGCAAGCTGATTAGAACTTTATTCTAACAGTATTTCAAACGAAGTTTGAACCACCACAAATAGAGTTGCTAATGTAGCAGATACCACAGCCAAAAGCACTAAGCCGAAAGGCTTCCATCCGTTCCCCATTGCGATAATTTTTTTGTTCTGGACTATACCTGGGAACCTTCTAGTTACGGAGATATTGAGGGTCAAAGTTCCAACATTTTGACAAGTTTTTTTTTTTTAAATAAGTACTAGTTTTTGATGTAAGATTTTTACTTTAAACTCCTCCACGAGCCCCGCATTAGTTAAACCATCCATCAGCACAATGTTTTGAGTGTGTTACATTGAGTTGTGGTAACAAAAGATGATTTTTCACCCCCAATAATTTTTACGTGAAGTTACTTAGTTTGATGTACAGAATGCTTGGTTGACGGGTTCGTGATGAGGTCTTTTACACCCTGCATAATTGATCAAAGTTAAATCATAGATACTCTTTTAGAGTTGGCCTCAAATGTCAAAATTTCATTTAGCAGGCAATTCTATACAAATATAATTATTAACTAAACGCTGTGTTAATGATTCTTAAAATACAGATTTTTTACAATCGTGAATCAAATTTTGAGCAAGCTCAGTATTATGATACTGCGCTGAAATATAAAATTTGGCGGGTTATCCTGGAGTTATCGTCCTAATTGCAGGTAAACGCGCCAATTTAACAGACGAAACAAATACATCACCTCTAGAGTATTTCCAGTGTAACCACGTCGGATCAGACAAAGTTATTTGATAGTAGATATAATTATACAGTTCGTCGGTACGTTTCGGAGGAATGCCCTTGTGACGTCAGAGTCTGCGTACTATGTCGTGGAATCGCGCCAAAAGATGTCCAGGGCTGTCGGTTGAAAAAGTTGTAAAACACTACTAGGTACTTAGGTACACATTCAAATGTTTATTTCTATATCCAGTCTATTCTAGCTCATATTGTTCAATCATTTCGCAGATATTGTATCTCTGACAGCAGCAACCCATAACCAATCTTATTGCTACGAAATAAGAAATAAAGGTCACTGGTGATAACAATGAAAGGTATAAGGTGCGGGTAAGGAAGCGTATTCTATAGCTCGTTTAGGCTTACGCGCTTACACGCGCGCCACATTGAATACTTCAATAAACTGAACGCACCTACACGCGCTCAGTCCAGTGTCTCACTAAACCGCTTATACGAGCTTATACGCACGTCAACGCTCGTGAGAGTTGCACGTGTGGCAAAAGGCGCACTTCCAAAAACGAGCTGAATTTACATGTTTATTTTTTGAAAAAGCTAAGCATGAATGAAGCAGTATAATAATATAGGTTAGTTTCCACCATCAATAAATTGCAAATCTATTTAGTCCGTCAGTTAGAGTATTGGAAAATAATGGACACGTATTTTTTGTTTTTGTAAATCAATTAATAATTGACAAAAAACGCATCAAAACTCGGGAGTGGAGGCTCGTGCCGTCAGAGCGCACTAAAAATTATACCACGGCGTGACGTATTGACAATTTTAAAAGCGTCGTATCTTCGTCAATTTTGGATTACGTAACAAAAAAAAAATACGGGTCCAAAATTTCATGACAATGTAACTGACTTACGGACTAATTCGTTTTTTTTTGTCATCTACCCCAATAAAAGAAATAACAGGCCATCAAATTAACACCTTTCTGTTAATCGCCGTATCGGCAACCCTACACTACAAATGTGTAAGCTGCGCAGACGCAGAACAAAACGTCTCAATTACTTCGTCGTTTTACATCCAACTAATTATCCGTACCCAATGCTAAACACTAAAACAATGCCAACTATTTAAGTATTTACTATTTGCTTTAGTTGTGTCAAGTCTATTTCGTTTTATTTAATCCATTTTAGTCTTAAGTTTTACATAATGTCTAGACTGAGAGTGATGAGCTAAATTAAGTCTCTCATCTGGACGCATTCCTGAGCCCAGTTCTAGACCACCGTGGAGCTTTTAGTGAGAGGTATAACAAACTTCAAAAAGAAGAATGTTTGGCGAGAGAAGCCGCGCGCAAAACCTAAGGCCCCTAGCACACGGCGTATTTGAACGCGCAGACGATGAGCGTTTCAGGAATGCGCGTTTTCTGCCCGTAGATGCCAATTTTTGCGTTTTTAACCGACTTCCAAAAAGAGGACGTTCTCAATTCGACTGTATTTTTTTTTTACGTTTGGTACCTAAGAACTTTCGACTGGGTGAACCGATTTTGATGATTCTTTTTTCATTTGATAGCTGGTGCTTACCATGTGGTCCCATTTCAATTTGGTGAAGTGTTGATGCTGATCTTCGGAGATTTACAATGGAACTCTTCAAAAATAGACGGCAAATCTGCAGTGATTGCTGGAATCGCTTAGATGGTTATTGTATACCAAAATCATGACGTAACATCACGCCTGTATGCTCTGAGAGGGTACGCAGATGTGTACAGTACAACCAGATTTTGACAGTTATGTTAGTTTCCATTTGATTGGGGATAAGCCTATTACCATGATTGTATTGTTAACAATGTAAAATAAATGTATAGCTAATATTTGTAAAGGACCATTATCTGCCATGATATTGTATAGGATATTACAACTAAAAATGGAAAAATAAAGACCTTTTTTGCAAAAAATAAAACCGACTTCAAAAAACAAAAAAGTGAAAAATTACAGGTGGCAAAAAAAACTGAATCAAACAAACAAGTCACCGACTTCTGAAGCTAAAGTAATTTTTCACTTTTTTGTTTTTTGAAGTCGGTTTTATTTTTTGCAAAAAAGGTTTTTTATTATAGAGTTAAACGCGTTCGAAACTCGTTTGTAGCCCGTACAAGGGTCAAAGCCAGCGTAAGCAGTTATCTCAACCGACGCCATTGCACAACTGACGAGGAGTCTCTGACCAAAACGCGGAAGCTACGAGCGACTACAGCGCGTCTGTATCGCTGTATCTGCGCGTATACGCGCAGTAGACGCGCGTTTCACGATCGCCTCGAAGGTTGCATGCCTTCAAATCTCGTTTGAAGCGCGTACACGCGCGTCATCTGCGAGTCGTCTGCGCGTTTAAAATACGCCGTGTGCTAGGGGCCTAAGAATAGCACCCCCCTGTCGACTTCGTTCGAGCGCCAACGTTTCTTGTAGGCTTGTAGTTCTAAAATTCGGTAGTTACCTACTTTATTTAAGATATTATAGAGGCGTATGCCCGTGTATAATAATAAATGATAAAAAAATTTAATAAGTAAAAAAAAAATTATTTCGTGTTTATAATTTGCCCTCTAATCGATTGCATGAAAAAACATAAAATTAGCTATTAATTTAACATTATTAATTTATTTTGACTAAATAGAAATTAGCCGAGTGCAATTAGATTATTATACAAAAATACTAAAAATGTGGAAAGAGTTTATACAGGCTGTCACTTTGCATCCGGGTCAAATTCAAGGAGGTATTTAGGCTAAAGATTCTCGACCCGAATCAATAATAAAAATGTGTAGGTATTTTTTTTTTCCTATTTACGGAAATCTGTAAGTGTAAACCACCCTTATTAAAACGCAACCTGTCTGTTACTAGCCCTATAACCGCACCTTCACACACACAAATAAACGCAAACGTTTATTCAATATCGTAATTCGTATTCCCTAAAATTCCAAGAATCCACGCGCGCGAGTTTTGTTTTTGTGTAAAAAAGTTGATTTAAAATTTTTAACTACACCGATAATACCTATCAGACAAAATTCACACCACATACCAACTTAACAAGCACATCTTTCTATTTTCATCAAAAAGTAGAAAACATTTTTACATTTAGTAGATCGGTACACGAAGTAAGGTATTTTTGCCGGTCCTAAGTCCGTTAGGTAGTAAGGAAAATTTCCGATCAACTGATTTATTGCACAAATAAAAACAAAACCATTAGGTACGAACACCTTGGATCACAATGCGACTTATTACGGTCTATATATCCTAACGCACGCGCGCTACCTACAACAAACAGCTTTGCGTCTCAGGTTGTACTTAGTAAAGATTAACAATTTTAGGATCGTCCGTTCAGCAGGATTGCAATAAAACGTAATAAGGCAAACATTTTATTAATCAGCTGTTATCAACCGTAATTACAGTAGGTACGTGAACTTTTCTTTGGAGCAATAATACCTACTAATACTTTCATTAGTAAGATTTTTGCAAACTAATGATTCTTAGAAATGAGTTAATTAGAAAAAAATCATGCCAATAATGTAGGTGATTTTATAGATTAATATTAAAGATATTGAATATGGCTATCGGTCGCTGTATGTACCTACCTAGAGTACGGTTTACGGTCGCGCTGCGTTTTTATGTAGAAAACGGTCGGAGGCGAGAAGCGCGGAGCGCTGCGCCTCGCACAGACCGTCGACAGTCACGCACACAGCGTCATGTCGCGCGACGGGTGATTCCGAAATATTGTCAAATTTAAACAATTAAAATACCTAGTAGCTTTATTAGTTATTGACCAGATATCGTAATTTAAATTGATTATTAATGTCTTTTGTGACAAGCTCCTGAATTCTGAGTAGGATGCGAAACTAAACCTTGTAGTGGTCGGATTTTCATGGGACTTTTATTATTGAGTTCCTAAAGGAGTGGTGAGTTTGAAAACAGTAAAGAAAACTTAAAATATGCATTACATCAACGAATTTGATTTTGTGACATAAGACTGTGACTTGTGTGCATCATTTTTTTTTTTCTTTTTTTTTTAAAAACGTTGCCCCACACTAGGAATTTCTCCTGTATCGTGGGTGCGTTTACAAACATTTGCACAAACAGCCAGACCCGGCACAACTATCTGTAGGCCATACAAATATTTGTACCGTGCGGGGATCGAACCCGCGACACGCAGCGCAGCAGCCAATCGCTCAACCACTGCGCCAACCGTGTCGTCAAATAATCAAATAATCACTAATCTTTGTTCATTGAAACAAAGATTAATGAATACACACAAGTCACACTCATAAGTCACAAAATCAAATTCGTCGAATGATAAGTTAATCACAAAACACTGTTTTAAACTTTCATGGTTTAAAACTAAACTTTTATTGACTTTTTTAACAAATAATAATCACGGAATATCTTCCGTGATTATTATTTGTTAAAAAAGTCAATATCCGTGACAATATTATAAGTTTATTCATAAAAGAAAAATAAATATGCCAAGGAAATTTAAAAAAAAGTCGCAAGCGGCGAATTTTTTTTTTACTTTTAGGTTAAGATTGTAAAGAGATGTGGATTTTGTGATAAATAAATAAATAAATAAGTCTTATGAAAATCTGACTACTATAATCTTCGTTCCACCTTATTGTGTAATTGCACACGAATAAACATTTAATGAAATATTTACATATTTTGTCGAGACTTCCAGGGCTAGGCGTATTACCCCCTTGTTTGGGTTGGCACATTCTATTCAGCAGTATTAGTTTGAATAGCAAAGTCGACCCAAAGAAATTCCTTGACATTTTCGGTACTCATTATGCGTTTTCTGACATGCAAGTTTCTGTAAGCTTCACAGAATTACCTGGTTACTGAGCTGATGTTTCTGATGAACAACATTTTTATTGGGTTTTCGATTGACCTTTATAAATCTCGAGGTAAAACGGAATTAAACTAGTACTTGTACTTTCTGAAACCGTTTTTGCTGTAAATTGAAATGATTGTTCAGATGTTGACTGCGATTTGAATGCGAATTTTGGCTAAGACCGTTTGCTTCCTTTTCTCCAGTTAGCTAACAAAAATTCGTCGAAGTTCATCGCAAGTCTTTTGGGGAACCAATGCATGAAGACGGCTCTTTTGTTAATAAAATATAGCTCTTACTCTTTTGCACTTAGAAAGATTTAACATTAGACTACTTTCCGGCATCGGTGTCACAGCAGGTCTTAGTGAGTGTCTTAGTGGAGGTCACACTGGGAGTACGGCACCCACAGCGTTTAGTGGTCTCATTAAGTGTCTTAGTGGAGGTCGCACTGGGAGTACGGCACCCACAGCGTTTAGTGGTCTCATTAAGTGTCTTAGTGGAGGTCGCACTGGGAGTACGGCACCCACAGCGTTTAGTGGTCTCATTAAGTGTCTTAGTGGAGGTCGCACTGGGAGTGCGGCACCCAGAGCGTTTAGTGGTCTCATTAAGTGTCTTAGTGGAGATCGCACTGGGAGTACGGCACCCAGAGCGTTTAGTGGTCTCATTAAGTGTCTTAGTGGAGGTCACACTGGGAGTACGGCACCCACAGCGTTTAATGGTCTCATTAAGTGTCGTAGTGGAGGTCACACTGGGAGTACGGCACCCACAGCGTTTAACGGTATCACTTGGTTTTGACACCACAGAGCAGGACTTAGTGGTTTTACAGGTACAAGGAGCATTGCTCATAATGGAGGCCACGCTGGTCTCACTCGAAGCCACTCTGGACCCTAGATTCGCACAGGGCTTAGCGGTTTTACTAGCTTTTGAAACCCCACTGATCATACTTAGCCTACTGGACTCACAGCTTCCAAGAGACTTATTATCACATGATTGGACCTCACAGTCACAAAGATCAACAACGGTTAAGCTGGGTTCACGTTTCGCTGAGTTTGATGTTCCACCAAAAACATAGTCCTGCTTTGTGCCATGGCATACACCGGACATATAGGTATAAGGATTTTGGGACCCATAGCAGCTATCAATGCTTGGAGAGGTTTGACAGGCCCGTCGGGACCCACTGATTTGAGAGGTTTGACACGTCTGCCGGGATCCAAAGCTTTTAGAGGTACGGCTGGACGAGCAGCAAACGGACTCTTTGCTGCTAGTCCGACTCCCATCGGGTGTTTGGCGCCCATAGTTATTTTGAGGACTAATCCCACCACTACGTCCACCAATACTTTTGACTGAACTACATACGCTCTGCCCGCCATCAGGTTTAATCATCCTTTTTTCAGTTTGAATTGTAATTATTGTTTTTTTCTCATTTAAGGTTCCATCCAGATTCTTTGATCTCGTAACCTTGATTGTTTCTTTAAATGTTTTCACGACAGTGCTTATATTATTATCGAAACTATTTGATTGTATTACATTATCTGTCGACTTGCCGCATACTGACGAAGCAGCAGAGCCCGGGTTTGGAATTTTAGAGGCTTTTTTGTCTTCTTGACATGGTCGTGGATTGCCAGATAGTATCTCGATTTTATTCTTGACGTCTTGACAGCGTTTAAGAAAATTATCTGTTTTTGAACTTTTTATTCCAACCTCCAATTCGTCTGCTGTACGTATTACTTCACCTATGTGTTTCTTGAGTAGTTCCAAACGTTCCATTTTCTCAGGCGTTAATAACGCCTCAGTTGTTTGAGGCACACAGCTACATGGCTCTACTTCGATTTCTGGCGGTGGCTCTACATTGCCGGCATACGTAGATGAATCAGCTTCAGCTAGTGGCTTTCTATTGTCACCACACGGAGTGGCTGATGGTGCAGCTTCAATAGGTGTGGGCAGCTTTCCTTTGGCACAACAAACCGGTTCTGGCGGTGGCTCTACATTGCCGGTACAAGTACAAGATGCTACTTCAGCTATTGGCTTTCTATTGTCACCACATGGAGGGGCTAATGGTGCAGCTTCAATATGCAGTGGCTTTCCTTCGGGATAACATACTACATTTGGCTTAACTTCAGGTTCTGGCGGTGGCTCTATATTGCCAGCACAAGTACAAGCATCAGCTTTAGCTAGTGGTTTTCTGTCACCACATGGAGTGGCTGTTGGTGCAGCTTTAATAGGTGTTGGCGGCTTTCCTTTGGCACAACATACTGGTTCTGGTGGTAGCTCTACATTGCCGCTACACGTACAAGATGCTACTTCAGCTAGTGGCTTTTTATTGTAACCACATGGAGGGGTTGGTGGTGCAGCTTTAATAGGTGTTGGCGGCTTTCCTTTGGCACAACATACTAGTTCTGGTGGTAGCTCTACATTTACGCTACACGTACAAGATGCTACTTCAGCTAGTGGCTTTCTGTTGTCACTACATGGAGGGGCTGGTGGTGCAGCTATAATAGGTGTTGGCGGCTTTCCTTTGGGACTACATACTACTATTGGGTTAACTTGAGGTTCTTCAGGTTCTGAAGTGCACGAACATGATTCAGAAGCTTTTGACTGTTCATCGCTGGTCTTAAACGTGGCACGTGACTCACTTTCAGGAGCTGATTCACGTAGTAGTACAGATTTTGGTTGTGCACGGTCGGGCTTACTCGTGACTGTTGGAAACTCTCCAGCTGATCCACATAGTTGTACAGATTTTGGCTGTGTACAGTCAGGCACAAACATCACTAAGAATGTTGGCGGCTCCCCTTTGGCGTGTGCATCTTCACTTGGTTCTTTTTTATCTTTATCATATTTATGTTTCAATTGTTTGAATCGTTTCAATCTAAATGTTTCCTCTCTCTCCATTTCATCCAGTTCAGATAAGATGTATTTCGATGTTAAAGTTATCTTTGGTAAGATCAACCTCTGCAGTACATTCTGCTTTCTGCGAATACAAACCTCTTGTTGATATTCTGCGTTCTTTTATAAATCCGCTGAACTCACCCTTTCTTTCTTATTTAAAATTAATTTTACTGTTTTGATTATCGTTTATGCAATTTAATACGAATATTTTAAACAATCTCGTATATACCAATTTCTTAGAAAAAATGCGTTCTAATATGCCTATATAAAAATTAAAAATTAAGAAAAAATTTGGAACACATGTTCATTTTAGATGACTGTACTAAATGTTATCGCTTCGCAGAATTGAATTACTAACACTTAATATGATAATAATATTCATCCAAATATCATTTTATTTTTCTTTAAAATCGTGCTCCTACCTGGCCAAACTAAAGAGGAAATAGGGAACGTTAAGCTGACTCTAATTGCATAATAATTGGTTCCTTATTACACCTCTCATCAAGAAACAGTAGTGCAAGTATTATTGTATTTAAGCGTCCACTTGTCCACATCGTAAGTATCGGACGCATCGCATCAAACGGATCGTAGTATTCTTTGTATAGAAAGTTACCCAAATGCACGTCCACTGATCCGCTCTGTACGTATCGCTCGAATTTGCTCATCGTCAATGCCGACGCCGTTGCTCCGAGTGGCAACTTTTACCAATTGTTGGTAGTTGCGTCGGCAAATCCAATCGCTGCCAATACAGTGGACGCATTGTGAAAAATTTATCCGTTTGATGCGATGCGTCCGATGCTTATGATGCGGACACTTACCTTTAAGCGGCATTTAAATAAAAAAAGAGGACTGATATTATTAAAACAATAGTTTAGTCCACACAATGGTGTACCACAATTCCAAAATTGAATTTAAATTTTCGAATTTTCATCCATTAAATGAATGTAGAGATTGTTTGCAACGTGTATCCCGTCGGTTTTTTTTTTGCCTTTCTGCATTTAATTACATTTTTTGAAAACAATATCGTATTAGTATTTGTTAGCCAAGGTCTGTGACATCCTATCAAAGACATTTTTTTCCTAACATTATATGAATACCTCGCCTACAGTAGCCACCCAAGTCGTGGCGTTGCTGGATTTAAGGCATAGTCAGCGTGTGGTGACTGCACGATTGCATCATAGCCCCTCTGCAGTCTGTCAATAGAGTATAACAGCGTTATCGGGAGACTGGTAATTATGTTTACTCGCCATCCAGGATTTGGTAGATATCAAGTCACGTCTGAGCATGATGACCAGTATATTGCGTCAATTTTTCTAAGGAATCGTAACTCTATTCAACTACAACGTTCGAGGATTGCCTTGCGGAACACCAATACCTTGTAGAACACCGATATGGTTTCCGCAAGGGGCGCTCTACGGTGAAAGCCATCATGCGCGTGAGAGCCCTCACAACTGCGGATGCGGTGTCCCGTGGTGGTGTTGTCTTGGCGGTGTCTCTCGACATCGCCAACGCCTTCAACACCATGCCCTGGAGTTGCATAAGGGAGGCACTCTGGTATCACCGGGTGTCGACCTAGCTCCGTCGTGTGGTCGGGGACTATTTGATGGATAGGACCGTCATCTACCCCGGTCACAGCGGAGAATGGAACCGGCAAGAGATGTCGTGCGGTGTTCCGCAGGGTTGAGTTCTAGGTCCATCCCTGTGGTTACGACTGGGTGCTGCGCACCAACTTCCCCAGCGGCATCAGCGTGGTTTGCTATGCAGACGACACGCTGGTGCTGGCACAGGGTAGGTCGCACGAGGGGGCGGCCGAAATCATGACACGCGGGATAGCGATAGTCGTTGAGAGGATCCGGCAACTGGGTCTCGAGGTGGCATTGCAGATCTGCAAGTCGAGCTTCAAAGAAGACGACGTCAGCGCAGACAAGAAGCTACTCTTCCAGTCGACTGGGAAGCTTGATCAAATGCCATCTCGGAGGAGAGATGGTACAGAGAAGAGCATCCAAGACATCATCACCTTTCTAAAGGTGACCGACCCTGACGACGTGCCAACTTTCGTAGCGAAGGAGCTACATAAGTTACCGCCCGTCACTTTCGATCACGTAGACGTCATTAGGCTGTTAAAGGACATTACATCGGTGAAGTCAAGCCTGGCCGAAGTGCAGTGTAAGTTGGAGAAGTCTGAGAATACCATCCATGAATTACGTGCCGAGATAGTATTGCTACGCAGTGCGGTTTCGAAAAGTAGGACACATGACGATGCCAACATAAACCCACGTCGTGGTGCGCAAAATGCGTCGGACAGCAGTTTTGCGTCGGCGAAATTGGGTTCGTCGTCGACTGCAAACAGCGAGGGCGATGCACCGTGTCCCGCCGCCCCCGCCGATCTACTCCGGCAGAGAATACGACAAACGTAGCTGCGTTGACCACCAAACCAGCTGACGCCGCAACGTCGCTGTGAAACCCTTCCGAGGAATCCGGTACAGTGCTGTCTAGCAAAGCAAGAGTGTGATGAGGACGGCATCACCATAGTGCAGAAGAAGAAGAAGCCTACTTGTCGCAATCAATGCGGTGCTGGACTGTCAGGACCAAATATGCTATTGCGTCCAGCGATACCAACGACGTTGCGGTATGTGTCCCGACTTCATCACTCCACGAAGGTTGAGGAGATCGTAGAGTACATGCAAGGTGAAGACCAGCTGGACCTTGAGGGTCAAGAAAATGGAGCCGCGTCACAACACCAACTTAAAGCCGTTTGTGGTGCGAGTTCCGACACAACATCTCGAAAAAAAATCTCAAGGAAGAGTTTTGGCCGAAGGGTGTAGTATACTGAAGTTTTCGCGGCAGGCTACGTGACGCCGCGCAGCGTAACACGACGCCGCCACTTCGTGTGTCAGTTTAGTTCATATTTTACAAGTTATATTTTGTATGTATTAGTGTATATTTTTATGTTGTAATATAATTTTATGTATTTTATCTATGGGCCTTAAGATGCCTGATAATAAAATGATTGATTGATTTTACAATTCCGAGGCCATGTGCTTTCATGGGCCTCGGAATGCACCACCACCGAGATCCTCACTGACGGTAGGAGGGGTATCCATCGGCGTCGAGTCGACTTTGAAGTACCTAGGACTTGTTTTCGACAGCCGATGGAACTTCGTGGAGCATTTCTGACGTTTGGCCTCCAAACTGGAACGGACCGGGGCTGCCTTCAGGCGGCTCCTGCCCAACCTGGGGGGTCCAAACGCCCCCTGCTGGAGGCTCTACGCAGGAGTCGTGCGGTCCATGGCCCTTTACGGGGCCCCGATGTGGGCGCGTTCCTTGAGGCGGCGAGCCGCCCACTACCTGAACGCGCCCCAAAAGGTGGTAGCCGTAAGGCTGGCCCGTGGGTACCACACGATCTCCCGTGAGGCGGCGAGCCTCTTTGCCGGATTGCCGCCATGGATTCTGAAGGCAAAAGTCCGCGCGCCTGCATGAATGGTCTGGTAGAGAATGCCTTGAGGCATTAAGTCCGCCTATGTACCACTATTTTACATGAAGTTTAAATAAATAAATAAATGGCGCGCGGAAACTCTACGCCGGGGGGAAACTCCGCTGCCGCGGTAAATTGTCGCTCAGCGGACAGACTTCCGGCGTGATCTCATGGCGACATGGAGAGGACGACTGTCGCAACCCCGTGCAGGGCACGCCACAGTAGTGGCGATAAGCCCCCTCTTTGACGAGTGGTTAGAGAGGCGCCACGGCGTCCTCACCTTTCGCCTGATGCAGGTCTTCACCGGACACGGCTGTTTCGGGAGGCTCATTTTTGAGTACAGTGATAAAGACTTAGCCGGGGCTCCATACGTTTTGAGACATCTCGTTTCCGTCGAAAGAAAGTATCTGGCAGTGTTAATAATTATTTTTTAACAATCTTATAGACAACATATAAAAAACCGGTCAGGTGCGAGTCGGACTCGCCCACCGAGGGTTCCGTACTTTGTAGGTAAAAAAGTAACAACATCAAACTTTTAAAAGACTATATTTTTTATAATTTAATTACAAAAATGTATAGTTTTCAGATTTTTCCCTATACTTGTAGTATATAAAGGACGATATTATTAAAAGACGCACCGACAGACAGACCGGACCACAAAGTAATTCTATAAGGGTTCCGTATTTTTTCTTTTGAGGTACGAAACCCAAAAACAGCTATCGGGCTTTAAATTTGTGGTAGAATTTAGGAAGTGTCTTTTTAGTACCTATACTGTACTATACTCAATACTGTACTATTCACATGTCCTGAAACGTAGGCCACGAGCCAGCTTAGGCACCAGTCTCACAACATACAAGGTGTGTTTTGCATCCTAGTCAAAATTCAAGAGCTTTTCACAAAAGGCATCATAAATGAATCTGACGCAGAATGACCCCATCGCAGAAAATCCCATTGACGCAGAACGTCCCGTTCGCACAAAGTTCCATTCGCGCAATGTCCCATTGGCAAAAAGTTCCATTCGCACAATGTCCCATTCGCAAAAAGTCCCATTCGCATAATGTCCCCATTCGGGAGCATGACACTATTTTTACAAAATAGCTGTATTTGATGTAGAAAATTGGCCTTAATATTTTGTTGTAGACGATAATTATTTGGGGGAAAAGTAATGTTGATTTGTTTTCAAAAATTATATTCGAAGGATTTAAGGTTTGATTTTTATTTCTTTCTATTTTTTTTTTATTACTTTCGTGTAATATAAGTATATTGTAATATACGTATATTCTTAACACGAAAGTAATAAACCGAATTACCCATCGCGCGACGTGTTGTTGTGTGCGTTTATTTGCGTGTGTAAAGGCTCGGTTATAGGGCTCGTAACAGACAGGCTGAGCTTTAATACGGGTGGTTTACACTTATCAATATCCGTAAATAAGAACAAAAACTACCCATTTTATAATTGATTCAGGTCGGGATGCAAAGTGAAACCTTGTAGACTTACCTGAATTGTGTATAATTGTCGAATTTTACCATCTTTCCGAACACCCGGGACACAATTTTTTTTTTTGTTTTTAAATCTTCGTTTCCATACATTTTGACTTTATAAGTGTTGAACTTTTGTAGGAAACATCTGTTTTTTTTTAATTACATTTTTTAAATAAATTTAGCTACACGCGGCTTCGCACGGTTACAATGTACCTTCCGTACATAAATGGTGTAAAAAGACCCCAAACGAAGCCGGAAAACACTGATATATATATATACTGAGATATTGGGGTCGAAGTTCCAACTTTTTCACAAGTGTTTTTTTTTAATACATGAATGTAATGTAAGATTTTAACTTTTAACACCCCCAAGACCCAGTACTATCCAATTCATCCATTAGCACAATGTTTTGAGTGCGTTACATTGAGTTCTACGATAAAACGTGATTTTTCACCCCAAAAAAAAAATTCGTTTCCCAGCGATAATTTTTGCGTTAAGTTACTCAGTTACAGAATGCTTGGTTGATGGCTTCGTGAAGGATCCGTTTACACCCTGTATAAGGCTTCCTCTTGAATCACTCTATCTATTGCTGAAAACTGCAGTCAAATCCGTTGCGGAATTTCAAAGACCTCAGACAGTGGGTGCGACGTTGTTTAATACTATGTAAAGAAATTATGAATGTACCCGACAGGTGGAATCGTTTGTGCATCGATATATTCCACCCCGTAATACAGATTGATGTGCTGAAGAATGAAGTTCACCTTATAAAGTACTGGTTTTATCTACAAGTCCGCCATTGCGTTAGAAAATAGACAAATCATTCTTAAAAATAATGACATCATGAAGCTTACTGACCACCTTATCTTTGCTTTTAACCGACGCGACGAATAAAAGAAGGTGCTTAAGTTTTTGTTTTTGTTTTTGTATGTTTCGACTGTCGGAGTAACTAAGTAATTATGATAATATAATCATCGGCTTATAACATTAGTAAACATTGTTTCTATGAGTTCCATTGGTTTGGTGTGCGTCAGCTCAATGGGGGCGCGCGTGAATTTGCCGCTAGAGGCGCTTGTGTAGACTAAGGTCTTCCAAAATGTCAGATGTCATAGAGTGTTGGCGCGTTGCGTGCTTTTTTATCACGTATTTATACTAATACTCACGATTGTGTTCTAGATTGAGCCATTCCTGATTAATTATGACTTATACATATCTAAAGCTTACATACTAGTTGTTAAACGTAACAAAATAAACTTTTTTATGAAGTTATTGGTACTTTATAGTATTCAATATAATTATTGACAGGACCTTACTCGACAGTGTGCCATCTAGTGAGCTAAAAACGATAGCCCCCATTGTGATAAAATTAAACAAATAATTCTGAAAAATACGGTTTTATTGATCGATCACAATGTTAAAACCAGAATTGTTTTGACAGGTTGATGAATTTTATCAGAATAGGTAAACGAAAAACGGCCATTTTTTGGAACCGTTTTTTTTTCGGTTTCGGGTTTTCGGTTTTTTTTTTTAAATTAATTTACAATGCGCTTTGGCTGTTTCTTATTAATTAAAAATTACAATGGTTATAATATTGGTTATAATGGTGGAAAACCTCAGGGAGGAAGGGACCCGTTTTTAAAAAATGCGACGTACGGGCAGTATGTCTAAACTTTTAGAGGAGACTGGAGCTTGTGACGGAACGACGGAAAAACTCACTCATCACCTCGGCAGAACTACAGGCACTCAACAAAACAATAAGAAAATTGATACGACGCGTCCGTCGATGCTCGAGCAGACGCTCAAGAGAAAAAGCGATTCAGCGATCGAGGGCCGAAAGTATTCGTCCAATCACTTAGGAGGAGCCACCTGGCGAATTGACCAAATTTAGTAGGGATATCGTCGTTCAAAACCAGAGATTCTTTCTGAAGTCGGAAACTGCATGCATCTCAACCTGATCCTGAAAATGAGGATTCCAGTGTCACCTTAACCCGCCATTTTGCAGAAGACTGCCAGAAGTCAACCAAAATGAAATCGAGGCGGCTCTCAAGACTGGAAAAGCAACGGGGAACGACAAACGGGGACGGGGGATAACGACTGAGCTTCTGAAAGCGGAAGTTCTCTATTAAGAGAGCTTCGAGAGCTTTGCAACTCAGTCCTGTTCTCTAGGAGAACTCCAGAAGCGTGGAGAAGAAACGTGGTCGTTCATTTCTTTATAAACAATAACCTAGACCCTACTAAAGAATTACAGACCCATTTCGCTCCTTAGCCACGTGTTTAAGCTATTTACAAAAGTCTTCACGAATCGTCTACCCCGAAGACTCGACAACTTCCAGCCACCGGAGAAGCCGGGTTTCGAAGAGGATACAGCACCATAGACCACATCCACACAGTGCGTCAGATTATACAGGAGCCCGAAGAGTATAATCGGCCTCTTGTGTCTTGCATTTGTGGACTATGAGAAGGTTTTCGACTCTATCGAGACCTGGTTAGTTCTGGAGTCTCTGCTTTGCGAAACTTCGACGGATCTTGTCGTTGCGTATTCCACAGAGCCTAAGACTAAGGTCTTCAATCAGTCCATTCCAAAAAAACGTTTACCTAGAAAGTTTTCCGGGAGTTTTGAAAATTGGTGATTTTTAGATTTCGACGTGCTAAAAACTGTTTTTTAACGATAGCTTCTTTCTGACTCATTTTACGATGAACATAGCTCAAAACTAAATTAAATTAGAGAAAATTCCCTTCAATTTATGTTTACGCTTTTTTTTTGTAAAAAAAAAATAGTTTTAGCGTACGAGCGCCGCAAAGTCCACAAATTACTCGTTTCCACACCACCATGAGCCGCTCATAAGTGGCGCGTTTTTTGTGGTATCCCCAGTAGGCCTAACGTTTGTTCTTCAAGATTACATTATTCCAAGAAAAGTTTCAGGTATATCTGACTGTTTCAGGTATATTTTCTTGAAAAAAAAATCTGATTGAGGATTTTTGTCTTGTAGATCGTGGAGCGAATTGAATATCATCTGAAACGATAGCTGCAGCTGTTTTAACAATACACTGACATTCCTCTGTCTTATTGTCTGTTTTTATAAGCTTTTATTTAACGTGCCTTGTTATTTAAGTATTGACCAAATCTTGCAACTCAATTTCAAACCAGTTCCCTTCAACTGATTGAGCTTAAATTTCGCACACACCTTTGGTTCTAGTGATTATAGATTTTTATGACAGACATTTATTAATACTGTAGCCAGGATCGACTCCTCACGAGTAAAGTCCTCAACGGTTAATACACACATATGACAATTTGTATACGCATTACATTTTTATAGGTAAAGATGATTTCTATCATGACTTTATCCTGCAGCCATAACCAACTTCTCACGAGGGAACTCCTCAACGGTAAATAGCACAAATTTGAAAATGCGTTCAATTTCTATGAATAAACAAATTTCTGTCGCTAAATGATCCTACAGCCAGGATCGTCATGTCACGAGGGATCTCCTCAAAGTTAAGTAGCATGAATACAAAAATTTGTTTGATAGAAAAAGATGATTTCTATCATGAACTCATCCTGCAACCAGAATTGAGTTTTCAACGCATAGAGAAATATGTTTCGTTAATATATTAGGTGTATCTGTTCATACACGAAATCTCATAAGGGGTCATTGTACTCATCATTATGAACAGCTTTTGCCATGGGACCAAACGCTAAATCGCGAAAAAAAATCAGTTGTTCCCTACAATATCGCATTAACTCGTCAAAATGTATGGAACAGTGAATTTTTTTTTGCGATTCAGTCTTTGGTCCCATAGTAAAAGTTGTTCATAATAATGAGTACAATGACCCCTTATGAGATTTACCCCCGAATACTGAAACGTCACTCAAAATTTAAGTAGCACTTATATTTAACAGATAATCAAAAGTGACGTTTGGCCCATACGAAATTTAAAGTTTACAAGCTGCTCAAATGTTAAGGAGCCCTTAAATTTTGAGTGACGTTTCAGTATTCGGGGGTTAGTGTATGAACAGATACACCTTATATACGAAAAACGCGTGTTGGTGTGGATGCATGTTGGTTTGCGGCTCTCGTACGCTGAAACTATTTGTTTAAAAACAAAAATGTTTGTACATAAATTGTAGGAAATTTTCTCTAGTTTAATCTAATTCAGAGCTATTTTCATCGTAAAATGAGTCAGAAAGGTTATCGTTAAAAACTGTTTTCGGGTGGCATTTTTCCAATATGGCAGTGCGAGCGGCAAAGATACAAGGTGGCAAAGTAAAAATCCGAAAAGAGCACATCAAAACCTATAAAACTACCAATTTTCAAAACTCTAACTTATTGTTGAGAATAAATATTGGATGAGTAAGTCGTGCCAGGGCAATTATATCATTGCCCTAAACTGACTTAAAAATAAATTTCTACATTTTAAACGACCTGCGGCTTGTTGTCTTTCTAATATGCGAAGTTCATAGATCTATTATAATCGATTTAAAAAAGAAATAAAAAAGGAAAACCCGGAAAAAACAACGTTTTATACAACAGAACCGGTTTTTTTACAATTCATTAACCAGAAATTCCCGTTTTCTTCAGAATCGGAAAAAATCGGTTCGTCTGCCCTACATCAGAAGAATGGATCTAGCTGAGCAGAGTCACTATCGTTGTTTCTATCCTGAGTTATCAAAGTTTCTACTGAAGTATGCGACCAAAGGTCCGACAAGATTGGTTCTAACAAATCTAGAGTTCTGATCAATATTTCAGATTTGACATTCCTTACAATTTTAATAAACCCTTTCGTTGTTGGTGCGTTACAAACTTTCTTAGTACTTTTAACTGATTCAGAAGAACCGGGCATCCTAGGTACTGAATTCGAATCTTTGACACTGATAGCACTTATATCGTCAAATTCAAATTTGGTTTTGTCTAGAGCAATAGTTTGAAAAGAATTGCCGTCACATTCTTTACATTTGGTTTTGTCTAGAGAAATAGTTTGAAAAGAATTGCAGTCACATTCTTTATATTTTGTTTTGTCTAGAGCAATTGTTTTAAAAGAATTGCCGTCACATTCTTTACATTTGGTTTTGTCTAGAGCAATAGTTTGAAAAGAATTGCCGTCACATTCTTTACATTTGGTTTTGTCTAGAGCAATAGTTTGAAAAGAATTGTCGTCACATTCTTTACATTTTGTTTTGTATAGAGCAATAGTTTCAAAAGAATTGCCGCCACATTCTTTACATTTTGTTTTGTCTAGAGGAATAGTTTGAAAAGAATTGCCGTCACATTCTTTACATTTTGTTTTGTCTAGAGGAATAGTTTGAAAAGATTCGCATGTTTGTATTTTTATTTGCATGC
Organism: Xestia sexstrigata; assembly: GCA_941918905.2. Lineage (NCBI taxonomy): Eukaryota > Metazoa > Arthropoda > Insecta > Lepidoptera > Noctuidae > Xestia > Xestia sexstrigata. The sequence goes on from OW799229.2 coordinate 6,898,068, forward strand.
ATGTTTTCGAAGGCTGTTGTGCAGTTATTTGGTTGAATTTTGGTATATTGAGTTCTGGTACATAGGATTGCGAAGAACTGGACTTGAACAAACGTGAATCTGATTTTAAAATTTGGATGACTGCAGTGTATATGATGGGATGGGGACCACCTATGCAAGTCCCAGAATGTTCACCACCTAGTGAAGTCTTGGAACCCTTGGTCTTGGTTATGAAAGCAGATATCTCAGGCCCTATCCGATCAGATATCACATGGCAATCTTCGTAACCTTTTTCAGTGTCGCAACTGCATGTATCTGCAGGGTCTGGTGCAGACTCTTGCAATGGCGTGCATTTGCAATAATCATCTTCTGATTCTCCTTTAGGTGAAACACTTTTCTTGTATGTAGTGCCTGCAGGGTCTTGTGCAGACACTTGCAATGTCGCGCATTTGCAAGAATTATCTTCCGATTCTTCTGTAGATGAAAAACTTTTCCTGCATGGAGTGTTTGCAGCGTCTGGTGCAGACTCTTGCAATGGCGTGTATTTGCAAGTGTCATCTTCCGATTCTCCTCTAGATGAAACATTTTTCTTGCATGGAGTGCCTGCAAGGTCTGTTGCAGATTCTTGCAATGGCGCGCATTTGTAATAATCATCTTCCGATTCTCCTTTAGGTGAAACACTTTTCTTGTATGTAGTGCTTGCAGCCCCTGGTGCAGCCTCTTGCAATGGAGCGAATTTGCAAGAATCATCTACAGATTCTTCTTTAGATGAAAAACTTTTCTTGCATGGAGTGCCTTCAGGGTCTGGTGCAGACTCTTGCAATGGCACGCATTTGCAAGAATCATCTACAGATTCTTCTTTAGATGAAAAACTTTTCTTCCATGGAGTGCCTGCAGGGTCTTGTGCAGACTCTTGCAATGGCGCGCATTTGTAATAATCATCTTCCGATTCTCCTTTAGGTGAATCACTTTTCTTGTATGTAGTGCTTGCAGCCTCTGTTGCAGACTCTTGCAATGGCGCGCATTTGCAAGAATCATCTACAGATTCTTTAGATGAAAAACTTTTCTTCCATGGAGTGCCTGCAGGGTCTTGTGCAGACTCTTGCAATGGCGCGCATTTGTGATAATCATCTTCCGATTCTCCTTTAGGTGAAACACTTTTCTTGTATGTAGTGCTTGCAGCCTCTGGTGCAGCCTCTGGTGCAGACTCTTGCAATGGCGCGCATTTGCAAGAATCATCTACAGATTCTTCTGTAGATGAAAAACTTTTCTTGCATGGAGTGTCTGCAGGGTCTGATACAGACTCTTGCAATGGCGCGCATTTGCAAGAATCATCTTCCGATTCTTCTTTAGATGAAAAACTTTTCTCGCATGTGCGAGCAATAAATTTGGTGGAGGAAATTTGTAAATTGTCGCCAAGTTCTTGACATGATGGACATATTTCATATTTTTTGGGTATTTTGCAACCACATTCGCGTTTTATATTAGTCATCTGGCTTGCATCGAGTTTAACCCCTGGGGGTGGCCTGTAGTTATCAAGTTTAACTTTGGTACTTTTACAGGTTGTATAGAATTTTTCCATACTATCAGATAATAATCCGTTCTGCTTATATTGTGATATACACTTCATAATGTCATTTAAATTACCTAGCAGGTCAATAATCACTTTTGGTTTTGATGCTTTCTCTTCCTGGGTGTCTATTTTTGCTTTTAGTTCTTTGCAAGTACTAATGAATTCCTCTACGCTATCGCTTACCAGTCCTTCCATTTTTGCTTTTTTGCCTAACTCTATACTAACATTAATTTGTTCTAAAAAATGTTCAATACTGCAAACTGAAGATGCTCCTTTGGATGCTGAACGACATTCGAGTTTAGTCTTAAAGTCTTTACAACGCGACATTAAGCTTTTTATACTATCGCAAGCTAGTCCATCTGTTGATAAAGTAGTTATACGTTCCAAATGTTCGATTTCCCTTTTCAAACGAGCTATTTTTGCGCTAACTGTTTTGCGTTCTTTGATCTCATTGATTTTAGTACTAACATCATGACAACATTTTAAAAAATCTTCTACACTTTTTGATAGTACTCCATCTTGTGAATAGCAATGAGTCAGGCAAATAACTTTATCAACATGATTTTGTAAATCATTTAAATGCTCGTTTACTTCTATTCTGGGGTCTGGTATTTGGGAATTCAATTTTGAAAAAATGTAATCTGGCATTGGCGTTGCCACCTTGGTTGTAGGCATTAATTTCAGAGCAGCTTCATAACAAGGAGGTTTCGGTCTCTGAAGAGGAAGAGACACCGATGGTGGTATAGCTAGGTTTAAACTCGCTGGGCAATGGCACTGGCTCGCTGGGCATTTGACACACTCCCTCGTTTTCTTGGAGGTTTGACTTAATTTAAGCGATTCATGCAACTGCACTTTCAGTTTTCCCAGGTCGCATCTTGTTAGGCCAAAGCTCTGTTGTATTAGTGCTGCCAAAAAAATGAGAAAATGTCAATTTATGTACTTCTGATTTCATTTTAATGGTTTTAGTTTCAATTACATATTTAATAAATATATCACTCAGTAAATTGCTGTTTCTTTGTTGGACGAATATGCAATGCATTAAGTAACATAAACACTAACTTGTTGTAAGACAAACAGAAGGAAATCAATAATAGTTTTGGTGGAACGGAACCATAAGTTTGTGCGCAAGAACCACTTGCTCCCTTTTTTAAACTACTTATCCATCGCCTAAGCATAATAAAGAGTGTAAAAAGACCCTTAACAAAGCCGAAAGACACTTGTTCTCCCCGTCATTGCGATCATTTTTTGTTCTAGACTATACCTGGGAACCTTTTAATTAAGGAGATATTGGGGTTCGAAGTTCCAAGTTTTTCATTTTTTTTTTAAACTTGTTTTGAATGTAAGATTTGACGACCCGAATGGCGCAGCAGTAGTGAGGTTGCCTTACGCTTTTAGGGTCCCTGGTTCGAATCTCGGTAGGAGCAAATGTTTGTGTGATGAGCATGGACATTTGTTTCAGAGTCATGGATGTTAATATGTATAATAAGTATGTATTTACAAACAAAAAGTCTATGTAGTATACAACTATCTGGTCTCCACGATACAAGCCTCGTTGCTTAGTGTGGCACCCTGGCGCTGTGTGTAAAGTCCAGCAATATTTATTTATACTTTAAACACCTCCACGACCCACGACTATAAAGTCCATCCATTCGCACAATGTTTTAAGTGCGTTACATTGAGTTTTAAAGTAAAACGTGATTTTTCACCCAAAAAAAAAGTCGTTTCCCAGCGATAATTTTTGCGCAAAGTTACTTAGTTTTATATGTACAGAATGCTTTGTTGACGGCTCCGTGAAGGGATGAATTTTCTTAGTGTCACGTTATCGAGATATGAGCTATCAAAGTTAAACTCCATTCGCTGATAGCATCTTCGGCACAACTTTGATAGCTTACCTATCTCGAAAACGTATTTTAGAACTATTTGTCTCATACAAAACTTGTTTGTATTGATGTCATCTTCTGATTGATATAGGTTTTATACGTGTCTGATCAAATCAAAGTTGTGCTGAAGATGCCATGCCATCACTGAATGGGCTTTAACTTTGATAGCATATATAATCTCGGAAACGTGACACTTCAGAACATTAATTTGTTTCATACAAAACTTGTTTGTATTGATACCAGGCATCGATTAATATAGGTTTTATGCGTGGCCGCAACTGTGAAAAAGAAAAATGGCGGATGTTAGGCCGACCGTTTAATTCAAATCCCTATAAAATGATTTCCAAAGATTGAACTTTATTTTAACAACCAGGAGTAATTCTACAAAATGCGGCCCGTGTAAATTCACTCAGAGTACAATGACAAGACAAGACATCTATTTGTAGAAACATGATTATAGACATTCAATTTGTTGTGATACCAAAATATTGAGTTTATGTTTCGTATTTTATACCTTTACGCCCCTTCTGGATCGGACAGGGTTTTTAACAACATTGTTTAAGAATATTTCCAGTATGTTTTTTGTATCCAATCTTACTTATTGAGCAATATTTTATTTTTGGAAAAAAAAAAATACTTTTGGTGTGAAAAATCTTTTTACAGTAGCGTGTTAAGTAACGCACTTAAAACATTCACTTATGGATGCATGCAACAGTACAGGAGTCCCGAGGGTATTTAAAGTTTAGCCATAACATTTAAAACTTGTATTCGTTAACAAACGTGAAAAATGTTGGGACTTGTGACTTTCAACATCTCCGTAATCATGAAGTACTCGATATCGTCAATTACCAAATATCGTACACAAGGAATTAAACAACCTCATCACGAAGCCGCCAACAAAGCATTCTGTACATCAAACTAAGTAACTTTACGCTAAAAGTAACATTGTGCTGATGGATGGATTGAATAGTACGGTCGTCGTGGAGATGTTTAAAGTAAAAATCTTACATTAAAAACTTGTCAAAAAGTTGGAACTTTGACCCCAATATCTTCGTAAAGGTTCCCAGGTATGGTCTAGAACAAATAAATGATCGCATTGACGAGGAGAACAAGTGCCTTTCGGCTTCGTTAAGAAGTTTTTTACACCCTTTAGATTCTAGTAATAATTTAGATTATTTTAAAGGTTTTTTACACCCTATAAATTCTAGTAATAATTTAGATTATTCTAAAGGAGGTTTTTTACACCCTTTAGATTCTAGTAATAATTAAGATTATTTTAAAGGAGGTTTTTTACACTCTTTAGATTCTAGTAATAATTAAGATTATTTTAAAGGAGGTTTTTTACACCCTTTAGATTCTAGTAATAATGTAGATTATTCTAAAAGAGGTTTTTTACACTCTTTAGATTCTAGTAATAATTTTGATTATTTTAAAGCTGTTAACTTAAACAACAGGGTTTTTGTTACGTGTATACAGGCTGAATGCGATTTAACGTGTTTAGCAATTTCGCACAGGCCGTGATAAAATGACCTAAAAAAATACTTTCTTTTTATAAACTGTATAGTACCTAGTATACCTACCTAATATACTGGGTGTAAAAGACCTCATCACGAAGCCGTCAACCAAGCATTCTGTACATCAAACTAAGTAACTATACGCAAATTTTTTTGCTGGGAACAACTTTTTTTTTTGAGGTGAAAAATCATGTTTTGTGGTAGAACTCAATGTAACGCACTCAAAACATTGTGCTGATGGATGGATTGAATAGTACGGGGGTCGTGGAGATGTTTAAAGTAAAAATCTTACATTAAAAACTTGTATTTAAAAAAAAAAACTTGTCAAAAAGTTGGAACTTTGACCCCCAATATCTCCGTAACTAAAAGGTTCCCAGGTATGGTGTAGAACAAAAAAATTATTGCAATGACGGGGAGAACAAGTGGCTATCGGCTTCGTTAAGAGGTGTTTTACACCCTTTATATCGCAAGTCCATACCTACTGTTCGAGAAAATACGAAATATTGTATATGTATAATGAAATAAAAATATGGATATGAGTATGCCATTTACATCCAGTCAGTACTAATAACCTCTATGTATGTCAGTTTTGGACACGAAATAATATCTAGAAAGAAATAATTAAAAAGTTTTGAAGCAAAATATTAAAACATCATTTTATGTCACCCTACAGACCTGGAATTCTAGCTAAACTTGAAGTTTCAGGTCACGTCGTTATATTTAATCGGCAAAATAATTATTAAAATAAAAATTTAATTGGCGACATAATTACGAGCTACTAATTAACCATTTGAAACCAGAACATAAACGCACGCGCGTGCCCTGTACGCCACAGCCACAATTTCACCCATCATTTTGTCACATATTTGTGTCGTTTGGAGTACAGGGCACGCGCTTGCTTGACACGTATATGTGACGTGACAATGGCGGTCAAAAGGATAAATTGCTTGGTTCGTGGTGACCATTTACTACACTTTCAGTCGATGTCATTTGAAGTCGTCATGGATAGTCCAAGCCTCAAAAGATTGGCAACCATCAACGAGCTGTGGTCAAATACGCAGTCCTTCTATACAGGGTAGTACAAACAGTGATATCATAAAAAAAATCCTCAGTACAAGGGGTATACGAAAACACCCGATATACATAATTATTTTCCGCGATTCTTGATAGTTTTCGAGTTAAAATTCGTGAATCGGCCTTTGAAAGAAGTGAGGTGAAAAAGATTAGATTTTTTTAGTATTCGAAATCATGTGATTTTGATTAAATTTGTTACACTTCGCTACTGAGATATTAAATGTGAAAAAGCCGAGTTAAAATAAAGACTTTTTTCGAAGCGGTTACCTTCCAATTTTCTAGACATTTAAAAATAATTATATAATTTGTGATATATCGATTGGAGCGTCGCACAATGATTGTTGATATAACGGTCCCGCATGACGAGAACCTCGTGAAAGCAGAGAAAGATAAACAAATCAAATATCTAGATCTGGCTCGCGAGGTTGACGACATGTGGGACGTGGGTACAGCAGTCATTGTGCCGATAGTCGTGTCGACCAATGGCTTACTAGCCAAAAGCCTCGACCAACATCTGAGGAGGCTCTCGCTTGGCAGCTGGATCGAGGGCTTGGTAATTTATTATAAATACGTACACACATAGCCAAACAACTTTTATTTTATTTTGTTAATCTAGGGAGCTGATCTAGTACAAGTCTGTATTGATCACGGCGACTTCGAGAACTTATTTCCTCTGCTGATTTGAACAATTCTTTATATTTCTTGACAAACATACATGCTTCATACAAATATAATGAAGGTAACGGTAGCAAACCAAGCCTTTTAAATGTTGGTTGACATGATTCATCAGATGGAATCCCGTTTATGGCTCGTAGACATTTTTATTTGGGCGACAAATGCTCTATTGATGTCAGGACTATTTACCCACATAATTAATCCATATCGTAACGAGGACTCGACATATGCACGGTATGACATCAAAGCTGTTTTTATATTCGTTACCTTTTTGATCTTTTTGAGAGCATATACAAATTTATTTATTTTATTGCACATATTATCGACCTGACCTTTCCAGTCTAAATGTTCGTCAATTACAACAAATAAAAACTTAGTTTGTGTCACTTGTGTAATTTGTGGTATGTCCATTCTAAAATTAAATTGATTTGGAGAAGATTGATTAAATTGGATGTATACAGATTTTTTAAGATTAATAGATAAATTATGTTTGTTTACCCAATTAATTAGATTGCTTATTTTTTTATTTATGTCCGCTTCATGATCAATAATTGACTTATTTTTTTTATCAGTAGAATAGTAGTAGTAGTATCAGTAGTATGGAAATGTCATCAGCAAAAAGAAAGCATTTATGGTTGGTCACATTTACTATGTTGTTTATGTAGAGAATAAATAAGATAGGACCCAATATGCTACCCTGGGGGACGCCACGTTTTATACTTTTAAATTCAGATGAAAATTGTGTCATATCCCTCCTTTCATCAAGTTGAGTTAGTGACAGTGACACTCTGTTGTCTGTCAGTTAGATAAGACGAAATCCACTGAAGTGGCAGTCCTCTTATTCCGAAAGCCTCTAATTTTTGGAGTAATAGGTCATGTGAAACTAGATCGAATGCTTTTGATAGATCAAGAAATAACCCTGTCGTGAGCTGTTTGTTGTTGATATTGGTCAGTATTGCTCTCAAGAGTGAAAAGATGGCTAAGGACTTATGTTTTTGAAAGCCGAAATGTTATATATTCTGATGATATTAAATTTCTCACAGTAATTAATTATTCTTTGATACATGTTTTTTTCAAATATTTTTGACAAGATAGGTATAATCGTTATGGGGCGATAATTATCTATATCAGCTTTATCACCCTTTTTTAAATATCGGTTTAACAATAGATTTTTTTAAAGCTTTAGGAAAAACTCCTTGTGAAAAAGACAGGCTAAGTAGATAAGTCAACACTCCACTTATTTTATCGACACATGACTTAATTATTCTGGTGTTGAGTTCATTGTAGCCTTCAGAATTAGTATTATTCAACGATAGTACACAGGGTGTAAACAACCTCATCACGAAGCCGTCAACCAAGCATTCTGTACATCAAACTAAGTAACTTTACGCAAAAATTATTGCTGGGAAACGACTTTTTTTTTGGGGTGAAATATCATGTTTTGTGGTAACGCACTCAAAACAATGTGCTGGTGGATAGATTGAATAGTACGGGGGTCGTGGAGGTTTCCAGGTATGGTGTAGAACAAAAAAATTATCGCAATGACGGGGGCCTTTCGGCTTCGTTAAGAAGTTTTTTATACCCTTGATAAATAATATGTTGTCTCACCTCATTTTCGGACATGGGTGTGAGGAACATCGAGTTAGCAGTTACGTTACCTTTTACTGCGAATTTATATTATGGTTTTACGGAATTTATATGATGGTTGATAAACGCGGAGGCTATTTCTGCTGGTTTTTTGTGGTATTGTGTTGTCAATTTTAATGTGTTCAATGGTGTCTTTGGGGTTTGCATTGTGTATTTCGTCTTTGATAACTTCGTCTTTACATTTGTTGTCATTGTTATTCATAAACTTTATGTTAGCGTTTCGTTTAGCATTGTAGATACATTTTTGTAATAGATTAGAATATGTAGTGTAGTCTTGTTGGTTATTTTTTTATTCTTGTAGTATTGGTAACGTAGGAAGCGCTTAGTTTTAGAACTCTGTTTGGCCCTTACTTATCCACTTTCGTTTTATTTTATTGTTTACATTAATATTTACTCTTAGTTTTGGAAAACAGAGATAGTAAAGCATAATAATTTATGGAAACAACTAAATGCTATATTTGCATCGTTTTCCATGTTAATATCGGTCCAAGATAGGTTTTTTAAGCATTCTCTAAATTTATGCGTATGCACTATACCATTATCTCTTTTGTAAATACAATATAATGCAGGTTTTGTTGTTTGTAACCTTAAAGGGAAGCTTAGCATTTGTGCTGTGTCGTGATCAGAGAGGTGAAGTGGGAGTACTGTTGCGATTGCGCCCGGTATATTACTCAATATGTGGTCTCATGAAAGTTTCCGAGTGGCTACCTGAATATGAATTTTTACATTGTGCTTAGTTAAGAATTGGTTAGGATCAGACTGGGGTGTTCTGTACACACAAATAATTACTAATTTTTCATCTCCTATCTCTATGCCGCATGATTCGAATGTATTTACTGAGGAAAAGTTTTTTAAAAAACGGTAATTCTTTAAAACGTAGACGAGAATACACGTGCCACCATGGTGTTTTTCCGCTATTTCGTAATGCGATTACCTGAGATAGTTCTCATATCCTTTTTTAATAAATGTTTCGGACAGACAAATAACTTGCGGGTCATTCTATAAATCTCGCATATCCTGTAATGTTAACTCCAATAGTACAGGATTGTAAATGGTATGTAAAAAAATAAATAAAGTAATTATTACTCGAAAACTATTAAGAATCGCGAAACCATGGGGTATTTTCGGATATCCCAGGGCATGAGGAATATTTTTTTTATAACGTCACCATTTCGACCACCCATGTGTAAATCACTGATTATTAACTGCATCTGGTAAGACTGGAAGCCGACCTTAACATAATTGGAAAAAGGCAATCAGATTATGAAGTAAGTTTAGCTTCTCGAAAACTGTGACTCTTGAGTAAAGAATAAGTAATAATTTGAAGGTCATAAAATCACTCCTTATAAAAAATATCAAATTACAGTTAAAACCTGGCAGAATTCAGTATTATTATACAAGTTAGGACAGGAGGTACCTGAACATTAAATATGGCACGGCAGTTTTATGAAGTCCTTGAAAATACAAAAAAAAACTAAAGTATCTATGTAGTATATCAAATAACTGGTATCCACGGCACAAGCTTCGTTGCTTAGTGTTGCACTAGATGGCGGTGTGTGTAATGTGCACTGACATTTATTTTAATGTGCTACAGATATAAGGCGCAGTTAGGTTCGACGTAGTAAGTCTCTTGCCAACCGTAATCTAGCGAGAAGAGTCCTAGACTTGTCCTCATAACAAATCCCTTAATTCCAAAAAAATACAATATGTTTTATTTTTCTTTCTTTAAATAGGGCAAGTTTCTGCGGTCACTATCTCGACACGTTTGCTGTCTCAATATGCTCAAAGCATAGCCTTTTGTTGAGCTTCAGGTAGTGCTTTATACGGTAAGTATGAATTGATAGTTATCTTAATAATTATCTCAACAATTATACCTCGAAATTAACAAATAATATTATCAATATTACGTCGTTTTTTCGGATTGCCACTTCCGCATGTTTCCAAACGTATCCTTACGTTTGCCGATTCGCGGTCTCCACTCAAGAAGATGTCTATCTTAACGTGCATTGGTTCTACGGCTGATTTGGCTGGTCCATTTTAGTCTCCTTATTGTGCGAGCTATGTCGACAACTTTAAGTAGTTCTCTGCCAATGACTTCATTTTTGATTCGATCCATCAGTAAATCATTTCTGCGCTGCACTAATTTATTTGAATTCTAATACATTGTGGGTTCATGGCTATTACGCGCATACGTGTACATTATAACGTCACAGACAAATTCAATACCACCTGATCGTTGTAAATCCTGTTGCATGCTCAATCATTGCTCTACGAAAAAGTTCCACTGTTAATACCTACCGGTTGAAATCAGTTGCTCCATGTAAAATAGTGGTATTCAACTGCATCTGGTAGACCGGAACCCAACCCCAACATAATTGGGAAAAGGCTACGCAGATTATTATTGGGCTGGCTCGACGCCCTGCGCTGGCAGGCACCATGGTTCTTACTTAGATCCACTCCCGTGCATCTTTTCAGTTCTGTTCTAACGCAAGCGTCAAAACTCTCCTCTTTTATCTCACCGTCTTTCTATCGTCAGCTATGTGCGATGAAATTATTTAACAATACAAATATAATTTTTCGTCGTCAAGCTTTTTGAGACTGAGCGAGTTTGAAGAAAATCGTTCGATTCGTTTGACGACGACAACGACTCGACGTTTTGAAGTTCGATGGTTTGCGAGTTGCGTTGTTTGTTATATCAAACAAATCTGTTTTCGACAGCAAACGATCGCCTTGACACAGAAAGAATTTGGTTCTGGTTTGCAACACTGTTTCATGAAAACGTCAAGTTTAAATGATTTTACAATATTATTGCCATTATCAAAACGTTCAGTAGTCTAGTTTTTATCTATGCTAATAAGACGTTGGTTCCTGCTGTCAATAGTAGACCGTATTCGATCGCATTGGCTAGTTACTGGGTTGTTGAGGTCAGATAGGCAGTGGCTTTATGTAAAATACAGGCATTCTATCCGCATCTGGTAAGACTGGAAGCTGACTCGTAACATTAGGCTAGGCAGAATTGATAATGATAAATCGTTTATGAGTAAGTCGAGGACTTTATTTTATTCCTTCTTCTGTCTTTTATCGGTAACGGATCCATCTTTTTTTTTTTTTTTTTTTTTTTTTCGGATGGGAAATCATCAAATGACTTCTCCCGCTCTGGGCGGAGCAGGAGGGTGTGTCAGACTTTTACTGACTAAAACCCATCCATGTTCCTTCATCGCCCTTTGTGTTCCGGGGCCACGGTATCTCTTTCGAACAGTCCCGCAACCCCGGCAGGCATCGGTCCTTGCGGACCCCTTCCTTTTTGCTGACTCTCTTTGAGGCGCGCGTGGAACACGAACGCGCCGTCGACACGGCCTGTCGTCATGAGACGGACGGATGGCGAGCTAGCCCATAGCCCACCGTCCACAGGCCCGCGCCTACGGTGGCCGGGGGCCACGTGGTGGCCCCCGACGCCCGGGGCGTCTCCCGCGGCGGCCGGGACGCTGTGAGGTTCTCTCCCTCTCACGTTCCGCCACCTCCTTCTCTAGCATTACTGCTTCGCAGAAGGAGGTGACGGCGTCCCATTCCGTCTCGCTCCGGACCATGGCTTGCACCAGGGCCGGACGCGAGAGGTCGCCGCCGCCAATCGCCGCTTCGAGGACACGGCGGTGCTCCGCCCACGCGGGGCACACCTCCACCGTGTGCTCCACCGTGTCCTCCGGTCGATCCTCGCTAACGGATCCATCTGGATCTATAATTTCTTTACCTTATTTCTTTAAACTTTCCTTCGGAAAAACGTAAAGTACGCTTCGTAACTGTTTTTATACATTTGGTGGTACTGCTTACTGTAATGTATTAGAGGCCTAGTGGTCATTTTGTTCGGCAGTTTTTTCGGTGGCTGCTGGTGATTTCCCATTTTTTTGGTTAACCAAAAATTACACAGTAGAACCGTGATCATCGTTTGCAGAACTGCAATACAGTTTGTCGTTCGCTGTGTGCTGGATCGGGCGCAAGAGACTTACTGTAACATCATATAACTATACGCTTGTATTTGTCGCTTTTTGGTACAACAACATTTCACAATTCATATTTTAGTCTCATGTAATAATAGACTCTCTCTCAAACTCACCAAACTCACCAAAAACCAAATAACATCAAATTTTGCCCGACCGAGGGACAGTTTTTTTTTTCAGAATTTGGTCTTATAGAGGTACTCCCCCATCTCTTATATTTGACTGCATCGCAACAATAATAGCCTAGTGAAATGTTCTATCGTTTGAAACGTACCCGCATTTTGAATTATCTCAGCCAGTCTTAGTACTTCATTCATGTGCTCTATAATAAGTTCTTCCGCTGGACGTGGTGGTGTGTGCGGTGGTGTAGAAACCTCTGGTTCTGGCTCTTGCTCTGGTTCTGGCTCTGGCTCTGGCTCTGGTTCTCGTCTCGGTTCTACAAGCACTACCACTTGTTCTACTTTTTTCACTATTTCTTCTTCACTTCGTACTTTTTTAAGGACTTTAACACTTTTATATCTCAGTTCTTTGAATCGTTTCAATCTAAATGTTTCCTCTCTCTCCATTTCATCCAGTTCACCTAAGACGTATTTCGAGGTTATATTTATCTTTGGTATGATCAACCTCTGTAGTACATTTTTCTTTCTGCGAATACAAACATCTTGTTAATGTTCTGCGTTCTTTTATAAATTCGTTGAACTCACCCTTTCTATGTTGTTTTAAAATTCGTTTTGTTATTTTTTTCTCTCATTTATTAAATTTGATACTATATTATTTAAAATAAGTGTTATAATTATGTTTTATTAGTTTTGCGATTTCATTGGTATCATGGAAATAAATGAAAATAGTGTAAATATACAAGATGAAAAGTACATCGACGCACAAACCAATACCCACAAAGATATATTTCACCGAAATTAAAAAAAACTATAGCTGTTTCTTTCAAAAGTTCAATATCTACACGGTCAAAATGTATGGAACAGTGTTGGTTTTATTAACATAAAGATTCTGTGGCATATATGGATATAACTATATTAACAATATAATATAATAGTGTAAATAAATATCTATCTTATGACCTCGAAAACGGCTCAGCTCCCATGTACATATATTTTATTGCAAAAAGCCGTCTTTACATTTTACCTTACGTATTTTGATGATCATCAGTCAGTGACGAAATCAGGGTCTTCTAGGCCCCAAGCACATGGCGTATTTTAAAAGCGCAGACGACGAGCAGATGACGCGCGTATACGCGCTTCAAACGAGATTAGAACGCAATCTTGTAACCCAAGCACACGCGGCGATCGTGAAACGCGCGTGTACTGTGCGTCTTCGCGCAGATACAACGATACAGACGCGCTGTAGTCGCTTGTAGCTTCCGCGTTTTGGTCAGAGACTCCTCGTCAGTTGTATAATGGTGTCGGTTGAGATAACATTGCTTACGCTGGCTTTGACCCTTTGTTCGCGCGTTTTAATCTATAAAAACGCAAAAATCAGCACCTACGGCGCAGAAAACGCGCGTTCCAGAAACGCTTTAACGCGTTTAAAATACGTCGTCTGTTAGGAGCCTTTTTTTTTTTTTTTTTTTTTTTTTCGGATGGGAAATCATCAAATGACTTCTCCCGCTCTGGGCGGAGCAGGAGGGAGTGTCAGACTTTTACTGACTAAAACCCATCCATGTTCCTTCATCACCCTTTGTGTTCCGGGGTCACGCTATCTCTTTCGAACAGTCCCGCAACCCCGGCAGGCATCGGTCCTTGCGGACCCCTTCCTATTTCTGACTCTCTTTGAGGCGCGCGTGGAACACGAACGCGCCGTCGACACAGCCTGTCGTCATGAGACAGACGGACGGCGAGCTAGCCCATAGCCCACCGTCCACAGGCTCGCGCCTACGATGGCCGGGGGCCACGTGGTGGCCCCCGACGCCCGGGGCGTCTCCCGCGGCGGCCGGGACGCTGTGAGGTTCTCTCCCTCTCACGTTCCGCCACCTCCTTCTCTAGCATTACTGCTTCGCAGAAGGAGGTGACGGCGTCCCATTCCGTCTCGCTCCGGTCCATGGCTTGCACCAGGGCCGGACGCGAGAGGTCGCCGCCGCCAATCGCCGCTTCGAGGACACGGCGGTGCTCCGCCCACGCGGGGTACACCTCCACCGTGTCCTCCGGTCGATCCTCGCAGTGGAAACACCCGGGCATTTCCTTCCGCCCGATTCGGTGCAGGAACCTCCCGAAAACACCGTGTCCGGTGAGGACCTGCGTCAGGCGGAAGGTGAGGACGCCGTAGCGTCTCTCCAGCCACTCCTCGAAGAGGGGACTTATCGCCACTATCGTGGCGTGCCCTGCACGGGGTTGCGACAGTCGCTCTCTCCATGTCGCCATGAGATCCCGCCGGAAGTCTGTCCGCTGAGCGACAATTTGTCGCGGCAGCGGAGTTTCCCCCCGGCGAAGCGCCACCGTCGCCTCCGCCGCAGCCGCAACTGCCACCGCTGTCTGTTAGGAGCCTTAGATATCAATAAAATCTAAAGTATAAGAGCTATGCAATTAAAACTTTATATGTTTAATATGTCCGCTATTGACAACATATTTCGAGAATTCTGTTTATCTGGTACAATCCAAACCCAAGTTATGGTTCAAAAAAAAAACGACGCGCTTCGAGAAAAGGTAGGTCTTGGTGAGGGTTTAATAGTCTTTTATCAGATGGAAATAAGGTGCGTGCTATCAACGGTTGGGTCATGCCGATTTTGATGTACTCTTTCGGCATACTCAAATGTACTAAAACAGAACTAGACGCCGTGGATACGAAGGTCCGTAAATTATTGACGGTATATCGAATACATTACCTACGTTCTTCGGTTATGAGACATCCCGTGGAAATGTGGAGGTCGAGGCTTTTTAAATGCTAAGACTCTCCACAATCGCGAGATATGCGGTCTCAGGGAAAAAATCGTAGAAACTGACGTGGAGATGCATCGAGACTGATGTGGTCGCGATGGACAAGCGCCTCAACCCGCTCTCTTTAGCTAAAGAGAACTGGCGCAAACCTGTAGTTCTTGACACTAACGACCGCAGGGAGGTATGGCAGAGTAAGGAGCTTCACGGACGCTTTTTTCCGGCCCTACATGGGCCCGATGTAGACCTAACGGCGTCCGTAGCCTGACTATGTTTCGTGAAGGACGGCATGGGTGACGGTTACACAACCTTGTAGCCAGGATTATCCATCAGCAACTTTCTTGTGGAATCGGAAGTACCTTCCTATAGATATGTGCCCGACCCAGTTCTCGATAATGGCAGTATCACATTGTACTGGGATCAATCTATCATCACTGATAGGACTATTGTAGCCAATAGGCCTGATATAGTGGTGGTGGATCGATCAGAGTGGCGCGCAATGATTGTTGACATAACGGTCCCGCATGACGAGAACCTCGTGAATGCTGAGAAAGATAAACAAATCAAATATCTTGACTTGGCTCGCGAGGTTATCGACACGTGGAATGTGGACTCAGCGATCATTGTGCCGATAGTCTGCCCATAGCATAATTGCCAAGAGCCTCGATCAATCAAGCAGCTGGATCAAGGGCTTGATTCAAAAAGCGGTCCACCTGGACACGGCTCGTATTGTTAGGAGGTTCCTCTCTCTGAACCCCTGATTGCCGGTAGCTTGGAGCCTGTTCCTGATACCGGTAGGCTACATTTTTTTTTAAATATTTTTAATGTTTTTTATATTGTTTTTTTTTACGGAATATTTAAAAATGTAATTGATTTGTAAAGAAATAATAATATGCACCTATAGACGCTGGTCGTCCGTAGATCAAAACTTTTTGTTCGTGAAACGAAACGTATTAATAAGAAAATATTATATTGTTAAAAAAAATTTAACACTGCCCCTTCCATTTATGTTCACCAATACCAACCAACCAACCAAACCAAATTAATTTCAATTAATTAATTTAATTTCATGTTTTATTTTTTCATTTTTCTCTTTGTTTATTTTTTTTTTATTAGCTGTACTGTTAATTTAACCATTTTAATTTGTGTTTTGTCCTGTGCGGGCTAATAAATGTTTTTTCTTCTTCTTTCTTCTTCTATAAAACTGCAACAAATGCTCTTACAACAATATTCGTTTTAATTTGGATTCCATAGTAAATCCTCATACACTTATATTGTTACTTATATCTCCCTTATACTTAATATCTTCCGTAATTATTATTTGTTTTGAGCTCCTGATATTTCGACGCTGTTCCAAGCGCCATGATCGCGGGTTGACTGGAGAATGCGGGTGGATGGAAAATAAATTGTTAGGAGCTGACAAATCTATCTACCCTCTTTCTTTCTCAATATAAGTTTAGTTTTAAACAGTGAAAGCTTAAAACAGTCTCCGTAGATCAGTTTTCTTGAGCGCATTTTCTCTTCTGAAGAAAACACATTTTTTTTTAGCTTCCGTAAAACCACCCTTGTTTCTAAGAATATTTTTTCTAATTAACAATTTTGGTTTGGTTACACGGATAATAATAAGTTAGTAGTTAGTTAGTTGTGATGTTACGTTATCTTGTTGTGTTGTGCTGGTTGTTATGTTGTGTAGTTACTTTGGCAGTTGTGTTGTGATCACCTGACGCGCTACGGACAGCGCTCGCTTCCGCGCTATGTTGCTATTCCGTTCCGACGTTGACGTTTTAGTTTGTTGTTGAGTGAGACGTCATTATAATTACAGCGCGAAGGCAGAGCCCGTATAAAAAATGCTATGTTCTATGAACAAATAGCGTGTTATTTTTTGGCGCTATGCGTTCTAATTAACCACCACTAGTCTGTATGGCGCCTACTATATTTAACAAACTGCCTGAACGTTAGTAGGAGCTGAATAGTAAGGCATTCAAGCATCTATTAAAATTTTTTCTTTAGCAAAAGCAGCATATTAGATTGTCTTCGAATTTCTGGCCAAAAAAGTTCGTTTTCTAAGTATTTGATTCAATAATTTTATCTTTTTCCTGACACTAACACTTTCGCCCATTTTCCTTTATATGAATAAGGATTTTTTACATTATTACATAAAAGTAATTTATAATTTAGAAAGTTTCTTATTTAAAAAACCATTTATCAAATTAATGTCTTCGGTATTATCACAACCAAAGGAGGTCTTATCTATGAGTAAACAAATTAAAACGGATACTTACCTACCTGTTAAAGTTAAGAGAAAAAGGAATAAACCCTAAGTAAACATCAATCAAGATTTAATCAATTCACTGAATCTTTTTTTTCCTGTGACTCAACCGCAATCGGCCAAACGCTTTTTTCATCAAACAGCGCTTGGCTTAACCGTAGTTGCCAAGCGCTGTTGGACCAAATGGTGGGGACCCCCTAACGTTGAAGTATAAAATTGACTAAACGTGCTTTGTCTGTGGATTGAATGGTTTAGGTCCCATCTCTACAATATTCCTCAACTACGCACCAAAGATCATAACACTATTCCATCGACAAATAAATGTAAAAAAAAAACTCTTTAGTGTAAACAAACCCGCCATTTTGTGACGTGTTGCGTCATCGCAAGTGTTTTATTTCAAGTGGTTACGAGAATAAAATAGAATTGAATAATTTTATTAGTGTAAAAACATGGTACATTAAGGTCTTATAAACAGGGTTGTGAACTGATATGTTTAGAGGATGTTATTGTGTAGTGTATTATGGTAAAGCAAATTAGTTTTCGAATCTCAAAGTTGCAGTATTTCGCCTCCGAAAAAGTAGTTGGTACCTATGGTGATTATGTTAACACAAGAAATAAGGAAATTATTAAGGAAATCTCTCACCGACTGGTCGACACTTCGTGTGACCAGAGGGCCTGGCTCTTTCTTTGGCCAAAGAGTTAGCATTGCCATTGCCATTCAACGTGGCAATACTGCCAGTCTTCTGGGCACGTTTCCGAATGACAGCGATGCGGAGGAGTACTTTGACGCCTATTGACGTCGTTGTATATATTATGTAGGTACTTACTTTTATTTTTATTTTTTATAATTATACCTATATATAATTAAAACGGATACTTACCTACCTGGTAAAGTTAAGAGAAAAAAGGAATAAGCCCTAAGTAAATATCAATTAAGATTTAATCAATTCACTGAATTTTTTTTCCTGTGACTCAACAGCGATCGGCCAGTGAAAGAAAGTTTATTAAATAAAGAATATTTTCGTTAGAGAAATAAGTGTTTTCTGTAATTAAAACGTGTGTGATGACGGAAACGGGAAAAATAGCTTAAGTAAAACAGTACACGGGCGTTAAAAGTATGATAATAATCTTAATGATAAAAAAAAACGCAATAATAATTTATTTATAATTACCAATGATAATAATAATATATGTATAATTTAAATAAATATTAATGTATAAATCCATTATATGAGTAGTAAAAATATGTACACAATTAGTTATCAGACTACACGAAACGAAAGAGTAGATTAATATTAAAATTGTTAACAAATATCTATAATGCCCGACAGGGCCCACAATGCTCCAAAACGAATGTATGTCTTTATGTACCTACCTCCTAAGTTCACATTGTGGAATTCAATAAACGTATTGAGTATTGATATCATTAATTCCAGTCATTTCCAAAATTTTTGAAAAGTACATTTATAGGGAACTTTATAAATTCATAGATAAACATGACATTCTGTGTGAGGAACAGAAAGGATTTCGGATACCTTTGCACCTTTGCACATCATTATTTCAGTTATATCTTCATGAAAATTGGACAATGTGTATTTTTTTATTTAATTGTATTATGTTATTCAATTTTTATTGTTAAAAAAAAAAACTAATTTGTACACCTCACTAGGTAAAACATGATGGACCTACCCTATTTTACTAAGATCTTGCATGCTCGATTTGTGTGTAAACGCATGTTTTTAACAAATAAAGTATCTTTATCTTTATCGATACACAGGACTATTAATATGGCTATACATATATGATTTTATATACGATGTCATTAAAAATGTCGATCAACGGAATCCTGTTTGTGGTACCTTTTGCGACATGACCCAGGCATTCGACTTTGTACATCATGCTACTCTTTTAAATAAACTCGAAACCTACGGGATTAGGGTCAATGTCCTTAATTTACTTAATTCGTACCTACAAAACAGAAAACATATAACTGAAGTCAGTACAATTAATATGGTAAGTAAATGTGAAGAGATATTCAGGTCTTCGGAGCGTAAAGTATTATTTGGGGTACCGCAGGGGAGTGTTGTAGGTCCCTTTGCATTTATTTTATACATAAATGACCTACTGAAATCTATTGAACGACCAATAACACTATTTGCGGACGATAGTACGATCACAATAGCTTGTAAAAATATAGATACGTATGAGAGTGAAATTAATAATAGTTTAAAACAGATGGTAAACTGGCTAGACGCAAACAATTTAAAAATAAATTTGTATAAAACTAAAGTTATCCACTTTAGACAACAGACTTCTAGAACTAACTTAAATATACACTATAATAATGATACCGTAGAAGAAGTTGAAACTACAAAATTCCTAGGCCTCGAAATAGATAAAAAACTAAATTGGAAATCACACGTTGTTACTTTATGCAAGAAAATGAGTAAGACTGCATACGATCTACACTCATTATCACCAATATTGAATACGGATGCTCTTCTGACTGCCTATTATGGGATAGCAGAATCACATTTACGGTATGGGATTATATTTTGGGGAAACTCTACTGAAAGAGAGACTGCTTTCAAGGCACAAAATAGATGTGTTAGAGCGATGTTTAAACTTAAACTCACCGACAGTTGTGAATCGTACTTTAGAAATTACAAAATATTAACATTACCGTGTTTGTACTTATTTGCAGTAGCTGTGTTTGTAAAGACAAATCCGACTCGATTTAGACGACTATCAGATGTAGTACCCCGCAATAGACGCGATAATAGTGTGCTATGTCTGGAGCCAGCCAAGACTGCACTTATGCGCAAAAGTGTCTACTGCATGGCACCAGTCATTTATAACAAATTGCCGAAGACTTGGAAAGAGCTTCCGCTTTCATTATTTAGAGAGACTCTGAAGCTTTTTAGTGGCGAAAGCGTATTATAATATTAAGGAGTTTCAAATTGAGAAAAAGTTTTTAAGCTAGTGCATAATTATGTATAATTAATAACAATATTTTAAAATTGTATTTAGTGTGTAAAAATTATAAAATTGGATTTAGTTATAAGCTGTTATTTTTAAATCTTTTGCATGCCTACGTGGTAAAATATGGCTGTATAGTACAGCCATATTTTACCACGTAGGCATGCAAGTGTTTTGTCAGCGTTTGAGATTACCTATATTTGCAAAATAAAGTTATCTTTATCTTTATCTGAATGACCTTTAGAAGGAACTGCCATAGAGGAATTTAATTAGTGACAGAGACAACGTTGTACAAAGTTGTACTTTTCCTTGAACTATGAAAAATTAAATCACATGTGTGAGTACTTTGTATTGTTCAGCCACCATTTACATTTAGTTATTTTTCATTGACTTGAATATGCCTTGGTGGCTGAGAGAATGTCATGCTCACTCAAATGTCTCGCTGATGGTGGCGGGTGTGTCGGGTCATTTAATTCCCTTCAATATGGTTGAGTTGAATGGCGCCGATGCGCGCGTCATGTTCGTGAGCGGGCGCTGTCAGTTGGGACTGGTCATCTCTCGGCTGCTAGGGTTATTTTAATTCGTTTGTTGTTAAATTGTTGTCTTTTTCTACTCTGGACGCTCTTAATGTGCACGTCTTTCTACATCGTTCTCACATATATGTATAATTTCAGAATTAATGATGTAACCAAGATTTTGTAACAATATTTTGATTCAAAAGAGTGTCCATGGAGTTTCTTGCCCGTTCTTCTCCATAGAGATCTACGCTAGGGAATGGGCAACTACAGTACTTTCTCAAGTTATTATGCCTTGTGACTGGGACTGTAGCTTTGTTTTTTATTTGTAATTTTGACATTCAAAAGTGCCGTAATGGTCTAATTGAAATAAATGCTTTGAGTTTGAGTTTGAGTTTAAATCGTTAGATCCAGGTTTCCTGCCCGCAATCCTGCACAATCACATGTACTTTCCAGGATTTAAAAGCCATGAGCTGAGCATTTGGTTACATACTGGTCTGATATTAAAGTCCATCGCTACGCAAAGAAGAAGAAGTAGGTAGAACGTTTTATTCGACTATCTACTGCTCCAGAATATGATCAAAAAAAAAAAAACGAAAATACAATTAAATACTAATAGTTTTACTTGAAGAATGCAAAAAAAAATATATGGTTTAATTTAATTATGGATTATATCGACCAAAACTTACGATACAAGGGCGAGCGAAGCGAGCTCGGAACTTGGGGCACCCTGACTCGGACAGGTTAGGTTCGAAAGGGATGGCGGGGTCTAGTGAGTAAGCGAAGCTAGCGAAGACCACGCCATCCCCTTCGTGTCAGGTTACTTCAAACCCTGGAAACAGGAACAGGAGCCCCGCGCATATTGCAAAAGATATTCATTAACTTGTCTTTATCAGTTATTTTCAATAATTTCTCCCGCGATCCGTCCGCATTCGTGTCACATTGCCATTCCTAACGCGATCACAGTAAAGAGACACGTGTAGATTGAGTGAGTACAGACTCCTAAGCTGTATTGCAGTCGTTTTTATTAAAACATTGTCTTGCGTAACAGACCTCATTGCAGAAAGTTTTCAAATGTCTGTGGTGTAGTCGTATTTGCAATACTTCTTTCGTACGGACACGGCTGCGTTACAAAACAGCTGCGTTCTGTTGGTTTTGCGTTTGCGCAACTGGGTACTGTTTTAAGTTAGGCATAATGGCGTTAGAGTGTTTTCGCACTACGTCCGATCCGATTCCGACAATCCGTACCCGTGAAAATACACTACAATACAAAATCGGATGCAAGAAGCCGGACGTAGAGCGCTACCATAGAAATAGTTCTACGACTACTCCAGACCGGGTTCGGATCGGACGTAGTCCGAAACCGCTTTTAGGTTTTATAACCGTTTTAAGTAAAGTCTATTTAAGAGTGTTAAAATTACTAAAGATACGGCTCCAGTCCTCAGATTAAAGAAGGAAGGGTGAGTTCATCGGCAGTTTAGCCCCAAGTAAAGGGCTATTCTAAATAACTATAGAAAGTAGAAGTTCTAAATAAACAGAACTATGACTTTGTTTTAAGATTTACTTAAGGGCCTATACTACCTCAAATGGCTTAGCATAATCCTCCGTTACGCCTAAAATACTGCAGCATTAATTTTGAAATAAATATAATTATAGTAAAGTTGAGGATTAATGTTAAGTTCTATATTTGGCGAAAACACGATTCCATAAAAAATTTTCGATTGAAAAAAATCCCAAAGTTACCTCTAAACTGAACAATAAACCGCTGGCAATCACAAAATACTTCAAATTAGATCATGAAACTTTTTATACTAACTGAACTAACTCTAAAGCAGGTGTTATATTATTTTGTTTTTTTAGTCTAATCAAAAGATTTTATGTAAATCGCAAAAAAGCACTAATTTCGCACTATTCGGCCCGCAGTGACTGACGTAACAACCACTTTGTAGTGCAAGCTGATTAGAACTTTATTCTAACAGTATTTCAAACGAAGCTTGAACTACCAAATATAGAGTTGCTAATTTGAGGCAGTTTAGGCTCATAAGGGAAACATGTTTTATTTTACTTTTTGTAAATAAGTCAAACATAAAAATTACGTCAAAGTTAATTGTTTTCAAGTAAAATCTCATTTTGAAAATAGAAAAATTATTAAAAAAAAAACTGTTTCGTAATCTCAAAACAAAATATCATATGATAACTAGAAAAATATAAATACAGTACAGTATTGTGTACATCTAAAAAGTATGAAGAGAATATCGTTTATTTAGCAAAATAATAGAACATTCACATTAAAAAAAAAAACAAAGAAGTCTAATGGCCGAATACTGAAACGTCACTCAAAATTTAAGTAGCACTTATATTTAACAGATACTCAAAAGTGACGTTTGGCCATACGAAATTTAAAGTTTAGGAGCTGCTCAAATGTTAAGCAGCCCTTAAATTTTGAGTGACGTTTCAGTATTCGGGGGTACGTCTCTTCATATCTTATTTAATATTGATAGCATGATTCAAACTTAGAAAAAATATTTTTGTTTTGTTATTAGAGCTATTTATCTGAACTTACCTGGTAAGCAGAGTCGGATTCGACAATGGACCTCTTTCTCGAAGTTAGACCTACCTAACTGGACCGTTTGTACCAGGTACACATTTGTAATCGTCTACAACTTCGAGTGTAGAGTCTCCGATCTGTGGGTTTGGCACATTGCTCGCAGAACGGATGGCCGATGGAGCCGAAAAGTTCTGGAGTGGCGACCGCGAACCGGAAGACGTTGCGTTGGAAGACCTCCCACTAGGTGGACCGATGACCTGGTGAAGGTTGCGGGAATCCGCTGGATGCAAGTCGCACGGGACCGGTCAATGTGGCGACACTAATCCGCTGGATGCAAGTCGCACGGGACCGGTCAATGTGGCGACACTTGGGGGAAGCCTATGTCCAGCAGTGGACGTCTTTCGGCTGAAATGATGATGGTGATGACCTAGTAAGCAGTGATGACCTACGGACCGTCGGACTGCTAAGTCATAGGAAAATGTTTTGACTTTGTTTACAACAAGGTATGACTGGAACGGCCTCCTTAAAGCCTCAACATCATCCACCACAGCCCGCACCCTTTGCACTGCACCCGCAATGGCAATTATGTCATAGACATAGGCCTCTCCAATCATTTCAATTTTTCATAGCAAATTGTTGCAACCTGAAAATAATTTGTATATTTTCTTTCTTTGCCTTAGATTTTTGACAGGCGCTATCATAGTATTCTGTCTTTTTCTAACGCATAGCTCTTTCTAACTTTATGCCCTACGTAGAATCATAAAAGTAGTTTGAATCATACTATTTAAGGAATAAACTAAACAGTATTTGTTTTCTGGCAGCAACTAAGACATAAGTGCGCAAAATTCTTTTGAGGATAATAATATTTTCTCAGAAAAAAAAAACATCTTTAAAGTGATTTAAAACTAGAATTTCGGGCCAAAATGCAGTGCCAAAACACTCAGCCTGTAAATAAATAGGACTTCAGATTAGGATCCACACAACAAACAAATAACATAACAAAAATCGTACTTTTTTGTTATAATATTTGTTTACATACAAACATTTAGGAACAGATAAACAGGGTCAAAGAACGATGCCAATAATAAGCGTAAGTCCAACAAAATTACAATATTTTTCTGAAGTTTTAGCTTATAAATTAGTACACAACTCATAGTTTTGCAAAAAGCACCAAAATCCAGCGAGATTGGGCCACTTGAAATTGTTGAATTACGCTAAAGATTTCACTACAACTAATATCACTCATCTCTGTTTCTTTTCTCCCATAACTTGGGTAAACTATGTTGCCATATTTATGAGGTTTTAGTATTTGAAATAATTTCAATTCTGTTGGTCTTACGCTTAGATACTTCAAACAAAAATGCCCATCATCCCTTAATTAGCCAGCCGAAGTCCACAGATGTTACGGATATCGATATCCGATGTTGTTCGTCTAATAACTTCAATATTTATGCGCACAATTATTTTAGTAGCTGCCCAAACAGTTACAGAGTCGCATGGTCTTTTTGACGCGTGGCTCAAGTCGGAACTAACGCGACCATCTCGATTTTTTATACATAAAGCTTGTGTCCTGAAAAAATCTAATTAGTCCGTCAGTTAGATTATAAAAAATATTTGACACGTTTTTTTTCTTTTGTTGCGTAAACCAAAATTGACGAAGATACGACGCTGTTAAAATTCTCAATACGTCACGCCGAGCTATAATTTTTAGTGTGTTGTGAAGTCACGAGCCCCCACGAACTCCCGAGTTTTGATGCGTTTTATCTTTGTCAATATTCATTGATTAACAAAAACAAAAAATACGTGTCCATTATTTTCCAATACTCTAACTGGCGGACTAAATAGATTTGCAATGATAGATGGTGGAAACTAGCCTATTTCTCCATTCCAGGAACACCTTCCTCGCTGACATTTAAACGCTAAAAAAACCATGCTGCAATATAAGACTAGTGTCACTTACTTGGTCGCAGCTTTGTTGGCCTCATCGATCATTCTGAATTTAAGTCGAAACGAGCACCTGGCTACCATGAGCTTCAGGAGTTCGTACCACACTCGTTTAGTTTCTTGAATTAACTCGCCGCTTCTACCGAGTCCTAAAAAACTGTATTCATCTGGGCCAGTCTGCGAAAGAAATAAAGAACTTGTACGAGCCCTTGCTTGCTAATACATTTGATAAGTTTCGATGGAAGAAAATATTGTTGCTGATTTCTTGATAAAATATTTATTAATTGTAACAAAGGTGTTTACAATAAAACGGGCGAAAGTGTAATCAATTATAATTCAATATTCACTTAACAATAAGTTGAAAATGCTTATGCTAGCGATTTACATAAATGTGCGATGTAATCATACAGAACTAAAAATAAAAATACTAAAATTAAAAGTAGCCCGCGAAATTCACCATCTTAATACTCATCACAAGCTTATACATAGCCATATGGCCCCAATTTTGTTCTATAAACAAAATGGGTGACCTGTCTAAGGAAAGTTAAGCTACACTCCCTAAAGTATAGAACAGGATGGGTGACCTGTCTAAGGAAAGTCAAGGTAGACTCCCTATGGTAAAGAACAATATAGGTGACCTGTCTAAGGAAAGTCAAGGTAGACTCCCTATGGTAAAGAACAATATAGGTGACCTGTCTAAGGAAAGTTGAAAATCACAAGAAATATCTTAGTAGCCACATAAAAAGTTATCCTTATTTTAGTTTTTGTAATTTTTTCGAAATTATTTCGTTTAATAGTTTCAGAACGCACCTATTGACGATTCATTTCGCATATGAAATGACTTGTTATTCAAAAACTATAAACGTTCAAGTTTTTCTGAATAGTTGTTGACTGTTATTCAATTAAATTAGTACTTAGCATCATATCAACTACAATGCTGATTTATTATGCATTGGATGATTATGGATTCTATTCATCAATTTCTAGAGGAGGGTGGTGACAGTCTTCTTTACAGATAGGTGAGGCAGCCTTTTGACTATTAGATTTCTTATATTTGACAACGCTAGGTCTAATATTCTATTATTCTTGTTTTTAATAACATTATACTGAAACAGATTGTTTAAAGACAAAAAATCTATAAGAGAGTATCCTAGTTTGTTGGTAAAATTTGCCTTAGTTACATATGGGTGATTCGGATCTCGGTTGCATTCGATGAAGCCGAGATTAAAATCTCCGACCAATATCATTTCTTCTCCTGTAGTTTCAATCACACTCGTGACCGAACTGAGGAACATGTCTAGGTGCTGCTGTGTCACAGGTGGTGGTAAGTAGATAGCACAGATGTTTATTTTCTTCCCCTCGTTTATCTTTACGCGTACCCAGAGTCAGTCTTCTGCAATATATTCCCACTGACAAGCTCGAGCGGAATCATATGCTTTGGATACAGCAACAAGAACGCTACCTCCTTCTTTGCCTTTAAATGCGGTAGAAGCCCTGTCTCTCCTGTATATATTATAGCTTGTGTTAAGCAGATCTCCGTCGTTGATGTTATCATTGAGCCAGTCTCGGTCGCCACAATCATGTCGTATTGATTGATGTTAACCGCAATATTGATATCATTTAATTTGGTTCGCATTCCCCGGAGATTTTGGTAGAATATAGTGAATTTCAAAGCTTTACTCACGGGTTTCTCTTTCCGGGTTTTCACATTACATTAAAGAGGCAGCGTGTAGGCTTTTAATCTGTACAGCGCGTGCTCCATCTTCCTTTCGAACTAACACGCAACCATCGCGGACCCAGACATATTTATAGTTTTTTTCGCGTGCCATTTTCCTATCATCTGCATGTATGGCTTTATTCAGATGTTCTGAGACGAAGACAGGCTGTTTGATGCTACTGTAGACCAAATGGCTCAAATTGAGTTTGGAAGTAGCATGAGCGCGGTTAAATTTTGAAACTGATGCCAATACTTCATCACGTTTTCTTGTGTTTTTAAGTTAACCGATAATCGAGCGCGGGCGGCTACTCTGCAAGGCGAGCTTATTCACACGAGATATAAAAGAAACGTTTCTTAAAGCTTCAATATTGCATGAGATAGTTTAATGTCCCAGTTGAATTATCGTGCTCATTAGGTTTTCGGCTTGATTTTCAGGAATTCCATTTAACTCTAAATTATCCTGACGAGAATGTTGTTCCACCATATTAAGCCTTACTCGGAGACACAGGTTTTTATCTCCACATTTTCTTTCTTGAGCTGATTTATGGCTTTCTTTGTTCTGGTCCAATTCAATCTTTATGTCGTGACATTCCCTGCTCATAAACTCGACGGAATCCTCCAGCCCTTGCAAGGTTTTTTTTAACGCTAAAAATTCATTTTCAAAATAAGATTTAAGTGAGGCCTATAGATGCAAAGTCATCACTGATTCCAATTCTTTGCGAAGCTCGGAAAACGTTACTCCATCTAGCTTAAGGGGATGAGTGGGCGAATCCTGGCTGTCAGAACAATCTTCTGGGGTTTGCCCACATGCAACGTCGTTGTTATGCGAGTCGTTTAGCCGTGGTCGGTTGGACTTAGACCGTACTGAAACGTCAGTGGTAGTGTCTGTGACATTACTACTACTTCCACTACCAGGGGTGGTCGGCATTGAGATCTGCTCAGACACTTGCAAGACGTTCTGCTTAGATGCAAGAGGAGAACGCTGTGTTTGCGGTATATTCATATTATTATTTCTTCTTGCTGCGCGCCGAGTGCCAAACAATGCTAGCGTGATGGTCGACTAACGCGAGTCAAAACTAATGACTTGTTTGTTTCGCAAACGTTGAGTCATACGCTAACGAAGCAGCGCAGGCGCCAGCGGGGTTGCGGCGCAGGCGCGCGAGGGTTATCGAGCGCTCTGCGGGTAGTGGTAGGTCAGGGTTTTGAGACGTTAAAAACTTTTGTGAGGGGTTTTTACCTATAACTTTGCAGTCCGTGGTTGTATTGGTATTCAGTTTTCACTATTCGAAAGTTCGTTTCACCAGCAATACAATGACATCACACACTATTATAAACAAACACTTTTTTTTACTTTTAGAAACAATATAGGAGCAAAACAAAAACGATCTTTACTGAGCGACGGTAATTCCAAACTAGCGGACGTCACGCGGTTTCACCCGCATAGTTCCTGTTCCCGTGGTAGTACGGCAATAAAATACAGCCTATGTTACTCGCTGATAGTGTAGCTCCATCGCTGAAAGAATTTTTCAAATCGTTCCAGTAGTTTTTAATTTAATTCGTTACATACAAAAATACAAATCTTTGTAATATTAGTATAGAATAACACAATATTTTCCAATAAAAAAATTAACTATCGCCCCCGGGTGGGCTCGAACCACCAACCTTTCGGTTAACAGCCGAACGCGCTAGCCATTGCGCCACGGAGGCTATTGCCAAACCTCCGAAATTTCACAGTAGTTTCAAAAAGTACGAATCGTTTCTATTTCCAACCCATTAATGGGACAGTTACTTAAAAAAACAATAATAATACCAGTCTATTACTGTCCCACTGCTAGGCAAAGCCTTCTTCTCATACAGAGAAGGCACAAGCACTGATCACCACGCTTGCTCAAGACGGGAAGGTGATTTCAGACTTATACATATGAGTTATAAGTCCAGGTTTCCTCACGATGTTTTCCTTCACCGATGTCTGTGATGTCCAAAATAAACGTAGAAAGTACATATAAATTGAAAAAAACACATTGATACTTGGCCGGATTTGAACCCACAACCTCATGCATGGTGGGGCTTAAAGGAACCCAGCTAACCTAACATCGGGGTGCCCCAAGTCCCGAACTACTTTATAATCGCCTAAAAAGCGTAGTCGAACGGTCGCTCCTATTTCTGTCTTGCAAAGAAGAATTATGTGAGAAGATGTATGCAAGAATTATTACACTGACAAAACGTCATTCGTCTAATAGTTGTGTGGCCTAGTGAAATGTTTTACAAATGATAAATGTCCCAAACGTTTTGTGTCATTATTAATCAGCTTAACAATAATTCTACCAAATGATACGTTGTCATACAAAAATTTGTTAATCGTTAGTTGTCAAAACGACAACGGCGACGGCCACGGCGACGGCGTTGTTGTGGTGTGTTGTTAGTTGGCGAAACGTTGATTGGCAAGTGATAATCTGCCAAACGATTTTTGACGAAAAGGCAGGATACCTATGCACGTATATTAATTTTTTTTTAATGGAACAAGCCCGCCACACTGATCCTAAACCACTGTAACTCCTGAAAGCCAGAATCAACAGTGGCGACCACCAGAAAAGCGCCGAGACAATGATGCTCGACGAAGTCCCAGAGAAACAATTTAACTGTCTTGGATCCCGCAACGAAATTAATCAGAAAAGTATAGTGGAGGAGTAAGAATATAGGCATGTCTCTCTATGCACGTACATGTGTGAGGATCCTATAATTGTTCTTTTACTGCTTGCTTGTCAGTAAAATGAATAATATAATAACTCCGTCAACATAACATTGACCGGTCCCGTGCGCATCCAGTGGATCCCCGTAACCTTCAAGCCGTAGGGATGTGAAATATGGTACTTATAAATAGAACACAACTTACTTCTTGCACGCCAAGATTTATCACTTTCACTCCTGCAACACTTCGACTAGTCACTTCGACGGTTGCTCTGGCCTAGAACAAAAAAAACAACAGTAGCTACAGGCTAACACCAAGACTTTACATGAGGGTGCTCTCTCTGTTTCGGGAGGTTCCTGCACCGAATCGGGCGGGAGGAAACGCCCTGGTGTCACCACTGCGAGGATCGAGCGGAGGACACGGTGGAGCACACAGTGGAGGTTTGCCCCGCTTGGGTGGAGCACTGCCGTGTCCTCGTAGCGGCAATCGCCGGCGACGACCTCTCGCGTCCGGTCCTGGTTCAATCCATGGTCCGGAGAGAGATGGAATGGGAAGCCATCACCTCCTTGTGCAAAGCAGTCATGCTAGCGAAGGAGGTGGCGGAACATGAGAAGGAGCGAACCTCACGTCCCAGCCGCCGCGGGAGACGCACCGGGCCTGTGGACGGTGAGCTATGGGCTATCTCGCCGTCCGTCCGTCTTATGAAAACCGACGATGCGTTCGTGTTCCATGCGCGCCTCAAAGAGATGTCAGCAAATAAGAAGGGGTCTGAGGACTGTTCGAAAGAGAAACCGCGGCCCTGGAACACAAAGGGCTAAGAAGAAACATGGATGGGTTTTAATCAGTAAAAGTCTGACACTCACTTCCGCTCCGCCCAGAGCGGGACGTATTCAGCAAGAGTGCATCGAGCATGAGCTTAACAGCATTCGTTCCCACTGCTGTGACACATTCCCCGCCTGTAAGATAGTGGGCTGTTTGTTATCTACCAAGCATGCCCAGCTGACATGGGCAATGGGCCGGTCATATTAGCAGGTAGAACCCCGGTGGGGTAGACGTGTTCTTAAGTGCCTATACTACCTCAAATTGGCAACTATATATTTGGTACTTAAAACTTCGTTTGAAATTCTGTTAGAATAAAGTTCTAATCAGCTTGCACTACAAAGTGGTTGTTACGTCAGTAGTCACTGCGGGCCGAATAGTACGAAATTAGTGGTTTTTTTGCGATTTACAAAAAATCTATTGATTGTACTAAATAAATAAATAATATATGACCTGCTTTATAGTTAGTTCAGTTAGTATAAAAAGTTTCATGATCTAATTTGAAGTATTTTATGATTGCCAGCGGTTTATTGTTCAGTTTAGGACTAACTTTGGGACTTTTTTCTATCGAGAAAATTTTATGAATCGTTTTTTCGCCAAATATAGGACTTAACATTAATCCTCAACTTTACTATATATTTATTTCAAAATTAATGCTGCAGTATTTTAGGCGTAACGGAGGATCATGCTAAGCCATTTGAGGTAGTAAAGGCCCTTAAGTAGAGACCGCGAATCGACAAACGTAAGGTGGGACCTGTCTCGGTGGAGTAACGATCTTCGCAGGATGGCTGGTAGCATCTGGATGAGAGTTGCTGAGAATCGAGTTGAGTGGCGTGTGATTGAGGAGGCCTATGTCCAGCAGTGGTCTGCTGTAGGCTGATGATGTTACTGCCCAGCGCGGGTTGGTAACACATGCCAATTTTCTCACGATTCCTTCACTCTTTGTTATGGGGGCGTTCGGAGAGATTTTAATGTAATTTTTACTATCATACATATATAAACTCACGCCTTTTTGCCATGGAGGTAGGCAGAAACCACAGAACACCACCTGCTACGATCTTTAGATACTCCGTTTACCTCTTCCACGTTCACGCATCTGGTCAGATACGTACGCCGGTTGCGAGTTGGTACTACGCACCTGACCTTTCTGAAGAAAGGTCATTTTACCATAATCTAGAGAATTAAATTCATGAAGACCTCTATGAAATATTTTCAAATATCAATGCATTGGCTTGTTGCCAATGCGCCCAGCCCTTGTGAATCAGGGGCTGGTTGGATGTCTTGTCGTTTTTGACGTAATGATATAAAGCCTCCGTGGCGCAATGGTTAGCGCGTTCGGCTGTTAACCGAAAGGTTGGTGGTTCGAGCCCACCCGGGGGCGATAACACATATTTTTACCGTTTGTCTATCTGTCAGTCACATGGCTCTATCTTCTTAACTAAAAAATATTAAAACACGCTTATTTTTAGGTCGTTCTAGAACCGAAAACTATAAACTCGATCATCGAAGATTGCGACTGTTTTTTCTAAATAACTAAAAAAAAAACAAATTTATAATAAATTTAATTTTTCGTGATTTTTTTTTATTTTTTTTTTTATTTTTTTTTTTTTAAATGTAACAAAAATTTAAATTTACTATAAATTTTATGTTTCTTTAGTTACTTACTAAAAAAAACAGTCCCAATCGTTCCAAGTTCGATGATCGAGTTTATGGCTTTCGGTTCCAGAACGACCTAAAATTAATAGTGTATATTTACTACTAAGTAGAAAGAAATAGTATATTCTTGATTATATAAGTATATGTATTTTGTGTGTCACATAGTGCGATACAGTGGTGGTCTTATAAAAAGTCATAATATAGGCAATTATTTAATTACTAAGTATTCTAAGTACTCATTTAATGACGCGATAGTATTTCCCCGGTTTAGATAAGAAAATCTGTACTTATTTATCAATTTATTTATTTTTGTTCTAAGATTTAGGTTATTATATCTGCAGAAATAATCACCTAAATCTTAGTGATAAAGATTATTATGTAATAGAGAATAATGTTTTCTCTATTATCTACTTATTAATCTTTATCACCAAATACTAAATTAATACTGATTTTTTTCTCGTCTAGGTTAGTGATTCCCAAAACTGGTCCAGGTGACCCCCAGGGGTCCACGGGAGACCTGTCGGGGGTCTAGGTATCGTATTACCCAGTACTGGGTCAGATAGTCGCTCCATGTAAAATACTTTTATTCTGCTGCATCCGGTGAGACAGAATCCTTTTAAAAGTCGACTACAGGAGCTAAATTAGCAACTCTATTTGTGGTGGTTCAAACTTCATTTGAAATACTGTTAGAATAAAGTTCTAATCAGCTTGCACTACAAAGTGGTTGTTACGTCAGTCACTGCGGCCGAATAGTGCGAAATGAGTGGTTTTTTTTTTCAATTTACAATAAATCTATTGATTGGACTAAAAAAATAAAACACTACGATGCTAGTAATTATGTTGCTTGTAGAATTATTTGCCAAAAAATCAGAATGATCGCATGTATTTTAGTATGGATTTTACTCGTTAAAAGAAAGTTTTAGAGATAAGTTCGTGATTTTTTTTTATCGAGTAAAATTTGTTATATTATGTTTTCAAAACACTGTCGTACTAGCATAAATATCCTGAAGAATATCATATATTTTTTTGGTTTTGTTTATTGCAGTGAATCATATGCTTTTTTACATATAGTTACGGGATAAGCTATTAAAAGCGTGTTTAAAAAATAGTAGGTACTAAAGAAATACTTACTTTAGCAGGGCAACACTCTTTGACGATGACGTTCAAACTTGGCATCTGGTACCTGCACCGGGCAAGATGTATGAACGCATCGCGACAACGCTGGCCGAAGTCCCCAAGAAGTCTGTGAAATCAAAATATTTTGTCACTTTATTATGTTGATCATTGAGGCTAAGCAGTTCCTGCAGACTCGGTCCGTGGATCATTACACAACGAGTTCCCTCGATGTCTCGGTAAACACGTCAAGCCGTTGGTCCTAGCCGTCATATGTAGATCTTTGACAGTCGTTACGGGTAGGCAGAATCAGAAGACTATAATGCATAAAGTGTACTATTTTATTGTTTCTTTCCTTGGGGACCAGCACTGTACTCCTTAACACAGGTTATCTATTAACCTAGCTAGGAATACAGCACCTCACCCACCATTTTATTGTAGCTTTGTACACTATTATATAAGCGATTCTGTAAATTGTGACATGTACTACAATGTTTTTCATGAATAAATTATTATTATTATGATCATAAAAAAAAGAAGAAACCTCGAAAGTCCGACCACCAGTCCAACCAAAGGGTATCGTTTTAACCAGTACTAACTGGGTTGTGGAAGTCAGATAGGCAGTCCGATTAGACTGGAAGCCGACCCTAACAGAGTTAGTAAAATGCTAGGCTGATAATGACTATAGGCCCACCGTTTAATTGGGACGGTGGCTGATGTACCTGCTTGGTACGGCAAGGTGTTGACTCCCGTTAGCGGGCGAAAGACAGAGTTGAGCTCAGTTGTCATGGTTTAGGTATGTGGTGAAGAAGAATATGGAAAACTTCGTAATGAAAGTTTTGTATATAAATGTGGATGATTAGGAGAAGTTGATCAAAGAAACACTATAAATTAAAAAAAAAAAAACGCTGGACATTACACACAAGATGGCGCTATCTAGTGCCACACTAAGCAACGAGGCTTGTGTCGTGGACACCAGATAGTTGATATACTACATAAATACTTTTTGTTTGTAAATGCATACTTATTATCTGTGCATTTCACGTCCCTCATGTCACTCCACTACACTGAAGAAGTGATGCAGTATTCGAAAGTGAAGACCAACTGGACTCTGAGGGTCGAAAGGTTGGCTCTTCACACAAACATTTGCTCCTACCGGGATTCGAACCCGGACCCAAAGAACGTAAGGCAGCCTCACTACCGCTGCGGCATTCGGGATTACTGTGATGTAAATACGTGTTAGTAAAGTTTTTCGGATTCATGTTCGTATTGTATAATTATCACTTGCTTCGGTGAAGGAAAACATCGTAAGGAAACTAGCATACCTGAGCATGTCAGACGCCCATGGGTGGCATAAAAACTCTGACACCAGGTTAGGCCATAACCACACGATAAAGAAACAAGTAATAGGAGTACCTATAAAATATGACACTGTTCGACGATTTGACAGTCAGCGAATATGCGTTGTGTTATCGAATTGTTGTCGTTTGGTTCATCTCCAGCTATCCAAGTAGATACCTCCTATTTATAATTTGGGATGTATTTATAGCACTTTAAAAATAATGTTTCACACTTTAAAATGTTTAGCTTAAAAATTAATTAATGAACTATAAAAATAATGGTTTGCACTTTAACACTGTATCGAAAACCAACTCCGAAACCATACATTATATTCGCCTAAAAAGCGTAGTCGAAGGCGTAGTCGACTACGCTTCGCGAGGCTCCTATTTCTGTCTGCAGAGTTTAAAGTAACCTAACATAACTTAACGTCGTAGTTCTCAAAGTCCAGAGCTCGCTTCGCTCACTTTTGCATCCTAAGTTCTCCTGGTAATATTACCATCCATTATTTGTATAGTTCATTCAATGAATTTTAAAGCTGACCATATCTATAGTGGAAACCTTGAAAAATATTATTTTTATGGTTCATTAATTATTTTTTAAAGCTAAACATTTTAAAGTGTGAAACATTTTATATTTTTAAAGTACGTTTATTTAGTTCCCTTATATTTTTCAGTTAGGGGTAGCTCGTGGCTAAATAATAACAGCCGCTCGGTTCGATCGTTAGGTTAAGCCGTGCTTGCCTAGGTTGGTCTGTGGATGGGTGACCGCCCATTACATACCAAGTTTCCACCGTGCCACGGAAAGCCCGCTAAGCCGTTGGTCCCGGCTGTCATTTGTAGATCTTTGACAGTCGTTAGGTAGTCAGTAGCCCAAAAAGTCTGACAACCAGTCTTACCAAGGGGTATCGTATTACCCGGTACTAACCGGGTTGTGTAGGTCAAATAGGCAGCTCTTTGTAAAATACTGGTATTCAGCTGCATCCGGTAAAACTGAAAGCCGACCCCAACATAATTGGGGAAAGGCTAGGCAGATGATGAGTAGGACGTACGTTGCCATCTCCAACGACAGTCGTCGGAGTTCCTTCCCGGTAGCCAGAGCCGTCCACTTCATGAGCTTCTTGCCCAGGAGCGCAAGATGGAGCCGGTTCCTCATTGTCTGGAGGGCCACCAGCGACGGCATAATAGAGTACTTCACGACACTCATGGACACATCGACCACCTCTGTAAAAAACAGAGAAGACTTTTTTTTTAAACAAAAACCTTGGTGGCCTTTGAAAAGATGAGGAGCTCGTGGCTAAATAATAACAGCTGAGAATAAGTAGTCGCGGGCAGAAATTACTGAAACTAGTCTTACTACAATCCTACTAATCTATGCTAATAGGCGAGACGACAAAAAAAAACTAATTAGTCCGTCAGTTAGATTATCAAAAAATATTTGACCCGTGTTTTTTGTTTTGTTAAGTAAACCAAAATTGACGAAGATATGACGCTTTTAAAATTCTCAATACGTCACGCCTAGGTATAATTTTTAGCTAGTTCTGACGTCACGAGCCCCCACTCCCGAGTTTTGATACGTTTTATCTTTGTCAATTTTCATTGATTTACAAAAACAAAAAATACGTGTCCATTAATTTCCAATACTCTAACTGACGGACTAAATAGATTTGCAATTTTTTGATACTGTCGTCATGCCTATTATAAAGAGTATTTTTGTATGTAACGAATAAACTTAAAACTACTGGACCAATTTGAAAAATTCTTTCAGCAATGGATAGCTACATTATCAGCGAGTAACATAGGCTATATTTTATCCCCGTACTCTCACGGGAACGTATTATAT
Organism: Xestia sexstrigata; assembly: GCA_941918905.2. Lineage (NCBI taxonomy): Eukaryota > Metazoa > Arthropoda > Insecta > Lepidoptera > Noctuidae > Xestia > Xestia sexstrigata. Next base: position 6,934,719 of record OW799229.2, read on the forward strand.
TTGGGCAAAATCTGCCGAGATTTATCCAGAGGGCACAAATCATGATTGAAAAAGATATATGCAACTGAAACATTGTCATGTTCAATTAATTTGGGTATTATTGTTTTTACTGGGTACCTAATCTTACCCAATATTATTTTATATTGTGTGTTTTTCTATTTCAGGTGGTTTTATTGTATGTTTTCTATATTGTATGTCTTAGAGCATCGTATTGGACGAGTCTGTAATGATGTTAAATTGGTGGTAAATAAATAAATAATAATAATAAATTGGAAAGTTTGTGAGTATGGATGTATGGTTGTATGTTACTCTTTCACGCAAAAAGTACTGAACGGATCTGAACGAAATTTGCACACAGTTCGTTTATAACCTAGATTAAGGGCTATATATCCCTCAAATGGCTTAGCATGATCCTCCGTTACTCCTAAAATACTGCAGCATTAATTTTGAAATAAATATATTTTAAAGGTGAGGATTAATACTAAGTCCTATGTGTGACGAAAACACGATTCCATAAACTTTTCTCGATAGAAAGAAATTCCAAATTTACCTCCAAATCGAACAATAAACCCAGTATTCAAAAAGCACTTGAAATTAGATCATGAAACTTTGCATACTAACTGAACTAACTATAAAGCAGGTCTTATGTGTTTTATTTTTTTAGTCCAATCAATAGATTTTTTGTAAATCGCAAAAAACCACTCATTTCGCACTATTCGGCCGCAGTGACTGACGTAACAACCGCTTTGTAGTGCAAGCTGATTAGAACTTTATTCTAACAGTATTTCAAACGCAGTTTGAACCACCACAAATAGAGTTGCTAATTTTAGGGTTAGAAGGGCCTTAACATAAAGGATACTTTTTATTTCGGTAATAGGTCGATCCCGTGGGACAGTTACCGAACTTCAGGCGGGCGAAGCCGCGGGCATAAGCTTGCTTTACCAAGTTTGTAAAATGCTTACCTTCATCATCTTTTTCCATTTTGGCTTATTTTCTTTTCCGTTTCTTGTAAATATGGCTATTGTACACTATTATTGATTTTGTTTGATATATTTTTCAGTGTTTTAAAAATGTAGTTTTCATGTGTGTATGCATTCTGAAATTTTGTACTATTGCATTGTTTAGAAGTGATTTTTGTTGTGTTTCAGAAAGCCTTAAACTATCATGCTACGTTTTTTGCATAATTTTTTTTGGGTCGACTTTCCGTCTGACACAGAACACAGAGCGTTTTACATATAAAATGAAATGTCACCTGAGTGACATCAAATTATGAAAATATTCTTCATCAGTGACATTGTTATAAAGTATCAATGCTGCATACATGGCTGCATGTTTCTTTTGGCATGTGGCCACAGCCGGAACTAATAATTTTTTTACTGAATTTTGTACAGAAAGGCCCAGCGCACACCGCTGGAGGCGCAGCGGAGCGCATTTGACGACAACAATTTAATATAAACCATAACTACCTTGATATACGGTCAATATAAGAATAAATTCGCACGCGGTACTCGGAGCGGTACTACTAGAGCATGCGCGCGACCGTATATCGAGGTAGATAGGGTTTATATTAAATTGTTGTCTTTAAATGCGCTGGGCCTTTTTTTTTTTTTTTTTGGATGGGAAATCATCAAATGACTTCTCTCGCTCTGGGCGGAGCAGGAGGGAGTGTCAGACTTTTACTGACTAAAACCCATCCATGTTCCTTCATCGCCCTTTGTGTTCCGGGGCCACGGTATCTCTTTCGAACAGTCCCGCAACCCCGGCAGGCATCGGTCCTTGCGGACCCCTTCCTTTTTGCTGAATCTCTTTGAGGCGCGCGTGGAACACGAACGCGCCGTCGACACGGCCTGTCGTCATGAGACGGACGGACGGCGAGCTAGCCCATAGCCCACCGTCCACAGGCCCGCGCCTACGGTGGCCGGGGGCTACGTGGTGGCCCCCGACGCCCGCGGCGGCCGGCACGCTGTGAGGTTCTCTCCCTCTCACGTTCCGCCACCTCCTTCTCTAGCATTACTGCTTCGCAGAAGGAGGTGACGGCGTCCCATTCCGTCTCGCTCCGGACCATGGCGGCGGCGACCTCTCGCGTCCGGCCCTGGTGCAGGGCCGGACGCGAGAGGTCGCCGCCGCCAATCGCCGCTTCGAGGACACGGCGGTGCTCCGCCCACGCGGGGCACGCCTCCACCGTGTGCTCCACGTGTCCTCCGGCCGATCCTCGCAATGGAAACACCCGGGCGTTTCCTCCCACCCGATTCGGTGCAGGAACCTCCCGAAACAACCGTGTCCGGTGAGGACCTGCGTCAGGCGGAAGGTGAAATCAAAAATCAAAATCAAAGCATTTATTTCAAGTAGGCCAGTTACAGGCACTTTTGAATTGTCGAAACAAAGATGTAAATTAAATGTAGCTACAGTCCCAGTCGCAAGACATAAAAACTGTGAAAGTACTGTAGATGCCCATTCCCTAGCGTAGATCTCTATGGAGAAGAACGGGCAAGAAACTCCATGGACACTCTTTTAAATCAAAATATTGTTACAAAATCTTGGTTACATCATTCATGTTGAGATGGTATATTATGTGAGAACAATGTAGCAAGATGTGCACGTTAAAAGTGTCCATAGTAAAAACAAAAAATACAATTCAGAAATAAACATACAAATAAGCCATGGCAACTAAGAGGACGCCGTGGCGTCTCTCAAGCCACTCCTCAAAGAGGGGTAAGTCCCCTCTATTGTGGCGCCACTATTGTGGCGTGCCCTGTGTGCGCTGGGCCTATGATCGCTTTTATCGCATGAATCGACAAAATAAGATACCAGCCGTGCAAGTACGTAGGAATCGATTCGTTAAATCTGACAGTCATTCTCGACAAAATGAGTTTATAACAAAGATAAAAAAAAAACTCATTTTGTCGAGAATAACTGTCAGATTTATCGAATCGATTCCTACGTACTTGCACTGCAGGGCCGGCAGTCTCGACAGAGATAACAACAAATTCGCAAACTTTCGATTGCTAATTACTAATGAATAAATTGATTTGCAATAACAATGCTTGCGGGAAATCCAAGTCTCTATATCCAAGATGCGATTCTCGCAAGCATCGTAATTGCAACCAAATTTATTCGTTAGTAATCAGCGATTGAAAGTTAGCGATTTTGTCGTTATCTCTGTCGAGACTGCCGGCCCAGCTGTGTTCGTTTTCAGATTTGATACTTTCATAATGATGAGTAAATAAGTGGAATGTTAGTACTTCCAAAAGAAATACCGCCCCCGGGTGGGCTCGAACCACCAACCACCAACCTTTCGGTTAACAGCCGAACGCGCTAACCATTGCGCCACGGAGGCTTTTGGTACAATCGGTGAAAATTATCTTGTATATCATTTATCAATACTACGCCTCACATACCACCACTGCGCCAGTATGCGAGGCGTCACTGATATTACTACTGACTGATATTACACTGACTATTTATGTAGATGTTGTCACTACACCATCTACATAAATATACGTACTACTTGGGTGACCGAGGTCTTTTCGGGGGAAAATAGAGAAAACAAATTTTCCCATAAATAGATTTTTCACCCTGGATATTGCAACTTTCATCGAAATCGTACGAGCCGTTTTCAAGAACGTGATTACGAATATTGCTTATTTAATAAGTCTAATGGGCCTGCCACACACTCGACGAGTGGCATGGGAAATAGCGAGTAAAGGAGGCAGAGACATAGTGTGGCAACATTACTCGTCATGCCGCACGTCATGCTCCTTGTCGTGCACACCGCTCCCTATTTTGTCGGTTTTTGTGCGCGAGTCAAAGGACCGGCAATAAGAGCGCGAGTGGCTGGCCACATAATCGCGATAATAATTGCGATGAACAGATGTGATCCACCATCTTCGTTGGCGAGGACGACGACGACGATGTATATTTTTTTGTATTTTTAATTACACAGCTCGCACGCTGCCACAGTTTCATCGTCCATTGTCCAACAAAGGCAAATGACAAGTGAGGTGCGTCGCGATTAATTGCGAGAGTATAGCAGAGTGTTGGCAGAGAGCGCAACATCGCGGCAAATCGCGGCAGCGCGAGGAGCATAGCGATGAGCAGCGCAAGGAGCATAGTGTGGCGGCCGCATAAGATACATACGTTTTACAATGGGCAACTACAGTACTTTCACAAGTTATTATGTCTTGTGACTGGGACTGTAACTTTGTTTTTGTTTTTGTATTTTTGACATTCAAAAGTGCCGTAATGGTCAAATGCGGGAGGGCTACCGTTTTTGAGCTCACCAGATGGCGTGATTGTCGAGTAAGGACCTGTCATTAATTCTATTTTATACTTATGTACCAATAACTTCATATTATAAGTTGAGTTTATTCCTTATAAAAATGTGTAAATGTAAACTTCTGATTCATACTTACAATATTCTCTCTAAAATTACTTAGCAAGCACGAAACATTTAAAAATCATTCTACCTTCAAGAACTAACAAATAAGATCCTAAGTTGCTACTTAAAATCTTCAAGTCATAATTAATCAGGAATGGCTCAGTCTAGAACACAATCGTGAGTATTAGTATAAATACGTGATAAAAAAGCACGCAACGCGCGAACACTGTATGACATCTGACATTTCGGAAGACCTTACTCTACACGAACGCCTCTAGCGGCGAATTCATGCGTGATAGCCCCCATTGAAATGCTTTGAGTTTGAGTTTGACGCCTTTTTCCCATGGGCTAAGCATGAAACTACATAACGCCTACAGATATGATCCATACATATATACTGTTACTATACTGTTTTTGCATCATCCACGGTCTTACATCAGCACGCGAAGCATGAACACCCTAGAAACGGGTTTCTTCGAAGAATAAATTGACAAGTCTTTTCTCATCTGTCATTGATAGACGAAATGACAAATCAACAAAAGATTTGTCGATTCTTTCTTCGAAGAAACCCGTTTTTACGGAGGTCACACGCACACCGGTTGCAAGTACCTGTAAACCTGACTTTTTAGAAGAACCTCACCAATAAGGTGCATCTACTGGCTTTAAACTTCCTAAAAATCTAAAATTAGACGATGACGTAATACCTGTGTCTTATGAGACTCGGAATTTTAGCTAAAATTACTAATCACTTAGATCCTGAGTAATAACGTCTTGTTCATACGGAGACACTTGTAGTTGCGTCTTCGTCGAAACTTTATCAAATTTGTTTATAGGCGGTAATGCCTCTCGCATTACCGCCTATAAACAAATTTTACTTGAGTAACTACATACCTATATTTAATTGGGGTTGGTTTCCATCAGTCTAACCAGATGCAGTATTTTACATGGAGTGACTGCCTATCTTACCTCCACAACCCAGTTAGTACTAGGTAATACGATATCCCTTGGTACGACTGGTTGTCAGACTTTTTGGGCCACTGACTACCTCTAACGACAGTCAAAGATCTACAAATGACAGCCGGGACCAACCGCTTAACCTGCGTTCCGAGCCACGGAGGAAACTCGGTATGTAATGGGTGGTCATCTATCCACTGACCAACCTAGGTAAGCGCGGCTTAACCTAAATATTGACCATAGCGGCTGTTATTATCTAGCCACGAGCTCCATTTTACTTGTATATAAAGTTTAAATTTATAAAAAAGCATTACGTCCCGTTCACGACCTCAGATGCCACTTACAACAACATAAAAAAGTGAGCCGTCGCAGGACGCCTGGCAGATGTGAAACATCGAAATTATTTTGTACTACATATGCTTAAAAAAAAGTCTATATAAAAAACAAACACATAAAATAAAATAAAAACAAAATGACTCGACTCACAAAAAGTAAATCCCTATGCTGGAATCGAACTTGAAGTCACGAGATTTTAATCCAGCGGCTCTGTGCCCCGAGATCAGCTGGCTTGTTAAAAATCGTGGCGAATAATTAGATCTTATGCTGCTTCCACAGGTCGGGATTGTTCGGGCCGGGTTCGATCGCCAGGAATATTTCACTTGTTTTTTTGTTTTACCCGCGCCTATAGATGTTTCACATCAGCAAGTTTTTTGTGAATGTTCTCACGCAGATCATCCTAGGAGTTTTCCGGCTGTAGGACATACCTAATCAAAAAAAACACAGACGAATGTCAAAAGTTTTGATTTAGAAACAGACCGTTGCCCGTATGCACACATATAAACTCAGAAAAGAATCGTCACCGTAATCGTGAGCTTGTCCCGAGGCGAGGCGATTACGTTACGATTCCGATTAGTGTTGCAGTAGGAAATTTCATACTAAGAATACTGAATGGGTCGAGTTGATACGGTGACGATACCTTACCGAATTGATATGTATGCTGTGAGTGACCTCTGTGCACCACATCTCTGTAAATGAGCTCTTATACTTTTACTAGGTGTTGCCCGCGACTTCGTTCGCGTGGAAGACTAAAAGTCCTATTCTCAGACCTACCAAATATACACAAAAAAAATCATACAAATCGGTCAAGCAGTTTCGGAGTAGTTCGATAACATACAATGCTGTGACACGAGATTTTGTTGGTTTGTCGGTTGCTTAAGGTAGTCCGTCTATGCAAGATCTTAGACGCTTTAAGCCCACTCTCTTAAGATTACCCCGAGGCGTCGTAGTAATTGCCTAAAATTGGCTTTTTAATACATTTACCGTAACACCACCTTGCCAAGGCTTGGTTTAATAATAAATGAACTTTGCAAGAGTTTCGGAGTGTGTTTTTCTTCAAGATTTTGTGTGTATGGAGGTCAAAATAGATCTCTTTTATAATCACAGTTCTAGGACACTGTTGGTAATAGGGTAAATATCGTTTAAGACCACCCGCCAAAATGTTTTATAAGGTTTAAGACGTAGGTGTAAGAGTTTATATACCATTGTGAGGATCGACCGGAGGACACGGTGGAGCGCACTGTGGAGGTGTGCCCCGCTTGGGCGGAGCACCGCCGTATCTTCGAAGCGGCGATCGGCGGTGGCGACCTCTCGCGTCCGGCCCTGGTTCAATCCATCGTCCGGAGCGAGACGGAATGGGACGCCGTCACCTCCTTCTGCGAAGCAGTCATGCTAGAGAAGGAATGTGAAACGGCGGCGGAACGTGAGAGGGAGAGAACCTCACGTCCCGACCGCCGCGGGTGACGCCCCGGCCACCGTAGGCGCGGGCGGTGAGCTATGGGCTAGCTCGCCGTCCGTCCGTCTCATGACGACAGGCCGTGTCGACGGCGCGTTCGTGTTCCACGCGCGCCTCAATGAGAGTCAGCAAAAGGAAGGGGTCCGAAAGGGCCGACGCCTGCCGGGGCTGAGGGACTGTTCGAAAGAGATACCGTGACCACGGAACACAAAGGGCAATAATGGAACATGGATGGGTTTTAGTCAGTAAAAGTTTGACACTCCGTCCTGCTCCGTCCAGAGCGAGAGGAGTCATTTGATGATTTCCCATCCGAAAAAAAAAGAAAGTTTTCAAGTATATTGGTACCAAATGGCTTTGTAAATTCGATTAAATACTCAGAATATTCAGATTACTGACAAACAAGCAAGAAAAGAACAAATAAAGCACCCACAGACATGTAATAGCCACCATTTTATTTTTAAAAGGCAATGAACGCCAGCGTCATACAGCCAAACATTTTGTTTTACCCTGAGACATGTAGAGCGCCATCTATATATTTATTGTGGAAACTAGCCTAAAAAAAACTTCATTACAGGGTGTAAAAAGACCTATGTCAATTCATTTTGTCGAAAGCGGAATATATTGGGTGCATCCTATCTGTACTGAGGTTGATCAGGTAAATATAATTAAATAATAAATAAAAATATTGGAATCCTTGTTGGTATAATGGTCGCAAACGCAACTGCTGAACATGAGGTCCTGGATTTGATTCCCAGGTCGAGCGAAGTTTTATTAGGTTTATCCATCAGAGAAATATCTATATCTCTATCTAATCTGAATTTGCGCTCAGTTGACGGCAATAGGCTCACCTCCAATTAAGTGGGACTTAGTGGCGCAATGGAATTAGTGTTTAAATGTAAGCACACCTCTACCAAACCCTTAAAAGATTACAAGCGTGATGTTATACGTTATATTAAGCACTGTCCGCGTAGCACAACCACCTTAAAAACTAAGGGTTTCTTCGAAGAAAGAATCACAGAAACAAAATGACAGATTTGTTTTGTTCTGCTGTCATTAAATTTATCTGTCATTTTGTCGATTCTTTCTTCGAAGAAACCCGTTTCAACCGTGGTCATGCTACGCGGGCAGGCGTCCATTGAGTGACGATCTATACCCAACATACCAAAAAAGAATGTTCTCCCAAGGCCCCGGCGAGATTCGAACTCACGATCTCCTGTTTACTAGACAGGCGCTTTAACCAACTAAGCCACGGCGCCTATGATGCCGTGAGTCATAACTTTGACGTTGTATAATCGTCCTTGTATTACTTTACCGTATTTTGACAATAACTGGGGATAGGAACTGTAAAACAAATGCTGCTAGAATAGCTGATTCCCTCGTTATTGGTTGAAAATCTGTTAATCATCACTCACTTGCCTTATCCCAATTACTTTGGGGTGGACGCAGCATGTCTTCTTCTTCCATACTTCTATAATACTCGTCATCTCATCAGACACCTCCTTTCTTGCCATATCATCCTTCACACAGTCCATCCATCGTTTCTTTGGTCTTCCTCTACTCTTATACCCATCCACATTCATACTCAGAACTTTCCTTATGACATTTTCTTCATTCCTTTTCTGTACCTTTAAATTTCCCAAATAATAATAATTTGACGCAGAATGTTCCTAGCTCCCCTCAAAGACCGAGGTCGGAACCCCACTGGGGGTGCCCTTAGCAAGCGGTCATTTAATTGCATATCCTAGTTTGTAAGCCCTGGCTGGGAGGAAACCGGCATGTCCTGGTACCAAAAAATTTGAAGACATGTGACATCTACCAACTCGCACTGGGCCCGCGTGGTGGCCCCATTCCGTCTCATAGAGAGGAGCCCTGTGTCACAGCAGTGGGAACATTAATAGGCTGATGATGATGATGAAGCCCTGGCTGGGGACCTTGAATTCATTTGAAGTCACCACAGGATAGTCCAGTTGAGCAGTATTGCAACCTTATCGAGTTGAACTGCGAGTGGCCCTATCTAAAAACAAGAATTTCTGTGGTCTTCCACTAAAAACCCGACTGCTGAATAAAATGTAGTCTATGTTACCCGGGCCATAATAACGAATCGATTGACATCTTACTCATCAAAATCGGATGAATAGTTTAGGCGCTACGGTGAAACACGTAAATACAATCATACATACATACATAGACTGCTAAAATCATAACCCTTCCTTTTGCCTTCGCCGTAGTTGGGTAAAAAGAAGTTTCAACAAAATGAGAATCCAACTTGTATTGGATTTTATTCATCACTAAATTCTCAGTAGTAGCCACGGAGTATGGATTTGTGAACTGTTTAAGTCGATAGGCTTGCCTCTAATTACATGAGACTTAAAACGAGTTGGCGAAATGTGTGTGTATGTCGTGTTAAATGATGTTTATTTTGAAAGTAGGTTTTTACAAACACGTTTACACGTCATTTTTTAAACTAAATAGGGTATTTCGTACCTGACTACTCTGAGAAGAAACAGCCGAAACAAACTCAGAGGCGGCGACCTCCGGAGCGTAACGAAGGTTGAGTGGGTGAAGAGTGGGTGAAGGCGACAAGCAAACTTTAGGGTAATGTTTTTTTTTGTGTTTTAACGGATTTTTCCAATTCATTCAAGGGTTCTAATGGATTCTCAAAATTTTAGGGGTAGGGAATACTTCTTAAAAACACGACCTTATTTAAAAACTCAGACCTTTTCCCATTAAAAAAACATTACCCTAAGAGAGAAGACGCTAAGGTTGAGTAAGTGAAGCGTAACTCAGGGGGAGTTACGCTTCACCTACTCAACCTTAGCGTCTTTCAGACATAATAATAATAAGATAATAAAATGTTTATTGTGTCTCAAATGCTTACCTACATACTACACATGTGTTGAGACAGCCCCAGTAAGTAAATCAGAAACACTTGTGTTGGGCAGACATAATCTTGCTCAATTCACTTATGGACCAAAATGCAGATTAGTGTCTGAGATGGTCTTTTGAAGAAAGAACCACACAGATTTGAATGGACTTGTCCAGTCAGTGATATACAGTGGTTAGACACACTTCTACCTAACCCCTCGGGGACTACAGGCGTGATGTTATAACATTTAATCAAAGTATCTACTGATACTTCGAGTGTGGGAAATATTGCTAGAGTAACACGAACAGGAGTGACTGGAGTAATTTAATAAGGAATTCCACAAAGCGGCTTTTGAGCCAACATTCCTCATCGATTGTCAAGTGTTCAGTCGTTTGACAGTTTTAACTTCTGACACCTGCAGCCCAATAGCAACCTTTTCTTCATGGCTATAAAGATCACTTTAGTTTGACAGACTTGAAATCGAATAACAATCTTATTGCTGCGAATATATCTACATGGTGTAAACTGACCCTGAAAGAAGCCGTCAACCAAGCAGGTTAGCGGCTTAGTTTGATATACATAAGTATATCAAACTAAGCCATCATTTCAGCCGAAAGACGTCCACTGCTGGACATGAGCCTCCCCCAAGTGTCGCCACATTGACCGGTCCCGTGCGACTCGCGTCCAGTGGATCCCCGCAACCTTCACCAGGTCATTGGTTCACCTAGTGGGCTGTGGGAGGCCTTCCAACGCAACGTCTTCCGGTTCGCTGTCGCCACTCCAGAACTTTTCGGCCCCATCGGCCATCCGTTCTGCGAGCAATGTGCCCTGCCCACTGCCACTTAAGTTTGGCAATCAAACTAAGTAACAACAACAGCCCATAACGTCCACTGCTGGACATAAGCCTCTCCCACGATGGGAGGAATTTGCCGTAATCTCCACGCTTGGCATGCGGATTGGAGATCGCAATGATGAAAGACTAACAGAAAACGCTGCTGCCCATTCTCTGGTCTACGGAGGCGCAAGGTGTTCTGCCTCAGACATTAGTCGCCTTATACGACACCCGTGAGTGTAATGGGTTGGTTTTATTGCAAAAAACGTAAGAAAATTTGAATTTCGCGGGCTACCCTGGAGCATCAGCCTTAAGAACTTGCGTTATAAAAAAATAAAACTTGTGAAAAAGTTGGAATTTTGACCCCCAATATCTCCGTAATTAGAAGGTTACCAGCTATGGCTTAAAACAAAAAAATATTGCAATGACGGGGAGAGCAAGTGCCTTTCGATTTCGTTACACCCATTAATGTATGTATTGCTTCACAATAGGATAGTTGACAAAAAAATCTAATTAGTCCGTCAAGTAGATTTCCAAAAAATATTGGACACATATTTTTTTCTTTTTTCACGTAAACAAAAAATGAAAACGTCGAAAACCCGTGTGACGTCACATTTGAGTACATTTTTTACTCACATATGACGTCACAAGCCCCCACTTATGATCTTTGACAAGATTTATCTTCGTCAATTTTTATTAATTTGATAAAACAAAAAACACGTAGGTAAGTATCCAATATTTTTTGATAATCTTACTGACGGACTGAACATAATCATTTTTTTTTGTCAGTCATCATCCCTGTTCATGAATTTTTCCAATGATGGACGCCAGAGACTACAGAACGCCACCAGCTGGTCCAAAATAACTGCTGACATAATGATTGCAATGACGCGGAGGAGAAAAATTGCCTTTCAACTTCATTATGGATATTTTTACATCCATTATAAAGAAGTTACCTATATCATCATCTGCCTAGCCTTTTCCAAACTATGTTGGGGTCTGCTTCCAATATAACCGGATGACGCTGAATATTTTACATGGAGCGACTGTCTATCTAACCTCCACAACCCAGTTAGTACTGGGTAATACGATACCCCTTTTTTTTTTTTTTTTTTTTCGGATGGGAAATCATCAAATGACTTCTCCCGCTCTGGGCGGAGCAGGAGGGAGTGTCAGACTTTTACTGACTAAAACCCATCCATGTTCCTTCATCGCCCTTTGTGTTCCGGGGTCACGGTATCTCTTTCGAACAGTCCCGCAACCCCGGCAGGCATCGGTCCTTGCGGACCCCTTCCTATTGCTGACTCTCTTTGAGGCGCGCGTGGAACACGAACGCGCCGTCGACACGGCCTGTCGTCATGAGACGGACGGACGGCGAGCTAGCCCATAGCCCACCGTCCACAGGCCCGCGCCTACGGTGGCCGGGGGCCACGTGGTGGCCCCCGACGCCCGGGGCGTCTCCCGCGGCGGCCGGGACGCTGTGAGGTTCTCTCCCGCTCACGTTCCGCCACCTCCTTCTCTAGCATTACTGCTTCGCAGAAGGAGGTGACGGCGTCCCATTCCGTCTCGCTCCGGACCATGGCTTGCACCAGGGCCGGACGCGAGAGGTCGCCGCCGCCAATCGCCGCTTCGAGGACACGGCGGTGCTCCGCCCACGCGGGGCACACCTCCACCGTGTGCTCCACCGTGTCCTCCGGTCGATCCTCGCAGTGGAAACACCCGGGCGTTTCCTCCCGCCCGATTCGGTGCAGGAACCTCCCGAAAACACCGTGTCCGGTGAGGACCTGCGTCAGGCGGAAGGTGAGGACGCCGTGGCGTCTCTCCAGCCACTCCTCAAAGAGGGGACTTATCGCCACTATCGTGGCGTGCCCTGCACGGGGTTGCGACAGTCGCTCTCTCCATGTCGCCATGAGATCCCGCCGGAAGTCTGTCCGCTGAGCGACATATTGTCGCGGCAGCGGAGTTTCCCCCCGGCGAAGCGCCTCCGCGCGCCATTCATGCAGGCGCACGAGGACTATCGCCTCCAGATCCCATGGCGGCAATCCGGCAAGGAGGCACGCCGCCTCGCGGGCGATCGTGCGGTACCCACGGGCCAGCCTTACGGCTACCACCTTTTGGGGCGCGTTCAGGTAGTGGGCTGCACGCAGCCTCAAGGAACGCGCCCACACCGGGGCCCCGTAAAGGGCCATGGACCGCACGACTCCCGCGTAGAGCCTCCGGCAGGAGGCGTTCGGCCCCCCCAGGTTGGGCAGGAGCCGCCTGAAGGCAGCCCCAGTCCGTTCCAGTTTGGGGGCCAAACGTCGGAAGTGCTCCACGAAGTTCCACCGGCTGTCGAGGACGAGTCCTAGGTACTTCAAAGTCGACTCGACACCGATGGATACCCCTCCTACCGTGAATAAGGATCCCGGAGGTGGCGCATTCCGAGGCCCATGAAAGCACATGGCCTCGGACTTGTGCAATGCCACCTCGAGACCCAGTTGCCGGATCCTCTCAACGACTATCGCAACCCCGCGTGTCATAGCTTCGGCCGCCGCCTCGTGCGACCCCCCCTGTGCCAGCACCAGCGTGTCGTCTGCATAGCAGACCACGCTGACGCCGCTAGGGAGGTCGGCGCGCAGCACCCAGTCGTACCCGATGTTCCACAAGGACGGCCCTAGGACCGATCCCTGCGGAACACCGCACGACATCTCTCGCCGGTTCCATTCTCCGCTGCGACCGGGGTAGATGACGGCTCTATCCGTCAGGTAGTCCCCGACCACACGACGAAGGTAGGTCGGCACCCGGTGATACCACCATGAAGGCATTGGCGATGTCTAGAGACACCGCCAAGACAACCCCACCCCGGGACACTGCATCCCCCGTCGTGAGGGCTCTCACGCGCATGATGGCGTCCACCGTAGAGCGCCCCTTGCGGAAACCAAACTGGTGTTCCGCAAGATCCGGCCCCGTCCCCGCAAGGTGCTCGGCGAGGCGGTTTGCAATTACTCTTTCAAAGAGCTTGCCCACCTCGTCGAGCAACACTATGGGCCGGTATGCGGACGGAGAGTCCGCAGGGCGCCCCGGCTTCCGAATGAGGACCAGCTTCCCCGTCTTCCAACGAAGCGGGAACTGGCCTCTCTCCAAACATGCGCTTAAGAGCCCCTCCAGTCGGGGCCCGAGAGCCTCCGAGGCCAGGACCCAGGCTTTGCCAGGTAAGCCGTCGGGTCCCGGGGCGGTATTTTTGGCACTGAGCCTGCGTACCGCCACTCTCAGGTCTACCCCAGTCACTACCGGAGTGTCGTCGTCGTCGTCCTGGTGGTCCGCTTCAAGCACCGCAGGTGGCGGAGCCATAGGCGGGGGGGGATGTTCTCCCCGCGTAGGGAACAGAGTGCTCACCACGTCCTCCACGAGCTCAGGCCGGAGACTCTGCGTCAGTGGGGGGGCCCAGGTGCGGAGTTTATCCCGCACCATCTTGTAAGGGCGTCCCCACGGATCTCTGTCGAGAGTCCCCAGCAACTCCTCGCGGGCCAGGTCCCTGGCCCGCAGGACAGCCTCGCGAAGGGCGGTCTTCGCCGCTCTGTACCCCTCATAAAGCTCCGCCTCGATGGCTGCCGCATTCGGTGGGCGAATGCGGAGCCTGCGATGCCTGGCGTACTGGTGTCGCGCAGCCACGCACGCCTCGCGCAGAGACGTCAGCTCTCGCGACCACCAGTACACCTGACGTCGGGCGCTTCCTGGCCGGACTCGGGGCATTGCCACGTCGCATATATCGGACATGGCCTCCTGGAACCACCCTGCCTCATTGTTAATGTCGGCAGGCCTGTCTGGTGATGTCACCCAGGCCTGCACGATTGAGGCTTCCAGGAGGAGCTCCCGGTCCAGCTGCTTCAGCGCCCAACGCGGACCACTCGGGGCCGGTTGGACCGGCGCGCTCGAGGTCTGGGTGGAGACGTCAAACCGGATGTACCGGTGGTCGGAATAGGTCTCCACCCCCTCCATGACACGCCAGTCAACGACACGCGGCGACAGAGCGGGGCTAGCGAACGAAATGTCCACTACCGACTCGCCCCGCATCCGCACACACGTGGGAACAGAACCCCGATTTAGGACGACCAGGCCCTTCTCCAGAGCCCAGTCCTCCACCATCCTTCCCCGCACGTCTGTGCAACGAGAACCCCAAGCCAAGTTCTTGGCATTGAAGTCCCCGAGCACAAGCACGGGGAGGGAATGGTTTCCGACGGCAACACTCAACTCTGCGAGAGAGTTGTGGAACTCGGCGAGAGTTCGGCTCGGGGAGAAGTAGACTCCCACCACTACGATCTCCCCGAACCGTGCTGCTACGCACCCCCGACCCCTCCTGACACCTTCAAGGGTCGGGGTACCGGCGGCGGCCGACGACACTATGGTCACTGAGCCGCTAATGTCCGCCACCCAGTCTTCCCTGGGCTGGACGAAATACGGCTCAGCGACCACAGCGATGTGTATCGACCACTGCGCCATACTCTGAAGCAACAGATCCTGAGCACAGGCGCAGTGGTTGATATTCGCTTGAAGGAAGCGTAATGGGGCCGTTATTGGCACTCCATTGCCGCTTCCTCCTCCCTAGCCCCTTGTGAGGGCCCCACTGTGGCGGCGACAGCGGCAGCGGCGGCAGTTGCGGCTGCGGCGGAGGCGACGGTGGCGGTGGCGGCGGAGGGCCTACCCTTGCCTCTGGTGGCTTTGGTGGGTGGAGCGCAGGCCTTGCTTCCAGCCCGGTGATCGGCCGGCTTGCCAGCCGCCGCACATGCACCGCAGTGCGGCGTGGCGCAGCAAGCTGCGGACACGTGACCCGGCTGGCTGCAGCGGAAGCAGAGGCCGCTGCGGTCAACCTCCGAGGCGCACTGTACTGACACGTGGTGTCCCACGTGGCAGCGATAGCACCTCAGAGGTCTGGGCTCCAGCAGCTTCACCTGCGCTGAAACCCAGCCCACCAGTAGCCTTCGGCCCTCCGCTATAGCTTTGGCCGCCATCACAGGGCAGCATACCGTAACGGTATGCATACCCGTGAGGTCCGGGCGTAGGGCGCCTGCCCTGACCTGCTCAGCAGGACACCCACCGGACCTGGCGACGGCGGCCACCACCTCCTCCTTGGTCACCGAGTCGTCCAGACCCAGAATGCGCAGGTCTGCGCATCTCACGGGCCTGGACACTCGGGCCTCGTCCGCGTTTAGGGACGCTCTGAGCTTTTCCGCCAGAGCGTCAGCGGACGAGCCGCTGGTTTCACCGGGGATCTCCAGCATGCGTGCCCCCGTCGCGGTGACCTTAAGCCGGAGGCCCCCGGTTATCCCCAGCTCCCCGAGATCCACCGTCTCCTTCGCCTTCGCGAGCAAGTCGCGGTAGGACACGCCCCTCTTTTCCGCTTCCGGCTGTAGTGTTATCACTACAGCCGCGGTTTTCGGGGCGCGGAGCCTAGCCGCGATCTTTCGTGCCCTGTGCTGGCGCTGCCGCTCCTCATTTCGGGCCTTTTTGGCCGCCTTTCGCCCCTTCTTCTTCTCCCCGACCACCTGCCATCCGGCTTCAGCCGCAGGTGTGGGGGGCTGGGGGGGCGGTGGTTGCGGCGGCGGCTGCCGTGCCGCAGGCGCTGGCCCGTTCGCCGTTGGCACTGGCGCTGGCACAGTGTCCACCTGTGCAGCCGCGTTGCCCTTCCCTTTTTTGGCCTTCTTAGCCGGCGCCGCTTTCGCCGGAGCCGGCTTTTCAGGAGGGGCGGGTGGTACCACAGCCCTGCCGGAGGGCTGGCTGGACGGCCCCGGTCCGGGTGCGGTAGCCGCAGCAGCCGCGTAGGAGGCTGCCTTCGGGCCCGTGGCTGCCTTGCTTGCTGCCAGGGGAGGGCGCAGGACTATTCCCTCCAGGACGGAGAACCGCGCCTGGAAGGAAGCCAGCTCCTGCCGAACCAGGTGCAGGACCTGGTTTTCCACCGGCGCAGGCTGGCTCTGTCGCTGTTGAGGCCCCCCTTTCTGAGGCGCCACGCGGGAGCCAGCCTCACGCAGACTAGCCAGGTCTGAGTGGAGCTTGGCGTTCTCCTTTCGGAGATCCTCCGTGGCGGCCGTCAGGCGGGCCACCTCCGCCCGCAGCTTGGCCAACTCCTCTCCACCTATCGGAGGAGGAGGAGGAAGGGGTGAAGGCCCTGCGAAGTTGGCCTCTGCAGCCGCCATGATGGAGGCGGAAGCCGCGGGTATGGCCTTGAGTTTTGAAGATGTCTTCACCTTCAAGGCCACGCCCCTTATTGCGGCTTCCACCTCCTTTGCGAACCTGGCCTTACGCTCCGCATCGGAGCCGCCAGGTGCACCCGCCTCAACGCCCGACCCGGGAGCAGTCATGCCCGGGTGGCGCCTCTCTTCGGCCAGTCTCACCGACCTTTCGGAGGCAGATAACCCCCTCCCCCTGCCTCTGATCCCACCACGCTTGTTGGTGGGGATCTTTCTGGCCGATGCCTCCTCCTCCCCGGATGATGACGCTTGGTCGCCATCCTTCCTGGACCGCTTGCGGAAGAACTTGCCGTTCTCCGCAGCAGTCCCGGCCCTCACGCGGCGGGAGCTCTCTGAGCCTCCCGCACTCGCATCGCTGGATACGAGGTCGGACTCCGACCCCGCATCCCTCCTCTCCTCATCCTTGCCGTTACCGGCGGTGTTTTTGGGTGTTATAGTTTTTTCCATAATTGTTCCCACGAGTATGGGGGAAACATTCTCAATCTAGGCAGAGACCCCTGTACCTAGAAGGGCAGATTTTGAGTATTTATTACTCGCCAGAGGGTCTGCAGGTACCCTGGCGAGGGTGAGCACTAGCGACTGATTCGTTCCATGGGAACACCCGTCAGCCATACATCCCCTCGCGGTGCGCCGCCGCTTGGGATTCGGGGTAACTTTTTATAGAGGTTTTCTACCTCGCAGTCCGGGCGGTTAAGCCAAGACCCTCGGTCCCTATCGAAGCCGCGAGACGTGATCCACAGCACTTCGACAATGGGATTACGAGACTGACGGTGACAAAGAAGGACGCATCCTACTCTGTCTGCTCGGAGGCAGGGTGAGTGCACACTGAGCCCGCCCCCACTCCTCTGCTATGCCCTCTGCTGTACAGAGGGTCACGCAGAGGAACGCACCGGTGGTCCTGGCAGGACCCCACCCATGTCAGAATAATTAGCCGCGGCAGTAACTCTCCCCGAGGGATAAAAGGAAATTCTCATTTCCTCTCATTCCCCGGAGAAGGATACTGCCGCGCCCAGGGTGCACCGGCCCAGCAGCTGCTCTTCCCTCCAGACGTATCGAGAGGGACCAGCAACCGCCAGACACACGTGGAGGACTTCTGACATCGCACCCCAATACGATACCCCTTGCTAAGAATAGTTGTCAGAGTTTCGGGCTACTAACTACATGTAACGACTGTCAAAGATCTACAAATGACAGCCGGGACCAACGGCTTTACGTGCTTTCCGAGGCACGGAGGAAACTCGGTATGTAATGGGTGGTCACCCATCCACGGTTGGTCCGTGGATGGGTGCAAGCGTGGCTTCGCCTAACGATCGACCTGATTGCCTGTTATTATTTAGCCGCGAGCTCCTCAATTAAGTAATACCAACCTACACAGATAAAAAACACGTAGGTACTCACAAAGACTCACTATAGAATTCTCGCCACTTCGATCCAAACAAAAAGAGATTCCTTACTTTAAAAATAATAAACTCACTTATTATATGGAATATCGTAACCATTTCTGCTTGACCCCTTTCCCCCCTTTGCGACACAACTTTAGTTCTAGCGCTAGGGGTCCTTGGGGGGTACTGAGGGGTCTTTGGAAGCTGGGTGGGGTATTGAACGCGTGACACAGCCGTATAATGCCTATTATACACTGACAAAGAGTCTGCAGCCCCTGTTTCACACCTCTTTTGCCTTTCAATCTGATGTGGTATTTGCGTACATGGAATTACTAATGGCTTGGTTTGGCTTCTGTTCAGTTAAATTCCAAAAGAGCTTGGAAGATTATTGTATGAAGCCTGGGCCGTAATAATCATGCTTGCGGGAAATGCAAGTCTATACATCCAAGATGCGATTCTCGCAAGCATTGTTATTGCAACCGAATTTACGAGTATTCGTTAGTAATTAGCAAACAAAAGTTAGCGATTTTGTCGTTATCTCTGTCTTTGCCCTGGGCAGGCAGTCTCGACATAGATAGCGACAAATTCGCAAACTTTCGATCGCTGATTACTAACGACTAAATTGGGTTGCAATAATGATGCTTGCGAGAATCGCATCTTGGATGTAGAGACTTGGATTTCCCGCAAGCGTCATTATTGCAACCCAATTAACTTATTAGTAAATTAGCAATCAAAAGTTAGCGATTGTGTCGTTATCTCTGTCTTTGCCCTGGGCAGGCAGTCTCGACATAGATAGCGACAAATTCGCAAACTTTCGATCGCTGATTACTAACGACTAAATTGGGTTGCAATAATGATGCTTGCGAGAATCGCATCTTGGATGTAGAGACTTGGATTTCCCGCAAGCATCATTATTGCAACCCAATTAACTTATTAGTAAATTAGCAATCAAAAGTTAGCGATTGTGTCGTTATCTCTGTCTTTGCCCTGGGCAGGCAGTCTCGACATAGATAGCGACAAATTCGCTAACTTTCGATCGCTGATTACTAACGACTAAATTGGGTTGCAATAATGATGCTTGCGAGAATCGCATCTTGGATGTAGAGACTTGGATTTCCCGCAAGCATCATTATTGCAACCCAATTAACTTATTAGTAAATTAGCAATCAAAAGTTAGCGATTGTGTCGTTATCTCTGTCTTTGCCCTGGGCAGGCAGTCTCGACATAGATAGCGACAAATTCACTAACTTTCGATCGCTGATTACTAACGACTAAATTGGGTTGCAATAATGATGCTTGCGAGAATCGCGTCTTGGATGTAGAGACTTGGATTTCCCGCAAGCATCATTATTGCAACCCAATTAACTTATTAGTAATTAGCAATCAAAAGTAAAGTTAGCGATTGTGTCGTTATCTCTGTCTTTGCCCTGGGCAGGCAGTCTCGACATAGATAGCGACAAATTCGCTAACTTTCGATCGCTGATTACTAACGACTAAATTGGGTTGCAATAATGAGGCTTGCGAGAATCGCATGTTGGATGTAGAGACTTGGATTTCCCGCAAGCATCATTATTGCAACCCAATTAACTTATTAGTAATTAGCAATCAAAAGTTAGCGATTGTGTCGTTATCTCTGTCTTTGCCCTGGGCAGGCAGTCTCGACATAGATAGCGACAAATTCGCTAACTTTCGATCGCTGATTACTAATGAATTAATTGGGTTGCAATAACGATGCTTGCGGGAAATCCAAATCTCTACATCCAAGATGCGATTCTCGCAAGCATCATCATTGCAACAGAATTCTATCGTGAGTAATTAGCAATTGAAAGTTAGCGATTTTGTCGTTATCTGACTGCCGGCCCTGGCCGGTCTAACTTCCGCCATTTTCTTTTTTTTTCAAAGTTGCCGCATAAATACATGGGTAATATCAATGATATTCTAGTAAATAATATTCCAATATATTTTATTAGAATATCATTGGGTAATATTAATCGATAAACCAGTTTTGTATGTTAAGTGTGAAGTCGTGGGTTCGAATCCTACGCCTGGCAAAGAGATATTGAGTTTATCCCTAAGATTTTTTTGTAGCAGCCACGGAATTTGAATTTCTGCGCGGTTGACGGCGATAGGCTCTATTAAATAGGACTTAAAACAACTGGCGAAAATTGCTTATCCCTCCGGGAATCAGGCGTGACATTATGCAATAAATTCAATGTACCACCTCCAAAAACCTTCATAGCTCCTCCACAATCATTCACACCTCCAGATATGGTGACAAGCGCGCCACTCGAGAACTGTGGGACTTCATAATTTGTATAATGAACATAGCTTTTACCATAGAACACACCCCATAGACCCTATGTAATACCAGCTCCATAGTTGACGTCATCGGGCATATAGCACAAGAGGTTCGAAGTACATGCTTTTTATTTGCAGGGTAGTCTATGATGTCGGAGAAATTAATGTTGTATGTGCTGTTGTTGTTGTATAGCTCGTGGCTAAATAAAAATAGCCACTCGGGTCGATCTTTAGGTAATTCTTATCTAGGTTGGTCTGTGGATGAGTGACCACCTTACATACCGAGTTTCCTCCGTGCCTAGGAAAGCCAGTTAAGCCGTTGGTCCCGGTTATCATTTCTAGATCTTTGACAGTCGTAATAGGCAGTCAGTGGCCCGAAAGTCTGACAACCAGTCTTACCAAGGGGTATCGTATTACCCAGTACTGTACTCGTATTTGGGAAAAGGCTAGGAAGTTGAGATATTTTTAGATTATGAGATATTGTGCGGAGAAAACTACACATAGAAAAGAGTGGAAGGCTATAGGGGAGTCTTTTCCCCAGCAGTGGGACAATATAGATTAAAAAAGGCTCTTTTATTAACACCTTTCATTCACCTATAACTAACTACATAATATTAGTGGAACAAATTAAGCTTTGATGTTAGATTTGATACACTTCCTCGAATCGTTTCCGATTGAACTGTGCATACATGTTTAGTATGGATGCCAGTACATGTATCGTCATTCAAAGATGGCGGATTAGTAATTTTTTTATGTAGGTATTGCCATGATATTGGTATCGAATGAAAAGGTTTGATAAGAATAATACGAGAATGTTTTTTTTAATTATAATTTTATTATTTACAAACAACTTTACGGACTTTTCTGAGACGTTTTGTTTTTGACGCCTGTATTCCTCTGAGGCTGATGTCGGTCGCGTACGTCGGTCGCGCGTACGAGTATAAATTGTGTCTGTATAGCACTATACTGCGTTGCTGACGTCAGCGGCGGGCATGTTGCTATTGTTTTTCTCGCTGACGTACGCGACCGACCATACGCAACCGACGTCAGCGTAGCAGGAATTCAGGCCTTAGGCTGATGTCGGTCGCGTACGTCAGTCGCGCGCACGAGTATACATTCTGTTCTATAAAGGGTGAAAAAACCTCTTAACGAAGCCGAAAGGCACTTGTTCTTCCCGTCATTGCGATTATTTTTTTGTTCTACACCCTACCTGGTAAACTTCTAGTTACGGAGATATTTTTAAATACTAGTTTTAAATGTAAGATATTTTCATTTTTTTTTACTTTAAACACCTCCACGAGCCCCGCATTAGTCAATCCATCCATCAGCACAATGTTTTGAATGCGTTACATTGAGTTTTACCACAAAACATGATGTTTCACCCCAAAAAAAAAAGTCGTTTTCCAGCAATAATTTTTGCGTAAAGTTACTTAATTTGATGTACAGAATGCTTGGTTGACGGCTTCGTGATGAGGTATACTGCGAGGCCATCCTGCGACGCTGCCTTCTGCAGCGCGTACGGTTGCTAGGAGCCGCTGAAGTCAGCCGTATTTTATTTTGACGGCTTTGTGGAGGTTCCGTTTACACCTTACTGTATTAATATTTCTCGCTGACGTACGAGACTGACCGTACGCGGCCGCCATCAGCGTAGGAGGAATTCCGGCTTAACGGTCTGTAAGCTAAATGTCAAACAGTTAGAGATAGCAACCTTCCGTTACTTGTTAGTAAGTTATTGAAAATGGCCGTAAATCATTTTAGTATAAAGTCCCGTTGGTTTGTAGCAGTAAGGGTGATTTTTACATGTATTAAACATTATATTTTCACCGCAGCATCAAATAATCCCTCTAGCCATTAAACCACCCTCACATAATTATATCCCCGACTACTTTTCTAATAATTTGCACTAGTTCACCCCTCTCCCATATTTCCTAGGCATGTGTCAACCCTACCGAGCTAGGCAAGTAATTCAAAACTACATGGTGTGTGCTTTGGCGAGGGGACAACCCTATGTGCATGTCTTTGATGTAACTGAATAGAAAATATGTCAAGAGATATGCGTAGGCCTGTATGCGTGTCTTGTAGGTAGAGGATGCAAGTTTGTCTTTTCACTTTATAACCGACTTCTAATAAAGTAGGAGGTTATGTATTTCAACAACACCTTTTCCAAGTTTTTATCCATTATTCCAGTCTAACCGGATGCAGCTGAATACCAGTATTTTACATAGAGCGACTGCCTATCACAATTTTTTCTTTTTAAATTATCCTAAGTCAGTCGAATGACTCTAATAAGAAAACCAACTCTAAGTAACTCTTTTAAAAGCTAATATAAAACTATATCATATCGTTTTTTTTTTTCATTTTTCTGTTTAATTTTTTTATTAGCTGTGCTGTTAATTTAGCCATTTTAATTTGTGTTTTGTCCTGTGCGGGCTAATAAATGTTTTTCTTTCTTTCTTTCTTTCTATTTTGTTCGCGCTGTCTTCTCGATACGTAGTAGTAATAGCTCAATGGATTTTACCAATTTGGCCATTGCTGGGACACGTGAAAATTGGGCTCGTGAAACCTTCCCAAATGCACTAATTTATGGCAGAATTCTAGCCCTATAACACCAGGCTCAAGTTCCTACCGAGTTTGGGTTTATACAGGGTGTGGCGTAAGTAGTGGTCCACCGTTCAGGATTCGATGAACCAGATAATTAACTATAACAAATAAAACCATTTATACCCAAGGGTTCCGAAAATATTTCCTTTTTGTCTTTTATTTACGAAATTTCTACCTTTTATTACAAATTTGGTTGTAGTTTCAACAAAAGTCATTATTCTTTCATTTTGACTTCTGTTAATTACTGCTGAATACTAGAGCTACCATGACAAATTATGTTTTTTTATGTAAATTCTCGCATGTAAAAAGTTAGATTGTATCCGTTTTTTAAGTTTTAATCCGTTTTGTAACAGTATTAACGCAATAAAGTTTAAAAAAATAGTTTAATGAAAATCTTCTTTTCTTCAATTAAAATTGAATATCTTTTTGTTAAATTATTGGATCTGTTATAACGATATCATTTTGAAATCGGCATTTAGTAGGCATATTACTAAATACATGGGCACTGACAATGTGGTACGTTTTTTTTACAAAAATCGCTCTTGAACTTGATGGTGTGTTAAAAAATTGGGTTAAAATTAGAGAAGAACCAACTTTTTCTTCAAAAGAGCTGAATTTACATAAAAAATCATAATTTATCGTGGTAGCTCTAGTATTCAGCAGTAATTAACAGAAATCAAAATGAAAGATTAATGACTTTTGTTGAAACTACAACCAAATTTGTAATAAAGGGTAGAAATTTCGTAAATAAAAGACAAAAAGGAAATATTTTTGGAACCTTTGGGTATAAATGGTTTAAATTTTTAATTGTTATAGTTAATTATCTGGTTCATCGAATCCTGAACGGTGGACCACTACTTACGCCACACCCTGTATATGACAAGAATTTTTATGGTATAGATACAACTCAAAATGGTAAATTAAAAAAACTTGTTTGCAAAAAAAACCGTCAAGTCGTTGATGTAATATAAGTTTCTAGGCGACGCTCTCATGCATTATTTATACTTCAGTCCTAAGCGTTTTAGAAGTGAATAAATAATACAAAAAGTTAACAATTGGATTATTTTTTTTATTTTGTAGAAATATTTTATCTCTCTAAGTTCGAGCGGCCGCACTAAAGGAATTCCTGTCCTAATCGATTTACTCGAGCCATCTGCTGATTGCCAGATAATTCATCATCTAAGTCACTCGTATCGCTTTCACTGTCACTCTGTAATTTATTTAGTATTGGGTGATTTAATTTTCCAAATGTGGCATTACTGACCTATCGCACCCGCAACGCGGCCACTGACAGCGGCATGACGTTCTCAAAATGGCGGCTGTAGTTCCAATTTTGTCCACCTGAACAGCTAAGTTGGTGGCACTATACGTCAGACGCTTTAGTGTCACGCTGCTGTATTTTTCGAAATAATATTGCAATAGATCACAATCTCGAAGAAATAGTGCAGACCAAGAGTTTTCTTAGTGCTTGTGCTTCAAAATTCATACGACACACAACGAAGAACGTTGAATAAAACGCAGAAATACTTAAATTATGCAAAACAAATGTGGTTATCTGTCAAAATAAAAGTAAATCACCATAGACAATAAATAGTGAAATGACATTGTTAGTAACAACATAACAACAAAATACTTCATTTGGAATCGTGAGCAATGTTCACTCCGTTCCGTTTCAACTAAACAAACTACGCTACATTCCACCAACACAAGATGTCAACATTGCCAAGACAGTTGTCAGAAATGATACTTTTACTAGAAAAGATGGACCAAAGATTAAATTTACAAACTGTTACTGTTTCAGAAAATATTGCAACAGTAGTACTCCTCAAAGTAGAAGAAAAAATAAAACCAATAATGGAAGAAAATATAAAACTAAAATCCGAGATCGAGAAACTTAACGAAAAAATTCAAATACTAGAAACAAACAGAAAAAGGAATATACTAATACATGGAATTCCAGAACTGAACGACGAGATGGAAGAGGACCTTAATATACTCGTAGCTACTACGTTGAACGAAATAGATGTTAAATCCGAAATCGAGAAACTTAAAAAAAAAATTAGAATCCTAGAAACAAACCGAAAGAGAAACAACGTACTAACAGAATATGGGATTCCAGAACTGAATGACCAGTCGGAAGATGACATTAAAAATATCATAACTACTACGTTGAACGAAATAGATGTCAGAATGAAAAAAAGAAGAGATAAGATATAATGAAAAGACTAGGGAAATTAGAGGAAGTCAACGGAAAAACCAGAACAACACTTGCTAAAAATAAGAAAAAATGCAACCTAAGAACATACATCACACAGAATCCTACAAACGAAGTCCAGCTTATAAAGTAAGAATGAAAAGATAACGACAAATAAGGATTTGAAAATAGAAAGAGATCGGAACGGATCGGTCTCCACGTTGTCTGATTGAATTAACCACTGATTCCGTGATCCGATTTTCTCAAAATATCTGTGGCTACCAGAAAAAAAAATATTCGAAACTGATCACGGTGTACTGATACAAGCTATAAAGTTTAATATTTTTCTAAACAGATTTTTTCTTTATCTAACTTCCCAAACGAAAAGAAGTTATAATTTAAAAAACACTAACACACAACCAAGTGCGAGTTGGATTCGCGCAACGAGGGTTCCGTATAATTTTGTAGGTATTTTGTAACTACATATTTACGGTTTTCAGATTTTTCCCTTTAAATGTGCAGTAAGACATTGCCTTTCGCCAAGTTTCATGATTCTAGGTCAACGGAAACTACTACTGTTTTAAGCTTCACGGTTTAAAACTAAACTTATAGCGCTTGCAACAGCGTCGAAATATCGAGAGCTCGAAACAAATAAAAATCCGCGAAAAAAAAAATGAGAAAAATGCGAAAGTAAGTTTGTTTGTTACCTTTTCGCGCTTAAACTACATAACTGATCATCCTAAAATTTTGCATATACGGTCGTTGTCAGGTATACAGAAACGGACATAGGGTACCTTTCATCCCGAAAAAATGTACTTTTCCCGAGGAAAACAACAATAACGTTCTTATAATAATAGATGGCGACACATGTCTTTCGAATCATGATTGAATTATATTGTTCTTTTTCTTTGCGTGTCGATCGACTCAAATAATACCCGACCAATATGTTGGCACCTTTTTTTTTTTTTTTTTTCTTTTTCGGATGGGAAATCATCAAGTGACTTCTCCCGCTCAGGGCGGAGCAGGAGGGAGTGTCAGACTTTTACTGACTAAAACCCATCCATGTTCCTTCATCGCCCTTTGTGTTCCGGGGCCACGGTATCTCTTTCGAACAGTCCCGCAACCCCGGCAGGCATCGGTCCTTGCCTCTGTTTGAGGCGCGCGTGGAACACGAACGCGCCGTCGACACGGCCTGTCGTCATGAGACGGACGGACGGCGAGCTAGCCCATAGCCCACCGTCCACAGGCCCGTGAATATGTTGGCACCTGCACAGCTCTGTCGTTGGCTTCGTAAATCCTGGAAGGGGCAGGTGGTTATGCAGGATGAGCAAGAAAGGGGTGGAGCATATCCTGCAGAGGGGCTCCACACTGACATTGTCTTTGGGACGGGTCGATGTGGCCAGATTACTTCTACAGCGGCCAACCTGGGCCCGAAAACGGTTCAGAGATTTCCAGATTGGCGACTGCAGTTCCTGTCCAGGGGGAAGATGTTCTGCTGGATTGATGAAGTGAGGTGGGGTGGGATGTCTGTTCCTCCACAATTCGCATCTTTCATAATTACAAGCAGAGTAGGTACAACCCGAATTGATTGTCAAATTCAAAATTAACGCAAGCGAAGCCGTGGGTAAAAGATAGTATATCATATTTAGGCGCTGTTGCAAGCACCATGATCATGGATAATAGGCATGACGACAGTATCAAAAAATTGCAAATCTATTTAGTCTGTCAGTTAGAGTATTGGAAATTAATAGACACGTATTTTTTGTTTTCGTAAATCAATGAATATTGACAAAGATAAAACGCATCAAAACTCGGGAGTGGGGACTCGTGACGTCAGAACTAGCTAAAAATTATACCTAGGCGTGACGTATTGAGAATTTTAAAAGCGTCATATCTTCGTCAATATTATTTACGTAACAAAAGAAAAAACACGGGTCAAATATTTTTTGATAATCTAACTGACGGACTAATTAGTTTTTTTTGTCGTCTCGCCTATTAAATACCTTTGTATCCAGTCTTACCAAGGAGTATCGTTTCACCCAGTATGAACTGGGTTGTTTAGGTCAGATAGGCAGTCGCTCCATGTAAAGTACTAGTATTCAGCTATATCCGGTTAGACTGGAAGCCGACCCCAACATAGTTGGGAAAAGGCTATAGGCAGATGATATTTCCACGATATTTTCCTCTTTAAAACTCATGTCAAAAAATCACCGGCCACCCGTGTTCCCCACAGCTTAGCCAGTAACTGGGACACGACGAGGCTGGTAGTGTTCACATTATGCGAGCAGGCGCACAGCTAAACACCTATTACTGGCACACGCAGCCACTTCAGGGGCCGTAGACCTCGCTGTGGGCTGGTAGACGAGGGTATGTCTAGACCTGACTGGATATTTAGTCTAATACAGGGTATAAACAGACTTATCACGAAGCCATCAACCAAGCATTCTGTACATCATACTAAGTAACTTGCGCTTTTTTTTTTTTTTTCGGGGTGAATTATCTTGTTTTACGGTAAAACTCAATGTACCGCATTCAAAACATTGTGCTGGTGGATTGATTCAATAGTGTGGGTGTCATGGAAGTGTTTATTGTAAAAATCTTACATTAAAACATGTATTTTAAAAAAACTTATAGAAAAAGTTGGAACTTTGACCCTCAATATCACCGTAACTAAAAGGTTCGGTTCAAGTAACCATACCTGGGAACCTTCTAGAACCTTTTAGAACCAAGTTACAAACGTTTCGTATAGATTCTTTTTCTACAATCGCAAACGCCTCGGGCGTAAGCGCTAAATTGGTAGCCAAGTTGACACGACTGAGTCGAGCGCTCGTTCTCTAATATCTGTAGAAAAAACCTACACTTTAGTCTATGGTGAGCTTTCCTACCAAAGAGTATAGCGATCAACATTGTAGAAACGATAACATTCTATTCTATCATTTTGAACGATGTAAACTTGTCTACGAATTTTCTATTCGTTGTGTTGATCACGTGATTTAACGTTGAGATGATGTCATTCCCATTCATTTGAATAGTTTTCTACTAGCGTTAACGATTGTAGATTGTCAACTTGGCTAGGGGTGCTGTCGTGAAAAAGTGAAAACTTCTCTGTGTCGAGACTGACACACTCGCATAGACTCCGATACAATTATCAAGCTCTTGCCCTAATCCCAATTCATTTGTGGTCGGCGCAGCATGTCTTCTTCTTCCATACTTCTCTATTACTCGTCATCTCATCAGACACCTCCTTTCTAGCCATGTCATTCTTTACACAGTCCATCCATCGTTTCTTTTGGTCTTCCTCTTCTCTTATATCCCATCCACATTCATACTCAGAACTTTCCTCTCGACATTTTCCTCATTCCTCAGAATCTCATGCCCAAACCACGACTACCGATTATCACACAACTTTTCAGTCTTAGCGATGCAACTCTGTTGAAAATCACGCCGGGTGTAGAGGCGGTGTGCCGAGGGGCAGGGGCCCTACTCTCTAACGTTTCGTCCGTATATTCGGATCTATCTGTCTCTCTCACTCGCACTCATTTGAAGAAGTGCGCGAGCGAGACGGAGAGATCCGAATATACGGACGAAACGTTAGAGAGTAGGACCTCAGGCACAGCGAATACCGGCACTGTGCCATGCCGTAGTGCCGCCATGTACCTAAGTCAACAAGCTCCCCAGAGATCCATACTACACTGACAATCGTGTTAACATACGGTGAATTAAACGTAAATTTTCATGGTGAAAAACCGTGTGTGAACAAGAGGCCTCTATGTGCTTTTTTCCAATTAATCGAATTAAGTACAAAAAAAAACATTGAAAAAACCCACTGAATACATTTATGGATTGTACATGATCATATATACAACAAGAATTTGTGTTGTATAACAACAACAACAGCCCATAACGTCCTCTGCTGGACATAAGCCTCTCCCATGAAGGGAGGAATTTGCCGTAATCTCCATGGCACGCTTGGCAGGCCTGGATTGGAGCTCGCAGTGATGAAAGACTAACAGAAAACGCTGCTGCCCATTCTCTGGTCTACGGAGGCGCAAGGTGTTCTGCCTCAGACATTAGTCGCCTTATACGACACCCGTGAGTGTAATGGGTTGGTTCTATTCTACTCTGCCGGATACCACACGGCACCGTGTGTTGTGTTGTATACTACAACTAAAAAACCCGACATACACTCTAATTAAAATCAGGTTTTAAAAGGTAAAATCAACTCCTCCTATTGTTAAAGTCGGTTAAAATTTAGCCTATGTTACCCGGGGCCATAATATCGAATCGATTGACATTTCATTCATCAAAATCGGATAAATAGTTTAGGCGCTACGGTGGAACATACGTAAATACAAACATACAATACATACATAGACAGATAAAATCATAACAGAACATAACATAGTTGGGTAAAAAAACATCTTCACTTTAGCTTTCTGTATCGTTAAAAACTCCTGAATTAAGAAACTCCAAAATTCCTGAAAAAGCCACATGGATAGGATATATATTTTATTACAGCCGCGTGTAAACCTTTCTTCTGCCTACCGACTCTTTGATCGTGCTATGGCAGGGGAAAGCATACACTTTCATAGTTAAATTAGACCACAGCGTCGCATTAATGTGAATTTCCATTGCTATTCGTATACGCACAACATGCATGTAATAAGTTTTGGACAAGAATTCAGTTCTTATTGATCTATAACTGCTGAGCTTAAAGCCCTGGCTTCAATTCCCAAGTTGGTCAAAGTGTTATTCGGTTTTTCCATCAGTAATTAATTTTTTCAGTAGCAACCCGAGATTTGAATAGGGGTGATGTCTGATTAAAAAAAAAAAGATTCTATTTAGTCCGTCCGTCGTAATCTAACTGATTAACGAAAAATATTGGATACGTGTTTTTTGTTTTATTAAATTAATAAAAATTGACGAAGATAATTTACGTGTCAAAGATCATGAGTGGGGGCTTGTTTGACGTCACATTTGAGTAAAAAATGTACTCAACTGTGACGTCACATGAGTTTTCGACGCACTGTATCATCTTCGTTTTTTGCTTACCTACGTTAAAAAAGAAAAAAATATGTGTCCAACATTTTTTGGAAATCTATCGGACGGACTAATTAGATTTTTTTTGTCATCTGTTTTGATGGCAATAGGCTCCCTCTTTTCTACTAAAACATAACAGGCGACATGTGGGTGTACTAAAGATACTCCACTGCTTACCCATACGGAAGCATGATGTTATGAATACCGTTTTTCAAAAGGTAACGGGAATAGGCATGACGACAGTATCAAAAAATTGCAAATATATTTAGTCCGGCAGTTAAAGTATTGGAAATTAATGGACACGTATTTTTTGTTTATGTAAATCAATGAATATTGACAAAGATGAAACGCATCAAAACTCACGTCACTTAGTACCCGTGAAAATACACTACAATACAAAATCGGATAATGGAAGCCGGATCTAGTGCGTAAATATAGAGAGAGATATAGAAATAGTTCCATAGTCCATAGAAATAGTTCTACGACTACTCCGGACCGTATTTTCACGGGTTCGGATCGGATTCAGATCGGACGTAGTGCGAAACCGCTCTTAGGATACTTCCCGTTCCTGATCATGAATTTTATCAAAAGGGCTTAACCTGAAGATCGACCAAGCGACTGTTAGTTATTATTTCTCCAAAATCTCCTCTATTTTGGCTTCTCCTTTGTATTGGCTGCCTTGTGCTCCATAGTTCTTTTAACGCTAGGCCTTAATTTGAACTAAGTCCGCCATCATGATTTCTCAATACAATTCCCAAGCAATTTTCGCAGATAATTTCACAAGCCTTTACCAATAGCGCCCTCTTGTGAACGTCATTAAACTCTAGAAGAACCATAAACCACCAAGAACCAATTTTATGGAATCGTGTTTCCGAAACAGATGAACCTTAAAAGAAGTCCTCAACTTTGCTATAATATATTAATTACAAAGTAAATGCTTCAGTAACATTGAAACGAGAGCCATTAAAAAACCACAATTTCTTTTAATTAAAAAGTTGACCTAAAAATTAAATGATAAGAATTTTTGGTAGGTACACGTGTAGTCCTAAATATGTTAATTTAATTGAAATATTATCAAACTGTAATTGCTAACATAGTTTAACTAGGTACACGGCAGAACACGAGTTTCAATTGAAAATGTACTAAATATGTCAAACTGCTGACATTTTCTCTTAAGAGGGAAACAGGGCCAGAATTTGAAAAACTATAGGAAACGTGGCAGCACTAAATCGACAAAAGAGACACTATGCGGATAGTAAAGGAAACTTATCAGACCTGTCATCGTGCTTTCAATTATGTAAACAAAATAATCTCTTCAATTAAAAATTATTTTTGAATATGATAAAAGTTATTAAATATGTGTTCCGGTCTATCAATAATGATCGTCAGCGTAATATTATGAATGTTTAATTATATTAATTTGATATGTTTCGTCTACTTTCTCTGATGAAAATTGTGGTTCATGAAGAAATGGCGGCTTAACTAAAACAGCTTTCTTATTTTTAACACGTTTTAATGGAAGCTAACAAATCTTGTTAATTCGTAAAATCATTTATTAATTGTGACAGACAGTTTACGTGACATTTTATAATGTGGCCTCTAGCGAGTTAGCATAGAAACAGCTGTCTGAAGAGTTTCCAATAGTTTCCACAGAAGGGAATCCTTTATCAGCGAGAACAGTATCTCCAGGCTCTAACAAATCAATTAGTCCACAATCATTTGGAAGCAATCACTGAACGCCCTCCGTAGCATTTAGATACAAAACTTATAAAACCACAAGATGTGCAGCGAACTAAAAACTTTATTGTGTGACCTAAATGTGTTTTCAGACCGGTGGGACTCTCCTCTCCTACGAAGGTGGATAAGTGTTCAGACACACTTATCCAAATAAACTGTTGTTCCATTGAACGAACAGTTCATTGTTATTCTTGTTGTTTATTATTGTAAATTAAATTTAATACTAATATTAATTAATATTAATATGGTGTCCACGACACAAGCCTCGTTGCTTAGTGTGGCACTGGATGGCGCTGTGTGTAATGTCCAGCGATATTTATTTATTTATTATTTATTTGGCTAAGTTATACTACTACTAACAATATATGGATGTAATTCTAAAATAAAATATTTGAATTTGAATGTGAATTTGTAACCATGTTTATAATTATAATTTGAGTACATGTGGACTCTTTGTATAACTGTTGAGGGATATTCGGTGTGAACTAAAATGCAGTCTATTATAACGTACCTACCTATATTCGTATAGTGAAGTTTAAATGGTTCTGGCATGTTTACTTAGACGGTTGATTTTGAGGGCTATTTAATGAACTTTTTCAATGTAGAGTGTAACAAAAACAAGTTGTTTTCAAAATATATTCTTCTTTACTGCGTTTATTAATTTTTTGAGTTTTTCACATAACCATGGCATGAGAGTACCTACTATTCATTGGAAAGTAATAAAATTTTACGCTATTCGATTTTCTTTTTTTGTGGATGTCTTGGTACATCCAAAAATGCAACAATGCATTATGATTAGCTAGAATAGTAATATTCACTAATAAAATTAATTCTGTTTATTTGTTATAAATTTCAATGTCAAGTAATAATAGAATACAAGATTCGGATTGGCGACGTCAGTCCGCAGCACCTTCCTTGTTCACGTTCCCTATAATTGCCGCTGCGTCAAGTCTGCCCCCGTAGATGTGAACGAACAAAAACAGACTAGTACTTACTTACTTTTTCTGTCGTTCAGGTTCGCAAAATATTTGAATACTGCTCAAATTTTTTGGAAAGTTCAATGACAAAATATGCAAATATTCGCGAATGCCAATGCGTATATCCGATTAGTTACTAATTTGTATTTAAAGTGTTTTTTGCGTAACTGACATTAATTAACGTTAGATTACATGAATATACATAACATAGATACATAATTTCTACAACTTAATTATTGTTGTGCAGGGCTGGATTCAAAAAACCTGCCTAACCTGCATAATAATATTGATGGGTTAAATTGCTTTGCTGCATGGTCCATTTGGCGTGTGGCCCTAATAGGCTAGTTTCCACCATCAATAAACTGCAAATGCAATGTAAATTAGACCACAGCGTCGCATTAATGTGAATTTCCATTGCTATTCGTATACGCACAACATGCATGTAATAAGTTTTGGACAAGAATTCAGTTCTTATTGATCTATAACTGCTGAGCCCTGGCTTAAATTCTCAAGTTGGTCAAAGTGTTATTCGGTTTTTCCATCAGTAATTAAATTTTTCAGTAGCAACCCGAGATTTGAAAAGGGGTGATGTCTGATTAAAAAAAAAAAGATTCTATTTAGTCCGTCCGTCGTAATCTAACTGATTAACGAAAAATATTGGATACGTGTTTTTTGTTTTATTAAAATAATAAAAAATGACGAAGATAATTAACGTGTCAAAGATCA
Organism: Xestia sexstrigata; assembly: GCA_941918905.2. Taxonomy (NCBI): domain Eukaryota; kingdom Metazoa; phylum Arthropoda; class Insecta; order Lepidoptera; family Noctuidae; genus Xestia; species Xestia sexstrigata. Next base: position 6,968,720 of record OW799229.2, read on the forward strand.
CGAGTGGGGGCTTGTTTGACGTCACATTTGAGTAAAAAATGTACTCAACTGTGACGTCACATGAGTTTTCGACGCACTGTATCGTCTTCGTTTTTTGCTTACGTTAAAAAAGAAAAAATATGTGTCCAACATTTTTTAAATCTATCGGACGGACTAATTAGATTTTTTTTGTCATCTGTTTTGATGGCAATAGGCTCCCTCTTTTCTACTAAAACATAACAGGCGACATGTGGGTGTACTAAAGATACTCCACTGCTTACCCATACGGATGCGTGATGTTATGAATACCGTTTTTCAAAAGGTAAAGGGAATAGGCATGACGACAGTATCAAAAAATTGCAAATATATTTAGTCCGTCAGTTAAAGTATTGGAAATTAATGGACACGTATTTTTTGTTTATGTAAATCAATGAATATTGACAAAGATAAAACGCATCAAAACTCACATCACTTATTACCCGTGAAAATACACTACAATACAAAATCGGATAATGGAAGCCGGATCTAGTGCGTAAATATAGAGAGAGATATAGAAATAGTTCCATAGTCCATAGAAATAGTTCTACGACTACTCCGGACCGTATTTTCACGGGTTCGGATCGGATTCAGATCGGACGTAGTGCGAAACCGCTCTTAGGATACTTCCCGTTCCCGATCATGAATTTTGGCAAAAAGGCTTAACCTGAAGATCGACCAAACGACTGTTGGTTATTATTTATCCAAAAGCTCCTCTATTTTGGCTTCTCCTTTGTATTGGCTGCCTTGTGCTCCACAGTTCTTTTAACGCTAGGCCTTAATTTGAACTAAGTCCGCCATCATGATTTTTCAATACAATTCCCAAGCAATTTTCGCAGATAATTTCACAAGCCTTTACCAATAGCGCCCTCTTGTGAACGTCATTAAACTCTAGAAGAACCATAAACCACCAAGAACCAATTTTATGGAATCGTGTTTCCGAAACAGATGAACCTTAAAAGAAGTCCTCAACTTTGCTATAATATTTTAATTACAAAGTAAATGCTTCAGTAACATTGAAACGAGAGCCATTAAAAAACCACAATTTCCTTTAATTAAAAAGTTGACCTAAAAATTAAATGATAAGAATTTTTGGTAGGTACACGTGTAGTCCTAAATATGTTAATTTAATTGAAATATTATCAAACTGTAATTGCTAACATAGTTTAACTAGGTACACGGCAGAACACGAGTTTCAATTGAAAATGTACTAAATATGTCAAACTGCTGACATTTTCTCTTAAGAGGGAAACAGGGCCAGAATTTGAAAAACTATAGGAAACGTGGCAGCACTAAATCGACAAAAGAGACACTATGCGGATAGTAAAGGAAACTTATCAGACCTGTCATCGTGCTTTCAATTATGTAAACAAAATAATCTCTTCAATTAAAAATTATTTTTGAATATAATAAAAGTTATTAAATATGTGTTCCGGTCTATCAATAATGATCGTCAGCGTAATATTATGAATGTTTAATAATATTAATTGGATATGTTTCGTCTACTTTCTCTGATGAAAATTGTGGTTCATGAAGAAATGGCGGCTTAACTAAAACAGCTTTCATATTTTTAACACGTTTTAATGGAAGCTAACAAATCTTGTTAATTCGTAAAATCATTTATTAATTGTGACAGACAGTTTACGTGACATTTTATAATGTGGCCTCTAGCGAGTTAGCATAGAAACAGCTGTCTGAAGAGTTTCCAATAGTTTCCACAGAAGGGAATCCTTTATCAGCGAGAACAGTATCTCCAGGCTCTAACAAATCAATTACTCCACAATCATTTGGAAGCAATCACTGAACGCCCTCCGTAGCATTTAGATACAAAACTTATAAAACCACAAGATGTGCAGCGAACTAAAAACTTTATTGTGTAACCTGAATGTGTTTTCAGACCGTTGGGACTCTCCTCTCCTACGAAGGTGGATAAGTGTTTAGACACACTTATCCAAATAAACTGTTGTTCCATTGAACGAACAGTTCATTGTTATTCTTGTTGTTTATTATTGTAAATTTAATTTAATACTAATATTAATTAATATTAATATGGTGTCCACGACACAAGCCTCGTTGGTTAGTGTGGCACTGGATGGCGCTGTGTGTATTGTCCAGCGATATTTATTTATTTATTATTTATTAGGCTAAGTTATACTACTACTAACAATATATGGATGTAATTCTAAAATAAAATATTTGAATTTGAATGTGAATTTGTAACCATGTTCATAATTATAATTTGAGTACATGTGGACTCTTTGTATAACTGTTGAGGGATATTCGGTGTGAACTAAAATGCAGTCTATTATAACGTACCTACCTATATTCGTATAGTGAAGTTTAAACGGTTCTGGCATGTTTACTTAGACGGTTGATTTTGAGGGCTATTTAATGAACTTTTTCAATGTAGAGTGTAACAAAAACAAGTTGTTTTCAAAATATATTCTTCTTTACTGCGTTAATTAATTTTTTGAGTTTTTCACATAACCATGGCATGAGAGTACCTACTATTCATTGGAAAGTAATAAAATTTTACGCTATTCGATTTTCTTTTTTTGTGGATGTCTTGGTACATCCAAAAATGCAACAATGCATTATGATTAGCTAGAATAGTAATATTCACTAATAAAATTAATTCTGTTTATTTGTTATAAATTTCAATGTCAAGTAATAATAGAATACAAGATTCGGATTGGCGACGTCAGTCCGCAGCACCTTCCTTGTTCACGTTCCCTATAATTGCCGCTGCGTCAAGTCTGCCCCCGTAGATGTGAACGAACAAAAACAGACTCTACTTACTACTAGTCTACTACTATTCAAAAATCCTGCCTAACCTGCATAATAATATTCATGGGTTAAATTGCTTTGCTAGCCTATTAGGGCCACACGCCAAATGGACCATGCAGGTCCATTTGGAATGTGGCCCTAATAGGCTAGTTTCCACCATCAATAAATTGCAAATCTAATTAGTCCGTCAGTTAGAGTATTGGAAAATAATGGACACGTATTTTTTGTTTTTGTAAATCAATGAATGCTGACAAAGATAAAACGCATCCAAAGTCGGGAGTGGGGGCTCGTGACGTCAGAACGCACTAACAATTATAGCACGGCGTGACGTATTCGGGTAAAGTTTTTCGAGAACCCGAATAAGGAGTGCATTTGCATCACAACACTTTTTATGCAAAATATTTCATAACATATTTAGTATATAATGGGATATTTCTGTATTTACTGTCAAGGCTGATAAGAGAGGATGTGGTCGAGTAGATACCTACAATCTACAACACATGATATACATGACTCACTAACTTTCTGTAATTTAAAAAAAAAAAACAATAGTTTAGGCAGCCTTATACATCCCTGTTGTTAAACCGACTGTATTAACTTAAATAGATAAGGAAGAATATATAATATTCGTTAGACATTGTATTTTTAGTATTCTTCTTTAAAACTTACTATTGAAGACTGCGTTTATTCAAAATGAAACTGCTATTTTGTGTTCTTGTTGTTATGTTTGTAGGAGCTGTCTACGCTGCTATAGGTAAGTTTCAATTAAGACAATAAAGGGTCTTAGTCAAAATGGGCATCCTTCCAACAGAATTGAAAAATCACTTAAAACAGCTCAAAATAAGTTCTCTATTTCATTCTATTGCGACAAGTTCCATAGTCGCCGAAGACCAGGAGCTACTGTCAATTGAGAATGTTTTAATTTCCGATATTTCGTCGAATATTATTTTGACTACAACAAACTACGTGAATCAACACACAACCTGACACTGACCTACAAATTGCAAGAAAACATCCAACACCTTTTGTTTTTTCGGATGGGAAATCATCAAATGACTCCTCCCGCTCTGGGCCGAGCAGGAGGGAGTGTCAGACTTTTACTGACTAAAACCCATCCATGTTCCTTCATCGCCCTTTGTGTTCCGGGGCCACGGTATCTCTTTCGAACAGTCCCGCTGCCCCGGCAGGCATCGGCCCTTGCTTTTGCTGGCTCTCTTTGAGGCGCGCGTGGAACACGAACGCGCCGTCGACACGGCCTGTCGTCATGAGACGGACGGACGGCGAGCTAGCCCATAGCTCTCTGTCCACTAAGATACTTTTCATCCTGGTAGTAGTTAGTCCCATGGGTTAATTTCTGGCTTTGACGTCGAAAGCACGAACCAAAGCTAGTATTAATTATAAAATACCGGTTCCTTTTCACTAAACTCTATGTATCTATGTTTTTGTTTTCAGCTCCTAGATGCTTACAACCGATTGAAAAAGGAAATTGCACAGCTAGTGTCAGAAGGTACGTTTTTTACTCAACTACGACATTTATTGTAGTTCTTTAAAGTTATATTTCCTCAGATACCAGCAACATCACGCCTGTAATCTTCGGAGGGTTTCGCTGAAGTATATAAAGGGTGTAAAAAAACCTCTTAACGAAGCCTAAAAGCACTTGCTCTCCCCGTCTTTGCGATATTTTTTTTGTTCTACACCTTACCTAGGAACCTTCTAGTTACGGAGATATTGGGGGTCACAGTTCCAACTTATTGGCAAGTTAGTATTTTTTTTTAATTCAAGTTTTTATTGTAAGATTTTTACTTTAAACACCTCTACGACCCCCGTACTATTCAATTCATCCATTAGCACACTGTTTTGAGTGCGTTACATTGAGTTCTATCACAAAACAAGAATTTTCACACCCAAAAAAAAAAAAAACCAGCAATAATTTTACCGTAAAATTACTTAGTTTGATGTACAGAATGCTTGGTTGACGGCTTCGTGATGAGGTCTTTTACACCCTGTATACTATTGTATACAGGTACACCTTATTTTTCCCATTATTCTTCTTCTTTACGTGTCGGTGAACTCAAATAGTGGGTTGTCTATTGTTTGCCCGAAGATTATATGCCATAATCATCATTTTCCCGAATTTCATTTACCCGAATTTCATTTGCCCGAATGTTTCATTTGCCCTAAAAGACATATGACATACTTTTAATTGCCCGAATTTTAAATACCATAAGATACGAATGCCATAAGTATTGTTTGGCTTATTTTTATGTGTCATAATAATTATTAGACATAATATTTAAATGGCATAACAAGTATTAGACAAATATTTAAGCCCCGTAATAATCATTACACATGATGACATTATATTTAAGCGCCACAATAAATTGTTTTCGAATCTTTTTCCAAGCGACGCATTTACTCATGATGTTTCTACAGGCGCTTTAAAATGTACTTATTAGCTTTCTGGCTGTCGATGTCGATGGGTGCGCAATGTTTGGTATAATAAGAATAAACTTATTTATTCTGTGCATGGTTTTTTTTTCTGTGCATGGTTGATGGTGGGTTAGGTCGACGGAGCCCCGCTTCGCGGGGCTCCTACTTCTGTGTGGTTTATAAAAAAATAACCACGAAGGGGATGGCGGTGTCTATTCGCTCGCTTCGCTCGCTCACACGACCCCGCCATACCCTTCTAACCTAACCTGTCCGAGTCGGGGTGCCCTAAAGTCCCAATTGCATCCAATTTCTCTTGATATAAACAACCGTTACACACCCGATGTCGATGGCAAATTATGTTATGGCATTTCATAATTATGGCATGTGATAATTAGGGCATGAGATAATTAGGGCTTACAATGATTATGACAAATGATGTTATGGTAAGTGACTTTATGGGAAACAATGATTCTGGCACGTGACTAATATGGCAAATGAGAGTAGGGCAAATGAGTATTATGTCGTATGATATTATGGCTGTTGACTATTATGGCAAATGATATTAGGGCAAATAAAATTCGGGTAAACGGCGGTATACCCAAATAGTGTTAGACTAGTATACAGCCACCTGCATAGCCCTATCATTTGCTTCGACTAGATCTTGATAGCTGCAAGTTTAGTGATTGTGCAGGATGGGTGGGATAGCAGTTTCCCATTCTGATGTCACATGTAATAAAGGTCAAACCTATTTTCATCAACCGGGTACAAATTTTAACTCAGAATGCTACTGAGAAATCTGATCTGAAAAATTAGATAAAACTGCCCGACTTAGGATTCAGACAGAGTCAATTGATATTTGAATACTTGAAGTGTTGGGTAACGATTTTTAGTAAGGTTATGACTATTTTGTTTTTAATGTTCTCAAAACGGTAAAGGAAAACGTGAGAAAACCGAAGTCCTATAGAAGGAATCAAAAATTCGAAGTGATATCTTCCAAACCGCACTGAGACCTCATTCTTTGGGGACGCTGTGTCGAAATCGATCAAGCATTATGGGCTACAATATGATTTTGATTTGATTTGATGATCTTAATCATCAAATCAAATCAAAATAATTTATTTACAGCCCATTCTCTACCCATGCTCATTCACTGTTATTTACTCCTACATCATTATAACATTACAGGCCAATATCATTATGCTTGTAATTTTCAGATTTGCATACAACACTACTTCCGGCGACTGTACAGCTTTCATGTATGGAGGATGCGGTGGAAATTCCAACAATTTTTTGAGATTTCAAGAGTGTCGTAGAGTGTGCAATGTTACTTTTCCACAATAAGACCAACTTAAACCGCAATTAGGTGTAGGCTTCTCTTTCGTTGTGGCAATTCCCAAGTTTCAGTCATAGTGACATCATAAAATACTATCTACTATTAACACTGAAAACAAGTTATTTAGCATGTTTACTATTTGTTTGTTTATCCGTTATCTTGGTGCTTGCAACAGCGCCGAAATTTCGGGTCAAAACAAATAATATCCTGTTTTCATTGTTAATGATAGTGTTAAGGGCACAGAACAGATAAAAGAGGTCTTTACACTTACTCCGTCCAAGTTACAACTAGTTGGTTTAGTACTAAGTATAAGTCGTAGCGAAATTGTGCCAGTCAAGTTGTTGAAGTATGTTATGATTATTGTGAATGTGGGGACCATGTGGGTCACATTTTTATTCTTTGTTTGCTTTTTTTTTCCCACAACTGTCTGGCAGTTTGAGTACTATAAGCGACCTACCCAAATGTCCTTTCTTTGGTATTGTTCGTCGTTTCGTTGAGCTCCTTGAGTTATAAGTCGAGCTAAACGATAACCGACAAATGCTTGCACTGACTGGACAGGTCCACTCAAATCTGTGTGGTTCTTTCTTCAAAAGACCATCTCAGACACTAATCTGCATAGTCCTCATGTGAATTGAGCAAAATTATGTCTGGACTTCAAAAGAGACTATGACCTCTGAGTTTGTTTCGGCTGTTTCTTCTCAGAGTAGTCAGATACGAAACACCGGCCCCGACTAGTTTAAAAAAAAAATACATGTAAAAGTGTTTGTAAAAACCTACTTGCAAAATAAACATCATTTATAATAAAAGTATACATAATTATTGTGTCTCTATCAGTTTAAATGTAAAATTACTCTATCTTATTGTGTCTCCATAAGTTCAAAGTAAATGTAATCAATGTCATTAGTGAAAGTTTAATATATATACAATTATTCAGGGCATCTTCGTGTGTTATTTATCCACCCTGTACCTGCATTTCCTTTTATGTGTTCTGTGGTTACTAAAATAAAATAAATAAAATAAATAAATAAAATAAAATAAATAAAATAAATAAAATAAATAAAATAAATAAAATAAATAAAATAAATAAAATAAATAAAATAAATAAAATAAATAAAATAAATAAAATAAATAAAATAAATAAAATAAAAAAATAAATAAAATAAATAAATAAATAGTGTTTTATTGCAGAAAGAGAGATTTTAAAAGCTAACATCATAAAATGTACAGACGCCAGCACATAAAAGCTACTACAATCTGTCAAATCTGCTTTAATAGATTTTCAACAAAGCATAACGTTCAAGGTTGATTTGGAAAATTTGAGTTTCGGGTAGCCTCATGTGCTGAAAATTTGTCTGTGTGATTTCGTCTCCATGTTTTTGTGTAGCATTGGGACTGTACTAACATCTCTTTTGGCATTATCATTGCAGAGTGGAAATGAGATAGATTACCGAAGTAATATTAAAATAACAATAGTTTGAGGAGGACGATATAGATGGCGCGTATTACAGTATTGTTGTTGAATTGATTAATTGTTTTAATTGAGGATTCATGGCACTATTCTTTTTTGTATTAGAACAAATTTTATTTCTGATTATAACAGCTAGCAAATCTCTGCAGACGTGTTTTATTGTGTTTAAATAGTATTGCTATGGAAGGGAATGGTAGCAAGATCCTGTTCTGGTAAATTTTATGTATTTTAGGGGTAAAAAATGTTCTGCAAGGGTTGTATTAATCACCTACTCTAAGATCTGTATTACTAAGACCATATGCACTATCCTATGAAATATATCTCAGTATTATTCGAGCGGTATTATCGAGGTAAAAGAAACCAGCGAATGTCTGGTTTCTTTTACCATCAACACCGCACCTTACAGTACTTTTTGTATTGTTTTTTTTTCTATCAGCATTACGTACTCACGTTATAATTTTTCATAACTTGAGAAGATTTCAATTAAATGTTCCACAAAACAAAAATCTATCCGGCTCGAAGGACCAAAAAGAAGATGAACGATTGTCTCCATACGCCACCAAGTTAACTAATGATAACGAGGTGATGCTACGAGACTATGTGAATGTAAACTATCTACTCTCTATCTCTTACTATCTTATCTATTCTATCTTTTTAGGGTTCCGTACCTCAAAAGGTAAAAAAGGAACCATTATAAGATAACTCTCTTGTTCGTCTGTCTGTCCGTGTATTCGAAAACCTATAGGGTAGTTCCCGTGGACCTAGAATCACGAAATTTGGCAAAAAGCAAGGTCTTACAGCACATGTAAAGGAAAAAATCTGAAAACCGTAAATATGTAGTTTAATAACAAAAAAAATTACATACTTTTTATTTGCGGTTGGTGCAATAGCCATTTCATGGGATCGAACAGCAAAGTTAAGTTTGTCCTTTAAAAAGTTTGTACGGAACCCTCGGTGCGCGAATACAACTCGCACTTGGCCAGATTTTTTTTCTGTCATGTCCTGTGTGAATTTAATTAATACCTTTTCTTTTTTTCTTTCTTTCTAAAAACTGAATGAGATGTGAGTGCATAACAACACCACATTAATTTTCCCAGATCGGTAAGTCAGACTTAGGTTAGTACTTACCTAAAATTAAACACACATTTTGCTAGTTATGTTTTTAAGTCCCATGTAATTAACGAAACAACACAAGAATTACTTTTTTTTTAATTAGTAATTCCTGATTTAAAAACTCAATAACACTTTACCCGACTTGGATATCCAACCCAGGACCTCAGCGCAGCAGTCACGCTTGCGTACACTAGACTAATGAGGCAGAAATGAGTTCTAACTAATGCGTGTTAAAAAATCTAATCTAATGTGCTATTGCACCATACAATACCGATACCGGGTTCCCCTACTTGATTTCGAAAGTTGATGATACGATTTTTATTATATCGAACACGATGTGTCGATAATTCAGTTGTACGATGTTTTATTCCATCGATATAATTCTGTGACATCTTAATTTATAACTTTATTTTTTGATAGACTATTAACATTTTTTTTTTTATTTTGCGTGCCTATTTCCAGGCAGAATGTACATGGCCACACCTATATTTGAATGCTACCTTCATTAATTGCAAATAAAGGATTTGATTTGATGCTTCATTGGTGTGATGTAACGTTTGTCCGAAGAATACCACTCAACACCAAAAACCATTTAACACAAACAAGAAACAAAAGAGTAAATAAAACACACATAAACAAAAAAAAATAAAGCTTACTCCACACAAACGGAGAATAGACAAGAAAAAAACGCTGCAACATTTTCTTATTGTGCGCCGCTTGGCAAAAGCAACTACGTTCAGCCTCTCATCATAAACCATGTAAAAATAATATGGAAAAAAGGCGGGAAACAGACATACAGTACTTTCCGTGTATAAAGACAGTGAAGGGAAAACTGAAGGGAAAAAAATGCTCTTATATGATACTGAATTGCGTAAAAGTGTTAAAAGACCGCGAGCGTGAGGAAAAGCGTACAGTTTGCATGAATACGTTTATTTATTAGTTTTTTTTTTTTGTATATTTTTTCTGTTGAAGCTTGTTTTGGGTGAGTTTGGAGTCTGTGGTAGATATTTAAGGCATGTTGTGAATTGTTTTTTAAGGGACACTTAATTGATTGTAGGTACTTACTATCTCATAGATTAGGTTTTCTTGACTTGTGCCCAGCCCGCTTAGCATGACCACCGAAGAAACGAAAGAGAATATACCAATCTTTTGTTCATCTGTTTTTGCTGTCATTGAACCGAAAAAATGACAGATGAACAAAAGATTGGTCTATTCTCTACGTTTGGTTTGGGTAACAATGCATGGTTAGCTAAGTGACACCATTTGAAATTCATAATGGCGGACTAGGTGAACTGAGAAAGAATCGATAACATTTCTTTATTTGCATCATATATAAAATGTAATAAATTAATTAATGGGTTTGATTTAGTTTTAAGTTTCTTCTCTTCTTTTAGAGCCATTAAATAAAAACTTCTTTCTTTAATGTATCTTTTTTATTGTGATATCATCTTTATCATCTTTTGCCCAGCCTTTTCCCAGCTATGATGGTGTCGGCTTCTAGTCTAACCAGGTGCAGCTGAATACTAGTTTTTTACATGGAGCGACTGCCTATCTGACCTCCACAACCCAGTATTGGGTTAGCGGTAACCCTTGTTAAGACTGGAAATCAGACATTCGGGCCACTGACTACCTGTAACGACTGTCAGAGATCTACAAATGACAGCTTGACGTGCTTTCCGACGCACAAAGGAATGTATTTAAAGGGTTGTCTAGCTCTACCCCAGCACATAGACTCCACAAATGTTGCAGATATCCCAGCAGCAGATAGATAAGGCATCACATTTACTAGTTGATATGCCAGTAAGGTACCTAAGTAAGTGAGTGGACTGCACGGAGGAAACCCGGTATGTAATAGATGGTCACCCATCCACGGACCAACCTACGCAAGCGCAGCTTAACCTCAAGATCGACCCGGCTGTTATTATTTTGCCACAAGCTCCTCATTTTTTCATTGCTTATATTGTCAGGAATATTATTATGTACCTACGCGGAACCTCGTGAGATTTTATTGTCTAGCGATACCATTTAGTATACGTTCGGTACTAAAGGAGTTAAAGCAATAATTAAACAATAGCAGGTCTTAATCAATCCAATGAATAAGATCATTCCCCCCGTATCAAGAACTTAGATATAATTATCGTACCCATACGTCCACAAAACTTTCGCTGGTCAAAACACAAACAAAAACAAACAACCAAAAACTAAAAAAAAAACAAATACACAACATTTTAATTGAAATCACGAGCAGAGAACAATTTTTTAAAACTGCAAAATTGTTTTATATGAACGCGGCTGAACGCAACCCCATTTAGTCCATAGACAATGGACAATTTATTTTTTTCTATACCACGCACTGGCCACTAGTTGGTTTAATAGCGAGGCATAGAATAAAAGTTCTAAATTGAAATTGATTTTTAATAACTGAAAATGGTGGCGTGACTTTAACAGAGTTAAATGGATTTTATTAACAAAAAGTCGTCATATAATTTGTTGTTAACCTTTTAACCCTTTTGATTTGGACATGAAAATAACGTTCATACTGATGTCAAACACAGTTCTAAGATTTTTTATGCTATTCCTAACGCTGAGCTAGGTATTATACCTAGCTCTATATACATAGTTAAAAAGGCTTTCAGAAGAAATGCAATAGTAAACATGATCGCATGTTGTGACGTCTGAATCTGAAAGAAAAATAACTTAGTGTCAATTACGATTTTTTCGCGCTGTCCTGTCTGGGTTAGGTAATTTTTAGGTATGTCGATTATGGTCGTAAGCTCCTTAAGGGCTATATATCCCTCAAATGGCTTAGCATGATCCTTCGTTACTCCTTAAATACTGCAGCATTAATTTTGAAAAATGTATGGTAAAGTTAAACGATTCCATAAACTTTTCTCGATAGAAAAAAAATCCAAAGTTACCTCCAAATCGAACAATAAACCGCTGGTATTCAAAAAGAACTTGAAATTAGATCATGAAACTCTGCATACTAACTGAACTAACTAAAAGCAGGTCTTATGTGTTTTATTTTTTTAGTCCAATCAATAGATTTTTTGTAAATGACAAAAAACCACTTTTTCGCACTATTCGGCCGCAGTGACTGACGTAACAACCGCTTTGTAGTGCAACCTTAAATCAAGAATCTTGGAAACGTAGTCAAAATTTATTTTACTGTTATTGTACTGTACTGTTGAATGAATTACCCTGTTTTCATTTTCATTTTCTTTATAACATTTATATTCTATTTTCTTTTCAAATCGATTGTACCTAGACTTAAGTTAGCAACTAAGCGGTAATCTGGCGTCTTTGTTGTCAATGTTGTGTTTACCTGTAATTGGCATATATATTAGAATATTACCGTATGATTTAGTTTATGTAAGTGTATGTATGTGCTGTAGGCGAACCTTAGTAAATAAATAAGCTGATTAGAACTTTATTCCAACAGTGTTTCAAACGAAGTTTGAACTACCACAAATAGAGTTGCTAATTTTAGGGTTAGAAAGGCCTTAAGTTCTAAGTTGAGCTACTCGTTTATTGAGACATGATTGCACTGTTGGTCTTCGGATGATTTTCACGAGTTTAAAAAAGACCTTTGTAATACTTAAAATGTCACTTACGGGATGTCTTCCGTGATAACTGTTTATTTTTTGAGCTCCCGATATTTCGACGTTGTTGCAAGCGCCATGATCGCGGATTAACTGGAGAATGCGGGTAGATGGAAAAAATTGTTAGAAGCAGACAAATCTGTCTACCCTCTTTCGTTGATTTGCTACGCGCACTACTAGAACTCGACACTAAGTCACGGCAAAACACACTCACAGCATCACTAGGTTTTGTGGAGTCCTTATTATGTTGTCTTTTCTTTCTTTCTTTTCTTTCTTTCTTTCTTTCATATACTCAATACTGGATTCCACGTACTTAACAATTTTATTTTCAAGTACGTGGAATCCAGTATTTTATTTCAATTGCTTCTTTTGTCAACCTTGGAAAGTAATGTTTGTCTGTTGACAAAATACGTAGCTTGTGGAATTCAATCCAATGATTGGGCCTTGACTGCAGTAGATCTTCAGATTTGGCCGATTTAAAAAAAAAAAAAAAAAAACAATATTCACGGAAGATATCCCGTAAGTGACATTTTAAGTATAGCTATAAGAAGCGTGAAAGCTTAAAACAATATCTGTATAATATACGGTAATCGTAAAACATAAATTGCAATAAATATCTGACTTAATCGTAGGAGTATTATTACGGTACCGTCGTTTCTACCCCTATAATCTTTGATACTGGACGACAAACAATCGTGGAATATAGACTTATTATTAATTGATGGCGTGAGAGGAGGGGCGCATGCTTAAATGGTCCAGCTGCGTACCTAGACCAAGGGTCAAATGTTCGAGGTGGCCAGTTTAGAAATAAAAAAGTAGATCCATCAATTCACTTTTTTTTCTTTAATGTATTACATATTGTCTACACTATAGTTAGTGCAAGTTAAGATGAGAATAGCGGTCATTGACCCACCTACATTTATTAAACTTCTTAACTTTGAAAACCAAAAAATAAGCCTGTTAAGTCTGGAATCGTCGTCTATCGTGATCTTCAACATTTTTTGTAATGAAAAACGATACATGGTTTATTTGTTTTGGTTCGTACGAAGAGATATTAGGGAAAGGGCAATGACCGCTATTCTCATCTTAACTGGCACCAACCATAGTAGGCCAACTTACGCGCGCAATGAAGCAAACACCTTTTTTTTTTTCAGATGGCAAATCATCAAATGACTTCTCCCGCTCTGGGCGGAGCAGGAGGGAGTGTCAGACTTGTACTGACTAAAACCCATCCATGTTCCTTCATCGCCCTTTGTGTTCCGGGGCCACGGTATCTCTTTCGAACAGTCCCGCAACCCCGGCAGATGAAGCATACCCCTTGGTTTACTCATCTAAAAATATATATAATTGTATATAGAACTTTACTGTCAATGTCATTCAAAATATTGGCATAATAATTAGGTATTTTGTATACATTACAAGTTAACAACGTTGAGGAGGAGTTTTTGACGCCATTTTTTAAGTTTATTGTTAAGTTAGTTTACTTTAGGTTATTTTAATCTATGAATATGGATTATAATTATTTAGCTAAAAAAGGTTTTAAATTAATAAATCGCATTATAAAGAACACATTTTTAATATTGCGGCATTGTCTGGCAACACTAAGCCGTGACCCCTCGTACTTTGAATGGTAAGTGCTTCTATAAAAATTCTATGGTCATTATTTTCTAAGTATGATTTCTAATCTATGGCTAGGCTCTATAGATTTAGGTACATATAATGAGCACTGGACCTAACGGACACTTAGGTACATTGTTCTATAGTTAAAAAGAAGAATAGCTAACATAAGTAAATAAAAAAAAAGATAATCAATGAAAAACAGATCATAAGTTTGCTTTTCCTTAAGCTTCTTTTAATTACGCAACAGAGTTTTATTCACTCACAGAAATCTCGCAGTTTTGACATAAATTGTCGCCGCTGTACCACCCGTGTGAAGCACAGATGGTGGCTAATTACCCGACTGCCAAGGAAGGGTTATGTTTTTCGCGCGTATCCTTGTGTTTCTTTGTAAATTTCTTTATAACCTCGTATGTTCCAAATGCCTGGATGAATTTCTACGATTAAGGTATCGTATCATTAGATATGTTTCAAAAACCCAAGTGTACTTTTTTTTTTTTCGTATGGGAAATCATCAAATGACTCCTCCCGCTCTGGGCGGAGCAGGAGGGAGTGTCAGACTTTTAATGACTAAAACCCATCCATGTTCCTTCTTTGCCCTTTGTGTTCCGGAGCCACGGTATCTCTTTCGAATAGTCCCTCAGCCCCGGCAGGTGTCGGCCCTTGCGGAGCCCTTCCTTTTTGCTGACTCTCTTTGAGGCGCGCGTGGAACACGAACGCGCCGTCGACACGGCCTGTCGTCATGAGACGGACGGAAGGCGAGCTAGCTCATAGCCCATCGTCCACAGGCTCGCGCCTACGGTGGCCCCCAAAGCCCGGGGCGTCTCCTGCGGCGGCCGGACGTGAGGTTCTCTCCCTCTCACGTTCCGCCACCTCCTTCTCTAGCATTACTGCTTCGCAGAAGTAGGTGACGGCGTCCCATTCCGTCTCGCTCCGGACCATGGATTGAACCAGGGCCGGACGCGAGAGGTCGCCGCCGCCGATAACCCAAGTGTCCTTAGATAGGTGTTATATTGTAAGTCGTCACCAAATTTTTTTTTTCAACCTCACTTATCAAGTTAGTTTTTCAAAATGAAGGAAATTAAAAGGAGATTCATATATATGTCTGATCCGCTCTTGAGTACGGACGGGCGAATGGATCGAAAGCGCGCCAGTGGTGACATCACGCGACCTACTTACCAGTCTACCTCACCATGGCGGCTTTTACAGAGTCCTGATGTTAACACCTCGCGGCGAGGCGGACATTCTGGGTCTGATCGCAGCGGAGTTGAGACGTCTTGAAACTGTACCCGATTCATTGTGCCCAGTGTTATTTTGTGCAAGTGTAATGTCAAGTAATTTGTTAGCTAGTAGTCAGTGTATCTGTTTGAAAAGAGTAACCATGGAGTTTCTTGCCGGTTTTTCTATAAGTACATGACACAATTTGTAGTCGGGTTTTTAGATACTTTTAATTAAATGTAACTAGTTTTAAAAGAATTAAATGCTAGGAAGCTTAACTAACAATCTTACCAAGGGGTATCACGTTACGCAGTTGACACAGCAAATATCAGTGACAAATAAATATCAATCACCTACATCCGTAAGACTGGACTTTAGACGCCAACCCCAACATAGTTGGAAAAAGCTTCGATTGATGACGACTTTGTATAAACTAAATACACCGTAAACCATACATTGTCACTAAAGAAAAATATATAAAATAACTGAAATCGTTTGAGTTGTAACATACATTGTATTTTTACACGGGCATGTCGGCCATTTTGTCCCCGTCACTGCTACCGAGCGGTAATTAATTTGTGGGAACCTACAAAAGTGGAAGCGTTAAAAAGTGTGGGGTAAGTGATAAAAAGAAAGCATTTTTTTTGCTTTAGAAATAGCTGAAGGCCGAGTGGTGTTATTCGGGTCTAGTTTCTTTGCTAAGGTTCGACTTAAGTGTATTTAATTGGCCTTCAACATACTAAACAACCCTACTTTTGAGCTTCGCCGCTGTCGGGTAAAAATAATAACAATCTCTATCAACTTCAAACAAGTGACGTGAAACTGAATATACTGTACCTAGTGCGCTAATTTAAGGAGCGCCAGTTCACTCACTGACTTTTTCATAAAATAACCATTTAATGGGTTTAAATGAATAGAACCAACCCATTACACTCACGGGTGTCGTATAAGGCGACTAATGTCTGAGGCAGAACACTTTGCGCCTCCGTAGACCAGAGAATGGGCAGCAGCGTTTTCTGTTAGTCTTTCATCACTGCGATCTCCAATCCGCCTGCCAAGCGTGGAGATTACGGCAAATTCCCCCCATCATGGGAGAGGCTTATGTCCAGCTGTGGACGTTATGGGCTGTTGTTGTTGTTGTTGGGTTTAAATGAATTCAGAGGGTTGTATTGATGAACTTTATTAATTATAAGACTGTAAATACATACGTGTTACAGTCGCCAATTCTATTTTGTTTAACATACAATCTGCCACTAAGTTGCAAATTGCAAAAAACGTGAGAAAATTAGTATTTCGCGGGCTACCCTGATGCTTCTACCTTGAAACTAAAGACGGCAAATGCGGTTTCCAATACAAATTAAACGTTAGTTATTATGTTAACTTCTCCGCTTGCACCCACGATGCTAAAGTCGTGGCAAACAATAGGGTATATGCATGATTTTTTTATCATTCTAAACAAAGCGTATTAACATCAGAAATACCAAAGTGAAATTATTTTTTTAATATCTATGAAAAATACTAAGATAAAAGCATTTGAAACCGCTGATTAGACAGAGAGATCCGATAAAGCGAATGACGTCATTCACTGCATCGACGTACAAAATCCATACTAAATTCCGTTGATCTTAACTTAACTTTTGTGTTATTTGGCCAATTTATTTCTTGTTTTCGCTTTTTGACATTATTTTATAGTACTTTAACATTCCGTATCGCAATAAAAAAAGAAAATTTATGCATTTTCCCTATTGGGTCAATAAAATGTTGAAATGCCATCGATACGAGGATTATGAAAACACTTAGGAGCGTTTATACAGAAAGTAGGCAAATAGCTGTCAAATGTTTCGCTGTTTTGATTAATTTGGCAATATTACTGTATGGAAATAAGAAATACGGCTAACTAGTATATAAATATGATATGTAAATATCGCTGGACATTACACACAGCGCCATCTAGTGCCACACTAAGCAACGAGGCTTGTGTCGTGGACACCAGATAGTTAGTGAACTAAAATATTGATTATGAAATGCAATAATTAGTATCGTAACAGAATATTCAGTTTTAGATGTAAAAAAAGTATTTGGAAATTTTCCAAATGCCTTTTCTACATAATTATAAGGTTATATCAAATTCAATGTTTTAATTGAAATTCACTATTCTAGTTCACTAGTTAGCCATATTCCTTGTTTCCATACAGTAATATGGCCAAATCAATGAAAACAGTTAAATATTTGACAGCTAGTTGCGAGACTTGCGACGTTGCCAACTCTTGAATGAACGCTCTTAATCTCTTGTCCCTTCTAACTTGTACCACACACAAATCGCGAATCAAGTGTCGATATATTAACCTCCAATATGGCCGACCTAAATGGAGCGCAAAAATCGCGTTTTTTTTTTTTATATGCCACCGAAGCACTGCATCTACCGCATAGTGCCAACTTTGAAAATGGAACTCCATTAATTAAGTATTAGGAGATATGAGAATAGAAAGGTTTATCTGGATGCTGTTTTTAGAAAGAAAAAAACGTTTTTCCCTCTAATGGGGAGGCTAACTGTGGAACTAATGCCGCTAGCATAGTTGGTACCCAACTCAGAACAATTTTTGTTCTGAGGTACCCAAACTGCCCACACGTCGTCATTGGTTGAAAATTTGGTAATGTCATTTTATATTTCAAAATATAGCTTAACCTCATTGGTCAGAATGTTACCAAATATGGTGGCGCCATCTGAGACTTACTTTGCCTTAGCCATCTCGTTGCGTTGTTGAATAGTGGTCTAGATATGCGTGAGTACTGAGCATGGGGTTCGGGTTTCTGTCACCATGGGTTTCTGTCAAAGTGACGGGTACCTAAAGTATTTTTCGATTATTCACAAGAAGTTTTTTTGTCGACACCTTTGGACTGAGAATAAGGCACACCAAATTATCAGCATGTCTAACAAATAGATAACTCGAGAAAAAAGAATCTGTTCTTTTTTCCTATCTTCAAAAATGACTGAGATATTAAACGTCAAAGTACGGCCTCTGCGGCAAAATCCGACTAAGCGACTGCGCTGACGTGTGACGAGTGTCATGTCCGAACGCAAATTAAAAAACCGGCCAAGTGCGAGTCTGACTCGCGCACGAAGGTTTCCGTACTATATCTATACAACATTAGACAAAACTGCAAAAAAAAAACACGTTTGTTGTATAGTAATTCCCCCCTTCAATATTTATTTTATTCTGTTTTTAGTATTTGTTGTTAAAGCGGCAACCAAAATACATCATCTGTGAAAATTTCAACTGTCTAGCTATCACGGTTCATGAGATACAGCCTGGTGACAGACAGACGGACAGACGGACAGTGGAGTCTTAGTAATAAGGTCCCGTTTTTACCCTTTAGGTACGGAACCCTAAAAACGGTGAATCTTTACAACGGAAATCCTGGCACAATTTCGATGAAACAAAAACGACCTAATATTATTTGCACGAGTACGCCCAATAAATGCAGTAACTTTTAAAGTAATATTTTGATGCATTGGTGTGAATCATAACTGCTCGGTTAGTACCAGTACGGCTGCCACGTTTCTGTAGCCCATCAGGGATATTCGAAGCAGCGCGCACAGATGATATTTTGCGATCATACGCAAGAGATCTGCTTCACTACTGAGTCGGATGCGGGGTGGTGATAACAGTTTTCTGAGCATTGTTGCCAACAAGACAGAATGCCATCTAATGTGGCACCTGTGTTTACTTTTCCAGGTGTCTTCAGAAAGTGGCATAACTAAGTATTATTGGCTCAAATTGATTGTGTGTTTTAGTCAATTAAAATAGGTTTCAATTCGTTAAGTTTCAATTCTCTAAGATTCTAACAAATATATAATAATATGACTCAAAAAATTTCATTAGTCCGTCAGATAGATTTCCAAAAACTATTGGACGTAATTATAGTTTTTCTTTTTTCACGTAAACAAAAAATGAAGACAGTGATACAGTGCGTCGAAAACTCGTGTGATTTGAGTACATTTTTCACTCAAATGTGACGTCACAAGTCCCACTCATGATCTTTGACGCGATTTATCTTCGTCAATTTTTATTAATTTGTTAAAACAAAAAACTCGTATCCAATATTTTTCGATAACCTAACTGACGGACTAAACAGAATCATATTTTTTTTAGTCAGGTATCAACCCTATCACATAGGTTTCAATACTTGTAGTTTCAATTCTTTAGAATTCTAACTGGAAAACTAGCTTGTGCCCGCGGCTTCGCCCGCGTGGAGTTCGATAATAGGCGAGACAACAAAAAAAACTAATTAGTCCGTCAGTTAGATTATCAAAAAATATTTGACCCGTGTTTTTTCTTTTGTCACGTAAACCAAAATTGACGAAGATATGACGCTTTAACTCTCAATACGTCGCGCCTAGGTATAATTTTTACCTAGTTCTGTTCTCGTTGTGTTCTCCCGAGTTTTGATGCGTTTTATCTTTGTCAATATTCATTGATTTACAAAAACAAAAAATATGTGTCCATTAATTTCCAATACTCTAACTGACGGACTAAATAGATTTGCCATTTTTTGATACTGTCGTCATGCCTATTGTCCCACGGAATCATACTACTGGGATAAAAAGTCCGCTAAATTTCATCAAAATCTGTTCGGTAGTTTTTGCGTGAAAGAGTAACATTCTTTCATCCATCCTCACAAACTTTCGCGTCTATAATATTTATAGGATCAAGATAAATAAATAGGACTTTAAACCCCTTACTACATAGGACTTAACCACCAACTTGCGGAATGTGAGTTTTCTATAAGCACATCTTTGGTAACCCCACAGAAAATATAGGACTAGCACTTCGCCCGCGATTTCGTAATAGCTCGTCTAATATGCATGAAAAAAAAATAAAAAAAAATATATATATATATATATATAAAAAAATATACAATTTATACAAGCACCCACGAATAATGTAGCTTTCTAACAGTGAAACAATTTTTAGAATTGGATCATTAGTTATGGAGATTACATACAAACTTAAAAACAAATTTTACCTGTTCATAATACATATTAGTATAGAAGTATAGATATGTTATTTCTCAGTAACACCGTGTTAGTAACACAGTAACACAGTGTTTGAATTTGTGACCCGTTTCTAGTATATTTTTTAACTTGTTGGAATTTCTCCAATAATAATTTTCAATGTGTTCCTATTTTTTTAACAACATAATTTTACGTTATTATTTTCTATTCCAGATTCAAACAGTACAAAATTCACGCCAATCATTTCATCTCAACTTAAACACGTCAAAATCATTGAACCGTCAACTTTCACACTAGAATTTCACAATAATAAAAAAATATTCAGCCGAATGATTTTCAACAGCTATTCCGGGAACGTCACTAGGCAAGACAATAGTGCCAGTTATTAATAGTGAGTCATAGACAAAAGACTTGCTCTATGGTTCAACGCCTCTACGATAGGGGCTTAATAAAAGGGTGTCGGTATTGAAGTTTTTAATATTATTAAATATCAATAGGAATCGGAAAGTGCCATCTTGTTGATATGCGGGAGCAAATACTGTTGTACGGTCAGCTTGATAATTGAGCTTATTGATATACTATATCAAGACGCTTAATAATTCCATTAATATGTAGGTACTTAATAATTCCATGCACTATGGACTATAGTCTCCGCCAGATAAGTAGGAATTAAAGGTCATTAACCCGCATACATTTATTCAAATACATAACTCCGAAAACAGAAATAATGACATTTAAAACTTATCCCGAAACGACTTTTATCGTGGTCGACTTTTTCTAGTAATAAAAAATTACTGTCGGGGTACCTACGCAGAGAAATTAAGGAAACAGCAATGACCTTTAATTCTTACTTATCTGGCGGATACCTACTATACCTACACTTGCTCCACAAAAAAATACTTCGGTGCGATGCTTAACTTACATAAATTTGACATTTTAAACAGTTTTCATTGTCTGCCTAGCGTTTTCAAAACGATGCTGGGGTCGGTTTTCCGTTTAACCAAATGCAGCTGAATACAAGTATTTTATACATACTATCTAGCACAGCTATATAACCTCTTTAGCACAGTAACTGGTGAATACGTTACCCCTGGGGAAGACTGACTGTTTGACATCTGGGCTCGTTACTATCCGTAACCACTGTCAAAAATCGTCACTACAATTTATCACCCAATGTAATAGAAGTTTCCAGTCCCTTTTATTTATGGCTTGTTCTTGATGGACTTAAAAAAGCCAGTTCTTTTACAGCGAAATAAGTAAAAGAACGCAATAAAAAGGTCGTGAAACAAACTAAAAAAATAATAAAAACCGACCTGAGGCTTCACAAAAAAATAATTTAATATTTTTATTATCATTTCCTAACCTTTTTACGAGGCACACTTTATTTCCCGCCATTTTTAACGTCAAAATAAACGAATTGCCTTGAAAAGTGAATAAGGTTTTCATTAAACAAGATATTTTTTTCTAATGTCCTCAAAATGCGTCGCGAAGATCCTATCTCGACCCTTCATAAGGCTCTCCATAGACATTAAAAAAAATATAAAGAGTTCTTAGGAAAAAAGTTGAAGATTTTCCTTCGGAGTGGCGGGAGGGAAGAAACGTTATTTTGAATGTGGATGTGGTAGATTTATTACAATCACACTAAAATTATAAAGGCGATAGTTAGTATGTGAGTATGTTTGTTACTCTTTCACGCAGAAACTACTGAACGGATTTAGATGCAATTTAGCACATAGATAGTTTATGACCTAGATTAACACTTAAGATACTTTTTATCCCGGTATTATGATCCCGTAGACCATTATCGAGCTTCACGCAGACGAATCCGCGAGCATAAGCTAGTATGTCCTAATTCTGTTAACCTTTCCGGAATTTCGAAATTATGTGGTAATTATTAGCCGTGTGGTATCCGGCAGAGTAGAATTGAACCAACCCATTACACTTACGGGTGTCGTATAAGGCGACTAATGTCTGAGGCAGAACACCTTGCGCCTCCGTAGACTAGAGAATGGGCAGCAGCGTTTTCTGTTAGTCTTTCATCACTGCGATCTCCAATCCGCCTGCCAAGCGTGGAGATTACGGTAAATTCCTCCCATCATGGGAGAGGCTTATGTCCAGCAGTGGACGTTATGGGCTGTTGTTGTGGAAAAGAATAAATCTTCATAAAAGTGTTAGCAAGTAATTGAATAAGTAAAATAGTTTCACTTTTACATCTTCAATTACAACTGAGATAGGCCCGGTTGCCTGGCAACACGGATAATAAATATTATAATTTATTTCATATTAATGGGTCCTAAGTTGGGGGCTGTTATTTTTTATTCCAATAATAGGCATGGCAAAAACGCTTGAATGCACGGAAATATAATCTAGTTTCTACAAAGTTCTTTTATTAAATAACTCCGGATGGAATCTGTACACTATCCAACATTAATATTGCGTCTATTCTGCCAAAGACAACTCTTCCATAAAAATAACATGATGTGCTGAATATTCATATTCGCAGTCAAATGTAAAACATCATATCATAGTTTGTAGGATGCCTCTTTTCTAATATTATTGAACCACGAGTTTTATTAAAATACGGAAATTCGAAACAAAGACTTTTTTCTTACTTCCGAGGCCCAGAACTTCGAAGCACCGTAAATAATGTAGGTATTATTGCATATTTCTCGAATATAAAGTCGTCTGCCGTCCGCCATCTTGGTTCCTTCAATGAGGCAATACAGCTGAAGTGTTGCCCACTTATAAAAATGTTGCCAAGTTAAATTAATACTTCACGCTACACTGTGAAGTGGGTGGGCTGGTCATTTTGTATCCCGATATGGAAAATATCACGAAGAAATATTTTTGGGTTATCGAGAGGACATTTTTTTAGAAAAATGTTTTTTGAGAGGAATATGCTAAGTTGGGTCTAAATGAGGGCTGAATATTTCGATACTTATGAGGACAAATTCACACTTCAAAAGTGTATTTTTCTTCGGTAGAATATTGTTAAAAGCGTACACTCGACCCTGATTGACGCTGTCATTAGAAATTCTAGAAAATAAACAGCCATCAAAAGCGCTCAACAAGGTGTTATTTGCTTATTTCAGTCATGTTTTGGAACTGCTAGAAATAAATTCCAGCGAAAAACCGTCTTGCTCAAAATGGGTAAGTCCAACAGAATTGAAATATTTATGTCAAACCATAGCTTGCAATAAGTTCTCCAATCCATGAATTATGTTTGTCTTACGCACAGAGTTTAAAGAAAAATGCCCATGGTTCTTTAACATACAATATAAGTACAGATGGCATTCTTATTAAAGGACAAAATATGAAAAAAAATACATTTAGAAAATAACTTCCCTATTTTCGAAGACCTCTTTAAAAAAAACATTTAAAAAGGTACATCCTTAATCGAGCTTCTTCGCTGTACCACCTCTTAGTAAAAAAAAGTGCCAAACAAAGACTCTTTGACACATCAGATCAATGCTAATGTGTGCCGACCCCGTGATGTACAAGTCGTGATGGTAAACTAATGACGTAGTAATCAAATGAGCTCATACACTTGTGATTGTTGCGAGTCTATAGACGTCTGTATAGTGACGTAGGGGGACGTATTCATAGTGCTGTTTTGAGCTTATCATCTTGGGACGCTCGCGATTATTTACGCCTTTTTTTTCGAATAGATTAAATAGATGCCCTAAGGCGGATGGGAAAAGAGTACAGTTGTTGTCGCTACAAGATGACCGTCTTAAGCATAGTTATTTTTTTATTAGTCTTGAATGTCCCACTGCTGTCATTTTCCGCGTCCCTGTCATTCGTCACTATGTGGAAGTCGGTTACTGAAATTCGATGTACCATATTAACTCCCGAGTAACCTTTCACTGTGTAGAAATTGAATGGATAACCACCGTCTGTGGTGAACGGAGGGTTGTTTTGTTTTATTCCTATCAGCTACAACTCTACGATTTCAACGCTACCATACTTCAGGGTCCCGGGATATGCTCTTATATTCGAGCGCCCCAGTCTAGGTTATCAGTCCGCTATGCCTAGTGTACTCACGTACTATATCCAGTTTTATTACTGACATAATTTACTCTCCACCTCACAAAGCTCGTTGCCAAATAAACAGCTGAAAGCACAATCGACCGCATGTCAGTTTAACACTTGAACTACGAAAACGCTCTTACTACTACGAAATAAAGGCGCTATTACAGTAAAACGTCATCACCGTGGAAGTCTAGTTTAATGTAGGTACCTACGATCACTTAACTTCGGATGACCGTTTCATTAGGTTTAATAACAATTTAAAGCTGTACTAGTTTAAATGGCTTAACATAAACACACTTTTACTGTCTATGCAGTAGGAATTACTTGACACACTGCCAATGCATTTGCATTCTATTTATCTGCTTCGTGAGGTTGTGGTGAAATTACTGCTATTGTATCGGGTTCCAGAGGAGCTCATGGCTAAATAATAACAGCCACTCGAATCAATCATCAGAATAAGCTGCGCTTGCTTAGGTTAGTCTGTGGATGGGTGACCACCCATTACATTCCGAGTTTCCTCCGTGTCTCGGAAAGCACGTTAAGCTGTTGGTCCCGGCTGTCATTTGTAGATATTTGACAGTCGTTACAGGAAGTCAGTGGCCCGAAAATCTAACCACCAGTCTTACCAAGGGGTATCGTATTACCCAGTACTAACTGAGTTGTGGAGGTCAGATAGGCAGTCGCTCCATGTAAAATACTGGTATTCAGCTGCATCCGGTTAGACTGGAAGCTGATCCAACAAAGTTGGGAAAAGGCTAGGCAGATGATGTATCGGATTTCCAGTGCTCTGTCAACGTTTCTTAAGTATCTCTGGATAATTTTAAACTGTCCTATTGCAGGGGAAATTCTCTTCTCATACATAGAAAGAGAACAAAAGTTATTTAATATTGTTCCTTTGAATTCAGACCGGTGCGATAATATTCTATTTTAAACAGTATTTTAACTTACCCTAAGTAAGTATTTTGTATATATGTCTGTATGTATAGCTTGTTTGACAAAATAGGTATGTACTGGGACCTCACCATAGTCATTTGCATGGGTAGGTGATATGTAAGACAGGTCAAGGTGACTATTGACTGCACGGGTCTTGGTACAAAATTGTCAGACATTTCACTTTTTATCTATTATTGTATTGTTATAATACTGTCATTTGTAGATTAATTTGACAGTCGTTACAGGTAGTCAGTGTGCCGAAAGTCTGACAACCAGGGTCACAAAGGGATATCGTATTACCCAGTACTGACTGGGTTGTGGAGGTCATATATATTCGACGACCCGAATGGTGCAGCAGTAGTTAGGCTGCTTTACGTTCTTAGGGTCCTGGGTTCGAATCCCGGTTGGAGCAAATGTTTGTGTGATGAGCATGGACATTTGTTTCCGAGTCATGGATGTTTATAAGTATAATAATAATAATATAATAATAATAATGTTTATTTTTTCTTCCACAAAGAATACTTATAAACTAACACATGTAAATTGATTGAAAAAGATCACTATGTTGATTTGTGGGAGACTGGTGCCTAAACTAAGCCTAAACTTGTATTTCAGGACACCAGGAATAAGTATGTATATACAAACAAAAAGTATCTATGTAGTATATCAAATGTATGGTGTCCACGACATAAGCCTTGTTGCTTAGTGTGGCACTAGATGGCGCTGTGTGTTAATGTCCAGCGATATTTATTATTTATTTATATAGGTAGTCGCTCCATGTAAAATACTGGTATTCAGCTGCAACCGGTTAGACTGGAAGCCGACCCCAACATAGTTGTTGGAAATAGTCTAGGCATGTTATAATAGACCCCAGGACAGAGAAATCTTAAATTACACAATTGACATTTATTCATCTATAAGTCCAGGCTATGAATACGGACAACTGCGTGTATTTCTATATTACCGTGGTACAGCAGCACGCTCTTTGACGAACCCACAGTTCGATAAAATGTAACACAGGGCTGTCACCAACGCAATGTTTTAAATATATTTCTTTATTCATTTTTTACCCGACTGCCAAAGAAGGGTTATGTTTTACGCGCGTATCTTGTATGTTTCTTTATTCCAAACGGCTGAATGGATTTAAACAGTTAAGATAAAGATAAATTCGTCCCAAAAACCCAAGTGTCCTTAAACAGGACTTTGAAAAAACAAAATGGCGAATTTTTGGCCCGAAATAGTAATACGTTAGTTTAAAAAAAAAAAACTATCTATTACAGTACCTATCAATATAATAGAGTACAAAATTACATGTTTTAATTTAATTAGGATTATTATACTAATATTCACAGTCGGGTTTTTGATATTTTTAATTAAATGTTACTAGCTTAGTATCAGGTTTAAGATGTTTATTTAGGACTTTATTTATTAATTTGTCTGCCTTTTATCCAAATGAACTAAAGATTTTTTAAGACTGAAGTCACTGAACGAAACCTTGCTTAAGGTTGCGGGACTGTTCGAAAGAGATACCGCGGCTTTGGAACACAAAGGGCGATGAAGGAACATGGATGGGTTTTAGTCGGTACAAGTCTGACACTCTCTTCCGCTCCGCCCAGAGCAGGAGGGGTCATTAGATAATTCCCAATACGAAAAAACAAAAAAGAAAAGGGTACTCATCAGCTTTCGTGTTTAAAACACTTTCATGTTTAGAACACTTTCATGTTTATAACACTTTCATGTTTAAAACACTTTCATGTTTATAACACTTTCATGTTTATAACACTTCATGTTTATAACACTTTCATATTTATAACACTTTCATGTTTATAACACTTCATGTTTATAACACTTTCATGTTTATAACACTTTCATGTTTCGAACACCATCAGATTTGTGAACGATAATTGGAAGTCTGACGGTATTGAATCTAGTTGCCTCTCTTGTGGTTTTTCTGTTTTTTTGTAACAACTACAATTTTATTGTTTAGTAGATTTAAAATCAAACATTTTCACACCAGTAAAAGGCTGTGAAAAATTAAAAAAGTGCATATCGAAGGAGAGATCTGTCGAAGTATAGTGTTTTGCGAAGCTGTGCGTTGTCGAAGTATGTTCTATCGAAGCAATGAGTAGTCGAACTATTGTTATTCGAAATTGATGAGACTTGTCGAAATAATTAACTGTCAAAGTTCAGGATGACACTCCTGATTAGAGGGCTGTTTTTTTTATTAAATCACAGAAACACAAAATCTATTCTTCTCCTTTTTCTTTCTAAATATATTCTTGTTACTAACAACCTTGCCTTGTTGTCTATGGACTTTTTTGTCTGAATTATAAATGATTTTTATTTTATTTTATTTTTTCATTCCTATCTAAAACCTGATCGACAACCCTACCCCTAGATCCCCTCCCACTAGGGTTGTGCAACAATAGCGCCGTAGGGTTGTAATTAAAAAAAGCGCGTAACGTACTGGCGTGAATTTTCACGCGTACTACTCAATGGGCTGTCTGTGTGTGCGTATTAACGCGTATGTGTTTGAATTAGGAACGCATGTTCGCGATTTGAATTTTTTTTCCTGTTTATGTTGTTTTTTTCTGTTATTGTGATTTTAACGTTTTTATTTATTAAATTAGTTTAATTTCTTTATTATCATTAAAAACAAAATAACACAAAACTATTAAATCGCATAATAAAACACTTCAACGCTGTCAGTAGGTTATATGCCCAAGATACTGGCAGCACGGGCGTTGCCATGTTTCATGGCACTTTTTTTAAGTTAGCACGTTAATAGAATATACAAATAATAAATTATCTACTGTTAGAAGAAAAATTCAATCAGGAATAGCAACACCGCGGCTGGCTATATAAGGAGGGCGGCTGGCGGCACTCGCCCCTTTTTGCTCATCGGTCGTCAGAGTGCAGAAGCTCTGCCCGAACTACTAGCGATTGTCATTATTTCAAATTGTTCATTCTGTTTGCTATTTTTATTTAAATTGTATTTTGTTTGGCCGAAGGCCATTAAAATCTTTTTGAATAATCATTTTGTGTTTCTATTTGTAAGATCAGAAGTGGGATTCGAAGGCTGAAAAGCCGCTGAACGGCCTACATTTCTGGTTTTATAAAGGAAATCTTAGTATTCTTCCACCTCCACGTGGTTTGATTATTTTAATATTCGGGTGGAGCTTTTGTACGCACGATGCCTGCCAACAATCAACGCAGCAAACAAAAGCGCCGTGGGCGAACTCCTTCACCCAACCCGATGGAAGAGATCCTGAGGAGGCTGCGCGTGTTGGAGGACCAGCCCCGTGCGTCTGTGGAGACGCAAGCCATTGCAACGACCAGCGCTGGCCCTAGCCGCGCCGTTGAGCTGCCTAACACGACACCATCGGCATCAGAGCTTGCGGCGTCTACACCGCCGTGCGAGCTCGTGTCCGCGCAAATGGGGATGCCGCCGCAGACTCCACACACTAGCAACATGGGATCAACGCAGTCTGAAGACGTGGTGACGAACGCTGCAGAACGTCTTTTGACCGCCATCAGCTGTGCTCAGGTCAGATCCAACCGATATTTTGTCTCTGACTTTGATCCGAGTGTTCATGACTTCGACACGTGGTGCGGTGAAGTAGAGAGAGCCCGTATTTCAAACTCTTGGGACGACAGAGAATGCCTTGCTCGCGTCGGACATTGTCTCAAAGGCGAATCTCGCACCTGGCTTAGCCAATGGACAAGCAATATTCGCACGTGGTCCAATTTCAAATTGGAACTAAAAGCGCTGTGCCCACGTTCCGTCGATGTCGCGAACATTCTTTATGATGTTATGCGGACAGAGTCCGATAAATACTCCACATACGCTGAGTACGCTCGTAAATCGCTTTTAAAGTTACGCATAGTTAAAGGTTTAAGTAGCGAGCTGCTCACTGCTATTATTATTCGTGGAATTTCAGATCCACAAATTCGCGCTATGGCTACCAACGCTAAATTATCACCTGATTCTATAGTGGAGTTTTTATCGAGCTTTGTTAAACCTTCCAACAGCAATATTAAGAAGGTGTATTCTAATAGTAATCGATCTGATAGGTCTCTCAACAGTAGTAACTCAAATCGCAAACGTCAATATGATTCTAAAGATTTAAAATCAATAAAATGTTTCCAGTGCCAACAATTTGGTCATAAGAGTGTTAATTGTAACAAACGGTCAAATAAAACCTCGAGTAATAGCGACGAAAAAGCAATCGCGTTACCGACGACGTCTCGCGGCGATCCGTTGAAGTGTACATTCTGCAAAAAAGTAGGTCATTCCGAGGATACTTGTTTTGCTAAGGAACGCGCAAAATCTCGAAATAATAATGGTGTCAATTTTTGTCGCGAAATTACGGGTAGTTATAAAAATCGTGATGTGATTACTGCTGTCATAATGGGAATACCGTTAGACGTACTAATTGATAGTGGTTCATGTATTTCCTTAGTTTCGAAAAATGTTGTTAAATATTTCCCGTGTCAATTAAAGCCTACTAATCAGTTATTATGTGGCTTGGGCGGTACGGAAATTAGATCGGAATCATTTGTGACATTACCCGTTGAGTTTTGCGACATCACAATAGAAATAGATTTTTGTGTTGTAGATGGCGATAATTTGAATGTACCCGTCATTATCGGTACAGATGTACTGAATAGGAAAGGTATTACCTATG
The DNA here is from genome assembly GCA_941918905.2 of Xestia sexstrigata. Classification (NCBI taxonomy): domain Eukaryota; kingdom Metazoa; phylum Arthropoda; class Insecta; order Lepidoptera; family Noctuidae; genus Xestia; species Xestia sexstrigata. The sequence continues at coordinate 6,998,973 of OW799229.2, forward strand.
TTAGGACCGGTGATTGCCAACGTATAGTTCGTAGTGAAGTGACTGTAAACAATGTTATGCAAGTAAACACGATTTCTTTGTCCGATCAAGTTAATACGTCAATATCTGGAAATAATAAGGAACGGTTACTAGAAATCCTCACCAAGTATTCTGAATTCTTTTTAAGTGGTACCGCGACCACAACTGTGAAAGATAGTGAGATGCATATCAAGTTAACAACTGATGTGCCCGTGTATTACAGACCCTACAAATTATCGCATGACGAAAAATTAAAAGTACGCACTATAGTCAAGGATTTGCTCGATAAAGGAATAATTCGCGAGTCCGATTCAGAGTACGCTAGTCCGATCCTATTAGTAAAAAAGAAGGATGGTTCTGATAGAATGGTCGTGGACTACCGTGCACTGAATCGATTAACTGTCAAAACTAGATATCCACTCCCCTTGATCAACGACTATATAGATAGGTTAGGTAATGCTCGCTGGTTTAGCTCTCTAGATATGGTTTCCGGCTTTCATCAACTTAGAGTTGCTGAAGAGTCCATTCATAAGACGGCATTCGTTACACCAGAAGCTCAGTATGAATATTGCAAAGTACCTTACGGTTTAGCAAACGCGCCGATTTTCTATCAGAAAACTATCTCTAAAACGCTTAAATCCTTCATTGATGCTGGAAAGGTCATGGTCTACATTGATGACGTGTTAATACTGACGGACGGGATTGACGAAAACCTCTTTTTATTAGATTCGGTTATAAAAACGTTAACTGAAGCAGGTTTTTCAATTAATCTTAAGAAATGTACTTTTCTTACCAATGAAGTAGAATACCTAGGTAGGGTTATAAAAGATGGTCAGGTTAGACCGAGCAATTATAAAATTGATGCATTGGTTAAATCACCGCGACCGAGCAATGTTAAACAGGTCCGCCAATTTCTTGGCCTCGCAGGATATTTCCGAAGATACATTCCTAATTACGCGATTAAGACTGCACAAATCGCCGCCCTCACTAGAAAAGCCGTAATCTTTAATTGGAGTAATGAACACGAAAATGCACGTCAAGATATAATTTCTTATTTAACCAATGAACCAATCTTAGCTATATTCGATCCTGAATTGACAATTGAGCTGCATACAGATGCCAGTTCTATCGGTTACGGCGGAATCCTTTTGCAAGTACACAAAGACGGCCGTAGGCGGGTAGTTGCTTACTTTAGTAAGTTGACCGCTGGTGCGGAATCAAAATATCACAGCTATGAGCTGGAGACCCTCGCGGTAGTAAAATCATTACAACATTTTAGGCAATATTTAATTGGTAAATCTTTTAAAATAATCACAGATTGTAATGCATTAAAAATGACACAACGTAAGAAGGATCTCCAACCCAGAGTTGCAAGATGGTGGATATATATGCAGGATTTTGATTTCTCGCTAGAATACCGTAAAGGCGCACTAATGCCGCACGTAGACTATTTGAGTAGGAATCCAGTCAATATTATTAATGTTGTTCAAAAACCAAAAAATTGGGCTCAAGTGGCACAGGCAGGTGACGAGGAGACATTAACGTTACTTGAAAAATTAGATAACGGAAAATTAGATAATACGCGTTACGTAAAACGTGATGACCTCTTGTACTATAAGTATGACGTCACGGGTGAGCAAGCGCGATTCTTATGTTTTGTACCAAAGGCATTTCGCTTAAGTTTATTACGCGTTTTCCATGACGAGCATGAACACATTGGTGTAGACAAAACCGTTGATCTGATCCTGCGACACTTTTGGTTCCCCGGTCTTAGACAATTTGCCAGGAAATACGTCACGCACTGCGTAGTGTGCATTTCACATAAGCAAGTTCCTCGCGCACCTTTGCAACCAATATCCTCTTGGGAAAAGACTCCGGTACCATTTGATACAATTCACGCGGATGTACTTGGACCACTGAGACAAAGTGATGGTCATAAACATGTACTTATCGTAGTTGAAGCGTATACTAAATATTGCTTACTTTATGCCTTACCGAGACAAGATTGTAGCGAGTTGAAACGCGTCATGACCCAAATAATTTCACTGTTTGGCACTTTTAAAAGACTAGTGTGCGATAGAAGCCGTATGTTCGATAACCATGATTTTATTAATTGGAGTTCTAATTACGGAATCGAAGTGCATTTTATTACTCCTGAAATGCATCAGGAAAACGGACAAGTGGAACGTTATTGTCGCACAGTTTTAAACATGATAAGAGTTGAAGTAAATTATAACGAAAATGATTGGTCTAAAATATTATGGAAACTGCAATTGGTTTTAAATGTCACTAAGCATAGGACTACTCAATATTCACCATTAAATCTCCTTATTGGCACTGATTCCACTACACCTTTAATAAACTCTTTGATTAAAGATATAACTTACGAAGGGTCGAATCCAAACCGTAATGCAATTCGCGAGATCAGACGGCAACGTGCAGAAGGACTTATCCGCGAAAACAAAGACAAACAAGACTCTTACGTAAATAAAAATAGGAAACCGCCTAAAAAGTTTCAAGTTAATGATTTAGTACATGTGATTAAGAGCTCTCAAAGCACCGGAAAGCTGGATAGCGGTATGAGAGGCCCTTATAAAGTTACTAAGCTCCTCCCTAACGATAGGTATGAGGTTCAATTGTTAGCTGGAGCTTATGGAAAGACTAGTCAGGCAGCTGCTGCATACATGGTGTTATGGAAGGGTGAATGGACACCCGAAACATGTGCTGCATTTTTTGAAGGTACTTGTTGTACGATTGCTGTTATGCTTACTTTGCTAGCTTTTATGTCTACTAGTCTTTTCCCTATTCCGAGCTAGATTATGTACCAAACAAGCCCTTATTTATTGTGTTGTGTTCAGTGGAAGAGACCCGTGTAAATCCTGTGCGCCTGGTATTGGGTTGACCCTGACACTGGTGGTTTCTGGGGTGAGTCGGTGGCGCAACCGACAACAGACCTGTGTAAATCCAGCCCTTATTAGGTATCTGGGGTGACCTACTAGAGACTGATGTAAATCCTGTTTGCGCACGAGAGTATGTGCGGGGTATTCGGTTGCGTGGGAACAGACCTGTGTAAAACCTATGTGATTTGTAACGCTAGTGTGTAGCGTTTATTACTGCTCATGTTGACTTGTTTGGCTAATTGGTACATAATCTGACGCTTTCATGCACTATATGAACTTAGACCAACTGTTGATACACGATGTAATAAGTATGATTCTTAGAATGTGTGTATCTTCACAGAGACTGATGATGATGACGCCGGGCAGCCGTTGGACGCGGAGGATGTTGCTGGACCATCCTCGAGTTCCTGCTGAGGGCTTCGAGCACGCAGCCCCGTCAGAAGAAGCCGTGTTAGAAGAAAAATTCAATCAGGAATAGCAACACCGCGGCTGGCTATATAAGGAGGGCGGCTGGCGGCACTCGCCCCTTTTTGCTCATCGGTCGTCAGAGTGCAGAAGCTCTGCCCGAACTACTAGCGATTGTCATTATTTCAAATTGTTCATTCTGTTTGCTATTTTTATTTAAATTGTATTTTGTTTGGCCGAAGGCCATTAAAATCTTTTTGAATAATCATTTTGTGTTTCTATTTGTAAGACTACTATAAAAAAATCTTAAATCCATTGACAAACATCATGTGTCTTTCTCTACGTCTTTTTCCATTTCTTGGGTACCATTCGACTTTCGGTTTGACCTTTGATTGTAGAAACCGCTAAATTGCTAGCCAAGTTGACACGACTGAGTCGATCGCTCGTTATTTTGTCTGTAAAAAAAACCTACACTTTAGTCTATGGTGAGCGGTCCTACCAAAGAGTATAGCGATCAACATTGTAGAAACGAAAACATTCTATTCTATCATTTTGAACGATGTAAACTTGTCTACGAATTTTCTAGTCGTTTGTGTTGATCACGTGATTTAACGTTGAGATGTTGTCATTCCCATTCATTTGATTAGTTTTCTACTAGCGTTAACGATTGTAGATTGTCAACTTGGCTAGGGGTGCAGGTCTACGGCCATGAAAAAATATCACAAAAGTTCCTTGTTTTATGGAAGGAAATTACTAAAAAAGGATAATTGATAAATCATTCACTTTAGAGGTCAAATCGAAAGTCGAATGGTACCCAAGAAATGGTAAAAGACGTAGAGGAAGACAGGAGAAAACGTGTGAGGATGATGAACTGCTCTGGAAAGGAATAAGTGGAGGGAAATAGACAAACTCAAACTCAAAGCATTTATTTCAATTAGACCATTACGGCACATTTGAATGATTACAACACAACGTGTCATCATAAATTGTGCGTATTTTTTTAGTCCATGTTTATAACTTAAAATAATATAAGTAAGTTTTGCAATTATTCTTTTTTGCTAATTAAATATGCATGATTTTTATTTTTTTATTTTTAGAAACTTTAAATTGTAATCTTCAGCTAGATACTCACCGTATTTGTAAGCCTGTTACTGGCATAAACATAGCGCTCGGTGTTATCAATTATAAGATCTGTATTTTTGTACCTGTGTTAACAAATATAAAGTGATTTGATTTGAATGTCAACACCCTGACCTGGTAGCTAATTAGTTTTAAGTTAATGTATTATGAAGGTCAGAGTAAAATAAAGGCTATTTTTATTTATTATAGAGGTCCAACCTAAACTCAAACTCAAAGCATTTATTTCAATTAGACCATTACGGCACTTTTGAATGTCAAAATTACAAATAAAAAACAAAGCTACAGTCCCAGTCACAAGGCATAATAACTTGAGAAAGTACTGTAGTTGTCAAATAGGAGATGTAAGCATCACACTGCATGTAATGATATGTGTATTTGGCGACCCGAATGGCGCAGCGGTAGTGAGGCTGCCTTACGTTCTTAGGGTCCCGGGTTCGAATCCCGGTCGGAGCAAATGTTTGTGTGATGAGCATGGACATTTGTTTCCGAGTCATGGATGTTTATATGTATAATAAGTATGTATTTACAAACAAAAAAAAGTATCTGTGTAGTATATCAACTATCTGGTGTCCACGACACAAGCCTCGTTGCTTAGTGTGGCACTGGATGGCACTGTGTGTAATGTCCAGCGATATTTTTATTTTTATTTTTATTATTAATAAAAATCTGTAAAAGATTTCACTTGTTTACAAGTAAGTACTCTTCGTTTTTATTACATGTCTACTTTAATCCTTACCAATATTATAAATGTCAAAATAAGTTTGTTATAAGTTTGTTTATTTGTTACTATTTCACGCCTAAACTACTAAACCAATCATCCTGAAATTTTGCATTAGTTGTCAGGCGTACAGAAACGGATTTTTTTAGGAAATTTGTTTTTTTCTGTTTCTTAGGAAAACAACAATAACGTTCTTATGATAAATTGATAATAAATGGTGCCATGTGTCTTTCGAATCCTGATTGCATTATATTATTAAAGCAGAGTAAGTACAACCCGAGTTGATTGTCAAATTATAAATTAACGCGAGCGAAGCCGCGGGTAAAAAGCTAGTAATGTATAAGTTAATTTTTTTTTCCTTTTCCTTTATTAGGTACACTTTTAATAAAAGTAGGCACCTACCTACTTACAATTTTTATAAACATGTCGGAAGTCTGATCGCATGTGTGTAGCGAGCCTAAAATCATGAATAATATGGTTATAAAACGCGTCAGTAAGTAATTAAAACACTAGCTCGTGTGTAATCAAGCCTTATTTATTAAAATATATACGACTATGGGAGAAGACATTTACTTATGTCGACAGGAGAACCTCGTCCTTTTTTCGTCGGTTAATTTTTTTTGCCAATATTATTATTACTTGAACTATTATTTTTCCAGCATAGTTGATCATTATCAGCAAGGATTTGTGTGGTTTACGACCACGAAAAAACCCGACTACTAAAAAACCCCGTATGAAAATTAAATTCGGGGTTATCATGGTAAAATCGACTCCTCCTATTGTTTGAGTGGGTTAAAATGTAGCCTATGTTAACATACCGGGCCATAATAACAAATCGATTGACACCTTATTCATCAAAATCGGATGAATAGTTTAGGCGCTACGGAGCAACATACGTAAATACAAACATACATACATCATCATTATCATCATCATTGCCGTAAGACGTCCACTGCTTGACATAGGCCTCCCCCAAAAGGAGGGTTTTTGCCATAATCGCCACGCTTGGCAGGTGGGTTAGCGATCGCAGTGCGGTTGTTACAAAAGCACAGAGAACGCTGCTGCCCATTCTCTGGTAAGTCCCTTAGTCTCCTCTTACGACACCCACGGGAAGATATGGGATGGTGCTATTCTTTACGTCCGACACCATACAGAACACATACATACATAGAATACACAAACCCACGAACTACTCGACTTTGGAATCGTACCAGGGACTTTCGGCCTTTAAGCACTTGCAAAAGACAAAAGAGTCAGCAGTTTTCGAAGAATTACTCACTTCACGCCTGAGTTTCCCGACGGGGTAGGCCTATTCCTATTACTAGGTTTTCCAAAGTTTGCTAGTTGTATTTTAGTGTCACGTTCTAGTGTCACGTTCTAGTGCGAGCCCATTGGCGACTAAAGAGAAAGTCCTATTGGAAAAACTCAATGATACTTTGCCCTACCAGGAAGTTGAATCTCTCTTTCAACAAGTGGTTTAGACCATTGCGTCATCAGAAGACCAGCCAAGCGCCATGGCTGCTCCAGCTGTTGTGGGCGTGATAACTAATCCCATAGGTTCTCTCGTTTTGGAAATACGTACCGTCACTTGAGCAAGCAGCTGAAAAGGATAATTCTTCTTCTTCGTCGTCACACTCTTGGCAGAGTGGTCGTGGTCTTCACATCAGGGGTAGTGGCAAGCTTCACAATACGTCGCCACTCCTCCCGTACTGTGGCTTTTCTTGTGCATCCGTGTAGTGGACCATTAAGTGCAGTTTTGACTTGGTCCGGTCTAACGCATTGGTGACCTGCCGCGCGCTCTTGCGCCTTCAAACCTTTCCCTGATAAAAGGATAATACCAGTATAAATACTAGTATTCTGCATGGAGTGACTGCCTATCTGAAGTCCACCACCCAGTTAGTACAGTTTACCCCTTGGTAAGATTGGTTGTCAGACTTTCGAACCATTGACTACCGGTAACGACGGTTGAAGATCCATAAATGACAAATGGCTTAACGTGCTTTCTAACGCACAAAGTAAACTCGGTGTGTTGTGGAAGGTCACCCATCTACGGACCAACCTAGGCAAGCGCGGCTTAAGCTAACGATCGACCCGTTCGCCCACGAGTTCCATTTAAGGGCCTATACTACCTCAATCCTCCGTTACGCCTAAAATACTGCAGCATTAATTTTGAAATAAATATATGGTAAAGTTGAGGATTAATGTTAGGTCCTACGAGTATATTTGGCGAAATCACGATTCCATAAAATTTTCTCGATAGAAAAAAATCCCAAAGTTAGCTCTAAACTGAACAATAAAAAGCTGGCAATCATAAAATACTTCAAATTAGATCATGAAACTTTTTATACTAACTGAACTAACTATAAAGTAGGTCTTATATTATTCATTTTTTAATTTCGCACTATTCGGCCCGCAGTGACTGACATAACAACCACTTTGTAGTGCAAGCTGATTAGAACTTTATTCTAACAGTTTTTAACAAACGAAGTTTGAACTACCAAATATAGAGTTGCTAATTTGAGGAAGTATAGGCTCTTAATTCAATTCTCGTACTTAAAACATTCTTAATCAGTTCACAATCTCACTTAACCGATAATATCAATGCCAAAAATGTAGGATAATTACATTCTATACAGATTGAGCTAGATTGAGCTAGCCGTGTGGTATCCGGCAGAGTAGAATAGAACCAACCCATTACAGTCACGGGTGTCGTATAAGGCGACTAATGTCTGAGGCAGATCACCTTGCGCCTCCGTAGACCAGAGAATGGGCAGCAGCGTTTTCTGTTAGTCTTTCATCACTGCGATCTCCAATCCGCCTGCCAAGCGTGGAGATTACGGCAAATTCCTCCCATCATGGGAGAGGCTTATGTCCAGCAGTGGACGTTATGGGCTGTTGTAGTAGTAGTTGTAGATACAGATTGAGATAGAATACAAAATTTCCTTAAAAAATACGGTTATTGCCCTATAAGGTTAACTCTCTACCTGTCTGTCTTTTCTGAGGGCTACGACCTGAATGCTCAAAAACAAAAACATTCTATAAACGATATAGACTTAACGGAAGAGTATGATTTAGAAGATTATAGGAAGCTACCGAAAAGCTCCAGATAACTTTTATCCAAGGACCGAAAAGAATACCCGTAGGGTTTAATCGGGTTATTTTTTAGGATAAGTTTAAACCTCAGTAAAAGGTTAATCAGCCTATAATAAACGGTTCACGCACAGAGTTCATTTTTGTAAAAAAAAATATGCAAGAAAGTGAAGGAGGAAGCCCGCGCTCCGCGTTTTCTTAAATTCTGATTTATCAGCAATATTTAAATGGGTTAACCCTAATAATATATGGGTTAACCCGTATAATAATTAATCAATTATTTGGGTTATAGGTCTAAAAGCTTTACCTTAACTCTATTAATAAGTACCAGCTTTTAAATCAGGCAAATAAATGTTGAAAATGTTGTTGTTGTTGTTGTTGTTTGTGTTTGCACTAAACAAAACTACAAAATCGCAATGTGATGAGGCTATTGAAAATCAGCTCTTTAGTTCAATAGAATAGGACTCTTTATTCTAAAATATAGAGGTTTTACCGATGAATCAAGGTGTAAATGCTACTTAACAATATTTACGACACCTTGGCTGTTACCCGCGATCTTCATCCGCGTAAAATTATTATAAAAATATAACTTCCATATTTGAATCGGATTTTGTTAACAATTTCAAGGGTTTTTTTTTTTTTTTGCACGTTAATAGTTTTTCTAAGACAAAAGTAAGTGCCTAAGTTAAAAAAAAAGAAAGAAAAAATATATTTATTAAACTCACACAGGACATAACAGAAATAAAAGATAGAATAGACAATTAGACAAAATAATTTCTAAAAGTAAACATATAAAGAGCCTCTCTTCTCAGTAATATTCTTCATATATATATGTATGTATATGGGTAAATATTTACAATATATTCTTATTTTATTATATGTGTATGTATTTGTATGTATGTTTATTATTATAATTATAGTTTTGTTTTAATTTTAAATTTTATTTTCTTTTGTCTAACTTTTTTACACACTGTGTCTACATTTCTTATCCAACTTTCCTCTCGCAGGTCTGCTGGAAGAAATTTCTTAAGAAATAAGCAGTACCTTTGTGCTCTTCTATGTAAATATATTGTCCTGTAAAGTATTTTGTGTGTACATAAATAAATAAATAAATAAATAAATAAATAAGAAAAATAAAAAACCATCAAATTGGTCCACAGGTCCATTAATCCAGGTTTTGGTCTCAGTTACTCCTGACACCATCAGCTATATGCCAGTAAAAGTCCCATCGAAATCGGACCAACCGTTTCGGAGATTAGCCGGAACAAACAGGCACATAGACAAAAATCTGGAAGTATAACTTCATATGCATTCAGTAAAAAGTTTTTTTTTTTTTTTTTAATACAAACAGACACTTCATTTTTATTTATTTGTATTCCACCTCCTGTCCTGCTCTTTCTGCAACTCCACCTGAACTTTGAAGAACCTGACCGAAACGCCTGCTAACGCTGTCGATGAGGTATGAGCTTTGATGGAAGCTCATATTTTATTTTTTAGTATAGAGGCGAAAGTTTGTTACTATGTGAGTATGTGTGTATGTTTGTTATTCTTTCACGCAAAAACTCCTCAACGGATTTGGATGAAAATTAGCAAACAGATAGTTTATTTTCTAAATTAACACATAGGATACTTTTTATCCCTGTATTATGATCCCGTGGGACAATTTTCGAACTCGACGCGGTCGAAGCCGTGTGCGTGAGCCAGTAAAATATAAAATTTTGTCGTGCGACCGACACAAAGAAAGTGAAGATTGTAGCTACAGTCGTGGTCTTTTCTACCTGATCAGTTAATTTTTTTTCGCTAAAATCATGCGGAGGCGCCGAGCCCCGCCCCTTGAAGTTTAGGCCTATTAGGAAAGCGTCAAGTTTGGCGTGCTAAATAACAATAACTCTCGTTTGGCGTGAGTCGTCAGTGCGCTTGGCCGATCGGTATCTTTTCATTCATTATTTCTATACAAAGTCAACGGGACGGGGCTAGAGAGCGTTTTTATGTTGTAAGTGCAAGCAAAACTTAGCTTAGTGGTGACCAGGCGGGTGTGTCCTCTATAGTAAATCATCCATTATTTATTACAAATAAACATAGTGAGTTACACAGGGTGGCAGACAACAAAAAATAGGGTAAAGTGTAGCGATAGAACTAATAAGATCGAATGGTTCTCAATACATCATATCATCTGCCTAGCCTTTCCCCAACTATGTTGGGGTCGGCTTCCAGTCTAACCGGATGCAGCTGAATACCAGTATTTCACATGGAGCGACTGCCTATCTGACCTGGCACAACCCAATGGTTCTCAATAAAATATTCCTTTCTTTTATTGTTTTCTTGTAGTTTCTATATTATGATGTACGTAGTAATGAATAAATGTTTTATCAGAAAGGTCAAATAAATGGTTAGTGTCTAACCTGGTGTCAGAGTTTTTATGCCGCACATAGGCCTCTGACTTGGCTTACATGCCGTCGAGAAACATCTCCCAGGCATGCTGGTTTCCATCACCGAAGCAAGACGTGATAATTATACAATACGCACACGGATCCGAAAAATCAAAGGAGCAAAGAAAATTAAAACATTTATTTCAAGTACGCCAGTTACAAGACATAAATACTGTGAAAGTTGCCTATTCCCTAGCGTAGATCTCTATGAAGAAGAACGAGCAAGAAACTCCATGGACACTCTTTTAAATCAGAATATTTTTACAAAACCTTGGTTACATTCATGTTGAGATGGTACATTATGTGAGCGTGTCTTGGGTTCGAACTCGAGCCTATGACTTCGGCAGTCCGACGGTAACACCACTAGACTATCACTGCTATATTAAATACATTCCTAAAATAGATTTACTGTAGCGTAGACCTTACCTTTAGAACTAGACCTTATTACCAAACAACTTTAACGAATAATTCCCACAACTAATGCAAATGAAAGAAAACGTATGTAAATATGTACTTTCTAATCACATAGCGTTATGTGAAGCTTAGTACATAAATCTAGGCTAGAGTATCTAGACGTCTATGTGGCATGCACGCACTTTTCAAGACTAGCGACCGTTTCCATTACGTGAAAATATCGGATATTATATCACCCTACTTTAAAGATACCGACACGTAAAGAAGATGAAGAATCCCATTCCCATGTTAATGTATTGTGGAAGCTGCAGAAGATTGTAAAAATATACTTGCATTATATAGATTCCAGTTCTTAGTATTATATAATTGCATAGCACATGTGTGAGTACTTTGTACTGTTCAGCCACCATTTACATTTATTTATCTTTCATTGACTTGAATATGCCTTGGTGGCTGAGAGAATGTCATGCTCACTTAAATGTCTCGCTGATGGTGGCGGGTGTGTCGGGTCATTTAGTTCCCTTCAATATGGTTGAGTTGAATGACGCCGGTACATGCGTCATGTTTGTGAACGGGTGCTGTCAGTTGGGACTGGTCATCTCTTAGCTGCCAAGGTTCATTTTAATTACTTTATTCGTAAATTGTTGATCTAATCTTTTACTCTGGACGCTCTTAGTGTGCACGTCTTTCTACATCGTTCTCACATGTATACGTATAATCTCAAAATTAATGATGTAACCAAGATTTTGTAACAATATTTTGATTTTAAAAGAGTGTCCATGGAGTTTCTTGCCCATTCTTCTCCATAGAGATCTACGCTAGGGAATGGGCAACTACAGTACTTTCTCAAGTTATTATGCCTTGTGACTGGGACTGTAGCTTTGATTTTCTTTTTTGTATTTTTGACATTCAAAAGTGCCGTAACGGTCTAATTGAAATAAATGCTTTGAGTTTGAGTTGAGTTTGAGTTGAGATAATTCTGTTCAAAAAATGTACATGGAATGAATATATTCATTTCATATATTCACATTTTTATATATTTAATATTTCTTAAAACAACCGATTAAAAAAAAACATTTAAAATATAAAAATAGTGGTCCGCTGGTGTCGGGAGCAGGGTCCAAGCTACCGGTGCAGCGGTGGTTAGGACTCCAGGGAAAGGAACCTCCCCACAATGCAGTACTGCCTTCTGAATCAGGCCCTTGATCCAAATCAAGGGCCTGATTCAGAAGGCTGTAAGGAAAGCCTCGACATATATTCGTCGAGGCTCTTGGCCATCAGGTCAAAGGCCGTTACGACAATCGGCACAATGATATGACTGGTATGGTGGTCTGGTATGATGTTGACTGGTAAAAAATGCCTATGGCATTAAGTCCGCCTTCTGTACTTTGTGCTTGAAGTGTTAAATAAATAAATAAATTATAGCTGAGTTCACATTCCACATGTCGACAACGTCGTGTGCGAAGTCGAGATATTTTATTTTTAAACATAATATTGTTAGTATTATATTCTCGTGGTTCTTGAAGGTATTTATTATATCTACTTTAAAACATTTTTGGCGTGTTTCAACATGGTGTAAACGACCCTTCACGGAGCCGTCAACCAAGCATTCTGTACATCAAACTAGAAAGAAAGAAAGAAGAAAGAATACGTATTTATTTGGCTTTAGCCGCAAGTGCACACAACAAAATAATAATAAAATAAAAAATAAGAAACTAGGTACACAATAAAAAAACTTAAAACTAAACGAAAAAAAAAAGAAGTGATATTATATTGTGTGTTTCACGGCTACGCCAAATAGGCCCAGTTCAGCAAACTGCCGAGCAACTAGTGCCCGACGCTGGTTTTCAACTGGACCTGAGATGGTGATGTTACAGACATAAAACAGTTTTATGCTGTGTGTGTTCTAATTATATGTATTTGTATGAAAATATACTTATATAAAATAAATGTGTGTACAATATTAGCAAATAAACTAGATGTAATTGAAAGAAACCGATAAAAGTGCAAGACAAAAACTAACACTATTAATCTGTGGTCACACTTCGCAAAAATGTATGCTTGGAAACGACTTTTTTCGGTGTAAGAAGTCACGGTTTACGGTAGCCCTCAATGTTACGCATTCAAGACTCAAAACATTGTGCTAATGGATTCATTGAATGTAACAAGTCATTGAGTAATATTAAATAACGTTAAAAACTTGTATTAAAAAAAAAAAACATGAAACAGTTGGAAATTTGACTTATAAAAAGTACTTATATCAGTAACTAAAAGGTGCAAGGAGCAGCGGTGGCCCAGTGGTGGCGGCTCCGACTTACGAACAGTAAGTCGTGGGTTCGAACCCAGAGGCGCATTACTTTGTGTAATTAATTTCATCACCACTACTCTCAAAACGGTGAAGGAAAACATCGTGAGGAAACCGGCATCTCCTAGAACCAAAAATTCGAAGACATGTGACATCTACCAATCCGCACTGGGCCCGCGTGGTGGATTATAGCCTCTTCCCTCTCATTGAGAGGAGGCCTTGTCCCAGCAGTGGGAACATTATAGGCTGATGATGATGATGATGAACTAAAAGGTTCCCAGGTAAAGTTCGGAACAATAAAATGATCGCAACGACGAGAAAAACATGTGCCTCTCGACTTTGCTAAGGGAATTTTGACACCCTTTATGATCAGCCGGAAATGTTCCCACAGCTAACACAAGACTCTTCTCTGTTAGAGGGAATGGTGTTTAAGTCAAAACGCAGTCTGTCCGAAGTCCGAGATAAACCTCTGTGGGTCTAGACGCACAACAGTTTCTGAACGAAGTTAAATGCATTGTTTAAAAATTAAAAGTAAAATAAACTTTTCCTTTAAAACTTTTATTTTCAACTTATAACGTCGTTACACAATTAATATGATATAAAAACTTGTCGCGAGATTTAAGTAGGTACTCGTATTTAATTAGTTTGAAAATTTAAGGAACCATGCCATCATATTGCATTGTCACGCGATATACATAAGCGTGCAAAATTTTGGCTCAATCGGTAACTGGGAAATGGATCAAATTTAATTTGCAATATTTGATTACAGACAGACAAACATCGGGACAGGTGAAACTTAAAAAAAGCTTGTAAAAACGAAGGATTTTTAATATTTCCTGCCCTAAAAAGAACCAATAGGGGAAGAACTATTGTGTGTAACTTCGTAATTTTTACTAACGCGGGTTATCCCATCAAGGGGCCTAAAATGGCCACTTTAACAGAATCATAAAAATAAATGAATAATTTTGAATTTCATTACAATTCGTAAAATGGTCACAAAGTGACAATTCATAGATAGTAACTGCGTCTGTGGCCACTTTAAGAATTTTAACAAATTAATATTTTGCTAAAGTGGCCATTTTAGGCCCGGCTTCTAAAATATTTCAATAGACAATAAAAATCTCGTGTCACAGTGTTTGTTATCGGAATCCTCCGAAACGGCTTGACCGATTTTTTTTTTTTTTTTCGTGTAGATTTGGTAGGTCGAAGAATAAGATAAAGGCTATTTTCTAGTCTCACACATACATACCAAAATGTTCACGCGAACAAAGTCGCTAGTATAACAAAAACTACCGTAAATCAATGGAAACTCACCCCAGTCATTCTTAACGAGCCGAGCTCCCCTCTTACACACACATCTCTCACGCACTTTTGCACACACACACACTTATATCTACACTTACACACTTACACTTATTTACATACACATAGTGTCTTGGGGTTGACGTATGTTGATCTTTCAGAGCTTTGACTTCCCAAGACCGACCCAGTTAGGGATTTTTTTTATCAAATTCAGCCATGGATGTAAAATTGTGAAGACTTAAGTTGTAGGTAAGTAACCAGTACATTTTCGACCGAAAATATATATTTTTTTTCTTAAAAAAAACACTATAACTGCTGTGTATATCTTGGTAGGACTGGTTGTCAGACATATAAGCCACTGACTCATCATCAGCCTATTAATGTTCCCACTGCTGGGACACAGGCCTCCGCTCTATGAGAGGGAATGGGCTATAATCCACCACGCGGGCCTAGTGCGGATTGGTAGATGTCACATGTCTTCGAATTTTTCGGTTCTAGGACATGCCGGTTTCCTCACGATGTTTTTTTCACCGTTTTGAGAGCAGTGGTGATGAAATAAATTACACAAAGTAATGCACCTGTCAGGGTTCGACCCCACGACTTACTGTTCGTAAGTTGGGGCCGCCACCACTAGGCCCCCACTGCTCTACTAAGCCACTGACTACCTGAAACGATTGCAAAAGATATAAAATCGACAGCTGGGACCAACGGTTTAACGTGCTTTCTGAGGCACGGAGGAAACTCGGTATGTAATGGGTGGTCACCCATCCACAGACCAACCTAGGCAAGCACGGCTTAACCTACTCCAGCGGCTGTTATTATTTAGCCATGAGGTCCTCTATAACTGGCGAAATATAGGTGCAAATTAGGTACACCGTACCTAGCCCATCGAGATCTATACAGGCGTGGTGTTAAGACTACCTAGTTTGTGTTCAAGGAACTTAATGCCCGGCTAAACATTTCAAATTACTTTCCGAAATAAGTAGGCTCGCAATCGGAATGTAATCGCGGACTCAAATAGCAGTTCCGTTAAAAGATGAACACTGAAAAATATGTTAGAACTCCCTGTACATAGCGTATACAGGCTGTTTCCGGCGTGCTGCCGGTGGGTGTCTATCAGACCGAACCGTTTCGCATTATTTTTCTTTTATCTCTGTAGTAGCTCGGATTGGTTGGTTTGTAAATGACCATGGCCGTTTTCTATAACTTACTTACGTATAACTGTTAGTTTAAATGCCTACGTCTCGTAGCTATCGGTGTTTCTATAAAAAAGTAAGCATGAAATACCCTATCCGCGTCACCTGTCACTTGATTCATAGAGCTTTTCTGTGACGTTTTGTTTACAGACAGATATGGCAACCTTCCGTTACCCGTTAGTAAGTTATTGAAAAGCCAGCCAGTAAGTTGATTTGACAATGCTATCGTTTGAAACAAATGTAAAACAAAAGCAGGGTGATAGACGGTACGGTAAAGGAAGATGAATAACTAACTATGGGATGATAATAAAAAATATTAATATTAAATAATCTATTTCCTACCTATCGAAAAGCAGTGTGCCTTCAGTAAATGAAAGTTCAACATTGGTACAGGAAATTTAAAAACTTGGAAGTTAATGACGTAAACAACTTCTTCTTTCTGTATCGTGTGGTTAAACCTGGTGCCAGAGTTTTTATGCCGCCCATGGGCCTCTGACTTGGCTAAAAAACTCATGTTCTGGAATTCGTGTTTCACTAAGTCCACATAGAAAAACATATATATACTTAACGCAAATACTTAAAGGCCGATAAGCCGAATTAATGTTAATTTTGAAAAGTCTATCCAAAACAAAATATTTTATTTCACATAAGCTACACGGTAAGACGTCCGAAACATCACATTTTTTTTTTCTTCGATGTACGGCGTAAATTTCTGACAACCAGTTACCAAGGGGTATCATATTACCCAGTACTAACTGGGTTGTGGAGATCAGATAGGAAGTCGCTCCATGTAAAATACTAGTAATCAGCTGCATCCGTTTAGACTGGAAAAAACCCAAATAAGAGGTGAAGAGATTTGTTCCGCTAATTTTGATATTTGGTGCTATTGAGTGATATATAAAAATGGTAGTGTCTGTGAGTGGTTCCAGGAAGGTAATATTTATTTTAGGTAAATTAGTTACTTGAATTGATAGTTGCAATATGCAGTGTTACACTACGGTGTAACAGTTCCCCGATATAAAGCCACACGCTCACTTCAGGAAGCGATCACGACGGCGTTACAGATGCAATTCAAACTGTCGCCAGTCCCTTACACAGAGTTACCCGTGCTGACTGTCATGCTGAAATGTCATTTTCAAACATTATGACTAGAGACCGGATTATATGCAAATGCATACTTGCATATAATTATGCATTTGCATTGCTGGGTTTTTTTGAAGATAATGCATATTTTAGCTATAATCGGGATATCTTGCATATTTGGGCCATGTTTCCTTTAATTTTATCTGCTCCTAACTGGAAAAATGCGAAAAAGCACCTAAATTCAAATAGTATGCCCATTGAAGTAGATCGATTAGTTTCAAGTTATAAAAATATTTTAATTTAATAGAAAGCTCAATCGACAAGTAATACAAATAATTATAGGAACCGAATTCGGCTTTCAAAAAAATATCTAGTCGAAAATGCAGTACGAATAAATTAAATAATGAAAAACATTATTTTACCTACTAAAAATTCTATTTTTCTACTTAAATTTTATGTTGCATTTTTTTGTACTTTTGTTGCATATAAATTTTAAGCAGAGGAGCTCGTGGCTAAATAATAACAGCCGCTCTGGTCAATCTTTAGGTTAAGCCGTGCTTGCCTAGGTTGGTCTGTGGATGTATGACCACCCTTACATACCGAATTTCCCCTGTGCCTCAGAAAGCACGTTAAGCTGTTGGTCCCGGCTGTCATTTGAAGATCTTTGACAGTCGTTACAGGTAGTCAGTTGCCCAAATAGTCTGACAACCAGTCTTAGCAAGGGGTATCGTATTACCCAGTACTAACTGGGTTGTGGAGGTGAGATAGGCAGTCGCTCCATGTAAAAAACTGGTATTCAGCTGCATCTGGTTAGACTGGAAGCCGACCCCAACATAGTAATTAGGAAAAAGCTTGGCAGATGATGTTGCATATTTTGAGCATTAATGGTGCATATTTCGACGATTTTATGTTGCATATAATCCGGTCTCTAATTATGGCGTAAGTTGTGGTGGGTTGATTGTCTCGTTGGTTTAGTGGTTGCAAGCGTGACTGCTAAGCATGAGGTCCTGGGTTCGATTCCCAGGTCGGGCAAAGTGTTATTGGGTTTTTTTCATCAGTATTTTTTCAGAAGCAGCCATGGAGCCTGGATTTGTGTTGATGGCAATAGACGATCCGAATGGCGCAGCGGTAGTTAGGCTGCCTTACGTTCTTAGGGTCCCGGGTTCGAATCCCGGTTGGAGCAAATGTTTGTGTGATGAGCATGGGCATTTGTTTCCGAGTCATAGATGTTTATATGTATAATAAGTATGAATTTACAAACAAAAAGTATCTATGTAGTATATCAACTATCTGGTGTCGACGACACAAACCTCGTTGCTTAGTGTGGCACTAGATGGCGCTGTGTGTTAATGTCCAGCGATATTTATAATAGGCTGCCCCCTATTACATGGGACTTAAACATAACTGGCGAAATGTTTGAGTTAGGTATGTACTTCTTTTCGGGGACTATAGGCGTTGTGTTAATCAATTAATCAACACAAAAAAGTAAAATATACAAAATAAAACCCAACATTACTGAAACAACGTTACACATTATATTATAGCGAATGACGTCATTCGCTGCATCGACGTTAAATCCATTCTATATTCCATTAATCTACAAAGAGATAGAAACAAAAGTTTAAATGGATATAACTTTTCTGTTGTTTTCACATTTTGTCTTTATTTTTATTATACTTTAACATTAGGTATCGAAATATAAAAAAAAATTATGCATATTCCCTATTGCGGACACCGGACACCGAGATACCGGACCGAGTGTCCGGTCTGAGTCTGTCAGTAGTTTCTCCGCACTGGTTTGACTGATTCCTTAACAAATACAATGACATGCTTCACAGCACTCTTTCTTCGTCAAAAAATTGTTCTCATTTCCTTGACAACCGCCATAGATGAAACGTTCACATTGGCGTGTAGTACAGTTGTATGCGTATCTGAAAAAATAAACAGATAATCTATTACGCGTATAGGTATTTACCAAAACGGGAGTTTTGTACGTGTTTCACTATACATAAGGCGACACCAGAATGTATGCCTACATAATATTGGAATGTACTACTCAACTTCGACGGGTTACCTTTAAAATATCAACAGTCACTACATCGACGGTCGCTGTATCGACAACGTTCCATCCAAGGGTTAATGAATCGACAGTAAACCAAATCAATAGTATGCTATATCAATAGTACACTAAATCGACTGTACGCTACATCAACAGTACACCAAATCGAAAGTACGCTATATCGACAGTACACTAAATCGATAGTACGCTATATCGATAGTGCACCAAATCAATAATATGCTACATCGACAGTACACTAAATCGACGGTACGCTACATCGACAGAACACCAAATCGATAGTATGATATATCGATAGTACACTAAATCGACAGTACGCTATATCGATAGTGCACCAAATCAATAATATGTTACATCGACAGTACGCTATATCGATAGTGCACCAAATCAATAATATGCTACATCGACAGTACACTAAATCGACGGTACGCTACATCGACAGAACACCAAATCGATAGTATGAAATATCGATAGTACACTAAATCGTCGGTACGCTACATCAACAGTACACCAAATCGACGGTACGCTACATCGACAGAACACCAATTCGATAGTATGATATATCGATAGTACACTAAATCGACAGTACGCTATATCGATAGTGCACCAAATCAATAATATGCTACATCGACAGAACACCAAATCGATAGTATGAAATATCGATAGTACACTAAATCGACGGTACGCTACATCAACAGTACACCAAATCGATAGTACGCTATATCGACAGTACACTAAATCGATGGTACGCTACATCGACAGTACACCAAATCGATAGTACGCAATATCGATACGCTGCCAGTTGGCATTTTTAATGTTGTCAAGTTATTACTATTAAACTATACAATTATTATTATATTTTATCTCCCAAAGTTAATTTTATTCATAAAATGTTGACCACTTTTCTGACATAAAAACTCTTTGCTAAGATTTAAAAAAGTACCGTTCGTTTTAGACGGAGCATGTTGATAAACCGTGCGTTTTACATTACAATAAGGCACAAGTACGGTCGAACAAGCTATTTGGTTTACAGTTTAAGCCACAAATTACATTGTAAAGTGTAAACCAAATAGCTTGTTCGACCGTACGTAATGGGATACAATACGATATTGAAATTGGTAAAATAAGAGACCCTTTACGAGCAAATGTGTTATAAAAAATACGTTTATTTTATTGTTTAAATTACACATTTGTGGCTATATATAATAACAAAAATAAAAACTAAAAGTAAGAACCTCCATCAACGACGTCAATAAGCGTTAAAGTACTCCTCCGCATAAAAAAAAGTTAGTTAGTTATAAAATAAATGAAAACGTACCTCGGAAAGTAAGCAAGACACATCCCTGATTCAATCGGTTGGAAACAAATAGAGGCTGAAAAAAGAAAAATTATTATAATTAAGAACAAAAGTGAGTGGGTGTACTATTAGGTACACCTCTGCCTAACCCTGCGGGGGATACAAGCGTAATGTTATGTTATGTAATTAAAAACCAAAATAAAAAGCCTTGAATTAGTTTCTAAACCGGAATATTCAGTATTACCATGGTCATTTATTATTACAATTCAATTGAAAAAAACTTAAATTCAAAATTGTATAACTCCATTTCATAAAATTTTAAAAAGGGTAATTAAAATATTATATTATGATTACGACTGAATAAAAAAAAACTTAGCGTCTGATGATGAGATACTGTTTTAATTACTTAAGCGGTATGAATTTGAGTAAGCGAAAAATTAACTAAACTAACGACGAATATTTACTAAGAATAAAATCCAGAACGACAAGACAAGACAAGACATTTATTTGTTTAAACATGAGTATACATATCTACAAGATATGCAGGTTGTTCATAAACAAAAAGATCCATCATGTTCGGCCTTTAGGGCATACAAATATATACATGGGTAAGAAAAGTCATTAAAAAGATATTTAAATAAGACTAAAAAAACATTATTAAATTATCACACAAACTAATAATTAAATTACAAATTTGAACTAATTTTCCTGTAATTTAATTATAAATTGTACATAAATATTAGACTTGTCTTGTCATTTAAGAATTCTAAAACACTGTAAATGAACGTAAAAAACGAGCTTACAAAAAGTGGGTTCTGATTAATCCATTTCAGATATTAAAATTCTAGCCGTGCGACTAAATTACTAAGTGAGAGACTAGAAATACAGAGAGGGCAACTTCAGTATTAAGATAGAGACAATTATTGTTCCTATTTTTTTTTTAATCCTTATGGACGGCATTTGCACCAGGCCGTAAGCCGACGAAGCCCGGCCGGCACTTCGGGGATAGAAGTCAAAGAGTTATTTAATATGCGAGCGAAGCGAGCGCGGGCTTACAAACCTTTATCTTTGACGCTAAGTTTTCTATTTTTATAACATGACTACTCAAAACACTTCATGTGATATAAAATGCCGCTCAATATAAATAAATCATTTGCCAAAAATATTGAAAAAAAACTCAGGACGTAACGTTGACACTCAAACAAATATTAGGTCGCTCAAATATTATGAAGCTACCTACTCATTTTGTATTTGTAACTCAAATTAATGTTTGTAAATTGCTGTTCTGTTGATTTCTTAGTCGAGTGACGAGTGCGCAGTCAGTCGCTCACTTAGTAATAATAAGACCTGAATTTAAGTTAATTAAAAACTACAATTTACAGTCACTCGTTTAAATACATTTTTTTTTAAATGATCAAAAACGACGCTACTAACTTTCAAAATGAAAACAACAAAAAACGTTTTCTCTTAAGAAAACAATTAAAGAAAATAAATAAAGTATAAACTAATTAAAATGTAAAGCCAATGGGGTGGGCAACTGGTGGAACTAATGGCGCTAGCAGCGCATGAACCAAACATCGTCATTGGTTGAAAATCAGTCAATGTCATTTTATATTTCAAAATAGTTTGACCTCATTGGTCACATTGGGTCTAAGCTATGGACGCGCCATCTACAATCAGCTTTGACCAGCCTTTCCCCATTGATAAAATAAAAAATCGTACTAGTATTATAAATGTGAAAGTTTGTGAGGATGTACGGATGGATGGGTGTTTGTTACTCTTTCACGCAAAAATTGCAAAACGCATTTGGATGTAATTTAGCACACAGATAGTTTATAAACTGGATTAACACATAGGATACTTTTTATCTCAGTAGTATGATCCCGTGGGACAAATACATACACACAAATACTACATAGTTTGTAAGTTATATTTTGTATGTATTAGTGTATATTTTTATGTTGTAATGTAATTTTGTGTATTTCATCTATGGGCCTTAAGATGCCTGATAATAAAATGATTGATTGATTGATGCCCTTTTTATCCGACTACGGTGAAGCCAAAAGAAAGGGTTATCATATTAGCGGTATATGCATGTATGTATGTTTGTATTTACGCATGTTCCAACGTAGCGCCTAAACTCGCGCAATTTTGATGGATAAAGGTGTTAATCTATTAGTTATTATGGCCCCATGAATGATAAATGACTTAGGCTACATTTTAACCGACTTCAATAATAGGAGGTCTCTAATCTCCCCAGATTTTAATTATAGCGTGATGTTGCAGTAGTCGGGTTTTTTAGTTGTATTATACAACACAAATTCTTGTATAATTTGATAAGTATTTTTTTAACTTACCCATGTGATCTGCGTAGACAACTCCCGCAAATAAAATTACAAGAACAAAAAATAGTTTCATTTTGAATTAACGTTGACTTCAAAACAACGTCACAATTACAAAATACGCTATCTACTACCTATTAAAATTTACTCGTGTCATTTTATATTAAAGAATAATGGGGACACACAGGGATGTATTTAAGCCGCTTTTTATAGATTTTTTTTAAAGACGTTGCCCCACATCAGAAATTTGTTTTTTTTTTTTTAATTCGTGGGTGATTGTGATATTTACAAACATTTAAACTCACAAACACAAACAGTCAGACCCGGAACAACCACCTATAGGCCATAAAAGTATTTGTTCCGTATCGGAATCGAACCCACGATACGCAGCGCAGTCTTCCATACTATGCAGAAGAAAAGTGATACACAATCCGATCCGATTATTTAGAGTATGGATACAACATGACGCGATATCCGATATTTTGGATTGTTGGAAACGAATACGAAACAATAGTTGGATCGATTTCGGTACTGCATCGCTAACAAACGCTTCGATTCGATTTCGATTCGACAAGTCGTATGTCTATCATTTTTTGGCATTACGAGAGTGAGCGAGATAGAATCGAATCGAAGCGTTTGTGAATAGGTATAGTGTCGCAATGTATGGAGCGTATTGTACCACATTGCCGTAAATTGCTTGATCAGTCAATTTAAAACATTACACTTGGTTCTTTCTTTATTTAGAAGTAAAGGAAAGAGACCAAATGGCCTGACACTGATGCCTTGGAAGGTGAGTAGACCTTCAGTGTGGGACGCAACTTGCGTCGTCGTCGTCGGGCGCTGTTGCAGCGGCTGCTGAGAGCCTCAAACGGCGAATATACTGTAACTTATATGGTAGTTATAGTTTTGAGCCGTTTGGGTTCGAAACGCTGGGGTCATCATCATCATTTCAGCCGAAAGACGTCCACTGCTGAACGTAAGCCTCCCCCAAGTGTCGCCACATGGACTTGTCCTGTGCGACTCACATCCAACGGATTCCCGCAACCTTCACCAGGTCATCAGTCCACCTAGTAGGAGGTCTTCCAACGCATCGTCTTCCGGTTTGCGGTCGCCACTCCAAAACTTTTCGGTCCCATCGGCTGTCCGTTCTCCGTTCTGCGCTGGGGTGATGGGGCCCAAGTGCACGGCTCCTTATAAATAAATTTCTCGCCGACTGGTCGACACTTCGCGTGACTGAGCGCTGGCTCTTTCCTTGGCCAAAGAAGAAGATTGCCATTCAACGTGGCAATGCTGCCAGTCTTTTGGGCACATTTCCGTTTGACAGCGATGTGGGGAGTACTTTGACGCCTTAACGTCCTATTGTTACTTTATTTTATATAAATTAGTCGCAGCAGTACAGCCCTGCTAAAAACCAGCTGATATCAAGTTATCAACAGTAATCAAAAAGAACATTGCAGTTGTCCTAACTTGATAGCTATGGAAATTAATTGTAAGTTCATTTCGCATGTCCCTAAAAAAAATGTCGTAACAAAAAAATGGCAGTTTTGAGATATATGTACTCATTTTAAAGTTTTTTAGTGTTTTACATGATGATTTGATGTGTTTAGCAAACGCTTTTAATAAGAACTTTACGAAATTATTAATCGGGCGAATCGAAATGTAATTCGCGACTACGTATTATACTGGACCAAGCCTCGGAACCTATCCTTCTGCAGCGAGGTGAGACACAGGGAGACGTCATATCTCCGAAACTATTCACCGCTGCACTGGAGGATGTCTTCAAGGTTCTGGACTGGAGAGGGCTAGGCATCAACGTCAATGGCTCACCTTCGGTTTGCCAACGATATAGTGGTCATGGCTGAGACCATGGAGGACCTCAGTATAATGCTCGATGACATCAGTAGAGCTTCCGGAAGAGTGGGTCTTAAAATGAACATGGACAAAACCAAGGCCATGTTGAATGCCCATCAAGTATCAAGATCGGAGACTCTACACTGGAAGTTGTAGTCGATTATGTGTACCTGGGACAAACGGTTCAGTTAAGTAGGTCTAACTTCGAGAAAGCGGTCAATCGTCGAATCCGACTCGGCTGGGCAGCGTTCGGGAAGTTGCGGGGTATCTTCTCTTTTAACTTACCGCAGTGTCTCAAGACGAAAGTCTATGACCAATGTGTGTTGCCAGTGATAACATACGGGACCGAAACGTGGTCGCTCACAATGGGCCTCATCAGAAGGCTTAAAGTCACCCAAAGGGCAATGGAGAGGGCTATGCTCGGAGTTTCTTTGCGCGATCGAATCAGAAATGAAGACATCTGCAAGAGCCAAGGTTACCGACGTCGCCCGAAGTATTGCCAATCTTAAGTGGCAGTGGGCAGGGCACATTGCTCGCAGAACGGATGCCGATGGGGCCGAAAAGTTCCGGAGTGGGGACCGCTAACCCGAAGACGTTGCGTTGGGAGGCCTCCCACTAGGTGGACCGATGACCTGGTGAAGGTTGCGGGATTCCGCTGTTTGCGAGTCGCATGGGACCGGTCAATGTGGCGACACTTGGGGGAGGCCTATGTCCAGCAGTGGACGTCTTTCGGCTGAAATGATGATGATGATGATATTATACTGAATTTGCGACTATTATACCAAGTTTACAACTATTTATCCGGTCATTGCGACAAGGAGAACATAGGTAGCAAGAGCGAGTAAAGCGAGCTCGGGACTTGTGGCACCCCGACTCGGACAGGTTAGGTTCGAAGAGGGTGGCGGGGTCTAGTGAGCGGTTGAAACGCGCGAACTGAGACCCCGGCATCCCCTTCGTGTTTGGTTACTTTAAAAGTTTAAACCCTGCAAACAGAAATAGGAGCCCCGGTTTATTCCACTATGTTCACCTGGGTGTTATCACCCCGGTAAATAAAGTAACCCATTTGATTTTCTCATTTTACTTTAGAAGAATTTCACCTAGGAGATATCTTCCAGGTGAAATAATTCGTCTAAGCGCGGAGGCCTTTGTTCACCTTGGAATTGATTTATTTACCCATGAAAAAAGGCGACTTTTTTTATTCATCTCGTAGAGTTATTTCACCCGCCGGGACGCCTGGCTATTAATATTCTTAATGAATAAAAACCTAAATAAAATTTGGAGTTAAAAAAGAAAATCAACAATCGATCCAAAACAAACTTTATTTTAATGTGAAAAGATTGCTTTTACGTAGTGGGGTTATACAGAGGGCGTCACGTCAAGACAGCGTCATGCCATTTCCCTTCACGGCATAAGAGTCAGTTTTACTGCATAGGTGCAAATATAGATATTTCATATCAAGGAGATATTTTCTGTAATCCTTAAAGGTGCAGCCAAACCTAAACCTGTTTTTTTACAGTGAGTGCGGTTTCAGACAAGCGTATTTTGTAGCGCGTTCACGCTCGTACCGGCTTACGCGCGTACACTTTGTTTGCTTGGTTAAAATAAAAGCTGTCAGCAAAATTACAAGTAAAAACTGTGCATAGGCGGTCTTAATGATTTGGGCATTGCATTGGGCAAAATTTACCACTTATCTCGCTATCGGTTTTGCTTGTACGAACTAATGCGCGCGTATACGCTCGTACGAGTTCCGCGTATGACAAACGGCGCGCGTATACGCGCCTACACACTCGTCCGAAAATCGAGATTCTACACATCAAAAATGGGAACACTTAACTACATAAGTACGAAAAACTTTATTTCGAAAGTCTAAATCCGAATTTCAAAATACCGATTTTCTTAATTCCGAATGATTCAAAATTCCGAATGTTATATTCGGAAATAATATGTTATGAATATGTTATATAACTCCGATTTATCATTAATCCAATTTTCATAATTTCTAAATTTCAATATTCCGAACGTTCCTAATTACTATTCTCAAAATACCGAATTTCAATAGTCCGACTTGATAATACGTAACATTGAAAAAACAAATCCACTTTTTTTTACCTACATGTCGAGAATTACGCGGCAGAGGAGTTTTTAAGGCGGCAAATTTTTCATTATTTTTGCGATAGGACGCACCGATTCCGAGATATATGTAAATTTAGAAGCGCTCGTTACTCTCGCATTTTACATTATATACCCACTTTCTGTCACAAATGTCGTTGTCGCTCCGCCGGCCATCCATCCATCCATCGAACATTTGATTCTTCGGACATAATGAAAATCGGACCACAAACAATTCGTATTTACGACTTTCGGAATTATGAATTTCGGGATTTTAAATAATACTTAGACATTGTTATTCTTCGGAATCATCAAATTCGGACTTTTGATAATCGGAATATCGTAATTCGGAATAAAGTTTTTCGGAATTTTTGGGTGTTCCCATCAACCCTAATCTGAAACCGCCCTTTGCTGACATAAGAAGAAAGATCGAAAAAATATTTATTAGCCCGCACAGAACAAAACTCACAAAAAAAAGGTTAAATTATCAGTACAACTAATCAATATAAAAGTAAACATAAAAAAAAAACGAAATTGATCCTGTACAAGGCCATAAAAAAGGATATCTCAGCATATTTTTCTTTAGTGCAGTTCGATCAATTTGATCGCACCTTAAAGGTACAGATGAATAGGGAATATTTTTTCTTCACATAAATCAATAAATTACAGTAATAACAACCCAAGAAAAGTATTAAAAGTTAAGTTCAACTACTGCTTGTCGCACAAAAATAATATTATCCGGGGTCAGTAAGGACACCAATAACTATAGGCTGTCCGTGTTGCCGGTTTTCAGCAAGGTGTTTAAAAAGATAATGCTCAATCAAATGCATTTTAACACCAATAAAATATTACACGAGCAACAGTATGGTTTCACCAAAGGACGTTGTACAACTGACGCCGGTGTCACTTTATTAAAACACATATTTACTGCGTGGGAAGAGGCACAAGATGCCATAGGAATCTTCTGTGACCTTTCGAAGGCATTTGATTGCGTAAATCACGAAACCCTGATCTTGAAACTTGAGCATTACGGTTTAGGTAAACTTGCACTCAGTTTAGTAAAATCGTATTTGAATGATAGACAGCAGCAGGTACAAATAAATGGTGTCAACTTAATGGGTTTAAAAGTACAAATGGGTGTACCACAAGGTTCGATAATGGGTCCCTTCCTCTTTTTAGTGTATATTAATGACCTACTCCATTTATTTAACAACCATCCGCATATGATGTTGTTTGCCGACGATATTTCTTTAATATTTAGGATAAACAGACGTGCCACTAATCTTGACGACGTAAATAACGCCCTACTGCAGGTCCACAATTGGTTTACCGCCAATCATTTAGTACTAAATGGGAAAAAAACTAAGTGCATTAGATTTGCTCTACCAAATGTCAAAAGTAGTGATTGTGACATAATATTGAATCAAGAGAAACTAGAATTTGTCGATAAAACGGTTTTCTTGGGAATCACGCTCGACTCAAGGTTACAATGGGGTCCTCATTTAACATCTCTTGCAGGACGGCTGAGCTCAGAAGCATATGCTGTTAGAAAAATCCGTCAATTTACTGATATTGATACCGCGACGCTAGTCTATTTTAGTTATTTTCATAGTATTATGTCATACGGTATTTTACTATGGGGAGGGGCTGCAGACATCGAGTCTATATTTATTCTGCAGAAAAGAGCCATCAGAGCCATTTATGAATTACGTAGACGCGATTCTCTAAGATAACTGTTTAAGGAAATTAATATCATGACAGTACCTTGTCAATACATTTATGAAAACATCATGTACGTTAGGAAAAATCGGCATTTATTCAGTAGAAGAGATGACAGATATATACCACTATAACACTAGAAATAGGGACCAACTAGTTCAGCCAGGTTTCAGGCTTGCTAAAGTAGATTGATCTTTCATGGGGTACTGTTTGAAATGTTACAATAAAATACCTCTCCACATTCTTCAACTGAACGAGACGAAATTTAAATCTTGTATAAAACGCACACTATGTAGGCAAGCATATTATAAGTTGGGGGATTACATTCATGATAAAAATGCTTGGCTAAATGCTGGTCCTGCTCCACAATCATAGGGGAAAACTAATTGATTGTACTGGTCGGGCATTATTTGAGTCTATCGACACGCAAAGAAGAAGATGAAGAATTGATTCCCATGTTGATGTATTGTGGAAGCTGCAGAAGATTGTAAAAATATACTTGCATTGTGTAGATTCCAGTTCTTAGTATTATATAATTGCATAGCACATTTGTGAGTAGGTTCAGCCACCATTTACATTTAGTTATCTTTCATTGACTTGAATATGCCTTGGTGGCTGAGAATATGTCATGCTCACTCAAATGTCTCGCTGATGGTGGTGGGTGTGTCGGGTCATTTAGTTCCCTTCATTATGGTTGAGTTGAATGGCGCCGATAGACGCGTCATGTTCGTGAACGGGCGCTGTCAGTTGGAACTGGTCATCTCTTATCTGCCAGGGTTCATTTTAATTTGTTTATTGTTAAATTGTTGTCTTTTTTTACTCTGGACGTACTTAATGTGCACGTCTTTCTACATCGCTCTCACATATATTTATAATTTCAAAATTAATGACTGTCGCGACAGTTCAAACGTGACTGTCGCGGCCATGATGTGACGTCATTATCCATAATCTGTCTTGTTTATATCTAATTTTTTTGGCCTTAATAAAATAATTTTACTAATTGTATCTGCTTTAATCAAGTAAAAATTGCAATAACAATATTATATTAAATTTTATTGAAACTTTAGGCACTTTTCAAATAAAAGTGTTTTTTGACACAATGTACTTTGACGTCAATATCGGCGTTATCGAGGACGCTGCGTTTTGAGACTGCGTTCCGTTTCACCAAAAACATGCTACATAAAACAGTAAATTGTAAAATAAGTGATGTATTGAAACTTAAACAAGTGTACCACAATGTTTTTATGCGCCAATACAAGGCATTTTTCATAAATAAAAAGAGTTTTGTATTTCGTGCATATTTCCCATTGCATATTCCGGTGTCGGGTGTCCCAGCGTCCGTTTTCCGCAATATGTCCGCATTAGTTTGATTAACACGTTAATAACAACTACAATGGCATGCTTCACAGCACTCTTTCTTCGTCAGAAAATTGTTCTGATTTCCTTGACAACCGCCATAGATGAAACTTTCACATTGGCGTGAAGTACAGTTATAAAAATATCTGAAAAAGAAATATCACACATTCAGGTATTGGCCAAATCGGTAATAATGGCCTGCTTTCAAAAACACTGAACTATTAATGGGCTGGCTCGTTAGTCTCGTCGTCGCAAGCGCGACTGCTGAGCAAGAGGTCCTGGGTTCGATTCCCGGGTCGGGCAAAGGAACTTCTTTCAGCAGTCACAGAGTCTGGATCTGTGCCGGGTTGATGGCAATAGCCGAGACGACAAAAAAAAACTAATTAGTCCGCCAGTTAGATTATCAAAAAATATTTGACCCGTGTTTTTTCTTTTGTTACGTAAACCAAAATTGACGAAGATATGACGTTTTTAAAATTCTCAATACGTCACGCCTAGGTATAATTTTTACCTAGTTCTGACGTCACGAGCCCCCACTCCCGAGTTTTGATGCGTTTGACCCCGATCTTTGTCAATATTCATTGATTTACAAAAACAAAAAATACGTGTCCATTAATTTCCAATACTCTAACTGACGGACTAAATAGATTTGCAATTTTTTGATACTGTCGTCATACCTATTAGCTCGCCTCCTAATAGATGGCACTCTACTTTAGCTGTATAAAACTCATTGTAAAAACAAAAGGTAACGTACCTAGGGAAATAACCACGACATATCCCTGTTTTAGCAGGTTGATAGCAAACGGAGGCTGAAAAAAGAACAAAATGTATTATTAGAACATAATAGCATAATCAGCCTATAATGTTCCCACTGCTGGGACACACGGCCTCCTCTCTATGAGAGAGAACGGGCTATAATCCACCACGCGGGCCCAATCCGGTAGATGTCATTATGTCTTCGAATTTTTCTCTCCTTGGAGAGCTTAATCAGTCAGCAGCAGATGGAGTGCAGCGGTGGAACATTGCAATCTACACTATAATTAATATCTACTCTCTCTATCAAATATTATAAAGAGGAAAAATTTGTATTTTTGTATGTTTGTTATGAATAAACTCAAAAACTACTGCGCCGATTTCAAATATTCTTTCACCATTAGAAAGCTACATTCACCCTGAGTAACATAGGCTATATTTTATCCCCGTACTCCCACGGGAACGGTAACTACGAGGGTGAAACTGCGTGAGGTCTGCTAATAGTAGTTTATAAAATGAAAATATTCAATGTTGAAATACAAATTACTAACAATGAAAAATTTGATAGCTATGTGGTAAATCGTTGCAACTTACATACACAAACAGCCAGTTAGACCTGAAACAACTATCTGTAGGTCCTAAAAATATTTGTTCTGTGCGAGAATCGAACCCGCGAGATGCAGCGCAGCAGTAAATCGCTCAACCACTGCGCCAACAACGCCGTCAAAACAAAGAAAGATTTATTTTTAAATTGTCTAAAGTAATGTTTTCAAACTTACACATATGATCTGCGTAGACAACTCCTACAATAAAAATTACAAGTAAACAAAATAGTTTCATTTTTACTTTATCTTTTGCTACGTTTCAGACACGACAAAATAAACTATCTAATACATTTTTATTGTAGTTTTCATAGCATTTTATATTGTAGAAGCGTCAGTAGGTATGTCAGGGATACAGATATGTATTCAAGTAGGCTTTAATACCACATAATCTTTATATTGGTTCTAGGATATGTCGGTATCCTCACGATATTTCGTAAATTACGTAAACGAATTTTATCTAACTATGCCCTGCGGTTTCACTCGCAGTTTCTCGTTTTGCTCGACTCCTTTAAGGGTCGTAGCGTGATATTAAGAAGACTATCATTCTATAGCTTCACTTCTTGGTTACTCTTAGCGTGTCGATGACAATTCAAATTGAATAATTGATATAACTACACTCAAGAATTTAGATACTTATGGCAAAAATATTTTTTTATCTATTTCTCTCTTTAAAGCCAAGAGGTCCATGGGCGGCATAAAAACTCTGACACCAGGTGAGGAACTAACCACACGAAAAAGAAAAGAATAAGCTTGTGGCTAAACAGCCGCTCGGTTCGATCTTCGATTAAGCAGCATTTGCCTAGGTTGGTCTGTGGATGGGTGACCACCCATTACATACCGAGTTTCCTCCGTGCCTCGAAAAGCACGTTAAGCCGTTGGTCCCGGCCGTAAATTGTAGATCTTTCAGAGTCTGACAACCAGTCTTATCAAGGGGTATCGTATTACCCAGTACTAACTGGGTTGTGGAGGTCAGATAGGCAGTCACTCCATGTAAAGTATTGGTATTCAGCTGTATCGTTTGACTGGAAGCCAACTTCGACATACCTAGCTGGGAAAATGATGACTGGGTTTCACAGATTTGCACGTTCAAACAAACAAATAAATTCTTCAGGTTTACTATGCTGAGTTCAGATTTAAGTATTGTATTACATACCCTGACCCACGCAACTTCGTCTGCGTCACACAACAGACAAAAAGCTCACAAAAGGCTCCCTTTTTTGCAACATTTTTGCTCCGCTCCTATTGGTTGTAGCGTGATGTTATATAGCCTATAGCCTTTCTCGATAAATGGGCTATCCAACACAAAAAGATTTTTTCAATTCCAACCAGTAGTGTCTGAGATTAGCGCGTTCAACCAAACAAACAAACTCTTCAGCTTTATAATATTACCATAGATTTATTTAAAGAAATAATTACACAAAACGACTCACGATTTTCGAAACATACCAGAACTTTATTATGAAGATATGGTTCGAAAATCGTGAGTCGGCGTTGATACGAGTATCTACCAATGAGCTATCACTGAAGAGTATAGGAAATGGTGTTTTTACTACAGCCCCATGACGTAGACGTTGCGTTTAAGGCCCATATAATTTAACGAGCATATTGCCATCAACCAGGCGCCAATCCAGACTCCGTGGCTGCTACATAAAAGTTCCTGACGGGAAAACTAAATGACACTTTGCCCGACACGGGAATTGAACCCAGTACCTCATGCACAGCAGTCGTGCTTGCAACCACTAGACCAACGAGGCACATAACTGTTGAAATATTGGTTTTCTATTAAGTTCACCCCTACCTGGCCCTTTGGGGATTTTTTGATGTGAAACATCTAATAGGCGCGGGTAAAACCAAAAAGTGGCGTGGCGACACATGCCACCTGTCAAGTTGTCAACCCGGCCCGAACATTACCAACCTGTTGAAGCAGCATAAGATCTGCATTTATTAGCCACGGTTTACAACAAGCCAGCTGGTCTCGGGGCACAGCGCTGGGTTACAATCTCGTGACTTCGAGCTCGATCCCAGCCTAAGGATTTTCTTTTTGTGAATCAAGTCATTTTGTTTTTATTTAATTTTTGTATTTAATGAAAATAAATGATTATAAAATAAACAGTCATCATTTTCAGGGAAAAATTAGTAATATTTTATTTTTTCACTAAGCTATATTTAGTTCCTGTCGTAATCTGTTTTTTTTTTATGCATATTACTTGTACAAAATAATTTCGATGTTTCACATCTGCCAAAAAACATCGATAAAAAAATTATGAGCCCTCATGGGACGAGGGCTCATAATGTTTTTATCGATGTTTTTTCGTACATTTATATACAGTTGGTTGAGCTGCATTCGCTTACACTTCAAACCAAATCCAGCCAACCTTGTTTTCGTTTCAAAGGATTTCGGGATTTTGACGTAAACCTAAGTTTCTCTTCGGGTTCCCGCCCTTGTCCCATGTTACTTGGGCTCGGCCCAACACGTTTTTTTCTTCCATTCTCCTTTGTCAACCGTCACGCTATCATTTAGGTACCCCTTTTCAATCATTTACCATCCATCCATCGTTTCCATGGTCTTCCTCTCTCCATCTTGTTTATTTTGGATATAAATAAATCAGTGGCCGATAAATCTTGAAGCTTTATTGTAATTATTATAAACGAGCACAAAACAAATTGGTAATTTACTTTCAAGGCGCACCATAGACAACCACGAAACAAAAGACAACACCTCAGTAGTGATGTTCTACAACCTCACTAAATACTAGGGATGTGCAGGGAATCAGATTCAGTCAGTGTTACCATGAGTGATTATTCCCAACACTCCATCCACCAAAATTAATATTCATCACTTCACTTTTTTACAATACAACCCTGTGTTAAACCCATCTATTATATCAAAAGTAATTAACAAATACATTACAGATGTCTCAACTCGATAGCTATTTAAATTAATAGTAAGTAACATTACCTACACTAATACAAAAGATCAGCAATCATAAAAAAAAACAACCGAAAAGTCCTCCGTGTAAAATTTTGCAATCAACTCCATCTGGTTTGCTGAATTGGTTTTCACTAACATTTGTAGTGGATGGATGGATGGATGTTACTTATTCTTTCATTAATAAACTAGGTACTGAACGGGACTACTGAACTGATCCCGTGGATGTCATCATCATCATCATTTCAGCCGCAAGACGTCCACTGCTGGACATAGGTCTCCCCCAAGTGTTGCCACATGGACCGGTCCCGTGCGACTCGCATCCGACGGATTCCCGCTACCTTCACCAGGTCATCGGTCCACCTAGTGGGAGGCCTTCCAACGCAACGTCTTCCGGTTCGCAGCCGCCACTCCAGAACTTTTCGGCCCCATCGGCCATACGTTCTGCTAGACATGTGCAATGCTCACTGCCAAATAAGTTTGGCAATTCTTCGCGCTACATCGGTAACCTTGGTTATCTTGCGGATGTCTTCATTTCTGATCGCGCAAGGAAACTTCGAGCATAGCCCTATCCTTTGGGTGACTTTAAGGCTTCTAATGAGGCCCATTGTGAGCGACCGCGTTTCGGTCCCGTATGTAATCACTGGCAACACACAGTGGTCATAGACTATCGTCTTGAGACAGTGCGGAAAGTTGGACGAGAAGATACCGCGCAGCTTCCCGAACGCTGCCCAGCCCAGTTGGATTCGACGATTTACCTCTTTCTTGAAGTTAGACCTACCTAACCGGACCGTTTGTCCCAGGTACCTACACATAATCGTCTACAACTTCGAGTATAGAGTCTCCGATCTTGATAGGAGTGGGTGTGACATGGGCATTCAACATGACTTTGGTTTTGTCCATGTTCATTTTAAGACCCACTCTCCCGGAAGCTCTACCGAGGTCATCGAGCCGAATTCCCGAACACCACGCGGTTATTTATAACTATCTGTCAGAAGGTTGTTTTGGTGAAATTGAAGAGTTGTCGTTGGTCGAGTAGTTGCAAGCGAGACTGCTGATCACGAGGGCCTGGGTTACATCCCCGGGTCGGGCAGTGTTGTATATTTTTCCATTAAATTTTTTTAGTAGTAGCTAGGGAGTCTAGATTTCTGCCCGGTTGATTGCAAGAGAGTCACCTCCAATTATATGAGACTTGAAAATAACTAGACAATTAACATACAGGGTGTAAACAACCTCATCACGAAGCCGTCAACCAAGCATTCTGTACATCAAACTAAGTAACTTTACGCAAAAATTATTGCTGGGAAACGACTATTCTTTTTGGAGTGAAAAATCATGTTTTGTCTTAGAACTCAATGTAACGCACTCAAAACTTTGTGCTGATGAATGGATTGAATATTACGGGGGTCGTGAAGGTGTTTAAAGTAAAATCTTACATTTAAAACTTGTATAAAAAAAACTTGTCAAAAAGTTGGAACTTTGAACCCCAATATCTCCGTAACTAGAAGGTTCCCAGGTATGGTGTCAAACAAAAAAATGATCGCAACAACGGGGAGAACAAGTGCCTTTCGGCTTCGTTAAGTGGTGTTTTACACCCTGTAAAAAACATAACATAACAACTAAGTATTAATAACCACGTACCGTGGTTGTACTGTTAGGTACACCTCTGCATAACCCTTAGAGGGGATTACAGGCGTGATGTTATGTTATGATTACGTTAATAATTAATTAATCGTATTGGGTACGGAACCTTAAAAATATTTTCATTGGCGTAATCCAAATATTCTTACCATGTTCGGTTTTTAACATTTTAATTAATATTCTTTAATCTAGACATGCTAATTCTCAGCTAGATAGTCATGTAAATACTAAACAAGTAACATTTTTAATTAAAACTATCAAAAAACCCGACTACAAATTGTTTTATGTACCTGTATACATACATATTTGTACCTAATCTCCTTTTATTTTCTTTAATTTTGAAACCCTACTCGATATGTTTAGTTGAAAAAAACGTATTAACGATTAAAATTTATCGCGAAAAAACCGCCATTTTGTTTTTTTTTTAAACACCTGTCTAAGGACATTTGGGTTTTTAAGACAAATCTAATGATACCTACCTTAATCGTCAAAATCCATCCAGCGGTTTGGAAGATACCTAAAAGGTTATACAAAAAAAATTACAAAGAAACAAACATACAAGATACGCGCGAAAAACATAACAGTTCCTAGCAGTCCTGTAAAAAGTCTTTTGACGTCATTGACTGAAATTCACTAAAAGTCACTGACGTCACACGGGCACGACCACGACTGAAGCTCCGAGGGCCGACAGCCTCGACATAATTATGTAGATATCGACAAAATCGCAAACTTTCGATCGCTAAAAACTTACGAAAAAAATCGGTTGCAACAACAATTGCGAGAAACGCAATTCTCTACATCCAAGATGGGTTTCTCGCAAGCATGAGACTGCTTGCCCTGGAAGAAAGATAAAAAAAAGCTAAATGCAGTGCGACCAGCACTGCATTTAGCTTTTTTTTTTTGCTTTAAAGAACAGCATTGACGAGTAAAGAATTTTAAAACGCACAGTGACATCTATCCACATGATGTTAAACTATTAAAAGGAATTACAGTTCGTTCCCGCAAATGATTTCTATTAGGTTACACAGATGGCGCTGTTTTCAAAAGCCACCACGAGGTAAAGGGGAGTCACCCGCTGTAGAGCATGTAAGTTCTCAACAAAGATTCTCTCGTTAGGCTGAATCCTCCCGTAGTTCGTAGGCTGCTACGGCGTAGCACGGTGCTACAACGACTGAGCCCTATAGTGATAAATTTGCATTTTGTTGGACAAGAGTGACCGAAAATAATTAGTGGTGTAAATTGAGAGAGTCCTTTATAGCAATGGGCAATATTCTGCCTAAATATCCCTCTTTTTAGGATGGTTTGACAGGTAATGCAAGTGAACCGTACATAGCGCATCGGGTTTTTGTAAAAGTTCGGTTTTGTGCAGTGTCGTCAAATGAAACTCTAACCTGTGTTTGACAGTTCTTTTTTTAAAGCTCGGATTTGACGTATTTAACGTTTGGATAATGCACATTGTGGATCCATTTTACATATATTTTTACTCTAACTGCAACCCAAATGCAAACCTTATTGCACCGGTAATAAAGATCAATGTCATTTTTGTGGTTATGTTAAATCAGAAATATATTATGTTTGTGTATCTATCTTTCTACAATCATAAAATCTCTTGGACTCTAATCCAACAGATGATCTCTTTGCTGATGGATGGAAGGAGATTTCATTGGTATGTCAGAAGAACTGTGAGAGGAATTAATGGAAGTGTTAACATTAGCTTAATTTTGCTTTACTTTGTTATTTTGTATCACCTGCCTAGGCTTTTCCCAACTATGTTGGGGTCGGCTTCCAGTCGAACCGGATGCAGCTGAATACCAGTATTTTACATGGAGCGACTGCCTATCTGATCTCCACAACCCAGTTAGTACTGGGTAATACTGTACCCATTGGTTAAACTGGTTGTCAGACTTTTTCCGCCCCTAACTTTTTGGGCAACTGACTACCTGTAACGACTGTCAAAAATCTACTAATGACAGCCGGAACCAACGGCTTAACGTGCTTTCCGAGGCACGGAGGAAATTCGGTATGTAATGGGTAGTCACCCATCCACAGACCAACCTAGGCAACAGTGGCGAAGGTTCCATACAACTGGATTCCAACCGAATTCCCTTTAAAAAATGGCAGAGTAGGTATTCTTTAGACAAATCACACTAAAGATTATGTACTCCGGCTTCCCTCTAACAAAATTTGACCCTTCGCTACTGCTAGGCAAGCACGGCTTAACCTAAAGATCGACCCGAGTGGCTGTTATTATTTAGCCACGAGCTCCTCATTTTTTATTTTCTTTAATTTAATTTTAATTTATGAGATTTATGGGTTGAAGTTTGTATGATAGTCTTGCTTGCTATCTTCTTCTTCATGATCGTCCTCTACTTGCCCTTGTCCCACGTTACTTGTGGTCTGCGCAACACGTATTTATTTATTTATTCGCCAGCACCTCCTTTTACCTACATAAAATAGTTTAAGATTTTTTGTTTGTTTCTTCGTATTTTATTCGCTGCCATACCTTTAATCCGACTGCGATAAAACTAAATAAATAATAAAATAGTTTATTCACCAAAAAAAAATACAGATACATATAAAACAATACAAATGTTGTAAAAACCGTACAATAATTTATATAACCCTGTCTCTTAAACTAGGATCTCCTGTATTTTAAGAGACAGTGTTCGGCCGAGCAGTTACTTAAACATAAGTTGATACAAGAGAACGAAACTGAAGTATTATATAATCAATATTTTGTTAAAAACTTACATAGTTTTGTTGTGTGAAGTGTGTAGGTGTGCATGTAATAAAAGGTAAGTATACTGTGTGTGCGTGTGTGTATTTTGTGTGTGGTCTAGGTACCTAAGGTAACTAGGTCCTTATTGATTACACTTTCAAAAAAACACGAGTAAAACCGCTAGCGTCAGTTAGTATGTACCTATAATAGGGTAAATAATTTAAACAACCATTATATAAATAATCCATTTGAAAATAAAATTATTAAAATATGGAACGCTTTTTAGTAGGGTTTTTTTTTGTTTTTTTTAATTACTTACTTTTTTTCTTCATGTTTTTCAGTTTAATAATGTGAAAGATTTCACAGACGAATTAACTTGATCTTTTTACTTTTTAAAATAAATCGTTATTAGATCCTAAACGGTCTTCCAAAATGATAATAATAGAAACCTATTCAATGATACCCCACTTAACATACTTAGTTCGTTGATTTTTTTTTTTTTGACAATATGGCATTGGTTGTCGCTATCATAAATTTTGATATCGCGCCACTTCTCTGAAATTTCATACAAAATGTATAGAAGAGGTGAGGCGCGAGACATACTAAGAAGGCGCGGCGCGGGTGCGGCGCGGGCGCCACTTCCTCGCCCTCGGCGCACCTGCAGTTAGCAGTGGCATGCTGACTGTGTACACAGGGGCGAACTAGACGGCGAAAATGCGTGACGATATAGAATTTTAAACACTAGAATTCCACAAATGCATCCCTGTGTTCGCCGGCGCCTCGCCTTTCCGACACCGTTAGAGCGCCTGTTTTGCGCTGCACCGGCGGCGGCGCCACGCCCGCACCTCGCCCACGCCGCGCCCGCGCCTTGCCTCCGCCTGACGCTTCTTGTATTTGTCCCGCGCCTAAATCATTGGTGGTTTTATTTCAAGTACATAAAACCCTCA
Organism: Xestia sexstrigata; assembly: GCA_941918905.2. Classification (NCBI taxonomy): domain Eukaryota; kingdom Metazoa; phylum Arthropoda; class Insecta; order Lepidoptera; family Noctuidae; genus Xestia; species Xestia sexstrigata. Next base: position 7,038,318 of record OW799229.2, read on the forward strand.
TAGAATGATTTCATAATTTTGTACTCCGCGCGAACTAAATTATGCAATCATTCTATGAGGGTATTACTCGTATGTAGGTACCTACTTGAAATAATACCAACGACGATTTAAGGGCTATATATCCCTCAAATGGCTTAGCATGATCCTCCGTTACTCCTAAAATAATGCAGCATTAATTTTGAAATAAATACATGGTAAAGTTGAGGATTAATGCTAAGTCCTATGTGTGACGAAAACAGGTATCAAGACACTTGCGCGAAAGACATTTGCGCGAAGGACACTTGCGCGAACCCGTTTGCGCGAAAGGACAAATGCTCGCATGGACTTTTGCGCGATTGGACTTTTGCGCGAACGGAATTGTGCGCGCCAGGACACTTGCGCGAATGGAATTTTGCGCGATTGGACTTATGCGCGAACGGACGTTTGCGCGCCAAGACACTTACGCAAATGGACTTTTGCGCGAAAGGACACTTGCGCGAATGGACACTTGCGCGACTGGACTTTTGCGCTACTTCATGGCCATGTTATAAACATAACATCACGCCTAATATTACTTGAATGTGGTTTTTGTTTTGGTTTTTCCGTCAAGGGTGTAGTTGATAATGCTGATTACGAAAATAAGGTTAAAATGAAAATCCAAGACGGCGCCGAGGAATTTTTTTGGTTTTTCCATCATGGGTGTCGTTTTCATGGTTTTCGGGGTCGCTGATTACGAAAATGGGGTTAAAATGAAAATCCAAGATGGCGCCGAGGATTTTTTTTGGTTTTTCCATCATGGGTGTCTTTTTCATGGTTATCGGGGTTGCTGATGGGAAAACAGAAAATTTTCCTCGGCGCCATCTTGTATTTAAATTTTGACCACATTTTCGTAATCAGCACTAACAACTACACCCAACAGAAAAACCAAAAAAAAAAACCACCTTCAAGTAATAACAGGCGTGATGTTATGTTTACTCTACAGAGTTAACCTCAGTGGCCATGAAGTCGCGCACAAGTCCAGTCGCGCAAGTGTCCATTCGCGTAAGTGTCTAGGTGCGCAAAAGTCCGTTCGCGCATAAGTCCAATCGCGCAAAAGTCCATTCGCGCAAGTGTCCTGGCGCGCACAAGTGTGTTCGCGCAAAAGTCCAATCGCGCAAAAGTCCAACCGCGCATTTGTCTTTTCGCGCAAACGAGTTCGCGCAAGTGTCCTTCGCGCAAATATCTTTCGCGCAAAAGTCCCAGATCCACGAAAACACGATTCCATAAACTTTTCTCGATAGAAAAAAATTCCAAAGTTACCTCCAAATCGAACAATAAACCGCTGGTATTCAAAAAGTTTTTCAAATTAGATCATGAAACTTTGCATACTAACTCAACTAACTATAAAGCAGGTCTTATGTGTATTATTTTTTAGTTCAATCAATAGATTTTTTGTAAATCCAAAAACCACTCATTTCGCGCTATTCAGCCGCAGTGAATGACGTAACAACCGCTTAGTAGTGCAAGCTGATTATAACTTTATTCTAATAGTATTTCAAACGAAGTTTGAACCACCACAAATAGAGTTGCTAATTTTATGGTTAGAACGGCCTTTAACAAGTCAACGATTCAACGGAGCTCGCGTGCGGACTATACACAACAACATCATTTCAGCCGAAAGACGTCCACTGCTGGACATAGGCCTCCCCCAAGTGTCGCCACATTGACCGGTCCCGTGAGACTAACTATTTAACATTATATTACATAATAAGTTATTAATTTTAAAATGCATGATTTTGGTGCTAAAATTACCAATTTCCCTAAAATCTAACAAACTTTTAAAACGTGACTTTTTCGTTTATGACTTTACTAGCCGAGGAGCAACAGGAGAGTTGCCGCCCGCGCCCCTCTGTTGCCATGCACTTAGGTTTCCTCATTCTATAGTCTGCGCTAGATAAGTAAGAATTAAAGGTCATTGCTCTTTCCTTAATTTCTCTACATAGTTACCCTGACAATACATTATGAATCGTTTTTTATTACTAGTATAAGTCAAGGACCACGATAAAGATCGTTTAATGACAAGTTTATGTCATTATTTCTGTTTTCGGAACTATGTATTTGAATAAATGTATGCGGGTTACTGACCTTTAATTCTTACTTATCTGGCGCAGACTATAGTACGTTTTATTTCAATCGGAGTATTTTTTTTTCCAACTTTCTCGGTTTTTTCCCTTCCTTTGGAAAGCCATTCCTTTGCCCAGCAGTGGGACAGCATTGGATTTTGGATTCGTATTTGATATATTATATGTATAGTTTGACGACCCGAATGGCGTAGCGGTGGTGAGGCTGCCTTACGTTCTTAGGGTCCCGGGTTCGAGTCCCGGTTGGAACACATGTTTGTGTGATGAGCATGGACATTTGTTTCCGAGTCATGGATGATTATATGTATAATAAGTATGTATTTACAAACAAAAAATATATATTATGTAGTATATCAACTATCTGGTGTCCACGACACAAGCCCCGTTGCTAACTGCGGCACTAGATGGCGCTGTGTGTTCATGTCCAGTGATATTTATATTTATAGTATTTTTTATTTATCGTAGTATTAAATCAAGTCTCTGATTTGCAGAAATTACACCTACCACTCTTGTCTCTGCATCACCTAAAGGTTGACTGGTAGAAAATGCCTATGGCATTAAGTCCGCCTCTGTACTTAGTGCTTGAAGTGTTCAATAAATTATTATTATATTTTTTTTTACTTCGTGTCATGGTCGTGGATTCAATAGAATCTAATCTCAATACCTAATAATACCCTTTCGGATCGGAGGTATTTTACCATAATAGTATAAGCCCTCATTTGTGTCGCGCAGTCGGGTAAAAATGAGGTAAAGTTTAGATGTACCTAATCTCTAAAACTACTAACCTGATTTAAAAAAAGAAATTACCAATGAGAAGCTACACTTTTACCAGACGAAGTCGTGGCTACCCAGAAATTAAATAAATGTAAAAAGGACTGCAATGAAAAAAATAATCTACTTCGAAATCAAACTTTTATAATTTAATTATGCTTGAAATCTCAACAAGCAGCCTGACAATCTGCTAAAGTAGCAAAACGGTTGTCATTTCCCATGCAACCTCCATAGATGAAAGGCTCGCACCTTTCAGCCGCATTGTTGAATGAATACCTGAAATAAAAACAAATTTACTGTAAAAATTATCTAGATGTAGTTACGGAACTATTGAAGGTTCCAAACTAGTTAACTAAACTAGTTATGTATGAAGCCAGGCCGGCCTGAGTTCCGCAATTTTTTTTTCATAGTTGTGGCCACATTTATATAAAACAAGTTTTGTATGACACAGAATGTTTTAAAGTGTCACTTTTCCGAGATATGAGCTATCAGTATCAAGTTAAAGTCTTATGGCATCTTCAGAACAACTTTGATTTGATCACCCACACGCAATAAAACGTATATCAATCGATAGCTGGCATTAAGGGGCCTCCCCGAGCAAATGAACTTGAACGAGCAGTTTTTTGGAGCCTACTCCTTTTTATCCAAAAGAAATGCCAATTAATAAAAAATACAATTACTACATATTCTTGACTCCAAAATTGTCGTTTCCTTTTTTTTTGTAAGTAGGTAGCTTAATGTTTAATAAATCATTATTTCTCATTTCTGTGGTTTCGTTGTGAGGGGCACAACGAAACCACAGAAATGAGAAATAATGATTTATAAAATGCTACTCCTCGTAAATTAACCATTATTTTGATTTGCTACTTATACTAATGGATAGACAATTTAATAATGAACATAATTGTCGTTTTATTTTTTCCAAAAGACGTAAATTTGATTTTATAAAGAATAAAAACCACTCATTTCGCACTATTCGGCCTGCAGTGACTGACATAACAATCACTTTGTAGTGCAAGCTGATTAGAACTTTATTCTAACAGTATTTCAAACGAAGTTTGAACCACCACAAATAGTCTTGCTAATTTTGGTCGGGGAACCGCCTTAATACAAACAAGTTTTGTTCCGAGACCAAATGTTCTCGAGTCTTAGTATTAAAAAGTAAAGTTCCAACTATATTTTTAACTGCAATTTTTTTATGTTATAACTTTACTGTCATTAATTGGACTTAAGAACTTAGAGGGTTGTTTTAAATACCTCTATGTCCCCCGTTCTATTCATGCATGCATCAGCACAATGTTTTGAGCGTGTTACTTTGAGCGCTAAACTACAAGTTAATTCAATAGACTTGTAACTATCGATCTGCTCCTGCTTCGTACGGACATCTTCTCTTTGAGAGGGCGTAGCCACCACATCATAGAGAGGAGCCACACGGGCTCAGTGCGGGTTGGTAGATGTCACATGTCTTCGATTTTTTGGGTCTAGGACATGTCGGTTTCCTCACGATGTTTTTGAAATGAAAACTTCGTTGAGCACTTTTTGGGTGAACAAACATCATGAAACTCGCATGACCGTCACGTACGCTTTTCGTAGCACTCGTAGCCGATCCGCTACGGTGTAGCACCATTTAGGCGTGCGCGGGGCACAACCCGTAGCAGTGCTACGACTAGGGCGGGCCTGCCTGAGGCGGGAGGGAGAAGGGTGAGGGAGAGGAGGACGGGTGGGGTTGGGGAGAACAGATAGGGGGAGTGGCGAATAGAAAATGAACACAATATTTAAAAAAAAAAAGCAGACACAGCTCGACGACACAATTCACAAGTTACTTAGTTTTCACTTCTATCGGCAGTCCAAAAGACTGCCCCGCATGTTTTTTTTTTTTCACCGTTTCAAAATAATACTGCTTATCTCGGTTTGATCCGGGTTTGAGAACGGGTTTTGTCGACGGAAGAATCGACAAACTGACAGATTTCTTTTGTTGATCTGTCATTTTGTCGATTCTTCCGTCGACAAAACCCGTTTCTTCGGTGGTCATGCGACGCGTGCAGGACTCATAATTCGCGTTCACTTCAAGTGGGCGAAGTAAATAAAATATACTTAACAATAATACATACATAGGCATGTGTCCGTAGCATATACCACCATCTGTAGGTAGCAGGCATTTTGGATCTGAAAACGAGAGGTTTTTTTTTTACAAGCTTGCAATGTTTGTTGGTTAAATCTTGCCTGCCGGGGTTGCGGGACTGTTCGAAAGAGATACCGTGGCCCCGGAACACAAAGGGCAATGAAGGAACATGGATGGGTTTTAGTCAGTAATAGTCTGACACTCCCTCCTGCTCCACCCAGAGCGGGAGAAGTCATTTGATGATTTCCCATCCGAAAAAAAAGGTCAAATCTTGCTACTGATTATTTTTAAACTGTCTTGATATTTCACCAGACTGTTACTGATAAAACTTTAATCCCGGCAACGACGAAAAAGTAATACTTATTCAGTTAAATCTTTTTAATTTTAACATAATAGACACATAATTTATTCGTCTTAAGTACTCTTCTATCTTTGGTACTCTATAAATACATATTATTAGTACCTTTGTAATTTGTCAGTTCAATTGCACAGTATTCTATTACACTCGAAATTTAAAGTTCTAAAGACCTCTAGTAGCTCCCTCCATTCCTTAAGGCGGTTCCCCGAGCAAAATTAGCAACTCTATTTGTGGTGGTTCAAACTTCGTTTGAAATACTGTTAGAATAAAGTTCTAATCAGCTTGCACTACAAAGTGATTGTTACGTCAGTCACTGCAGGCCGAATAGTGCGAAATGAGTGGTTTTTTTTTCTATAATATATCAAATTTACGTCTTTTGGAAAAAATAAAACGACAATTATGTTCATTATTAAATTGTCTATCCATTAGTATAAGTAGCAAATCAAAATAGTGATCACTTTACGAGGAGTAGCATTTTATAAATAATTATTTCTCATTTCTGTGGTTTAGTTGTGAGGGGATTTATTAAACATTAAGCTACGTAAAAAAAAAAAAAAACGTCAATTTTGGAGTCAAGAATATGTAGTAATTTAATGTATTTTTTATTAGTTGGTATTTCTTTTGGATAAAGAAGAGTAGGCTCAAAAAAACTGCTCGTTCAAGGTCATTTGCTCGGGGAGGCGCCTTAATAAATATAAATATTTCTATACTATGTCGAAAAAGAAACAATTAAAAATGTTTTTAAAATCTTACCCCTAGCTTCACTTAGGGCAATAGCCACAAACACTAACAGGAGAAAATAAAATAATTTCATTTTAAAGTTGCTCCACTTGAGTCGTTCACGTCGAAACAATGTTTGCGCTGATTTCTATTGATATTACATCGCTACGTACATATTTGGAAATTGTTTACATAGCAGGGGCGTATTTAGAGGCTTACAATGGTGGCTATCGTTTTTGAGCTCACCAGATGGCGCCACTGTCGAGTAAGGTCTTGTGAATAATTCTATTTTATAATTTAAAGTACCAATAACGTCATAAAAAGTTTATATTATCACGTATAACAACATAGTGTAAATTTCAGATACATATTTACAATATTCTGCCTAAAATTAGCAAGCATGAATCATTTAAAAATCATTCTACCTCCAAGTACTAACAAATAAGATTCTAAGTTGCTACTTAAAATCTTTAAGTCATAATTAATCAGGAATGGCTCAGTCTAGAATAAGTAAGTATTAGTATAAATACGTGATAAAAAAGCACGCAACGCGCGAACACTGTATGACATCTGACATTTCGGGAGACCTTATTCTACACGAACGCCTCTAGCGGCGAATTCATGCGCGATAGCCCCCATTATCCTGACTCAAATAATTAAGAGTCACATTTCATGTATAAATATATGTTCTTATAAATTAGGCAACAGGTTTTAAGGCAGCTGCCATAGAGAATTTATTAGTTTAAATAGCATATGCGGCTTCGGACGCGTGAAGTTTCATAACTATCCCATGGGACAGGTTATAAACAATTTATGTGCCAAATTTCATCCAAATCTGTTCTGTAGTTTTCGCGAAAAACAGTAACGAAACATCTATCCATCCATCCTTACAAACTTTTGCATTTATTATCATTCCTTAATTGTCATTATTTTATTAATTTGTTTAATAAACTCACATAAGAGTATAATGAAAAAATCTCAATGTTACGTTATATCGAGTCCTACTTAATTCCAGAGACACCCTTGCAAAGCAGTCGGCCAGTGATGTTGTGACCAGCGTGTGACCGCAAAAACCAAGCTGTTTTCTAATGCTTCTCATATCAGATCCCATAGTAGACTGCTCCCAGCGGTAAGCGTAAGCTAAGCTCGTTTTCAAAGTAGTCTTCTTTTCCAATTTTCAAATATTAGTTTTCTTTTTGTGGCCATCATCTCTTCTAATAAGTTTAGTCAGCCAGGACATATCCATGAATGTGATAAAATATTTGTTATTTAAGGTATATCATAAGTATAAGTAGCTTGACTTTAAAGAACCAATATCATATATATAAATATTTATTTATTTATATATTTTTTCAAGACGTTGCCATCACTATTTAATCTACGTTAAGTTTTACATAAAATAGGTGGGTAAGGTATAAAGAATAAGACACTACGTAACAAGTATCATAATATTTATTTTGTAGTACAGACACTTAGACAAGTGTCTTGTATGTAATTTTAACACATTAAGAGAATAACAAAATCAAATAAAATAAATTATTATGTACTTAACTTTTATTAGGTATCCAACACAATTTCTCCAACACACTATCGATCACTTGATACACTACGATTATTTTTCAAGGTCCGCACAGCTCGACAGTCGAACAAGAAGTGCCGCCACACTGGACGGTCACCCGTTTTAAAGCATCGGTTTTCGTAAACAAGGTGGGGCGATCAGGTGACGACATAGCTCAACAACTGTATTAAATAAAACGTTAAAACACTTAAAAAAAGGCTATTAAATAATTCTTAAATTAAATAATTGAACCGTCTAATGGTATAAAATACACGCTTTTATTTGTAATTGTTTACAATAAATTCAATAAATCGTATCTTTTATCTAATCGGATTTTAAGTTCCTGTCATTTCATAATTTACAAAAATAGACATTAAGACGTTTTGTTAAACTGAAATACATCAAATATTCACCAAAAATAGTTATCAGTTTGAAAATAATCTATCAAATGCGTAAAGAATTTTATAAATATGATTAAATTATATTTATAAAATTCTTTTCGATTACGATATTTAGTAAACAATCGTAATAATCTATAAAATACAATAGCAAAACACATATTGATAAAACTAAATTTAAATTTTATAAACAAAAAAGTAGCCACCATAGATTAGACCAGAAAGAGAAATAAAAAGTAACTGACAGTTTGACAATTTGACGTAAGTGTCACAACATGAAAATTATGTGTAATAATATTTTATTTCACCTATTTTTAAGATAATGAATCGTATTTAGATCGATTTGTTGAGTGTAAACATAGAAACAAATAAAAAGGATGATAAATAGTATTATGAATAATGAATATAAAGTGTAAGTATAGCATAAATACTATAATACATAGGACTAAAACATAACTGGTGAAATGTTTGTACGTGAATTTGGTTCGTCCCGTACTTACACTTTCCAATACATTCGAGGAATACAATTATAACCTCTCTTTTGCGTCTATTACACTATTACACTACAGCTACACGATAACTGACAAATGCTTGCACTGACTGGACAGGTCCACTCAAATCTGTGTGGTTCTTTCTTCAAAAGACCATCTCAGACACTAATCTGCATAGTCCTCATCTGAATTGAACAAGATAATGTCTGGACTTCAAAAGAGACGAGAGAAGAGAGTTTGTTTCGGCTGTTTCTTCTCAGAGTAGTCAGGTATGTGAAACACCGGCCCCATCTAGTTTTAAAAAAATTACGTGTAAAAGTGTTTGTTTACCTACTTGCAAAAAAAAAACATAATTTCAATTCATCATTATTACAATAGGGATGATGACTGACTAAAAAAAATATGATTCTGTTTAGTCCGTCAGTTAGATTATCGAAAAATATTGGATACATATTTTTTGTTTTATCAAATTAATAAAAAATTAGAAGATAAAACGTGTCAAAGGACATGAGTGGACGCTTGTGACGTCACATTTGAGTAAAAAATGTACTCAAATGTGTCGTCACACGAGTTTTCGACGCGCTGTATCGTCTTAATTTTTTGTTAACGTGAAAAATAAATGTGTCCAATATTTTTTGGAAATCTACCTGACGGACTAATTAGTTTTTTTTTGTCATCTACCCTATTCATAAAATTTGAGCTCTTCACAGCTAGTCGTTTTTCTTCCATACTAGGTTTACATCACCTTTAATATCTTAGGAGCCATCACTCGCGAAAAACAGAAATGATGCCTTATTAAATACGGCCCTGTATCGCTGAGGTCAACAGATAAAACATGACATTACTTTCGATAATGAACGACATTTTAACCTCTTACTGAATAACATCTACTTACACGCACGCTTTCGATCGCAGTAAACAATAGTTCCCACCCAATCTGAGGCCTATTTTATCTGCAGACTGATCTTGCAATCCGCGTTGGCTGTTAGGCCTGAATTCTTGTCGCGCTGACGGTCGGTCGCTCACGGTTGGTCGCGTACGAGTATACATTGTGTTCCATATAGCACCATACTGCGACGCTGACGTCAGCGGCGACCGACAGCCGTGTTTTGTTCTCACTGAAGTCACGACCGACCGTACGCGATCGACCATCAGCGCGACAAAAATTCAGGGCTTACGGATCGAGATGAGGTGAAGATATTGTGACAAAAATTGAAAAGAGTATTCTTAAAATGTTCGGTCATGTTGAAATGATGAATCAAAAGTGACTAACAAAAAGTATTCATTCATCCATACATAAGAGAAAATGATGATTTTGGAGTTTTTTTTAATATAATATGTACATAGTACACGCAAGCACGCGCACGCGTTTTATTGTAACACTTTTTATGAAACAATAAATTATTTATTATTATTACATAATGTACAGAGGCGGACTTAATGGCACGCAGTCCAGGACCAGCAGAGCAGGCTACCAGTCAACGCTTGGGTGAAACACATACAAACTCTGGTAGGAGCAATTACTATAAATTGACGATATAATAATATAATTTGCAAAAAAAAAAAAAGCTAGATCGTTGGAACGAGTACATTGGGACGTTTTTAAGATCATAGGGAACAGGGTCCGAGCTACCGGTGGTCAGGGCTCTTGAGAAGGAACCTCTTAACGATACATCCAGAAGTACTGCTTTCTGAATCAAGCCCTTGATTCAGCTGCCAAACGAGAGCCTCCTCGGATGTTGTTCGAGGCTCTTGGCTATGAGGCCATCGGCCTACACTACTATCAGAACAATGACTGCTGTACTCACGTCCCACATGTCGACAACCTTGCGAGCCAGATCTAGATATTTGAACTGATTATCTTTATCTGCTTTTGCGAGATAAGATACTTAATGTACTCTTAACGTAGCTAATATTAATAACTAAAATAAAGCTTCTTGCGAATGTGCTCGCGAACCTCGATTTTAAAAGATAAATGGTTGGTTGCCATCCTGATTTTCTGGGGATTGAATTATAATTATATCCTCAAACGACCCGTGGTACAACTGCGATGTCCAACTGGTTGTACTGCGGAGAAGTAAATACTTACCCATGGTTCAACTGGTTGTTCTATGGGGAAATATGTTTTTTTTTTATTTATTTTTTATTATTTATTAAATGAAAGTTTACAGCAGTCTTAAATTTATTACAATGTTTACCAATGGTTCAACTCGAGTGAGTTGTTCTTTTCTTTGGTCCAACTTAGTAAAGTGTCAAAATACTTTTAGGAAGTATGAAAGCGCACAACTGTTGGGCCTTAAGAGGAACAAACCAAGAATATCGGTATGGCATAAATTCCAAGGTTTGAGGAGTTCGTGGCTAAATAATAACAGCCGCTCGGGTCGATCTTTAGGTTAAGCCTTGCTTGCCTAGGTTGGTATGTAAGGGTGGTCACCCATGAGATCCTCACGTCCCGGCCGCCGCGGGAGACGCCCCGGGCGTCGGGGCCACGTGGTGGTCTCCGGCCACCGTAGGCGCGGGCCTGTGGGGTGGGCTATGGGCTAGCTCGCCGTCCGTCCGTGTCATGATGACAGGCCGTGTCGACGGCGCGTTCGTGTTCCACGCCGCTAATACCAATATTTTACATGGAGTGACTGCCTATCTGACCTCCACAACCCAGTTAGTACTGGGTAATACGATTCCCATTGGTAAGACTTGTTGTCACACTTTTTTGGCCACTGACTACCTGTAACGACTGTCAAAGATCACAAATGACAGCCAGGACCAACTGCTTAACGTGCTTTTTGAGGCACGGCGGAAACTCGGTATGTAATTTGTGGTTAAGGTTATTATTTAGCCACGACGTCCACCACGAGCCATATAGATTCGTTATGAAAAAATAATTTAAATGTGGTTTTTCAGGCTCAAAAAACAAGAAGCCTCCGTGCAAGCTCCCCGGCAAGCCCCCAAGCAAGCCCCCCCTGTAAGCTCCCTTACAAACTCCCCCTGCACGCCCCCACATCGACGTGCGAGAGAGAAAACAACATGCCTAGCGTACATACCAAGGTTTGTATATCGCGGGCTAAAATCTGTTCAACCTTACTTAAAATGTCACTTACGGGATATCTTCCGTGATTATTGATTCTGGGAGCTCAAAAATAATCAATAATCAGGGACGATATCCCGTAAGTGACATTTTAGGTATAGTTATGAACCGTGTGAGCTTAAAACAGTGTCTGTTCAACCTTTTCTTAATTCTCTCCGAGTGCTTATTAAGAAGTAAGCACACGGTTCATAACTATACCTAAAATGTCACTTACGGGATATCTTCCGTGATTATTGATTTTGGGAGCTCAAAAATAATCAATAATCTGGGACGATATCCCGTAAGTGACATTTTAGGTATAGTTATGAACCGTGTGAGCTTAAAACAGTGTCTGTTCAACCTTTTCTTAATTCTCTCCGAGTGCTTACTTCTTACTTTGACTTGCCTTTCTACTATAATGTGCTACCCTTATAATGTCAGTGAAAACTTTTAATTGGCTTCTTTCACTAACAGTCAACTATCTGTGTCTTAAGAACATAAAATAAAATAAAAATATTCGGAGTTTCTTTGACAAACGGAGCCATCCAACCTCGGAGTCACCACCTCTCATAGATAGTTGCTGCCAGGTAAGATTTCAATAGCGGTCATTGACCCACCTACATTTATTAAAGTTCTTAACTTTAAAAAACGAAAAATATACCTGTTCAAGTCTTGAATCGTCATCTATTGTGATCTTCAACATTTTTTCTAATGAAAAACGATACATGGCTCATTTGTTTTGGTTCGTACGAAGAGATATTAGGGAAAGGGCAACGACCGTTATTGACATCTTAACTAGCAGCAATTATAGTACATATTATAGATGGACTATACAGGACGTCTAGCTCCATCTCATTCCAACACTGAAATAAGTTACTGGTCCTGGGTTCGATTCCCAGGTCAGGCAAAGTTTTTTATTAGAAATTTCTCAATAGCAGCCACGTAACCTGGATTTGTGCCTGGTTTATGGCAATAGGCTCGCCGTCTATTGCATGGGACTGGGACTTAAACATAACTGGTAGGTGCACTGTTAGGTACAAACTAACCTAACCCTTAGGGGCTTACAGGCAGCTCGCCGTCCGTCCGTCTCATGACGACAGGCCGTGTCGACGGCGCCTTCGTGTTCCACGCGCGCCTCAAAGAGAGTCAGCAAAAGGAAGGGGTCCGCAAGGACCGATGCCTGCCGGGGTTGCGGGACTGTTCGAAAGAGATACCGTGGCCCCGGAACACAAAGGGCGATGAAGGAACATGGATGGGTTTTAGTCAGTAAAAGTCTGACACTCCCTCCTGCTCCGCCCAGAGCGGGAGAAGTCATTTGATGATTCCCATCCGAAAAAAAAAAAAGGTTAGTTAAGTATATAAGATCAGTTATGTTATATAAGAAGAGATAGTTGACTAATAGGGTATTACACACATATATTAAAAGTGTCTCAATTAGATTCTATAGTGCTAATGGACCACTAAATAATTCACAAAGATTTTATTCAATCGTTAAGTGCCATAAAAATGCATTTAAATTTTGCATTTTCAAATTTCGCGCGTAATTTGACGAAAACGCTAAACGCAGTGGACGCCATTTTGCTCTGTGGTTATGACGTCAGTTGACTGTGTAAACAAATGCAGTGATATTTGAAATTGACAGTTGACACTTCTAAGGTTACATAGCCGTATGACGTAATAACATGGCGACTACTGTACACAATGGTGTTACAAAACAGATTAAAAAATCTGAAACCATTGAATTGAATTTTAAAATTTAGTTTGCTATATTATGAACTAAAACTAACGTATTCCGACTGCTTTTTGCCTAAGCTTTCTCAATAATATATTTTTTGTTTTTTTCTCTTAGAGCGTAAAATACCCTATTCTGAGAGGAAATTGGCAATCATAAAGAGCGATACCCTTCGATGAGATAGGCCGTCCTCCTTAAAAATATGGTTGAGACATACCATATGCGGAGGACATGATGCTATAACGCAGTTTGGGGAGACCGAGCGGTCTCGGAGAGCTCCTGCAGTGGACTGCTTCTATGTTATCATCATCTGCCTCATCTGCCTAGCCTTTTCCCATTTTTTTATTTGGGGTCGGCTTCCAATCCAACCGAATGCATCTGAACACCAGTATTTTACATGGAGCGACTGCCAATCTGACCTCCACAACCCAGTTATAACTTGGTAATACGATACCCCTTGGTAAGACTGGTTATCAGACTTTTTGGGCCACCTATAACGATTGTCAAAGATTACAAATGACATCCGGGACCAACTGCTTTACGTGCTTACCGAGGCACGGAGGAAACTCGGTACGTAATGGGTGGTCACCCATCCACAGACCAACCTAGGCAAGCACGGCTTAACCTAAAGATCGACCCGAGCGGCTGTTATTATTTAGCCACGAGGTGCTCATGCTATCCTAGATTAATATTATCAATGCAAAAGTAAGTTTATTTGTCACCTTTTCACGCCTAAACCTCTGAACCGATCATCCAAAAATTTTGCAACAATAATATTCTTATGATAATAGATGGCGACACGTGTCTTTCGAATCATGACAAGCAGACAACCAGAATTGATTGTCGAATTTTAAATTAACGCGAGCGAAGCCGCTGGTAAAAGCTTACTTAGTATGACATAAACATCATACCATAAAACCACACCTGCAATTCCCGAAGGGTGAGGCAGAGATCTTCTTCTTAGCATGTCGATTGCAATCTAAATTGTGTCGGCTCAGCACCCCTAGCCAAGTTGACAATCTACAATCGTTAACGCTAGTAGAAAACTATTCAAAAATGACATCATCTCAACGTGAAATCACGTGATCAACAGAAACGAATAGAAAATTCGTAGACAAGTTTACATCGTTCAAAATGATAGAAAAGAATGATATCGTTTTGTTTAAGAATAATCTAAACATATAATTGTTTCGTTTAAAGTGGCAACATTTATAATCATGTTTAGTTTTTAAGTACTGGCAACATTAGTAGTTTAAGAATCTTAACTCGCGCTCGGTGTCAAGTAACTTTGGCTCGTGTTGTAATTTATACTTATTTGGAAATACAGCGAACTAAAACAAAATCTAGCATTTTATTATACATGCTAAGTGGTCCTTCGTAACCTGTGAAAAGTTGTGCGGTGTGTGAATCGGCGTATTATTCAAGTAAGCGTGCGTGACTCGGCGCCGGCGCGCGCCATTGTTCATGTGCGTCGAACTATTTTGCGAGAAATCTATAATTTCTCTGCTGAAATACAAGAAGAATCGCGAGGATTACTGCAAATTTCACAGAAATACATACAGTAGTGGATTGCAAATCTATAATTTTGCAGCACATTGGAAACTTGAGCCATTGTTCGTGGTCGCCGGGCAACTTTTTGCGGGAAATCTATAATTTCTCAGCAAAATACAAGAGGATTTCCGAAGATTTCTGCATATTTTACGGGAATTCATTCTATTTAAAGTTATTCCTGTTGTGATAAAGCAAATCTATAATTTTGCATCACCTACCTACCTCCCGTTAGAAATATCATTCCTACCAACAAATCAACAAAAGGAGCGGGAAACGGTTGCCGGTCGGTCGAGTCGTCAAATTACTACGTCACATCTCTATAGTCTGTGGTTGTGGAGCCTGTCAATGCTGTCATCGAGGTTACCGGGTTGTTGGTAAACAAACACCAACTCCTGTCTGCAAAGAAGTTCGTCCGGTGTTTACGGTTAATAAAAGGTGCGCGAATACGTAAAGTGAAGTGTTTTAGTGCGTTTGTGCGTAATCTATCTTATTTACCATGTCGACGGCGGAGGAAGTGCTTAAAAAGTTGCGTCTCGCCAGAGCACAACAAAAAGGTACTGTTACGCGCATCGAGAACTTTATTAATGATCCGATTAATCTTGCGTCTGCGTCTATCGAAATGATACAAGCGCGTATTGGAAAATTGAACACAACTTTTCGAGACTATGAGAGAACTCAGTTAGATATTTTATCTTGTGATGATAAAGACAAGGAAAATGTTGCTATTTTGGAGGATAAATATTTTGATATTATCTCAAAGTTAAATACAGCTTTAAAAAACTTAAGTACATCTGAAGCAAAACAATGCTCGAATGTTTCAACTTCAAAATTACCTAACATTGATATCCCGATATTTGATGGGAAGGATTTTACAAAGTATACTCCATTTATTGATTTGTTTATGGCGGTTATTGATGGAAACAGGGCACTCTCAGATGTGCAAAAGTTATTTTATTTGCGCAAATTTTTATCTGAAGAAGCATTGGCTGTTATTGTCAATCTACCACTTGTCAATGAATCTTATAAAGAGGCTATTGAGCTTTTGAAAAAACGTTTTGAAAATAAGTCAAGATTAATATTTAATCACATAAATATATTGTTGCAATTGCCTGTAATGCAGAAAAGTACAGCAGCCTCTATAAGGTCTTTTACATCACAAGTGCAACAACAATTGTATGCGCTTAAAAACTTGCAGCAGCCTGTTGATCATTGGGATATGCTTTTAATTTCGATCCTATCTAAAAAATTAGACTTGTATACCAATCGAGCGTATCAGTTAGACAGGGATATAGATACACTTCCAACTATGGAAGGGTTCATTTCATTCTTAGAGAAGCGCGCTATAGCATTTGAAGATAGCTGTAATTCTGACAATAAGAAGAATTCAGTACAAAAAGTGAGCAATGTTGTCACTAAAACTTCTAGTTCATGTTCTTTTTGTGGAGGCATAGCACATGCGTTGCATTCATGCCCTAAATTTAAAATGGCTTCAATAGAAGACCGTATAAAACACATAGATGACAAAAAATTATGTACTATGTGTTTAAAAACTCACACTGGTAAGTGTAAGTTTTCATTTTCCTGTAAAACTTGTAAACAGGGGCACAATACTCTCCTGCATAAAGACAGTGATCATGGCCCGCAGGCTTCAATATCACTGCATTCTGTCAATTCAACCATGAATACCCTATTGCCCACCATAAAGGTTAAGTTAATCGATTATAAGGGTTCCGAACTTTATGTCAGAGCATTACTTGATTCAGGAAGTCAAGTTTCACTTATTACCACACATCTTGTGGAAAAATTGCAAGTAAAGCTTAAGAGCCAAAATACCAATATAGTTGGCATAGGGAACAATTGTAATCAAATCAACAAATATGTTGACATTACCATCAATTCTCCAGTGAAAAATGTACAATTAAAAATAAAATGCCATGTTGTAAACTATATAACAGCAAATTTGCCTCAAAATCATTTTGATCGTTCAAAGTTAAATATTCCCAAACACATCCAGTTATCAGATGATGAATTTAATGTACCAACAGAAATATCCATGCTTTTAGGTGCTGATGTTTATTTTAATATTTTAATTGATGGTCAACTTAAAATTCATAATGGTTTATTATTGCAAAATACTTTGTTTGGGTATACTATTGGTGGAAAGCAATTTGTTGATGATCATAAAAATAATTTAGTTACAAACTTGGCTATTTGTGATAGTAATAAATTAGAACTTGTAATGGAACAGTTTTGGCTCACTGAGATGATTCCCCAGTCAACAACAAAAGGCTGTAATGAATTTAAAAAATCAGAAAAATGCTTCCAGCAATCTGTTAAACTTGAAAATGACAAGTTTTGTGTTGATATGCCCTTAGCTTCCAAAATGGAAGAGTTGCAGCTTGGGGATTCATTCTCGGTGGCTCTTCAAAGATTTCTATCACTGGAGAAACGATTTAAACACAACCCTGTATATTTAGAAAAATATAAGAGCTTTATTGAAGAGTATGTAACATTGGGGCATGCTAAAGCGGTGGATGTAGGCAGCTATGATGTCCATAACGGCACTGTTTATTTTCTAGCACACCATGCTGTTCTAAATGATGCAAGTCTGACCACCAAATTACGCGTGGTCTTTGATGGTAGCATGAAGTCTCGAGCTGGTGTATCACTGAATGATGTTATGTTGAATGGTCCAGTTGTCCAGAGTGAACTCTTTGATATACTCCTACTTTGGAGAACATATTTATACACACTCACCTGTGACATTCAAAAGATGTTTCGAGGAATTCTTATCAACCCAAGCCAAACTTGTCTTCAAAATATTCTATGGCGTGATGATCCATGCAAACCCATCAGCTGTTTGCAGCTCCAGACTGTCACATATGGTTTAAAGTCTTCTACCTTTTTGGCTACTCGTTGTCTGATAGAGCTGGCTCGTAGATATCAAACTGAATTCCCGCTTGCTGCTCAAGCCATGTTGTTAAACACTTATTGTGATGATGTCATTTGTGGTTCTGATAGTACTCATGATCTTTATCAACTAAAACATGAACTTATTGCTCTTTTGCAAAAGGGCAGTTTCACACTCCATAAGTGGTGTTCAAACTACCCCAAAGCTATTAATGATCTCCCAAAGGAGTACAAATGTTTTGAAAAATTAGACATCAACAAAAACAATATTGTCAAGACATTGGGTTTAAAATGCGACATTTTAAATGATACATTTACTTTTACCTGTCCAATGATTGACAATGATGATAACAAGACCAAACGGTCTATTCTGAGTTTCATTGGCAAAATGTTTGACCCGCTAGGCCTCATAGGTCCTATAATAGTTGTGGCAAAAATTTTCATGCAAACTTTATGGGCGATGAATTTAGACTGGGACAAAATATTGCCCCAAGAGCAGCTCAATGTTTGGGATAAATTTATTAAAAACTTAGCTTTAATGAATACAATTACTGTGCCAAGATATGTAAGTTCATGTGATGTGGATATCATAGAGTTGGTGGGATATGCTGATGCATCTATGAAAGCGTTTGGAAGCTGTCTTTACCTAAGAACTGTTAAAGCAGATGGTTCAGTTTTTGTTAATCTATTGTGCTATAGGTCCCGTGTGGCCCCATTAAAGAAAAAATTAACAATTCCAAGACTGGAATTAAACAGTGCTCTCCTTCTCTCGCAAATAGTGAATAGGGTGTACAATATTTTAAAATGTAGATTCCCTAGTCTCACTGTTCACTTATACAGTGATTCTCAGATAGTATTAGCATGGATTAAATCTAAAAACATAAAGGCAAACCCATACGTAGCTAATAGGGTAAATCAAATAAAAATATTAACTTCACACTTTCAGTGGTCTTATGTCAGCTCAGCTAACAATCCTGCTGATCTTCTATCGAGAGGTTGTGACCCATATAAATTAAAATCAAATATGCTTTGGTGGCATGGTCCTACAGAATTGCTAAATAAGGACTTTAAACACTCTGTAAGTAATGTTGAGTTCCCCATTCCTTATGAGGCTGAAACAGATATAGTAAATAACATGTGTGAAGTCAATGAACCTTCTTCTAGTAAAGATGAATCAGTTTTGAGTGATTTAATTGGAAAAATATCAGATTTTAATAAACTTCAGCGAATTGTTGCCTACATAATGCGATTTAGACAAAATTGTTCGAAAAACATTAATAAAATGAATGGTCCCTTGACAGTACAGGAGCTTCGTGGTGCTTTGTTGGCGATTATTCGTAGTGTTCAAAGAAAACACTTTCCCAAAGAAATAGAGAGTCTTAAAAATAATTTACCTATCAAATCAGGATTATCAGGTTTACATCCTTTTTTGGATCAAGCTGGTGTGCTTAGAGTTGGTGGCCGTCTTCAGTGTGCGAAGGATATGGCATATGACAAAAAGCATCCTGCCATACTTCCTAAATCTTGTAATTTCACAGACATCCTAATTCGAAATGAACATCTGCGTTTGTTGCATGCAGGAGCTAGGTTGGTGTTGAGCTCACTTTCGCAACAGTGGGTTCTCTCCCACAAGAAAGGATTACGGCTATTAGGCCATTCAATGTGGTTGGGGTGGACTTCTGTGGACCCTTCAATGTTAAAGCTTCTAGAATCAGGAAACTGTTAATAACGAAAGGCTATGTGGCACTTTTTGTGTGTTTTGCTACAAAGGCAATCCACATGGAGCTGGTCACCACTGAAGCCTTTTTAGCATGCCTCAAACGTTTCATGTCTCGAAGGGGAATGCCAGAGAAAATTTTCTGTGACAATGCAAAAACATTTAAAGGCGCTGCCAATGAGTTAAATAAGTTGTATAAATTGTTTACATCAAAAACTCATAAAGATTCTGTGAATAATTATTGTACTCCTAATTTTATTAAGTTTAAGTTTATTCCTAGTTACTCTCCAGAGTTTGGAGGTTTATGGGAGGCAGGGGTCAAAAGCTTTAAGTACCATTTTAAGAGAATTGTTGGAACTGTTGTCTTAACTTTTGAAGGTTTGTATACTGCTATCACAGAAATTGAAGCTGTGCTCAATTCAAGACCACTCCTTCCCATGAGTTCAGATATTTCTGACTTTGCATATTTAACGCCTGGCCACTTCCTCATAGGAACCTCTATGATGAGTTATCCTGAAACTGACTTATCTAATTATTCTATTAATAATTTAAGATTTTGGAATGTTTTATGTAAAATTAAACAAGACTTTTGGAAAGTCTGGTCCGGGGATTATCTTACACAGCTGCAAAGCAGGCCAAAATGGCACCATATTAATCCAAACTTAAAAGAAGGAGACCTAGTAATTCTTCGTAGTGATAATACGGCTCCAATGACATGGCCCATGGCAAGGATTGTGAAGACAGTACCTGGACCAGATGGTATGGTCAGAGTGGCAGAAATTAAGCTGCCAAATAATAAAACATATGTTAGATCTCTAAGAAAATTATGTCCATTACCGATAAATTAAATTATAGTATGTAAGTCTTGTTGCTTCTAAGCAGAGTTTAATTACTACAGCATTTATTATTTGCAAGGCCCCAGCCCAACTATGTTTAAGAATAATCTAAACATATAATTGTTTCGTTTAAAGTGGCAACATTTATAATCATGTTTAGTTTTTAAGTACTGGCAACATTAGTAGTTTAAGAATCTTAACTCGCGCTCGGTGTCAAGTAACTTTGGCTCGTGTTGTAATTTATACTTATTTGGAAATACAGCGAACTAAAACAAAATCTAGCATTTTATTATACACGTTTCTACAATGTTGATCGCTAAACTCTTTGGTAGGAACGCTCACCATAGACTAAAGCGAAGGTTTTTTCTACAGACAGAACAAGCGATCGACTCAGTCGTGTCAACTTGGCTACCAATTTAGCGCTTTCTACAATCGTTTACGCCGAGGCGTTTACGATTGTAGAAAGAGAATCGATACGAAACGTTTGTAACTTGGCTAGGCCTGAACTGAGCTGTTTGACGCTCTCGGCAGCGTCCATGTTCCTGTAGTGAACAAACAACAGGACACGCAGGACACGATATATAGTGCCCCATCGTTTGTGGGGTGAACATAATAGTGAACCCACAATAGCGAACCTACGCTTTACAATCTATACTCTATACAAAGAAATAAAATTGGAGAGTCTGTTTGTGATTTCCAAAGAGATTTAAAAAACTTGTAGAGCGGACATTGGGAGTATTTTCTTTCATAATAAATGATCCCGATCATTTTTGATTTTGACACACGAATGCTACCTGACAAGCGGGCTTCTGACACTAGACGGAACGATTTGTTACTAGGTAGTAACAAGTATTGGATTACGATTTTCTTCGTCTTGCCCGTCTATCGCTCGTAAATATTTTAATGTCTTTGGTGTCTTTGGTGGTCCAAAATAACAGCTTTTTAATGTTTTGTAGGGTTCCGTACAAAAAAATAATAAAAACGGAATAGGATCATTCGTGCGTCTGTCTGTCTGTCAGGATGGTGTAATCCTATGACCCAAACACAGATATGCAAATTTATTTTTTATTTTTATTAAACAAGAGGCATTTTCGGGCGACAATTTAGGAAATTAAAAAACAAACCTTCCTGTGTCAATGAAAGGGGTCGTTATGAGGATCTCAAATACATTTTTGTTTACTATTGTAAAATAAATAGTTTTGATTTTATTCATGAAAGAAGACGAAAATTGACCTCCCTGATCTCCGATACTAATGAGCCTAAAATTTTGAAAAATACAAAATAGAGTTCATTGCTTGTTGTAGAATAAAGGAAAACTTAGAAGAATTCTATCAATTGAAAATAAAGTAGTAAACTCAATATAAGACTTTGGCTTTGTACGGAACCCTCTCCACGCAAGTTCAACTCGCACTTGGCCGGTTTTTTTTAATTCTGACTTCCTGTCTGTCTGTTTGTTTGTCCCGGCTAATCTCCGAAACGGCTGAACCGATTTTGACGGGCTTCTTTTATTGTAGAAAAAGGATTAGGGCTCCTTGCAAAAGAATTCAACCCTTGAAATTGTTAACAAAATACGATTCAAATATTAATATAATATATTACATTATTATTATTATATTATTGCAATATTTTTATAATCATTTCTCGCGGACGAAGGTCTAAAAGGGAATACCTTTTTTTAATGTCAGAATCGGTTCAGTAGTTTATGAGTCTCTAAAACAACAGGCGTAAAGACGAACGTACATTGATTTTATAAATATACGCGTAGATATTGTAGGTATATGTCGATTTTAATGTAAGTGTATATAAGTCACCGGAACGTTGCGGTCGCTCTATCGGCTGAAAAATATTCTCCCATCACACATTAAGGCTATGCTTGTACAGTCCCTAATCTTCCCCATGATTGACTATGGTGATGTGTGCTACTATGACCTGAATGCAGAACTCCTTAATAAACTTGACCGACTTCTAAATAACTGCATTCGATTCGTCTTCAATCTTCGCAAGTATGATCATGTATCTGCACATCGATCGCTATTAAGGTGGCTGCCCATCCGGCAACGCAGAGCATTGAGGGCTTTGACAACCCTGTTTTCTCTTCTTCACAAGCCCACTTCTCCTTCTTATCTGACTCCTCATTTTCAATATTTATGCTCTGCGCAAAGCAAAAATCTTCGTTACTCCAATAACTGTCTTCTACGCTGTCCTTCTCACCGATCTGGCTTTATAAAATCCTCCTTCTTTGTCCAAGCGGTCTTCCTTTGGAATGTGCCCCCCAGAGGAACAGGACGTTGACTAGTCGTTTCACTTTCAAATTGAAAGCTCGAGAGCATATTCACAAGAAGTTGGCAGATTCGTCTCAAAACTAAGTTGTTATAGTTTTTCTTGTTTATCTCTCTTGACTTATATGTATGTATTTATTCTTATATGTTTTAATTATAAATTTATAAATATTGTCTAGTCTTTTTTCTGTTATTGCACCTACTGTGTATTATCTCTGCATCACCCTAAGGTAGACTGGTAGAAAATGCCCAAGGCATTAAGTCCACCTTTGTACAGTTTTTTTTTACCTGTGCATAAAGTTTTAATAAATAAATATATAGTGTCCCTTTTGACTTATTAAACGTGTATGTCTTTGTATGTCTCTAATAATTGTGTAAGAATGAATGTTTATTGTAAAATAATTTTCAACACACTTGTTCGTAAAGTGAGCCTAATTACATCGTTCTTAGGGCCATAAATCGAACTATACCAAACACGTGCATAAAAATATTACACACTAGTGCATAATAGAATTATCCCTACAAAGTTAAGTTGGTACCTAACTACAAATTATATGCGAGTAACAACAAAGAGGTTTTTTGCCACTGAAAATCCATTAACATTTTTGGAATAAATAAATGTGTCCCTAATTAAAACGAAAAAACATTTATTATTTTCAAATTATTTATAATTTACAATAATTTGTAATAAGTAATAAAATGTTTGCATTTTATCACTAAAATTAACACGTTAACTGCCATGTCAGGCAACGGTGCTTGACAGACATAGCACCTGTTAAGGCCATGTCAGTCCCGGGTGACTGACGCCACAGTATATAATTTAGATGATCTCAGGGAGCTGTCCGGCACGTTTAGCTCGTTATTATCTATTAAAATTGACTGACAAGGCCCTGGAAAAACTTTGTTCAACTTGGCCCAACGTTTTTATATTTAGAACTGGATGTTTTATTGGGATTAATAAAATGCGACACAATGAAACTATAGAAACTTTTTATTGTTCGAAATAATCATATTTTGGGCTTATACAGCTTAGAAAATTATAAAAAGAAAACAATTTAGAGTAATGAAATGCAATAATCAGTCAGAGAGTCCAAGGAAAAGTTACATTGTTTTATGTTCCTCGTTGAAACAAGATAGGCAAAAATGTGGTTCATTAGGGCATTGTGGGCAATAAGTATTCACTTGCTTAGTCTTCTTTCTAGCATAATTTCTGTCTATTGTTTGAACATTTACTTTATAACACCGTGAACAGTACTTTCTAGATTTTTTTACAGGTCCTTCTTTCTTTTTTAGCTCATGCTTTTGCCTCCTATTTCTTGTCAATGGCATGTCAGGATTACTGTTTTCTTTGCCCGACTCTGTTAGATATTTGCACAACTTTTTCCTATATTCTACTATCCCTATTTTAGACTTCGTGGTTTCTTTATAAATTATGTAAGAATTGAGTAATGCAGTAATTGAGCAATGGGTGCGTGCACTTCCGCAGATAATTCGAAGCGACTAAATAAACACTCTAGGTACATCGCATGGCACGCGCCGGACGGGTTGCAACCTGCAAGGAATGAACTACGACACGCGTAGGTACTTTTGTTCAAACGGCCGAGCGCTGCACCGAGTGATTTCCCGCGCAAATAAATTGGCGGCCGGCGGACGGTGCCTGACAAAATACCTGACATGGCCCAATAGCTATGTTTTGTTTCGTTTGGGCCTCATCAGGCACATATGCCAGACATTTTATTTTTTTGCTTTATTTTACATTATAATCACCGGAAACAAATTAAAATAGTCATATAATGTGATTTACTTGAATATACAAACAAAAAACAAAAATAAAAAAAAACGTCATCAAAATTTTACTATGGCAGTTAACGTGTTAAGAAATTTCACCTTACATGTGGCGCGTGCAAAAAAAAAAACTTGCGCGCCAATTCCCATAATTTTCATATTTTGTTTGTATCGCATTTGTTGCTGTGTAGTAAAACGATTTATGCAATACATGTTTGTTTTTTTCTTGCAAGTGTATTGAAAAAGTGCGTATGAAACTCGTGAGCATCTTGCTCACTAGACACGGCTGATTTCTGGGCTCGGGCTGCAACCCACAGTCTCGTGTATAATAAGCAACTTTAGCTCACTTGTATCTTTCTAAACTATTTTAACATAGCCAATAAAATTGACATAATATATGGTATAATTATTGGTATACCTCCGTTTACCCGAATTTTATTTGCCCTAATATCATTTGCCATAATAGTCAACAGCCATAATATCATACGACATAATACTCATTTGCCCTACTCTCATTTGCCATATTAGTCACGTGCCAGAATCATTGTTTCCCATAAAGTCACTTACCATAACATCATTTGTCATAATCATTGTAAGCCCTAATTATCTCATGCCCTAATTATCACATGCCATAATTATGAAATGCCATAACATAATTTGCCATCGACATCGGGTGTGTAACGGTTGTTTATATCAAGAGAAATGGAAGAATGGAAGGGCACCCCGACTTTTTTTATAAACCACACAGAAGTAGGAGCCCCGCGAAGCGGGGCTCCGTCGACCTAACCCACCATCAACCATGCACAGAAAAAAAAACCATGCACAGAATAAATAAGTTTATTCTTATTATACCAAACATTGCGCACCCATCGACATCGACAGCCAGAAAGCTAATAAGTAGGTAAGTATTAGAATTAAAAACAAGTTTAATAATCAAACTATATAATTATAATTAGGTAGTACAATTTCTTTTTTAATGCAAATACAAATTTGATGCTAAAGCACAAAACAATTTATTGTGGCGCTTAAATATAATGTCATCATGTGTAATGATTATTACGGGGCTTAAATATTTGTCTAATACTTGTTATGCCATTTAAATATTATGCCATTTAAATATTATGTCTAATAATTATTATGACACATAAAAATAAGGCAAACAATACTTATGGCATTCGTATCTTATGGTATCTAAAATTCGGGCAATTAAAAGTATGTCATATGTCTTTTAGGGCAAATGAAACATTCGGGCAAATGAAATTCGGGTAAATGAAATTCGGGAAAATGATGATTATGGCATATAATCTTCGGGCAAACAATAGACAACCATAATTATTGTACACCGCATGGGTATGTTACAGTGATACAATAATACCTACTAATTGGAAGATTTTCTGTTCACCTGTAACAATCAATAATTAAATCAATTATCTTTTTTCAGGTATTACTACAGTAAGAAAACAGATAAGTGCATTTTATTCGTTTACGGTGGCTGTGAAGCGATCAAAAATTACGAAACCAGAGAGGAATGTGAAAACAATTGCCGTAACCCACCGAAACCACGTAAGTTTGTTTTAT
The DNA here is from genome assembly GCA_941918905.2 of Xestia sexstrigata. Lineage (NCBI taxonomy): Eukaryota > Metazoa > Arthropoda > Insecta > Lepidoptera > Noctuidae > Xestia > Xestia sexstrigata. The sequence goes on from OW799229.2 coordinate 7,064,287, forward strand.
TTAATTATTCTTTTTTATTATTAGCCTATATATTATTGTCCCACTGCTTTTCTCTGTATTTTTCAAGTAATGATTACAAGACGATATTACTTGCCAAATTTCATAGTTGTCCTATGAATTTTGATTCCCTTGAGGGATTCGAAATGTACGTTTTGTTGCGACATAAACGCCCGTATCTTTTTTTACATTACCTTGGAAGGTTGATTTTTTCACACCTTTAGTACCGTAGATTGGGTATACGGTTTTAATTTCAACTCGATACCTCCACGCATTCCTGAGATAAACGGTCTTGACAGGCAGACAGACGGACGGACGGACAAACGGACGGACAACAAAGTGATCCTATAACGGTTCCGTTTTTTCGTTTTGAGGTACGGAACCCTAAAAAAGAAAAATGAATGATGACACAAACAACAATAATTTTTCTCGCATTGAAGAGTTCATTTGTTTTTTTTTTCAATAAGCCGCTTTCTATTTGCAAGCCAATTCGCAATTTAAATAAAACCTTTGATAAGTTATGTCCTTGGTTGCCATGTTTCAGAATAAAAGATCGTTCTATTTTTAAATAACACGACAGATATGGATTTTCATACAACTTTTGCCGGCCGATGGTCGCATGTATCTGGCCAGTGCAGCAATTTCGATTTATCTCGAAGAAGGTTGTCAAAATAATCTCAAATTTCCAAGCATGTTTGAGAAAACTAATTTTATTGTAGCTACAGACCCGGACACGACTGGCGGCACAACGGCTCCGGTTAGGACGAGGTACGCATTCATCGTCTGACAGGAAAACGGCAATCACAATCACACCAAAGAGCTTAAGAAGAAAGTGGTAATTCGTTTTTAAACAATAATAAAATAATCCTTTCATGAAAGCAGTTATTTTATTTGTTCCTTTATGAAAGAAGTTGACAAATTTAAAAGAAAGGAAGATTATCGTCATTTTCATGTTACTTGGGGTCGGCGCAACACATAATTTTCCGTCACGCAATAATTTACACCTTTTTCCTTCATAATTATCACTCCTCACACAATAAATTGCAAATCTATTTAGTCCGTCAGTTAAAGTATTGAAAAATAATGGACACGTATTTTTTGTTTTTGTAAATCAATGAATATTGACAAAGATAAAACGAATCAAAACTCGAGAGTGGGGGCTCGTGTCGTCACAACGCACGCACGGCGTGACGTATTGAGAATTTGAAAAGCGTCGTATCTTCGTCAATTTTGGTTTACGTAACAAAAGAAAAAATACATGTCAAATATTTTTTGAAAATCTAACTGATCGACTAATTAGACTTTTTCAAGACACTAGCCTATTTATCCATCGTTTCCATGGTCTTCCTCTCCCTCTCCATCCATCAACATTTATATTCATCACACTTTTAGTCACATGCGATTCATCCCTCCCCATCACATGTCTATACCCTATAAGTATAATGTACTCTGTGGTCTATACCAAGACAGTCGATTCTCTTTCAACGTTTCAAGAAAAAAAGATGTAGTGACTAAACTTGAAAAGAGTATGTCTATTAAAAAAAAACATTACTTTCGAAAGTCGATAGCAAAAAAAAGTCAATGAAACAAACAAAACTCACCGACTTCGAAGTAATAGTACATTTTGATACAGGTGGAGAAAACTTCGTTATTGCAGCCGAGTGGAATTCACGGTGTGAGCCGAGAACTACAGTAACAAGCCCACGTGTATCAAACGACTTCTTTCGATACAATTTCGAAGAAATAAAATAATAGATCGAAAAAAAGTAACCATAGATGCACTGCGTGAAACATGTATAGAGAATATGTATAGAGCGGACATTGGGAATAATGTAACACAAACATTTTGATCCCGAACATTTTTGATTTTGACACATGAATGCTACCTGACAAGCGGCCGCTTGACTAGACAAAACGATTTGTTACTATGTAGTAACAAGTTTTTGGATTACGATTTTCTTCGTCTTGTCCAATCTATCGCTCGTACTTAAATATTTGAATGTCTTTGCTGGGAAACGACTTTTTTTTTGAGGTGTAAAATCATGGTTTACGATAAGACTCAAAATAACGCACTCAAAAAATTGTGCTGATTGATGCATTGAATAGTGCAGGGGTCGTGGAGATTTTTAAAGTTAGAAAAATAAAAAAAATAATTAGAAAAAACTTGTGAAAAAGTTAGAATGGAAGATATATTATGGTCCAGAACAAAAAAAAATCAAATGACGGGGAGAAAAAATGGCTTTCAGCTTCGTTAAGGGTCTTCTAACACCCATTACAGTTAGAAAAGGCTATGGCTAAGGCTACCAAGACAAGTATAGAAAAAGAAAACGTGCTGGGCTGACCCCAAATAAAAAAAAGGCAGCAATTAAGTCGGCTAATACCCATTAAATTGAATGTTTGTGCTAAGAGCAAAAATAATTGATTTACGACCAAGCAGTTGGCTAAATAATTACTATCAACAATTTAATTATACATCAACCGTAAAAACAATTCACGAGTATGAGTTTTATTGTTAATTTTATCAATTCATGGCAACACAAATGTCATGAACAAATCTGTAAAAAAAATGATACCCTTTTTGGTTTTCTCTTATTCGTTTTACTCAGTGTGTTGAATATTCAAGCATTCAATAGTAAATATCAATATTTTAACAACATCTTAATATTCCTTCCTAGGTTAAGAAAAGTGTTATTGGGTTTTTCGTAAGGAATATTTCAGTAGGATCCCGGAGTTTTGAACTTGGCTGTGTGATACCCCACTTTATTTGATTCGGAGATATATATATATATTGGACCGTGAGCGAAGAAAGAGTGAGTGCGCCTGTGTCTGAGAACTCAATCTCTCTCCGGTCATGTCGGAGTGAGGTTCCATTGGACTACGAGAGTGAGAAAAAAGAGAGAACGAAAACCTACACTATAATATAGTCCTCCTGACAGTTTTCTGTCATGGCGGCCAATTTAGGCGGAGATTAGCCATCGGCGCGGGAGGTATTATAGTGCTCAACAGAATGCGCAGGCACATGTGGACTCTCTGTTCCTTCACTCTCATAGCCCGATGGAACGGCAATCCGACACGACCAGAGAGAGATCAGGCGTAGGACCAACGGCTTTACGTGCTTTCATACCGCCAACTTCCAAACTCCGGGCTACTACTGGGAAATTTCTAATGGAAAAAACCCAATAGCACTTTTTACTTTTCACTAAAATAGCTTATTGATCACGATGAATCTCTCCTGAGATTGGTCGCCATGATTGCAATGGAGCTGATAAACGCTATTGAAGATGCCAAACTCGTAGCCCAGTTCCGGGCCGACTCAATTTCGATTGCCATCGAAGAAGAAAATGGCCTGAATTCGATCAGGACATTTTTTATTAAATAGCAAGCATATTGAAGCAGTAATGTGTCAAAATATTTTCAGGAAAGTATAAAAATATCGCCTGCTGGGTGCCACATCAGGAACCAACCGGAGAGATTTGTTGGGGATTCGTACCAAGGTTTGTATACAGTAAGCGTGAACATGATCAACATATAATGTTCCCACTGCTGGACCACAGAGGTCCTCTCTATGGGAAGGAAAGGGCTTTAATCCACCATGTGGGCCCAAGGCGGGTTGGTAGTATACGTTACCCCAGCAGGAAAGTGGCTCCTAGAGTGATATGAGTGGAACGTATAATTAGTGTATAATTTGCTGTGGATGTGCACCACATAAAAAAAATGGTTCGCTTTGTCGTTTTGGAAAAAAAAGGAAAAAACTATTCCTGCTGGGGTAACGTTTTTCCAGCAGGAAAATGCTAAACGAATGATCGGAGAGAGAAATATTTTGCATGGCCAGAGAGCAAAATATTAGTGCAAATAGTGCACCAAAAATAAAACTAGTGCGTCTTCAGGTTTTCGAGATATTGCATTTCTTGCTGGAGTAACGTTTTGCAAAATCGTATACCTCTAAAACCACCTTTGACCATTTTGAAATAACACGACAGATAGATATGAGTTTACTATGTACCTAAATTATTTGGCAGCTAAACACGACAGATATGAATTTTCATACAACTTTTGCCGGCCGCTGGTCGCAGTGGCCAGTACAGCAATTTCGATTTATCTCGAAGAACGTTGTCAAAATAATGCTCAAATTTCCAAGCATGTTTGAGAAAATACACAAATTGTACGGTCCACTCATATCACTCTAGGAGACACCTTCCTGCTGGGGTAACGTACACGGGCTGGTAGATGACCAGTCTGTAGCCACCTGCACAGCTCTAACATTTGCTTCGATTAGATCTTGATAGGTCCAGGATGACATGAACAGGAGGTGGAGCATATTCTGCTGAGGGGCTCCACACTGATAATCTGTTTCGTTTTTTTTGTTGTTTATCATCATCTCCCTAGCCTTTTTCTAACTATGTTGGGGTCGGCTTCCAGTCTAACCAGACGCAGCTGAATACCTGTATTTTACATGGAGTGACTTGTCTGACCTCCACAACCCAGTTAGTACCGGGTAATACGATACCCCTTGGTAAGACTGGTTGTCAGACTTTTTGGGCCTCTGACTACCTAACGACTGTCAGAGATCTACAAATGTCAGCCGGGACCAACGGCTCAACGTGCTTTCCGTATCCGTATCCATCCATAGATCGACCGTTTTTTTTTTGTTATGTTTATTTTATGTTTAATGTTTCAGGTTTTACTATGACGCGGATAACGATGAATGTGTTTTCTTCATACATGCGGGATGTAGCAGTGATCTTAATAACTTTTCCAGTAAAGGGGAGTGTGAAGAACAGTGCGATGTTCATCAAAAGCGTGCATACGATGAGATTATAAAAAAAAGCACCTACCATACATTTTCTTCAAAATCAATTACCTGCCTAGCCTTGTCAGCAGTCTAACCGTATGCAGCCGAATACCAGTATTGTACATGGAGCGACTGCCTATCTAACCTCCACAATCCAGTTCGATTCCCACACGGAGCAAATATTAGCCATACCAAGAACAAATGGTTTCGAGTCATCGACTCGAAAATTTGTGTAATACTCTTCAATTAAAATTATGAGACACGTGTATCACAGTTTTAGCAAATTCATCCCCCAATATAAAATTCAAAGTCCTGACTGATACACAGACTAATATAACTCACCCAAAACAGATGTGACCACTGTAAACCCACATTTCGCCAGTAAAGTTAAAGTTCCATGTAATAGGGGGCAAGCCTACTGCCATCACTGGGCACAAATCCAGACTCCGAAGCTGCTACTGAGAAATTGATGATGGAAAACCCCAATAACACTGCCTGGGTTGGAAATTAAACCCAGGTACTCATGCTCGTTAAATAAAATAATTCACACTGTCTTGTATTTTAGGTCGAACATTCGGTTTGGGATCTCCTTGCTCGTTGTCACATAAAGTATCAAAGATAACCTGCCTGGCCATTATCAAAAGGTTTGTATCCTCATTTGCCTAATCATTCATAAGGGAATTCATACTGGGCCGCAACTCCAGACTATCACTAGACAACAAAACCAAAACGTAAAAACGTAAGATGTAACTAGAAAAATGAAAGCTGTAACTAAAGGCTTGACATAATTTTCAGGTATTACTATGACAAAGAGAAAAATAAATGTGTTCCCTTCACGTATGGCGGTTGTGGCGGCAACGCGAATAATTTTTTCACCAAAAAACAATGTGAGGATATATGCATTATCTAACCGAACATGCGTAAGTTTTTTTTCAGCTAGTAAAACTTTCCGTAGTAGGGTAGATGACCAAAAAAATAATGTCCGTCAGATAGATTTCCAAAAAAATTTGGGCACATATTTTTTATTTTTTCACGAAAACAAAAAATGAAGACGATACAGTGCGTCGAAAACTCATTCATGGCGTCACATTTGAGTACATTTTTACTCCTGATCTTTGACACGTTTTATCTTCGTCAATTTTTATTAAAACAAAAAACAAGTATCCAATACTTTTCGATAATCTAACTGACGGAGTTCGTAAGACTATTCGTCACACTTTCGGCCGTCTGACTACACTTTCTGGAGCAATTCAACTCAGAAAGACACTGCGTTCAAAGCACAAAAGCGTTGTTTACGGGATATGTTTAGGTTGCAAACCACTGACAGTTACAAACCAATGTACCTATGTTTGTTTCCTGCTGATATGGAGGGAAGTGGAAATTACGTTTTTCCTACGCCTACACTATACTTTTCTGATTAATTTCGTTACGGGATCCAAGACAGTTAAATTGTTTCTCTGGGACTTCGTCGAGCTTCGTTGTCTCGGCGCTTTTCTGGTGGTCGCCACTGTTGATTCTGGATTTAATACGATGCGAATAAGGTGGCGAGCTTGTCCCATAAAAAAAAAACAATGTTTATACAGCACAGAATTCTAACACTTCCGTCACTTTTCGTATTAGGAATAACCGCTATTTGTAAAAACCGATCCTAATTTGTTTCCCCTTCTGATTAATACAGGTAGAAATAGACGTGAAAAGTACAGACTTTGGGTGCAATCACTCTCCGCCAAAACAGCATTTCAAAGAAAAATTGTAATATGCATGGACCCATTAATCCATACTTCCATACTTAGGCCTGAATTCCTGCACGCTGACGTCAGTCGGTCGCGCACGGTCGGTCGCATACGTCAGTGAGAAAAACAGTAGCAACACAGCGTCGCAGTATGGTGCTTTATAGAACACAATGTATACTCATACGAGCGACTGACGCACGCGACCGACGTCAGCGCAGGAGGAATTCAAGCCTTAATAAATATACTACATGCGAAGCTAAGTTTGTTTGTCAGTTTCCTTTTCACGCCCAAACTACTGAACTATATACGTTGTCAGGTGTACAGAAACGGACATAGGGTACCTTTCATCCCGAAAAGAAGTTTTGTTCCCGAGGAAAACAACAATAATGTTCTTATAATATTATATGTCGCCACGTACGTTTAGTAGTTTGGGGGTATGAAGAACAGGGTGTAAAACCCTTCATCCCCCGTAGAAAAGGGAGGATCCTCCGACCAGACGGGTGTTATGTCTGGTGGGCCACTGCCCGACAGTTGTTGTCGGGATTCACAGTATCTAGTTTGAATTCACGTTACTTTTACATAATTATTATTTTGGGCCATGTGTTTAGTATGTTTTTTTTTTCTTTTACCTTTTTTTTTTTGATAGGCTTATCTTTGTCCTTTAAGACCTCGCTTAATTTTTATTTTTATTTTAGGCCAAACACATGAAAGCGTGGTTGTCAAACTAATGAATCACGCAAGTAACGTGTATGTATATCCTCTCCGTGAAACTAAGTACATCACGCAGTAATGGAATCGTGCCTTTATCGAATTTCATGGTTATTAATTAATACAAGCTAATTTAGATAAGTAAGTAATCTTTTGACATTTTCCCCACCGTGAAAGAAATAAAGAGAATATAATCTGATATGATTAAATTCGATGTAGAAAGCAATCTTAGAAATTAATAATAAATTCAGGAAGGTAAATAAAAAAGAGTACTGTTTCAGTATTATTTTTCAACATGAAATATACAATAGTGGTTGTTGTAATGGTTTCTTCTAGAAGTTTTTGTGCTGAATTTTTTGATGGAAATAGTGGAAAAGGTTTTAAGTTTTTTTATGGGTCTTTGGGAAAAGTTCAAGAAGAGACGGATAGGAGATAAAAGAAATGTAAAGAAAATTGTAACTTGTAATCCGACAACGAATATTAACAAGTTGTATCTGGCATACGCATTCAGTACCTCGGTTGCAAAGTTCAGATAGGAAGTCGCTCCATGTAAGATACACGTGTTGCAGCATGGATACAGTAGTTGAATACCAATTCAACTACATCCATGCTGCAACACCATGACGGATAATTATTTATTTATTTATTTATTTATTAAAAGGAGAGCCAACAGCTAAAATAAGTGAGTAACAATTGTTTAAGCGACACAGAGCCAATTACAGGTTCTCACGAGTAGACACAGAAATAGTAGTAGAAATCTTAAGATCACTAAATAGCAAGCACTATAATAGTACAAATAAAAGTAATTAAAATAAGCAATACGCACTAAATACACTCAGACACTAGGTTAGGCATTGTTGACAAAGGGAAAATAAAATAGAAATAAAGCACTACGCGCATTTAAAAAAGTTTGCATTCAGCCGAGTACGTACAGAATAGGCTTTGGTGGAAAATGGGTCAAAAGAGAACTCCTTACAAAGAATATTGAAGTCCTTGCTCGCTCGCACTATGTATGAGTTTTGCCTATAGTTGGATGAGGAAAAAGGAATGGAGATAGGTGGATTAAATCTGACTGATCTCTGGGGGACATTGAAATGTAATTTATGCAGAAGATCAGGACAGTCAATCTCGTTATTTATAATTTTTAAAAGAAAAGTGCAATCTGCAAGTCGGCGACGATCTGAAAGTGGCTGTAAATGGAATTTCTTGCAGAGATTTAAGTAATTATCAGAATGATATGGTATACGCAGCCGAAAACAAAGAAAACGAATAAATCTCATTTGAATACCTACTCTCTATACGATTTATGTATTTACCATAACACGGGTTCCAAATTTGTGACGCATAATCAAGGTGACTTCTGACAAAAGAGCAATAGAGAATCTTAAGGGTTTTGGCCTTCTTGAAACATCCAGCGAGTCTCATGATAAAACCCAGTGACTTCGAAGCTTTAGCTACTATTTGCTCAATGTGCACGTTAAATAAAAGTTTGGAATCGTGAAAAACTCCTAGGTCGCGAACACCGTCACATCTCTGTAATAGCTGCCCTTTAAGTATATATGTTGTCGGGAGAGGGACTCGTTTCCTGCTGAATGAGATTACTGAACATTTAGCAGCATAATGTTACCCTTGATCTGTCCACGAAGTAGACACAATAGTTAAACAATCGCGTCCCGACCGAATCGGTCGAGTGGACAGTTCATGAGGGTGTTAAAATACTCTTAACGAACACACTTTGTTCTCCCCGTCTTTGCGATCATTTTTTTGGTCTAGAGTTCATATTTTTGTTCTAGACCATACCTGGGAACTTTCTAGTTTCGGATATTGGGGGTCAAAGTTCCAAGTTTTCCACAAGTTTTTTTTTAATACATGTTTTGAATGTTACATTTTTACTTGTCCACGACCCCCATACTATTCAATCCATCCACCAAGCACAATGTTTTGAGTTTTACCGTAAAATGTGATTTTTCACCCTAAAAAAAAAAGTCGTTTCCCAGCAATAACTTTTGCGTAAAGTTACTTAGTATGATGTACAGAATGCTTGGTTGACGGCTTCGTGATGAGTCTGTTTACACCCTGTATGTTTCACAGATCTAGCTGTGGAAAGTGTGAATTGGCTTCCTGGATGCGATTCCCATTTCGGCCAAAGTGTTTCCATCAAGGAATTCCTAAATAGCAACCCGTGGCAAGTCAGGACTGGTGCCCCTTCAATGATAATAGGCTCGCGTCCCAATGTACGGGGGGAGGGTGCAGTATTCACCGCTCTAACCCAACCTTTTTTTTTCTGGACGTGGAAATCCTCAGTGAATGTCCTCCGCCCTGAGGAGGGCGCAGGAGTATGTCAGACTTGTTCTGAATATAACCACCAAGGCGTTCGCGTCGGAAGCAGCCGGGTCTAATTTGATTCCCACTGCCCTGGAATAGGTAGTGCTGGCCCGCGGGCCTCGTCCCGGAAGGTACTAAAGAATAAACCTCCCCCCGAAACATCTAAGAGAAGCGCGCATGAACACTACGCTCTGCCTTATCGGGTCCAGTGAGACTGGCGACGGATGTCCCCGAATCTGTCGCTCCTGGACCTATTTATGGCGGCCGGAACAGAGCGTTGTCTACCCTCTGCCGAAGCTCGGTGTCTGCTGGATAGCATGTCTTTGTTTCCACGGAAGATGGGTAGGCCTAGTGCGGGACGCAACATCTGCCGATACTCTTGCGCCATCCCATCTTCCTAGCTCATTGTGTTGTGTCGGCGCTGCCGCTGCGGAGTTCTTCAAGCGGCGTAAATATAAAGAATGTAAACAGACCCTTAACGAAGCCGAAAGGCACTTGTTCTGTCTTGTTCCATCAGCACAATATTTTGAGTCCGTTACATCGAGTTTACCGTAAAACGTGATTTTTCACCCCAAAAAAAAAGTCGTATCCCAGCAATAATTTTTGCGTAAGGTTACTTAGTTTGATGTACAGAATGCTTGGTAACCTTAGTAACGTTATTGGTAGCTACAATATAATCAAGCCGTTTAGGATTGAAACTCACAGCCTTTTTAAGATTTCAAACTTCTCCAGATCCAAGAGTTGGCTTTTACCTTGGCCAAAGGCTAAGCGTTGCCATACAACGTGGCAGACTCTTGGGGACATTACCAGTTGACAGCGTTGAGGAAGAGACTTTTGACGGCATTTTTTATTACCTAGGTTATTTTAAATTAATGTATTTAATATTGTTGAGGGATGAATCGCATGTGACTAAAAGAGTGATGAATATAATTGTTGTTGGTGGATGGAGAGGGAGATTGAGACCAAAGAAACGTTCGATGGATTGTGTGAGGAGTGATATGAAAGGGAAAGGTGTAAATGATAGCGTGACGGTTGACAGCGGAGAATGGAGAAAAAAATCGACATTTCTCGTGCGGGTTAGTACGAGTCGATGGTCTAAGTAAACACGTCGATTTAAAATTAAAAATACTCGTTATAATATTAGTAAGAAGTAAGATTTAACATGAAGTAGCTGCCTTAGCCTTCACCACGGTACTCACTGGGTAACGCGACACCATTTGCCTAGCTAGACATGGACTTCCGACTGCCCGTAACTATTATCAAAGATACGGAAGACAGCTGGTATCAACAGCGTAGCGTGCTTAGCGAGCCACGGAGAGATCTCGGTGGGCATGTTAGATTTAATCACCCATCCACAGACTGACCTCGGCAAGCGTTGCTTAACCTCGAAACTGATGATGTAATTTTTTCTTACAGATACGCCTACATGCCCGAAATTTACGCATGCGTAATGTTCACCTACGGTGGCTGCGGAGGAAACTATAATAATTTCAGAACCCTGGAGGACTGCGAGCTACACTGCAATAAGAAAAAAACTACCCTCGATTTCTTATATAGCGACGAATTCAGTTTAATATCACGTAACCATCTCTAATGGAATTTTTATTTGATTACATATTTTCGAGTGTAAATCATAGTGACGAAGTTCGTTACCGCGACGTACTTACGTTACTGCGAAAGTTGATCATTGCGACGTACGTTGTCGCGAAAGTTTTTTACTGCCATAATTGCAGTTTAGTACTACCCTACAATGCATGAGGGTTGCTCATACTGGTTATTTACAGCGGGTTCCTGGAATTTCAACATTAGATGGCAATGGTGATTCTTTGTGAGAGACGGTTAGATCCGAATATACGGACGAAGCGTTAGGGAGTAGGGCCTCACAGATACACTATTATCGAAACACCCTTCTTGAATGGAAATTACACAGGACCTGTTTTGGCTGTGCCTTAATATATCAGTAAGTGAGTCAGTCAGGACTTTGAATTGTATATTGGGGGATGAATTTGAAAAAACTATGATACATACGATGGATTGAATAGTACGGGAGTCGTGGAGATATTTAAAGTAAAAATCTAACATTAAAAATATGTACCTACATATTTTAAAAGACTTGTAGAAAAGTTGTAACTTTGACCCCCAATATCTATCTCCGTAACTAGAAGGTTCCCAGGGCCGGCAGAATTAACGACAAAATTGCAATTATGATGCTTGCGAGAAATGCAATGCGTTACTCGCAAGCATCATTATTGCAACTAAATTTATTCGTTAGTAATTAGCAATCAAAAGTTAGCGATTTCACGAAAGAATTCGATTACAACAACGATGTTTGCGGGAAGTGTAAGTCTCTGCATCCAAGATGCCAGGGCCAGGGCAGGCAGTCTCGACATAGATAGCGACAAATTCGCTAACTTTCGATCGCTGATTACTAACGACTAAATTGAGTTGCAATAACGATGCTTGCGAGAATCGCATCTTGGATGTAGAGACTTGGATTTCCCGCAAGCATCGTTATTGCAACCCAATTCATTCATTAGTAATTAGCAATCAAAAGTTAGCGATTTTGTCGCTATCTCTGTCGAGACTGCCGGCCCAGGTATGGTCAAGAACAAATAAAATGATCGCAAAGAAGGGGAGAAACAAGGGCCTTTCGGCTTCGTTAAGAGTTACACCCTTACACCCTTTATGAGGTAGGTACAGTCAGCCTCAAAAATATGTAAACACGGACAAGGAGTCATTTCAATGTTAGCAACCTTTGCTCTGTAACAATAAATCCAACGTATAGGTACAAAACTAAGCATACAATGTATTTCACCAAAACAAAATAGTCACGTCTACCAAAACCTTCTTTAAAGCCCAGAACGCTTCGTCCGTATATTCGGATTCGGATCTATCCGTCTCTCTCGCGTACGTTTACATGTATGAGTGTGAGTGAGAGAGAAGGATAGATCCGAATATACGGACGAAGCGTTAGGGGGTAGGGCCTCACAGATACATTATTATCGAAACACCCTACCAGGACCACCTAAACAGGACCTGTTCTGGCTGTGCCTTGATATATCAGTCAGTGAGTCAGTGAGGACTTTGAATTGTATATTTTGGAATTTAAAAAACTATGATACACATGTCTCATAATTTTAATTGAAAAGTATGTGTACCAATTGTCGAGTGACCCCCTATTACATGGTATACTTAACCAAAACTGGCGAAATGTGGATGTACACACTGTTAGGTACCTACACCACCCTTCGAGGATTCGGAGGAGGCGTCGTCATCTGCCTAGCCTTTTCCCAACTATGTTGGGGTCGGCTTCCAGTCTAAGAGGATGCATCTGAATACCAGTATTAAATAAATATCGCTGGACATAAACACACAGCGCCATCTAGTGCCACACTAAGCAACGAGGCTTGTGTCGTGGACACCAGATAGTTGATATACTACATAGATACTTTTTGTTTGTAAATACATACTTAATTATACATATAAACATCCATGACTCGGAAATAAATGTCCATGCTCATCATACAAACATTTGCTCCAACCGGGATTCAAACCCGGGACCCTAAGAACGTAAGGCAGCCTCACCACCGCTGCGTTATTCGGGTCGTCAAATATTTTACATGAAGCAACTGCCTATCTGACTTCCGCAACCTAGTTAATACTGGGTTATACGATACCCCTTGGTAAGACTGGTTGTCATACTTTCGGGCCACTGACTACCTGTAATGACTGTCAAAGATCTACAATTGACAGCCGAGACCAACGGTTTAACGTGCTTTTCGAGGCACGGAGGAAACTCGGTATGTACCTAATGGGTGGTCATCCATCCACGGACCAACCCAGGCAAGCGCGGCTTAACCTGAAGATGGACCCCGAGAGGCTGTTTTTATTTAGCCACCACCTTCAGGGACTATAAGCTCATGCTAAGTAATGTTTGATAATACTCATAGAATGCTCATCTATTTGTCATAATCCTTTGACACTAAACAATTCAAATCAGAACACATAAACATACCGTAAAGTAAAAACAAACAAAAGCATTATAAAAATAAAGATTTGCTGACACTGAGGCGAATCCCGCTCGGGAGGCAGGACAAAACTGCGCGTGTATGTTGTTTTACAGCCGTTATCTATAACGTACTAACTTATAACTGTTAGTTAATACGCCTACCTCATCACGAAGCCGTCAACCAAGCATTCTGTACATCAAACTAAGTAACTTTACGCAAAAATTATTGCTGGGAAACGACTTTTTTTTGGGGTGGAAAATCACGTTTTGTGGTAGAACTCAATGTAACGCGCTCAAAACATTGTGCCGATGGATGCATTGAATAATACCGAGGGCGTGGAGGTGTTTAAAGTAAAAGTCTTACAATAAAAACTTGTATTAAAAAAAAAAACTTGTCAAAAAGTTGGAACTTTGACCCACAATATCTCCGTAACTAGAAGGTTCCCAGTATGGTGAAGGTACGCCCGGGTGTTTCCACTGCGAGGATCGACCGGAGGACACGGTGGAGCACACGGTGGAGGTGTGCCCCGCGTGGGCGGAGCACCGCCGTGTCCTCGAAGCGGCGATTGGCGACGGCGACCTCTCGCGTCCGGCCCTGGTGCAAGCCATGGTCCGGAGCGAGACGGAATAGGACGCCGTCACCTCCTTCTGCGAAGCAGTAATGCTAGAGAAGGAGGTGGCGGAACGTTAGAGGGAGAGAACCTCACAGCGTCCCGGTCACCGCGGGAGACGCCCCGGGCGTTGGGGGCCACCACGTGGCCCCCGGCCACCATAGGCGCGGGCCTGTGGACGGTGGGCTATGGGCTAGCTCGCCGTCCGTCCGTCTCATGACGACAGGCCGTGTCGACGGCGCATTCGTGTTCCACGCGCGCCTCAAAGAGACTCCGACCGAAGACCGAAGGACTGAAGGACCGATGCCTGCCGGGGTTGCGGGACTGTTCGAAAGAGATACCGTGGCCCCGGAACACAAAGGGCGATGAAAGAACATGGATGGGTTTTAGTCAGTAAAAGTCTGACACTCCCAACTGCTCCGCCCAGAGCGGGAGATAAGTCATTTGATGACTTCCCATACGACAAAAAAAAAAAAAAGGTATCGGTAGGTTGCTATCTCTGTCTGTTTGTCATTTAGCTTACGGACCGATAGGAACAAAACTTTACAAAAAAACTTTCAAGCTAAGTTTCAATTTTCAATTTCAAGCTAAGTTTGTTTATAGAAACACCGATATTCTATCCACGTCACTTATCTGTCACTTGATCATAGAAAAATCAAAGAGTGTTTTTTGTGAAGTTTGAATGACTTATCTCCCGCTCTGGGCGGAACAGTTGGGAGTGTCAGACTTTTACTGACTAAATCCCATCCATGTTCTTTCATCGCCCTTTGTGTTCCGGGGCCACGGTATCTCTTTCGAACAGTCCCGCAACCCCGGCAGGCATCGGTCCTTCAGTCCTTCGGTCTTCGGTCAAAGTCTCTTTGGGGCGCGCGTGGAACACGAACGCGCCGTCGACACGGCCTGTCGTCATGAGACGGACGGACGGCGAGCTAGCCCATAGCCCACCGTCCACAGGCCCGCACCTACGGTGGCCGGGGGCCACGTGGTGGCCCCCAACGCCCGGGGCGTCTCCCGCGGCGACCGGGACGCTGTGAGGTTCTCTCCCTCTAACGTTCCGCCACCTCCTTCTCTAGCATTACTGCTTCGCAGAAGGAGGTGACGGCGTCCTATTCCGTCTCGTTCCAGACCATGGCTTGCACCAGGGCCGGACGCGAGAGGTCGCCGTCGCCAATCGCCGCTTCGAGGACACGGCGGTGCTCCGCCCACGCGGGGCACACCTCCACCGTGTGCTCCACCGTGTCCTCCGGTCGATCCTCGCAGTGGAAACACCCGGGCGTACCTTCACCATACTGGGAACCTTCTAGTTACAGAGATATTGTGGGTCAAAGTTCCAACTTTTTGACAAGTTTTTTTTTAATACAAGTTTTTATTGTAAGATTTTTACTTTAAACACCTCCACGCCCCCGGTATTATTCAATTGATCCATCGGCACAATGTTTTGAGCGCGTTACATTGAGTTCTACAACAAAACGTGATTTTTCACCCCAAAAAAAAGTCGTTTTTCAGCAATAATTTTTGCGTAAAGTTACTTAGTTTGATGTACAGAATGCTTGGTTGACGGCTTCGTGATGAGGTTGTTTACACCTGTATACAGTTGTGTTGTAGTTTGCTTACGTTTTTTCATACAATTATTAGTCTTTAAATTTTAGTCTATAGAACTTGTTTTAAGTGTAAACGAAGACAAAACGAAAACACCACTGTTTAACACCATGTTTTATATATTTTGGTGAAAATGGGAGAATTTTAAATCAGGCGACTTCGTACCAGTGAATAAATCAGATGACACATTAGGTGCGTGCGAATTCATCCCGCGCATCAGTTTGACCAAACCTTAACCGTGAAACAATAGGTCATCTGTAATCGCCATTATGACATAAACCTTTAAGTCATAATGGGCCGGAGCCTTTAGATCAATCAAGGGACGATCGGCATCGAATATAGTCTGTTGGAATAAATAAATTCTTCTCTAATTATTAAATTAAAGTATTTTAATTATAGGTGTCTATCGAATTGCATAATATATGTTGTTAGTTAATAACTACACACATCAAAAATGTCTAGGGATCAAGCATTTTTATGCGGATTTCTTGAGATTGAGATGTGGCTTTGTAATAAATTTATGATTTTATAAATTTATATGGATCCTTTTTGGTGCATTTCATAATTTGAATCAGGAACTCTCAATCAAATTCGAGTAAAAGATGAAAATAAGCTGTCAATATTTTCCCTATAAAAACATACAACGCATTGAAGACATTATTAGTGCTACTGTTTCCCTACTACTGATTAAAACCAACGTTATTATGGAGCGGCGACGTCATTTAAGCAGGGAAGAAATGCTCAGAGCCGTGGGAATGATAGAAGCTGGTTCCCGGCAACGTACTGTAGCTTTAGCTCTGAATACAAGTCAGAGTGTTATCAGTCGACTTTGGACACGTTACCGAAGCACTGGTACCGTGGCTGAGCGCCATGGAGGACGGTATCGCTGCACCACACGGAGACAAGACCGATACATTCAAATCTTAACTCGAAGAGCTCCAACAATAACCGCCATGATGTTAGCCGTGAGGCTTCATCACTCTTCAGGGAACTTAATTAGCGACCAAACAGTCAGAAACCGCTTGCATGAAGTGAACCTTCATTCCCGAAGACCGCTACGGGTACCACCTATAGCAATGCACAATCGTAGGATTCGATATCAATGGGCTCTTGAACACAGAAATTGGGCAGAAGAACAATGGCGTTTCGTGTGCTTTTCTGATGAGTCTCGTTTTGGTATGAGACCGGATACAAGACGTATACGACACTGGAGAACCCCTGGACGCCAACAGCGATTAAAATCCTGCCAGGAAGTCCATCCTTATAGTGGTGGAACCATCATGGTATGGGCGGGTATTTGGATCGGCGGAAGAACTGAGTTGATTTGGATCAGAGGCAACCTCAACGCTCAAATTTATGCTGAGACGATTGTATCAGACGTCATCGTTCCTCTACAAGTGCAAATCGGTCCCTTATTTCAGTTAATGCATGATAATGCACGACCGCACACCGCAAGAGTTGTAAGACAGACTCTCGCCGCAGCTAACATCAATGTCCTGCCCTGGCCTGCTCAGTCGCCAGACTTGAACCCGATTGAGCATGCATGGGATATGCTACAGAGAAGAGCTCTGCCGAATATGGAGGGTATCCAGTCGCAAGAAGACCTTTTTTTGTTGTTGCAACGAACATGGGCGGCCATTCCACAGCGTGATTTGGATGAACTCATTTTGAGTATGCCAAACCGATGTTCTTGTGTTGTTAGTGTTCGCGGTAGAAACACGGATTATTAATTGTTTAAGTTACCCAATAAAATTTTAAAGAAAACTGTTATTTCAGTCTTTTTTTCGAACTTTAATGTTAGTGGTTCAAATGTCAAAAATCCCTTTATTAGGAAAATGGCAAATTTCTTTATTAATGCAAAGGTGACTTGGTTTATCGTTACTGTGACAAACGAAAACACTTTATTTGATGAATCCTTAAAGAAAATTTTAATTAATATCAATCAGGAGAAAAGTTATTGCAAAAATATATGTTGATCCCTAGATACTTTTGATGTGTGTATATGTAACAAAGCACAGTTATGCGTTTCACGAAGGAAGGGAAGGCTTTTACAACATAACTAACTGCGATGCGTTATGCGTTAGTAGTGAACACTAGTAACATTACAAAAATGAGAATTATATTTGTGTTATTTATTTTCGTCGTGTTTGCACCAGCAAGCCTGCAAAATGGAATCAGGGATCAAACAGGTATGTAGTTTTAGTGATTAGTGTTTTATTGACCAAGATTACCGAAGTGCATTCTTTTTCTGGGTTGGCTATACCTACTTGGTACAGTTAATAAAAACAAGAAAATTGTACGCTTCGGTAATCTTTGTGGTTTTCAAATTAGTACAGAGGAAAGCTTCTAAGTCACACTGTGTGACTGTGTGCTCCTTTATAGGAGCCATGACGGGATATTCGCTTTGTGGTCGTTTTGAAAATGCCAGTACACGTTGTGGTCGGTTTTATTAATTAGAAGTAGAACTTTTCATGAATTTTAATTGCATAGATATTCTTTATAATAGCATTGGCTGAAATGTCACCTATTAATTTTCAATTTTAGTAATCACAAGGTTGGTAGTTCATTCAGCAGGGTAAATGCTATACATGGCGGTGCATTAATCCTACTAAATAATCAGCTTAAGTTTAAAGACCGCAAGGATATTGTAAGGCTTGTTGAGCGTACAGTTGAAATAGGCTGTATAGAATTGGAGCAGTTTATCATATTAAGTGTGTATAGACCACCTTCAGGATTGTATGATTGTTTTGAAAAGGTAATGGATGAAGTGTTGCATAAAATCTAGAAGTCTATAATTATTTGCGGTGATTTTAATATTAATTTGTTAGAAAATTCTGGGTTAAGTATTTTTTTAATTTTAAGCCTGTTTCATTCATACAATCTTGAAAACCAATTTCTGGAGCCTACTAGAATAACCCTAACTAGTGCCACTTGCCTAGATAATATTTACACAGATGTTATACCTACCCACAAAGAAATTATTAACTTAATAGATTCAGATCACTGTGGGCAATTGATCACAATTCCTAATGAACGCAAGAAAGTCACTAAAAAGGATATCATTGTTAATCCAAAAACTAAAACTCGCCTGGAAACCTTTAAAACTAAACTTTTGTATAAATTACCACTATTGTCAACTAGTGATGATCCCAATCAACATTATAACGATTTTTTCAGTATGTATTGCACACAATTTAATACCACGTCTATTCCTAAGTCAATCTCGGTTAATAGTAACGCTTCCTTCAACGACTGGGCCACTATTGGTATTCATAAGAGTCGAAAACGACTTTATGAGCTGTATGCAGAGCGCACCTAACACTGTAGAATTTAAGTTGTATGTTAAGAATTATTCTAAAATATTTAAAAAAGTTTGTTTTATAGCAAAGTCACGTTACTTGAGCTCAAAAATTAAAAACAGTAGTAATGTAATTAAAATGACATGCAACATTATTAATAGCGAAACGGGAAGGTCTTGCAACCGAAATAGCGACTACAGCCTTGCTATTGGCGATACAATTTTAAATTCAGACACTCAAGTTGCCACAGCCTTTGAAAATTTCTTTGCGGATATTCCCGTATCGACTACTAAATCGCTAAACTCGTCACCTGCTGCTGCCGAGTCTTTACTAAGGGAAAACGTTTCAGTCTGTGATTCAGAATTTAATTTTCAATATGTCACTTGTAAAGATATAATTAAAACTTTTCACACCTTAAATGTTAAAAAGACCGCCGATCTATGGGGTCATTCTGTGGACGTTGCTAAATCCATTATAAACATTGTAGCTCCTTCTTTAGCTGTAATATTTAACGATTGTATTGACCATGGTGAGTTTCCTGATGAAAAATATTAAAATAATACCATTGTTTAAATCGGGTAGTACATCAGACTCCACTAATTATAGTCCCATTTCAGTACTACCCACATTTAGTAAAATTTTTGAAAAACTAATTTTAGACCAAAAACCATAAAATGCAAAGATTTTTTAATAAACATAAGTTATTGCATAATAAACAGTTCGGATTTACAAGACTTCGTTCAACTACTGTGTTGAACTTTTAGGGCACATTTATAATGTCTGGGAGGACAAATGCGATGCTTTGGGCATCTTTTGGGATTTGTCAAAGGCTTTCGATTACGTTCTTCGTGAAACATTAATCAGGAAACTACACCACTACGGAATACGTAACGCCTCTCTGGATCTTCTTACTTCATATTTGAGTGATAGGATTCAGAGAGTTGATGTTAATGGGAAAAGATCTCCTGGTTCCGTTGTAAGAATGGGGGTACCCCAGGGCTCAATTCTTGGCCCATTTTTGTTTCTTATTTATATAAATGACTTGCCTTACCTCATAAAGGATAATCATGACATAGTATTGTTTGCAGATGATACTTCTCTTTTATTTAAACTCAAACATCAGCAGATAGTTACGGACGAGGTTAATAGCGCCCTGGCAAAAGTCGTTAATTGGTTTAATGTGAATAATCTACTCCTAAATGAGAAAAAAACTAAATGTATTAAGTAAACTTAATACATTTAGTTTTTTTCTTACATGACATTTGGAAATTGCTGTACAAATCAAGGATGAAGAGTTGAAACCGGAAGATAGCACAGTGTTCTTGGGCATAACTTTGGATGCCAAACAGTGGGGCCCGCATATTGACAAATTATCAAAAAAACTTAGCTCTGCAGCATTCGCCGTTAGAAAAATTCGTGATTTAACTGGTTTAGAGACTGCCCGTTAAGTTTTTTAGTTATTTCCACAGCGTGATGTCGTACGGTATTCTTTTGTGGAGTAATGCCGCCGATATTCAGACAATATTTGTTTTACAAAAAGGGCAATTCGTTCAATTTATAAATTAAGTTCCAGATAATCCCTCAGAGAAAAATTTAAAGAGATTAATATTCTTACTGTGCCCGCTCAGTTTATTTATGAAAACCTTTTGTACGCACATAAAAATATTAATTTGTTTAAAAAATACAGTGATATCCACAACATAAATACGAGGAACAAACACAAATTTGTTGTTCCTGCAACGAGGCTCAAGAAAATAGGGGGTACGTTTAGATGCCAATGTATACGTTTTTACAATAAACTTCCGAGCCATATTCAAACACTAAGCCTAAATAAATTCAAATTGTTTATAAAACTGAGGTTATGCCTGAAAGCCTACTATCATGTTAATCACTATCTCGAAGATAAAAAGGCTTGGGATTAAGCTGCTCCAATGAAATTTGCTCTGTGAATGTCGAAATTTCGGACTTCGCTTGTTTATTATTAATTCCTTTCTTTTACACTTACAATATACACTATACACTTTGACATTGAATGATTTGACATGAATACTTATTTTGTTAAGTATTTTACTTTTTTATTATTATTGTGACATTTAATGTTTATTTTTATTTTATTTTTTTTGACATTCGTTTCGTAAAGTATTGTTAATTTTATTTAATTATTGTGAATGTTTATTGTGAATGTGAGGACCATGTGGGTCACTTTTTTCTTTTTTTTTTCCCCACGACTGTCTGGCAGTTTGAGTACTATAAGCGACCTACCCAAATGTCCTTTCTTTGTATTGTTCGTCGTTTTGTTGAGCTCCTTGAGTTATAAGTCGAGCTACACGATAACTGACAAATTCTTGCACTGACTGGACAGGTCCACTCAAATCTGTGTGGTTCTTTCTTCAAAAGACCATCTCAGACACTAATCTGCATAGTCCTCATCTGAATTGAACAAGATTATGTCTGGACTTCAAAAGAGACTATGACCTCGGAGTTTGTTTCGGCTGTTTCTTCTCAGAGTAGTCAGGTACGAAACACCGGCCCCATCTAGTTTTATAAAAATGACGTGTAAAAGTGTTTGTAAGAACCTACTTGCAAAATAAACATCATTTCATTATTAAGTTACTTTTTACTCCGGTCGCAGTTCGTCATCTGTCAAAAGCTTTTTTGAAGTGAAAACTTCTTAAGGCGCGTTGAGCAGTTTTGGGTGAACAAAAATCATGAAACTCGCGTCATCGTCCGTTTGCTCGTTAAAACTCGAGAAAGGCTGGGGTAATTTATCTGATTTTGTTTTTGAAATGTTTGTCGTAGTCCAGGTAAGGTTTAAACGGTGAGAAAAGAAAAAAAAAAAAAAAGTGTTTTTTAGTGTTAGCTCGACGTTACAATCACAAGTTACTTAGTTTTCACTTCTATCGGCAGTCCCCAAAGACTGCACCGCATGTTTTTTTTTATTTCGAAACAGTAGTCCTTGGTAACGGTAAATACAAAATTGTAGTTGCACTTACATATACAATCCAGGGAGTACCTGATCCTGCCGGGGCTGCAGGACTGTTCGAAAGAGATACCGTGGCCCCGGAACACAAAGGGCGATGAAGGAACATGGATGGGTTTTAGTCAGTAAAATTCTGACACTCCCTTCTGCTCCGCCCAGAGCAGGAGAAGTCATTTGATGATTCGAAAACAAAAAAAAAAATGGAGTACCTGCTTGTTTAATCCTGGATTCTATAAGTAACATATTAGAACTCATTATCGCGTATTCGTATTACCGCCGATAGGCGATGGTTACCGAAGGTCATTCTTTTTACCTGACTACGGCGAAGCCAAAAGGAAGGGTTATGATTTTAGCAGTCATGTATGTATATGTATTTACGTATGTACCATCGTAGCGCCTAAACGTTTCAGCCTGTCCAAATGAATTTAAATTTCAGCATATAAACCCCTTAACAGTCATAAAAGGTTTTAAGCAAATCAAGATCAAATTAACGGAAGATCTATGGGGTATGTCTATCAAAGCTTGTACCTCAATTATTAAGACTGTAGCGCCGTATTTAGCCTCAATATTTAATTTGTGCGTGGATCAAGGGGTCTTCCCAGATCTAATGAAATTCAGTAAGGTAATACCGCTTTTTAAACCCGGGGACAGTAAGGACACCAATAACTATAGGCCCGTATCCGTGTTGCCGGTTTTCAGCAAGGTGTTTGAAAAGATAATGCTCAATCAAATGCTTTACCATTTTAACACCAATAAAATATTACACGAGCAACAGTATGGTTTCACCAAAGGACGTTGTACAACTGACGCCGGTGTCACTTTATTAAAATACATATTTACTGCGTGGGAAGAGGCACAAGATGCCATAGGAATCTTCTGTGACCTTTCGAAGGCATTTGATTGTGTAAATCACGAAACCTTGATCTTGAAACTTGAGCATTACGGTTTAGGTAAACTTGAGCTCAGTTTAATAAAATCGTATTTGAATGATAGACAGCAGCAGGTACAAATAAATGGAGTCAACTCAATGGGTTTAAAAGTAAAAATGGGTGTACCACAAGGTTCGATATTGGGTCCCTTCCTCTTTTTAGTGTATATTAATGACCTACCCCATTTATTTAACAACCATCCGCATATGGTGTTGTTTGCTGACGATACTTCTTTAATATTTAGGATAAACAGACGTGCCACTAATCTTGATGACGTAAATAACGCCCTACTGCAGGTCCACAATTGGTTTACCGCCAATAATTTAGTACTAAATGGAAAAAAAAACTAAGTGCATTAGATTTGCTCTACCAAATGTCAAAAGTAGTGATTGTGACATAATATTGAATCAAGAGAAACTAGAATTTGTCGATAAAACGGTTTTCTTGGGAATCACGCTCGATTCAAGGTAACAATGGGGTCCTCATTTAACATCTCTTGCAGGACGGCTGAGCTCAGCAGCATATGCTGTTAGAAAAATCCGTCAATTTACTGATATTGATACCGCGAAGCTAGTCTATTTTAGTTATTTTCATAGTATTATGTCATACGGTATTTTACTATGGGGACGGGCTGCAGACATCGAGTATATATTTATTCTGCAGAAAAGAGCCATCAGAGCCATTTATGAATTACGTAGACGCGATTCTCTAAGAGAACTGTTTAAGGAAATTAATATCATGACAGTACCTTGTCAATACATCTATGACAACATCATGTACGTTAGGAAATATCGGCATTTATTCAGTAGAAGAGGTGACAGACACAACTATAACACTAGAAACCAACTATAACACTAGAGACCAACTAGTTCAGCCAGGTTTCAGGCTTGCTAAAGTAGATTCATCTTTCATGGGGTACTGTTTGAAATGTTACAATAAAATACCTCCCCACATTCTTCAACTGAACGAGACGAAATTTAAATCTTGTATAAAACGCACACTATGTAGGCAAGCATATTATAAGTTGGGGGATTACATTGATGATAAAAATGCTTGGCCAAATGCTGGTCCTGCTCCACAACCATAGGGAGGGCAAATTTATTGATTGTTCGGGTCGGGCATTATTTGAGTCCATCGACACGTAAAGAAGAAGATGAAAAATTGATTCCCACGTTCATGTATTGTGGAAGCTGCAGAAGATTGTAAAAATATACTTGCATTATATAGATTCCAGTTCTTAGTATTATATAATTGCATAGCACATGTTGTGACGTAATGAGTTCAACGTAGTAGGTGTGAGCCTACTTAGTAACAGCTAGGTAGATAGATATATATTATGTCATGTAGATATACTTTTTAATACGATTTGTAAAACGAGTACCTAAACCAGTCGCTCAATACACTTGTAGTCGAACACACGCCTTTTCATTCAGAAATCCCATCCAAAGTAAAGTGAACCTTATCACACTCAACATATGGTCGTATTCAAACCGGATGCAGTAACGGTGGAGCGGTTAACATCTGGCCGCTTGAACAAAAGAACCGCATTCCACAGCGATAAGGATTCATAGAAAAAAAACACCTCGTTCTCTAATGGATTGTTATGAATATGTTTGCAACTAAGTAATTAGCACTACTACGGAAGATTATCAAGTTTACGAACATTGTTGATTGAAGATTTGGAAGTTTAAAGTGAAGTGCAGTGAAACAACAATAATGAGTACTACCAACGAACAAAAGCAATATCTCGCTGTCTTGGAAGATGGTGCTAATTTACTACAAAAAACACAAACTAACTTAAAAAAGTGTCCAAAGGCAAGACTGACAAAAGGTTATATAGAAGCACGTATGAAAATTATTGACGAGTATTGGATGTCATTCAAGAACGCTCATGACGGGTTGGTTAAGATAACACCCAAAGAACAAAAAGGAATTTTGCCATACTTTTTGAACGAAGAATTCTTTATTTATGAAGAATTATACAGCTCATTACAAGGTGATTTGAAAGATATGCTTATGTCGTTAACGGAATCGTCACCGATGGATTCGAGAAACTCGAGTATTAACGCAACTTATGCATCGCATAATATAGTGCATTTACCAAAAATTGAGTTACCCAAGTTTAATGGAAATTATGAAGGATGGCCAACTTTCAAAGATTTGTTTACTTCTTTGGTGCACGAAAATAATAACCTCAGTGATGTACAAAAATTACATTATCTAAAAACAAGTGTGAGTGGAGAAGCTGAGGCTTTATTAACCCATATAAAGGTGACATCCAATAATTACCCAACTGCATGGAATGTTTTGAATAAAAGGTATGGTAACAGACGCATAATATTAAATTGCATCATGAAAAGATTATTTTACCAGAGGAAGATGACTTCGCAATCAGCCACCCAATTAAAAGGATTGTTGGATAC
The DNA here is from genome assembly GCA_941918905.2 of Xestia sexstrigata. Classification (NCBI taxonomy): domain Eukaryota; kingdom Metazoa; phylum Arthropoda; class Insecta; order Lepidoptera; family Noctuidae; genus Xestia; species Xestia sexstrigata. Next base: position 7,089,692 of record OW799229.2, read on the forward strand.
AACTACAGAATGCCTAAATAACCTGGATAATTTAAAAATAACAACAGGCTCTTGGGATCATATAATAATATTTCTGCTCGTTCAGAAGTTTGACTCAGAGACTCATAAAGGCTGGGAAGAATATGCCTATAAGGAAGACAGCGAAGCATTACCTACTTGGAGTGAGTTAAAGAACTTCATGGAGTCCAAGTTCCGCACCTTGGAGTTAGTCACCGGCGTTACAGCTAACAATAATACAAGAGAGAAACAAGTCAAAGAACGTTCTTATCATGTCGCCACACCAAGTTCAGAAAAGACATGCATCATGTGCAAAGAAAACCACACGCTGTGTCACTGCAAGAAATTTATTGAAATGAAATTAGATGAGCGAACCGAATATGTGAAGAACAAACATTTATGTTTTAACTGTCTAGCACTTGGACACTCAGTAAAGAGATGTAAACTACGAGTGTCCTGTCAGAAATGTCATCGACGTCATCATTCTTTACTACATGAGACTAAGAACACAGAACCAGTGGCTACACTGAGCACCTCACAACCGTTGGCTTCACAGCATGTAGCTAAAGAGAAGGAAGCAGTTCAAGTGAACACAGTGATCGCGTCGCATCATACGGCTAGACATGGAATAGCACTGTTAGCGACTGCTGTAGTGGAAGCAACAAATGACCAGGGTCGTATCATATCACTACGCGCGCTAATAGACCAGGGTTCTCAAGCTACATTTATAAGCGAGAAAGCGACTCAACTATTGCAACTTAAGCGACAACCATTCAAGGGAAGTGTTGTAGGAGTGGGATCTTCGAGAACAGAGATCAAACACGTGGTACAGCTTAATATAAGATCACAGTGGGACCATAATTATAGTTTACCGATCCAAGCCTACGTGATGTCAAAACAACTGACCACTAAGATCCCCACCAAAACAATTATCAATCAATCATGGCCTCACATCGTCGGGCTTAACTTGGCTGATCCAAGTTACTTAACACCTGGTTCTGTAGATCTGCTATTAGGAGTTAAAGAATACGCACAGATTATACAGCCAGATTTAATAAAAGGTCCACCAGGTACTCCAACTGCACAAAAAACAAACCTGGGTTGGATTATTTTCGGAGATATCCATGAAAAACTACAAAATGATACCTACCTTGTGATCCATCACCAAGTTGACGTAGACGAAATGTTGAAATCGATATGGGAAATAGAGACTGACAAGGACAGACATTTAACAACAGAAGATAAGATTTGTGAAGATATCTACGAGAAAACAACAATTAGAAATAAGGAAGGAAGGTACATCGTCAAATTACCTTTCAAAACTTACAGTCCACTGTTAAATGAAATGAGCACGAGTACAAGGTTACAAACACCTGATGGAAACACAAAAGAGATAGCAAAACAAAGATTCTTGCAACTTGAGCGGAAGTTTATGAAGACATCAGACCTGAAAAAAGAATATACAAAAGTCATAAATGATTACATAGAACAAGGACACATGGAGAAGATACCTGAAAGAGAAAAAGAAACAAGGTCAGTTTACTTACCTCACCATGCTGTGGTTCGTACTGACAAGGAGACCTCTCGAACTCGCGTTGTCTTCGATGCGTCGTGCAAGGGTACAAACAACATTTCACTTAATGAAGAATTATTGGTAGGACCGCAGCTGCAAGATGATTTGAGAAACCTTATAATGAAATGGAGAATGAAGCGTGTTTGCTTCATGGCCGATATCAAACAAATGTATCGCTAAATATTGGTGACTCCTGAAGACGCAGACTTACAGCGAGTTATCTGGAGACCTGATGAAGATGACGATTTCCAAGAATACCGTTTGATGAGAGTTACATTCGGTACAGCATCTGCACCGTATTTAGCTGTTAGAACACTTCACCAAACAGCGGGTGATGAAGGAAGGGATCAACCGCTTGCTGTACAATCCATCAAGAGTAATTTTTACATGGATGACTGGCTTGATGGCGCTGATAATGCCAAGACTGCTACTTCTCTAGCCAAATCTGTCACAAACATACTACAAAAAGGCGGTTTTCAACTCACGAAATGGTCATCTAACGATATTAATTTCATGAAGTCTATAGATGAAGAAAAAAGATCAACCAACGCACATATAGACTTGAATCTTGACGGAACAATAAAGGCAATGGGGATTGTGTGGAACCTGAAAACAGACACATTCCAATACAACCTGAATTTACCAACTCCTGAAAGTGCATAAGTAACGAAACGAACTATTATAACTGACATACAGAAGCTTTTCGATCCACTTGGTTGGATTGCACCGAGCACAGTGATGGCAAAAATACTACTACAGAAACTATGGCTCGAAAAGGTGAATTGGGATCAGAACGTAAGTGAAACTTTACGCGAAGAGTGGAATCAGATAAGATCGGATTTTGCTAGTGTGAACGATGTACAAGTAAACAGATGGCTTGGTACAACAGGAACGAACAGAACTTATATACAAATACACGGATTCAGTGACGCTTCGATACGAGCTTACGATGCAGCAGTATACATAAGAACTGAAACAAATGACAAGGTTGAAGTAAAACTCATTGCTGCTAAAACGAGAGTAGCACCCCTGAAAACAATATCCTTACCAAGACTAGAGTTGTGTGGTGCATTACTTCTCTCCAAGCTTATGAAACAAATTGGGCTAGCAATGAAAATTCCAACTTCAGATATGTATGCATGGACAGATTCCTCCATAGTATAGAAAAAGAGTTCAAGAAGAGGAATATACAGAAGAAATAGAAAGATTAAGGGAAGACAAACAAGTGAAAAGGAGAAGTCCATTGCGATCCCTCAACCCTTATCTTGATGATAAACATATCCTCAGGGTGGGCGGTCGCCTTAGACATTCAAACTTACCTGATGAGAGAAAACATCCAATTATTCTCGGAAATAAAAACACGTTGACGCCTCTGATTATAGCTGACGCACACATTAAGACACTTCACGGAGGAGTTCAATTGATATTATGTTATCTACGTTCGAAGTATTGGATATTTAAGGCAAAATCAATAGCTAAGAAACATGTTCACAAATGCCTCGTTTGCGCCAGACTTAGTGCAACTACTAGAGCTCAAATTATGGGAGATTTACCTGATGAAAGAGTGACTCCATCTAGACCATTCTTGAAAAGTGGTGTTGATTTTGCGGGGCCCTTTCAGATTTTATTATATAAAGGTCGAGGAAACAAAACAACAAAGGCCTACATTTCTATATTCATCTGTATGTCCACGAAGGCTATCCATATTGAACTTGTAAGCGATCTTACTTCGGAAGCGTTTATCGGCGCATTTAGACGTTTTGTTGCCAGGAGAGGCAAATGTAATCACTTGTGGAGTGATCAAGGGCGTAACTTCGTGGGAGCTGACAAAGAGCTCCGAGATGCTTGGAACGAAGCAAGCTTACAGTTTACTGGAGAAATTGCAGAAACTCTAGCCACAGAGGGTACTCAATGGCATTTCATTCCCGCGTACAGTCCCTCTTTCGGTGGATTATGGGAAGCAGGTGTCAAATCTATAAAATACCACCTGAAAAGAATTGTAACCACTCACCTGCCATACGAAGAGATGACGACGATACTCTGTCAAGTTGAAACCTGTTTGAATTCCCGTCCGTTATGTCCCATGAATGACACTGATCCAGACAACATGAACCCGCTCACGCCAGGACATTTCTTAATTGGAGAGGTACCTATTGTTGTTCCATCACCTGATATGAAAGACTGTCTAGCTTGTCTCGCTGGCAACACACACAGAAACTTGTTCACGACTTCTGGCGGCGATGGCAGGACGAGTATCTATCGAGATTGCAACAGCGTCCTAAGTGGCATAAGAAAGAAGAAGAATTTAAAATCGGAGATGTCGTCTTGATAAAAACTGATAACTTACCACCTGGAAAATGGTCCCTGGGACGAATTGTCAATAAGCACCCTGATCCGGACGGTCTTACGAGGGTGTATAGTGTCAAAAGTGGTAGTTCCATAACAAAAAGAACTGTTACAAAATTATGTCCATTGCCTCTAAATGAAACTTGATTATATTTTAATAGTTTCGAAAACCAATTACTTATTGTTTGCTAATTTACATATATTACACTGCTTAGAATAATTATGTATGTATAACTCTTTCGGAATGCACTAATCATATTGATAGTACTTCATTTTTATGCAAGTTAAAGATTAATATCATAAACCCCCACCTATAGATTTATATAACGTTGTTTTGTGGTAATCCTATAGTACCTATGTAGCATTTCAAAATCATTGTATCATAAAAGCCCTACAGGCCTTTTGGTGGGCGGTATGTTGTGACGTAATGAGTTCAACGTAGTAGGTGTGAGCCTACTTAGTAACAGCTAGGTAGATAGATATATATTATGTCATGTAGATATACTTTTTAATACGATTTGTAAAACGAGTACCTAAACCAGTCGCTCAATACACTTGTAGTCGAACACACGCCTTTTCATTCAGAAATCCCATCCAAAGTAAAGTGAACCTTATCACACTCAACAGCACATGTGTGAGTACTGTTCAGCCACCATTTACATTTATTTATCTCTCATTGACTTGAATATGCCTTGGTGGCGGAGAGAATGTCATGCTCACTTAAATGTCTCGCTGATGGTGGCGGGTGTGTCGGGTCATTTAGTTCCCTTCAATATGGTTGAGTTGAATGGCGCCGGTACATACGTCATGTTTGTGAACGGGCGCTGTCAGTTGGGACTGGTCATCTCTTAGCTGCCAAGGTTCATTTTAATTACTTTATTCGTAAATTGTTGATCTAATCTTTTACTCTGGACGCTCTTAGTGTGCACGTCTTTCTACATCGTTCTCACATGTATACGTATAATCTCAAAATTAATGATGTAACCAAGATTTTGTAACAATATTTTGATTTTAAAAGAGTGTCCATGGAGTTTCTTGCCCGTTCTTCTCCATAGAGAATTACGCTAGGGAATGGGCAACTACAGTACTTTCTCAAGTTATTATGCCTTGTGACTGGGACTGTAGCTTTGATTTTCTTTTTTGTATTTTTGACATTCAAAAGTGCCGTAATGGTCTAATTGAAATAAATGCTTTGAGTTTGAGTTAAACTATACATCCCATTTTGATCAGTAAGATTTCAATCGATTCATTATTATGGCCCGGGGTAACTTATGCTACATTTTATTCGGCAGTCAAGTTTTTAGTAGTAGATCCCACAAATTCTTGTTCTGTGGTATGTGTTTTTCGACGACAAACGACCATCACTGGTTATATCTGACTTTAGACAGTTAACACCCAATGTTTTGTGTCTATTTATATTTTACCTAATTTACCATTTTCAGGTTCAGATCCCGATTCCTACATCACGAATGATCTGCAAGTGTCCTCTGGTGGACTTCAAGATAAATTACGTTCGTCATCACAGCACAATTATATGCCTACGACGATACCGAATCAGGCCGAACGTTTCAAGCGAACACCTAAACCCAAGCCAAAGTCAAAGCCTAAACGTGCAAACCCGACACTGAAACGTCGGAAGCAAACTACGAAATGTCGAAATCCAGCCACAACACGCCAAACTCCAGCAAATATACACCGTGTACCTGTTTTAACAAAACGCCCACAAATAAGTTTACTTATAGTACCAGGGCCTGCCAAAAAAAGATCAGTACTTCGCAAGAACAGACCGAATCGTACTCAGCCTAAAATTACAACGACAACCGCTATGGCAATTATTAGCCGATTAGATTATAAAGGTAACCCTTACATTCCTAAACATGATCCATCAAGCGCATTGATAGAGATTTACAGAGACGTAATTTTAAATTTAGGCTAGGTATCATTGAGAAACAATAAAAGAAATAGAGAGTAACGTAAAAAACAAAAAAATAAATAAAAAAACACTCAAAATAGAGAGTAATGCAGTTGTACACCTGGCGAGACTGCATATCCAGTATAACCTGGCCTCGCTTTACATGAGCTTCCCGTACAACGCGTGTTCACCGTTTTGCATACGTACGTTTTGCATAGTTTTTGATAATTATAAAATAATTATAGATTTTGTGTGTACATTAAATAAGGATCAAAGTACCATACATCACCACAGCTCTCTTGTTACTCTACCGTGGTTCAAAATCGCTTCGCATGTTAATTGTTGAAACACGGATTACCTTTCTGAGAAATATTCTGTGCATTAGAACTCCTTGCAGGTAAATGAGATTTTTTCTAGGCCAGCTTCCACTGAAAAACGATAGATGGCGCTGTACATGACATTGAGTAAAAAAAAAAAAAATTGTTTTCGGTGTCTGATCGCAGCCAAATCAAGTTTTTACGTGCAGCTGATATCGGTTTCGATTACAGGTCGTATTTTATAGAAATAGGCACGACGACAGTATCAAAAAATTGCAAATCTATTTAGAAAAAAAAAAAAAAAAAAATACGTGTCCATTAATTTTCAATACTCTAACTGACGGAAGTTACAGTATTGAAAATTAATGGACACGTATTTTTTTTTTTGTAAATCAATGAATATTGACAAAGACAAAACGCATCAAAACTCGGGAGTGGGGGCTCGTGACGTCAGAACTAGTTAAAAATTATACAAAGGCGTGACGTATTGAGAATTTTAAAAGCGGCATATCTTTGTCAATTTTGGTTTACGTTAGAAAAGAAAAAACAAGGGTCAAATATTTTTTGATAATCTAACTGACGGACTTAGATTTTTTTTGTCGTTCGCCTATTATATCCAAAATGAAAAAAAGTACGTTGCAATGCAACAAAAACACAAATCGAATGAAGAAAGACGAACGCCCACAAACTAGGAACGAACTTTTGAAAGGCAACGAACGCCAGCTCCAAACAGCTTAACAAAATTTTTACACTGATCGAATGGAACTTTTTGCGAATGGGACATTGTGCGAATGGGACTTTGTGCGAATGGGACATTGTGCGCCAATGGGACTTTTTGCGAATGGGACATTCTGCGTCAGATCCATATACAGCGCCATCTATCGTTTTTTAGTGGAAGCTGACTTAGAAAAAGCCTCATCGCGTCACACACTTCCATTCATTTTTCTAACTTTCTTCTTCTTTACGTGTCGAAGAATCTTAAATGTTGTTAGACCAGTATGTAGCCATCTGCACAGCTCTAACATTTGCTTCGGTTCAATCCTGAAAGGTTGTTTACAAGGAGGCTTAGTTGATTTTCTTCATTTTTTTGTTATATAATAGATAATATTAAATTTTGATAAAAAGGGTTGTCCGCAATTGGGGTGTTGGGTAACCCAATGAGTTGTGTCTTAAGAGCCTATACTACCTCAAATTAGCAACTCTGTACTTGGTAGTTCAAACTTCGTTTGAAATACTGTTAGAATAAAGTTCTAATCAGCTTGCACTACAAAGTGGTTGTTACGAGTACGTCAATCACTGCGGGCCGAATAATGCGAAATTAGTGGTTTTTTGCGATTTACAAAAAATCTATTGATTGGACTAAAAAAATAAATAATATAAGACCTGCTTTATAGTTAGTTCATTTAGTATAAAAAGTTTCATGATCTAATTTAAGCATTTTATGATTGCCAGCGGTTTATTGTTCAGTTTAGAGGTAACTTTGGGATTTTTTTCTATCGAGAAAATTTTATGGAATCGTGTTTTCGCCAAATAAAATTTAGGACTTAACATTAATCCTCAACTTTCAAAATTAATGCTGCAGTATTTTAAGCGTAACGGAGGATTATGTTAAGCCATTTGAGGTAGTCTAGGCCCTTAACACCTAATAACAATAGAAATATGTATGATAAAGTAATAAATCTAACAACAAATTAAAATAAGTGTGGCATTTTTAACCTAGCCTAGTTTTTTACAAAAAAAAAATATATAAAGGGTGTAAAACACCTCTTAACGAAGCCTAAAGGCACTTGTTCTCCTTGTCATTGCGATAATTTTTTTTGTTCTACATCATACCTGGGAACCTTCTAGTTACGGAGATATTGGGGATCAAAGTTCCAACTTTTTGACAAGTTTTTTTTTTAATACAAGTTTTTAATGTAAGATTTTTACTTTAAACACCTCCACGACCTCCATACTATTCAATCCATCCATCAGCACAATGTTTTAATTGCGTTACATTGAGTTCTACAACAAAACATGATTTTTCACCCCAAAAAAAAAATTGTTTCCCAGCAATAATTTTTGCGTAAAGTTACTTAGTTTGATGTACAGAATGCTTGGTTGACGGCTTCGTGATGAGGTCTTTTACACCCTGTATATGAGTAAACCTAACCTAACCACAAACTAAAACATTATACTTTTTTCAGGTACCCGCGCTGATACCTATAGCCTAATGTACGGCTTACCTGCTAGAATACTTCTAGACACATACTACGCGTTTGCACGCCGAAAAGAAAAAAATGCGCGCTCACGTCGCGCAAGTACTACAAGGTGGAGAACTACTAGCACACGCACTACAACTACTGTTCCTAGAAGATATGACGACCATAAAGAAAGACCGAAACGACTAAAATTCCTAAAAAAACGCAAAAATTTATAAGTTTTGCAAATATCCTAAAAACTCTTTTGACTGCATTGGACTGCCGTGATTCCTAGGTCTGAACCTCTGGTTTCTATTAAAATTAATGAAAGCGAATAACCACTCACTCACTCACTCTCCCTCGCTCACTCACCCACTCTCTCTCTCACTTACTCGCTAGTCACAAAATTCAGAAACGAATTCACCTAATAAGCGACATGATGGCCGCAAGATTGTTTCTAAACACATCTCACTAGCTCGTACATGACGTGCTCATACGCCGAAAAGAAACAAATGCACGCCCACATACTAGCGGAGTACTAGCACTACCAGCAATACAACTACTCTTCCTAGAAGCTATCGAGGACAAGGGATCTTCCAAACGACGAAAATTATAGAAAAAGCAAAACTACTACTACTACTACTACCTACTATTACTTTCACGATTCTGTAATTTCAACCTTGTGCTATAACTATATTCGCTGGGCTATGGACCACAAGTCTCTTACCTTACTTGTATTTCTTGACTTTAGCAGCACCTTTAACTCTGTTGATTTCGACATTCTTCTGGAGATCTCTTAATTTCTCCTCTTCCTCTATTGGTTGGTTTGACTCCTATCTTAAAGGCCGCTCGCAGCGTCTTTGTCTTGATAAGCCTTCCTTGAGGGCAATCAGAGGTGCCCTCTTAGCGGGGGTGTGCCTCAGGGTGGCGTTATGTCTCCTCTTGTCTTCTCTATTTCCATTAACTCTGTCACCAGTCATTTCTTCCTTCTTCTATCTCTATGCCGACGACTTGCAGCTTTACCATCATTTCTTAACGGAAGATGCGGAAGCCGCCGTGTCTGTCATGAACAAGGGTCTGGATTTGATTAGTGAGTGGTCGCGGTCTTTTGGACTGCAAATCAATCATAAGAAATCTCAGGCCTTGGTTATCCGCGGCAGGTATAGGTATGTGGAGTAGGCTCAATGTTGCGACGCTGTCTCCACTCAGGCTGAATGGAGTTCAGATTGATTATGCAATTAAGGCTAAAAGGTTTACACATATATCTTAGACTGCACATGTTGCTGAAGTTAGTCGGAAAGTGCTAGATGCTTAACCTTAAATATAGGCTACATTAGATATACTTTTGGACCCGATAGGTGGCGCTGTGCGAAGCAAGGGCGGGTCGCTAGTAAATAAATAAAAAGGTACTTTGTTAACATTCGTAAAGTCGTGATCAATATATTAAAATAGTTAGAAAAAAGTGTTTTGTTTTATTTCTATACCTACTATACAGACTGCATGAGGTCCTGGGTCCTCACCTTCCGCCTGACGCAGGTCCTCACTGGACACGGTTGTTTCGGGAGGTTCCTGCCCCAAAACGGGCGGGAGGAAACGCCCGGGTGTTTCCATTGCGAGGATCGACCGGAGGACACGGTGGAGCACACGGTGGAGGTGTGCCCCGCGTGGGCGGAGCACCGCCGTGTCCTCGAAGCGGCGATTGGCGGCGGCGACCTCTCGCGTCCGGCCCTGGTGCAAGCCATGGTCCGGAGCGAGACGGAATGGGACGCCGTCACCTCCTTCTGCGAAGCAGTAATGCTAGAGAAGGAGGTGGCGGAACGTGAGAGGGAGAGAACCTCACAGCGTCCCGGCCGCCGCGGGAGACGCCCCGGCGTCGTCCGTCTCATGACGACAGGCCGTGTCGACGGCGCGTTCGTGTTCCACGCGCGCCTCAAAGAGAGTCAGCAATAGGAAGGGGTCCGCAAGGACCGATGCCTGAACACAAAGGGCGATGAAGGAACATGGATGGGTTTTAGTCAGTAAAAGTCTGACACTCCCTCCTGCTCCGCCCAGAGCGGGAGAAGTCATTTGATGATTTCCCAACCGAAAAAAAAAAAAAAAAAAAAGGTCCTGGGTTCGATTCCCGGGTCGGGCAAGGTGTTATTGGGTTTTTCTATTAAAAAATTCTCAGTAGCAGCCGCGGAGTCTAGATTTGTGCCCGATTGATGGCAATAGGCTCGCCCCTATTACATGAGACTGAAACGAAAATGGCGAAATGTGGGTGTATTATAAGGTAGATACTTCTACCTAACCCTTCGTGTACTTTTGGCGTGATATTATGCTATGCCTACAATAGGGTAGATGACAAAAAAATCTAATTAGTCCGTCAGATAGATTTCCAAAAAATATTGGACACATTTTTATTCTTTTTACACGTAAACAAAAAATGAAGACGATACAGTGCGTTAAAAACTCATGTGACTCATGTGTACTCGAATGTGAATTCGAGTACATATTTTACTCAAATGTGACGTCACAAGCCCCCAGCCAAGATCTTTGACACGTTTTATATTCGTCAATTTTTATTAATTTGTTAAAACAAAAAATACGAATCCAATATTTTTCGGTAATCTAACTGACGTACTCGTACTACACAGAATCATATTTTTTTTAGTCAGTCTTCATCCCTATTAATAAACCATTATATACATAGCGCCTTTACTAGCCTATAATGAACGACCCGAATGGCGCAGCGGTAGTGAGGCTGCCTTACGTTCTTAGGGCCCCGGGTTCGAATCCCGGTAGGAGCAAATGTTTGTGTGATGAGCATGGACATTTGTTTCTGAGTCATGGATGTTTATAAATATGTATAATAAGTATGTATTTACAAACAAAAATTATCTATGTAGTGTAACAACTATCTGGTGTCCACGACACAAGCCTCGTTGTTTAGTGTGGCACTAAATGGCGCTGTGTGTAATGTCCAGCGATATTTATTGGTTACATACACCAGCACCTCTCCATGAGAAGGAGCTTCCTTTTCCCAACTATGTCATTGTCGGCTTCCAGTCTAACCGGATGCAGCTGAATACCAGTATTTTACATGGAGCGACTGCCTATCTGACCTCCAAAACCCCACAACGGGTTTGTCTCTACCGATCACGTTAACAGATTGAGTTGTGACAGATAAAACTGGGTAATACGACTCCAGTGGAAATGACTGGTTGTCAGAGTTTCGGGTCACTGACTACCTGTAACGACTGTCAAAGATCTACAAATGACAGCCGGGACCATAGGCTTAACATGCTTACCAAGGCGCGGAGGAAACTCGGTATGTAATAGGTGATCACCCATCCACGGACCAACCTGGGCCAGAGCGGCTTAACCTAAAGATCGACCAGAGCGGCTGTTATTATTTACCAACGGGCTCCACTAGAGAGGGAGCAAAACAAAAACCACAAATCTGGAGCAAGGTTTCTATAAATGGCACCATTTTGAATTTATTTCCAAAATGAATGGGCTATTGTTAATTTATCCTCAATTAAAACGGTTTTTATTTTTATCCCTATTCAATATTAAAGCATCCATAATTTCCTTAATCCATTAACTACGTTTTTATTGATTTAATAGTGCTATTATTAAATGTCAATTATGTCATAAAATATGAATTGTGGTTTGTGCAATGACCTTTAATGCCATGATTCAACATTTAATGGAGTGCTACCTCGCAAATATTTTAACCATATTCTGTTCTCACTAATGGGACACGGGCTAGCTCTGTGAAAAGGAAAGAAAAAAAGAAAAGAAATGGAAAAAAGAAAAAGTTTTAATTAGACTCACACAGAATGACAGGACAAAACAAAAAAAAATGGTTGAAATAAAAATAAAATAAAATTATTTTTATAAGTAAACCTAAGAAAAAGATAAAAAAAGCCACAGGACATACCGGTTTTGCTGGAAATTATTGTCTGATTATGTTATTTCACTAAAGCTTGCTTGTTCTATCAGTAAGCACTGTATTTGCTCCTTACTCCATGTCGAATTGTGACAATGTTCTCTTACCTTGTGACAATTTCATTGATATAAACTACTTAAAACAACTGGTATCTATAGAAGTCTAGACTTTACGATCAACCAGCCTTCTTTGAAGAACTAGAAAGTATTTTCCAGTCTTAAATAAATATTTCTAGAACGTGGTGAAACTTTATCTTAATTCGAGCAGTAATTTCCACGATTAGCTCAAATATATTGGACAACATTTCAGAATATTACCCACATTTTCTTTTAAAAGTGTCTGTGGTCCTGCAATAAATTGAATTTAAAGGAATGTCTACGTTTTTGAGTTTCTGTACGCTTCTGACTCTCATCAGTTTGGCTAATGCACAGCAAATAAACAGTAAGTAGCTTAATCATTATTTTTTTGTGACTTTTTGAGAAACTAGTACTTGACACACGACGTCATCCGCAAAAAAATTGTAAACTTTACACTCTGTTCTTCATGGGGTATATAAGGTGTATCTGTTCATACACGAAATCTTTTAAGGAGTCATTGTACGGTCGAACAAGCTATTTGGTTTACATTTTACAATGTAATTTGTGCGTTAAACTGTAAACCACCATAGCTTGTTCGACCGTACTCATCATTATGAACAAATTTTACAATGGAACCAAACCCTGAATCGCGAAAAAAAAAACAGCGGTTCCATACATTTTGACGAGTTTTTAGGATTTTTTTTTCGCTATTGGGGATGAGTACAATGACCCCTAAAGAGATTTAGTGTATGAAATGAACAGATACACCTTATATTAGAACAGAGAGTAAAGTTTACACAATTTTATTTATTATGCTTTTATCTTTTTTTGTAGCTACTCGCACGGACTGAACTTCGCACGGGTACAATGTAGCATATATATACATAAAAACCTTTCTCTTGAATCACTCTATCTATTGCTGAAAACTGCATAAAATCCGTTACGTAGTTTAAAAAATCTAAGCGTACAGACAGCGGAAGTGACTTTGTTTTATACTATGTAAAGATTAACTCTTGAGGATATTTTCAGTTGCTAGATGTCAAATGCCAATCGATCCTGGCAACTGTGGCGTGCTATCAATACTATCTACCTATGCCCCTACTTTAAGGTAAGTAAAATATATAATATAATACAAACGAAAAAGAAATCACGTAAATCAGCCTAGTAATCACGGAGTACACTTACCAACACCACGAAAAAAAAATCCTAACCACTTATAAAAGGTGTAAAAAGACTCTTAACGAATCCGAAAGGCACTTGTTCTTCCTGTCTTTGCGATCATTTCTTTGTTCCAAACCATACCTGGGAACCTTCTAGTTACGGAGATACTGGGGTTCAAAGTTCCTTCCTGAAACTTTTTCACAAGTATTTCTTCAAACACACGTTTGTAATGTACCTGTAGAATTTTACTTTAAACACCTCCGCGACCCCCGTACTATTCAATCCATTCATCAGCACAATGTTTTGAATGCGTTACATTGAGCCCTGCCGTAAAACGTGATTTTTCATAGCAGAAAAAAAAGTTGTTTCCCAACAATAGTTTTTGCGTGAAGTTACTTAGTTTGATGTACAGAATGCTTGGTTGACGGCTTCGTGATGAGTCCGTTTACATCCTGTATTACCTCTTCCTTTATTTACGCTTCCATTCCATTCTATGGCAATTAAAAGTGAGTCTTACCTGCAGTTTTCTCCTCCCCAGGTATGGCTACGACAGAACCAGTAACCGCTGCATCCAGTTCACGTACTCCGGCTGCGGCGGGAACACCAACAGATTCACCACGTACAACCAATGTGTCGCCAATTGCTTTCCGCCCCAAGTGTCTTTCCAAGACTTCCTCAATCTAGCTGCGTATGTGTTGTCTGGTCAGAGCACTATAAATAGTTTAACTGGGTAATGTGTTGTTTTAATTTTTTCCTTTGAACTGTATTGTCTCATTGCTGGGCAAAAGAATCACCTAAATACTTCCAGGAACTCTTTTTCCGCGCCACCTCGAGCCAGCCGTCGACAAACGGCCTCAAAAGTGCTGAAAAAGTCCTGGGTTCAACTCCCAGGTCGAACCAATTGCCATTGGAATTTTTCTATCAGGAATTTTTCAGTAACAGCCACGGAGCCTGGATTCGTACTTGATTGATGTGAATAGGGTCGCTCTTAACTCTCTATTAATGACGAAGAAATGGTGGCCGAATGGAAAAAGAGAAAGAAACATGTTTATTTGGCAAATTTACACAAAATAAATTAAAAATTTAAATCTTAACATAAAAAAGAGATAATATTGTGTGTCTCACGGCTACGCCAAATAGGCCCAGTTCACCAAACTGCCTAGCAGCTAGTAGACAATCATACATTATATACTTCTTATTTTTTTGAACCTGGTTAATAAAACTAAGACCAAACGAACGTAAAAGACGTTAAGTTATGAGTCGCGTAATTTACGCCACATTTTCATACGAAAGTCTGTTTTGTGTCACGCGAAGACGTTAAATGCGCCCAGCTATGTATGAAACCAAATTTACGCGACTCACATATTTATTACGCTTGTTTGGCCTCTCCCTAACACATACTCCTACCTGCAATGGCCACGCGTGGTCGACCATTTAGGCACTATTAGGGAATGCAATTCGGACTATACGTGATCCGAAAAATCCGGATATCCGCACTTTTTTACTCGGCTCTAAATCCGGATTCGAAAATTGAATCCGGATTTTCTGATTAATAAGAGATTTTAATTATTTTAGTAACGTTACTTAGCTCACGAGTCACAGACTGATTATTTTAATAAAACGTATTATTTTCATTTAAGTGAAGTTAGTTTTGTTTTATGTAATGTTAAATAATTTGACAAGAAGTATATTTGTCTTTATTTTTGATCCAGTTTCTTTTAATTTGCACTTATTTTTATCAATGTGGCAGTCGGCTTGCACCAAAGGTCGGCTCTAAGCCCTTACCTCTTCCTGGTGATAATGGACGCTCGATTCTTACGTTGGACATCGAGGAAGAGGCTCCCTGGTGTATGCTGTTTGCCGACGACATGTAGCGGAGATGAGAATGTTGAGATGGATGTGTGGAGTGACAAGAATGGATAAAGAAAGGCATGAGTATATTAGACGAAGTTTGAAAGTGGCACCTGTTACAGAAAAATATAAAGGAAGTCGTCTGGGTATGGACAGTGGTTAAGTAGTACTATGGTATGTAATTTCAAAGGATCTGCATTGAAGGATGGCGAACGGATGCCTTTCAGCATGTCATTTACCAACATGAATAAATCATTTTCCACACTCGCACCTAATTTTTTTCCCAGAAAACCTTGGAAACGTAAATGGATAAAAAACGGAATGAACATAATCATCGTTTTCACCAAAATTTGAAGGGTTTTGACTAGTTTTGAGGGTATCTGGGATAAAAATATCCAGGTCCACTTAAAAGTACACAGACACAAATCAGAATTAAAAACAGCGTAAACTTTGCTTTTTCTAATACTTTCAATCAATGTATGGACGTGTTGACATTATAAAAATTCAAATGTAAATATTTTGAAAACCGGACGTCCTAAATTTTTTCTGATGAGAATCTCATTAAGCAATCACATGCTTTTTATCTCAGGACCAAAATCGCTGTAGACTAGGTGTTATTTTAATAAGAATAAGTGTTAAGTTGATTGGGTGAAGTTAAATTGTTTTGTTACTTTAGTTATGTTTAATAATTTTACAAGGAGTCTATTTGTGGTTTTATTTTTGTTCTTCAGAGTTTATTATAATTTCTACTTATTAATTATTTTACTAACGTTACTCAGCACGCGAGTCACAGACTGATTATTTTAATAATAAGAATATTATGGCTATAACACCAAAATTATGGTATTTAATTTGAATAATTCCAAATAACAAAAATAAAATATCAAATGATTTGATTTTCCTGTTTTTATTTTAACCCATTTACAAAAATATAAGAAACATATGAATAAACTAATATGGAGATTTGTTTTTTTCATGAAAAATCAGTAAAATCCGGATTTTAAAACAGAACGGATTTGCATTCCCTAGGCACTATACAGCCCACTCCATTTTACAGAAGTCACGTGGATGTTTCCGGCCGGATATGAAGTAACTAACTGAACGCGTATAACAGTTATCATCGTAAACAAACATACACTAAGTACCAAGAAACTGTAACAATGGAAATGTAAACATCGTATACTGGGTGCGTCTAAAACACGTCATGTCGAAAAAAATCATGACACTTAATCCAGCCAGCGTGTTTATTCGTCCTTTTTACCTGGCTATGGCGAAGCCAAGTAGATGACACCATAAAATAATAATTCCAAGACACCTATCCCCAAAAATAAACATTTTATTTTGGGCCTGATAACCCGATTTATTTTGAATTATTTGCCAAATTCGATTTTTAGTTGCTTTGAAATCAATAAATAGTTGAGTCATTATGTTGAATTAACAGTGACATCACAGTTTGCTATTGCACTACAAAATCTATGCGAGAACCGCGTTTTGACAGCTCTTAAAAAGTATCTCAATTGATTGGTGAGTCATCTACCCCATTTTAGCAGTCTAGTATGTATAGATGTATGTTTGTATAGATGTATGTTTGTTTGTATTTACGTATGATCGTAGCGCCTAAACTATTCATCCGAATTTATTAATAAGGTGTCAATCGATTCGTTATTATGGCCCGGGTAACATAAGCTACACTTTAAACGAATTCAACAATAAGAGGAATAGATTTTACCTTGTTAACCCCGATGGTTTTTTTTTATTTTATCTACACCCATGCTATAAATCCTCTATAAAAGTATCTGAAACAGTTAGCTTATGGCCAACATTAAAACAGCCAGTGTCATAATAATGTTATAATGTTGTACTAAATTTCATTATGCAACTCATTTTAAAAAAAGAACATTGTCTAGCACGTGCGATTCAATACCACAGCGCCGTAATTAAAAAAAAAACTTATAGGTTAATTCGAATTCAAGTCGAATCCCGCCATTTTTGTTCGATATTAGTATTGCATTACTTTGTTGTTTACAAAAATGAGTGATATAAGCTTTGTGTATTTTATAATTGTACAATCCAAAATGTAAATAATTATATTATTACCTATACATGGTTTGTTTGTATTAAATACTCAGCAATTCAACTTTCCATGAATTTACATAGACTTCTTACAACACTACAACAACCTATGGTTTCAGAACCTTTTATGGAGGATTCATATCATGGATGTAGATAAAGTCTTGTATGCAACTGTACATAATTAGGTATTAAAGCACTCATTATACAACAGTTGCATAAATAACTATTAACGACCGCTAAACTTATAACCCTTCCTTTTAGCTTCGCCGTAGTCGGGTAAAAAATTTCGAATTGTGCATTTCACAAAATGATATTCGAAGACCGTATTCACAGAACCCGCTGTATACGGTAAGGAAATGAACAACCATTAGAAAAACGAAAAACAATTGATTGAGCCTAACGTGGCCAAGGGTAACTTGCAATTGAACTATGCAGTTTTAAGTCGTTTCAATTTAAAAAAAAAGTAATATTTTTTAACCAATTTATTATTATTTATGTTTAGTTTATTTTAAAAAAATTGTAAATTGTAAATATACTTTGAGAACGTTAATAAAAAATGTGATTTAAAAAGAAAGTACCTATTTAAAAAGAAGGGGGAGGTTATGCATTACCAAACATAGATCATGCAACAAGTAAAAAAAATAATAATTTGTTTTAATAATTATCTACAGTGAACATTCAATTTTTTTTTTGTGAAAAATAAAAACATACCTGCGTTTAGGTACTATTTTGTTATGTGTGCAATGAAAACAAACCACAAATGATTATGACGAACTTTGGCAACTATTGTTGCTCAGTTTTATTATTATCTTTGTTAATAAACACGTGCAAGACAGTTGATTTGACACCAAAGAATTTGACACCAAATGATTTGACACCGAATGATTTGGCACCAAATCATTCAGAGTTCCACGGTAAGTCGAATATATAATTATTTTATTAAACATAATATAACATCACGCCTGTTATCCCCGTTGGGTTAGGTAGAGGTGTACCTAATAGTACACCCACATTATTCCAGTTATGTTTAAGTCTCATGTAATAGGGGACGAGCATATTACCATCAACCGGGCGCAAATCCAGACTCTGTGGCCGCTACTGAGAAATTCCTGATACAAAAATCCAACAGCACCTTTCCGACCTGGGAATCAATCCTAGGACCTCATACTCAGTAGTCGCGCTTGGAACCTCTAGACCAACAAGGCAGTCAAATAAGATTATTTTAATAATTTATCATCAGTTGATAAACATGGCAGAAATAAAATAAAAAAATACTTTTTTCACATTTCCCTTACGAAGTTTCGCCTCTTAATTTATTTACTTTTGCCCCGAAATGTCATCATCGTCTGCCTAGCCTTTTCCCAACTATGTTGGGGTCGTCTTCCAGTCTAACCGGATGCAGCTGAATACCTGTATTTTACATGGAGCGACTGCCTATCTGACCTCCACAACCCAGTTAGTACTGGGTAATACGATACCCCTTGATAAGACTGGTTGTCAGTCTTTTTGGGCCACTGACTACCTGTAACGACTGTCAAAGATCTACAAATGACAGCCGGGCTCAACTGCTTGACGTGCTTTCCGAGGCACGCAGGAAACTCGGTATTTAATGGGTGGTCACCCAGCCACAGACCAACCTAGGCAAGCACGGCTTAACCTAAAGGTCGACCCGAGCGGCTGTTATTATTTAGCCACGAAATTTATGCTCGTAAATTATTTGCCAATCAATAACATAGACAATGACGCAGAATGCCCAGTCGCTGCGTGTGTGTGATAAAGATCCCGCTGGCCATTAATTCTGTACCTGTAGTCACTCGTAGTTAGATGAAAACAATTACCTATACGAATCAGTTAATTGTTGCATCGCTAGATAAATATCGAAGAGAAAGGAAGAAAAAGTATTGATAAGACTCACATAGGACAAAACAATGAAACAAAAAAACATGAAACAAAATTCAATAAAAAGAGACAAATAAAAAATAAACTTTTAAGACATGCATTAAACTAAATAATTGGTACAGGCTAAAATTCCCTGTACTTAAAATGTCACTTACGGCATGTCTTCCGTGATTATTGATTATTTTTGAGCTCCCGATATTGGGACGCTGTTGCAAGCGCCATGATCGCGGGTTGACTGGAGAATGCGGGTGGATGGAAATAAAATTGTTAGGAGCAGACAAATCGGTCTACCCCCTTTCTTTGTCTTTTGCTACGCGCACTACTGGAACTCGACACTAAGTCACGGCAAAACACACTCACAGTATCACCAGGTTTTGTGGAGTCCTTATTATGTTGCCGGCTGCTACTTTTGAGCATACTCAATACTGGATTCCACGTACTTGACAATTTGAAGCCATCCTCTCGATTGAAATTTTTGTGTTTTCTTATTTTAATTGCTTCTCTTGTCAGCCTTGGAAAGTAAAAAAGAGCTCAAAAATAATCAATAATCACGAAAGATATCCCGTAACACGTAAAGATATCCCGACATTTTAAGTATGAAATTCCCTATCTCTGCATGGTACCCGTATCTGTCAAGTGTTAATTGTCACATCACTTGTCACAACATTCTCTTGCCTTAATCCCAATTCATTTGTGGTCGGCGCAGCATGTCTTCTTCTTCCATACTTCTCTATTACTCGTCATCTCATCAGACACTTCCTTTCTTGCCATAATTATCATTCTTTACGCAGTCCAGCCATCGTTTCTTTGGTCTTCCTCTACTCATATATACCCATCCACATTCATACTACACACACAAAATTTTCCTCCCGACATTTGCCTTATTCCTCCGCATCACATGCCCATACCACGACAACCGATTACCACACAACTTTTCAGTCTCCGGTGCCACTTTCAGACTCTCTCTTATTTATGTAGGTACTCATTTCGTATTTTATCCATTCTCTTGACACCACACATCTCCCTCAGCATTCTCATCTCCGCCACATGCAAATGCCTTTCATTCATCACTTGTCCCATCACTGTCATCAGTGTCACCTTGTGCTTCGTTGAAATGATTATTATGGCAATGTCACCAAAATTTTTGTTTTAGTTGGTTCTAGTGATGATGATGACATTTTCGGTCTTGCTGTACAACTCGATCAAAAAAACGTTTGCGAACTACCATTCGACGAAGGAGACTGTAGAGACAGAAGCCTGAGTACAGATGAAGACGGCGAGGACTCAACCAGTAATAGAAACGAACTTTTAAAACTCGAGGATCTCAAGGAATTGAATGAACTCAACGAACTCGGTGGAACCGACAAAGATGGGGAAAGTAACACTCGCTAGTAAGTTCATTAAGTCTATATATGTCTATATAATGGAGATTTTAATTGATAATATTGCAACACCAACATTAAAATGTAGACCATTATGATAAATGATGTTTATTTTGCTAGTAGGTTTTTACAAACACTTTAACACGTCATTTTTTAAAACTAGATGGGGCCGGTGTTTCGTATTTGACTACTCTGAGAAGAAACAGCCGAAACAAACTCAGGGGTTATAGTCTCTATATGCAAACTGTGGTAACACTCTTCCCTTCCATCTGTGACACTGGTCCAATTCAGATGTGAAATTTACTTGTCCGCCGTTTATTTTTCACCGCCGTCACTTTTGGCATTGACAGTTTTAAGAATATGCCAGTAATAAATTACGACTACAATTAAAATTAAATAATAGTCAGTAAATGTAACAAATAGTAACAATTTAAAAAATTAAAATATAAGTTAATGATGAAAATTGATAAAATTAATAAATATATTGATTAAAAATGCATAACTTTTTTTTATACTTTTACTTTACTTAGTCTTACAATAATAACATACAACAAAGCTTCCAATAAATTCATCAAAATGGTATTAAACAAATATCGTAATGCATTCGTATCGTAATTCGTTATCGTATTTGGCCATTACGATGTATTCGTCATTCGTATTGGTATCGTAATAGCCGTATCGTTGCATCCCTAGTCGCCACTGTTGATTCTGGCTTTCCGAAGTTACAGTGGTTTGGAAATAGTGTGGCGGCCTTATCCCAATATAAAAAAATCTGAACCTCTGTAGGACCTACATTCAAAACTCTCCAGTAACATTTAAGTCCCTAGTAATAAAGGGGGCAGCCTCCCCATCATTCGGGGAAAAATCTAGACTTCAGGCGGCTCCTGAAACATTAACATATTCAGGCTTGTTTTTTTCAAATTCCCCTGTTCAATTTTGATGCTTAGGTCCCTTGTCATGTACAGTTTAATAGAGGGCAAGCCTTTTGTCATCAGCCAAAGCACAAACCTAAACTCCCAACTCCTACTGAAAACTGTCAAATGTTTGTAAAAAGGAATCAAACCAGGACCTCATGTCACGCATTCAATCAATAACTAGGTGTGTGATTGGTGGAAAAAATAAGTAGTCATTTATAATTCAATTACTCTCCTAATTTTATTAACTATATTGTCTCACTGCTGGGCAAAGGTCTCCACCGTAAACTTCCCCTTTTTTCTGTGCGGTTTTCTCCGGACAATCATCACACTAATACATATTATTTAAAGGCGAAAGTTTGTATGTGTGTGTATGTTTGTTACTCCTTCACGCCTAAACGGCTTAACAGATTTGGATGAAATTTAGCACACAGATAGTTTATGACATGGATTAACACATAGGATACTTTTTATCCCGATAGTATGACCGCGTGGGACAATTATTCAATAGCACGCGGGTGAACCCGCGGGCAGAAGCTATAGTCTCTCATAAACAAGTTTTTAAGTTAATAAAACTTTACTTCATTGCAGTTTCGGGTTCAACAAGACTACGAAGCGATGCGAACAGTTTAACTACGACGGTTGTGGAGGTAATCAAAATAGATTTCAATCTATTGACGAATGCAGAAAAACTTGCTACACACCTATAAGCTACTTCCTGGCAAAAGTTCAAGATCAACTATTACTCAAGATTAGCGGTGCCAGTAGGCTAGACAAGACAACTTCTAAGCGTTTGGTATTTCTGCAAGGACTTTCAAAAGATTCAGAAAAGCATTTCGTGGAGACAGCATAACACCAATTCATCATTTGCCTAGCCTTTTCCTAACTATGTTGGGGTCGGCTTCCAGTCCAACAGGATGCAACTAACTAACCAACTGAATACCAGTATTTTACATGAAACGACTGCCTATCTGACCTCCACAACCCAGTTAGTACTGGGTAATACGAATACCTCTGGATGAGACTGGTTGTTAGACTATTTCGGCCACTCTATGGTCTATCCATGGTCTATGTGTGGTCACACTATTACCAAACCACTGTAACTCCTGAAAGCCAGAATCAACAATGGCAACCATGAGAAAAGCGCCGAGACAATGAAGCTCGGCGAAGTCCCAGAAAAACAATTAAACCGTCTTGGATCCCGCAACGAAATTAATGAGGAATATTTAGCAGAGTAATAGAAAAAACTATAATTTTCTAATTTTCTAGACGAAGCTTATTTTACTTTATAAGAACCAGGATACGACGAAAAAGAAAAGTTGGCGAGTTACAGTTTGGCCGCTGAGAGAATGCGTCTGACAGGTCGCGAGTATTTATTGGTGATGTAATAGTTATTTATGCAACTGTTGTATAATGAGGGGTATTAAAACACGAATGTGGGTTTATCACACGAGGCGAAACCGAGTGTGATAATAGTATCACATGAGTGCTTTAATACCTAATTATGTACAGTTGCATACAAGACTTTATCTACATCCATGATATGAATCCTCCATAAAAGGTTCTGAAACCATAGGTTGTTGTAGTGTTGTAAGAAGTCTATGTAAATTCATGGAAAGTTGAATTGCTGAGTAGGTATTTAATACAAACAAACTATGTATAGGTAATAATATAATTATTTACATTTTGGATTGTACAATTATTAAAATACACAAAGCTTATATCACTCATTTTTGTAAACAACAAAGTAATGCAATACTAATATCGAACAAAAATGGCAGGACTCGACTTGAATTCGAATTAACCTATAAGTTTTTTTTAATTACGGCGTTGTGGTAGTGAATCGTACGTGCTAGACAATGTTCTTTTTTTAAAACAAGTTGCATAATGAAATTTAGTACAACATTTTAACACCCGTTTGGGTGTTATAATGATTATTATTTCGCGCCAAATTTATTATGTACCAACTGACAGACGTCAGGAACGCATTCTCTCAGCGGCCAAACTGTAGACGACCCCATTTGTATGGACTGGCCACTTTACAAAGACGACTGGGAATTATACGACCAAATACTTAATTAAAGGTTCTTTTCACAAAGTCGTCATGATTACCTTCCTGCCCTTACTTGGGGTCGGTGCAAGAAGTTTTTTTCTTCCACTCTCCCCTGTCAACCGTCACGCTATCATTTACACCTTTTTCCTTCATATCACTCCTCACACAATCCATCCATCGTTTCTTTGGTCTACCTCTCCCTCTCCATTCATCAACATAAATTCATCACTCTTTTAGTCACATGCGATACAATTATGTATCATCATCATCAGCCTATAATGTTCCCACTGCTGAGACACGGCCTCCTCTCAATGAGAGGGAATTAATCTCAATTATGTATATTAGATTAAATGTTAAGTAACAGATGGACAATCGTTTTTGACAATGTTATTTATTTTTCATTTCTTCGTAAGTTTTCTTAATAAGTATAAGTAGATTGATATTCTTCTTTTTTTTTGTAGTGTGTGTTCAATAAATTCGTTGTTTTTAACCAGACGCTGTTGTATTCTGGTTGTAAAGTTTCTTTAGTTTTCTGGCTGACATGAAACGCCCAGCGTCAACTGTGGAGAAAAAAAAAGTTATTACTTTATGTATTTTTTTATTTTGGCGTTTTGCGGAAAACTATGTCATTAAAATAAAGTTTTAATTCCGCAAATAGATCCAGACTTGGGTGCAAAATATGCATCTTTGACAGATGCAATCAAACATCAACCTTATAGCAACGCACTTGAGTCACTGCACAAGATCACTGCATCTTTGGCAGACTTGTCAATAACATCAACCCAAAATCAACCTTATTGCTACAAAACATTAAGATCATTGTTATTTGAACTGAGTAAAATAAGTGAGAAACAAATGTTCTTTATGCTATATCAGGGATGACTAACCTTAAAGAAGATGGCCAAAGCCACTAACGGCCCTTTTCAATAACTTACTAACAGATACCGGAAGGTTGCTATCTCTAACTGTTTGACATTTAGTTTACGGACCGTTACAATACAAACAAAACGTCACAGAAAGCTTTTCTTGTTTTTTCTATGAATCACAGTCCTCCGAGTGACAGATAGGTGACGTATTCCAAGCTAACTTTGTTTATAGAAACACTGATAGCTAACTAACAGTTACACGTAAGTAAGTTATAGAAATCGGCCGTAAGTGTGATAAAACACGTCATCTGCTTAGCCTTTTCCCAACTTGGTCGGGGTTGGCTTCTAGTCTAACTTAGTGCAACAGAATAGGTACCAGTATTTTTCGTAGAACGACTGCCTGTCTGATCTCTACAGCCAAGTAACTGAGTACTGGGGACTCCTTGACATAAAATTGCGTAACTATATAGAAGGTGTTTAAAGTAAAAATCATAAATTAAAAACTTGTATTTAAAAAAAAAACTTGTCAAAAAGTTGGAACTTTGACCCCCAATATCTCCGTAACTAGAAGGTTCCCAGGCATGGTGTAGAACAAAAAAATGATCGCAATGACGGGGAAAATGTGTGCCTTTCGGTTTCGTTAAGAGGTTTTTTACACCCTTTAATAGTAACACTTAAAGTAATACCAGCCAGCAAAGTGGAATAATCCAATAAAAAAAAAACAATAACTATTTTCTTCAAAAAATAAAAAGAAACTTACCCATATGAGTAACTAAAATATAAAAGAACACTGCCATAATCAGTAACATGAATAAGGACTTCATTTTAGTTTTAATAAACGCCTTGTTTGTTTAGTGGTCTTCAATATTAATGACTGCTAACTACAATCGATATACTTAAGAACTGTTGGGTGAACAGTGCGTTCGTTGCTTAAGTATTAATGCAATGAGGTAAATTACCTGCAACAGGATGTCAAGCGACAGATTTTCCAGTAATCAGCTAATGCAGTACGCAGTTTTATTAATCATTGCTATTTTACACAAATGATTTTACTATTAATTATGGTGTTTTATTATTTCATTTATTTAATAGTAATTTATTTACAAGATAACAGTTTAATTTACAAACTACAACTTTTTTATATTATTTATTTACAAGATTGTAAGTTTGTAACGTTACAATACATTGTCCCGGTAGGATCCATTAAACTGTAAGGTCACACTGAGTACTCACCTACCTAACTTTTAGACTGGAGGGGAGCACTGTTGAAAGAAATAGTCAAGGGGACCAGTTATAAGAATTTAAGTATTATTAAAGAACCTAGGGCCTACCTATTTGGAGCTAGAAGATAACTAAACTAGGTTAGAGAAGCGGGTGGATGAAAATGAAAATAAACGGTGAGATGAACTGGAGAAAGGCGGGCCTCGGGGCTGTAGTAGTGGCCGAGGGACGTCAGGCTTCAGTCTTCCTTCAAGGATTCTGGTCGAGGTTCGTTGCCGAGGGACGTCAGGCTTCAGTCTTCCTTCAAGGATTCTGGTCGAGGTTCATCATTCTTCGTCATTGCAGCCGAGGAAGAGAAGGCCGACAATCTTCCTCCTGGAGAGGCCGGAGGACGTCAGTTTTTTCCTTTCTCTGGTCACTCTTCGAGACGTGTGTTGCCTTTCAGCTCCAGACGTAGACTTGTGTTGCCTTTCAGCTCTAGTACACACATCAACACGGTCTAGGGATATTTCATACTCAATTAAATAACTCGAAAAGTACTGGCCGCATTGGAATCTTTTATACACCGATTTGTTTGTAATTTATCTCAGACTAATTCCAAATTCAAATTTTTGAAAATTCTTTTGTTTCGGTGGCATAAAAATGTCTTGATGTATAAGGAGAGGGAATTTTCATTTGTGCGAAATTTAGAAAACAATACGAATTACGTTTAGTTACAGTTTTTTTTCATTTTTAAACGAAAGATAAAGTTAAAATTGAGGTATTGTAGCCATGCAACGCCGACATTTGACGAGGGCGAAGATGTTACGAGCTGTGGGAATGCTGGAAGCTGGATCTGTTCAGCGTAATGTTGCTGAGGCCATAGGGACCCATCAAAATGTAATTTCAAGATTGTGGACACGCTATCGTGCCACAGGTGAAGTAGCGGAGAGGCACCGGGGGCCAAGTCGCATCACTACCCCCAGACAAGACCGATTTTTGCAAATTACTGCGCGAGCACAACCAAATGCAACGGCGACTCAATTGGTCCAAAGGCTGCGAGTGGAACACAAAGTGCTTGTGAGTGACCAAACTGTAAGAAGGCGACTGCATGAAAGCAATCTACGCTCTCGTAGACCACTCCGGGTCCCACCTTTACGGAGAGGCAATCGTGGACGACGATTAGAATGGGTTCGGAACCACGTGGACTGGGGCCGTGACCAATGGTCCAATGTGCTGTTCACGGATGAATCCAGGTTCGGCTTCCATCCAGATTCACGAAGGACGCGTGTTTGGCGAGTTCCTGGACGATGGAGCCGTCTCCAGAACCCTCAGGAAGTTCACCCATACCAAGGAGGAACAATTATGGTTTGGGCAGGAATTCGTCTTGGAGGACGGACGGATCTCGTTTGGGTGCGGGGCAATATGACGGCAGAACGATACGTCCAACAGGTGCTGGGGCCCGTAATCTTGCCCCACAGAACACAAATGGGGCAAGATTTCCTGCTCATGCACGACAATGCCCGGGCATACACGGCGAGAACGGTAGCAGCTTGGTTACATACACATAATGTTAGGGCCTTAGACTGGCCTGCTCAATCGCCAGATCTAAATCCCATTGAGCATGCGTGGGATATGCTGCAAAGAAGAGCTCTGAAGGAAGTTCCTGAAAATCTGGCTACAGAAGATCAACTTTTTGCGCACCTCAGAAGGACATGGGACAATATTCCGCAGCAAGACATTGACAACCTTGTTCTGAGCATGCCGAATCGTTGCCGATGTGTTATGAACATCATGGGCGCTTTCTGAGACTACTAACTTCAAGTTTATAAACACAAATTAAATGATTTTTCTATTTTTTTCAGTTTTTACTCACAAATTAAAAGTTCATTCATATACGGTTTCCGTCTATGCTTCATTTTTTTTCCATAAAATCCTGAAATTTTAATCTATACCTTAACCATTATTAAAAAATGGTAGAATATTAAATAACGTATATTTTAAATATATACATAGCGAATTACTATCAATGTGTTAATTATTTATATGACATAAATAATTAACACATTGATAGTAATTCGCTTTTTTAAAAATATCCCTAGACCGTGTTGATGTGTGTAGTAGACGTGTGTTGCCTTTCAGCTCTAGTAGTAGACTTGTGTATAGCCTTTCAGCTCAAGATCTAGACTTGTGTAGTCTTTCAGCTCTAGTAGTAGACTGAAAAATTCCACCACCAGGCTCCTGTCATCTCCAGATGATTGACATTTTATAATTTGGAAAGAATTTCTAGAACACAATAAAAAGAAAAGATAATGAGGTCGATGTGATTTACCTATACCACCTACAACTAGCTCCAGCAATAAATTAAAAATAAAACTAGGCCTGTCACTAACTGACATTACAAAGGTAAACAAAGATTCAAGAGAGATAAAAATCTTAAGAAAAACTTAAATAACATGAATTACATGGTGCAGCATGAAGCTACCCAGGGAGGACGAATGCTTAAATTTTCACTTAGTAAAAAAACCATGTAAAAACACAAATTACAAGATAACAGTATTATTTACTTTATTTTCAAACTACAACTTTATAATAGATGTATTAAAATATGTACTTATAGCAGTATCATACAAGTATCAAAAGCGTTGGAGGGCGTTAAAAATGTCGTCCACATCGCTGTCAACAGGAAAAGTGCCCAGAAGGCTGGCAGCACTGCCATTCATTTATTTATTCTTATTCACATTAAATACATTTTTAAATATTCATAACACAAACAATATATAAAAAATAAGTAGCCCACCAGCATCGGGAAAAATCAAAATCAAAATATTTTATTTGACATAGGCCTACATGGGCACTTATAAAACGTCGAAAAGGTGCACGGTTCGGGTTGCTCGTTTCCATGGAGAAGAACCGACAAGAAACTCCATGGTTACTCTTTTAAATCATTTGGTATTACAATATTAATGTGTCACAGCAATTAAGTATCCCCGGGGACAGCATAGACCCGACAATAGGTCGTTGCTTACCATACAAAAAACGTAAAACAAGATAATAACAAAAGTTAACAAGCATCTAGGAATCTAAGTGAACAGGGTCCAAGCTACAGGGAGAGGAACCTCCTAACAATACGAGCCGTGTCAAGGAGTACCGCGCACTGAATCAAGCCCTTGATCCAGCTACCAAGCGAGAGCCTCCTAAGATGTTGGTCTAGGCTTTTGGCTATTAAGCCATTGGCCGACATTGACACGACTATCGGCACAATACGGAATATGCATGAAATACAAAACTCTTTTTATTTATTAAAAAAGCCTTGTATTGGCCCATAGAACATTGTGGTACACTTGTTTAAGTTGCTAATACATCACTTATTTTACAATTTACTGTTATAATTAGCATGTTTTTGGTGAAACGGAACGCACTCTCAAAACGCGTCGTCCTCGATAACACCGGTAGTGACGTCAAAGTCTATGTGTCAAAAAACACTTTTATTTGAAAAGTGCTTAAAGTTTCACTAAGATTTTATTTTAATATTGATATTGCAATTTTTACTTGACTAGAGCACATACAATTAGTAAAATTATTCTTTTATGAGCAAAAAAAATGATGCAAACAAGGCAGATTGTGGTAAATGAAGTCACATCATGGCCGCGACAGCTACGGACGTTTGAACTGTCGTAGAAAATTGCAGAAGTTTAATATTATTTTTGTGCGACAAGCAGTAGTTGAACTTAACTTTTAATACTTTTATTGGGTTGATAGTACTGTATTTTATTGATTTAAGTAAAGAAAAAATGACATGCACATTTCCTATTACTGCTGTAATTATGGTGGTTTGTTGTTTATTATTATTTACTTTATATATCTTTTCTACACAGTTTGACATTTTTGAACATTTCCTAAAAATATATATAAAATGTGATCCGCCTGTGTCGGGAGCAGGGTCAAACTACCGGTGGTTGGGGCTCCAGAGACAGTAACCTCCTCACAATGGCTGTTTTCACATTATGCTACGTTTTTTTGTTTCATTTATCCGGCAATGTCGAGACGACATAACCAAAAGCTTGTATAGCCACCGAGCAGTCTCGAGGACCTAGTCGCGTTCCGCCAGCAACTTACATACACAATATGTATGAAACCACCAGTCCCACGATATCGTGTCGTTATCGCCTAATGTGAAAACGGCTAATGCGTGATGTATCGAGAAGTACTGCATTCTCAGGCCCTTGATCCAAGCGCCTAACGAGAGCCTTGAGAGATGTTGAGATAATGAAGCAGTCTGATGAAGTTCACAGGAGTAGCACTGGAGTGCAGTGAACATGTTTAGAGGCATTTTATAAGGTTCCGTACCCAAAGAGTAAAAACGGGACCCTATTACCGTTACCTTGTCCGTCTGTCTGTCTGTCACCAGGATGTATCTCATGAACCATGATAGCTATACAGTTGTTTACACAGATGATGTATTTCTGTTGCCGCAAATTAACAAATTAAAGGGATCTACGTACGGCTGAGTACTACGATGGTAGGAAACCATCTATGGGCCTTAAGGTGAAAGCGTCAGGGTAGCCCGCGAAAATCAAATTTTCTTACGTTTTTTGCAATTTGCAGGCCAGTGCTAGGTTGTATGTTAAATAAAACATTGTTCGCGATTGTAAGACGTATGTAGTTACAGAATTATAATCATCCAAATCATCAATACAATCCTCCAAGTTCATAAAGGTCTAGCAATGACTTTGACCTTGAAAAAATCGTTCCTAGACTTTTATGAACATAGAGGGTTGTATTGATAGTTTTGATGATTATAATTCTGTAACTACATACGTCTTACAATCGCGAACAATATTTTAATCAACATACAACCTAGCATTGGCTTGCAAATTGTAAAAAACGTAAGAAAAATTGAATTTCGCGGGCTGGTCGAAGCATTCACCTTAAGATGCCAGATAATAAAATGATTGATTGAATAATGTGCGAGTCCAACTCGCACTTGGCCCGTTTATAATTGTATGCGATTTTAATTGCTGGTTTTTAGATGTATTTTAATAATAGAAAGGTCGACACTTCGCGTGACCAGAGGGCTGGCTTTTTCTTTAGCCAAAGAATTAGCATTACCATTCAACGTGGCAATGCTGCCAGTCTTCTGGGTACGTTTCCGAGTGACAGCGATGCGGAGGAGTACTTTGACGCTTATTGACGTCGTTGTGTATATGGAGGTTCTTACTTTTAGTTTTTATTTTTGTAATTATATATAGTTCTTGTTTTAATTAAAGATTTAAATGTTTATCAAAATTAGACTTAATAATTCAATATAATAAAAGAGTACACAATGTCAGAATAATATTTTAATAATTGTGTTTTTAATTGTATTTTTGTAAGTTGGAGGTATCTGTATCCTGGTGGTAGTAACATCGCATTGGCGTTATAGCTGTGTTATTTACTATATTTTAAATAAAAAATAATAGTTCTATATTTAAGTAGGAAAATAAACAACTGCTGCAATAACCAGTAGGTCCTACAGGAATCAGTTATCGATGTAGGAAATAATAATATAAAATGATAATTATACTAAGCTGGTATTGCAATTAACCTAATTATGTAGGGGAAAATTTATATTATATTATTCATCATTGCACGTGTAAGCAAGCATGCCTACTCTGTCTTTTATTTATTAAGTATTGAGTTAAGTGGTTGTCGGTTCGTTGATGCGACCGCTGAACATGAGGTCCTGGGTTCAATTCCTTGGTCGGGCAAAGCGTTATTGGGTTTTTTCATTAGGATTTTCTAAGTAGCAGCCACGGAGTCCTATTAAACTTATTAAATTAAAACACACAACAATTTTTACACAAGATTTGGTCACGAATTTATTATGGGTCGGGGGGCTTTCGGGACCAGGACCGCGGTCTCGGATTCCCCCTAAATATTTTTGAGTGGTATTTTGGGACCACATGATAAAAAAAGTTAGAGTACAGTAAGCTGTAACAATATTGTGATCAACAATTACATGAATTTAAAGTGAAACTTCTGTAAAGACGAGGTTTTAGAAAAAAAAAAAAAAACTCGACTTGTATCAAAATGTACTATTTTTGGTTTTATAAAAATACGAAGAGTAATTCATCAACTCGTCCCACAAGCCCACGGCCCATTTGGGACGAGTTGATGAAAATCTATAATTATTCTAGTTTGTTTGGCAATTGTGTGTAATTTGAAGGGAAATATAATTGTAAACGCACTTGAAAAATAATGTTTCACACTTAAAAATGTTTATCTATAAAAAATAATTAATCTAAATATATAAAAGAAGAAACTGACTGACTGACTGACTGACTGACTCATCTATCAACGCACAGCCCAAACCGCTGGGTCTACAGATTCCAAATTTGGCAAGTAGGTTCCTTATGTGGTCTAGGGGTGCTAAGAAAGGATTTTTCAAAATGCACCCCCTAAGGGGGTTAAACGGGGCTTTAAAGTTTGTATGGGGAAACAAGATTAGTTAGACTATTTTATTCGAAACTTCACAGTATGCTCCTTTTGATAAATGAGTAGAAACGGGTTTCAGGGTTTTTCAGAATTGAACCCCTAAGAGGGGGAAATGGGGTGACAAAGCCTAAAAATCAATGCACAGCCCAAACCGCTGAGTCTAGAGATTCCAAATTTGCCACATACGTTCCTTATGAGGTTAAGGGGTGCATTAAGAAAGGATTTTTCAAAATGTACCCCCTAAGGGGATGAAATGGGAGTTAAAAGTTTGTATGGGGAAACACGATTAGGTAAGACTGTTTTATTCGAAACTTCACAGGAGTACTCCTATCGATAAATGAGTTAACATTTGTGTTTCAGGTTTTTTCAGAATTCAACCCCTAAAGGGGGAAATGGGGTAACAAAGTCTGAAAATCAACTTCGGTATTGTTTGTATGGTGTATCGGGTCGGGTGTGTTACAAAAACAACGATTTTAAGATTTAATGTGGCGGACCTGAAATGCCTTCATTCCCTGTTTGGGTGCGATGGGGTTGAAATGTCTAAAAATCAATATCGGTGTCGATACCGAGATTATATAATTATAGATTTATTACTGGCAAAACTTGCAGCCAGTAATAAATCTATAATTATTTGTGGTGATTTTAATATCAATATTTTAGAAGAATGCTCAAATAGCAGTCGCTTATTAAATCTTTTTAAGTCATTTGACTTGACCAACACTTTTAAAGAACCTACTAGAGTCACTCCATCTTCTGCTACTTGTATAGATAATATTTTCTGCGATTGTGATTACTTAGATAAAGCAATAGTAAATTGTCTGCCTTCTGACCATAGCGGACAAACTGTAACCTTTAGGTGTAATACACCCCCATTGCAAAAAGTTCAAATTAAATTTAGACCTATAACTTCTAGCAGATTAAATAGGTATAATATTTCGCTACAGAACAAGTTAAGTGTTATGAGCCTTGATGATATTAATATAGATCAATTGTATGATCGTTTCTTTTCAATAGTTCACACGGAATTCAATAAAACTTTTGAAAAGAAGACAAAAAGTATTTGCCCTAAATTCATATTTAGTGATTGGGCAACTAGAGGTATCAGAAAAAGTAGGGAAAGACTATTTGAGCTTTATGGCCTTAAGCCTTTTATAAACACTGAAACTTTTAACAAGTATGTTGCTAAGTATTCAAAAATTTTTAGAAATACGTGCAAGGTTGCTAAAGCACTGCACATTAGCAACAAGATCAAAACAGCAGAAAATAAAATATTGACAGTTTGGAAAGTTATAAATAACGAGACTAACAGGAAGAAAATACGTAACACTAGCTACACATTAGATACAGCCTGTGGTCCTAAAAGCTCAAATCAGGAAGTAGCTCAAGAATTTGTAAATTTCTTTACCGATATACCACTAAAAACAACGGAGGCTCTTATTTCCTCACCTGAACTCTCAATTGGCTTATTAAAGGCGAATGTGTCTGGCTGCCTGGCTGAATTTAAATTTAAACACATTAACCCTATGATAGTTATTAAAACTTTCCGGCAAATAAAAATCAAACTAACCGAAGATCTATGGGGAATGTCTGTCAAAGTTTGTACATCCATACTTGAGACTATAGCCCCTTACTTAGCTTTAATTTTTAATTTATGTGTAGACCAAGGAGTTTTCCCTGATTTAATGAAATACAGTAAAGTCATACCTCTTTTCAAATCCGGAGACAGTAAAGATACTAATAATTATAGACCTGTATCCGTGTTACCAGCTTTTAGCAAGGTTTTCGAAAAAGTAATGCTTAATCAAATGCTCTATAATTTTAACACCAACAGAATCTTACATGATCAACAGTATGGCTTCACCAAGGGACGTTGTACAACTGACGCCGGTGTAACCTTATTAAAGCACATATTTACTGCGTGGGAAGAGTCTCAAGACGCCATAGGAATTTTTTGTGACCTCTCCAAAGCGTTTGATTGCGTAAATCACGACACATTACTTTTGAAACTTGAGCATTACGGACTGGGTAAACTTGCACTTGGTTTGGTAAAATCTTATTTGAATGATAGACAACAACATGTTCAAATAAATGGTGTTAATTCACAGGGTTTAAAAGTAAAAATGGGGGTTCCACAAGGCTCAATATTGGGTCCTTTTCTCTTTCTAGTATATATAAATAATCTTCCCTATTTACTAAAAACCAACCGCAAAATATGGTGTTATTTGCTGATGACACTTCCCTAATTTTTAAGAGAAATAGGCGGGCCCAAAATCTAGATGACGTGAATAATGCCCTACTTCAGGTCCAAAATTGGTTCACAGCAAACAATTTGGTATTAAATGAAAAAAAAACCAAATGCATAAGATTTGCTTTACCGAATGTTAAAAGTAGTGATTGTGATATAATATTGAATAAAGAGAAACTTGAATTCGTAGATAAAACGGTTTTCCTGGGGATTACGCTTGATTCAAGGCTACAATGGGGTTCTCATTTGACTTCTCTTGCGGGGTGGCTAAGTTCAGCAGCCTATGCCATTAGAAAAATCCGTCAGTATACTGATGTAGATACCGCTAGACTGGTTTATTTTAGTTACTTTCATAGTATAATGTCTTATGGCATTTTACTGTGGGGACGGGCTGCAGATATTGAGTCTATATTTATTCTGCAGAAAAGAGCCATCAGGGCCATATATAATCTTCGTAAGCGCGATTCTCTAAGGGAACTGTTTAAGGATATTGGCATCATGACGGTACATTGTCAATACATCTACGAAAACATAATGTACGTCAGAAAAAATCTGCACCTTTTTGGTAAAAGGGGTGACAGACATAATTACAGTACTAGAAATAGGGACCAACTAGTTCAGCCAGGTTTCCGACTCGCTAAAGTAGACTCATCTTTCATGGGGTACTGTTTGAGATGCTATAATAAAATTCCACAAAGTATTCTTGAACTGAATGAGACGAAATTTAAAACATGCATTAAACGCACACTATGTAAGCAAGCATATTACAAGTTGAGCGATTATATCGCTGATAAAAATGCTTGGCTCAATGCTGGTCCTGCTCCACAAGGACAGGGGCGCATAAATTGATAGCATTAAAATGTATTGTTGGAGCTGCTGAAGATTGTACAACTATCTTTGCATTGTATAGATTCAATCTCCTTAGTATTATATAAATGCATAGCCCATATTGTGTGAGTACTATGTACTAGAAAGCTATCATTCACTGGAAATCTACGTCTTTTCTTGACTTGAATGTGCCCTGGCGGTTTAGAGTATGTCATGCTCACTCAAATGTCTCGCTGATGGTGGCGCATGTGTCGGATCATTTAGTTCCCTTCAAAATGGTTGAGTTGAATGGTGCTGATCCATGCGTCATGTCCGTGAACGGGCGCTGTCAGTTGTGACTGGTCATTTCTTGGTTGCCATGGCTTATTTGAATGAATTATTTTGAATTGTATTTTTTTTGTTTGTGTGTTTTTGCTGTGGACACTTTTAACGTGCACATCTTGCTACATTGTTCTCACATAATATACCATCTCAACATGAATGATGTAACCAAGATTTTTTAACAATATTCTGATTTAAAAGAGTGTCCATGGAGTTTCTTGCCCGTTCTTCTCCATAGAGATCTACGCTAGGGAATGGGCAACTACAGTACTTTCACAGTTTTTATGTCTTGTGACTGGGACTGTAGCTACATTTAATTTTCATCTTTGTTTCGACAATTCAAAAGTGCCTGTAACTGGCTTACTTGAAATAAATGCTTTGATTTTGATTTTGATTGATTTTGATCAGGGGTGCAGATTACGAAAATGGCATTTATTTTGAGATCCAAAAGATGGCGGATTCGACTTCTATACAGGGTTATTGTTGATTTATTGTGATGATTGTGATAACGATGATAATGATTGTGATTACGATGATGACGATTGTGATTACGATGATAATGATTGTGATTACGATGATGATGATTGTGATTACGATGAAAATGATTGTGATTACGATGATGATGATTGTGATAATGATGATAATGATTGTGATAACGATGATGATGAATGTGATAATGATGATTGTGATACTGATGATGATGATTTTGATAACAGTGATGGTGATAGTGATTGTGATGGTAATGGTGATTGTAATTGTGATGGTGATTGTGATAATATGGTGATCGTGATAGTGATTGTGATAGTGATGGTGATGGTGATGGTAATGGTGATCGTGATAGTGATTGTGATAGTGATGGTGATGGTGATGGTAATGGTGATGGTGATTGTGATAGTGATTGTGATAATGACGGTGATTGTGGTGGTGATAGTGATGATAATGGTTGTGATTACGATTATAATGATTGTGATAATGATGATAGTGATGGTGCTAACGATGATGGTGATGGTGATGGTGATTGTAATGGTGATGGTGATAGTGATTGTGACTGTGATAGCGATGGTGATTGTGATGGTGATTGTGATGATAGTGATGGTGATTGTGATAGTGATGGTGATTGTGATAATGATGATCATGATTGTGATTACGATGATAAGGATTGCGATTACCATGATAATGAGTGTAATAACGACGATGGTGATTGTGATGATGATGATTGTGATTACGATGATAATCATTATGGTTACGATGATTAGGTATGATTATGATAACGATAATGGTGATTGTGACAGTGATTGTGATGGTGATTGTGATGGTGATTGCGATAGTGGCGGTGATTTTGATGGTGATTGTGATTGTGATGGTGATTGTGATAGTGATGGTAATTGTGATAATGATGGTGGTTTTGATAGTGATGGTGATTGTGATGATTATGAAATTTGCCACATAGATAGTTCATAACCTGGATTAACACGTAGGACACTATTTATCCCTTTAATATGATCCAGTGGGACGATTACCGAACGTTACGCGGGCGAAGCCGCGGGCAACAGCTAGTCTAAATACATATATAAAAGAAGAATCTGACTGACTCACACACATATCATCGCACAGCCCAAACCGCTGGGTCTACAGATTCCAAATTTGGCAAGTAGGTTCCTTATGTGGTCTAGGGGTGCACTAAGAAAGGATTTTTCAAAATTCACCCCCTAAGGGGGTTAAATGGGGCTTCAAAGTTTGTATGGGGAAACAAGATTAGTTAGACTATTTTATTCGAAACTTCACAGGAGTGCTTCTATTGATAAATGAGTAGAAACGGGTTTCAGGGTTTTTCAGAATTCACCCCCCAAGGGGGTTAAATGGGGCTTCAAAGTTTGTATGGGGAAACAAGATTAGTTAGACTATTTCATTCGAAACTTCACAGGAGTGCTCCTATTGATAAATGTGTAGAAACGGATTTCAGGGTTTTTCAGAATTCAAAACCCAAGAGGGGGAAATGGGGTGACAGTCTGAAAATCAACTCATAGCCCAAACCACTAGGTCTAGAGATTCTAAACTTAGCACGCGTAGGTTTCTTATGAGGTCTAAGGGTGATTGTGATGATGATGATTGTGATAACGACGATGATGACTGTGATAACGATGATGATGATTGTGATAATGATGATGATGATGATTGTGATTACAATGATAATGATTGTGATAACGATGAAGGTGATTGTCATAGTGATTGTGATAGTGATGGTGATGGTGACGGTGATAGTGATAGTGATAGTGATAGTGGTGGTGATTGTGATAGTGATGGTGATTGTTATAATGATCGTGATTGTGATAATGTAATGTAATTGTGATAATAAAAATATATGGCGCGACCCCAAATAGCTACTCCGCGCACCTCCAGAGCCCGTCGTGTGCCGGCAAGGTTACGTGACTAGTGTGTAATCGGTACAACACTATGCAGCACCCGCCCGCGCCACGCGACTGTCGACCACGCGAGCTCGCGCTAGCCGCGCATGCACATGACGGGTACTGACGCTTGCGCGCCGGCCGGCGGCCATCAGCCATTTTTTTATCGTTTTATGTTTGAGCTAAACTCGATGTTATTATTCATTATAAATTCGTGTCTCTGTTCTTATACTAAATACACAGTTTACTTACTCGGTAGTTCGGTGTTTTCTTTAAAGAAAGGATTCCAACTAAAAATACTTGTAAAAATGTTTGTAAAAACCTACTTACAAAATAAACAATACATCATTTATCATTTAATGATGATGATTGTGATAGTGATGGTGATTGTGATGATTATAATTGCGATGATTATGAAATTTGGCACATAGATAGTTTATATCCTTGATTAACATGTAGGATACTATTTATCCCTTTAGTATGATCCCATGGGACAGTTACCGAACGACACGCGGGCGAAGCCGCGGGCAACAGCTAGTGACCTATAAATATGCTTGGCTTTAACATTAATTGAATGAACTATAAAAATAATGGATGGCAATTTCCTCCGAGCCACGCAGTTGGTCCCGGCTGTTATTTGTTAAGATAAGATAAAGATTTATTTCTCGCCACAATACATAGGTACAGTAGTAGGTTTCGTGAACAATACATGCGTTTTTTTATATTGTGGGAGACTGGTGCCTAAACTAGACGAAAGCCTGTATTTCAGGACACCAGGTCTCCACCCTTTTGGAAGTAAGTATGTACATTTGAACAGAATTATGCACTCGTACACAAATTAATACGGTAAGTAATATTGAGCAAAAAACAAAAGATAATAAAAATACACAAATTAAAACAGTGGTGATTATGATTACTAATTATACAATCAGGGTTAGTACGTGTGTATGTGTAAGTGAAGGATGTAATGTGTGTGTGAGTGATGGGTGTGTGTATGTGATGGATGTGTGTGTGTGTGGTGGGCGTGTGTGTGTGCGTGTGAGTAAGGATTTTGTTGGATTGTTGATTTATGACAGTCGTTACAGGTAGTCAGAAAGAAAATTTTACAACCAGTCTACAGAGGGGTATCGTATTACCCAATACTAACTCGGTTGTGAAGGTTAAGACAGGCAGTCACTCCATGTAAAATACTGGTTTTCAATGCTGTCTCTAAGACGAAAACGCATCTGTGAAGCCTCTGGTAATCGGCAAAGTGTGACCAGTAACAGTTTGGAATCAGGTTTTGCACCCGGTTCATGGCAATAGGTTTACCTACAAAATGTGTTTAATAGGCTAGTTTCCACCATCAATAAATTGCAAATCTATTTAGTCCGTCAGTTAAAGTATTGGAAAATAATGGACACGTATTTTTTGTTTTTATAAATCAATGAATATTGACAAAGATAAAACGCATCAAAACTCTGGAGTGGGGGCTCGTGACGTCACAACGCACTAAAAATTATACCACGGTTTGACGTATTGAGAATTTTAAAAGCGTCGTATCTTCATCAATTTTGGTTTACGTAACAAAAGAAAAAATACGGGTCGAATATTTTTGGATAATCTAACTGACGGACTAATTAGATTTTTTCAGTACACAAGCCTATTGTTGTAGTACCTACGCATAGGTTAGTAGGTATCTAGGTCCCTTTTGTACTGAGAGCATACACAAGGCGCAATAACTTTTATAGCGTTTGTTCTTTCTGCAACGATTCTCAACATTGACCTATTAGAATCATCATTACAATATTGTTTTTGTTGTGATATCCGAACGTACTCCTAAGTTGAGAGTCTGTGGTACCGATAATTAATCTGTGAGTGAAGCTGGCATGTGAATAGCACTTGTGTAAGTTGTGTTGCTGATTATTAATAAACCTTGGAGGATCTAATTAAACAGACTTTCATTACATGGTGGCAGCGGCAAAAGGCCTAAATTTTAATAGAAAATGGCGGAGACCGGTTACAAAATTAGTATTCCTCCACCGGAGCCTTTTTCATTTGAGCCAAAAGAGTGGCCGTCATGGCGGACGCGCTATGAAAGATGGGCTAATGTGACTCAAATGTCCACAAAAATTGAAAAAGAACAAGTAGACTGTTTGTTGTATACAATGGGACCAAGGGCGGAAGATATATTACTGCAGTGTGCAGAGGATGACGTCAAGAGTTACGGTAAAGTAATCAAATGTATGGAAGATTATTTTTTGCCCAAAAGAAATATAATATACGAGAGGTACATGTTCAACAGCAGAAAACAAGAGGAAAATGAAAAGGTGGGGGAATTTATAACTTCATTGTTCAAGTTAGCTGAATATTGCAACTTTAAAGAATTAAAAGATGAGCTGATCAGAGACAGGTTGGTGGTTGGTATGAAAGACAAAAAGGCGAGTGAAAAATTGCAGTTAAAGAGAGAGTTGCAATTGGAAGAAGCCATATTGATGGCAAAGCAGGCGGAGAGGCAGAAAGAGCAGAGCAAAGTTATAGAAGGAAAAAATGATGAGTTGGTGTTGGAAGTAAATAGGGTTAAAATGGCAAAATCAAATAAGGATGCTGTAAATTCAAGCAAGGAGAAGTGCTGGCACTGTGGTCGAGCACGCCATCCGAGAGAGCACTGTGGTGCGGTAAAGTCAACATGTTTCAAGTGTGGACGTGTGGGACATTTTGCAAGTATGTGTAAAGCTGGAAAGTTTATTAAGAAAATGGAGGTACTGACAGAACCAGAAGAAGCTCAAGTATTGCAGGTCAGTCTTGGAGAAGGCAGTGATAGATATATGATAGAAGTGCAAATTTTTCATAAAGAAAAATTCCTTAGTAACTGTAAGTTTCTTATTGATACAGGGGCAGATATAACTGCAATACCGATGTCAGTCTTGGGACCTTGGGTGCAGTTATCAAGTACCAGAGATAAAGTAAGAGGACCAGATGGTAGTGAACTAAAGGTTCTCGGTAAATTAGACTTAAGGTTAGTATATAAGTTACAATGGTACAATAATAAGGTTTATGTTATAGAAGACTTGCAATGTCCAATATTGGGTCGTCCTGCATTAGAGTCGATGAAAATACTGCATATTAGAGCTATATCAACTAATGTTTCATCTCAAGTTAATGTAGATAGAGAATTTGGAGGCATATTTAATGAGTTAGGGGTATTTAAAGACGAGTTCAAAATTCAATTAATAAAAAATCCAATACCTTATGTCCATGCTTCTCCACGATCTGTATCTATCCCTTATTTACCTAAAGTCAAAGCAGAATTGGAAAGGTTGGAGCAGCTGGGGGTAATCAGCCCCATAGAGGAGCCAACTGATTTTGTGTCACCTATTGTAGTTGTTCCTAAAGGAAGCAATATTAGAATATGTGGAGACTATACTCAAGTGAATAAAAGTATATTACGACCAATATTTCCAATTCCTAAGGTAGAAATGACACTAGCTAGATTGAAAGGGGCTAAATTTTTTTCAAAAATTGATGCTACTGCAGGTTTTAATCAAATCAGGTTGGAAAGTAGCTCTAAAAAGCTCACTACTATAATAACACCTTTTGGAAGGTATGTGTACAATCGCTTACCATTTGGACTAAACTGTGGACCGGAGTATTTCAGTATGAAATTTTCAAATTTATTCAAAGACCTTGATGTAGCAATTCATGTTGACGATATATTAATATTTGAGGAGACTATTGAACAGCATGACATAGTTCTAAGAGAAGTATTGAGACGTTTACAAGATGAAGGTATAACAATTAATAAGGATAAATGTGTGTTTGGAGTCAGGGAAATAAATTATTTAGGGCATATTATTAATGAAAAGGGAGTAAGGCCTGAGCCAGAAAGGGTAAAGTCAATCATTAATTTTCCAACACCTACAAACAAAAAGGAATTATTGCAATTTTTAGGAATGGTTAATTTTGTTGGTCGTTTTATACCTAACAAGTCACATATTCTGGATCCTTTGCATGTGTTGTTAAAAGAAGGTTATTTATTCACTTGGGATACTGAGCAGAAGCATGCTTTTGAAGTAATTAAAGATCATTTACAAAAGGCTCCTATACTGGCTCATTTTGATCCAAGTAAAAAAATAATCATTACAGCAGATAGTAGCTCTTATGGGTTGGGAGCGGCTTTATTACAGGAAGATGTAGAAGGACATAGGAAGGTTGTAGCATATGCAAGCAGAACCTTAAATAAAACAGAGAAGCAGTATTCTCAAATTGAAAAAGAATGTTTGGCATTAGTTTGGAGTGTTGATAGGTTTAAGGATTATGTGAAAGGTATAACAGTCTATTTAGAGACAGATCACAAGCCTCTGTTACAAATACTACAAACTAAACCCCTAGATGATTTGTCACCCCGACTTTTACGTTTTAGATTAAGATTAATGTGTTATGACTATATAGTAAAGTATATACCGGGCAAAGAGTTGATATTGGCAGATGTGTTGTCTAGAAATCCCTTATGTACTCAAGAATCTGAATTGGATATTATTACAGATAAAGCAATATTTAGCTTTGTTCATGAGGTATTTCCAGATACAACATTAGAAATAATAAAGCAGGAACAAAATAAATGTGGTACATGTGAAAGTTTAAAGATATATTGCACAGAAGGATGGCCCAATAAAAGTAAATTAGAAAAAGAATTGTCTTTGTATTACCAATATAGGTATAATTTTTCTATAGGGGAGGATTTATTGCTATACAACAGTAGAATAGTTATTCCAAAAACATTGCAAAATACCATGTTAAAAATGATTCATGAGGGTCATATGGGTATTACTAAGTGTAGGGAACGTGCCAAACAATCAGTATGGTGGGTAGGCCTATCAAGGCAAATTGAGGAATTGGTTAGAAATTGTAGTCAATGTTTAGAGAATAGAATAAATTATAAAGAGGAAATTATTATAGAAGATGTTCCTGACAGATCCTGGCAAAAATTAGGTATGGACTTATTTAAATACAGGAGCAGTTGGTATTTAGTAATAGTAGATTATTACTCAAGGTTTTTGGAAATATTTCCTCTTAATAATTTAACTGAAGATGCAGTTATTCTCAAATGTAAGGAATCCTTTGCTAGGTATGGAATTCCTGAAGTTATACGCACTGACTGTGGCACTCAGTTTAAATCTAAGTTTGTTAATTTTGCTAAGGAATATGGCTTTAGGCTGAGAAATAGTAGTCCCCATTTTCCACAGAGCAATGGAATGGCTGAGTCGGCAGTTAAAATAAGTAAACAATTGTTAACTAAGAATGATGATATTTATTTGGCACTTTTAGCTTACAGAAATACACCATTAGAATCGGGATATAGTCCAGCAGAGCTAATGTTTCATCACAAATTAAGAGAGAAATTGCCTATTGTAAAATCAGAATTAATTAAGGTTGTCCAGCCAGGCCAAAAATTTAGAAAAATAAGATTTAAAAAAAAGCTTAAAGACGCTGATCATTATAACAGTAGACATGGGGGTAGAACTCTAAGACAATTATCAATAGGAGAGACGGTATGGGTTACAGATTTAAAATTGTATGGTGAAATAGTAAGATGTTGTAAGGAACCCAGATCGTATATTGTAAAGACAAATAGAGGAGAATTCAGGAGGAATAGGTGGCATCTTATAGAATGTAAAACAAAAAGAAGTGTAGAAAACGAAGATGAAGAAAGTGATAATATAGAAATTGAGGATGATTTAGATTTAAGTAATGTTGATTATGATTTAGATTTAAGTAACGTTGATTACAACCAAGACAGGCCTAGTAATTCAACAGTTGAAAATGTGGTTCCACATAGAGTAAGGCGAAGACCAGTGTATCTTGAAGATTATGTAACAGATTAACATAGCTTTGTTTACGGATAGTTAATAGGGAGGATGTTGTGATATCCGAACGTACTCCTAAGTTGAGAGTCTGTGGTACCGATAATTAATCTGTGAGTGAAGCTGGCATGTGAATAGCACTTGTGTAAGTTGTGTTGCTGATTATTAATAAACCTTGGAGGATCTAATTAAACAGACTTTCATTACAGTTTTGACGGGAAAAAACAGCGCATTTAGAATACTAATTCGTTAAGAATGTTTTTACACCCTATGTGATAAAAAAACCAATACAATATCCTCGTATTTTATTCAAATTTATAAAAAAAAATCTTTGCATTATTAAAATTGTTTGGTTCCATTACATTGTGCTACAAGGTCCTTTGCAGTTTGTAGTTGTTTGGATGGAGCTAGAGAATCCGTACTCGACGCTGCATCGACGATGTTTTGTGCGTACCTGTGGCAGAAAAATACAAGTAAATATTAGCTTGACGGCTGAATGAA
The DNA here is from genome assembly GCA_941918905.2 of Xestia sexstrigata. NCBI lineage: Eukaryota > Metazoa > Arthropoda > Insecta > Lepidoptera > Noctuidae > Xestia > Xestia sexstrigata. The sequence continues at coordinate 7,134,047 of OW799229.2, forward strand.
AGAATGCAGAATGGAAGAAAAAAATGTGTTGCGCTGTTGCCGAGTAACATGGAACAACGGCAAGCAGATGTTGTTGTGTTTAGCGTACCTGATGAATGACGGGTGACATTTAGAATGTATCATACCGGCAACTGAAAATTAAAAGTATATAAATTAGATTCGAAATAAGGAGAGGAGTTCAACAGCCGCTCTGTAGGTATCTTTCTGATATCCAGTGACTATCAAGCTTCGGTTGTACACCGAACTTTGATGACAACTGAGAATGTCATAATATTAGTATTACGTATCGCACTGAGTGGATATCATTATACGGTAACTAACAGCCCGGGTACGGTGTAACGTCTTTCACGAAAGCCACTTCAAACTCAGTTGTCATCAATTTGTTGTCCACTATACCTAAATAATCGAAATAATATAAGTAGCGATACGAAAGCGTCTGTCAAAATGAGTTACGGTGACTGTCAGCCACAATGACAACCAATGACGTCATATTTGATCGCGACTGCTCATACAGAATATGAATCTAACCTTTTGACAGTTAATTGATGGACACTGTGCCCAGTTACTATCATTTCGAGCTGTCAACAGAGATATGTAATAGCCCTACTGGCCCATCTTTAGATTAAGCCGTGCTTGCCTAGTTTGGTCTGTGGATGGGTATACACCCATTACATACCGAGTTTCCTCCGTGCCTCGGAAAACACGTTAAGCAGTTGATCCCGGCTGTCATTTGTAGATCTTTGACAGTCGTTACAGGTAGTCAGTGGCCCAAAAAGTCTGACAACCAATCTTACCAAGGGGTATCGTATTACCCAGTACTAACTGGATTGTGGAGGTCAGGTAGGCAGTCGCTTCATGTAAAATACTGGTATTCAGCTGCATCCGGTTAGTCTGGAAGTCGACCCCAACATAGTTGGGAAAAGGCTAGGCAGATGATGATTCAAAATAACAAAGTACTCTAAATATTAGGACTTGAATGCAATAGACGACATGGCTATCCAGATCGCTACATACTGATCGGACAAAATCTGATTCTTCGATTTGAGAAGAAGACTATAACACAGACTATAGGTAGGTACTTTAAAAAAATGAGTAATGGTCTACCTCGAATGTCGATGGTCTAGCTAGAGCTTGTAGACTCTACCTGCCGAACATGAGGTCCTGTGTTCGATTCTCAGGTTGAGCTGTGATATGGGGTTTTTTTTAGCACGAATTTCTCAATAGCAAATTGTGTCCAGTTGATGGCAATCGGTTCGGTTTTAGGGTTCCGTACATCAAAGGGAAAAATGAAACCCTTATAGGATCACTTTGTTGTCCGTCCGTCCGTCTATCAAGACCCTTTTTCTCGGGAACGCGTCAAGGTATCGAGTTGAAATTAAAACTATATGGGTACTCATGTCTACAGTCTACTACAGTCCATTAAAGCTCTGAAAAATCAAACAGTGAAGGTTTTTACTTTATAACAAAGGGATCTGGAGTGCCGGGAATATCAGTATTTTACATGGAGCGACTGCCTGCACTCCACAATAACTGGGTAATACGATAGGTACGCCTTGGTAAGACTGGTTGTCAGAGTTTCGGGGTGCTGACTGTCAAAAATATAAGAATGACAGCCGGGACCAACAGCTCAATGTGCTCCCCGGGCTTAGTGAGGTTTAAAATAGTGCTCATTCATTAGGTGGTAAAATTAAAACTTACCTGTATGAGTTAAAAAACAGAATATGAATAAAATGAATGCTATGTTAAATAACTTCATTTTGCAAAAATATTATTATTAAAAAATATAAAAAATATTATATTTGTCGGTAGAAACTTGAACTACTGATTATGTGGTAGGGACGTTTACACTGGACTACTGTATGGTTTTAAATAACGGAAAATATTTTACCTTCATTTTTAAATGTACGATGAGGATAAAACCGACTTTTTGACTGTGTCTAAAAATATTTCGATAAAAATTTGGCCTAAATTCTATAATAGGTATGTTGGTACGTCCCACAATTTGTTTCCTTCATAGATATAGTATATTTAACTCAATGGTTTCCTTGTTTTTATGTTACTAGTTACGCACAGTAAAAAACCAGCCGTGAAATAAGTATGAATTTAAGGTTGAACCTGGCCATCAATAACTTATCTACTCACAGGTATCGGTAGGTTGCTATCTCTGTCGGTTTGACATTTAGCTTACGGACCGATAAAAACAAAACGTCACCGAAAAGCTTTCAGACAGGTAGGTACGTGACGCGGATAGGTTATTTCAAGCTGACATTGTTTATAGAAACCCCGATAGCTACGAAACGTGGCATCTTAGATATAACTGACAGTTATTCGTAAGTAGGTAGAAAACGGGCCATGAAATCGCCGGCTGAATCGGCGAATCGAATGCTGTCCGACGGAAATGGATAAAAGTATGGAAAGTGCTGATATAGCTGTGATGCAAAGCTCAGGGTTTATTTATGCCTTCTCGCAGTTCAGTCTAGGAGACTGGCTACTGCTTAACCGGGCTAGTCCTGCGGATGCCTTGAATTTAAGGCCTCCAGCCAGGGGCATAACTAAAACTAAGCGACTACGCACTAAGGGCACCCCCTGTGGGGTACGAACCTCGGCTTAGGGCGTCGCTGGGGAGGGCAGCAAGGGGACAGGCTGCACCTGAGTTAAATTAATTAGGGGCTGATTTAATACTACTGGCTCAGCATCGCGGGCTGGCTCGAGCAAAGGTCGGGGGGGGTTAAACGGGGACGTCGCGCCGGACCTCGGCGGCGAGGTCGGAATGTTGCCGGTTCGTACGAACCGGCAACATTCCGATTTCCTATTTGTATTTTCTACGAACGGTACTGAGAGTCGCTTGCTCGCCACTAGGGCGTGCAAACCAGGTTTTAAAAAAAACCGGAAACCGGACAAAATTTACCGATTTTTGAAAACCGGGATTGAGAGACAAAACCGGAGTTACCTCCGGTTTTCCCGTTATTGAATTACATTTTGATTTAAATCAACTTTTTTCGACCGCACTCAAGAAATATTCAATTTTGAGTCATCAAATAAATCCGAACGCAACCTATACCCACTTACACTCCTCCCACCGCGACCCCCGCACCCGAGACGCGACTCCTGCGACCGTTCCCGCCTGCCCAAACCCAAACCTTACCTTAAACTTTTCCCAAATTCAATGGTGCTGACATAATTATCTGACACTATTACAAACTTATTACACCAGCTAAAATATAACCAAGGACCCAAGGACTCTGATACCATCCCCGTTGGGGGGGGGCTTGTATTTATGCTTTTGCGGTTGCACAACGACATGCTTTGCTTGCGCTTTGCTTGGGAGTATAGATGCAGGCCTACCTTACTGCCTCCCTCAGAGACGGTAAGGTGGCGGGGTCTTGAGGGAGAGCGCTACAGTCGTGTAGATCCTCAAGGCAAGTCTGGTGTGTTCTCCTTCACGTGGTTGCCACCCTGTTCTTGGTCTAATTCCTTAAGAAATAGACGTAACAAAAACCACCAGGCGCTTTTTAACCTAACCATGACCCTGCGTGATCGAGTGGGCGTGGGCTCGGCCGCCACTAAACACAGCTGGCGCTGAGTAGGTAAAACAGGTCACCTGCGCTAGGACCTGCGCAGTTGAGCGCCGTAAGCGGGGATGAAGGAGTCCTGGAGGGTTGAGCCGAGCGGCGCTGGCGGTAATGCGTCCGTGAAGCAACACGCCCTCTTTGGTCTGGATTTCAAGCGAAACGGTGGCCCTACCCAATAGCCAAGGGTAGGGAAATGGCCATAGTGTCCCGTTAGAGGGCCACGGCGAGGGGTGGGAGGTCCGCGGAGGTCGTCCTCGGATGGCCGAAGCGGTGGGTGAAGGTCATGCTGAAGGTGCAAGTGAAGGATTGATTAGTCGTCAACCAGATCAAGCACCCGATGTCGCACTGTAAGCCAGCCTCACGCCCCTATATCTCGAAGGTACTCCTAACGGTTAAGCTAGTTTGTAGCGAGACGTTCCCAGGTGCGGGCTCCAAGGAGGGTGGGAAGCCGGAAAGATGAAATTATTACACTATACTATGGATACCCCAAAACAAAAAGACACCACACACACACGACACACACACACAACAACCACACAAACACACACACCTAACACACACTCACGCGCATATACTGCACACATACACACCGGAGAGGAGGCGAAAGCCAGTGATTCTCCTAAGAGGGATGCTTGCAGCAGCTCTCTAGCCCCCGGATGCTCCGCTGCTACCGCAGCGAGCTCCAGTGCGGGTACAGGTCCGGCAGTGGCGGGAACCGCTGCTAGGGCCAAATCTAAGTCCCGTAATAAACGGAGGAAGAAGGCGCTGCTCGGGACCAGTACCGCTCCTCCCTCTCTTTCAGGTGTGGAGCCCGCCACGAAGGTTAATTCCTCTGGCCGGGCTCCCCCGCCTACTGCTCCCCCCCCGGTGGCCGTCACTGGTCAACCGGCGGAGACCAGCACCACGGGTGACGAGTTCGCGCTCACCTGGCGGGTGCAGAGGAGCAGGCACAAAGGCAGGAAGGAGTACACGAAGCGACACTGCGCTGCACCTTCAGTGCAGAATGCCCCGGCCCCCTCGACGGACAACCCGAAGAGGAAGAACAGGCCGTCCCAGAGGCAGCGGCAGACACTGTGGAAGGGTAAGACTCCACAATCCATACAGGCTAACGCCGCGGGCCGGGTAGAACCGACCAGCGGCAATGTCAACTTCTCCGCAGGCAAGCGGTCGCAGGCCGTGGCCGGCACCAGCCGACCGGGACCTAGCCAACCAGCGGCCAGCGGCGCGGGAGGACCAGCCACACACACGCCACAGCGACCCGTTCAGAGGGATCAGGCCGCGGCCAAGCGAGCACTCAACGAGACCCTAACACCTCGAGGAGAGCGCAAGCGGCCGCGTCTTGATAAGTCTAAACGGGACGCTAACAGGAGCTACGCCCAGGCTGCAGGCTCCGACCTGGACGTCGCAGTCACCTGCAACCGGACGGGTCACATCAGCCAGGAGGTGGCGAATCAGGTACTCGCGGCTATCCAAATGAAGATAGTCGCCGAGGCCTCTTCCCCTACACAGGACTCACCGGCACCGACCTTCAGAGCGAGGCCGGTGTTCAGCAGCGGGGCCCTCAGACTGTGGTGCGGCAACGACCACACCTTATCCTGGATAAGGAAGCTAATCTCCGAGTTGCCTCCCCCTACTAGCACCACGCTAGTAATCAGGAGGCAGGCGGACATCAGGCGCCGGGTGAGATGCGGAATCTCCATCCCCGACGAACAGGGCATCTTCACGGAGCTGGCCATCATTGGGCGGACTCTGTGTTACCAGAACCCTTGGGTTGGAGTCAGGGAGTGGGTGATGCTGGGCGCCTATAAACAGGCCGACGCATGGTATGTGGTGGTCGGGGTCCCTGAGGACCAAATTCCGACCCTGATGAAGGCCGAGCGCCGTCTCTCATTTGGTGTAGGGACGGTGTACGTGAAATTCCGGGGTCCGAACGGCAGATTTGTCGAAGTCCCTCAGGGATATCCGACCGCTGAAGCCAGCACCGACACACAGGCGGTGGAGGCAACTCCACCCCCAACAAACACCGCGGAAACACCCGCGGTGGAGCCTGCAGTAGCAGCGCCAGCCGGCCCTACCGCCGCTAGCGTGGGCGCCGTCCTCTCGGGGGAGGAGCTCGAGGACATCACCCTGTCCTCGGCCTCTGACCCGGAGGGGGATGGCTTCGACGCGGGCGACCTTTTTGCCGGGCTGCGGCTGGCAGGAGACGAGGAAGGAACGACCAGCGATGGCGTCCCCTTCGTTGACCTGTAAGGTCCTGCAGGCCAACCTCCACCACAGCCAGACCGCGACGGCTCAGTTGCGGAAGTGGCTGGAGGTTCAGCACACGGCCATTGCCTTGGTCCAGGAGCCGTGGATCAGGGCGGGCCAAATACAAGGACTCTCCAACCTCGGTGGTAAGCTCCTAGTAAGTACAGATCATGACAAGCCCAGATCGTGCATCTATGTGACACGTAACATAAAGACACAGCCACTAACAGATTTCTGTTGCAGGGATGTCTCTGCAGCTAGGCTACTGATACAGCGGGGGGACACAGTAGCAACGGTGGTCTTAGCCTCCGTTTACATGCCCGAGGAAGAGGAGCCGCCGCCGCATGACCTCGCCCGCCTCGTGACTTATTGCGAGAGCACAGGGCTAGAAGTTGTCATAGGCGCGGACACGAACGCTCAACATCCTCTGTGGGGCATGGAGACGCTAAATGCTCGAGGTAAGGCTTTAGTAGATTACCTATTTACAACAAACCTAACCCTACTGAACACAGGTTCTGAACCAACCTTCGTAAACAGACGTAGCCAAACAATCATAGACCTCACTCTGGCATCGGAGGGTGCAGCGGCCATCACTACCGGCTGGCAGGTCTCCAAGGAGGCTTCCTGCTCGGATCACAGGTGGATCCGCTTTGACATTCAGGTCTGTGTAACACCAATACTGCCACGGCGAAACCCGCGTAACACTGATCGCGCTGCATACACGCGCTTCCTCGAAAACAAACTTGCGTCAACAAACTACGGGATGACCTACGAGGACACGCCGCAGATCGACGAGCGTGTAAGTCATCTCACGAAATCTATGCTAGACAGCTACCATTCATCCTGCCCCGAGACCACTCCGCCCACAACACCAGGGAAACAACCATGGTGGGGAGCGGATCTGGAACGCAAGCGCGGGAAGGTAAGGTCAGCCCTAAACAGAGCCATGAACACCTGTGCTGATAGTGATTGGGATGCGTACTACGCGGCCAAAAAATGCTACAAAAAATGCATCAGATACAGGAGCTCCACTGGGTGGCGAAAATACTGTGGCAGCATTGAATCCTGCCAACAAGCAAACAGGGTAAGGAAGATCCTGGCCCAGCAGAACACGACTGGGCCCGCTGTTCTCCGCAAACCTGACAACACACTTACCACCTCGCCAGAAGAGGCGATGCGCGTCCTTATTGAGACTCACTTCCCAGGCTGCGCTTTTACATAGGCCATCGACTGGACAGAGGTAACCCAAACACCGTCAGAAAACGACTGGCGCTATGCACACAAAGTCATTACGCTGGAAAAACTCCAGTGGGCGATCCGGTGCTTCCATCCTTTCAAGGCAGCTGGTCCGGACGGAATCTTCCCTGCCTTACTGCAGTGGGGTGGGATCTCCGTCGCTAACAGACTGGTGCCCATAATGAGAGCGTGTTTGGCATTCAGATACGTTCCAAAAGGATGGAGGGAAGTGAAAGTCATATTCATTCCTAAGCCAGGTAAGAGTGACTATACCAACGCCAAATACCACCGAGCAATCAGCCTAACCTCCTTTCTCCTTAAAACCATGGAGAAGATGTGTGAGAGAGAGCTGAGAGACGGCGTTTTAAAAACTATCCCACTCCATACTAACCAACACGCATACAGCGCGGGTAAGTCCACGGAATCCGCCCTCCATCTAGTGGTCGGCAGGATAGAAGAGGCAATTCATCAGAAGGGCACCTGCCTGGGCACTTTCATAGACATCGAGGGAGCATTCGATAAAACAAACTTCTCCAGCATAAACACCGCGCTCTCTCGTCACGGAGTAGAACAGGTACTGATAGACTGGATTACTAACATGCTAAGTAAACGAGTGGTTCGACTTGAAGTGGAGCAGCAGATGGCCATGATAGCCAGAGGCTGCCCCCAAGGTGGCGTACTATCCCCGCTTCTTTGGAATCTGGTTATAAATGACCTCATCACGAAACTCAACGCGAACCATTTCTACACAATAGGGTATGCCGACGACCTCGCTATCCTCATTTCGGGGAAAGTGACGGGGACAATCTGCGACCTTACTCAACAGGCACTACGCATCGTTGAACGATGGTGCAGAGAGTTCGAGCTCTCAGTGAACCCCACGAAGACTGAACTAGTCATGTTTACCCAAAAACGAACACTAGGCCCTTATCGCCTACCCAAACTCTTCGATACAGAACTCCAGTTAGCCAATGAGGTCAAGTATCTGGGAGTCATCCTGGACAGCAAGTTAAACTGGAGCAGCCACTTAGACAATAAAATAAACAGGGCCTGCATTACCTTCTGGCAGTGCAGGAGGATGATAGGTAAGAAGTGGGGCTTTTCCCCTAAAATTATACTTTGGTTATACGGCGCGGTGATCCGACCTATGATCACGTATGGGGCAGTGGTCTGGTGGCCCCGTACCAAACTAACTACAGCCTCCATCAAGCTGCAACGCTTGCAAAGGCATGCCTGCATGGCGATCACAGGCTGCATGAGGACTACTCCGACTGCGGCTCTCGAAGCCATGTTGGGGCTGCCACCGCTACATCTGTTCATACAGCAGGAAGCGACAATGACGGCTATACGCCTTAAAACACTTCAACTCTGGGGTAAGAGAGAAACACAGCACACCGCGGTACTGGAGGGATTCTACAACGAGTTCCCCCTGGCGAAAGCATATTCGATAAGAAATATAAAATCCAGCTCCATGAGGATCACCGATGCGAGGGATTAAATCCAGCAGAACTGCGGATCTTCACGGATGGATCTAAAACAGGTACTGGCACTGGTGCTGGAGTCTTCTCGGAGGATCTCAACATCCACATAGCCAAACCTCTGGGGGCCCACAACACGGTATTTCAGGCAGAATGCATGGGCATTTCCCTGGCGGCATCTGCCATCTTAGCCAGGAAGGTTGTGGACCACTCAATTCGTATACTCTCAGACAGCATGGCTGTACTGCTAGCACTGGACAACCACACAGTGAACTCTGGGTTAATACACGAGTGTCACCAACGCCTGAACCAGGTTGGTAATCTCAATAATATAACTATCCAATGGATCAAAGGACACAGCGATTCCCGTGGTAATGATGCGGCGGATGAACTTGCTAGAAGGGGATCGAGCACGGCAGCGGTGGGACCCGAACCTATCGTACCGCTCCCTTTCGGATACCTACGCACACTGGTAAGGAAACGAACTAGCGAACAACACCACAAGCTGTGGCGGGACCACGGCGAGTGTAGGCAGGCCAAGGAAGCGCTTCCTGCTATCGATGGCCGCTTCACCAAACGCGCGCTGCGGTTGACTAAACCACAGATGCGCACAGTTACAGCCGCCATTACCGGACATGGCTCTTTTAATAAACACCTCTTTGTCTTAGGAGTCACCGACAGCCCCCTGTGCCGTGCCTGCATGGAGGAAGACGAGACAGCAGCCCACGTGCTTCTGCACTGCCCAGAGGTTGCAACATACAGGGCAAAGTACTTTGGTAACCCAGGTACTCTCCGCGAGATAGTCAGCAACACTGGGGCGTTACTGGCCTTTCTCGGGGAATTGGGATGGATAGAATAGTTTCCCACCCGCACGCAAAATACGCGCTTTGACGTGGAGTTGCGGACACCAGCCCGTTATACAATACAATACAATACAATACCATCCCCGTAGTTGTCTCCGAGCAGTCCGTGTTACAGTTATCGTCATCATCTAACGCTGAAGTTGAAGCTGATGAGATAACTCTTCAAGAGCAACTTGATAAGGAATTGGATAATTAATGCAGGAAAACCCCCAAGAATCGGTCTTAATTCGACCTTGCATGGTTTCTCAAGGTAGAGCGCGCGCGAAGTAGAAAGCGTGACGAACTATTTGATGTACTACCAACAAGTGTTGAGAGTGAGAGGGCCTTTGTTTATTTAAATTAGTGTACGGTACACAGTTGATTTGATCTCGTTTTATAGTCAAATATAAATCCTTTAATAATATTGTTAGTAGTTCGTAATTAAAGAGCTCAAGATTCAAAAAATTGAGACGTATTATTAGTAATTATGGTTGTATTTAGTATCTTATGATGTTGAATGTGTTTTGTGTTTAAAATATATTTATAATAATATATTATAAATATATAAATATATATGTATATAAATAAATATATATATATATATATAAATAAATATATATATAAATATATTTATTATAATATATTTTTGATAACAAAATTGTTAAGTACCTGCTAAAGATACCACAAACTCTTGTTGTAGATTTGACCTCAGTTAGTTAATCTATAAATTATTTTAAGTTCATGTTATCAAATTCCAAACTATTAATGTGGTCTTCTTGGTATTGGCATAAATGGTTGACTAAAAAGAGGTTTGATATAATTTGTTTTATTTGTACATTTTGTATCTACAAATAAAATATCTGAGAATATTGTTTTCTTGTTAAAATTCTACTATGTATATAAAAATGATCGGCTAAGGGCGAGTCGGACTCGCGCACCGAGGGTTCCGTACAAACTTTTTAAAGGACAAACTAAACTTTGCTGTTCGATCCCCTGAAACGGCTATTACACCAACCGAAAATAATAAGTTTGTAATAGTAAAATGAATTTGTTTTTGTTATTAAACTACATATCTACGGTTTTCTGATTTTTCTATTTACATGTGCCGTAAGCTATTGCTTCTCGCCAAATTTCGTGATTCTTATAAAAATTTTGCCGAAACCGGGGCTAACACCGACTTTCGGTTTTGAGCCCTCAAACCCGCAATTCAAAACCGGTTTTGAAGACCTTCCGGTTTGCACGCCCATACTCGCCACAGAGCATCTATACAGGGTGTAAAAGACCTCATCACGAAGCCGTCAACCAAGCATTCCGTACATCAAACTAAGTAACTTTACGGAAATATTATTGCTGGGAAACGACTTTTTTTTTGGGGTGAAAAATCATTTTTTCGTGGTTGAACTCATTGTAACGCACTCAAAACATTGAGCTAATCGATGGATTGAATAGTACGGGGGTCGCGGAGGTATTTAAAGTCAAAATCTAACATTAAAAACTTGTTTAAAAAAAAAAACTTGTTAAAAAGTTGGAACTTTGACCCCCAATATCTCCGTAACTAGAAAGTTCCCACGTATAGAGTAGAACAAAAAAATGATCGCAATGACGAGGAGAACAAGTGCATTTCGGCTTCGTAAAGAGGTGTTTTACACCCTTAATATACAGGGTTAGTCGCCCCCCGCGCGCCCCGCGCTGCCTCGCTTGTTGCACAGATTTTGTTCGCGCTGTTTGCTCTATACGTAGTAGTAATAGCTCAATGGTATCTTATACATTCTAGGTAGTTACCTAATCTATCTAACACTATAAGGAAAATGAGTAATAACTACTGAAAAACTCATAAATTAATAATACAAGTTTAGTATCATACAAGTTATCCTACGCATGACGACATCATTATTATCAAGCTACTTAATAAGTATGAAATGTCTCCATAGGCTAACCTATCAATTTCCGTAAATCCTAAGTACTATAGTTATTTATAAATGCGAAAGTTTGTGAGAATGGATGTAGTTATTCATGTTTGTTACTCTTTCAGGCAAAAACTACTGAACGGATTTGCATGAAATTTGGTAGGTAGGTACACACACAGACTATGTAAAAACCAGGATAAACCTATTTAACTGTACCTAACACATAGGATAATTTTTATCTCCGTAGTTGAGTCCACGCAGATGGAGTCCAGGGCAGAAGCTAGAAGTAAGCCATCTTTTCAAACCATGATTTTAAGCAAAAATAGTGTAGCAGTTAGTAGTCTAAGAGTTAGTATAGCATTTATCAAAATGTACCTACTATTATTTTCGTCGTCGTCATTCAACAAACTTTCTCCACTTGTATCAACAAGTGGATAAAGTTTGTTATTGCATTCGAGTCGGAATTAACACACGAGCCGTAGGCGAGGGTGTTTTTGAGCCGAGAATTGCAATAACAAAATAATGTCCACGCGTATCAAACGACGTTGTTCATACACTTTTGCAGAAATAAATTAAAAGAATGAAAAATATTTTTGCCATGAATTCATATCAAATCAAATCAAGAGCAAGGCATTGAACCGATTTGAACTTCGTTTACGTATATGTTACCTATGGAAATTCAAATTAATATTTATTTTGCCCGCACACGTGCGGGAAAAATAAATAAAATACACGCGTGTGAAATACATTGCATGTTGAACCTAATTATTATTATTATTATTTATTTTATTTCGGACACAAAAAGATCCATAGAGTGTTAGTAACATGATATTAAAAAACTTATTATCTAGTGTTAGTACCAATTACCCTCTGCACAAGAAAAAATTCAATTGGAGAGCTGTAGCTCTCCGCTACAGTTCTCAGGATGCTGTTGCGACTATCTCTTACTCTCCTGAGTAGCGAGGCACTTTTTTTTCGGACCATCGCGTGAAACCCGTCGGTACGTGCTTGCGCGAACATCCCCGATGCACTGCAGAAGCGAGGTATAGTCTCAACAACATCCTGAAGGCATTATTATACTGGACGCGCAGGGCATCTAGCCACCTTTTGGTGTAATTGAACCATAGATTACCCGTGTACAGACTCTGGCAGTACGCCTTGAAAAGATTGATTTTAACATGGTCCGTAGGTACACCGAGCAAATCTACGGATCAACATGTTGCACCGGACGGCTAGTGCCCTGCGCTCCCTTTCTATATCTACATCTTGTTTAAAGTCGTCGGGCAGAAAATGACCCAAGTATTTAAAAGAAGAAACTACGGATCACTGACCCGTTTATAAGCAGCTCGGGTCCCTCTTCCCGGCATTTGCCGCTGACCTTAAAGACCATGTACCTACTCACATTTTTATCATTATAAGTTAAACCATGTGCGGCAGCGTAGGGTTCACAAGCCCTAAGCAATTTCCCTACAGTCCCCGCAGACGGACCCAACAGCACCATATCGTCCGAATGCATCTGACACGCATGCTGCGGAGTTCCTCTATGAGGTCATCTACGTAGAGGTTGAAGAGCCTGGGGGACGTCTGACCTCCTTGTCTCACCCCACAGTCCAACCTATACGGCTCAGAGAGCGTACCATCCCATCTCACATGATTGGTCTGATTGCCATCCAATACTGGAATAGCCCACATATTTCCGCGGGTATACCCTTGCCATTTTCCAGAGCACATCATACGAGACAAGATCGAAGGCTTTGGAGAGATCAAGGAAGCAGGCGTACACTGGCGTCTCGCGATCTACATAGTATTAAACTGTAGGTATGCTTGAGACTCAAAATAGCGCTTTCAGTTAAGAGTCCGGGACGAAACCAGAACTGCGCATCATGAAGATGTATATAGTCATTAAGGCAAGTATCAAGCACACCGTCCCACACCTTTGCTATTATAGAACAGCTCATGAGGGTGGGCATTGAAATCGCCTAACATAAAAACATTTTCTATATCACAGCTCGCTATGGTAGCACTAATCTCACTCAACACATCTGTAAAAATAGGTAAGTTGTCTGAACAATTTGTAGGCATATACACAGAAAAAACAAGAATATTACGGCCCTTCGCCGTATGCTGTGATGGCCACCAAGCGAGGACTACTACAGTCATCAATAGACACCGAATCAAAGATGCCTTTTCTCCAGAGAATGGCTACTCCACCATGAGGCGTTTCTCTCAATATGCTCATAGGTATCCACAGGCCACAGCCGACTTACCGGTATAATCAAAGTCAGGACTTATTGTTCCCAAGATTGGAATGTCATGGGAAAGTAACCAGGTCTGTTGTAGGGCCACCATTTCAGACCACACACATAAATCCTTAAATTATCTATCGATCTTCTAACCGACTTACAGTTAAAACTAACATATTTAAGGTAATTGTTAATCGTAGTGCGATAGGAACACTAAGAACCCGTTTTCGAGCAAGTGTATTGAAAATATTATTCTACTTTAGGAGTAACATAATAAACTTATTGCCATTTGAAAAAAATAATGGAACATTCATGATTTGTGACTTTAATTTTGTCCTACAGTGTATAAAAATTGTACCTATTGTAGGTACCTAGGTTACACAGGTATTTTCTGACTAGGCGATGATTCATCAGTAAAAACTCTTGTAAGTACTGAAAGAGACATCACACAATTATTAATGAGTACCTAACTATTGAAGTGCAAACGTTTCAATTAAAAACATGAAGTTATCAACACAGCACAGTTTAAATTTTGTTAGTGTTTTGTTCAACAGTAATATGAGATGGTTTGAACTTCTCCATCATCATCAGCATCCACAGCTTTGTTATCCTCCAGCCGCTGATGGCTTTTTTATTCATTTTGTATATTAAATAATGCGAAACATAGTTACTGCATTGTTTTTTTTTTCAACAACATTTTTTTTGCATGCGCGCTACATAGAATCGATGCTAAATAGAAGATTATTAACCAAGGGGATAAAGCAGTGTCTTCTGTCGCGGGTGACGATTTAAATCGCGAGCGTAACGAAGGACTCGAGGTTTACTCTCGAGCGTAGCGAGGGTGTTAAAAACTTAAATCACGAGCGAAGCGAGGGATTTAAGACGAGTCCTGAGTGTAGCGAGGGATTTAAGTTCACCCAAGACTAAGACAGCTTTAACACCGAGGAAAATACTCTACTTTTCGTACCATTTGCGAAAAAATTAATACAATAATAATATGAGATAAGCATTTATTAAAAATAATGACAATTAAAATAAACTTAACGTTTATGTATTTGAAGAAAACAAAAACGCGGCAAATTCCTAGGCTAATATTTTTTTGTCGGAAAAGCAAAGGCATCAAGCTCATACGGCCTCGTCGGTTTTCGTAATTTTATTTAATAATCATAACTGCTTACTAAATGCGTGTTCCTTTTTCAAAAAGATGTATAATGCTTTATATACAAACTCAATGGTGTAAACACAGATGTAGTTCAGTATAAATTTCGGTAAGTATTCCAAATATAAATCACATTCTCCCCCTAGAGGATGAATGAAATTCAGTACAATCTTCTTTCCCTGTTTTTAACAGATTAAAAATGACTATTGTTATGTTCGCTTTTTGTGGCATAGAATGTCACTTTTTTGAGCAAGTGGTACGAAAATATTTTTTACTATTTTGAATAGTTTGAGTATTTAGTGAGTACGATCAAGCTAATTAGCTAAGTGTTCCCTAACTTCCCTAACTTCGCTGCTCTGGCAACACAGTTCACGTATTGTCAATTTGTCAGACGGACAGAAAAATTGTGAAAACGTCAATTCTTCATTTTAATTTGGGAAAAAGCGTGTATTTCCTAATAATAAATAACTTTAATTCATTCGTATTACATCTCCGACTCCTCTACCAATTCTAAAGTAAGTATTTATCATTATATGTATTTTCAAACCAGGTAATGCGTAAATGAAAATGTAAAACGTAGTAAGTCATAGTTTTGTCTTGCGTTGAGGTTATTAAAAAAAAGTAAATTTACTGTGCCAACGACGCGTGAATTAGAAAACGAAGGCTTATAATTCGTGTACTCTTGGAAAGAACACTGCCTTGTTTTTTCTTTAAACTACGTCTTGGGCATTTCTCTTACAAAATTTCTATCCTCTACAAATGGCGGTATTCAATCACAGTTGCAGTCAAAGAATAACAGCAATTTATACCTAGAACGTCGTCTTAGTTACACTAGTACTGAAGCTAAGAAAGCTTACTCAATGTGTAATTAATACCTTAGGATGATGTATCTACCATAATTATTAAACTGTTTATTTTCGTGGCCTTAGATTGTCCTGGACAAGCCATGTCATAAAAGCACTCATTCAGAGCGATGGATTACAAGCCTTATCCTTCGTTTAAAGCGGAGTGCTATATTGAATTGATTTTCACATCACTGGGCTATTTAATGACTATTTAATTGAGACTATTTTGTGAAAATTAAACATGTTTTTATCAATTTTAAAACAGCTCAAGATTTACCAGAATATTTAGATCAACTGCTTTTTATGTACAGCTAAAAATATGATAATAAAAATTCCTAGGGGAACCCCTAATCTCTTGGGATTTAAAGTCATGATGTAGGTAATGCCTACCTATCTAGTATTACCAAGGGGTATCAGTTCTGGAGTTCAGATAGGCAGTTGCTCCATGTAAAATACTGGTATTTAGCTGCATTCGGTTAGACTGGTATAGTTGGAAAAAGGCTAGGCAGATGATGATGATGTAATGCCTACCTATGCTCGTCTTACAACAAAGGCTATCTCATAAATAACCTTTTAATATACTAATTTGTGAGTCACAGTGGATGTATTGTAAATTGGTCAATATTAGCCATGACATTCATTCATATCAAATATTACTCATGGACTGATTTGTCAGACAACCTTGCAAGCCATAATGGCAAAGATTTCTTCAAATGAAAATAAAAAAGTTTTTTTTGTCTCCTGCAATTTCAAAACAGAAGGGTCAGGTCAGTGGGTCTTGTTAATTAGGAGATATTGGTATTTCATTGTTAATATAATCCTTTTGTTATAGTTCTATAAAGGCACATTTTATTTATTAATTGAGATTGAGAGTGTGCATTGTGCAAATAGCTGACAAAAAATATGGATGTGAAGATGAAATTTTGTGATATTCATTAATGAAAATAAAATATCACTATGTGTTGCACTAAAATATTGATTATAAATTGCTATAACTAATAGTCATACTGAAAATGTATTATAGGTGCTAAAAACACTTGGAAATTTAGGGGCCTCTGTGGCCCTCTAGTGGGACACAGGTGACTTATAATATTAATTACATTATTATGACATTAGGTAAATGATACCCTAATATTATGGGCATGCAATACCCTGTTGCAAATCTTCAGATCTTTGCTGTAATAAAAAACTATAATAGGTGTTGTGTAGCCAATTTAAAACACATTGGTTGACATGAGATGTTTTATCAATTAACTTTAAATCTAACAAATTGTTTTTAGATTTTACTTGCGATGGGTCCTGGCTTCGCACGGGTGCAATTTAATAATGGCTTCCAGACTAATTTCAAAACTTTCTATAAAAAAAAATTAAAAGTCGTTTATTTGTGGTGACATTGTATTACAAAAAATGTTACTTCTGCCAAACTGTAAAGCATTCCCCAATTCCCATATAAAACATTCTGCTTTTATGTTACTACTACTTTCGGAACTTTACGTACTTTTCTTTTTTTTGTTCTTTTTTTTTCGTACAAACCTTGTCAAGACACTTCCGTCATACATAAAGCAATTGATTTTTGTTTCTATAGAATATTATTGCTTATTTTCCAGATGTCAGGCCGTGAAGGTGGTAAGAAGAAGCCACTGAAGGCACCCAAGAAAGACTCAAAGGACCTTGACGAGGATGACTTAGCTCATAAGGCAAAGTTAAAGGAACAACAAAAGGCACTACAGGTTCGTACCAAATATTTTTTATTAACAACTAGTTTTTGTCTGCAGGTTTGCTCACGTTATGGTCGAAAATCCAATGGTAACATTTAAACATAGCCCATGGCTCTCGGGGATAATTTAGCTTCCCATTAATAGAGAAAGTATTTTCAGAATCGGATTAGTTCCGTAGATTTAACACCTAAAGGTTTCAAGTTTGGAAAACTTAGAAACTTTACTCAAGCTATAAAAACAGTACCAGCCATCATATTGCTCAATTGATACCTAATACGAAGACAAAAAAAAAATATCACTGAAACTGCTATGAAAAAAAAAAACAGAGCAGCTCCAGCACCTATCGAGAATGTAATCGCTCAATATACCAATTAAAATAATTTCGTGTAACAGGGTATTCCTTTATTTTTGCAGGAGGCGAAAGCAAAGGCCTCACAAAAGGGTCCTTTGGCAACTGGAGGCATCAAGAAATCGGGAAAAAAGTGACACAACCAACTTTGTAATTTAAATATAGGATATAAATTCTAATGTAAGAATTATTAAAAGATCTTTGTTGTTTTTATTTGATGAATACAGCTTATATTATGGTTGATCAATACTATCAATTTAGCCATGAATAATGGACGTCGTACTGCCATGATTTGGCCCGTAAAACATTTCTAACATACATACCAAACTTGTAACATGCCTTATAAATAAATAAAAAAGCATTTGATACCTACATTTTGTTGTTTATTATTTTTAGGCTGTATAACATTTTACCTTTGTCTGCATGTTCATCGCTAGAGTATATATGTTCTGTGATGTTCATTTCCCGCCTTTTCTAATTTGACATTGACATGAAACTTCGCCGGTTCGCGATTATGTAGGTACAGTTATGATCTGTTGTTTTGATGTATTTTTGAGTAAAATAAGAAGAACCGAATGTTTTTGAAGACTGGATACTTTATTTAGATATAGTAAGTACCTACAATATTACTTTGACAGGACTAATTAGTAACAAATGGGCCTAGCATGAAAGCGCGGAGTTAAAACGTAAAAATACGATCGTAAAATATAGCATACGTTACTCAGTAGGTAAAGAGGTGGGTTTCTAATGGTGAAAGATTTTTTTAAATCGGTTGAGTAGGTAGTTTTAGAGTTAAATCGTAACAAACAAACAAAAAGTCAAATCTTTCCTCTAAAAAATATTTAGTAGTGTAGGCCTGTATGTTTTAAGTTTCAAGACTTTTTCAGGGCTAAGAGTGATACTAATGTGCTTTTAATTAATCTAAAATGCTACACGAAATAGGATAGGCAATTATGAGTGTAAGTACGTTAGGTTTTCGTCGCGCGTTTTTGTGCCACGAATGCCACGATCACAGAAAGAAACAGTAAACGTTGGATTATGTAATTAAGGAACTAGGTACTATTAGGTAGCTATGAAATAAGGTTTCCTGTTAGAAAACCCAATTCTTGGTTAACTCGCCTTTGTATTATGTACCTAGGTATAAATAGGTAAATTAGGGGAGCGACACTACTTACCTTTAATATCAGAAATTATTGTAAGTACTTGTAGTGTATTATCATAATACCAGTGTACCTACCTAGTACCAATAATATGACAAACCATAAAGAGGCTGTAAGTACCTATCTACTTTTAAGTAGTGGGAAGGACTTGGGGTACCTATGTACCTGGGTAATTTAGGTTTTTAAGTCACACTAGGTATAGGTATCTACACGTAGAGTAGGTGTAGGTACCTAACTTTAGGTTGGTACCTAACTACGTAGGTAATCGAAGTTGAGCTCGGAATTGCGCCACGTAACAAGGTGCGAGCCTATTGCCATCAAACGGGCACGAAACCAGACTCCGTGGTTGCTACTGAGAAATTCCTGTTAGAAAAACCCAGCAACACTTGCCCGACCTGGGAATCGAACCAGGACCAGTACCGTCAAACCGACAACTTAGCCCAAATTTCTTAAAATTTTTGATTAAACTTTAAATATTTAAAAAAAAACAATAATATTTTTAATGTGTGATTGTGCTACACGATATTTAAGAGCCATTTCACAAAATTACAACGCTCGAGTTTAGGTAAAAGACCGCAGCTTTGTGTATGTGTGCGTAGCAATCCCCACATACACAACGCAAACAGTCCAGCGCGAGTGTCGAGACAGACTAAACAATCTTGGGCCGTTATAATCGTAATGCACCTTGGTTTGAGATTTATGCAAAAAGATAATTTATTTATTCAGTCTTTATTCAATGAAAGCCTTCTAGACTAATAAAACACAAATATATGTTATGTAAATATGTATTTTATGTGTATGTTTCTATTACATATACAGGGTGGAATTTTTCAATGCCACCTGGAGGGAAAGTACCTACTCGAAATACTGGAGATAGCAAATTTTACTCAAACAAAACATTCCTTTATTTTTAAAAATAAACAAATCTGCATTCTCAGATTTTCGAAAATTCGCTTGCCACACTCGGGCAACGAACCTAGGATGAATCGACTAAAGTTCGAAAAAATAATATTCTGTATCTTTTTGACATCAATCAATATGGATCAAATCTCTCTAAGAAACATGATAAATTAAATGCATTAGCATTAGTAGCATTGAAAAATTCCACCCTGTATGACTAGCTGACGTCGCGCGATTTCACCCACGTAGTTCCCGTTCCCGTGGGAGTATGGGGATAAAATATAGCCTATGTTACTCGCTGATAATGTAGCTATCAATTGCTGAAAGATTTTTTTAAATCGGTCGCGTAGTTTTTCAATGAAATCGTAACAAACACACAAACAAACAAAAAACAAATCTTTCCTCTTTATAATATTATTATAGTATGAATATACTTTTTATTACAGTAGGTACCTATGATACTGAATATAAATACTACAGTACCTTCACAGTTCTTATGTCTTGTGACTGGGACTGTAGCTACATTTAATTTTCATCTTTGTTTCGACAGTTCACAAGTGCCTGTAACTGGAATCAGACTTTCCACCAGTACCCAGCATGGCGGCTCTTCTAAAGGTAAGTACTATCCTCCTCTACTCGATTCACGCGATTTCTCATTCTAAAATGAAAACAAAAAAATAGCTATCAAATTTCGACACCGAAATAACCTTTCAAATTGTAATTACGGTTCTATATTTCATGTCGATATAATTATGTTAAGGCTAATGCTCCAGGCTAGCCCGCGAAATTCAAATTTTCTTACGTTTTTTGCAACTTGCAGGCCAGTGCTAGGTTGTATATTGATTAGAATATTATTCGCGGCTGTTAGACGTATGTAGTTACAGAATTATAATCATCAAAATTATCAATACAACCCTCCAAGTTCATAAATTGTTTAATGTTCCATTTAGTCGCACTGTAGCCCGATCCACTTCGCCTGTACCACGTATGCTTACGAACCTCAACGCTCTCGTGAAGACCAACCCTGGATTGGACTTGTTTGCTGATGAATGGAAGACGATATTATTGGAATGTTTGTGGTTCTGCGAGAAGACCGAGTAAAAAGGATTAGGTATTTAATTTAGTGTTAATGGTTTTAAATACTGTAGGTACTAAATAAATAAATAAAGGTGCAGGAATTACTTTGACCTTGAAAAAGTCATTTTTGGAGCATTCAACTAACGTGATCGATAACTGTGTATATGAATTGCAAATAAAAATAAAAATAATAAGCACAACTATAAAATGTTGCTGGCTATTTAAATATTTGTTAAAAATACCGTGCTGGGCAAAGTTAGAGTGCTTGGGCAATCTTGTAAGGTTTGACGGTACCTAGGCTACTTCATGCTCAGAAGTCGCGCTTCCGACCACTATAGGTGGTAGGTATAAGGCCATCGATGCAGCAACCACTGAAATCTTAGTGCCATAACCCGAACCGTTATTCAATACCGCCACTTTCTATGATACGATAATCGTATCGTACTTAGTGGGAGTACGGTGATACGCTGCTTAGTTTGTGTATGATGGGAGGTGTTGAAATTGCTGTCTCTGCAGTGTGCCACCAATGCATCTCCTTCTTGCTGTGTTGCAGCCCTTGATGGTCACCCGTATGACCATACTTTACCATAGTAAACTTTTCATATTTCAGCCCACAATGGACTTCTTCAGAAAATTATTTCCACAAATTTATTTCGCAAATATGGCCTCAGACTCGAACGAAAATAATGATATAGCAACAACCATAGAAACATCTATTGATCATTGTCAATCACAAGTTGATAGTAATTCAAATAACCTTGAAACTGAAACTAATGTTACGGTCAATAAGAATGATGATACTACAAACTACGATTCTTCTGTTGTCACTATTGATGAATTCGGTGTTACTAAGACTTTTCATAACCTAGAAAATGTTACTCCTACTGAATTGATTCCAACGGTTACTGATTTAATTTTAAATGTTACTACTGAAGCAAGTCCAGTTAATGTTCCAGAGGATGCACTTGTATTGAATAATAATGATCTCAAAGTATTTCAAATTGCTTGTGAAGCTAATGTTTCAAATGATGCCACTACATTAGACGACGTTATGAACGATGAAACTATGCACAACCTTATAGACTTTGAAGAAGCTATAAGTATATATAATATAGATAAAATGGCTTTAGCTGACGTTGAAACAGATTTGATTAATTTAGACGTTTTTATGGAAATATTTGATGAACTAGACCCTGTCAATGAAGAGCCAATTGCCAAAAACGGCTCTGAGATTAGCATTTATGGAAATAATGAGAACGCAACTGATAGCAAAGAAATAGTAGATGCTACGAATGAAAGACATCCAAATATCAATAAAAACATCGATGTTATTTCAATAAGTTCTACTGGAGACGAGCTAAGTCAAACAGGACAAATAAAATATACCGTTCCCATTTACGCAGTTTCAGATCAATCAGACTCGGACGATGGCTATAATTCATCAGATTTCGAATTCATATCAGAAGCTGAAGCAAATATGACTGGATTCGTAATAAATTACGGACTCGATAACTGCCAGGATCTATCTCTGGCTAGTTCTGAACCACTGATCAATTATTGTGAACAATATTTTATCAGAGAGGTCGAAAGAGAACCGTCCGATCCAGGGGAAGGTCCAAGCAGGCCAAGAAATGAATTTGAAGATAGAAGTTATAGAAACAATCATCATATTCCTGAAGGAGACGATTACTTTGGTTTGTTTCAAGGGATTTACAACCCGTTATTGCCTATGTCAGACATTTATTTCTTAGAAAACAAGTCTGTGAGGGCTTCAGCGATGAATAGCCAGTATGATGGGATTGGCTTCGATAAACAGTTGGTCTTGAGGAGACATCAGCCGGATAGTTCTGAAGATGAATGTGAGTCGTATTTATGATGCTTTTTGAGATAAGTGATAGAAAAAAGGTAGCTCTCGCAAACAAATGCCAGTTTTTATTTACATTCAGTATCGCTAACCTTTGGTTATACGGGCATAAAATTAATCATTATCTGCTAGGATTTTCCTATTTTTTCGGCTCCTGTAACTGAATTTAGCATATTCCCAATATTTTCCATATGGAGCAACTAGCTATCTCACCTCGACAAGCCAGTTGCTGGGTATTAACACTACATCCCTTTATAAGAATCAGAATCGTTGGGTTTGATTCTGGCTCCAATTTTATCCACAATTTCGCTGTTACCCGGTCAAACAACCATTTTGCAGCAGTCCCTGTGTAGGTATTTGGTATAGAAGCCTCGCGACTTGTAAGTAAACCCCATAATAGATAGAGATCTATTATGGGGTTTAGGTTTTCGCGGGCTGACGGATGGGCGGACAACATCCGCAGCATATAGCGGAGTGTTGCATTCCGCCATTATGCGCCGGCCCTTAGTCCCTAGAGTGGACCATTGTGCTTGTCTTGTAAGTTATTAAAGGCTGTTCTCTATTTTCAGTTGAAAATGAAGCCAAGGAATCTGCAAAGAAGATTCTCAATATGTATCCTGGAGAAAACAGGAAGAGGAAGCGACGACATTTTTAAAACTTTATATACACTGTACTTTTATTTTTGAATTTTATTTTATTTTTATTTGTGATTTAAAGAACTTTCACATAAGTTCCTGTTTTATTTATCTAATTTGCCATGTCCTTTGTCCAAAGCCTTGCTTGCTTGTAGCTGACATTACCAAGAGAAATATTAGACCAAACCAGCCTTGTTGCCCATTTAGGTTTGTTTAAAAATGTAGGTGCTGGAAAAGGTGGTCTGCCGAAGAAACCTTATATGTAGCATTTTCATCTTCTTTCTTTAAGGTATGGTTAGTACTTAACCTGCTGTCGGGAGTTTTCATGGCCATGACTTGGATTTATATACCGTCGAGAACTATCTCTCAGGCATGCTGGTTTCCTCGCGATGTTTTCCTTCACCGAAGCAAGTGATAACAAGGCGAACATAATCATCATCTTCCTGCCCTTATCCCATGTTACTTGTGGTCGGCGCAACACGTTTCTTTCTTCCGTTCTCCTCTGTCAACCGTCAAACAATCATTTACACCTTTTTCCTCATATCATTCCTCACACAATCCATCCCACCTTTTCTTTGGTCTTCCTCTCCCTCTCCATCCATCAACATTTATATTCATCACCCTTTTAGTCACATGCGATTCTTCCCTCCTCATCACATGCCCATACCAAGACAGTCGATTCCCTTTCAACTTTTCTGTAACTGGCGCAACTTTAAACTTCATCTAATAAACTCGTTCCTTATTTTATCCATTCTTGTCACACCACACATCCACCTCAACATTCTCATCTCCGCTACATGCAATCTTTTTTCATCCATCTTCTTCACAGCCCAGCATTCCGATCCATTCAGTACGACAGGCCTAATCACGGACTTGATAACAAGGCGAACATAAATTCGAAAAATCTAGGGTTTGTAGCTTAGATCTATGATTTGACAGTCCGACGGTCACACCACTAGGTTATATATTTCATCTTCTAGAGATCCCACAGCTAGAACAAGAACTTCCTCTATATGAAAGACGTTAGGCACGCCAAAAGTTATCCGCTTGAGATAATTCAGACGCGTCTTCCATCACGACTCGACAGCCCGCGTTTAAACGGGTTTCTTCGAAGAAAGAATCGACAAACCTTTGTTCATCTGTCATTTTGACATAATGACAGATGAACAAAGATTTGTCGAATCTTTCTTTGAAGAAACCCGTTTCTACGGTGGTCTTGCTACGCGGGCTGATTCATTACAGTGGTCGACAAGTCCACATCTGCGAATATCTATGAATGGAAAATACAGAAGTTTTGGCGTTCACCAAATAAAACCAAAAAATCATATAAGTAGGTATGTTTATTGTAAGTATTTACAATGTAAATTATAACTAACATTTTATCTCTAATATAAGTCTAATACAATAAAAAATGTACTCTAACCGTAGATAGTTTCGAACTGACAAAGTTTATAAAATAATCTTTTTTGAAAAACTTTCATATACCTACATGCTTTTTAACGTTCCCAATCTGTGCTGTGTGTACAAGTAACCATACCATTAAATATTGAAAACGAAACTAATATATATATACTCGTAAAATCACTTAATCATTCAGTAAACATGATATTTCTTGCCAAAACTAATACACAACCTAGTAGTGTATTTACATGGCTCCATAAATCAAGAAACAATCACACCTCATTATCTCAAAAAGGAACTAAATTTACAAATACATTCTCCGAGTTTCAAACTGGTTGATAAGGTGTATACGACAAGCCTACCGTTTATCTGAGACGGTTTATTACGGTTCAAACTTAATGGCCGTTCGGAAGTTAGCTGCAAGTGACGGTCTGCGCATTATACAGACAAAACGATGCGTCATCTGCGCCCCGTTGATATCTAGCTTTACATTAGATGTTCCGAATCGCCATAAAATTTAAAGCGTTATTCCTGCGCAGCTAACTCACTCGCAGCTAACTTCCGAGCCGCCATTAGGTTTGAACCGAAGTATTATTTAACAGAGGTATCTGCTTGTAGTACTGCAAAACTAATCAATACAGTGTAATTTATATAATTAGGGAAGAGGTTATTTTTATAACGTCCCTTGAACATATAAAAACATTTTACTTCGATAAAGCCTGCAGCTTCATAATTGTTATTCCTTTTTTAAGGGCTATGTTGTATGAGTTTTGCAAAGTTAATAAATTGGGTTTAATTATGTAACATTTTGCAACGTCTTCTAATATTTAAAAACAATACGATAAAAATTGGGAACGAAAAACGTCTATTAAAAAATTGCATACATAACTTATGTATCATAAATTTATCAAGCTTTAAAGAATCACTTTGGAAACTTTAAAGGCATCTTCATACATGTCATACTAATCTATGATTTTATCAAGTATTTCATAGAAACTGGTTACGTTAAATTTTTTACATAAAAACTAGCGGATTCACCGCTTTCGCTTTGTGGGTGCATTTTATATTGTATTTTTGAAAAACTAGTTAAAATGGTGGATGAAAATTCTCTAGAAGAATTTCGATACCTACATAACATTTTTTAAATAGGTATTGAGGTAAACCTAGTTTCAAAATCACATTTAAATGGATTAGCATATCGAAAAGTCCGGTACAATTAATTGTTACTCAGAGGTTACTTTATGATACAAATACAAGATCGGACATAAACTATACGAAAATCATACTGTACCATTTTATCAAACCTGTGAAAGCAGAATACTATAAAGAAATGTCAAAAAAAGTGCTTAAGGTGGATGCTCCAGGGTAGCCCGCGAAAATCAAATTTTCTTACGTTTTTTGCAATTTGAAGGCCAGTGCCAGGTTGTATGTTGATTAAAATATTGCTCGCGACTGTAAGACGTTTGTAGTTATAGAATTATAATCATCAATACAACCCTCCGAGTTCATAAAGGTGCAGGAATTACTTTTTCAAGGTCATAGTCATTCCCGCACCTTTATGCGCTTGGAGGGTTGTATTGAGAATTTAAAAAAACGTAAGAAAATTTGAATTTCGCGGGCTACCCTGGAGCATCTACCTTAATCAATAATTTAGACAAAGTTCAGCTTTATAGACCGCTTGTGTCTCATACGGGTGTGACAATCTCTTCTCATAGTCCGGTATGTCATTTTAACTATCTGGTATTAAAAGGTAACACTTAAAACACAACATCACGCTAGAAATCCCCGCAGGATTAGGCAGTGTACCAGCATTTTACCAGTTATAATAAAAGTTCCATGTATTAATTTTTAAATATATTATTCTTATAATACAATACAAAAATGCACCCACAATACATAACAAGGCCTGACCGCGCGGCCTTTCGTATAAAAATAAAATCCAATGTTTATTCTTTTACAAAAGAGGGTAGTTTTAAAATTTTGACTTTCGTTTAGCTGGAGACCTTGGCGGCGGGGGATCAGTCTTCTTACTCTGCAAATAATTATCATTTTGTCAATACAACATTGTTTAAACATTAAAAGGTAGCTTTCGGTGGCCTTTGGCGGACGGCAACGGCAAACAACAAGAACGAAAGAGTGACTCTAAGAGTGTTTTCGCACTACGACCGATCCGTACCCGTGAAAATACACTACAATACAAAATCGGATCACGGAAGTCGGATCCAGTGCGTAAACTACCATAGATATAGTTCTACGAATACTCTGGACCGAGTTCAGATCGGATTCGGATCGGACGTAGAGCGGCTCTCCCTTTCCGTTCAAATAGTGGCGGCGTTCGGGTGTACAAAGTCGTGCATTAAATTAAATGTCATATAAAAGTTTAGAAATGTCTGTGATAATGGTAGGTGCCATATCCGGTTTATTGTTTTTGCAAAGACTATAATATTGCAAAGTATTGCCGCTGAAGTATGCAACAGAACACCGAATGCTATCTTAAGGTTGTATCCACAGAGTTGGGTCCAAGTCCTCTATAGGCTCGTCGGACCTACATGCTCATGTAAGAACATGTAGGAACTTCCTGATGAGACACAATCCGAAAGGCCCAGACCCTGATATGTCTATGCACACAAAACAATAATAATCTGAGCACAAGTGTGACATGTATAACACAAATATGGGTTAACAGCTGTATTGGTGGGTTAACAGCTGTATTGGTGGGTTAACAGCTGTATTGGGTCGATGGTTGTTCTTTATTGGGTGTTGTTAATTCTTATAATAATATTTAAATATACGCTAAATGGCGGAACTATGTTAATAAGTATGATAAAGTCAGCATAAAAAAAATAGGGACTAACAGACTGTTGTGGATATGGTTAGGAACAACTAAGAAAATTAAACTTTTTCTCAATAGGCTAGTTTCCACCATCAATAAATTGCAAATCTATTTAGTTCGTCAGAGTATTGGAAAATAATATACACGTATTTTTTGTTTTTGTAAATTAATGAATATTGACAAAGATAAAACTCATCAAACCTCGAGAGTGGGGTCTCGTGATGTCACAACGCACTAAAAATTATACCACGGCGTGATGTATTGAGAATTTTAAAAGCGTCGTATCTTCGTCAATTTTGGTTTACGTAACAAAAGAAAAATTACGTGTCAAATATTTTTTGTTAATCTAACTGATGGACTAATTAGTTTTTTTCTGGACACAAGCCTATTTTAGTCTTAGCCAGAAAAGCTGTTGTCGTATACTGTGGTGTTTTAAAACACCCCTAGTGTCATTGAGATAAAGTTAAATTGTTAATTTTATAATGATTTTAAATAAACAATCTATTCATCCTTATGTTTTGAAGTACCTTGTACAGTCATAATCTTGCATGCCACTATAAAGCCTAAAAGGCGACTATTTTCTAATAAAACGTTAGTTACTAAATACAATACAAAATGTTACTGATTATGTATGCCTTATTATTTTACTTACAAACTACTAAAATTTGATCGCTGTCTTTTACAGTGATTAGTTACTTATTTTCTAAATCTAACAAAAAGCCTAAAGCCTTGTATAGATAAATAAATAATTCATAAAAAAGTAGCACAATATTGGTTGCAAAATGTTTTTGTGTTGCTGAAAACATGTTGATGGCGACATTTTTTTAAAATTTATGTTACGGCTAAAGGTAGGTGTGAACATAAACTGATTAGCCGGCTAATCTTAAATTTATGTCAAGGACAATCTAGTCCTAAGGACAGAGATGAGGTCGACAATGGAACAAGCTAACCCAAAAGAAGCCTATAAACTCGCGACTTAATAGATTGGGGTCATATGAACTTGTTACATTTCATCCAGTAAACATTTTTTTTTCTTTGTAAACATTTAGGGGTTGATCCAGTAAACATGTTTCCAGTAACATAAAACATGTTGCTGCGAAAATGTTGATGCTTTTTATATTGCCTTTCCTACTCTTGTATCCAAGAAGGGATTGACGGAGATGTTATGTCTCGCAATACATTTCTAAGCCTCATGTAACATGGACCGAGCCTACAAAAATTACATTAACACGATATCCCTAAATATCTTACAGATAACTTTTAAAATGCCTAAAACCACACGGTTTTTTTTTTAAATTTTTTTTTTTTATAATTTAAAGGTTTCGCACATTTAGATGATTTCGACGCATTTCTAATACTTAATTTTGAAAATCTAACACTCAGACACTTTTAAAGCACCGTTTAGTTAGTTCCGTTAGTCTTTTTAAAGGCCGTTTTTTCAGGATCAAAATATCCTACCCATACAAAATCAGCCCATAATATCACCACGGTCGAGACTCACCCCTTTTTGTAAGGGTTGGCTCTATTATTGTATTTTTTAATGGCAAGCTGTGCTAGAATTATTACGATAACAAAATAAACTATTGTAAATATTTTTTTTTATCTCTTTTTTGAGAAATATTTTTATAATCACAAATAATATATGTTTTACTAGCAACATTATTTTCAGGCATACTAGAAACACTAAACTGACTAAAATAAATTCAAAATTATATATTTAACTAACCAACCATTATTACTATTACTAAATAAATAAACTCCCTAAAAATGTAATAATATATAATCTTTCCTGACAATAAAATTGATAAATAATCTAAAAAAAAAACTTAATTTTAATGTACAATTTCAGTGTTGTGATCACGGCTTGTATTAAGAATACTAAAGCATTTATGTGTTTAAAAGTCTTACTAATATTATTGTAGCAATTTCATAAAAAATTGATCACTATTTGATCCTACCAAATACAAAACGAATGCCTGTTTTCACGAACACTAAGTTACATCTGAAAACAGGCCTAAATATTATTGTATGGGTGCCATTTCAACTCTCTTCAAGCCGAGTGTAAATAAATCCAACGGTATCCTTTAATTTGGGCATAACTTTTAATCGTCTCTTAGTAAGGGTGAGGCCAAACGAGCGTAATTATGTGAGTCGCGTAAATTCGGTTTCATAAATAGTTGGGCGCATGTTATGTCACGTGACACAAACCAGACTTTCGTATAAAAATGTGGCGTAAATTACGCGAGTCATAACTCATAATTACGTTCGTTTGGCCTCACACTAATAGTGAAAATTGGCAGAAACCGATCATGCCAATCGATTCATCAACCGTAAATTTTCGTAGAATCTTCTAATCGCAAGTTACTTTAAAATCAAACTGTACATCCGAACCCCAAAAGCAGCATGTAAGAAAAGGTTAAGAGAAAAAAATAATTAGCTAAACTAAATTCGCGTATGCATTACTTTAAAAGTTGGGTACTTGACTACTTTTCAAAAGTGCCAAAGATTTAAATCATTAGAGTTGTCCTACCGGGTCAAAAATGACATTTAAATAGACTAGTATCACTTACTCATACATAAAATCTACAGAGTGGTCCAAATAGTGAGGTCATAATACAAAATGAGATTCCTCATGCCCAGGTGTATCCGAAAATACCCCTGTATGTTCCGCGATTCTTACAAGTTTTCGTGTTATAATTCGTGAATTAGCTTTTAAGAGGCCTTTAAAAATCATTCGATTTATTTATTATTCTAAATCGTATGAAACTTTAACTCGAAAACTATCAAGAACCGCGGTACATACAAGGGGTGTTTTCGAATACCCATAACCATGAGGAACGTATATTTATTTATGACGTCACTATTTGGTATAGTCCCACGTAGTATGCGTGAGGTCACTTGTCTTAAATGTAATACTATTGAAAGCACATCTGAGGATTTAAATCTTCGCATCGTGCATAGAAAAAATCTATTAAAAAAACTTTTCTGACCCTTTCCGCGATACTATTGTTTTGATTTTAGCAACATCATCATATTACATGGATTCGTCTCCGTCTAATCTGTAAAAATGAAATTCTTTTTTAACTTTTCACTGTACATTTTTGTCATGCGTTTTGCTTGGCATTTTTATCAAACAGGACTAATTTTTTACTGCATTTTTTTCTGGAAGCTATGTCAATCTATTAACTAAGCAATATGGACCTTTGCTGCTTCGTATTGTTTCACAACTTGTGGCAAAAGTAGTTAAGGGTAGGATATGTGCACCTTAGAGATAGAAGGTTAGAATAATTTTATTTATTATCTTAATTCGTGCACTTTTAATGCACTTGATAAACACTTAGATGGTTTTTGTGATATTCACATCTTTTTACCGATTGCCATAGCTACCAAAGCGCAGTTTAAAAACTCAACCTGTACTGATTTAAGCAATTTTGATGAAAAACTAAATGGAAAATCTTTATTTTTTTAAATTAATGTTGAGGCGTATTATGCATGCATGCAATAAAGTAAGTTTTGATTATTTTAATAACAATAAACTGGAACCAAAGTTACTGTATTTCGAATTAATAAAAAAAAATATCTTCAGGTAAGTACCTATTTCATACTTTTGCTTTGGGGCCCTAATAAAGGATGTAAGGGATAGCCCTCCACAAACTAACAGAGTGCATTCAGCTCCTTATTTTGACTCATATTTCACCGGAATTCCTTTATTTCAAAGTAAAATTACATTCTCTGCATGCAGCACTCCGTTTATGTAAATAATACGGTTAAAATTATAATTAAAAACTACAATGGATGTTGAAAAACTCTCACGAACGACGCGTGAAATCAGCTGTTCACTTCTTGCCTAGCTAGAGTTCAACGAACTCGTCGTCGCGCTTTCCGTTCGCTACGTGCGTTTTGCCACGGTAACGATACATTGCGTATGAGGAAATAAAACAAATCATTGGACTCCCATAACGTTAATGAAATAATTTCCTGTACAGGTCATCTTATTAATTCACTCTGTCAGTCTGTAGAGGGATGACTCTTACACTCTGTATTATCATTTCCCTTGTCCAACAGTTGGCGCATGCGGTACAAAATCACAGGTTACTCAAACGTTTTCTCCTATATTGCTCCATAATTTACAGAGTTGAGATTTTTGCAGTCGCAGGACTACCATTGTAGACCTATTCGGTCTGTCAGGCCGACTCTAGCTAAAAGAGGGTGTTAACTAACTCTCTAAGTTCTCTCGTCTAATACCTTACGTAGCTCAATTTCTGTGTATCCTAAAGTTTTCCTGATAACGAAAAGACCGCCCATTATATTATCATCCTTAATTTGCTTGTTTTCTTGATTTTATGTGCAATAAAGAGAGAGCATTTCATTAATTTATCTTTTAAAAATAGTCAAGTACCCAATATTAAAAGGAACTAATTTAAATGCTTACCAGAAATGTATTTTTGTTTTACTTCATCAACATAATTTTTTTTTAATTAGGCTATTTAGGAATTCTTTCTTTTTTCTTGGACCAAGACGTATTGTGTAAGTTAGTGGAGGTCAAACAGGCAGTAGCTCCATATAAAGGCTAGGCATATGATTTTCTCTTGTCCTATAGTAAAATACTTAATGTACATTTCTGGCAAACATTCAAAAACATTCAAATTAAAACAGTCTACAAGAACTAACCTCTCTTGATCGCTTCGCTCTGGGCTCTCCAACATCTTCCTTTTCCTTAGTCTTCTCCACTTTCTCCGCTTCATTCTCCACAACTTTCTCTTCTTCATTCTTCTCCACATCTCCATTCTCTGCTTTCTCAGCTTCTTTATCTTCTGGCGGACTTTCCGTCTCTTTTTCAGGGTCTGGCGATTTCTCTGGCGTTTTTTCTCTGTTCTCCGTTTGTTTGTCGTCTACATTTTCTGCTGGCGTTTCCTCTTCTGTCTCTTTTGTAGCTTCTGTTTCTTCTGTTATTGTCTCTGGTTGAGTCTCTTCTGTAGGTTCTTTGTCTTTTTCTTCTTGTTGTAGTTTTCTAGAGGATTGTCGTTTGACTGGCGGTTTTGATGTGCTATTCGATTCTTTCTTATCTTTCTTTGATTTTGCTGTGGATGGTTTTAAAATTTTAATATTGATTGTTACTAGGGAACGCAGTTATGTACTGCAACAGCAGGGAAATTAGCTTCTCTCCCGTTATTTTTGGAAATTACCCTATGGGAATGTTTAGAATATAGCCAATGACACTCGGGGATAACGTAACTTCTCATTAGTTAGTAGGTTTTCTGCATCGGATCAGTACTTTCGAAGATTACCCCCACCTCCGAATACTGAAACGTTACTCAAAATTTAAGTAGCACGTAGCACAGTGACGTTTGGCTATACGAAATTTAAAGTTTAGGAGCTGCTCAAATGTTAAGCAGCCCTTAAATTTTGAGTAACGTTTCAGTATTCGGCGGATCCAAACATACAAACTACCTCTTTATAATATTAGTGTAGACTGAAAATTGGAGGCATACTGATTAAACTTAATCAGTATGACAGTTTTTAGAGCTTCCTTAGTACCCTTGTTCAAATTGGCCCACTATCGGTTTTTTATGTTAATACAAGTCGTCGGACTAATGCTATACTGGCCACATAGATACATACTGGAATGCCTCTTATGCTTGTAATGGGGAGATTCAGGCAAAGATAATCTAAGATGGCGCCACCATAGCTGGTCTCAATCTGACCAATGAGGTTAAGCTATTTTGAACTACAAAATGATATTACCACATTTTCAACCAATGACGATGTTGGGAACCAGCTATGCTAGCGCCATTAGTTTCACAGCGTGTCTCCCCATTACACCCGTGTGTATGTGTGTAGATAGTACTTCCTTGGATCAGCTTGGAGCTCCATGACAAAGTGGTTTTCTACTTATATATATTATTATTACACTAACTCAATCATCAAGCTATTTCTTACTTTAAATATTTTACCTGAAGATAAACACAATATATGAGTACATAAGAGGAAGTCTGAAAGTAGCAAAGGTGACTGAAATTTTATGATGTAAACGCTTGTCAAGGCATCTGATGTGAAGTAGGGAAAATGTCCGGCCGAAAGTTTTGAGTAAGAATGTGTATGGTTACAAGAGTAGAGGAAGACGAAAGAAACGATGGATGGACTGTGTGAAGGATGATATGGCTAGATGAGGTGACTGTTGAGGTAACTAGTAATAACGAAGCCAGTCAACCAAGCATTCTGTACATCAAACTAAGTAACTTTACGCAAAAATTATTGCTGGGAAACGCCTTCTTGTTTTGGGGTGAAAAATCAAGTTTTACGGTAAAACTCGATGAACCGCAATCAAAACATAATGCTGGTGGATGGTTTGAATAGTACGGGGGTCGTGGAGGTGTTTTAAGTAAAAATCTTACATTAAAAACATGTATTTAAAAAAAAAAACTTGTGGGAAAAGTTGTAACGTTGACCTCCAATATCTCCGTAACTAGAAGGTTTCCAGGTATGGTCCAGAACACAAAAATGATCGTTAATGACGGGGAGAACAATTTAAGTGCCTTTCGGCTTCGTTAAGAGTCTTTTTACGTCCTTTAGATAAGTATGGTAGAAGAAGACATGCTGCAGTACCCCGAAATAGCTTTGTATAAGGGTAGGAGTCCGATCATTATAATTTACCTGGCGTTGACTTCTTTTTAGCTTTATCTGATGATTCTTCCTTGTCTTGCTTGTCTGCTTCTGGTTGTACGGCTTCGAGTTGTTCGGCTTCATTCGCTGCGTCAACCGCTTCTTTCATATCATGCGTATCGGGGACTGACATCTCTGAAATATTGTGGAAACAAAACATAATATCACGCCCGTTTACCACAAAGCAGTTACGTTTGAGAGTGAATTAAGCGAGTTTAAAGGCTCCCACACACAGGCGCGTTATTATCGCGCGATAATATCGCATGCGTTATTGCAATCATGCGTCCTGATTTCTTGCACACAGGCGCGTTATTATCTTAATATATCGCAGGACGCAGAAACGCAAGCGTCCCGGCGTTATTATCGCGGCAGTGTGTGGGATCGCATGCTACCAAATGTTCTAAGAACTCATATCGCAATATCGCAGAATGCAGAAACGCAAGCGTCCTACTTCTATTGCGGCGTTATTATCGCGGCAGTGTGTAACTTCGTAGCCGTCCTAATACTTAATGTAGGTACTAAAAACATATCGCAATAACGCATCCGATATTATCGCACGATAATAACGCGCCTGTGTGTGGGAGCCTTAATACTATCACCAGCAGCTACATAACTATAACTTAAACACTTTTGTACGAATAAAAATAAATAATAATAGCAATATTGGTTTTAATAACTAAATACTATTTTTTTGCATTTTTGCTGGCATGTCCTAGAACCAAAACATTCGAAAACGTGTGGCATTCTACAAATCCGCACTGGGCCCGCGTGGTGGATTATAGCCCACTACCTCTCACAGAGAGGAGGCCTGTGTCCCAGCAATGGGAACATTAATAGGCTGATGATGACTATTTTTTCTTAGTAGCGAGTAACTGGATGACATATGGCTGCTATGAGGTAATCAAATATGTTTGTAAATAACTGGTCACTACGAATTACTCATTTAAAATTCTTGAAAGCGGCCTTCATTTCTGTTTTCAACTGAATGTTATGACTAGAGTTGATGAGACAAACGTTTGTCTAGAATTCTAGACATTTGTTTGTGGTGTTGTCATGGTTTATGCCACTATACTTAGAGCAGGACTTTCCAAGCAATGGGGCGCGCCTCCCTAAGGGGGCGCAAAGAGATGTTTGTGGTGTTGTCATGGTTTATGCCACTATACTTAGAGCAGGACTTTCCAAGCAATGGGGCGCGCCTCCCTAAGGGGGCGCAAAGAGATGTTTGTGGTGTTGTCATGGTTTATGCCACTATACTTAGAGCAGGACTTTCCAAGCAGTGGGGCGCGCCTCCCTAAGGGGGCGCAAAGAGATGTTTGTGGTGTTGTCATGGTTTATGCCACTATACTGAGAGCAGGACTTTCCAAGCAGTGGGGCGCGCCTCCCTAAAGGGGCGCAAAGAGATGGTAAGGGTAGGTAAAGGTATGGCACATGACCAGAAACAGTTCAGAAAGAATTTCTAGAAATTAAAGCCGATTTGGCCATTGACATTGGAGGAGTTTCGGATCAAACGATTCCTTGTTGCTGCTTTTGCTTTGCGAACACTTATTCCGTTTTCCTCGACATACTTATGTTTGACAGATATAATGTCACAAAAAAAATGTAAGAGAAAAAAAATGAAAATGTTATTTATAATCTGGGGAGGCTCGACACAAAAAAGGTTGGGAATCCCTGACTTAGAGTATTACTTACCAAGTGGTTCATGTATCATCTCTAGTAGCTCATCAGCACTCAGTGTAGACGTGACCTTCTTGAACTTCAGCACTCGATTCGTGAAGAATTCCCAGAACGAAAGACCTTCTAGTGGAACGAACAGTTCCTGGAACAAACCATCATACATACAGTAAACTAAAAAAATGAGCCATCACGGGACGCCTGGCAGATGTGAAACATCGAAACTATTTTGTACAAGTAATATGCTTAAAAAAAAGTCAATATAAAAAACAAATACAAAATAAAATTAAAACAAAATGACTCGATTCACAAAAAGAAAATCCTTATGCTGGGATCGAAATCGAACTCATGAGATTGTAATTCTGCACTATGCCCCGAGACCAGCTGGCTTGTTGTGAACCGTGGCGAATATGTAGATCTTATGCTGCTTCAACAGGTCGGTAATGTCCAGGATTGTTCGGGCCGGGTTGGCATCTTGACAGTTGTCGCCGCGTCGCCACGCCATTTTTTGGTTTTACCCGCGCCTATAAATGTTTCACATCAAAAGGGAACATCAAGCCCTTTTTTCAAGTTATTCGCGGGCTACCCTTACCGCATCCTCCTTAAAACGGTGTCTATGTCAAATGGGATGCAGAAACCGGAGTACAATGTGTTTTGGCACAGCTTGAGAGAGGCCTATGTAGACTGCAGTAGTACTTTCATACAAGCCTAAAAGCTTGGTGTTGGAGATTTTAATTAATCATTATTATTGCAACACCAACATTAAAATGTTTATAATAAAGTAAGCTGTGGCAACACTCTTCCCTTCCATCTGTGACACTGGTCCAATACAGACGTGAAATTTACTTCCGTCGTTTTATTATAATTATCTTCCTCGGCACCAATGTACCAGCACCTCATCATCTGCCTAGCCTTTTCCCAACTATGTTGGGGTAGGGTTCCAGTCTAACCGGATGCATCTGAATACCAGTATTTTACATGGAGCGACTGCCTATCTGACCTCTACAACCCATTTAGTACTGTGTAATACGATACCCCTTGGTAAAACTGGTTGTCTGACCTTTTGGGCCACTGACTACCTGTAACGACTCAAAGATCTACAAATGACAGCCGGGACCAACAGCTTAACGTGCTTTCCGAGGCAAGGAGGAAACCCGGTATGTAATGGGTCATTTTTGTATTTTATCTTTTTGTAATTCTTAATGTGTAAATGTGTAATCCATCATGAATAAATTGCAAATCTATTTAGTCCGTCAGTTAGAGCATTGGAAAATAATGGACACGTATTTTTTGTTTTTGTAAATCTATGAATATTGATAAAGCTAGAACGCATCAAAATTCGGGAGTGGGGGGGGGGCTCGTGACGTCAGAACGCACTAAACGTATAGTTTGGCACACGGCGTGACGTATTGAGAATTTTAAGGTGACAAGACAGAGATAGTATCAGTGATGAGCAGTTAGACGCTAGTCTTTACGCACGTCTAGTTCGTACGCACACACACAGCGTTCCGAACCGTTCCGAACAAAAACGAAGTTACACCATGCACACATAATGCTACTTATTCGACGCCGCTCAACACTCGCCATCAATATCTTAATAACGTTTTCTTATTATACTTGCTTATAAATCCATTTATTTAAATGAGTTAAAAAGAATAAAATAAACTTTTCCTTTAAAACTTTTACTATCAACTTATAACGTCAATACACAATTCGCGAGATTAGTGGCAACAATAATATTGTATAACTATATTGTCTGTTATTGTTGTTGTTGGCCTGGGGTCACGATGTCCTGGACCCTGTCCGCCAGGTCTACTAATCCCTCGAGAGAAGTAAGTGGCTATGAAGCCAGCAGAGTGACAAAACGATATCATGTTTAACTTTAGATGTACCGTGTCAAACAGTGGAGTAATACCCCCCGAAATTTGTATGGAAAAAATGTCTAGTGGTTCAACCTTAAAAGCGTCGTATCTTCGTAAATTTTGGTTTACGTAACAAAAGAAAAAATACGTCTCCAATATTTTTTGGAAATCTATCTGACGGACTAATTAGATGTTTTTTTAGTACACAAGCCTTTTGTTTGTTGTCCCGAATAAATAAAATAAAAACAAAATATTGTTTGCTAGGCACGCCACTGACTGCAGTAGGTGTAGCTGGATTACCTTCATCTTCTTATAGAGTGAGTCGGCCTGTTTCCTGATGCGATGCGCCTGCTTAGTGAACACTAGCGCCGCGCTCTCCGTCAGTTCCCAAGACGGTGTGTTGCCGACGTACGCGCGCATACGTTTGATCGTCTCCAAGCATGTAGGATGTTTTAGCAGCATTAACGGTTTTATGTCTAAGCCTGGAAGGTTTAAAATGTATGTGTCAGGGCTTAGTATATCTTTACATAATCGCTCACGCTGTTTGTAATCTTAGATCTTTAAAACTACGCAACGGATTTCGATGCAGTTTTCAGCAATAGATCGAGTGATTCAAGAAGAAAGTTTTTATCTACACTAGCTGA
This sequence comes from Xestia sexstrigata, assembly GCA_941918905.2. NCBI lineage: Eukaryota > Metazoa > Arthropoda > Insecta > Lepidoptera > Noctuidae > Xestia > Xestia sexstrigata. The sequence continues at coordinate 7,172,353 of OW799229.2, forward strand.
TGCCCGCGGCTTCACCCGCGTGGATGTCGGTTATCGCGACCAAAAGTAATCATGAAATTTTGAATCCGTTCCCGCAACTATATTTTTACCCAATGTATACAAAAACTTGCGTTGGACTTGTGGTGGCGGCCCCGACTTACGAACAGTAAGTCGTGGGTTCGAACCCAGACAGGCGCATTACTTTGTGTAATTTATTTCATAACCACTGCTCTCAAAACTATGAAGGAAAACATTGTGAGGAAACCGGCATGTCCTAGAACCAAAAAAATTCGAAGACATGTGACATCTACCAACCGGCACTGGGCCCGCGTGGTGGATTATAACCCATTCCCTCTCATAGAGAGGAGGCCGTGGCCCAGCAGTGGGAACATTAAGGCTGACGATGATACAAAAACTTGACAAATTACATTCTAAAACCTTCCTCGAGAACTACTCTATCCATTGGTGAAAACAGCATGAAAATCGGTGCAGTAGTTTTTGAGTGACGTGACAGACAGACGCGGCGGAGGACTTTGTTTTATAATATGTAGTGATAGTGATTGCACCCGTGCGAAGCCGGGGCGGGTCGCTAGCAGTTTATAATGTTTTATTTGGGGGTCGAGCCTAAAGGTCTCAATGTAACGTACTCAAAACATTGTGCTGATGGATGCAATGAGTAGTGGGGGTCGTGGAGGTATACAAAGTAAAATTATAACATTAAAAACTTGAGAAATAATTGGAACTTTGACCCAGGTATGGTTCAGAATAAAAAAAAAGATCGCAATGACGGGGAGAACAGGTTCCATTCGAATTTGATAAAGATATTTTTACATCCATTATGTTTGTCATTAGCGTCTATGTGTCTGGGGTGTGAAAAAGTTTGGGAGAAGACATGCTGCGCCGACCCCTAATAAATTATAACTTATGTTTATTTTGCAAGTAGGTTTTACCAAACACTTTTACACGTCGTTAAAACTAGATGGGGCCGGTGTTTCGTACCTGACTACTCTGAGAAGAAACAGCCGAAACAAACTCAGAGGTCATGAAATAATGAATTTGGATAAGAGCAAGAGATTGATGATGATGATAATATAAATAAATATCGCTGGACATTACACACAGCGCCATCTAGTGCCACACTCATAATCATTATCATTTGTTTATTTGCACAAACATGAGTACAATACATACAACATCAAATTGTCAGCATGCAAGAGATGTTAAAATAAGTATAAAAACAGATCATCACTAAGCAACGCAACGAGGCTTGTGTTGTGGACACCAGATAGTGGATATACTACATGGATACTTTTTGTTTGTTAATACATACTTATTATACATATAAACATCCATGACTCGGAAACAAATGTCCATGCTCATCACACAAACATTTTCTCCTACCGGGATTCTAATCCGGGACCCTAAGAACGTAAGGCAGCCACACTACCGTTGCGCCATTCGGGTCGTAAAATAATGTGTCTGGGGTGGCTAAGGCAAAGTAAATTCCAGATGGCGCCACCATAGTTGATCTCAATCTGACCAATGAGGTTAAGCTATTATGAAATATAAAATGACATTACCACATTTTCAACCAATGACGACCTTTGGGTACCAACTATGCTAGCGCCATTAGTTTCATAGTTAGCCTCCCCATATGAACCTCACTTACCCGTCAAATCGTCCAATAGCTTCAAACACATATCTGTATCTGCCTTTTCGAGTGACAAGCACGTTTTAATCTTAGCATCTAGCTCTATCAGCTTCATTTCAGTCTTCAGGAATTGTACGCGGGACTTTTTCTCTTCTGTAAAGCATAAAATAAAAACTTATAAACACAAACGAACATCGCACTGTATATAAGGTCCCATTAAAAAGACGGACAAATTTTACACAGCGCTCAGTACGTCTAACCAAAGAAATCCAAGCAAAAAAAAAACACTGATTAAATAAAGTGTTTTTATTTTGACCTAAAATAATAAATTGCCGGCACTCTAGAATAAACACATCCATTATGGGTAGGTACTTGTACTAGTAGGTACCCGGTCAGTTCTGTTAATATCATTCAGTATTTAACCATAGTACCTAAGTTTCAGTTGACTACACATCACCTTTTTAGGATAATGTTGTTAGGATATGTAAAAGATAGTAGGTAATTATGCGCAAAATAAAATCACTTTAATCAGTGTTTTTTTGCTTATTTATACTTCAAGCGGCTATGCTTGAAGTCTCTGGGGAATCGCATCCGGAACGAGGTGGTTCGACAGAGAACCAGAGTTGTCAACATAGCTCACAGAATAAGTAAGCTGAAGTGGCAGAACGGAAGTGGTAGAACCGATGACCGATGGGGTACACGAGTTCTTGAGTGGAGCCTACAAATTGGCAAACGTAAGGTGGGACGCCCTCAATCAGATCGGGATCGGGGGGATCGGGTGGTAGCAACTGGATAAGATTTGCCGAAAATCACTTTAAGTGGCGTGCGATTGAAGAGGCTTAATTAAGTCCAGCAGTGGTCTGTTGTAGGCTGATGATAGACAAATTCTTAATTGAAAACCTCAATAGGACATTGTCCGACATCGAACCAAAAGGGCCGCCTCCATGAGCGTGCGAATCGCGGCGATTCAACGTATTTCTATAAGAAAATATCGCCGCGATTCTCTCGCTCGTGGAGACGGCCCAAAAGAGAGTGCATAAAAGAACGTGGCAAGGATGATAATATCGTCGCGATTCTCTCGCTCATGGAGGCGGCCCCAAAGGCTCGACGCTCGCTCAGCAGGCTCGCATGAGACCAGTGGACTAACGAGCCATTCTGGCTATATCCTGGTCTTACTAGTGTGGGTCATGGCAGTTGGTGACCCGCTGGGAGCTTTTGATGTGAAACATCTACATGCGCGGGTAAACAAAAAAAAAAAAACAAATGAAAAATTCGTGGCGAGCGTGGCGATCGAACCTGGCCCGAACAATCCCGACCTGTTGTAGCAGCATAAGATCTACATATTCGCCACGGTTTACAACAAGCCAGCTTGTCTCGGGGCAAAGCGCTGGGTTAGTCTCGTGACTTGAGAGTTCGATTCCAGTACAAGGATTTTCTTGTTGTGAATAGAGTCATGTTTTTTATATTGGTTTTTTTAAGCATATTACTTGTACAAAATAATTTCGATGTTTCACATCTGCCAGGCGTCCCGCGACGGCTCATTTTTTTCTGCAGGCTCAGCATAGTGAGGCGGAGGGGGATTATTTGATTAAAAAACCTACTGTCAGAACTACAAACATACCTGTTTCCCTTTCCTTGTCGAGGGTCGCCTTCTCTTCGTCTGTGAGGTTTAGATCGGTCACCAGCTGTGCCAATACCGACTGTGAAGTTATGTGACCTTTTTCTGTTGACAATAAGACCATTTTCCTTAGTATAAAGTGTGGGGGAATTTTAGGTGACTTTCCAAAAAAAACTCCAAAAATGCTGATATTTGGTCAAAGGTGTATTGCCTTGACGACGATCAAAAATGGAAGAAAAAATGAAAAGGAAGTACATAAAATCCTTACATCGAATTACAAACTAATTAGTACGCAACGTTGATTCTTGCTCATTCCAAACGACCAGGCATTAGCTCGAACATAAAGTGTTAACATTACCTATTAAAATAAGCGAACATCACATTATTACGAAATGAAGAAGAAAGAAAATAAAAGAAAAAGTATTTATTTGTCTCGCACAGGATAAAACGAAATGGTTGAATTAAGGTGGAAGCTCCACGGTAGCCCGCGAAATTCAAATATTCTTCCGTTTTTTTTTTTTGCAATTTGTAGTTCAGTGTCAGGTTGTATGTTGATTGAAATATGATTAGCGGCTGTAACACACGTTTGTGGGGGGGGGGGGAGCCATAATCGCCACGCTTGGCAGGCGGGTTAGCGATCGCAGTACGGTTGCTACAAAAGCACAGAGAACGCTGCTGCCCACTCTCTGGTAAGTCCCTTAGTCGTCTCTTACGACACCCACGGGAAGCCATGGTATGGTACTATTCTTTACGTCCGACACCATAACAGTACTCCGAACGTAACTTACCTAGCTGCATTTTAAGTGTGACAGCATTCAAAGCAGCCTGCTTATCCCATTGTAGTCTAGAGGCTTCGTTCTTGAAGCTGTTAGGTCTCGACTGGAACAGCTTGATTCCGATGTACTGCCCAGAAGGCAAGTAAGCTATTAGTATGTTCTCCTTCTCTGCGTCTTCTGCGAATGGCAAATGTTAGATTAGTTTAGGTTTACTTAAATTATATAGACAGAAAATATAATTAAAATAAATACATACACTGTTATCGTAAACATTTTTAGTACTGAATTTTTTTATTCTATCTATGGTATTTTAATATAAAGTGTAAAAAGACCCATAACGAAGCCGAAAGGCACTTGTTTTCCTTATCATTGCGATATTTTTTTTGTTCTAAATCATACCTGGGAACCTTCTAATTACGGAGATATTGGGGATCAAAGTTCCAACTTTTTCACAATTTAAAAAAAAAAAAATATGTTTTTAATGTAAGAACTTCACTTTAAGCACCTCCACGACCCCCGTACCATTCAATCCATCCATCAGCACAATGTTTTGAGTGCGTAACATTGAGTTACCGTAAAACGTGATACTTCGCCCCAAAAAAAGTATTTTTTCATTTCATAGCAACAATTTTTGGGGGTAGGATTACTTAGTTTGATGTACAGAATATCCGAGGAAGGGGTTATTTCGCTAGTTATGTGATAAGTCTCATGTAATATAATTTTCATGTAATAAGGGGCAAGCATATTGTCGATAACCTGTCACGTATTAAAGATACAGCCTGATACTGAGAATCACTAGATTCACTACTAAACTATTACCTTTTCCAAGTTTATTTCACCAAAATCTACGAAATGAAAAACAAAATTATTAATAAATCAATATTTTATTCCTTTATATTCTACTTGGACAACTTTTTCTTCAATATACTATTTTCTTTAGGATACATATTTACAATCTTTAAAATAGAATCTTTTTCTTCTTCAGTTTGATCCTCAATTAAGACAAAATCCTTAATAAAATCAGAATATTTCATATTAAAACCTATATCACCGCATTCAGTACTCATAGCTACTGGCTTAACTTTTTCACAGACATTATTTTTAAATAAATCAAAAAAATCATTCCCTTCCGGTATTTTGTGGGCGCCATTTTGAAAACTATTGCAGTCTAAGTTTTTATATGTTTTACTCAAAGAGGTGACAGAGCAAAAGGATTGATTTTCAGCCTGTGATAGATTTTTTATACTTGACTGATCAGAATGCGTCTCTAAAGATAAATTTTCAGTGGGAACAATATTTTCATCTTCCAATATATTTATAGAACTTGAAATTATACTGCCAAGTATGTTTGATTTCATTCTCTGTGGTAACGATACTCTTTGGTTGATAGATTTACTTTTTTCTCGAGTATTTAAGCATGTATCTTTATGTAACATCTCTTGTAATAATGGTGATGTTAAATTGTCTGATGTATTATCAACTTTTTGAATGCCCTGTGTATTCAATAAGTCCATAGTTCCTATGTTCATAGAATCATTTAAAGTACTTAGAACATTAGGATAACTATCCATATTACATAAATTCTGAGTTATTAGTGTCATATTACTATCTAATTCCATACTTGTATCTATATTTTGCAAAAACAATGGTGTAGTATTTAAACTTTCAAAATCTTGGCTCACATTTGGCTTGTCTTGCTTTGTCAGATTGGTCTTAAGTGTTGGTAGCAAATTTTGGTCCAAAAATTCTCGTTTTTGTCCAGTATTACTTTTAGTTAAATTACTTTCAGTGTTAGTACATTTTTTAATCGGTGCAACGAATTTCTTAGCTTTCAACACTGGTTTTTTGCCTTCCTTCTTCAAATTATTCTGTTTACCGAATGTTGGTACTATTTTCGATTGAAAAACGTTCGGTTCTATATTTCCTTTGTTTGAGTTCGAATCTAAAAATGTTCATAAAATATAAATTCAAAGTACAGAATAAAACACCCTACTTCTGACACAGTTGGATAAGAATGCGTCGAATTTATATATTTCCTCTTGCTTTTTTAACATAGGTTAATTTTCAATATGTAGGCACATATTGAAAATTTACAGTTCCAATATTATATTATATCCAATATTATATAATTTGTCTATAATTTCGTTTTCTGTAATAGTTATGAAAAAAAAAAAACAAAATGCCTAAAAGAATAAACCGAAGAAATAAATAAAACGCCTATCCGCCGATATTTAAAAACCCAACAATGCAGTTGTTTGGCGTGCTGTGAATGCTGTGATGCACCCGGCTCTTTTCTCAACGTTTAGCTCAATACCGTTGAAAATAAAGTGCGCATATAACAATCACCCGTGCGAAGGACTCAAAGATTTAAATAGAATGGAAATTATAATAGAATAGAATAATAGACAGCAGGTTGAATCAACAAAACAAAAGATTTTATGAATGTTATACGTAATTACTTGACTTACAACCAAACGTAACGTAAATGGTGACTCCATTTACGAATTGATAAAAAATCGTTGCATGAAAAGTATAAATTCAGATAATATTGCATTGTTCAAATAACAAATATGTTGAATTTTGATGAAACACGTGTAAAAATCTTGTATTTTGTTTAAAAATTACCTTCACGCATTTTTACTTCATGAGTTCCAATATTATTTTTATAGCTCTTCAAACAATCTTCCGTAGCAAAATTATCGTCATACTGACTGAATATTTCATCTTTGATACTAAATTGACTGTTCTCATTACTTTTATCGTCCATTGTTGAGGTTATTTTAATAAAAACAAAATAGAGCACTTAAATTTTGGCAAAAAATAATTGTGACTTTCGCGGTTTTTTTTTTTTTTTTTGTTACGTTTAGTTACTCGTGTTCAGCCTGAGTATAAACGAGGTTTTATTCTCACGCAATTTTTATTTTATTTGAAGACTCAGGGGTGAATAAATATACACAGAAAGTTATATACTTTGTCTGATCCAGACAGAATGAATGAATATGCTTTATTTTATCATAGTTGTGAAATAAAAATAAAACGTTCATTTTCTTCTATTTAATTTTACTTAAAAATAATTCGTTCTTTTTGTCGCTCGATATATATGAAATACGAATTTTAAATGTTTACTCATTGCTTCCAACTTGTCATCGGGCACGTCTTTAATGAGTTCATTGACCTCTTCGACTATTGCTGTCCTACTATTCTTGGTATCACTCGTTCCTGAAAACGATACCTGTGTTTATTCAAGATATAACGCACCGCTATAGCCTAGATGTTCCAAGTATTGAAAAATATTCTTTATTTCGACTAGAAATGTATTCATTTAAATTGATGCCCGCCGCCTTTATGGTGAACCGTGTAATCAATAAAATTCAGAGCACATCAATGAAAGTGTCACCAATGTCGTGAAATATTAAAACTGGCAGCTCTTGAACTCGATTTATATAAAACTAATCTTTTGTTTTACTGGTGCAATTCGCCTTAAGCAACCGACATCTATTCAGCCCGCATAATTCAATTCAAATTCACTTTTTTAATATTTTAAATCAATTGTTAAAATTTTAGTAGTAGTCAGTGGCCCGAAAGTCTGACAACCAGTCTTTCAAACGGGTATCGTATTACCCAGTACTAACTGGTTTGAGGATGACAGATAGGTCATACATCGCTCCATGTAAAATACTGGTATTCAGCTGCATTCTGTTAGACTGGAAGCCGACCCTAACATAGTTGGAAAAGCCTAGGCAGATGTTGATTTTATACAAAAGCCCCCTTAGCTATAACGGTTCATAAGATACAGCCTGCTGATAGACAGACAGTGGAGTCTTAGTATAATAGGGTCCCATTTTTACCCTTTGGGTACGGAACCCTAAAAATTAAATTTATTACATTTAATAGCTCCAAATCTAGATTTGTGTCCCGTATAGCAATATAGACTTGCCCCCTTTTACTTGGGACTTGTAATATTACATGCATAATGTGAGTGTACCTACTCCTTCAGAAATACATGCGTTATAAATAATGAAAATCTTACCTGGTTTAAACGGCTCTTTCAGATCTTCAAGTTCAGTCTGTAAATAATAAATACATGTTAATAATAAACATGTAAAAAGGAGAGTAAATCTGGTGTTGCCTGTCTGTCCTGTTGTTTGCACATCACAGGAGCTGATGGACGCTACTGAAAGTGAAAAACTCGTGCCAAATCTGGGGCTGACTCAATGTAAATTGTCATCGACACGCTTAGAAGAACACATAAAATAGCTGACGATTTTTGAGGGTTCTATGAATAATAGGCTCACAAGTTTTTCTCACACTTTCATATTAAAATTTCCATGCGAACAAAGTCGCGAGCAACATGTAGTTCATAATAACTACCAACTAATACCTGAATGCAACAAACCTGTGTAACAGCATTGAACTGTTTAATATTCTTGTCAGGCACTTTCTCCTTGGGGTCAGTCTTGTCCTTTTCTTTGTCGGGGGTCGGAGAACCTCCGCGTCGTTTCTTAGGCGCCGGCGACGGTAGCGTTGTGTTCTCTTCTGTTTGTTCGTCCATGTACCTGCGTATTTAATTTTATATTATTCATCTATTTAGAAAAACAAAACCAGGGGCTCTACTCTCTAACGCTTCGTCCGTATATTCGGATCTATCCGTCTCTCTCGCGCATGTCTGCAGATGAGTGCGAGTGAGAGAGACGGATAGATCCGAATATACGGACGAAGCGTTAGGGAGTAGGGCCTCAGGGCCGTCCTAGAGCTCGTTGGGTCGACGACATCGTCAAAGTCGTGGGAAAAACCTGGATTAGGGACGCACAGAACCGGGAAGTGTTGCAGAAAAAGGGGAGGCCTATACTCAGTAGTGGGTGATTCCGGGCTGATATGATGATAATCTATTTAGATAACAGCTTAGACCTTATTTTTTTTTTTTTCGGATGGGAAATCATCAAATGACTTCTCCCGCTCTGGGCGGAGTAGGAGTGTCAGACTTTTACTGACTAAAACCCATCCATGTTCCTTCATCGCCCTTTGTGTTCCGGGGCCACGGTATCTTTTTTTTTTGTTGAACTGTAGCTTCGTTTTAATAATAATAAATAATAATAAAGATTTATTGTTGAACTAGGACTAGATTACATGGCAAAGTATTATAAGATAAAGCACAAGCAAATAGTTTCCTAATCTAGTTAGTGGGTGCCGTACTGTTCTCCTAGATAGGTTACAAAGTAACCTGTGTTTAGGAGAAACAGTTCCGATCCCCGTCATAATGGTTGACTTAAGACAGCACGTGTTAACTATAGTGGTTTAAAGTAATCATTCACAAGCTACAAGAAGAGGGACAAAATTAGGTCCTTATACAATAACAAAAATAAAAACTTAGAATCTAAAAACAGCAATTTTAGAAAAAATATATAGATAATTTAAATAAGTTGTTCAGTATTTGGTGTGGTGTGTATATTGTAAGTGTTGTGAGTGTTTCGTTAAATGAATGTGGAGTGTGATGTATGTATGTTTTGGAGTGATCATCACTTCTTTAGTAACTCTTCGGTTTCGTCGTAGTTTAGGTTTAGAAGGAAGTTGCGAACAGTCTTTTTGCAATTAAAATTTGTTAAGCCGTAAATGGGAATTTTTGCATTGATTTTATTGTAGAGAGAGGGGCCAAGATAGAGAGGAAACTTTTTTATAAAAGCTGTGCGTGTAGCTGGAATTGTGCAGATTAGGTCTTTGCGGCGTTTGGAGATTTTTTTGAATGGTGTTTGTCGGTGTTGCAGAAGGACTGAATATAAAATATATTGTTGCCTTACATTAAGTACGCTACATGATTGATATAGTTCGATTGTTGGGTAGAGTATTGGTCTGAAAGTAGCCACCTTCAAAATAGCTCTATGTGCGACCTCCAGAGGCTTAAGTATGGTCTTTGCAGCACCACCCCAGCATGAGATACAATAGGTTAGGATAGACTGACAGAGAGCAAAGTAAACGTTTCGTATGATGAACTGGTTGGCTACATGGCGCAGGGTTTTAAAAATGTAGATTAACTTCCGTATGCGACCAGAGAGGGTGTTAATATGGGATTTGAAATTAAGGTTTTTGTCCAGAACTATACCGAGATATTTAACCTGCTCTACTAGGGTTAAGGTAGGACATTGACAATTAGTAAGTTGGTTTTGTGTAGGACAGGAATGGGCTTTTATAGAGATAGGGGTTTTAGGCTGGGAAGAGTTAGTCATTGAAAAAGTGACGAGATTAGTCTTGTTGGCATTAAGAGTAAGGGTGTGAGAGGAAAGCCACTTCAGGGCAGAATTAAAGCCATCTTGTGCAGTAACTTGGAGTTCCAGCCAAGAGTTAGCGGTGAAAGTGATGGCAGTGTCGTCTGCGAAAGAGACTATTTTGGCATTTGGAATTGGGAGATTGCAGAGATCGTTAATGAACACAAGAAAAAGTGTGGGCCCCAAAATGCTACCCTGAGGTACGCCGTAGTGAATAGGTAGTTCTTCACTCTTGTAGTTCTCTATAGTCACTAATTGCGAGCGACCAGTTAGATAACTCCTGAAGAGGTCAAGTGAGGACCCTCTGACACCTAGATTTTCAAGCTTGAGTAGAAGAGTGGAGACGGGAACGGTGTCAAATGCTTTCGCAAGATCCAAAAATATGGTGAGGACCTTCTTATTAGCATTTAGATTCTGTACTATATTGTTAATTAACATATGGACTGCGTCACAAGTGGATTTTTTCTTGCGAAAGCCAAATTGCTGGGGAGATAGTAGATTGAAGTGTTCGAGGTATTGGACTAATCGCTTGTTTAAGAGGCGTTCAAGTACCTTGGACAATGCACTAAGAACAGCAATTGGGCGATAGTTGTTTGGTATGGTTCCGTCACCACCCTTAAATATAGGATGAATAATTGCTCTTTTAAAAGAAGATGGGAAGATAGCTGAATGAAAGCAAAGGTTGAAGATGTGGCTTAGTATAGGTGCGAGGGTCCGTGCGTATCTCTTCAGGAAGGTTTGGGATATGCCATCCCAACCAGTAGCAGCGTTAACCCTTAGCTGGTCAATGGTACTTAAAACTTCGTCAGGATCCGTCTGTTCTAAAACGAACGATTTATTGAACTTAGTAGTTTTAGGGGGAGTTGAGTGGATTTGAGTGGTCTTTATATTTTCAGCAAGCTTTTTTCCAATGTTGACAAAGAATTCGTTTACATCATTGCAAGACTGCCTGGGCGAGTAAGAGTGAGTTAACAGTTGGTTAGAAGAGTTCTTATTTTTATGTGAGTTAGTGATGGTTTTTATAGAGTCCCATAGTTTTTTAGGGTTGTGTTGTGCCTTATTTAGTTCTTCTGAATCAAATTTTCTTTTTATTTTTTTCAAAAGTGTTGTGCAAAAGTTTCTGTATCGCTTATACGTTAAAAGTAGAGTTTGATTGTCTGGTGACTGCTTAACTTTTTTGTGGAGAGAATCTCGGTTCCGGATACAACGCAGCAGGCCTGGAGTAATCCACGGTTTTAATATCCTTTTACACGCAGGAACTCTGACAAACGTTGTACATTCATTTATGGCATTTTTCATTATTTGTGAAAGCTTGTCAATAGCGTTGTCTGGGTCTGAGATAAGAAAAAGTGGAGTAAAGTCTAAGTTTTTAATAGTTTTATCAAGTGCATCATAGTCTACTTTAGATATCAATTTTAGGGGGGTTGAATCTGATTTTTTATATTGCGTATTTACACAGAAAAGGGAAGAACAATGATCTGTTAGCGTTGTTTCATAGACTAAAGTAAGGATAGGACTTGTGGATCGTATCATAATGTGATCTAGGCAGTTTTTGCCTCTCGTCGGATGTGTATGAGCTGGGAGAAATCCGTGATATGCCAGGGTGTTGAGATATTCGTGGGCCCGTGAATCTTGAGTATCAGATTTGATATCCAAGTTGATGTCTCCAGTTATGAAAACCGATTTGAAAGACGTGAGAGTTGGAATAATGTTATTGAGTGCAGTAAGGAATGAATAAATGTTGTCGTTTGAGGGGGAGCGGTAAATACAAAGTATAGCCACTTCAGAGTTTAACTTCACAAGTAGGCACGAGGCTGATCCAAGAAAGTTTGGCTCTTCACAAATGGTTATCATATCTGACTTGGCATAAACAACTACCCCGTCGCTCTGATTAAGGTGTTTGGTTGTTTTGTATGTGTTGTAATTAGGCAGAGTGGGAATGCAGCAGTTACTTGAGCACGGTAGCCAGCATTCTGTTAGGACCAGAAGATCACAGTCAATATTCATGCGATGAATTAGGGTTTGAAGGTTTAAGAAATTACAGTTAATGGACCGGATATTTTGCGTTAATGTAGTTAGCCAGACGCTTTCGTTCTTAACGTATGACTTTGTTGCTTCGGGGGTACAAATGTGAGTTTTAGATACAGAAAATTGGTCAAGATCAGACATTACATCATTTAACGAATTGAACGCTGTTGTATGAAAATAAGGGTAATAGAGTGTTGTAAATAAGGTTAAAGTTATGAGGTAGTAGGAACTTTGGGACGGTTATGAGTGATAGTGAGCAATGTGTAGTGTTATAGTGTTTAAACTTCTTATAAGTAATAGTTTTTAATAAATAAAAATTGTGTGGAATCTCTTTCGAACAGTCCCGCAACCCCGGCAGGCATCGGTCCTTGCGACCCCTTCCTTTTTGCTGACTTTCTTAACAGCTTAGACCTCAATTGCGTTCCACCATTTTGATGGAGAGCCTAGATGGAGGGCCTAGAAAGATTTGGCCTATCTTCCGCCATTTTTTTTTTTTATTACGTTTCTGTAACCAATGGGACCCTATTACTAATCCTACGCTGTCCGTCCACACGTCCGTCTGTCTGACGTCGGACTGTATCTTATGATCCGTAATATGTTGTAATTTTCACAAAATGTGTATTTCTGTTGCCACTATAACAACAAATAATAAAAATTGTTGGTGTAGGTGTGTTACGCAAATACTTGTACGTCACAATCGCTAACACAGTTCAGAACTCAGTTACTGCATTCCGGCACGAGACGAATTTTTTTCTATGGATTGTATTTTAGACACATTGATAACTTGACAAAATGTCTTGAATTAATCCAAAAAAAGCTTTTAGCATAAAATAAAACGAAATTTTACAGTAATATTTTAAGTAGATACAGTGTTCGAGGAGCTCGTGGCTAAATAATAACAGCCGCTCGGGTCGATTTTAAGGTTAAGCCGCGCTTGCCTAGGTTGGTCCGTGGATGGGTGATCGCCCATTACATACCGAGTTTCCTCCGTACCTCGGAAAGCACGTTAAGCTGTTAGTACTGGCTGACATTTGTAGATCTTTGACAGTAGTTACAGGTAGTCAGTGGCCTGAACGTCTGACAACCAGTCTTACCAAGGGGTATCGTATTACCCAGTGCTAACTGGGTTGTTAACGTGGTACACGAAGAGATCTCAGTATGAAATAGGGATGATGACTAAAAGAAATAAAAATTGATTCTGTTTAGTCCGTCAGTTAGATTAAGTATCGAAAAATATTGGATACGTGTTTTTTGTTTTATCAAATTAATAAAAATTGACGAAGATAAAACGTGTCAAAGATCATGAGTTGGGGCTTGTGACGTCACATTTGAGTAAAAAATGTACTCAAATGTGACGTCACACGAGTTTTCGACGCACCATATCGTCTTCATTTTTTGTTTACATGAAAAAAGAAAAAATGTGTCGAATATTTTTTGGAAATCTATTCAATTAGATTCTTTTGTCATCTACCCTATTGATTTTCAAAATTAACACATTATAGTAAGGCCAATTTAATAGATCACATTTGAAATCTGTCAGTTCGAAGTAAAGGTTACTTTCTTTTGTCATTATTACAATAAATATGGAATCGTAATTGAAAAAAGTTAAGGACTAGGGGAATATGCATAAATTTTCTCTTTTTTTATTTCGATAGGCAATGTTAAAGCACTATAAAAATAATGTCAAAAAGAGAAAACAAGACATAAATCGGCCAAACAACACAAAAGTTATAACCATTTAAACTTTTGTTTCTATCTCTTTCTAGATAAACGGAATTTAGTATGGATTTTGTACGTCGATACAGCGAATGACGTCATTCGCTGTATCGGATCTCTGTCTAATCAGCAGTTTCAAATGCATATAACTTAGTATTTTTTATAGATATTAAAAAAATAATTTCACTTTGCCATTTCTGATGTTAATACGCTTTGTTTAGAGTGATAAAAAAAAATCATACATATACCCTATTGTGCAGTTCTAACTTGGAAGAAATAAATAATATATTATGCCAGCCGTTACAAGGTTAGGTTGTTGTATTTTGATGGAGTGTCAAATGAGATCTATTAAATTGGCCCTACTGTAGGTTACATACCTCTTCGGCCGTATTTTCCGGCCGCTCCTGCTAACAATTTCTTCTTCTTTCTTTTCATCGTCATCTTCTTTAGCAGGCTCATCTTTCTTGCCTTTGCCTCGAGGAGTCTTGGGCTCCTTCACTGGTTTGGCCGGAGTCTCTTTCTCTTTGGGTTTGACGTCGTTTTTACCCTTCTTTGTAGTTGGTTTTTGCTGTAAAAATATAAAGTTTTTTACTTGGTGCTTTCTTCTTGTTATTTTTACCGTGACGATCACTACAGAATTAGCATAAAATAGTGATATTTGGAGGAGAATTTAAAACCTTTTAACCAGAAAATGGGTTACAAAATATACTTCAAAAATGTGCAAAGTGTATTTTACGAGTTTCTTGTAAAGTACAGAACCAATGGGTCAAGGCGGACCAGTGGCATGCCTAGGGGCCAACAATATGGCAAGCCCCTAGGGCAAACAGACTGTTTAGAAACCCAAACATCATGAAGAGTAGTAGGTGGTAACGGCAAGTCACGCTTTTAGGCTTCTATGAAAGTACCGCCACTAGGCCAGGCATATTGATAATCAAATCGCAGTTACGGTGATGGTCAGTTTTTGGAAATCCTGTTATAAGTAATTTTAGCACGGAAATTTAAAAAAAAAATGCCTCTTGACTATACCCTCAGGGCGTGACGTAGGCACCATCGAGTTTTAAAAGACAGACACGCATTACGAAAGTATAACTGACAGAGGCGCACAAAGCCGAACAGTAACTTAGCCATCGAGTTTTAAAAGACAGGCATGCAAGTATAATTGACAGAGAGAACGCTTTGCAAAGCAAAACTGTTTCTAAAACTTGACGTGCCTTAACCTTTTGATCACCCTAGTCATATACGTGACAAGGAAGCGCGTGCCCTGGACGCCAAACGACACAAATATGTGGCAAAATGGTAGGTGAAATTGTTGCTTGGCGTGGAGGGCACGCGCGTGCGTTTGTGCTCTGGCGTTCAAAAGGTTAAAAGTTCGTACTCTATGTAGTACATACCTTTCCTTCATCAATAACCAGGTTTCCAGTTTCATCTGAATCTTCAACTGCTGCCGTGTCATTCTGGGCAGTAGTGGCGTTGAGAGTAGTCTGCAAATAAAAGAAATAAACTTAGGGCATGAGTGCCATCTTAGCCAGGCCTCTGGGATGGCAATACATGTGCAATACTCTACAATCAGCAGGGTTTGATGCAGAATGCAAAAAAACTTCGCAAAAAGTGCGCTTATTAAGAGGAGCACTTATCAAAATAAGCACTTCTCATAATGCGTACTACTCAAAATAAAAACCGTTTTATATGGTACTGTGCTAAAAATCGTGCAAAATAATAAAAAAAAATGCTGCAAACGTTTTTATTTTGACCGATTCTGATAAAGTTCACACTCATTTTGATTAGTGCACATTTTGATAAGTGCACCTTTTGCGAAGTGTAAATTTTTTGCGAAGTGCACATTCTGCGACAAACCCAATCAGCTATATCCGGCTGAGCAAAGACCTCTCTCAAGCTGCGGCACTACACCACAACCTCAATCTTCCAGTCAGACCCAGCCAGCATAGCACCAAAACAAACCATTACATACATTCACTTACAACTCTCACTGACAATTAAAGTAACAGCATCTAATTGGATCTGGATCAGTCATCACAGGCGACATTATGACAAAACACGTATGTCTGTCAGTCTGTGTGACGATCTTTGCCCATCTGTCCGGGTGCATCCGTGCACTTGGCCGGCCCAATCCCACTTCAGCCTGACAGTTTTTTCTCTAACATCTGCTACTTAAGTTATGGAGCGCAGGGTGGTGTTTCTAACTCGATCTGTCTGCTTAACACCTATTATGCTGCGCTCCATTGCTCGCTGGTAAATGTGCTATGTGCTATAGTTTTGCATAATAGATACTCACATCATCAGCCATAGTCTCATCAGCAACAGAAGTATCAATCCCAGTGTCATCTAATGTGTCATTTGTTGTAGAATCATTGACGGAGTCGTTGGTTGAAGATTCAGCTGGTGGTACCTGCTGTGAATCAATATTTTTATTACTGATACTGAAATAATTGTTATGCTAGGTATAGGCCCATCTGTTGGTGGACATTTCTATTGTCAAGGTCAAAACATTATTTCAAATAGGCCATATGGCACATTTAAATGGGTTTAATTTTAATGTGTATTACACACTTCAGTGCCTGCTGCCGATCTCTTCAGGAAATACAGACCTGATATTTTGTAATGTTTAACTACAAGGATTACTTGTTCAGGACCCTACTTTACGTACTATACGTGACCTGGTAAGTTCTGATTATAGATGGCAGCTTAGGGTATGGATTTCACACGTTTATAGGCTCTTCCTTTAATATGGAACTAGATACACTACTAGCCAAAAGGGGAGAAACACATCTCTGTTTACTCACTCAGGGCAAACAGGTGTATATTTGTATCTCACCTCAACAGAAACCCCTATAACTTGCTCCAGGGGCACATTGTTGGCAAAGTCATGTTCAATCTGCTTCACACCATCATTGAAGTCCCTTCGCTTCACTGTTTTAGTGAGGAACTTGTCTTTATTGTCAGCATAGTCAAATATCATGTTCGGAGAGAGGTTTGCGCTAGAAATAACAAAAATGTGTGGCATAATAATTATGATATAAAGAAAAGATAAATAAAGAAGTGACATACACAAAACAAAAAACAGCAGCAGTGATGGCTTAGTGGTATGACCATCAGACTTCCAATGCCAAGTCAAAGGACTCGAGTACGAACCCAAGACCCGCACCTCTGATTTTTCAGATTCATGTGCATATTCTATAATTATCACTTGCTTCGGTCTGAGCTTCAGTGAAGGAAAACATCGTGGCAGCTTAAAAACTCTAACACCAGGTTAGACCCTAAACACACTATAAAGAAAGAATAAAATTACAAAGATAATCCCCAAAATGCGTCACTACTTTCAAGTGTTTTGATGACTTCTGTGACCTCAAGCCAATGCAGCTGAATACCAGTATTTTACATGGAGCGACTGTCTATCTGACCTCCACAACCCAGTTAGTACTGGGGAATACGATACCCCTTGGTGAGACTGGTTGTCAGACTTTTTGGGCCACTGACTACCTGTAATGACTGTCAAAGATCTACAAATGACAGCCAGGACCAACAGCTTAACGTGCTTTCCGAGGCACGGAAAAAAGGGCTGATATTCAGCCTAATTTGAGTAAATAACTTTTGATTTTGCTGATAATGTTCTGTTTCCTTTTTGTAAGAGTTAAATCAAAATAATTTACAAAAATGCAGGACTCCATTAAATGTAATTGACTGTGATAAGATATTTTTTTAATTGTACATTGTATGTTTTCTATGTTATCATTTTGATAAGAAGTATTATTACATAATTATTGGGGTTAAGAAATGAGAAATAAATAACTCTTTTCATATCATAGTGTTGTTGTGTTTGGTTTTAATGTTTTTCATATTATCAGTAAATTTTTTAATTATACACAAATAGAATTATACAAATGTGCTTTTTAAGAACATTTTACAGACAAATATAAATAAATATTATACTGTACACTTACGTTTCTCCAGTGCCATAGAAATATACAAAATACTTCTTTCCGTTTGGCTTTTGCACCTGAAAAAACAAAATATGTTTTTTAGTATCTAATCATCCATCTGCCTAGCGTTTTCCCAAGCTATGTTGGTTTCAGCTTCAAGTCTGACCGGATGCAGCTGAATATCAGTATTTTGACCTCCAGAACCCAGTTAGCACTGGGTAACACAATACCCCTTGGTAAAACTGGTTGTCAGAGTCTCTAGTGTCTAGACTACTCGTAATGACTGCCAAAGATGCCAAAGGACAGCAGAAACCAACAGCTTAATGTGCTTTCCAGGCACGGAATGATTGACCTGAGATTGACCTGTGTGGCTGTCCACAAGCTCCTGCATCTAAGTAGTTTATCATTGTTATTCAAAATTTCCAAGTATGACATTATGGAAGCCAAACATGGACACTTACTAACAACATAAAAATAAAATTTTATCATGCCAACATTCCATGGAAAGGAGCATATTAAAACTCAGGAAAATACAGAAAACCCGAAACAAAGAGATAAGGAAAAGAACTGAACTAACAGATGCCCTCCTACACTCTCTACGACTGAAATGGGAATGGGCAGGTCATATTTCGAGATGTAGATATCAAAGGTGGACATTGGAGTCAACGAAGTGGTCTGGACTGGGAGGCAAGAGGAACAGGGGCAGATCACGCAAGAGATGGGCGGACATCGCTGAAGTAGCTAGTCCGAGCTGGATGGCGTTGGCCCAAAACTGGAAAAATTGGCACGGGATGGAGGACACTTTTACCCAAAAGAGATCCATATCCAAATAAAATATAAAACAATTAATTTGTAAATACATAAAATATGTGAAGAAAAATTTTGGAATAAACAAGCTTTATTATTATTATTATTCAAAATTTAAAATGCTTTTCATAAAACATAGTACTTTAAAATAAAATTGTGTTGTTACATAAGATTTTGACCAAGGAAACAATGGATGGATTGTTTGAGGAAAGATTATGAGAGCAAAAAGGAGTAAATGATAGCGTGACGATTGACTGGACAGTATGGAAGAAAAAAAGTGTTGTGCCAACTCCATGGAACACCCCCATTGAAGAAGGGCAGGAAAATGAATGATAAGATTATGGTAAAATCTTTAAAAAATCTATACATTCCCGTGATGAATACAGAAATGTTTTTATGTGTAGTATATCTGGTATTTTTTCAATAATAGAAGCAATTGAGTTTCCTCATGATACAAATATTTCAACAACTAACTACATGCTATCAGGGTAGTAATAGTCTAATATTTACCTCTGAAAAACAAATAGCATAATCATTATACAAGTAATCCTATCAAAATTACAAATATATTTCTCCATGTTAGACTAAACTCTGAAAAATAGTGTAGGGATGTTGTTTTTCCCAAATAGAATTGGGTGAATTCCTCCCAAAGGCCATACAAAAATGAAGTCACATCACAGGCCAGATGAGAACAGCATCCAACGAAAATTTAAATGACAGATAAGATTTAGCAAATCATGTTTGTTGATGTCAATATTTTTAATGATTCAATAATAAAACTACAATTAAAACAAATCTATGAGGAATTACAACAAATTAAATGCTTTGTCGTCTTATTTATCTAACATTGATAAACCATTGAAACACTATGAGCAAAATCATTATATTTTATTTTATATAATTTACAAGTGTCATTCACACATTTGAACAAAATTTTAAATTCTGTTTTTTTTTTGTTACAATTCTTAATTATTTTAATATGTTGGTTAGGCAATATGGTTAGAAAGCGAAAACTGCTCCCCAATATGCAAAGAGCCGTTAGAATCACTAAATTAACGATATTACAACAATGCAATCAGTGATATTCCATGATCTGTTACTGTGTCAATATCAAACATGTAAATTGTGTGGATAATATTGTCTCTATTTGCTTTTTGAGACCTTGGGGCAGTGCAAAGGCGTCGGGACCGCGATACAACATGTCTTCCCGCGCTTACACCCAATTAGAACACAAAGGCACAAGCTTTTCCATTTAAATAGACAATGGCAACCGAATCACTTATATTCCACACTCACCCTGGCTGGCCATGCTGGATATCCTTTCACTTTGGCGAAGATGAAGTCGCCAGCTTTATATTCCTTTACTTTTTTGCCCATTTTCAATGAACGCCGCTGCAATTTCTAATGTATTCTTGAAATTTCCAACTGCTCACTGCCTTTTCACAGAAACTGGAATCGAAATGTTATTGCACCGGTTACTTTTAATTGTTTATCAACGCATTTGTCGTGAATAAACTGTAATTATTTAGCTTATTCATACAGACGCCAAGATAAGTAATAACCTATAAAAAAATTCTTACCGCGGCAACGAATTGACGGGAAAGAAATAAACATGGCGTTTGTTGGAGTTACCATGTAAATATTCGTAAATCTACCACGTAAATCTACCATTATGCTGTTTTCTCATCACCTCGTAGACTGCGATGATATTCTAAGCAAGCCTAAAAACTTGGTTTTTACCTGCGAAGAGTGTGCGCGGGCCAAATGTGTCTTACAAATTTTCATTATTTTTTTACTTTTTACCAATATTTACTTTGATGCAGCGTGGACTACACTGACTGGACCTCACACTCTTCACATTGTTCAATGGCTTTCTCATTTCAAACAATTATTATGTTAAGACGATTGA
Organism: Xestia sexstrigata; assembly: GCA_941918905.2. Taxonomy (NCBI): domain Eukaryota; kingdom Metazoa; phylum Arthropoda; class Insecta; order Lepidoptera; family Noctuidae; genus Xestia; species Xestia sexstrigata. The sequence goes on from OW799229.2 coordinate 7,193,035, forward strand.
GGATGAGGACACATTGTTCTATTTAATAACGTGAACTTTTCTTCGGTTTTTTCTTGTCGTGCTCACGTAACTTGTAGCTTCGTGTTCTTGTAAAATTTTCTGCAATCGTAAATATTTCACAGTTCTTTTTTAAAAGATTGGTTACTTATTACAAAAACAGTATAAAACAACTCGAACAATATCACCGCAGCGGTATGAACCCCCATACACCCACTTAAGTCTATTGTCTATACTCAAAAACATTAATATTTTTATAGGCAACCCAGTTACTATGAGTGGTCGTGTCAGACGGATGCTTCGGGCGAGCATTTTTGCGTAAACTAATTGATTTCTTCTAATTAAATTAATAGTGAATCATTGTGTAAGCGATGCAAGTGTGATGTGAGCCATGCGAATTAATATTGTGCAAAAATACAACCGAGAGACTTCAAAATAGGGGATGTAATAGAAAAATAAAAATGGCTTCAGGAGATACTGATCATATCGAAGTGATGGACACTTCGGCTTCTAAAAAGACAGATAGCGCGACTGGACCTTCAGGAGCTGACGAAGATGGTAGTGCATTGCTAAATCTAATAATACTACAACGCATTCCATTGTTATAATCCTATTGTAACAAGATAATAACGTTGTCAACTAGGACGATTTTCACAATGCTCATCGGCCCATTTTCTTCATTACAGATCGCGACAAAAGTTCAATCGCTGAGAAAAATGTACCGTACGATGTAAGTGATAGTTTTATTTGTTGTTATTTTGTCAATTTAATTCTTATTCTGTGTGAGAAGTTGGAAATTATGAGGAGAAAGTGTTGTAGAGATTGGCTAAATGAATTGTGTGTAATTGTAATTAGCATTCGAGATTCATTAGCGATTACGCGCTGAGAAACAACTAAGTACTACTATTGTGCATACAATATAATCTTGCTAACACATAACACAGTCTAAACAGACACCCATTCACCCATCTCTATCAAAAAATATATAAAAGAACACCAACCATATTTTTCTAGAACTACGTTGGAATTCCCATCAAAATATGTCAAGCAGTTTCTGGGATGTCTGCACAAATTTGTTTTTCATTGTACTAATAAATTAAAGATAAGGTGTGTTACATCATTACCAGATTTAATTTTTATCTTTACAACCAAAAACAATCAACATATGTTTTAGCTAATTGTTTATAAATTGAAGACCTGTTATTTGGATATATAGTGAGGGCCTTTCTCCAACTTTTGACTTTAATTTCTTACTTGTAATGGTCAATATACTCTGTCTGCCTAACTTTAGGACCAGTTAATGGGGTCCAGCCTAGTACTATGGCTGGACCCCATTGACTGATCCTAAATTTTTTTATTTTTTATTTTAATATCTAAAAAAAACTTAATCTATTACAGTTTGGTTTTGCCACTTATTGAAAACCTCTCAGGGCTTAAAATTATTTAAGTATTTCACTTTTCAAGCACAGAGGCAGACTTAATGCCATAGGGTATTTTACTACCAGTCAACCAGGCCAGGTGATGCAGAAAAAATACCCTAAGATTAAATTACCCAATGATAGATTTTTTGTTTTTCCAAATACATTACATTAGTATTAATGTTGGTTTCCCCCAAAAAGCATGACTTAATAAGGCATGAATTTAAACATAAGCATAATAAATTATCTGTAGACAATATTAAAATTGGGACAGAAAATTCACAGTAACCCTGTGACCCAGGAACCTTAAAGCTATGAGAATAAGGTCAGTTTTATTCAAAATCAAAGGTAATACAACAGTGAATGGGCTGCTGTAGTCTGTGCAACAAAAAAAGATCTTCCTTCTAAATTCAATAATTTAAAACAAAAAAAAAATAATGTCTTAACAACCAGTACTTTAAACCCATTGTAATCAACAATGGTTAACTTTGCTTCAACAAAAAGTTTGCTAGTGTTTTTTTTTGTTTTTGGTAATCTTTTTTTTTTAACTTGATTGGTCTTATTCTCTTCTACCTGCTACCAGTAGGTTTATTGCTACTACTTTTGAGTAAATAGGTATTTGTTGTTGGCAATGATAAGAACTTATTCATATAGATTAAAGCTTAAAACCTTTTTACGCATAGACAGAGAGTACGGGGGACTTTTTTTTTATTAGCTTATATCGTCCCACTGCTGGGCAAAGGCCTCATAGCCTTCCACTCCTCCCTCCGTGCGGCTTTCTCAGGCTAATCTCTAACAAACGCCTCTAAGTCGTCACTCCAGCATTTTCTAGGCCTTCCTCGGCGACGACGCCCTGTAGGGAGGACTAGCAGTGGAATATCAATTCCTTCCAAAGTGTGTAACAGGTTAATGAATGTTGGCTTCAGCCACTTGTAAGCCTAAACTCCAGAACCCATAGGTCTACTAAAGAATATTATGCAGAGAAGAGACAATAATTAATGAAATTGTTAATTTCATTTAAGATTTAATTAACAATTACATTTTAAAATCAGTTCAGTTTAATCGAAAACATGTTAATAAAACTCTCACAAAATGTAATAAATACAAATATGTTGTACCTATACCAACATTATGCAATTACTTTTCCTCGTTAATAAAATTTCTGTTGTTTATATTATTTTAATTTACTACTTGAACACGGCTTCCTATACCTGCTGTATTCATATTTCAGTGTTTAGGTAGGTACCTACATCATATTGAAACTAATGAACCAAATTAGTAAACAAACACTGAATAAAACATAAATTGTAATTTGAATTAATCACAATTTAGAAGCAGATGAATGGATTTGCGTGAACTTTAGCACACAAGTCAACTTCTGAATTAACAAATCTAAAGTATTCAAAGTAGGCATAGATTCAGCACATAAATTGGACGTCAAAATCTATATCTATAATTATCTAATATTGTAAATAGGAAAGATTTGTATTTATATATATAACGAATAAACTTAAAAACTACTGGACCAATTTGAAAATTCTTCCAACATTGGGTAGCTACATTATCAGCGAGTAACATAGGCTATATTTTATCCCTGTACTCTCCCGGGAACGGAAACTACGCGGGTGAAACCGCGTGACGTCCGCTAGTAATATTATAAAGAGGTAACATTTGTTTGTATGTAGGGGGTAATCTTCGGAACTGATGATCCAATTCTAAAAAAATTTTCACTGCTAGAAAGATACATTATTCGTAAGTGCTTTTTAAGCTATAAATTATATTTATGTCACGCATATTATACAAGCTATCACAATTTTTGATTGTGATAACTTGTAATGAAATTGACAGTATAATTATTCAGGCAGTGGTAACTTCTAGTTAAATTTTATTTAAATTTCATGATAATTAATTTGGTGATAACATGGTGTTATCTACCTACGCGTGACTAATTATTAGTTTTAATGAGATTCCATTAAAAATATATTCGAAGAATCGCTGTGCCCTATCCTGCCTCGGAGAAGAATTTGTCTTGTATGCTACCACTGAAAAACCCGACTACCTACTGAAAAATGAAGCACTAATTAAATTGGGGCTTACAAAGTAAAATCGACTCGTATTGTTGCAGTCGGTTAAAATGAATCCTATATTACCCGGGCTATAATAACGAATCGATTGACACCTTATTCATCAAAATCGGATGAATAGTTTAGGCGCTACGGAGCAACATACGTAAATACAAACATACATAATACATAGACTCGTAAATATAACCATTCCTTTTGGCTTCGTCGTAGTCGGGTAAAAAACACAAAGTACTGTCAGAGAAACAAAAATCCAGTATTTCTGTAGCATTTCTGGCCTAAATAAGCAAATAAAAGTGCACTACTAGATTTTTTACACTCGAATCGGCACTGAGATTTCAAATTCCAACAGTGCAATCATTTTTAGGGTTCCGTACCCAAAGCGTAAAAACGGGACCCTATTAATATGACTCCACTGTCAACAGTGATAACTAAACAGTTGAAATTTTCACAGATGATGTATTTCTGTTGCCGCTTTATCAACAAATATAATAATATTTGATACAACAAACGAGATTTTTTTTCTGTTTTATGCTCGATATTAATAACGGAAACAGGTAGACGCTTGAAATATTCACAGAATATTTAGTTGTATATTCACTTTAAAAGGAAATAATTAAATTAAAATAAATATTTAAGGTGGCTCCCATACAACAAACGTGATTTTTTTGCCGTTTTGTCTAATGTTGTGTAGATAATGGTACGCCCACGAAGGGTTCCGCCCTTCGTGGGCGAGTCCGACTCGCACGCCGGTTTTTATGGATTCATTTAGGCCTCGTTGGTCTAGTGGTCGTAAGCGCGACTGCTGAACATGAGGTCCTGGTTTCGATTCCCGGGTTGGGCAGTGTTATTGTGTTTTTCCATCTGGAATTTCTCAGTAGCAGTCACGGAGTCGGGATTTGTGCCCGATTGCTGGCAGTAGGCTAAACCCCTACTCCTAAAACTTACACATAACTGGTCAAATGTGGGTGTACTATTAAGTACGCCTCTGTCTAACCCTTGAAGGATGGCAGGCGTAATGTTAGTTATTTAGATGAGGCACACTTAAAATTACTTATTTAGAATCCCTTAGAAATTAATTATCACTGGATAGGTGTGTGGTGGTGTCTATATGATAATAATATGGGTCTTTTGTTACCTGAATTAAATGATATATTATTATTATTTTATTTATTCATTATTTAACATTTTTAAAAATTTATAAATTAAAAAAAAAAAGTATGTATAAGTCATTTTATTTTTTATTATTATATCTTAGTATGCACAATGTTATCACAAGTCAATGAACTTCTTTGATAAGAGCTCTTTATCAGTCCCCGTGGGAAAATTTGGGACAAGACGTATTTAACGCTCCTTGACGGTAAGCCAGAGGCCCAGAGGAAAATTTGTCACTCACAAAATCAAAATATTTTATTTCACATAGACCTGGATGCGCAATTATAAAACGTCGAAGAAGGTGCACGGTTCGCGTTGGTCGTTTCCATGGAGAAGAACCGGCAAGAGACTCCATGGTTTCTCTTTTCAAATCACTTGGTATTACAATATTATTATTTTACAGCATTAGTACCTATTTAAGTAGGTATGGGGGGACAGCGTAGGCTCCATAGTAGGTCGTTGCTTACTATACAAAAAACGTAAAAACGGAATATCTTCCGTGATTATTCATTGTTTTGAGCTCCGATTGAAGGTATCCCGTAAGTGACAATATAAGTTTAGTTTTAAACCGTAAAAGCCTAAAACAATGTTAAAGCCAGAGTGCGTAATGATTGTGAAAACAATAATAATTGACAAAATTACTTTGGCAATTACGGCTCACCAATTACGAGGTGCGTTGGTACTTTCACTCATACTATAAAGAATTACAGATACGGCCTATGGCCAATATATTATGCTGTGTTGATAACGCAAAGAGCTGAATTACTTGATTTTACTGAATTTTTTAGGATTCCTTACTAACTTAATAGGCGAGACGACAAAAAAATAATAATTAGTCCGGCAGTTAGATTATCAAAAAATATTTGACCCGTGTTTTTTCTTTTGTTACGTTAACCAAAATTGACGAAGATATGACGCTTTTAAAATTCTCAATACGTCACGCCTAGGTATAATTTTTAGCTAGTTCTGACGTCACGAGCCCCCACTCTCGAGTTTTGTTGCGTTTTATCTTTGTCAATATTCATTGATTTACAAAAACAAAAAATACGTGTCCATTAATTTCCAATACTCTAACTGACGGACTAAATAAATTTGCAATTTTTTTATACTGTCGTCATGTCTATTGTGACGAAAACGGATCCTTTATAAGATCACACATGCGTCTGTCTGTCTGTCTGTCTCTTCACTAATGGGTGTAAAGTTAACCTTAACGAAGCAGCAGATTGTTCTTCATTATTATGATTATACTAGCTGATGCCCGCGGCTTCGCCCTCATGGATATCGGTTATCGCGACCAAACTAATCATGAATATTTGATCCCGTTCCCGCAAGCCTCCAACAAATATCATCATATTTTAGCCAATGTATACAAAAACATGACAAATGATATACTAAAACCTTCCTCGAGAACCACTCTATCCAATATTATATTAAATTGGTGAAAACAGAAATATCGGTGCAGTCGTTTTTGAGTTTATAGCGAACAAACAGGCGCGGCGGAGGACTTTGTTTTAGTAGTGATAGTGATTTTTGTTCTAAACCGTAACTGGGAACATTTTACTTACGGAGATATTGGAGGTTGGAGTTTACTTTAAATATCTTCATAAACCCAGTACTAATCAATGCATCCATCAGCACAGTGTTTTGTGGATAACTCGAAGTTGTCTTTGAAAAACACGTCGAATTAGTAATGGCAAAAGGCTTATCCCCTGTAAATGTTGGTATCTACATACTAACTATATCACTGTCTGTCTACCCCTGTAAGAAATTCAGGCGTATTATGGTTATCGAGTGAACAGTCACGGTAAAAGTCGCTGGTTAGAATCCCAGCATACTGCACTTCATTTTCACGATAATTATGCGTCATTTATTTAAAAAACAGTGGGTTGTCAAAACCGATGAAGAAAAACGTCGTGAGGAAACCGACGTGTCCTAAAACCTAAAATTCGCAGACATGTGACGCCCACCTGTTCAAACTTTATGGCGGCTCGGAAGTTAGCTGCCTTTACTCACTGTTCCCAGTGAGCACTTTCACATAGAAAAGGCCCAAACCCAGAAGAACATAAATAGCATGATTATGCAACGTTCATCGTATTTTTCATTAGGTTATGTGAAACAACCATACTTATACTTTTATCAGACTGTCCAAGACGTCTAACCACACAGCCTAAGAAATCAGTATTCAGCCTTTATAAATATTGTCTATGGGGAAAAAAGCAATACAAAGCTGGCATTCAGCCAGTGGCGCTGAATAAAAAGGAATAAAGAGTCGTTCTCATTGCTACTGTGTGGAATATATCTTCATGGTTTCATGGTTTTGCAGACGTAGTCAAAACAGTTTGGTATGTAGTTTCAAAACAACATTCAGATGGCGTAACGTATTGGGGATAGGGTTACCAGACACCTTGTCAGACAAACACCCTCTGAAAGCAATTTTTCGATGAGTATCAATAAGCTTGCTCAACATACACGAACATCATCTTTTTCCATGGTATTTGGTTTTATGGTAGGTAGGAAATGATGCAGGTGAATATGACCGGAGGAACGTTCCGAGTATGAATGTGGAGTAAAGAATGATATGGCAAGAAATGCGACGAAAGAATGACGAGTAATAGAGAAGTATGGGAGAAGAAGACATGCTGCGCCGACCATAAATGAATTGGGATAAGGGCAGAAAAGAGAATACGAAATGATCTGAATTCTGATCCAACGAAATCCGGACGTGTCTGCTAATGAAATTATGTACTTTTCGAGGTGCGAATAATTGTAGCCATGGCAAAAGAACCCTGTCAAAGAGTGTTCTCAGCCATGAAGGTCCTAAAACTTATATTTTCTGGAGGTCTTAAAAGGTTCAAAGAAAAAAATAAAGCTTTAACATGAAAGGTAAAACATTGACAAAAACTCACAATGCAAGGATTTTAAAGTGAAATTCTGCACGTAATGGTGTGTTATGTCCTCCGTTCATTGTGGGAACCGACCTTACCGACTATTGTGAGTTCTGACTCAACCACTGTGCTTAAGGCAACCACGATGTATTGAAAAACATAGTTTTAAGTGCTTCATGTGTTTAAGTAGTATCCTGCCCATTGTAACCCAAAACATGTAGTTAAGGCTGTGGTATCTGGTAAATTAGCAACTCTATTTGTGGTGGTTCAAACTACGTTTGAAATGCTTTTAGAATAAAGTTCTAATCAGCTTGCACTACAAAGTGGTTGTTACGTCGGTCACTGTGGGCCGAATAGTGCGAAATGAGTGGTTTTTATTTAATTATAGCCTAATAAATCATCAGATCAAAATGCCAATTGTACACTTTGTAAAGAAAAAAGTGACAAATATTTGTGTGAAAAAAATATACTAAAACTTAATGTCGTTTAGGAGTAGTTACGAAATTTCGAAGAATAAATGCTCCACTTTGAATTTTTTTTTCATATAGTAATAATAAAGATAGAATTATTTCAATTGTACCAATTAAAGTTTAGAGTCTAATAAGCATCATATATATTTTTTGCATATTTATATTCACTCATCAAGGAGGAGTTACATGGAGAAGACCTCTCGTTAGCAGATACTACCCCCTTAAAGTGAACGCAGCGCTGCCACCGACGACGCCGTACAACGGAATTTTAAGACAGCACAATTTGAAGTTCTGTTGCAGTCTTACCAAGGGGTATCGTATTACCCGGTCCTAACTGTTGTGGAGGTCAGATAGGCAGTCGCTCCATGTAAAATACAGGTATTCAGCTGCATCCGGTTAGACTGGAAGCCGACTCCAACATAGTTGGGAAAAAGGCTAGGCAGATGATGAGCAAAGCAAACAGTAATGCATTTAATGGTAGGCCATTAAATGCATTACTGTTTCAATTTGAAAGGCAGTTGTGCCGGTTTAAGTACACAGGTGTGTGAACCTGCGTTGCCTTTGAAATTGCAAACTCAAACTCAAAGCATTTTTTTTCAATTAGACCATTACGGCACTTTTGAATGTCAAAAATACAGAAAAAAACAAAGCTACAGTCCCAGTCACAAGACATAATAACTTGAGAAAGTATTGTCACGGTATTGTAGTTGCTGATGTCAATGGCAGTGTTGAACATTTACCAACTATTTGCTACTAGCGGACGTAACGCGGTTTCACCCGCGTAGTTCCCGTTCCCGTAGGAGTACGGGGATAAAGTATAGCCTATGTTACTCGCTGATAACGTAGCTATCCATTGCTGAAAGAATTTTTCAAATCGGTCCAGTAGTTTTAAAATTTATTCGTTTTATACAAAAATACAAATCTTTCCTCTTTATTTATGTAGATTAAAGATGATGACATAAATTATGAAAATGATTAATGATGTTTTTGAAAGACTGATCAAATGATCAGTTTTTCAAAAACTTGCCTCGTCCCACCTCTGTAACTAAGCACTGGAAACTGATTAGGCTCTTTCAAAAATGACCCGGGTTAGCAAATTCAATATATTTCACATAAACCTACAAGCACACTTATGAAAGGTCAAAATATGCAAAACAAACGTCAAAAAACACCATGGTTACTCTTTTAGCTGGCTTTAATTTGAAACCCAGTCTACAAACAGCCTTATTTTCGTCTGGACGGAACGACTTTTATCGTACTAGACAGTTGTCCTACTACCAAATTGGCTGTAACAGTGTAGAAACTCCAGGATATTATGTCATACTGAAAATATGGGTATGGTTTTGGCAAAAGAGGACGTAGGTATTTGTATTTAGGCTCACAAGTTATGGCCTTATATGGCGTAAAAGCTTTTAGTTGTAATAGTGGTAGTTGGTATGTAAACTTAAAACCCTTTTAGGGGTTATAGGGGATTTCACGTTCATTAAATTTTGACGAATACCGCGTGGCTTGACATCGGCACATGTGTCGTAATATGTATCATCATCATCATCATCAGCCTATAATGTTCCCACTGCTGGGACACGGCCTCCTCTCAATGAAAGGGAATGGGCTATAATCCAACACGCGGGCCCAGTGCGGATTGGTAGATGTCACATGTCTTTGAATTTTTGGTTCTAGGACATGACGGTTTCCTAACGATGTTTTCCTTCACCGTTTTGAGAGCAGTGGTGATGAAATAAATTACACAAAGTAATGCGCTTGTCTGGTTCGACCCACGACTTACTGTTCGTAAGTCGGGGCCACCACCACTGGGCCATATAGTATTTAGTATCTGGGCAAGCTTTAGTCTTACTGCATATTCTCATACTCGCATTGGTCAAAGCAAGCCACGTGCGAGTGGCAGCATTCAAAACCTATGGCTTAGTACCAAGCAAGCATTACCAGTGCAAATTTATTCAAACACAAATTAAGGACATATTTATTGAGGAAAGGCTTTTACAGTATTGAAGAGTTCAATTCAGTTGACAAGTGACAATCATGTATTTGTGATATTTGCTATTATTGAATTTTATTATTATTTTTATTGCTCTCATTTTAATCTTGTAAATTAGTGACTATTCAATTTTTTTTTCATCTTTGGCGTTTATTTTTTTATTAAACGACTATTCATTTTATTATTGTAAAAAGGAGCTTATTACTTTATTTTATTTTTTTTGAATTTGTTTTATTATTATTATTATGAATTAGCTGAATCCTTAATAATCTAATTTTAATTTATATTTTCTACACAATGTATTTTGTTCAGAAATAAATGACCTATGACTTATGACTTATTTGCTCTCACACGTCGTCGACATGAGCGTGAAGCGTGAGAGTGGCCGTAGATTTCTTTTTAGTTGTTTCTTCGTCAGTCTACTGTAGATTCTGTCCTTTTTAAATGCACGGCAAACACCATCATTAAGAGGTATTGTGAGAGGAATTTATGAAAGTGTGAACCTTTAGTTTGTTATTTTATATATTTTATTTTAATGTTATAACTTTTTTAGTTTTAGTTACTGTTATTTAATAAATAAATTAAGAGCGGCCAACCCGCCATACTTTTCGCGAGAATTTTGACAAACGCTCGTGCGTGATTATGCCGATGTTAGACATACACTATCTTTGATTTTTTTGAACAAATATGTATTTAACTAATATATATATAGTTTGTGGACTATATCTAGGTTTCAATCAAACCAAAAAATAAAAATTTGTAGAAACAAATTCAGTATAAGCCTCCAAAAATTGCTGTTTTGCACAACTTTTACCTCAACTTTGGCCGTTCATAATGTACTCCTAAATTGTAAAAGTAAAGAAAGCATCCTGATAGAAGCCTTGCAAATTTAGTGGACAATTGGACATTCTAAATAACAAATATTTATTTCACATACTTGTAAGACTAATTAAAAAACACGTATTTCCTGGAACAAGTTTTTTAAATTTTCGAACACTATTTTACGTTCAATGTCCTCGCGTTAGGCGGTATGAGGTGCGCGGGTGACGAGTAGTGGGGGTTCGATAGAGGAGGTAGATAGAGAGCATCTATCTCATCATCTGCCTAGCCTTTTCCCAACTATGTTGGGGTCGGCTTCCAGCCTAGCCGGTTGCAGTTGAATACCAGTATTTTACATGAAGCGACTGCCTATCTGACCACCACAACCCAGTTAGTACTGGCGAATACGATAACCTCTTGGTAAGACTGGTTGTCAGACTTTTTGGGCCATTTACTACCTGTAACGACTGTCAAAGATCTACAAATGACAGCCGGGACCAACGGCTTAGCGTGCTTTCCGAGTTACGGAGGAAACTCGGTATGTACTGGGTGGTCGCCCATCCACAGACCAACCTAGACAAGCACGGCTTAACCTAAAGACCGAGCGGCTGTTAATATTTTGCCACGAGAAAGCATCTATCTAAAAACACAAAAAAACCTCTTTGCTCTTTGTTCATCAGTGAAAAAGTAACCATTTCACAGATTAGTACACAAAGAATATTAAAATGTATCAGAATATGACGCCACAGTCTCATTACGACTGCGACTAAGCCATCATTGTTTGGGACCGTTGACCTTACCAATTTAGGTGGTCCGCTCATGTCGCAGTTGGTGGCAGAAATACCACTTGAAAATTGTGATGACAAACTCATGCAGACAATACACTTTTTACGGTTAAAGATTTACTATTTATGTTAGCATTTAATTGTCGTTTTTTGGTTTAGTGATCCCAAATCCGCTGAGTATCAGGTTCTGGGTACGGATCTAATGATAGTACCTTAAGAAGGCCCTTCCCGCCCCGCCTATCGTCAACGAGAGCATGGTCGAAAAGCTTGTTGTTTCATCCAGAGCCACAGCGGCGATATTCTTTCAACTGCCCTGTCTTATCTAGCCCCGACCCCGCACTACTCGTCACCCGCGCACCTCATACCGCCTAACGTGAGGACATGAACGAAAAATAGTGTTCGAAAATTTATAAAACTTGTTCCAGGAAATACGTGTTTTTGACTAAGTCTTACAAGTATGCGAAATAAATATTTGTCATTTAGAATCTCCACTACATTTGCAAGGCTTCTATCAGGATGCTTTCTTTACTTTTACAATTTATGAGTACATTATGAACGGCCAAAGTTGAGGTAAAAGTTGTGCAAAACAGCAATTTTTGGAGGCTTATACTAAACTTATTTCTACAATTTTTTTTTTTTGCTTTGATAGAAGCCTAGATATAGTGCACAAGATACCTAACAGTTCAAAAAAAATAAAGATATATGTGTAACAACGGCATAATCACGAACGAGCGTTTGTCAAAATTCTCGCGAAAAGTATGGCGGGTTGGCCGCTCTTAAATCCATCCAGCCATTTGGAACATACGAGGTTCTAAACTTATATTGTCACTTACGGGATATCCTCCGTAATTGTTAATTGTTTTAAACTCCCGATATTAGTTGGTTAGTTTTAAACCGTGAAAGCCTAAAACAGTTTACGAGGTTCAATTATATCTATTAGGGGGTTTTGGTTTCCGCACTTAGTCCCTAGTGGACCATTGTGCGTGAGGCATGGTGGCCTTTACTCCAACCAGCCCACCTCCCTCCAGAAGCAGATCAAACTTCCCGGTCTTCTCAGGGCATCCGCAAATGATCTCGGTGTTCCAAGAGTTTCCTCGCGAATCTGGGTGCACTCAAGAAGCACATGCGCTACCGTTTCCTCCCCCTCCATGCACGCTCTGCACAGGGAACTGTCAGTGATTCCTAGGGTGTGGAAGTGTTTATTCAGTGAACAGTGTCCGGTGATGGTCCCCGCCACCAGTCACAGGCTATCTGCGCTCAGCTTCGTATCCAGGGATCGCTTGGCTTCCTTGGATTGCCTACAACCTGGTGTCGAGGTCTACCATTCCTCCACATACGAGGTTATAAAGAAATATACAAAGATATATACATACACAATACGCGCGAAAAACATAACCCTTCCTTGGCAGTCGGGTAATAACAAGGAGTAGGATAGTGTGGCGGTTGAAACAGGAGAACAGAAGAAAATAATAAAAATTCAGACGAATTGATAACTTCCTCTTTTTGAAAGTCGGTTAAAAATAGTGTTGCGGCGACCCAAATTTACATGGGACCTGGTGGCCTACCATGACATCTTAAAGCAGTATCGTTTTAATCTTGTTCCAGTGTGGGAAAGAGATGGCGCTAGACGTCCTCTATAGCTCCGTTTCTTACCCATACTGGAACAAGATTAAAACGATCCTGCTTAAAGACGTCATGGTAGGCCACCTGGGCTGGAAGATGACGACGATGAGTCTCATCGGGCTATGAGAGTATAGAAAAAGAGTCCACCTGCGTTTGCGCACCTACTTGTCCACTATTAAATCTCCTGCGAACTTGACCAGTATAAATAATAAAAAATAAAATAAAAAATAAAAAATTATTTACTCAAACACAGATTACAATCAAGTGGGTGAAGCACTGTTCTCCTAGCTAGGTTACGGAATAACCTGTGTTAAGGAGAAACAGTCTCAGTCCCCTATGCTTAATGGTACAGTGATAATTTTACATAACATGTGCTGATGCTACAATTTTAACGCCATTACATCGTCATCTGCCTAGCCTTTTCCCAACTATGTTGGAGTCGGCTTCCAGTCTAACCGGATGCAGCTGAATACCAGTATTTTACATGGAGCGCCTGCCTATCTGACCTCCACAACCCAGTTAGTAATGGGTAATACGATACCCCTTGGTAAGACTGGTTGTCTGACTTTTTGGGCCACTGACTACATGAAACGACTGTCAAAAAGATTTACAAATGACAGCCGGGACCAACAGCTTAACGTGCTTTCCGAGGCACGGAGGAAACGCCACTACATATTAATGAGTAAATACTACATAGTTTTATATTCTATACAAATCTTATTCTATTTAGTAAATTTTAAGTATCTGACCAATAATAGGATTATGCTCGTAATAGCAACTAGCAACTGCACTGATTCCAAATGCATTTAGTTAACACTAGCGAACGTACGGGGATAAAATATAGCCTATGTTACTCGCTGATAATGTAGCTATCCATTGCTGAAAGAATTTTTCAAATCGGTCCTGTAGTTTTTAAGTTTATTCGTTACATACAAAAATACAAATCTTTCCTCTTTATAATATTAGTATTGATTTACATTACTGTCCTTTCCTGCCATGCGGTTACCGCGACGATGGTGGGTGGGCTATAAATAACCGAATGTAGGTGAAAGAAAGGTGGTAGGTACGCTACACGCTGCCAAGTTGGAAGGTTGTCGGTTGTCTGAAAGTTTGTGACATATTTTAGAAATGGTAAGAACTGGAATCATTTATGGGTTACGCCCAATCTTATATTAAGTCCAAAAATTGATATAGATCTATTTCTTTGCGTTTGGGGTTGTAGGTAATATATAGGTCCACTTCTGATTAGAGGCCGTGATGTCTTCATGTGACTGGATACTGAAATAGATTTTGATTACACCAAATCTTGTACTAGGGCAATGGATAGATCGTGCGTTTATGCAACGATGTTATTGTTGGGTTCTAGCTGCAGCTGAATGTTTCATGGAACCCATTCCAGCCGTATAATCAACCTGTAACGTCCCCTGGAGTTCTAGCCTCCTCTGCTTCCACTCTGAGAGGTAGTGGACCATAAGCCATCACGTGTTGGTGGATCAAGCTGAGGACCCCCAAACTACGAGAACAAACCCGGAAATCAGAATTTCAGCTACTTTTAACTAGTATGCTAGAAACTGCGAGAAAATAACCGGAACTGCCTCTATGTCCTTCTGAATTTTAATGATGATGATGAATCATTGCAACACAAGATATTGCTAGCGTAACGAATATTCAATGAAAAGTAGTTGCACAGGTAAATCACATGAAATAACCTGCAAATGAAAAGTTTGCTAAAACAGTTTGCTTGCATGGACGGAACCACCGGATGTGAGGTCACAGACGGCCAAGACGAGGTCAATGCGTTGTCACGCTTCCCTAGTCTGTGCCAATTTTGTTACACCATCGCCGCATAGATACATTAACTCACGCCTTTTTCCCATGGGCGTATAGGCAGTAACTACAGAGCCACCTGCTGCAAACCTTGCAAACTGCTTTTGTCCACGTTAATCTGGTCATACATCCTCGTTCGGTTGAGGAGAGTACTACTCGCCTTAATCAGCCTATCACGTTGTCAATTCTGGGACACAAGCTTCCTCTCTGTTAGAAAAAGGGTGGTGGAAGTCACATGTCTTCGAGTTATTGGTATGAGGACATGCCGGTCGCATCGGAGGAGCTCCTGGCTTAATAATAATAGTCGTACGGGTCGATCTTCCAGTTTAAACAGCTCTTGCCAAGTTCGATCCGTTAAGGGGTTACTGGACCCCAACATTCTTGGGCAAAGGCTTGGCAAATGATGAGAAAAAACCAGTCCCGGATCTTGGGATACCTCTTGTTTTTATTACCTTGTATAATTGACTTAGCTGTGCGATCTATTTTTAGGCGAAATCGTATTTTCCTTAAAAAAATACCTATAAGGCAAGGAAAACTGAGTCAGACTTCGAGGAAACAGTTAAAAATAGATGCAGTATAGGTGACTGTGAAATAGCTGCACTAATACGATATAAGCTGCGAAAGAAGCTGGGAATCTAGAATTTGTACCCTGTAAATGGTAATAGGCTCACCTTCCTATGACATGGGACCTTTTTTTTTCTGATGGAAAATCACCAAATGACTCCTCTAAGCGGGAGGTAGTGTCAGACTTTTACTGACTAATGTAATGTGTGTATCTCTTTCGAACAGTCCCGCAGCCCCGGCAGGCATCGGCCCTTGCGGACCCCTTCCTTTCTGCTAACTTCTCTTTGAGGCGCGTGTGGAACACGAACGCGGCGTCGACACGGCCTGTCATCATAAGACGGACCCGACGGACGGTGAGCTATGGGCTAGCTCGCCGTCCGTCGGGGGCACAGGCCCGATGACATGGGACCTAAACTTACCTTTCTGGTGACCACTAAACACCTATGGCTTTACTGCTCTAAATAAGAGCAGTAAAGCCATAGGGGAGAGAAAGACATGGGGGAGTGGAGGTCTTTGCCTGTCAGTAGGACAGTACGTCACAGACAAAAAAAGCACCTATACCTTTCACGCCAAGAGATAGAAGCGACACACAGAAAACTCCGAAACATAAATTCGGCGTGGATACGCCTTCAATGGTTATTAAATTCCTTACAGCACATCACACCAAAATTACGTCGCGAAACACGGATGCCGTAATTTTCGGTACGTGTGTATCTGCACTGCACAAATCATGACGACGGGAACTGAGAATTTCCTAATAACACTATTATCATCATCCATTGCCCAACTTAACCCATTGCTGGGTATAGGCGTCTCTTTGCTTATGCCAAGCTCTACAACCCTGATTAACCTCAGAATTTGCTCTCAGCAAGTCGCTAAGATTGGATTGTGAACGAAGAAGTTGGTGATACTCAACCAGCCTATAATGTTCCTAATGCTGGCTCACTGGCCTCCTATCTATGAAAAAGAGTGGGCCGTAATCCACCACACATGGGCCATGTGCGAGGCGAAACTTTGGAGCCACCTTGTAAAATCAAATCTTTTCACTCAGTAACGAAACATGACACATTTTTCACTACTTCAGTTTTTATTCATGATAAGATGAAATCTTGTTTTTATCAAGAATAACATTGTTGTAAAAATGATTACGCAATGTTTACCTTTATTAGTCATATTTACCTTCATTCTACGGATTGAAGAAGAAAAATATTATGCTCAAGTTTGAAGGATAACAGATATATTTACCACAAAAACCATTTCTGAGAGCCAACTAAAGTTGGAAAATAAATCTTCTTTTCTTAGTTATCGACGCTATTACACAATTTGAATGACCAAAGAGTAGTAGACCAGAGATAAACATGACCTTTAGAAAATAACACTTTCTGAGAACCAACTAAAGTTGAAAAATAAATCTTTCAAACATATCGAATTATCGACGCCGTTTCATCATTTCAATTTGGATGACTATAAAATTAGGGTTGACGATAATCGTCAAAATCGCTGAAAACGCCACGGGGGTCACATGAAAGAAGGAAGAGGCCTTATACCCAGTAGTGGGTGATACCATACACAGTGGTGTGTCTAGGAGCCAACAATACGGCAAAGCCCATAAGGCAAACAGACTGTTCAGAGACCCTAACATCTTGAAGTAGGTTATATAGGCAAGCCAAGCTTTTAGGCTTGTATGAAAGTACCGCCACTAATTCCAGGCTAGAATAGTTAAGTGAAGAGTAGGGAAGACCAAAGAAACGATGGATGGATTCTGTGAAGGATAATCTAGTCAGAAAGAGCGAAGAGAGGTGGTAGAGGCGAATGGAGAAAGCCATGCTATGCAAGCTATAAACACATGGGCTCAACACAATAACAGAAAGAAGTATTTGTACCACTAAAAATCCCGACTACCGAAAAATCACGCTCTAATTAAATTCGGGGTTTTCAAGGTAAAATCGACTCTTCTATTTTTGAAGTCAGTTAAAATGTAGCCTATGTTACTCGGGCCATAAATGATAAATTATCCGATGACGATATTCATCAACACCGGATGAATAGTTTAGGCGCTACGGAGGTACATGACATACGTAAAATAATACACTAACATACAATCATACATACATGACTGCTAAAATCATACCCATTCCTTTTGGCTATGCCGTAGTCGGGTAAAAACAATAGGTTAGTATTTTTTTAAAACCTAGACAATACATTTTTAGCTCAAAAACACACGAAACTGACACAATCAAGCAACGATACCGTTCTCGGAAATAACTCGTTATGCAAAATCCGAACAATCGAGGCTGAACTCGAATGTATTACTTCATTAATGTTCTCTTTCTCTACTAAGTAATCAAATGAACTGGTTTATTAAAATAGGCTTTAATAACATTTTCTTTATTCGAAAGGTTATATGCAAATGGTTAATGGGTAGATTGACCCCTAGAAGTATGCTGAATGAATGTCTGTGCAGTTAAGTTTCGTCGTAAAATGCCTAATTTTAGGAATGTTTTTCCCCAATATAATCCTTAATGTAGTTGTGAATGCTGACGACAAAATTGCGTTTCGAAAATAAAATGGGCAGACGACATTACTCAATACTCAATACTCAATACTTTATTGCGTATTGACATTTTTGCCATCGCGGGAATATCTTGGATGAGGCTGGCTCAAGAGCGTGCGTAGAGCTTGGTATAAGCAAAGAGAGGCCTTTAAATACCCAACCAACAGTGGGTAAAGTCAGCCTGTGAATGATGATAATTATGAAATTAAGGTCGAAAAAGGAATCTATGTCATTCGAATTGATAACTGTACAAGCCTACAAGGATATTGAAGGCGATGCCACAGACTTCGTGAAGGTGGCGGAACGAGCTGAACAAAACCAACAACCAGTGGTCCACGTTCTCGGAAGTATCGGAAGAACTGGAAGTCATAAGGGGCAGCCTATGCCCAGCCGTGGGATGTAACAGTAACTAGGAATTTTGAAGTTTGGCGAAATTCGTGTTCGCAACGACTTCCAAATACGTGGGAAGACTTACTTTACTTGGTTACTTGGGACTGGATTATGACTACTTTTGTTAGCTTGGGTTTTACCTGTTTTGTATGTGTTGATGAATAAAAATAAATAAATAAATCTGTCAAAGTATTATTGGGTCTTTGCACCAATAATTTGAGAGTGGCAGCCCGGAGAGTGGTTGTGTGGTCGGTTGAATAACAATCGGCTTTTCCACACCAACGTGACTTCAACATAACTGACGAAATGTGGATAGACTTCAGCCTATCCATTAAATACAGGTGTGTTGGTGTATAAACTCATGCCTTTTTCCCGTAGGGGTAGTCAGAAACTACAGAACGCCACTTGATACGATCCATACATACTCTTGTTGCCTCATTCACGTTCATTCACGCCGTTTCCGAGTACTACACACCTAAAATTTCAGAACTGATATTATGTTCAGTCAGTCCTATTAAAATCGTACATGTAATTTATTTTTCAAAAATCTAATAGAATTTTTCCTTACAGCCGGCCGTCGGCCCCTCGGGGGCCATCAGCAAGGTGCACAAATCGGACAGAAAGATCGGTCATCGGCGAGTCGGCGAGGGGGGCGAGATCACATACAAGAAGATACAGTCTTCACAGATTATGGGATCTATACAGCTCGGTAAGTAACCTTGAAATAGCTAAATAGAGTATACTGTTCAGACGCCAGCACATCAAGCTAAGCTACCCGAAACTGTCAATTTTTCCCAATCAACCGTGAACCTAATACTTTACCGATAAAGTTGAAAATCTATTAAAGAAATTTCACAGATTTCAGTACCTTTATGTGCTTGGCGTCTGTATACCAAATTGTAACATAGCTCTGTCACAATATTCTTGAATATTTGGGTATAAGGGCGGTCTCATCGCTGATAGCGTTCAGACTACGTTTAATGGACTGAACGAATTAAAAATAAACAAGAAGAGGATAATTGTATGACATGACCCCATAATTCAAAACAATTTCATCATTATGTTGCTTGTCTGCCCTTTTTCTCAATTATGTATGTTGAGGACCAGTGGAGCGACTGCCTATCGGACCATTCCGTTGCTGGGAAACATTTGAAGAGTTGGTTATGCAATTTTGTAATAGAGTTGACTCGCAACTTGGTTCTATGAAGGCAAAATAGTCCTTCTTAGTCCACTTCGGAGCGTTGCATGCTCGGCATGAAACTAGTAGACAGGGTCCCAACCGTCCAAATCCGGAGACGTACGAAAGTCTTTGATATTAAGGAACTCAAATGGAGTTAGGCAGGCAGGACACCTAGCAAAGCGCTGTGGTGGCAGATGGAGTAAAGCTGTGACCGAATGGTGTCCAAAGACTGGAAAGGGAAGTGTTGGCCGTCCGGCGATAAGATTGACCGACGACTTTGTTGCCATTACGTTAATATCCTGGATGAGGCTGTTGCATGGAGCTTGGCATAAGCAAAAAGAGGCCTATAACCAGCAGTAGGTGAAGTCGGGCTGTGGTAAATGACGATGATTCGGTTCTAGACGAAATGTGAACGCGTTGCACGGTGAACAAGAACTTATGGCTGTCTCTTTAATGTATTTGTCCGCACATAACTTGTTCTTGGAAAAATCCTATTTCTCTCATCAGGTATTTTCTTTCGAGACACTTGAAACCTTACTCAATGGTCTGATTTCACTTGCATCACCTACCTATTCCGCGTTCGGGAAGTTGCGCGGTATCTTCTCGTCCAACTTACCGCAGTGTCTCAAGATTCTATGACCAGTGTGTGTGTTGCTTGCACGTGATTACATACGGGCCCGAAACGTGGTCGCTCACAATGAGCCTCATCAGAAGGCAAAGTCACCCAAAGGGCAATGGAGAGGGCTATGCTCGGAGTTTCCTTGCGTGATCGAATCAGAAATGAAGACATCCGCAAGAGAACCAAGGTTACCCTGTTACCGACATAGCTCTAAGAATTAAAAAACTTAATTGGCAGTGGGCAGGGCACATTCCTCGCAGAACGGATGGTCGATGGGGCCGAAAAGTTCTGGAGTGGCAACCATCATCTGCCTTGCCTTTTCCCAAGTTTTTTTTTATTGGGGTCGGCTTCCAGTCTAACCGGATGCAGCTGAATACCAGTATTTTAGATAGAGCGACTGCCTATCTGACCTTCACAACCCAGTTAGTACTGGGTAATACGATACCCCTTGGTAAGACTGGATGTCGAACTTTTTGGCAACCGCGAACCGGAAAACGTTGCGTTGGAAGGCCTCCTACTAGGTGAACCGATGACCTGGTGAAGGTTGCGGGAATCCGCTGGATGCGAGTCGCACGGGACCGGTCTATGTAGCGACACTTAGGATATATGCAGCATGTCCAGCAGTGGATGTCTTTCGGCTGAAATGATGATGAAGACCTACCTATACCTAGTCTTTGCCTTTGAGAAGGACAGTTACAGGCTCAATATTTTAGTCTTACATTTTTCAAATGCAGAATAAGCGATAAAAACAACAGTTTCTTCAGCTTCACTTCACTACTTCTTTATAAGTAAATTACTCTAGTGACTACTCATTTCCGACTAACTAAAGTCTAATGTCAAAACGTCATCGGCCACCATGTGACATCCACGTACATATAACGTGTTATGTACATAGTATTTACATGTTAATAGAGACCATTATGTACCTCGTAATATTCTGCTAACATCCTTTTATTTAGTAGGTATACATATATGTGATGACAGTCTAATCGCTGATTGGACTTTGAAACATTTTTCTGAGCGCATTGTTGTAGCACGGTAATATTATAATACAGTACTCCAACTTCATATAAACGGACGAAACGCGAGCTATACCTACACGCCTCGATCTCGGGGTGCGCTCGGGGCGCAGACAGTCACGGCTGTACCGCAGTGTCGAACGGACGGTGTGTTGTTTTTTTTTAACAATAACCGCGCGATTTATTCTCTAAAAATCAGTTAACATGACGAGTAGGAAATATTGTGCTGTTTTTGGTTGTATGAATTCGTCAATAACGCATCCAGACATAAGTTTTTTTAAATTACCTGGAAACTCTGAAATTTTAGACTATAAAATAATTTTACTTACTAGTAGGTAAAAGTAATAATGTGTGTCTTTTTAATGGATAAGTATTTCCTTTTATCTCACGAAAAAAAAAGGTGTTAGGATTAATAAATAAAGCGAATAGAGTAACATGTTTTTTTTAATTAAATCTACCAATCAAAAAACAACACGCATTTTTATTGAACACTTCCTATTCAATATACAAAGTATTTCATTTATTTATATAAAAAGGATATTTACAATCACAAAACTAAATAGAAACAGAAAGTAGGCAAATGTAATTAAAATGCTGGAGACGGGCAGCCCTAACGCATGTTTACGTACCGCGCGGCTGTAGGCATTTATTTCTATCATGCGGCCGAGTTACACTACTGATTATAATATTACCGTGGTTGCAGTCTAGTCCTACGTTGGTGCTATTAAATTCAACCTCCAACTTCCTACTTGTAATATTATTGAAATGCGAGTTTGTGAGTATGGATGTATGGGTGTTTGTTACTCTTTCCCGCAAAAAATACTAAACGGATTTGGATGAAATTATGCACACAGATAGTTTATAACCTGGATTAACACATAGGATACTTTTTAACCCTGTAGTAAGATCCCATGGGACAACTATCAAATTTCACTCGGGCGAAGCCGCTGGCAGAAGGTAGTGAGAAATAAAGTCGAGAGCTTTTAGCCACAAACGTGTAGGAGTAGATTTGGAGATGGGTGGCGGCATAGCAGACATTTTATCTTCGTATGGTAGAGGACTTTAACACAGACGGGAAGGCCGCTGTCTTTTCTGCTTTTCCAATTCAAATTCAGGTCATCTTGATCCTGAACATCTGAAGAGTTTTTCCAGTTACCTAAACTTAGGTGTAACACTAGTTCTCTTTATAATACGATATCCGGTGCAACATTAGTTCTCAGGATTATACGATACCCCTTGGTAAGAGTAGTGTAGAAATATACAATCTGCGTAGCAAAATAAAATTTTAACGCAGAGAAAACAAATGTTAGACAGTTTTATTTAAGAGGAAAAAGGTGTAACTACTGTGGTTTGTCTGTGTTGTCTGTCTGCTACGACGGAGGACGGCAGACGATTCAGCAAAGTATTCAGACAAGCCCGCCACACTGTGTAAACCACTGTAACTCCTGAAAGCCAGAATCAACAGTGGCGATCACCAGAAAAGCGCCGAGACAATGAAACTCGACGAAGTCCCAGAGAATTTAACTGTCTTGGATCCCGCAACGAAATTAAGAAATGACATGTTCGAAGGAGTCTTTCATCATCTGCCTAGCCTTTTCCCAACTATGTTGGGGGTCGGCTTCCAGTCTAACCGGATGCAGCTGAATACCAGTATTTTACATGGAGCGCCTATCAGACCTCCACAACCCAGTTAGTACTGGGCAATACGATACCCCTTGGTAAGACTGCTTGTTAGACTTTAGGCCACTGACTACCTGTAACGACTGTCAAACATCTACAAATGACAGCCGGGACCAACAGCTTAACGTACTTTCCGAAGCATGGAGGAAACTTGGTATGTAATGGGCGGTCACCCATCTACAGACCAACCTAGGCAAGCACGGCTTAACCTAAAGATCGACCCGAGCGGCTGTTATTATTAAGCCACGAGCCCCTCCTCATCCGCTTTGTTTTACTTTAGATAATGCAGAACAATTTTATGAACAATTTATTAAAATATGTTAATTTTTTGTACTAGCAACAATTTTTTTTGCTATCTATTCATTAAAGTCCCGCCCTCGACTTACGTCTTTTCTGTGTGTCGTGCGCTTTAAGCCGCGACCCGCCAGACACAAAACGGATTTTGAAAAATCTCACGCTGTATTAGGGGGAGCCAAAACTCACGACAATTCTCCAAGGGGGAGGGGGGGAAGGTCTAAAAATTGCTAAAATGACTACACGTAATTAATGGACGTCTCCTTTCATTTGTTTTCTACGGTAGTAACTGTCTTTAAACGCGCGGCACTTGAGCGTGTAGATCGTGGTGATTAATCATGATTATCCAATGTCAGACATGATATTGTGTTCCTGAATGACACATGCGCGGGGTGGAATTAAGTAACGGTCCCGGACTTACGAGTCGGAAGTCGTGGGTGCGAACCCCAGCAGGTGAATTACTTTGTGTAATTTATTTCATCACCACTGGTCTCAAAACGGTGAAGGAAAACATCGTGAGGAAACCGGCATGTTCTAGAACAAAAAATTCATGACAATTCATTTGTGACATGTTAACCAGTGCGGTTAACATGTCACATGTCTTGGAATTTTTTGGGCTTGCATGCTGGATTTATTTCCTCTTATTTAGAGGAGGCACATGTCCCAGCAGTGGGAAGATTAGTAGGCCGATTGTGCTAATCTAAGTACTAACACGAGAATATTAGGCTTATTAGCAGCATTAGCTGCTGATAATGAGGTCCTAGGTTCGATTCCCAAGTCGGGCAAATTGATATTAGGTTTTTCTATCAGTAATTTCTCAGTAGCAGCCACGGAGTCTGGATTTGTGCCCGGTTGATGGCAATAGGCTCGCCCCCTATTATAAGGCACTTAAACATAACTGACGAAATGTGGGTGTACTGTTAGTTACATACACCTCTGCCTTACCCTTCGGGAATAACACGCGTGATGTTATATGTTTTATGAGATAATGTGTAACTTCTTGGTCACCTGTGTTACATTCAGACTTGAAGTTGACGTCACGTCAGAAACCACACAAATGATACCTACCAGTTGTTGTTGATAATCTCTTTCATTTCGCGGTATTAATAACATAACCCATATATTTAAAATTAACCGTTTTAGCCGGATGTTGACAATCCAAACAGTAGGTATTTTTTTAGGGTTCCGTATCTCAGAAAGAAAAAAAAACGGAACCCTTATAGGATCACTTTGTTGTCCGTCCGTCCGTCTGTCTGTCAAGACCCTTTATCTCGGGAACGCGTGGAGGATCGAGTTGTAATCATATTATGTATAGTTATTCAGGGCTTCAGTCCCTTGAAGCTGTAAAAAAATCAAACTTCTAAGTTAATTTAAAAAAAAAGATACCTACGGGCGTATAAGCCGCAAAAAAAGTACCTATATTTCGACATTCTCAAGGGAATTCAAACTTGTATGGTACCTCCCGTTGACCTAGAACCATGAAATTTGCCAAGAAGCAATGTCTTACAGCACATGCAAAGGAAAAAAATCTGAAAACCGTAAGTAGTTTAATAACCAAATACCTACCTAAGTTTATACGGAACCCAACTCGCACTTGGCTGTTTTTTTATATTATTTCCAACGGTTTACCGTTGACCTGAGACATTTTAAATGGTTTTTCACACGCAACCGTGGGACTTTATTATGTGAATTAGGTAGTATGACGTTTGCGACAGTTTAGCTGAGGTCTACGATGGCAATTAATATGAAATGTCTACTAAAATAACTCGAGAGTAGCACAGAGAGCCATGGAGCGTTCCATGTTCGGCATAAAACTAATAGACCAAGTTCCAAACGTCGAAATCCGGAGACGTACGAAGGTCATTCGACATTGGAAATCGCGTTATCGAACTCTTGAGTTGGGCAGGACACCTAGGTGATGGCAGATGGAGTAAATAAAGCTGTGACCGGGTGACGTCCAAGGAATGGAAAGAGAAGTGTTGGTCGTCCGGCGGCGAGATGGGCAGACGATATTGTTGCCATTGCGGGAATATCCTGGATGAGGCTGGCACAAGAGCGTGGAGCTTGGCAGAAGCAAAGAGAGGCAGTGGGTGAAGTGGGGCTTGTGGATGATAATGATCATGAAAACTAAAATAAAGCCTGCCTTGGTAAAGAGTTGAAAAGCTCGAATGCTAAGCATGGGGGATCGATATCCGAATCATGGAGTGTTTATATTACGTTAATTTTTGTAATGAGACCCCATTAGCAAATTCTCGGGACTTCGTAGGGTGTTTGGATCGTAGCACACATGCTATACTGTAGGTCCTGTCTACAAGGTAAAATATATCACTACATGTTATAAAACAAAGTCGCCCGCGTATGTCTGTCCCTATGTATGTATGCTTAGATCTTTAAAACTACGCAACGGATTTTGATGTTGTTTTTTTAATAGATACAGTGATTCAAGAGGAAGGTTTTAGTATAAGTATAATTTGCGGGCGGGCGAAGCCGCGGGCATCAGCTAGTTATGTATATTTAGGTTCGGTAGCGTGTGTATACAGGGTGTAAATGGAATCTTCACGAAGCCGTTCATTGTTGTCTTTATTTCGACAATTCAAAAGTGCCTGTGACTGGCCTACTTGAAATAAATGCTTTGATTTTGAGTAAATGTCGCCTGATTCTTTATCTTCATGTATCCAGTCACGATGTATTCTCCACGCTAATACTACAAACATTGTTTAATGTCAATAAACACGTGTTTAAAGCCATTACTATGTTTATTTACACGATTCGCCGATCAAACGTCACTTGTACTCGTATTGATCGAGGCCGTGCATTTAATCATTCGAATCAGTTAATAGCTTTAGTATGGTGGTACATTTGTTGTTTTTGTTTGGCAAACAACGGCCTGTTTCATACACTTTTTGATAAAGAAACTGTGCCGTCCAATGCAATTTGCCACCGGCAAAACTGACGAATCACTTTCCATGCAAATTTTCATACGCTGTTTATAACCAGTTTCGGGAACGAATCCTCAAAAATCCTTTTTTTTTAAAGAACGTGCATTGGTTTTTCTACCAGAATGTCATTAGCAGCCCCGAGTATAGATTTGTGCACGTTCGGTGGCAATAGTCTTACCTCCCAATAGAAAATATTGAGACATAACTGGCAAAATATATTATGTAGTAGACTTCCTTGAATGTATGCATTTTTGCAATGTATACTTTCGGTCGCCGTTAGATATTAATTAGATAAAATTATTTAGAATAGCCTTGTTGTCTCTATTAAAATAGTAAATTTATAATTTGTGTAAAATAAATTTTATTTTATTTGCAAATAAAAGCGTTTCACTTTTTGTTTTATGTGTACCTTTCCAACCTCGTGGTCAAGCGTAAACTTTTTTTAAACAGATGTCATTTGTTTCGCGAATCGACGTAGAGGGAATAATTCATCTGCGCTATACACTCCTGCCTAACCACTTCGTGGAATACAAGCGCTATGTTATGGTAACCTTAACACTGCTACGTACGTACGTACAAAATAGATAATTTTCCACAACCGTTACTATACAGTTTATTTTGTAAACAAACCCGTAGGATGTTGGCTTGTGTAATGGTTAAAATTAGATCGCTACTGTTGGTTGAGTTTCGAAGTAGAAAGACTGTGGATGCGGCAATTTTTGTAGAGATTTTCGTCATTTATGACATAATCAATAATGTCCTCGAGGAGAACGATAGTGACCTTCAGATCCACAAAAAAAGTTGTGGATATGGAGATCTACCTCATCATCATCATTGTCTTGCCCTTATCCCAATTCGTTTGTGGTCGGCGCAGCATGACTTCTTCGCCCATACTTCTCTATTACTCGTCATCTCATCAGACACCTCCTTTCTAGCCATATCATCCTTCACACAGTCCATCCATCGTTTCTTTGGTCTTCCTCTACTCTTGTAGCCATACCACATTCTTACTCAAAACTTTCCTCACGACATTATCCTCATCCCTCCGTATCACATGACAACCGATTACCACACAACTTTTCAGTCTTTCACCTCACCGGCGCTACTTTCAGACTTCCTCTTATGTATTCATTTCTTATTTTATCCATTCGCGTAACACTAAACATCCGTTCTCCTACCTATTTACCAAATTATTTAGGGAAGGCACTGCATGTCTTTTTCCCCATTCATCTCTGAAGTCACCCTGTTTCTAGCCATATCATTTTTCAGACAATCTATCTATCGTTTCTTCAGTCCACTTATAAAGGATCAACATCAACGGACTAAACAATGCCCCACCTGCTGGAGTGTCCCAGGTGTCCAGACGGACACCTGGGACACTTCTGGGACCTTCAAGAGTGCAGGTAGACACCTGCACTCTTGAACTGTACAGCGCCTCTACCGCTGGAATAAACGTGGCCACCTACTGGGCCCACACCGTGTAATTGGAAGGAAAATCGATACAATAAGAAGAAGCTTAAAACCCAATTAACAACATCTCCTTCATTTCTCTGCTAAGCTCATATCGTGACAATCGATTTGATATGAACACTGGTACCTCTGGTATCCACCAACCCGCTCTGGGCCCGCTTGGTTTATTAAAGCTTGTTCCCTCTTAAAGAGTAGGCCTGGGTCTTTGAATTGCGAACATTGTATGAACATTCTGTTGATAGCAATAGTCTCGTCCCCTATTACTTGACATGGGGCTATAACACAAGTGGCGACATTGGGGTCTCCTTAGCGTACACCTCTGCGTAGCCTTATGGGGATTACATTTACAGCCCTAATGTTATGTTTGTTATGACAATAGGGTAGACGACAAAAAAATCTAATTAGTCCGTCAGATTTCCAAAAATCATATTTTTTCTTTTTTCACGTCTACAAAAAATGAAGACGATACAGTGCGTCAAAAACTCGTGTGACGTCACATTTGACTACAATTTTTACTCAAATGTGACGTCACAAGACCTCTCATGATCTTTGACACGTTTTATCTTCGTCAATTTTTATTAATTTGATAAAACAAAAAACACGTATCCAATATTTTTCGATAATCTAACTGACGGACTAAACAGAATCATATTTTTTTAGTCAGTTTTCATCCCTATTATAATACCTAAATCACTCCAAGTCACTTAGAAACGGATAAAAAGATAAAATTACTGGAAACAAAAGTAAAATAATGGTGACTCACATTTTACTGTCTAGTAAATATTTCCATCTCATTCTATGTGTAATAGAAAATTATACTCACGATAACAACTGTTTCGTAATGTAAGGTTTTCCTTGTCTTACCACGGGTCAAGGCGGGTCAATGTTTTATGTAAAAGTGACGTGTTCTAACAATGTTAATTATTTGTACCTATAGAGAAGTATTTTATTTAGTAGATTGGTATAAGAGTAGAGGAAGACCAAAAAAGGGATGGATGGACTAAGTGAAAGATGATTTGGACAGAAAGGAGGTGTCTGCTGAGATGACGAGTATTAGAGAAGAAGACATGCTGCGCCGACCACAAATAAATTGGGATAAGGTCATGAGGATAATTATACAGAAGAGTTTTATTTGGTATAGGCATATAATGAGGAGATATGATACTTATGGGACCAAGAGAAAGAATATAAGTGTTGATGGACGGAGGAGAATTTTTTTTTTTATTGGGACAAGCCAGCCACAGAATTCCCAAACCACTGTAACTCCTGAAAGCCAGAATCAACAGTGGCGACCACCAGAAAAGCGCCGAGACAATGAAGCTCGACGAAGTCCCAGAGAAACAATTCAACTGTCTTGGATCCTGCAACGAAATTAATCTGAAAAATATAACGGAGAAGTAGGACAAAACGGAGGAGATACGAATAAATGAAAGGGGAGTGAAGGATAACGTAACAGCTTCGTCTTAGCGTGTCGATGACAAATTTTCCCAAAATTCAGATATGCGAACTCCGCTCGCTGGAGTCATACAACTCATACACAACGTAACAGCTGACAGGGAAGAATCAAAGAGAAAAACATTTTGTGCAGTTCTCACATAGTAAGGAACTAGGAGTAGGACAGGCAGATGAAGTTTTGAGGAATCTCTCCATCATTGATTCTATAAAATGTCTCAGAGATACGTGCAGCTTTTTTGAAATTTTTAAAGTGAAACGATGCCACATTTATGCCATATCTATCCACGTCGGAGGGGTAATAGTACTTACTAACCCGAATCGGTAATGTAATGGTTCATACTCGTATGTGTATTGCACAAGGTCGATTTCGATGAGCGTACTCGCGTAAACCTGCTGTATTCATGTCTCATCCAGCTGAAGTGCAGTTTGGCAAAAAAACAAAGACAAAAGACAAAATAAACCACCGGAAATATCATGTCTAAAAAAAAAAGAAAAATGTTGTTCTGTTTCTCATAAAGACACGTGCCTTTTCACCGTTAAAACTGTGCTATGAATAATAACTAACTACGCAGGAGATAGCAGAAAAGAAAGAGAGAAAGAGCAGCGGTGGCCCAGTAGTGGCGGCCCCGACTTACGAACAGTAAGTCGTGGGTTCGAACCCAGACAGGCGCATTACTTTGTGTAATTTATTTCATCGCCACTGCTCTCAAAACGGTGAAGGAAAACATCGTGAGGAAACCGGCATGTCCTGGAACCAAAAAATTCGAAGATATGTGACATCTACCAATCCGCACTGGGCCCGCGTGGTGGATTAGGAGAGAGGAGAGGAGAGGAGGCCTGTGTCCCAGCAGTGGGAACTTTAATAGGCCGATGATGATGACGCAGGAGATAGTTATGTAGGTGTGCAGAATTATGTGCGCAAATACAGGTGCACTCTCGTTCCTCTTTTAATCCCTTGGGACGGCAATCCGACACGTTCTAGTCCGGAGAGAGATCTGGAATTCTGGACCGATGTCATTGAAATGCTTTGAGCTGCAACAAATCACAAGGTTTAGTGGGCTCTCCATTGTTCACACGGCACAAGAGTATTTTTTAAGTTACAGTGATATTATATACTAGCATTCGCCCGCAACTTCGTCCGCGAAAACTGTGATAGCTCAGCTAATTTGTACGACATCAATATAATTTATAGCCTATGTTACTCAGTGATAATGTAGCTTTCTAACGGCAAAAGACTTTTTCAAATCGGTCCAGTAGTTTTTAAGTTTATTCGTTACATACAAAAATACAATTCTTTTCTCCTTATTGTATTAGTGTAGATGAAATCGTGTCAGAAATATAGACATTTCTGCATATGTGACCCGGAGGGTGCCTCTGGTTTTACAAAGTGACATGACGGTTCTCTTTTTCGAGATTGTGTAGATCTGTATTTTTCTTTTGGTTCTTGAGTTTGTACCGAAGTCATGCTACGCGCGTAGCATACGTCAAGGCTGATCACATTAATTTGGAGATCCCATCATCATAATTAATGAATGAATATAGACAATCATTTCTACTAAATCGAATCCGTCTACTGCTAGAATATAGACCTCAAAAGGCGGTTCCACGCCTGCGCAAGTGCAGTGCAAGCTACGCGCCTCGATAGGCTATGAAAGCGTCACAATCGACGCGTTCGCGCATCTTCCAACATGTCCAAAGATGTCTCTATTATGTTCTAAGATGCACGCAAACCGTACTGTTCGTGTTCGCGGGAGGACATTGTAATATTGCATGCGAGCTGCTCGCGGGCTTTTTTAAAGGTGTCCATCCACCCTCAACCCTCTACCAGTCTTACCTGCTTTCTGGCCCGTCTTGGGCTAAAATCCCTTACGGTATAAGCTAGCAGTAGACGATGCAGTTAACTGCACACCGTTAAAGTTATAACATGACACCAAGAAGGTCAGTCATCAACGGACGCTCAATGCTCATTACTGATGCCTATCACAGTCATGCATTTGTTAAATCTAGCCTTTGTACTAAGCATGGAAATGAACCGTGTTTACATACAGTGGTTTAATTATAACTCAATCTGCTGGTTTCAAGGATATGTTTCTTGGGGTAGGTTATCTTGCTCTTACTACGAATTTGTGAGAATGGATGGATGGATGTTCGCGCGAAAACTACAGAAAGGCTTTGGTTGGCCACCCAGATAGTTGACCTTAATACATAGGACCTTCTTGACGATTAATACATGATACTTTTTATTCCGATATTACCTACGATCTTGTGGGACGCGAGCGAAGCCGCGGGGATAAGATACTAATAGGATATTTTAAGAGAAGTGAAGTGATTTCAGATTTTATACTATTTGCCCTTCAACTGTTACGATCTACTCAGCCTTCGATCAATAATTAGCAACTGTTGATCGAAATACTCAGCACATAAGTTACCCTGATATTGGTATTGGGTCGTCGTTGGTCCAAAACCTGATGAATGCGTTTCGTGTGAAGCTATAATTTGGGTAACCTTAGGATTTTAAACCTCGACTTGAAATAAACCACGCTTTAGGACCCTTCAAGACCGCCCCTAGTAGTCAACTGGACAGGAAGTCAAAGTGATTTAAATGACTTCATTATGTACTACAGCGGTCACTGACGGCCTACCACATTTGACCCTTGTTATGCTCCTGAGTTATAAGGTTGAACATCAGTGAGCGTAGTAGTACCTACGACAAAATAAGGTTCGTTCTGGGACGATGAAATTACGGCATACAATGCTTATTAAACAATGGTGCAGTACTCATTTGACCTACCTACCAGTCATCATTATCCTCAAAACGTAAATAAACGAATGAGGAATGCAATAGTAGCTAGATTAAACTCAAAACATTGATATCGAATGATTCATCAACCACAAAACGTAAACACATAACCTTACTGTTACTCATTGTCTATGCTGATAAAAGGCCAGTTTCCACCATCAATAAATTGCAAATCTATTTAGTCCGTCAGTTAGAGTATTGGAAAATAATGGACACGTATTTTTTGGTTTTGTAAATCGATGTATATTGACAAAGATAAAACGCATCAAAACTCGGGAGTGGGGGCTCGTGACGTCACAACGCACCAAAAATTATATCACGGCGTGTCTTATTGAGAATTTTAAAAGCGTCATATCTTCGTCAATTTTGGTTTACGTAACAAAAGAAATAACACGTGTCAAATATTTTTTGATAATCTAATCTACTATTGTAATTAGATTTTTTCAGGACACAAGCCTATTCATGCTTTAGACATTATCATATTAAACAATAATTTTATCGTTGTTTTTAATTTTTTCTCCGAATATGCTGTAGTGATTTATATTCTAACTACTTGGGAGTCAGTCACTCAGTTCACCTCTCCTCAAATGACCTGTAGTGTCTGTGAGTAAAAGAGAAGGAAGCATTATGTCATCTCTAGCGCATAGTGCCGTCGCAAAGCAGTAAGTTAGCTGTGATCAGCGGTAGTGAGACGTCTTAGAGCCGATAATATTCAGGGAAATACCAATTACCACTTCTTCGTGCCACAGCATTCTACAGGTTCTTACCAACCTATTCCAGATTCTCCCACCTTTTGTCCTATTACCAGCCTACAACTGCTGAGACACAGGTTTTCTCTCTGCGTGAGGGAGTGGCCTTTAATCCATCACGAGGGCCCAGTGTGTCTTGGTAGATGTCACACATCTTCGAAGTCTGGTAATGAGTCTTCTTAGATTAGGCAGTCGGCTAAGATACTGCCCAAAGTGCACCAGATTTAGTAACTTTCATTCTTCGTGAAGCAGGATATTTTTAACCGACTTTCAAAAAGAGGAGGTTATCAATTCGTCAGATTTTTTTTTAACTCTTTGCAAAAGTTATTGCTAGGAAACGACTTTTTTATGGTAAAAACCACGTTTTACGGTATGTCTCATTGAATAGTATGGGGTTCGTGGAGGTACCTATTTATATTATATTAACATTTTTTGCAAAAAATAAAACCGACTTCAACGAACACAAAAAAGTGAAAAATAACTTTAGCTTCAAAAGTCGGTGACCTTTGATTGATTGATTTAGTTTTTTGTTACCGACTGAATGGGACTAATGGGATCAAACGGGAAGCATCAGCTTTCAAATAAAAAAAAATCATCAAAATCGGTTCACCCAGTCGAAAGTTAAAAAAAAACAAAAAACAGTCGAATTGAGAACCTCCTCTTTTGGAAGTCGGTTGAAAAGTAGTACCTATTTAACAAAAAGTTAGAACTTTGACCTCCAATATCTACTTAACTAAGAAGTTGCCAGGTATGGTCTAGAATCTAGATTTTTGTTCTATCTAGACTCTAGATAGAACAAAAAATGATCGTAATGACGCACGGAGAGAACAAGTGCCTTTCGGCTTCCTTAAGGGTACTTATGTATAAGTACCCTTAAGGTACCCTTAAGAAGTTTACCCATTATTTTCTCCAGTCTGTTTTCTGTCATGGCGGCCAATCTTAACGGAGTGTATATAACCGCAGGAAATATTATAGTGCACGAGTGTGTGCGCATTACAGACATAGGTGCGCTCTTTCTTTCCTAACTCCAATAAGAGGTTTTCTTTTTGAGTATTAACAAAAAACATAGTTTCCAAGAACTCTGTAGATGCACTGTTTTAGACTTTCATGGTTTTTCACTACACCACGTATTATTATCCCGTAAGTACTTTAAGTGTAACTCTGTAGATGGTGTTGAACTGACTATGTTACTAGGTGCCAAAGCCAAAAGGCTTGGAAAAAAAACATTGCGTCACGTCACATACGCTCGTTGACTGACACTTTCGTTTGCTAATGCTTCCGAATATAACCATTTGACGTTCCGTTCCTTGCAGTAACTTACCAAGTTCAGCGCCATCTATCCAGCGACTAGGGAAGAGTTTAAAAAGAAAATCCCTCATTCCTTGGACTAGCTTTGGGTGTAAGACAATGCGTCAGATGAAAGATCCGAATTGTGGAGGAACACTTATCCCATCCCTCCTCACTTCATCAATCCAGCAGAACATCTTCCTCCTGAACAGGAACTGCAGTAGATCTGGAAATCTCTGAACCGTTTTCGGGCCCAGGTTGGCCGCTGTAGAAGTAATCTGGCCACATCGACCCGTCCCAAAGACAATGTCAGTGTGGAGCCCCTCTGCAGGATATGCTCCACCCCTTTCTTGCCCATCCTGCACAGCCACCTGCCCCTTCCAGGATTTAAATGAAGCCAACGACATTGTCGGGTATTATTTGAGTCTATCGACACGCAATGACAAAAAAAAAGGATGTAAATACTACCCCATGACCATGGCTTTTAATACACCCACTAAAGTTACGGTTTAAGGTGAAAGCGTCAGGGTAGCCCGCGAAATTAAAATTTTCTTACGTTTTTTGCAGTATGCAGGCCAGTGCTAAGTTATATGTTGATTAAAATATTGTTCGCGACTG
This sequence comes from Xestia sexstrigata, assembly GCA_941918905.2. Lineage (NCBI taxonomy): Eukaryota > Metazoa > Arthropoda > Insecta > Lepidoptera > Noctuidae > Xestia > Xestia sexstrigata. The sequence goes on from OW799229.2 coordinate 7,227,709, forward strand.
TAAGACGTACGTAGGAACAGAATTAGTATCATTAAAATTATCAATACAACTCAAGTTCATAAAGGTCGAGGAACCACTTTTTCAGAAAAACTCGTTCCTCGACCATTAATTTGCAAATTGCAAAAACTTAAGAAAATTTGAATTTCGCGGGCTACCCTGGAGCATCCACCTTAAATAGTTATTCAAATGCAAGTTAGCTAGTCACAGTACCTTTCAGATAAGCTAGATAAACTTATCACCGTCTACCGATAATTTTATTTGTATAAACATGAGTAGTATTACGAAGCATTTGCTGAACCATTATCGATGTATACGTCACGGAGTCACGACATATCAGACGTATGGTCAACGTCACTGTCCAATATATTATGTTGATCGTCGTCATTGGACAGGTTCCGTTATCTGAGGTCAGGTGATGACGTACGGTCGAAACATTTATGACGTTTTAACATTCAAATAAGTACGTAATGGGGAAGTGAGTATGCTCTTGTAACACATGCATAAACTCACGCCGTTTTTCTATGGGGGTTGGCAGAAACCTGTAATATTCTCAAAGATTTCCTTGGTCGTTAGCTGTCTATATGACGACCCGAATGGCGCTGCGGTAGTGAGGCTGCTTTACGTTTTTGGAGTCCCGGGTTCGAATCCCGGTAGGGAAAAATGTTTGTGTGATAGCATGGACATTTATTTCCGAGTCATGGATGTTTATATTTATAATAAGTATGTATTTACAAAAAAAAAGTATCTATGTAGTCTAGCAACTATCTTGCGTTCACGACACAAGCCTCGTTGCTTAGTGTGGCACTAGATGGCGGTGTTTGTAATGTCCAGCGATATTTATTTATTTATCATTTACTAGTGGTGACTGTAGTCGTAAGCACGAGAGTTAGGGTTGCGCCACATCAAGCAGCACGTAATCGTATTTTTAGAAGCTGAACGAAGCTGACGCTTCTGAGCGATGGAAAAGGATTGGAGCATGTAAAAATACGATTACGATATAAGTACTGTAATAAAACCACTGTAACTGCAATCACTCTTGAGTATATTCCATATATTAATTACATCACATTTTATACGAAATACAATAATTATAACACTTATCGGCTATCGGACATAGATTCGACTATTTGTCTTAACACCACAATTTCTTTCAACGAACTGACTTCTCTCGGCCGAGTGCCATGCTTTATAAACTTCCCCTTCCCGCTACAACATTGACAGTTAGGTTAGGTTAGGTTAGTGTTTTCATTTCACAAAAATAAAACGAATACGATACGAATTATTAAAATCTTTAAACATATTTGAAAATCATGACAGTACCGAAACACAGTTTTCCATAAAACGTATAGAACTTCCAATCTGTATCTCGCTCTAGCAAGGTCACTTGCTATTGGAATCTGGAAGTGCTATCGTACGCGGCAGTATCGGCTATACGTTTTATGGAAAACTGTGTTTCGGTACTGCTAGATCAGGCGCAACCCTTAAGCTTAACGCCCTGGACTCCTTCCCCTAATAGTGCGGTGTTATTGAGTTTTGAGAAGCTCCTAGCCGCTGGATTTATGCTCGGTTGATGGCAATAAGGTCGTCCCCCGTCACCTTAATGACTTGTGACTGCCCTCTTCATCATCATTTCAGCCTAAAGACGTCCACTGCTGGACATAGTCCTCCGCCAAGTGTCGCCACATTGACCGGTCCCGTGCGACTCGCACCCCTTTGCCCATGCCCTCTTATTATGTTGAAATGAAACTCCTTACAATGGTCAAGGCATAAGTGTTACCACGGACGGACGCCCGGAATACCTTCGTTTCAAAACCGTTATAAGTACATTTAACTTTCCTCTTTATATTGACCAATGAACTTTTTTTTTTATTTTTCGGTTGGGAAATCATTAAATGACTTCTCCCGCTCTGGGCGGAGCAGGAGGGATTGTCAGACTTTTACTGACTAAAACCCATCCATGTTCCGGGGCCACGGTATCTCTTTCGAACAGTCCCGCAACCCCGGCAGGAAACGGCCCCTTCCTTTTTGCTAACTCTCTTTGAGGCGCGCGTGAAACACGAACGCGCCGTCGACACGGCCTGTCGTCATGAGACGGACGGACGGCGAGCTAGCCCACCGTCCACAGGCCCGCGCCTACGGTGGCCGGGGGCCACGTGGCCCCCGACGCTCGGAGCGTCTCCCGCGGCGGCCGGGACGCTGTGAGGTTCTCTCCTTCTCACGTTCCGCCACCTCCTTCTCTAGCATTACTGCTTCGCAGAAGGAGGTGACGGCGTCCCATACCAATGACCATGACATATGAAAACTTGGAAACCCAAGTCACCACCATAATTTTAGTCCAATTTATGACGTAACTATCTTTTAATTGATTTCTCCGAAAGCCCAGTCACAAATCAAGAACTTTTGTATTATTTTCGGTGCACCGATGACTAAGTAATGTTTTCCTTATAATATTCTGAGTCAGACTCGTCGCGTGATTGGGGTATTCGCCTGCCAAATTCGCGGGATGCCTCGATGTTTCCGTTTCCGATTGTTATTGTAAACGATTGTGGTCATTGTCTAAATTAAACCGCATGCAATTGCAACTACACACTAGCTGTATGCGGTTGCTGCACACGACTGCCGCTGACTGCGTGAAGTTGATATCATGACTGTATAATAGGCATGACGACAGTATCAAAAAATTGCAAATCTATTTAGTCCGTCAGTTAGAGTATTGGAAATTAATGGACACGTATTTTTTGTTTTTGTAAATCAATGAATATTGACAAAGATAAAACGCATCAAAACTCAGGAGTGGGGGCTCTCTTGCGGAACACCAATTTGGTTTCCGCAAGGGGCGCTCTACGGTGGACGCCATCATGCGCGTGAGAGCCCTCACGACGGGGGATGCGGTGTCCCGGGGTGGGGTTGTCTTGGCGGTGTCTCTTGACATCGCCAACGCCTTCAACTCCATGCCCTGGAGCTGCATTAGAGAGGCACTCCGGTATCACCGGGTGCCGACCTACCACCGTCGTGTGGTCGGGGATTACTTGACGGACAGAGCCGTCATCTACCCTGGTCGCAGCGGAGAATGGAAACGGCGAGAGATGTCGTGCGGTGTTCCACAGGGATCGGTTCTAGGGCCTTCCTTGTGGAACATCGGGTACGACTGGGTGCTGCGCGCCGACCTCCCTAGCGGCGTCAGCGTGGTCTGCTATGCAGACGACACGCTGGTGCTGGCACAAGGGGGGTCGCACGAGGCGGCGGCTGAAATAATGACACGCGGGGTTGCGATAGTCGTCGAGAGGATCCGGCAACTGGGTCTCGAGGTGGCATTGCACAAGTCCGAGGCCATGTGCTTTCATGGGCCTCGGAATGCGCCACCTCCGGGATCCTCACTGACGGTAGGAGGGGTATCCGTCGGCGTCGAGTCGACGCTGAAGTACCTGGGACTCGTCCTCGACAGCCGATGGAACTTCGTGGAGCATTTCCGACGTTTGGCCCCCAAACTGGAACGGACCGGGGCTGCCTTCAGGCGGCTTCTGCCCAACCTGGGGGGGCCAAACGCCTCCTGCCGGAAGCTCTACGCGGGAGTCGTGCGGTCTATGGCCCTTTACGGGGCCCCGGTGTGGGCGCGTTCATTGAGGCGGCGAGCCGCCCACTACCTGAACGCGCCCCAAAAGGTGGTAGCCGTAAGGCTGGCCCGTGGGTACCGCACGATCTCCCGTGAGGCGGCGTGCCTCCTTGCCGGATTGCCGCCATGGGATCTGGAGGCAATAGTCCTCGCGCGCCTGCACGAATGGCGCGCGGAGGTGCTACGCCGGGGGGAAACTCCGCTGCCGCGGCAAATTGTCGCACAGCGGACAGACTTCCGGCATGATCTCATGGCGACATGGAGAGAGCGACTGTCGCAACCCCGTGCAGGGCACGCCACGATAGTGGCGGTAAGTCCCCTCTTTGAGGAGTGGCTTGAGAGACGCCACGGCGTCCTCACCTTCCGCCTGACGCAGGTCCTCACCGGACACGGTTGTTTCGGGAGGTTCCTGCACCGAATCAGGCGGGAGGAAACGCCCGGGTGTTTCCATTGCGAGGATCGACCGGAGGACACGGTGGAGCACACGGTGGAGGTGTGCCCCGCGTGGGCGGAGCACCGCCGTGTCCTCGAAGCGGCGATTGGCGGCGGCGACCTCTCGCGTCCGGCCCTGGTGCAAGCCATGGTCCGGAGCGAGACGGAATGGGACGCTGTCACCTCCTTCTGCGAAGCAGTAATGCTAGAGAAGGAGGTGGCGGAACGTGAGAGGGAGAGAACCTCACAGCGTCCCGGCCGCCGCGGGAGACGCCCCGGGCGTCGGGGGCCACCACGTGACCCCCGGCCACCGTAGGCGCGGGCCTGTGGACGGTGGGCTATGGGCTAGCTTGCCGTCCGTCCGTCTCATGACGACAGGCCGTGTCGACGGCGCGTTCGTGTTCCACGCGCGCCTCAAAGAGAGTCAGCAATAGGAAGGGGTCCGTAAGGACCGAAGCCTGCCGGGGTTGCGGGACTGTTCGAAAGAGATACCGTGACCCCGGAACACAAAGGGCGATGAAGGAACATGGATGGGTTTTAGTCAGTAAAAGTCTGACACTCCCTCCTGCTCCGCCCAGAGCGGGAGAAGTCATTTGATGATTTCCCATCCGAAAAAAAAAAAAAAAAAAAAAAGGAGTGGGGGCTCGTGACGTCAGAACTAGGTAAAAATTATACCTAGGCGTGACGTAATGAGAATTTTAAAAGCGTCATATCTTCGTCAATGTTGGTTTACGTAACAAAAGAAAAAACACGTCAAATATTTTTTGATAATCTAACTGACGGACTAATTAGTTTTTTTTTTGTCGTCTCGCCTATTATATCGATTGCGCGCGATTGCTGCGATGCAGTCCGTCTGTTGGCAGCCTAAGATTGGTTGTCAGACTTTCGAGCCACTGACTACCTGTAACGACTGTCAAAGATCTACAAATGACAGCCGGGACCAGCGGCTCAACGTGCTTTCCGAGGCACGGAGGAAACTCGGTATGTAATGGTGGTCACCCATCCACGGACCAACCTAGGCAAGCACGGCTTAACCTGAAGATCGACCCGAGCGGCTGTTATTATTTAGCCACGAGCTCCTCATAAATAATTTTTCCAGTCAAGGGTCTATCAACAAATACAAGGGTCTAACCCTCATGGGTTCATTGTCCTTTCAGGGCTTCAGGTATGGGGAAAATAAAACTTGTATCGTGGCTTGCATACATTTTAGATGAACTTGTTCATGTTTCCGGACGACCGGAAGTCCCTGACCCGGAACTGTGGATAAAGCATATAGCTGCCAAAATAATTTATTATTAGAGAAAACACAATTAACCGTAAACGGTTAGAATATGTATCTGTAAAAATTTGTGTGTGAGAGAATACATCATTATGGGGTAAGTAATATATGATACAATAGGCATGACGACAGTATCAAAAAATTGCAAATCTATTTAGTCCGTCAGTTAGTGTTGGAAATAAATGGACACGTATTTTTTGTTTTTGTTAATCAATGAATATTGACAAAGATAAAACGCATCAAAACTCGGGAGTGGCGGCTCGTGACGTCAGAACAAGCTAAAAATTATACCTAGCCGTGACGTATTGAGAATTTTAAAAGCGTCATATCTTCATCAATTTTGATTTACGTAACAAAAGAAAAAACACGGGTCAAATATTTTCTGATAATCTAACTGACGGACTAATTAGTTTTTTTTTTGTCATCTCGCCTAGAAATCTCTAATATTTACAAGACATAACAACTGAATCTATAATTTTAAAGTTACTGATTTTTATAACCTACATTGAATATAAAATCGTTTGATATACCACTCAAAATACATAAAACTTATTTAGTATAATATGATAAAACACGTGGTTTTTATTTCCCTGTAAAAAACATACAAACAAGCATACACCATGCATGCAGCAGGCATGCAAACAAGCATACACCATACATGCAGCATGCAAGCAAGCATGCAGCAGGCATGGTTTCTGTCGCCGCCTTGCTGTGCCGCCTCTGGTGTTCTGTGCCGCTGTGCCGCCGTGGTTTGTGTGCCCGCGTGGGCGGAGCACCGCCGTGTCCTCGAAGCGGCGATTGGCGGTGGCGACCTCTCGCGTCCGGCCCTGGTGCAAGCCATGGTCCGGAGCGAGACGGAATGGGACGCCGTCACCTCCTTCTGCGAAGCAGTAATGCTAGAGAAGGAGGTGGCGGAACGTGAGAGGGAGAGAACCTCACAGCGTCCCGGCGGCCGCGGGAGACGCCCCGGGCGTCGGGGGCCACCAAGTGGCCCCCGGCCACCGTAGGCGCGGGCCTGTGGACGGTTGGCTATGGGCTAGCTCGCCGTCCGTCCGTCTCATGACGACAGGCCGTGTCGACGGCGCGTTCGTGTTCCACGCGCGCCTCAAAGAGAGTCAGCAATAGGAAGGGGTCCGTAAGGACCGAAGCCTGCCGGGGTTGCGGGACTGTTCGAAAGAGATACCGTGACCCCGGAACACAAAGGGCGATGAAGGAACATGGATGGGTTTTAGTCAGTAAAAGTCTGACACTCCCTCCTGCTCCGCCCAGAGCGGGAGAAGTCATTTGATGATTTCCAATCCGAAAAAAAAAAAAAAAAAAGGCATGGTTTCTGTCACGGCTCCGGCGCTGCGGGGCTCCGGCGGTCCCATGCGAGCTTATCGTCGCTGATGTGGTTGTTAGAACTCCTCCGTTGCTCCTCTGCTCGCGGGCTGCCTCGCCCCTCCGCGCCTATACGCGATTTTAAATAACTCTAGGGCAGACAAGACTACGTGGAGTCGGTTTTGCATCGATTCGTTTCTGTCATGCTTTTCGATTAAATAAACGTTGTATCGTTATGCGTTAAACGAAATAAGTTTTGTAATAAGTATATAAATGTCATATCTAAAGAAATTATATCAACAGTTGGTATAACTCACGTTTATTATATCTTGTTAACGTTATTGAAATGAAAATATACCAAATAACTTATGTTATGACACGCGCCCATCATTATGATATTCAATACTTCAACACGGGGAGACGATAATACTTAGTAGTGCGGAGACTGGCCTAAACCAGTGTTTCTCAACCTTTTACATCTCACGACCCCCATAGTATGAAAATATATTTCACGACCCTTAGCTTTTTTTTCATGTATTGTATAATGGTAAAAATATTCAATCCATACAACATTTTTCATGCATATGCATAATTAGGACTCGTATAAAGACATAAAACGGATCCACGATGGGAGAAATTAATGAATGAAAAACATGCACAAAGTTCGCATTAAAATGTACGAGTACTCATAGGTTTTATTTTGTTAATTTGTATGAACATACTTACAAATGTTTATTTAGTTTTTGCGAGCTCTTACGACCCTCCTATAGAGGCTTTGCGACCCCCTGGGGGGTCGCGACCCACAGGTTGGAAAACACGGGCCTAAACAATTACGAGACATCTCTCTGCTCAACCGTATCCATAAGATAAGCGGGCGACGAGAATTGTAAATAACGAAATTCTATTGGAGGTTTCCACACATCTCTCTTCTCATCTAATCTCTGCTCCGGTGGAGTCCGACCCTTGCCCTTGCCCCTCGCCCCTTGACCCTCCTATATGCTTGTTTTAAAAATAATTATTGTATTGGGCATTAATAAACTCAGTGTGTACGGTTCAATTATCACCGTTTTGTACGTGGTTCAAGGTTTTCCAAAGGCATTGAGCTCGTTTTCATGTGTGTATACTGGTATGTTATTGTGATTAGCGTTTGTTTCAAATTGAATGACAAATTATTATTTATTAATGCGGTTGTATTTCCGTCAAAGGAGGATAAGGGTTGGTACAGACTTTTGAAATTATGGAAAACTGATTCATAGAGTGCTGGGATCTCTTAAAAGTGGGATAACTGGGCTGTCAGTGTATAAAGTATATTTCAAGCGGAATTCCCGGTTTGACCCTAACTTTTTTGGAACGTAAATGTTTTCTAGGGTTCAATTAAACTATAAAAAGTCTGAGATAACGTGTTTATGAGCCGTTTTAAAGAGGGTTAAAAACTTCACCGATATCTACACTGTCATTTAGCAATATCTTGCCCTGGTATACGGCAAGCCGCTTTAAGGTGGAAACACAAGGGTAAGCCGCGAAATTTAAATTGTCTTACGTTTTTGTAATTTGTAGGTCAGTGTCAGGTTGTGTGTTGATTAAAATATGATTCGCGACCGTAACAAATATAGCTAGACGCTTCCCCCAAAAGGTGCTTATCAGAGTGCATTGCAGTATGGAGTTCCATATAAAGAAAACTGAACGACGCAAGTTGAGGCATTGGCGGACCCGTGCAGTGTTGCTTATACGTCAGCGTTGACCTATATGCGGCTGATGAAGTTTACAGGAAACTTAACAAATAATTTATAATTGAAACTTGTACAATTTGTGCATTGACCACTTGCGTTCATAATCTACGTCAACACTTTTGAGCCCTCATTGTGATCGGCGTCTTTAAAGTGACGCATCCTTTTTTTCCCGATGTAGAAATCTGTCACACTCGTACTGGCTAAAACCACACCGGTGTTCCCTCGCACACTTGCGTCACGTCGGGGGCAGCGGGATCTGGATCGACTTCCGCTACCCCTAAAGTGACGCATTCTGAAGCAACATAGCACGTGTGTTAAAACTACTTGATTGACAACACTTCACACGAGCAAATATTAGTTTCAGTTCAATAGTCGCAAGCACAATAGGCGAGACGACAGTATCAAAAAATTGCAAATCTATTTAGTCCGTCAGTTAGAGTATTGGAAATTAATGGACACGTATTTTTTGTTTTTGTGAATCAATGAATATTGACAAAGATAAAACGCATCAAAACTCGGGAGTGGCGGCTCGTGACGTCAGAACTAGCTAAAAATTATACCTAGGCGTGACGTATTGAGAATTTTAAAAGCGTCATATCTTCGTCAATTTTGGTTTACGTAACAAAAGAAAAAACACGGGTCAAATATTTTTCGAAAATCTAACTGACGGACTAATTAGTTTTTTTTTGTCGTTTCGCCTATTACTGAAAACTTGTTATGGGATGGGAGTCGATACAGAAATTGGGCAAAGGGAAATACGAACGTAGTCGTTCGAAAAATAGGTCCCATAGCTAATCAAATGCGAAACTTATGGAGATAGAGTATGAAAATCTTAAAATATCCAAGTAGGTTTTTATTTGCGAGTATGCTTGATGCATCTCGTGGAGTCCGACCCTGGATTGGACTTGTTTGCTGATGAGCGGAAGACGATAATGTTAGAATGTTTGCGGTCATGTGACAAGACAGAACCTTAATATTTTAAAGTAATATTTATTCTAGCTTAAAAAACGATTTTCTCTCATGTTCAAAAGTGGCGATCTATCCTATTCAAACAGTCAGATTGAGTCAGGGTAGACTCAATCTTACTGTTTAAATAGGTAGGTAGATCTATCAGATTTAACAAAAAAATTGTACTACCTGAAAAGGATGACATTAAAATTGCTGAATAATTGTTAAATCCACTATTATTGACATTTAATTTTGACATAACTATTTTTATAATGTACCTATTAAATTCAATATTATTGACATGTAATTTTTGACATAATTATAATTTCGCTATTGAATTGTACTAATATAAAATAAAAGATTACGTAATAACAATGTTTAATGCACGCTAATTTAAAGTGAGAAGAGCAGGCGAATATGAAATTGCAATTCCTGTAAAAATGGCTGCTAAGTCATAAGTAACAAACACCACATTGTACACTTGGTTTAATAGAGGTAAAAATGTTTGTAATAGTATTTCCAGGCAAGTACTGATCCGATCATATAAATATCATTGTTCTGAAAGGTACACTTTAATATCGAGTGCAATAGGATAAGACTACGGCGAAGACAAAAGGAAAGGTTATGATTTTACCAGTCTATGCATTGTATGTTTGTATTTACGTAAGTTCCTTCCGTAGCGCCTAAAATATTCATCCGATTTTGATGAATAAGATGTCAATCGTTTCGCTATTATGGCCCGGGTAACTTAGGCTACATTTTAACTGACTTCAACAATAGGAGGCGTCGATTTTATCTACCTTGTAAACCCCGAATTTAATTAGATCCTGATTTGTCAGTAGTCTGGTTTTTTAGTTGCAGTATACCACACAAATTCTTGTTACATATGTGTATTTGTAAGCCGTGACAACCTTAGCTATGCTATAAGTACCTACCAATACAGACTGGGATACGCAATAAAAACTGATACTAAGGCCCCGCTTCCCGTCAAAACTGATACTGAAATCAGTCACTCACCAACTGCCCATAAACCAGAACAAAACAGTCATTATAACCTACCTATTTATTATTGGAATTAAGAGGAAAAATATCCAATAATCCAGCTGAACGTTTTTAAGGAAATGTACAGTGAATATTAACAGTTTTGTGCCTGAAGTGTCGAGTTATGGACATATTTTTAGTGTTTTAGTGCAAAAATATTTAGTTTTCATGGTGTTCTTTAGTGCTTTTGAAGTGAATTAGTCAGTCAAAATGGATGCTAAAAAGTTAATGCACGATATTGTGTGGGGTAAGCATTGTTTTGTTGATTTAATTCATTGTATTGTTTCTGATGAGGTGTTAGTTTATAAATAGAGGGTTTTAGGTGTGGCTTGTAATGGAGATCATTTAAGTTTACTTGCCAAGGGTTGGCTAATGAGATGCAATTCATGTTCCATTGTTGCTAGACTCTCAGGAGTCTTACATCGCTTTATGAAAGTTAAAACTTTGAAAGAAAGAACTTGAAACTTGAATGAACACTTTTTCAAAGATTGTGCAAAGCTTAGTTGGGGAATGTTCCCTAGGGAAATAAATTTATTTTGTGTGATTAAAATTACAAATACAGACATCTGCCTAGCCTTTTCCCAACTATGTTGGGGTCGGCTTCCAGTCTAACCGGATGCAGCTGAATACCAGTATTTTACATGGAGCGACTGCCTGTCTGACCTCCACAACCCAGTTAGTACTGAGTAATACGATATCCCTTAGTAAAATTACTTATACAGACACCCTCTACTAAACTGTAAAGAAACAAAGTAACTCGCCGAATACTTAACCGCCTCCGTTTTTGGAAAGTTGGTTAAACAATATCACATATATATATATATATATATATATATATATATATATATATATGTTAATTATTGTAATTGGTGTTTACCGTTTTAATTAACTATAAATAATAAATAAATAATCACCGTAATCGCTCAATTCGTTCTGAAGATACGACCTGCCACATTCAGACACACGAAGTCTTAGGAACTGCTATTTTCGTCGGGAGGTTTTACATACTCCATGGGAAAAAGGCGCGAGTTAATGTATGTATGTATTTAGGTGGGAAAATTCAGTTTCCTAAAACAACTCTCCGCATATTTAGTTCTACATTTATAAAACAAGAATTTGTGTGGTTTAAGTACTACAACTAAAAAAACCCGCCTACTGAAAATCACGTTCTTATTAAATTCGGGGTTTACAAGGTAAAATCGACTCTTCATAATGTTGAAGTCGGATAAAATGTAGCCTATGTTACTCGGGCCATAATAACGAATCAATTGACACCTTACCCATCAAAATCGGATGAATAGTTTAGGTGCACAGTACAGTGGAACATACGTAAATACAAACATACAATTACATAGACTGCTAAAATCACAAGCCTTTCTTTTGGCTTCGCCGTAGTCGGGTAAAAACGTACCTACACGGTTAAAAATAACTCTAAATAAAAGAGAAGGAAAAGTCAACAACAGTGCTGGCTTCCTGTGGCGCATAGGAAGCTGATATACATCCAAGGGCGCGCTATCGTTCAGTGCCAAGTTTGTATAGCAGTATACACGGGTAATTTTAGGTCGTTCTGGAACTGAAAGCCATAAACTCGATCATCGAACTCAAAACGATCGGGACAATTTTTTTCAAAAAATAACAACTAAAAAAATAAAAACGTGTTTGTTTTTAATAAGTAACATTATTAAATATATAAAAGAACGACCTAAAAATAATGGTGTATATCACGCTGGTAGCCCTGGAGGTAGGCAGAGGTGTAAAGTATTCCCTTCTTCACAGATACAGGTTTTCCAAATTGGGTCGTACCGTTTTATTACACTTTTTCCAACGATAATAACAGATATGTTGTGAGCGCGCAATCGTGAAGACTCGAAAACGGCCCAATAGGCTAGTTTCCACCATCAATAAATTGCAAATCTATTTAGTCCGTCAGTTATTTTCCAATACTCGCAAGCATTGGAAAATAATGGACACGTATTTTTTGTTTTTGTAAATTAATGAATATTGAAAAAGATAAAACGCATCAAAACCCGAGAGTGTGAGAGGGGGTTCGTGATCGTGACGTCACAACGCACTAAAAATTATAGCATGGCGTGACGTATTGAGAATTTTAAAAGCGTCGTATCTTCGTCAATTTTGGTTTACGTAACAAAAGAAAAAATACGTGTCAAATATTTTTTGATAATCTAAGTGACGGACTAATTAGATTTTTTCAGGACACAAGAATATCATTGACTTTCCTGTACCAATTTTTCACTGCGTACAGAAAGTATGGGACTATTTTACCCGCATTGTTCGGTGTCGTTGGCTTAGTGGTCGCAATCGCGACTGCTGGGCATGAGGTCCTGGGTTCGATTCCCAGGTCGGGCAAATTGTTATTGGGTTTTTCCATCAGGAATTTCTCAGAAGCAGCCATGGAGTTTGGATTTGTGTCCGGTTGATGGCAATCGGCTTGCTCCCTATTACAATGTGGGTGTACTATTAGGAACACATCTGCCTAACCCTTCGGCGACCACAGGCGTGATATTATGTTATGTTATGATCGGTACTTGTCAGAATTGGGTAACTGGTATCTATATGCAAGCACCCATCCGTATCATTAATATGTAATAGGGGGCGTTAACATTGTGTTTTTTTATAGTCAACATTTGAAAGTAAATAGACTGTAGTTTTTGTTAACAGCTGTAGTTAAAAATTTTAATACATCAACATCAGACCCGTTTTTCTCCTAAGGTTTAAGCGGAGCGTCCATATTTTGCCAGTTTTGTTTGAGTCAAATCAAATCAAAGCATTAATTTCAAGTAGGCCAGTTGAGAGAAGCGGTGGCCCAGTGGTGGCGGCCCCGACTTGCGAACAGTAAGTCGTGGGTTCGAACCCAGACAGGCGCATTACTTTGTGTAATTTATTTCATCACCACTGCTCTCAAAACGGTGAAGGAAAACATCGTGAGGAAACCGGCATGTCCTAGAACCAAAAAATTCGAAGACATATGACATCTACCAATCCGCATTGGGCCCGCGTGGTGGATTATAGCCCATTCCCTCTCATAGAGAAGCACTTTTGAATTGTCAAAATAAAGATAAAAATTTAATGTAAGTAGCTACAGTCCTAGTCACAAGACAAAAACTGTGAAAGTACTGTAGTACTGTTGTCCAATGTACCTATATTTCGATCTTATTGCTGTAACAATAGGATCGTCCCTTAGTGGCACACGACGCCCGGGGCGTCTTCCGCGGCGGCCGGGACGTTCTCTCCGTCTCACGTTCCGCCACCTCATTCGCTAGCATGACTGCTTCGCTACCTATTGTACCTTGACTAGCGTTTATCCGTGGTGCTAAGCAACTGGGCTTAACCCAAACGAACGTAAACGTCCCTTTGTGCCTATTAGCCTTATATAGTTCTGTCTCCTGCTAATATGGAGGGGAGTGGAAATTATTCTTTTCGTACTCCTCAGCTAATAATTTCGTTGCGGGATCCAAGACAGTTAAGACCGGCCAACCCGGCCATACTTTTCGCGAGAATTTTGACAAACGCTTGTGCGTGATTATGAAGTTGTTACACATATATCTTTAAATTTTTTGAACTGATAGGTATCTTGTGCACTATATCTAGGCTTCTATCGAAGAGCAAAAAAACAAAAATTTGTAGAAACAAATTCAGTATAAGCCTCCAAAAATTGCTGTTTTTCTCAAATTTTACCTCAACTTTGGCCGTTCATAATGTACTCATAAATTGTAAAACTAAAGAAAATAGCCTGATAGAAGCCTTGCAAATATAGTGGAGATTTTAAATAACAAATATTTATTTCACAAACTTGTAAGACTTTTTCAAAAACACGTATTTCCTGGAACAAGTTTTATAAATTTTCGAACACTATTTTTCGTTAAATGTCCTCGCGTTAGTCGGTATGAGGTGCGCGGGTGACGAGTAGTGCGGGGTCGGGGCTAGGTAAGACAGGACAGTTGAAAAAATATCGCCGCGATGGCTCTGGATGAAACAACAAGCTTTTCGACCATGCTCGCGTTGACGATAGACGCGCCGGGAAGGGCCCTCTTAAATTGATTCTCTGGGACTTTGTGGAGCTTCATTGTCTCGGCGCTTTTCTGGTGCTCGCCACTGTTGTTGCTTTCAGGAGTTGCAGTGGTTTGGGCATAGTGTCCCAAATAACTAGCACAAAAGCTAGACTCCGCGCTGCTACAGAGAAATTCTTTATGGAAAAACCCAAGAATATTATAACCTATGAGACGGAAAAGAAAACCTAAAACTTGAAATTATATAATACTTGTTTTTTTTTTCGTTTTGGATGGAATAATACCTATAATTTTTGTAAAGTCACTAGTTTATTTAATTTGACCTTGTCTAATAGTTTACAACGTTTATTTGACAATAACCTGTCAGTTTCGCCGCAATTAAAATTATTAATGCAATATTTTACCTCCTTTGTTTTTGTTATGTTTTGAACTTTTGATGTGTCATTATAATACTCATAATAAAAGCGAGTCTGCCTGTCTTTTAAACTGTGGGGATATACTTACCTAACATGTTAAAGGAAAACAATTAATTAATTATTCTGAGAAACCGCTCTACAAATGGGTTTGACTTAGCTGTTCCCTCTGCCTCTGTCTGAGTCATCATTCGTTTGCCCTTATTTCCAATTTGAGGTCAGCAGCATGTCTTCTCGTCATCTCTGCAGTCATCTCCCTTCAGAATACCAGTATTTTACATGGAGCGACTGCCTATCTGACCTCCACAAGCACTGGGTATTACGATACTGTGTCCCAGCAGGGGAACATTATAGGCTGTTGATGATGAATACTATACCCCTCGGTAAGACTGGATGTCAGGCTTTCGGGCCACTGACTACCTGCAACGACTGTCAAAGATCTACATATGACAGCCGAGACCAATGGACTGACCTTGACAAGCGGTGCTTACCCTTGAAGATCGATCCGTGCGGCTGTTGAGCTCTTCACTGCTGTTAGATTAAGACAAGCCTAACTTGCACAGTCGCACTGCATCTAAAAAAAAACGCCTTTAAACTCTAAGTCAAAATGTGCATATTTCTACCAGCGACTATGATCAAGCGTATCATACGAATAAGGACATTAACTTTATGCAAACAAGTTTCATTTTTGGAAGAAGCGCGAAAAGTTTCCTCTATTGATCTGACGATTAGTGCACGTTATTTTACGTGTCGACACTAGTGAAGCCTTAGACAAACGCTACAGCGAAACGTCCATCAATACGACAACAATCCTAAACTCCAACCAACAATAGAAATATCATTCAAATCCAGTTGAAATTTTTTTGTGAGAACCGGAACTAATATTTCTATTACACAGAGGCCTCCATATTTCACTATTTTTGAAACTGAAAACTTACATCGACGTCACGTAACTCAATAATAGATATCCCAACGTTACATCGTTCTCGTTCTAACTGTATTTGAAACTGCTTTCAGGAAATTAATAAAAAGTTTATCTGGTACACAAGTTTCTTTGTGACGTAACTGAACCTTTTAGTTGAAGTTTCGATCGCCACTTAAACGGAACAATGCTATTTTTGTAACTACGGAAGTCCTTGCGAAGTTCGTCTTAACTTGAATATTTTATAGCGTGTATCATTTTGTAGGTTTACCAGCTTTTAGTATGCTAATATTAGTTGAAAAGTGAAGTATCATGTTTTCTTCTACCATGTGTGTTGCAACTGTAATCTGTCACCTTGACCTGTTCTGCACCTGCACTGTAAATGATCATGACATCGGCCCAGCCTTGAACTGTGAGATTTTTGTAACAAACGAAAATCTCTGAAGATTTTTTATCCTTTCACTAAGTTAGAAGTAATGGGGAAGAACTAGCAGTTGAAGTGATGCCTGTTACAATTTCACTATTAAAGCGAAGAAATGAGTCTTGTTGACGATTTCAGACAAAGAAGCTCGTGGCTAAATAATAACAGCCGCTCGGGTCGATCTTTAGGTTAAGCCGTGCTTGCCTAGGTTGGTCTGTGGACGGGTGACCATCCTTACATGCCGAGTTTCCTCCGTGCCTCAGAAAGCACGTAAAGCTGTTGGTCCCGGCTGTCATTTGTAGATCTTTGACAGTCCTTACAGATAGTCAGTGGCCCAAAAAAGTCGGACAATCAGTCTTACCAAGTGGTATCGTATTACCGAGTACTAACTGGGTTGTATAGGTCAGATAGCAGTCGCTCCATGTAAATACTGGTATTCAGCTGCATCTGGTTAGACTGGAAGCCGACCCCAACGTAGTCGGGAAAAGGCTAACGACGAATTCAGACAGTTATATCATAGTCCCCGACTGCTGAGGTTGGGTTTCCGGAAGGTCGCGAAAATCCAAGCATAATCGTAGTTTTCCATTTGCAAATTCTCAGTAGCACCCCGATGTTTTGATTTGAACCCAGTTAACGACAAAAGGTTCCATCCACAGGTTTTGAGGGAACAGGTAACAGGTATAACTTGGTAACTACGTTATTTTATTTGAAGTATGTCATGGTGTTACTATACTTATTTCCTAAATATGTCCTTCTCTTTGTATATTGGCACCTTGTTTTTTATCATGTAAATTGTATCATTTAATTATTGTACCTCTGTGTGTTGTGCTATGTCTTTTGTGTGCACTTAATAAATGTTTTATCTATCTACATCTTTGTCTTCTCTTTTGGGGAATACCGTCGTATTATTATGTAAGAATACCCGCTGCATAAGCAAAAAATACGAAACGAAGTATCAACTCTTCCACATTATTCAAATCCTCAATCGTTTTCAAGGTTGATTTCTCAAGTGTAGCCTTTGACCGTGGTTATTACTAATGGCCAAGCATTAGCATCGTAATAATATAATTATCTTGTCAGCCATTACAAGTTGATAGTCTGTACAGCAAGACAAATGGAATGAATGAATAGTTTTTTGTGAAAGAGTAGTTTTTTGTCGAGGAAGCTAAGGATTGGATGATTGTTGCTGATTTCTTCACAGACGTAGTTTGTTTGTTAAGATCTTGTATATGTTCAAAGAACGAAACTGCAATTATGTAAGACCAGATTGTTTCTATTCGAAAACATTTGACATCCACCTGCACGCACTGGACCTGCTAGCATATTCCACCACAAAGTGTGGAGGTCTGTGTCCCAGAAAGGGGAATGATTATGCTCATGCTACTATGTTTGTATCAGAAAAACCCGGCTGGCTTGTTCAAATCGCTACAATTTAGCTTGGTATAGTCAGGTATCCGTTTGAATCCGACACATGTAGCGGGTTCTTTTTACCCGACTAGCAATGTATGTATGTTTGTATTTACGTATGTTTCTCCGTAATGCCTAAACTATTCAACCGACTTTGATGAATAAGGTATCAATCGATTCGTTATTATGGCCCGGGTAACATAGGCTACATTTTAACCGACTTCAACAATAGGAAGTTTCGATTTTACCTTGTAAACCACGAATTTAATTAACCACAAGATTTTAGGCTGTGCTATAAAATAATACCAAATTATAAACTACACTTAATAATTTGCCATTTGTACCCTTCTGATGTATTGTATTGACTTAATAATCATACGCTTAGTTTCATCATCATCATATCAGCCCGGAATCAACCACTGCTGGGTATTAGGCCTCCCCTTTTTTCTGTCACACTTCCCGGTTCGGTGGTGTTTTCCGCGACTTTGAAGATGTAGTCGGCCTAACGGGCTTTAGGACGGCCCTGGTATCTTTGGCCTAAACTTGGCCACCACTCGGTCAAAGCCTTGCTCCATCGGCCAACACTTCGTTTACAATGACGAATTTCTATATTATATTTGCCTTAACAACATCTAACATTGCCCTTTCCCTTTCCACAGGAATCCAGCATGCAATCGGTGGGTTAGCCTCAAAACCGGAGCGAGATCTCCTCATGCAGGACTTCATGACAGTGGAAACGACGAACTTTCCTCACGAGGGCTCCAATCACACGCCTGCCCATCACTACTCAGAGTTTAAGTTCAAGACTTACGCGCCAATAGCCTTTAGATACTTCCGAGATCTTTTCGGGATACAGCCGGATGACTTCTTAGTAAGATTACTGTATTAACTGTGTTGAAAGCTTGTAGATGTTCTTCTGTTTGGTATTTGTAGTATGTGAAGGCTTGTTTTTGTGGCGATGCATGTCCTGGAAGGCATTTTCGGGTGGACCTGATGGTGGAACAGATCGTTCGACCTTACCGCTCGGCCTATGACGAATGAACGCGACCCGAACTGATGTGAAGCGCCTGTTATTCGTGACGTTGGCAACATTGCGAAAAGCCGTAGTTATGCTGAACTGGGTATTTTCCCATCGGTATCGCGTTGCTGAAATCTTGCTTCAAATTCGACACATAATGCAATACATTTGGACTCGTATGAAACAAATAGTGCTTGTCAGTACGAAGTCTTGATTTCCACGAGAAATGCGATAGAGCGGTGAGGCAGGAAGAACCATCAAAAGAATGGCTTGATTTTGAATTTGGAGCTGTTTCTTTTGTGGATTTTTTCATCTCTCAACGCTCGCTCTGCTTTCTCACACACCTTTAATGGAAATTCATCCTCAACGTCTATTTTGGATTGATGAGTGAAGTCTAAAAGATATTTAGTAACACGTGTTCTCACAACGATGCGAATACAGGAATTTGGTCGCCATAAAGACGAGTCTTCACACTAGAGGTTGTGGCTTGCGATATTGTAGATCAAAGCGGAAAAATGTGATCAAATTAATGAGCTCGTTGGACCTATCATCTCTAGCTATCAATGCCCCGATTTATACTTCTAAATAACAAAATGTCTGTTATTGATTCTCTAACAAAATCTAAATCTAAAATCTGCCTCGTTGGTCGAGTGATCGCAAACGCGACTGCTGAGCGTGAGGTCCTGGGTTCGATTCCCAGATCGGGCAGTGTTATTGGGTTTTCCATCAGGAATTTCTCATTAGCAGTTACGGAGTCTAGATTTGTGCCCGACTGATGGCAATAGCCCTCCCCTCCTATTACATGGGACTTAAAAACATAATATTGTGGGTGTAGTATTAGTTGCACTTCTGCCTGACCTTTTGGGGATTACAGGCGTGATGATAAGCTGAAAATGGGTCGGGTTATCAGGCCTAAAATAAGTTTTTAGAGATATGGTGTCTTGGAATGGTTAGTGGTGTCAACTTCCTTATTGTCACTTTCCTCCGCTTCGTACAGTTCATCGCCAGCCACAGCCAATTCGTAGTTTAAATGTGATAGTTTCAAAACTTAAAAGCACCGATTCAGCTACTTCCTTTAGAATGTCCTAACTTTAAATGAACCTCACGTAGCTTTAGAAGTTTTTAGCACGTTGCATGTAAAATGATTAAACGAAATATGTGTTCAGCACCTAGCGTTTTTGATGTGACCACACTGTTTGAAAGATATACCGAGTAGACACCTCTGTACCAACACCTTTTATAAAGATTTTATTTTAAATAACTTTAGGGGCCGCCTCCACGAACGAACGAGAGAATCGCGGCGATATTATCGTCCTTGCCACGTTTTTCTATACACTCTCTTTTAGGCCGTCTCCATGAGCGAGCGAATCGCGGCGATATTTTCGTATAAAAATACGTTGAATAGTCGCGATTCGCTCGTTCATGGAGGCTGCCCCTTAGTGTGGGAGAAAGATGGCACTAGACAGGACGTATTCATCCATCTCGCTTCCACACTGAAGTCAGATTAAGGTAAAAGCGTCAGGGTAGCACGCGAAATTCAAATTTTCTTGCGTTTTTTGCAATTTGCGGGTTGTTGTCAGGTGCGCTGATTAAAGGGCAATGGAGAGGGCTATGCTCGGAGTTTACTTGCGCGATCGAATCAGAAATGAAGGCAAGAGAACCAAGGTTACCGACGTAGCCCGAAGAATTGCCAAACTTAAGTGGCAGTGGGCAGGGCACATTGCTCAGAAGGATGGCCGATGGAGCCGAAAAGTTCTGGAGTGGCGACCGCGAACCGAAAGACGTTGCGTTGGAAGGCCTCCCACTAGGTGGACCGATGACCTGGTGAAGGTTGCGGGAATCCGCTGGATGCGAGTCGCACGGGACCGGTCAATGTGGCGACACTTGGGGGAGGCCTATGTCCAGCAGTGGACGTCTTGCGGCTGAAATGATGATGAATAATGATGCTGATTAAAATAGGTATGATTCGCGACCGTTACAAATAATATGGCGTAAGGCCGCGTTCCCATTTTGTCGTGACGACAGATAATCGTGTAGTGTTTTAAGTGTCGTGGCTTGTGTATTTCAATGGATGTGTTCACATATAGGACGACGCGCCTACTGTTGTCCACGACATAGTGGGAACGCAGCCTAACAGAGCTATAGTCATTCAAAGCATCATTATAACCCATAAATTCCATTGAATTACTATTTCGTGAAAAAAACATTAATTGGGATTAAATAAACTTAGAGGATTGATGATTTTAATGATTATAAATCAGTAAAGCCTTTTTTTTACGGTCGCGAATCATGTTTTGTTTAGCATGCAACCTGCCACTGATCAGGAAATTGCAAAAAACGTAAGAAATTTGGAATTTCGCGGGCTAACCGTGTGCTTCTCCTTAAAGTAATATTGCTATAAGAGGTGTCTAGGCTCCATGTGTTAGTTTGTGGATTATAATAGCATGAAAACCACAAGACGCAATAATTACACATTTTTGGTCTTAGACCAACAAGATAGGCCACGGAAACACGATTTAAGAGGGCCCTTCCCGGCGCGTCTATCGTCAACGCGAGCATGGTCGAAAAGCTTGTTGTTTCATCCAGAGCCATCGCGGCGATATTTTTTCAACTGTCCTGTCTTACCTAGCCCCGACCCCGCACTACTCGTCACCCGCGCACCTCATACCGACTAACGCGAGGACATTGAACGAAAAATAGTGTTCGAAAATTTATAAAACTTGTTCCAGGAAATACGTGTTTTTGAATAAGTCTTACAAGTTTGTGAAATAAATGTGTGTTATTTAAAATCTCCACTATATTTGCAAGGCTTCTATCAGCCTATTTTCTTTAGTTTTACAATTTATAAGTACATTATGAACAGCCAAAGTTGAGGTAAAATTTGAGAAAAACAGTGTTTTGAAAGTTAGTGAAACATCTCTTCTTTGATAACACGGCAAAATTTTGTCAGTAGAAAATACCTACTTACATGCTGAACTAAACCTATACCAATAGTAAGTGGCCCCTAGGCCCCAGAAACCAGAGGTTGTTATTGCATATTAGTCCAGATATTCGCCATGTTATGGCTTAACCATCTATTTAGTTTCTAATAAGTTAATTTTTCAAATAGCCATTTATTCTTGACAGTCTGTTAGCTTTCCACGCACGGATGGCTGATCGGATTTTGATGAAATTGCGTACACAAGTAAACCATGACCTAGATTAGGACATAAATATCTTTTGTACCGGTAGGGTTTCCGTGGGATCTGCAGGTTAAGCCTCGCTTGCCTAGGTTGGTGCGTGGATAGGTCACCTCCCAATACTTACCGAGTTTAGTAGCCTCGGAATGTCATTTCTTCACAGAATTTGTTCCTTATTAGTGACACTATCGAATGGTGTACAAATACAGCGTGTTTTTTTTTTCGAAATCAATGGGTTCGATTCCTGGCTAAGAAAACTGATTTTTCAAATACCTAATGATGCAGTTTTAGTTTTTATCAAAATCGCTCTAGAGACATGGGTATTTTTCACTACTCCTTGTAGTTTCGGATTTGGTCATCCACGCCCACTTGATAAATTACCTCATACACACAACTATTTATTACTAGCTGACCCGACAGACGTTGTCCTGTCTTTACCCTACCTACCCTACCTATTACCCTACCTAACCTACCTATTACCCTACCTACCCTACCTATTACCCTACCTACCCTACCTATTACCCTACCTATTACCCTACCCACCCTACCTATTACCCTACCTACCCTACCTGTTTTTTTCTGACCCGACGAACTTCGTACCGCTTAACAGTCGATTCTTTAATTTTTATAGAAACGTTTTTTTTTTTTTTTTAAAACGTTGCCCCACCCTAAGATTTTCTTTTGTATCGTGGGTGCGTTTACAAACATTTAAACTCACATACACAAACAGCCAGACCCGGAACAACTATCTGTAGGCCATACAAATATTTGTACTGTGCGGGGATCGAACCCGCGACACTCGGCGCAGCAGCCAATCGCTCAACCACTGTACCAACCGTGTCGTCGATTCATTTTATATTATAGATCGACACGACACGACACTCAAATAAATATTTATTCAAAGTGCAACTTTTACGCGACATGGCAACGCTCTGAGAGCGTGGCCATGATGACCAATCTATATAATATCTGCTGTGTTTAATTTGCAATATTATACATATACAAACATATAGTTATCATTATCTGTCACGATTTTTCCTTATTGCTGTATGCATATTGGTGAATTAGGTATTTTGAATCTAAATTTATTATTTTCTTTGGTTAATTGTAGCTCTACTCAGATATTAGTTGTTGATTAGGAACTTTTTTTTTTTTTAGACTCAAACGACATTTACTTGCTAAAAATATGGCCTAAATATATTAACCGGTTGAAAACGACAGAATCATTAGTATAAGAAAATATATCATGTTGCCTACCAATAGTTACAACATAATTGCAAGGTGTCAAAAATATAGATATCGAAGACCAAGTGAGAAACGGAACAGTGCTAGGCGTTGCTTCTCTTGACGGTAGGGAAAACATTGATAAGATTTCAGAAACTCACATTCAAAACACGATTTTAACGGAAAAACTATACCAATAGGAACACTTACCAACCTTCAGAAATAAAAAAGGACATAAAAATAAGTAATAGATAATTTTAGGGACCAATAGAACTATGGTTAAACCGTCAAAAACTATCACAGTGAAAAAGATCTCTTACCTACAGAAGAACATCATATACACATATTTAAAACTGTCTCGTATTACTATAGCGCCACTCCAAACCATATTATGTTAATCGATTTCTACCAGATGTCAATGTGCAGTGCTCCGCTGCGCGAGTTGAGCAACCCGGGCGCCAGTGGCAGCATATTTTACTTGACAAATGATGACGAGTTCATCATTAAGACGGTGCAACATAAAGAGGGAGAGTTTCTTCAGAAACTTCTGCCTGGATATTACTTGAACCTCGATCAGGTGAGTTTCTTTTGATATTTTTTCTTCTCCCGTCCTCATCCCCCTATCCCCCTTCTCCTCCCTCCCCCTCTGCCTCCCCTGTCAACCCCATCCCTCCCCTCTCAAACCCATCACTCCCCCTTCGCCCCTCTCCCTCCCTTCCCGTCCCTACCCTCTACCTTTTGCTGCCTCTTAATGTCCTGTAATTCACGCTTTTAAGGAGTCCGCCCACTATACCGTACCATACCATGACCGTGCTATGAACGTATCAGGCACGGAGACAAACATAATACACACTACTATGCCCACTTGAACGTATCAACAGCGGATCATACCCGTTTTTAACGGGTTTAGAAAAGTATTTTTTTGTTAATAAAAATAATATTTTTTCCATGATACGTTCATAGCAGTAGGCACAGGCAGAATCCTTAAGACTGTGTCAATCTAGTTACCCACCCTGGATCGACTTTAGAAGTCTTGCATTTTAATAATTAAAATAAACACGATGTGGAGCCCTGACACAGCCAGAAGGCGACGCGGTAGCACTCGCAGTAGATGGCGGGACGAGCTCGATAAAATCAAGACCAGTTGCCCGCATTAGTCCTGAATTTAAAGATTTGGAATTGATGGGAAGAGGCCTTTGCCCAGCAGTGGGATGATACAGGCTTACAGTAACAGTAACCCAAAATACTTCTAAATTAAATATTTTCATTACAGAACCCACGCACATTATTGCCAAAATTCTTCGGTTTATATTGCTATCAGTGCAATAGCAAGAACGTTCGACTGGTCGCCATGAACAACATTCTACCCTCATCCATCAAGCTACATCAAAAGTACGATCTTAAAGGGTCTACTTACAAGAGGAAGGTATGTCTATCATTATAGCCCCCTAAAAAGGGTGTAAAAAGACCCATAACGAAGCCGAAAGGCACTTGTTCTCCCCGTCATTGCGATCATTTTTTTTGTTCATACCTTCCTTACCTTAGTTATGGAGATATTGGGGGTCAAAGTTCCAACTTTTTCACAGGTTTTGTTTTTTTTATATGCAAACAATGTTTTAAGTGCGTTACATAGAATCGTACCATAAACCGTGATTTTTCATCCAAAAAGTCTTTTCTCAGCAATAATTTTAACGTAAAGGTATTTAGTTCGTTCTTCGTTCTTTCCAGGCGAACAAAAGTGAGCGTCAAAAGACATCACCAACGTACAAGGACCTGGATTTCATAGAACATCACACCGAAGGTCTGTTTTTGGAAGCAGACACATATAATGCGCTCATCAAGACTATGCAGCGCGATTGTCGGGTGCTGGAGAGCTTTAAGGTAACCGCTATGTCATACAGAATAGAGTTCAAATTCAATTGCTGCATTGAGAACCTTTTTTATGACAAATAGTCACTTACTAGGAGCCCCTTGTACGGTTAGCAACCGCACATTGTACTTTGGTCTAGACGTTAGTCTTCGGTTAAATATCGAGCTCGCGCAACATCCAACATTTCGCAACTTTTTGTAACACTTCTATTTTTTTCTTAGTACATTATTTTAGTGCAATTTCTAATTAAATACCTTATTGAATATTAAGATTTATTTTATTAACATTCAAAGTTAAGTGTCATGGCGTGTTAAGGCTCATGCTCTTACATTTTGGTCCTTCGAGCCGGATAGCGGAGCTTGGTACAGGGGACAAGTATAAAAGTATCAGTTTGAATAGCAAAACTAAATATATCACTAACACTTAGTTTACACGCTTTGGTGAACTTCGTCTCTCCGAAGATAGATTGATTGATTGCCTAGGCGCAATAAGTTAATCGTAGTGCTGTAGTAGCAGAACTCTTTATGGATGACTAAACGATGATAAAACCAGCCGTTAGAGACGTAACTCATCGGATAAGATGTCCCTTTTCTATCCCAGGGCATGTCTGTCATGCTATCGTCATCATCTGCCTAGCCTTTTCCCAACTACGTTGGGGTCGGCTTCCAGTCTAACCGGATGCAGCTGAATACCAGTATTTTACATGGAGCGACTGCCTATCTGACCTCCACAACCTAGTTAGTACTGAGTAATACGATACCATTTGGTAAGACTGGTTGTCAGACTTTTTGGGCCACTGACTACCTGTAACGACAGTCAAAGATCTACAAATGACAGCCGGGACCAACAGCTTAACGTGCTTTCCGAGTCACGGAGGAAACTCGGTATGTAAGGGTGGTCACCCATCCACAGACCAAGCACGGCTTAACGTAAATATCGACCCGAGCAGCTGTTATTATTTAGCCACGAGCTCCTCTATACTATCAAACCCTTTTTAAGCTCCACACTGTTTCTAGATAAATGGAATTTAGTATGGATTTTGTACGTCGATGCAGCGAATGACGTCATTCGCTGTATCGGATCTCTCTGTCTAATCAGCAGTTTCAAATGCTTATAACTTAGTACTATATATAGATATTAAAAAAATAATGTCATATTATTATTTCTGATGTTAATACGCTTTGTTCAGAGTGATAAAACAAAACATGCATATACCCTATTCTATACACTTCAGATCATGGACTACTCACTCTTGGTCGGCATTCACAACCTGGACGAAGCTCAACGAGAGAAGACCGAAGCCAGGAAACGTACGGACTCCGGTCAGAGCGACGGTGACGACGCTGACGGGGAGCCCCGGAAGGGACTGAATAGAACGAGGTTCGTAGAGGACATTATTTCTTTAGAATATAACAAATGATTAAGGTTAAAGCGTCAGGGTAGCCCGCGAAATTCAAATATTTCTTAGGTTTTTTGCAATTATCAGGCCAGTGCTAGATTGTATGTTGATAAAAATATTGTTCGCGACTGTAAGACGTATGTAGTTACAGAATTATAATCATTGAAATCATCAATACAACCCTCCAAGTTCATAAAAATAGAGGAACGATTTTTTCATAGTCATTCCTCGACCTTTATGAACTTGGAGGTTTGTATTGATGATTTTGATGATTATAATAGGCTTGTGTCCTAAAAAAATCTATTTAGTCAGTAAGATTATCAATAAATATTTACACGTATTTTTTCTTTTGTTACGTAAACCACAATTGACGAAGATACAACGCTTTTAAAATTCTCAATACGTCACGCCGTGCTATAATTTTTAGTGCGTTGTGACGTCCCGAGCCCCCACTCCCGAGTTTTGATGCGTTTTATCTTTGTCAATATTCATTGATTTACAAAAACAAAAAATACGTGTCCATTATTTTCCAATACTCTAACGGACTAAATAGATTTGCAATGTATTGATGGTGGAAACTAGCCTATTATGTAATTACATACGTCTTACAGCCGCGAACAATATTTTAATTAACATACAACCTAGCACTGGCCTGCAAATTGCAAAAAAACGTTAGAAAATTTGAATTTCGCGGGCTACCCTGGAGCAATCAGTCTTAAAGAATAAACAATGATTTTAAAATAAGCCACAGAGTAAGAAAAGTATTATTTCATTCAGTATTAAATAAATAAATAAATATCGCTGGTCATTACACACACCGCCATCTAGTGCCACACTAAACAACGAGGCTTTATTGTTTCTGTTTAACATGACGATAATTGTAGACAGAATTATAAATAGTACATATTTTTTGAAAACTTTCATTATGTTCAAAAGTCGAGTTTCTTTTATAAAATACCACTTGTTGAACCGATAATTTTTTACTCAAATTGTCCTCATGATTTTGATTAACATAAAGTTTAATCATTTTCGAGTTTCCTGTATGTCCCCAGCCGTACCGGAACGGGTACGGTGCATTGTTATTTTAATTGTGTCAGTAATTGCGGTTATCGGAGAGCTACCTTATTGTAGAAACAACTCGAAGTTGTATCAAAATTTGATTTTCAAATCTCGTTATTATCAACACCTCTTCTATTGGTGGCGGTACTGTATCTATTTTTTATTATAAAACCATTTCAGATCGGAACAAGGCAGGGAGGATTTCACCGCGCAAGTCAAACGAACGCAGTACGATTTAGTTTTATACGTTTGAATGTTTCTTTTTATTAATACGTATTTTTATTTATTATTTTCTAACATTTTTTTATTGTGGAATATTGGGAATGCCGTAAGGGATATTAGAGTGTGGCATATCACCGACTCTTATAGGTATTTAAATGTTACTTCGGCGTGGGAAAGAGATGGCAGTAAACAGCACGTTATAGTTCCATCTCTTTCCAACACTTAAGTAAGATTAAGGTGGAAGCGACAGGATAGCCTGCGAAATTCAAATTTTCAATATAAGTTGTAGGTCTGTGTCAGGTTGTATGTTGATTGACATAAAGGTGGACGGGACACGTTTACCACATAGAAATTTTTCGTTGGTTAATAAAAAAAACAGCTGTTTCCTACAAAATGGCAATACCTACACGGTCAAAATTTATGGAACAGCAGATTTTATTTTTTAATTAAATAAATAAATTTCGCCATCTAGTTCCACACTAAGCAACGAGGCTTGTGTTGTGGACACCAGATAGTTGATATACTACATAAATACTTTTTGTTTGTAAATACATAATGAATATACATATAAACAAACATCCATGACTCGGAAACAAATGTCCATGCTCATCACACAAACATTTGCTCCTACCGGGATTCCAACCCGGGACCCTAAGAACGTCAGGCAGCCTCACTATCGCTGCGCCATTCGGGTCGTTTAAATAATTACGATTAAAAATTTCTATGTGGCGTGATTTAGAATGATTTTGTGGGAAACTTTTAAGCGTCGGTGTGTCTACCTTGTAAGATTCGCGACTGTAACAAATATGTCTTTACGAAGTTATTATCAACCCTCTAAGTTCATTAGAGGCTTAAAGTCACCCAAAGGGCAATGGGGCTATGCTCGGTGTTTTCTTGCGCGATCAAATCAGAAAAAAAAGACATCCGCAAGAGAACCAGGGTTACCGACTTAGATTAGCGAAGAATTGCCAAACTTAAGTGGCAGAGGGCCTCTCCTCCTGACGACACTACCCTGCCAATTTAAAAAAACCCAAGGATATTGATTTTCGTGAGTTATCCTGGCGCTTTCCCCTCAGTGTAAAAATGCTATAAGAGGTAATGGTACAGACCTTGTTGGATTTGCAACTCTTGGCTTAGCGCACAAGGTTGAAAATCCAATAACAAGTTCAATATCCTTTACGTTAATTAATATTTCCAGTGTCGATGTATTTTCTTACTTTTTTTTTCTTATGGTAAGTGTTGGTTACCAGTTTGTGGGGTTATTCGATTGGGATTTGAGGTTTTAAAAATGTATTTGTCGTATTGGGATGAAAAAGGGTGATTTTATCTTACTTCTGTGTATATTTTGACGGTGCATGGATGTTTGTGCTAGTTTGGTTTGAAAGTAAACGTGATTTTATGCGCTTTGGGCTATAGTATTGTCTTTAATTGGATCAGTGGCGGCCCCTCAACTTACGAACAGTAACTTGTAGGTTCGAACCTAGGCAGGCAATACAGTGTGTAATTTATTTCATCACCACTGCTCTCGAAACGGTGAAGGAAAACATCGTGAGGAAACCGGCATGTCCAATGAAAAATGAGAAATGACTAAAAAAAAACTTCTAAGACATGTGACATCTACCAACCCGCACTGGGCCCGCGTGGTGGATTATAGCCCATTCCCTCTCATAGAGAGGAGGCCGTGTGTCCCTGCAGTGGGAACTTTATAGGCTGATTACGCTTATGCTATTGTCTTTAATGTTTCCAACTGCTGAGACACATGCGACTTCCCCGTGAAATGGAGTAGGACGCGAACTGGGGGTCTAAAATAGCCAGTTTAGCAGAATTATTACAGGACAAAAATATGAACCACGACAACCAGTCTTACCAAAGGGAATCGTATTACCCAGTACTAACTGGGTTGTGGAGTTTAGATAGGCAGTCGCTCCACGTAAAATACTGGCATTCAGCTGCATCTGGTAAGACTATGAATATAAACCACTTAAAAAAAAAATTAAAATGGTCACAGACGCAGTTAATATTAAAGAATTGTCACATTGTGACCGTTTTGTTATAATAAAAATATTTTGAGTTCGGCCGTAGTCGGGTAAATCTCGACTAACGGCCATTTTCAATAACTTACCAACGGGTATCGGTAGGTTGCTATCTCTGTCTGTTTGACATTTTGTTTACCGACCGATAGAAACAAAACGTCACAGAAAAGCTTTCTTTGATTTTTCTATGAATAAAGTGACAGGTAGGTGACGCGGATAGGATATTTCAAGCTAACTTTGTTTATAGAAACACAGCTAGCTACGAGACGTAGGCATATTAACTGACACGGTCAGTAAGTTATAGAAAACGGCCTTAACAATGGAATAAACTCGACGAACTGGTAATTGATACACCACTTCTACCGTCATGTGATAGTTAGGTATTATTAACTTGAATAACAGGAGACAAACTATCTCTGTAACTGTTTATTATTTACTATTAATTTATGCATGTTCTAACAACTATTTTGGGGCTCCAATGTGTAGTTACCTCTATACGAAAGACCAAATGGGACTCGGCCATTCTTCCAAAATCAGACGACAAGAAATACCCAAAATGGCAAAGCAATGAGGTCAAAACCGACGCGACACTTACGTCGACTAGAGACGTAGTCCAAAAAGAAGACATGCGGTGTTGATCCTCAATAAATTCGGTTTTTGTTTTAACAAGGCCGCCACACTATTCCCAAACCACTGTAACTCCTGAGAGCCAGAGTCAACAGTGGCGACCACCAGAAAAGCGCCGAGACAATGAAGCTCGACTAAGTCCCAGAGAAACAATTTAACTGTCTTGGATCCAGCAACGATAATTAATCAGAAAAGTATAGCGGAGGAGTAGGAAAAACCATAATTTTCACTTCCCTCCATATCAGCAGGAGACAGAACGAAACAAAGCCAATAGGCACAAAGGGACGTTTACAACTGGGATAGGTTGCCAATAAATTCGGAAACGGGCAAAAGAAAGATGATCAAAGAAGTAATCTTTTCGGTAACTCAGTATTCAGATGCATTCGGTAAAACTGAAAACCGATCCCGACATTCTTGGGAAAAACTAGTCGGCTGAATGCTATCATCGATCGCAAACCTAGTTGCACCTTACCATTCTGCGACTTCTTTTGTCCTACTTTGGAGCCTCAAACTGTGAATGTCTATGGAAATCTAAAAGCATGCGTCTCTACGTGTATTGAATGCATTTGCTCATTCAATTGTTCGTTAAAGGTTTTTTTTAATGTACTTACTGTAATGTGAAATACAACATTCTTGGTTACTAACTTGTTTTTACTAAAGCTTAATAACATTGGATGTCGCTAATGGCTCTTGGAAAGGCTTGCAAATAACCTTGTACCAATATAAAAAAGAATGCTGTATTTCTCATCTTTTATTGTAGCACTGTTCAAATGTTTCTACAAAGGTTTAACAGAAGTATTTTTTTGGGTCCTAAAATACGGTTTGTATGCACAAGTTTGAATTAAAAACCTGGTTTAATCAAAAGTGGTCCTTTTGGCTACGGTACAAGACCAATTTAGTTTACTGTGTCTTTTTTTTTTTAATTTTTGGTGTTTTCTTTTTATTTTATTTCGTTTTGTCCTGTGCGAGTCAAATAAATATTTTTTTAAATCTTTTTTAATAGTTTCATGTTAAAATCACCGTCATTCAAATGCTAGGATAATAATAACCAGTTCATTGCAGGGAAAGGATTGTTGTTCTCATATAGGGAAGGTATGACCTTTGATCACCACCCTTACTCAATGATAGCGCCTAACAGCTAAGTTAGAAGGAACTATACAGATTATCCATGCCCCGTGTAAATAAATACCAACACTCTTGGAGGATCCTGTTACCTAGTTCAGCAGGTCAAATGTGCAGTAACTCCATATTAAAAAAAAAAATTACAAGCCAGTCACAATACGAAAGCACACGAGTGTATTTTCACAAATCTAATCCTAACCCCCAAACTAGGCCTGGACCTGTATTTTAGGGGAAAATACTGGTATTCAGCTGCAAGATTATTAATAATTATGGTTTAGATATGGCCACAAAATTTAAAAAGAAATATGCCCAAGTAAGATTATTTCTCTAGGGAGTGCTCTAAACTGCAACTGCCTTCCGTTTCCATCGTTAGACCGACGCGTCGATGACAGTCATACTCCCGCTAGGTCTAAAGTTAGATCTCAACATATTTGGAAACGGGCTAGACTAGACGGGCTGACTTCTTACCCTTAACCTTGTGCATACAATCGGGTCTTTACCCTCGCAAGTCCACTAAAAAAAGCCGTCTGTTCCAGATCCATCAACCGTCAGCGACTGGTGGCTCACTCCACTGCTATGGAGAGCATACAGGCTGAAAGTGAACCCATTGATGAGGAGGAGGATGTACCGTGAGTAAATCTTTATGTTGTAGTAGCTTATACCCGCGGCTTTGCCCGCGTGGAGTTCGATAATGGTCCCACGGGATCATACTACCGCGATCAAAAGTAGCCTATGTGTTAATCCAGAATATAAGCAATCTGGATACTAAATTTGATACAAATGTTTTAAGTCATTTGAGCGTGAAGGAGTAACAAACACACATACAAACTTTCGCCTTTATAATATTAGTGTGATGATAAAAAGACCTACCTGATGGTCCCTTAAACAGAGGTATCTTAGTCCCAGCTACGGGAGTATTTGGCTATGTCACCTGCTGGTAAGTGGTCAACGCAGCTCATGGACATCTGCAATACAGGCATCACAGATGTGAATGGCCTTGGTTGGGTTGGGACACTGCAATATAAGTAGTGAACTGTATTAAAATAGGTGGCTCCGTTGTAGAATTTGCATTTCGTAAAATGTGTACTAGACAGAAAACGTGTAGTTCGCAATTG
This sequence comes from Xestia sexstrigata, assembly GCA_941918905.2. Taxonomy (NCBI): domain Eukaryota; kingdom Metazoa; phylum Arthropoda; class Insecta; order Lepidoptera; family Noctuidae; genus Xestia; species Xestia sexstrigata. The sequence goes on from OW799229.2 coordinate 7,260,131, forward strand.
GTACACTTGTCATAACAAAATAAGCATTTCGCAAAATTAGCACTTCGTACAATGTGCACATTTAATTGGACATAAATAAGTATAAATATCGCTGGACATTACACACACCGCCATCTAATGCCACACTAAACAACAAGGCTTTGGTCGTGGACACCAGATAGTTCATATACTACATAGATACTACTTTTTTATAAATAAGTACTTACTTATTATAAATATATCCATAAAATGGTTTTAAAATTAAATTGTTCGCTGTTTCATAAATTCTGTACTTTTAATCAGACATAAGACAGTATCAGGAACTCCTTAACCTTATGCAGAAACAAACTAAATACTAAAGCCAATGATTTTTTTCTCCACCCCAGTCCTGGCGGCATTCCTGCAAGGAACGCGCGTGGCGAGCGTCTCCTCCTGTTCCTGGGTATCATCGACATCCTGCAATCGTATCGTCTGCGCAAGAAACTGGAGCACACGTGGAAGAGCATGATTCATGATGGGGTAAGTACCCGCCATAAGGGGTAAGAGGGAAAATGTGTTTTAGCAACTTTTAACCCATGGTTTTAGACTACCCCTCCCCCGCTACCCAGTGAAATCACGTGTTTTTTTGTGGTACAAAGTATCCGAAAAAAATACAGGTAAACAGGTATTATAATCTAATTTAATTCTGGAAATTAAGCACCGTGATAAAAATGTCCAGACAGACAATTTAGGAATCGCGCATGTAGCACACTACAATACCACTTCGATATTTGTTTGATTTTATGAAAATGCCAATCAGGCGGTAATGTCTTCATTAGCGGAAACGTTTTAATAGAGGTAAATAACTAATCGTTGTTGATACGGTCTGTCATAGCCTTGGAACTTGTATCTTTAGGCTGAGAAAGTCCTGTTCGTACCACATGGTGACGCAAAATGGGTTCTGACCAGGACTTTAGTATGAAACCGAATACAGCGTAAATTCCGCGACTCATTTTACGCGACTCACAGCTCCAAAATTTACGCTCGTTTGGTCTCAACCTTGTATGTAGTACTCATAAAGTATTTTATAGACTAGACACAATAAATGATACCGATAACAGCTATTTAATATGTATTCTCTTATCCATAATTTCAGGACACAGTTTCCGTGCACAGACCGAACTTCTACGCGCAGAGATTTTTAGATTTCATGGCTAAGACCGTGTTTAAGAAAATACCTTCGTGTAAGTATTACTCTATGCTTTGCACCTCTATCTACTCTATGACTGTAACCAAAGAGGTTCCCTTCTCTATGATATTAAAATGTTGCCATTTATTAAAAGTTAGGGTTACCATTCTTAATAATTTTAAGTATTTAAATTTTTCTCTTTTTCTATTAAAATCCTGTCATTAGTGAAGCTCTTAATCATGTCGCTATTCTCTAATAGTTAATTACCAAATAGTAAGTCCTAATGTTATTAGAATTATATGTTTTGGGGTCAATTTGGAGATGGGACGGCTTAGTGAAGAAAAGTTTTTGTATTCAATTGAAGTACCTAATTAATGGTTGGTGAAGCGTCGCTAAACGGATCAACCAAAGATTTGTTGGGTTTAAGCACTGTCTATTGTAGATTTATATTTATTTTTCAAAATGTAAATGAAACGCGGGTAATGCTTTCGTTAAAACATATTTTTTATTAATTTAATGACATTATCTTGCCTTCCCGTCATCACTTGACCCCTTATATTGAGAAAGGTCCCCAAAGTAGATCCAAAGTGACTCTGAAAGTTTGAACACGAATCAACAGCATAAAAATAACAACTGTATCGCTAAAAAAAACAAACAAAAACATGTGAAACTGAATTTTCTGAAAGAATTGGCTGAGGTTCATGGTGCACTCTCATTTCGGTAGTAAAAGTGTCCATGGACTATCTTGCCCATTCTTCTCTGCAGTCAGTTCACAGTTATTATGCCTTATGGCTACAATGTAAATTCAAGATTATGACTGAAATAAATGCTTTGGGTTTGAGTCCAATGTAATTGAGGGAAATCCTATTATATCGCCCAGGATCACCGACCAAACAGGCTTGTGTCCTGAAAAAATCTAATTAGTCCGTCAGTTAGATTATCAAAATATATTTGACACATATTATAACCAAAGTTGCCGAAGATACGATGCTTTTAAAATTCTCAATACGTCGCGCCGTGCTATAATTCTTAGTTCGTTGTGACGTCACTAGCCCCCGCTCCCGACTTTTGATGCGTTTTATCTTTGTCAATATTCATTGATTTACAAAAACAAAAAATACGTGTCCATTATTTTCCAATACTCTAACTGACGGACGACATAGATTTGCAATTTATTGATGGTGGAAACTAGCCTATTATAACGGCATAAGGAACGGGCCTATTCATTGGGAACAAATCCAGACTCCGGGTAAAAATATCTATAAAACAATGACGTAACTTCTTTTAAAATAAACTAGTCGCCCCGGCTTCGCGCGGTTGCAATGGAGATATAAACCTTACTCTTGAATCACTCTATCTATTGCTAAAAACTGCATTAAAATCTGTTGCGTACTTTAAAAGATCTAAGCGTACAAACAGCGGGAGCAACATTATTTTGTGCTATGTAAAGATAAGGCCGTGTTCACACTTTCATAGTACACACGATCTCCGATAGTTAAATGCTAACATTGTGTCTAACGTCTAAATGTTGCCTAATCCGTAGGGACCGGTGAAACATAGTTTTAAGACTCCATAGTATTAAGCAGAAATTTATGGTTAAAAAGTTCGTAATTAGTCAAATTTGTTAGGATTAAAGTTCATTCCAAGAAAGTATATTTTGTAAAAAGTTCGTCCCGGAAAAAGTTTGTTTCGTAAAAGTTCGTCTTAGAAAAAGTTTTTTTTATAAAAAGCTAGTCCTGTAAAGTCCATTTGGGTGTGGGTGCCGGCGAAATAAAAATACATAAACAAAAATCTATTGTTAACCCTTGTTTAAATTGATAAATGGAGTATTAAAACTATCTATATCTGAGCTACTAAAATCTTGTAGTCTTGTGTTAAACAAAAATTAAGAATTTTCCCCTTTTTTTTTACAAAATTATTAAATTTCTTTCTTGTTCTGTGGCGTGGCCTGGAGATTATCGTCTAGGATTTGGTTTCGAGTTTTAACGTGCTTTTAATAAATCAGTTTATTGCAGTCATCTTGTATAGACAAACATCAGAATTATAAAAAAAACAATAAAAGCCTTCGATGTATGAAGTAATTTGCAAAAAAGATGAATGCCATTTGCTTAGATTCTGAAACAACAATTTAAGAAATTCCAAGAAAAAGTATTTGCTTAAATGTGTTTAGGTGCGCGTTGGCCTTTTGGGATTCCAAACAATTAAAAATATTATATTTCTGGTTATTGGAGGGCGCTTTTGGTAAAAAAAAAGTGGAATTGTACTGAGAATATCAAGATGGTGGTTAGTTCTGACTGTAACCCCGCATCAAAATAACAATGTAAAAAAAAATGTATAAAAAAACTACACCACTAAAACTATATCATGTGAAACTCCAAGCCAAATCCAGACCTCCAGCTCGCGTCTCCCGATTAACTTACTAAACGAAAAAATGTATGTGTTGCATCAGTGGACCTGCCAGAGATCAAGGGCAACCATCGCAAGTTCCGAACACTAGTGACTTCCTACATAGGTACCGTAGGGTTACTGTGTTACTTGTTTATATAATGTGTGTGGATGTGATAAGGGGGGCGGGTGTTGGTGTTCATTAGACCGTATTTCTGACTATATAAGGGTTAATTTCGCCAAACAGAACGCTATCGGCACATTTAAATGGCGTTCATGAGCTGTCACATATAGGAAACTTACTGGCAGCATTTGAACGCGGTTTAGAAGTTTAGTGTTATTGGTGGAATCGGCCCTTATTTGGAAATATTTTGTAGTAGTAGAAAACAACTTTAATAATGCCCAGAAAAGTTTAAGTACTAGCATTGTTCCGGGTAGATAGTTAAATTAAAAAACTCGTCTTTAGACAAACTTTTTATTCAACTGGTTAAATGGTTATTGCAATAAAAATATTATGTCGAAATAATAATGCATTTTTGTTTTAAACATTCAGAAAAACCTTGATAAGTAATGGTTTTGCGATTACAGTTCGTACGATAAAAAAAGAAGTTTATTATTTATTTATATAAACTTCATGTACAATAGTGGTACATAGGCGGCCTTAATGCCACAAGACATATTCTCCTCCAGTCAACTTTTTCAAAGAAGTTCGCATCCTGTCGGAAAATATATGCAGTATGTAGAAAAGTTTTATTTGAGAATATTGGAGAATATATTCAAACCTTCTATATTTAAAACTTATCTAGTAGAAAAGTATATTGTGTGTTATTTAGATAAAAGCATGGTGTGTTGAATTTAATATTACATTTGTGACTACAAACGTGTTATTGACTGCACACAAGTCGAATATAAATTATTATTTCTTGTCGTAGACAGACTATTTTTCCATAAAAGTATTTATTATGTATTATTTTACATTCTTATGTATTCTATTATATTTTAAATTGAACCTATAATATCTATAAATTTTATTATGAGGAGTATGTACAAAAAAAAAAAGCTTCTGTAGTATATTTTTCATAGTCGTATAGTGTTTTTGTAGAAAAATATATTTTCGGAGTTATTAAGGGATGCAACACCAACACCTTAACCTCATTTTAGTAGGATTTAGCTGAACAACGTGGTTTTTATTTTTCAACTAAATATTTAATTTACGTTTATTTTTCGTTCGGAGCAATATAATCAGGCATGTATTTAGACACTTTTAATTTAATTTAAAATATTTAATTTATTATTTTTAAATATATATAATTGGATGCAATATACAGCATGATGATTTAACGGAGATCATGCACGCCCTCGAATAATGTTGCCAGCCGAAAATAATATCTGTGTTTTTTTCCATTTTTCTTCCCGACAATTGTCCGTTATCGGATAATCGCGCGGGTCTGTGGAGGTCTGAGTAAGTCCCAGTTGTTTTGGGGGTCCCAAAGCATGAAGATGTGACCGTGTTGGCCTTGACCCCTCCCCCCATTTCATTGTCTTGACCCTTCGATGTTTTTTGAATGGTTTCTTCCAGTATTTTGTGCGTGGTGTTGTTGTAAATATGATTTATTGAAGGAGTATTGTGGTCATTTTCTTAGATATTGTTATAGCATACTGAAGAAGTTATAAAAAAGAGATACAGTCCTTTCATATTTATTTTATCTCTATGGCAGCAGCAAGCCATTAACAAGTTGAAACAATATTAAAGATCACTTTTATTTTGACAGTGATGCTGGTATAAAATAACTGAAAGGACTGGACTAAAACAATAAAAGAAACGAAGATTTTGATTTTTTTACACAAGTACCCGATACGCGATATAAATATTTGCGACATCAACCCCGCGAATGTGTTGTGGTCTTGTACAGTAGTACCCCCGATATCATAAGTGGCTCCATCTACCGAGCTCACCCCTCATTCATTCCCTACCGTAGTTAGCTACCTATCTGTGGTTTTCTTTCGACTTTCGACGAAGCACGTGTTCTCTACTGTCTGCCACAGTTTATGTACCTCTAACTATAATGTTGGCCAACCTGGGGTTTGAACGATTCCTCTGTAAAACATACTTTTAGCACAAATCTCAGATTAGCCATCTTAAGGAAGATGCGCTAAGGTTGCCCGCGAAATTCAAATTTTCTTACGTTTTTTTTGCAATTTGCAGGTCAGTGTCAGGTTGTATGATAATTAAAATATGATTCGCGACCGTAACACGTATGTATTTACTCATTCAAATCATCAATGCAACCCTCTAACTTCATTGAATCCCATTGAATGACTATGATATTCGCCACCTTCTTTACATGCCAGATAAAAATTTGTCTGTGACAGACTGACATATTAATTTAAAAATATGTCTAATACAGTGCGTAAACAACCTCATCACGAAGCCGTGAACCAAGCTTTCTGTACATCAAATTAACCTGTTGTTACCCGCACACCGCTGTGGTTTCCGCGGCTGGGGACATACTGGCTAAGTAACTTTACGCAAAAATTATTGCTGGGAAACGACTTTTTTTTGGGGGTGAAAAATCATGTTTTGTGGTAGAACTCAATGTAACGCACTCAAAACATTGTGCTGATGGATGGATTGATTAATACGAGGGGGTCGTGGACGTGTTTACAGTAAAAATATTACAATAAAAACTTGTATTAAAAAAAAAGTTGTCAAAAAGTTGGAACTTTGACCTCCAATATCTCCGAAACTACAAGGTTCCCAGGTATGGTCTAGAACAAAAAAAAATGATCTCAATGACGGGGAGAACAAGTGCCTTTCGGCTTCGTTAAGATATAAGTTTATTTACACCCTTTATTTATTCAATTGTAAATACATACGTGTCACGGTCGCGAATCATATTTTGTTCAACATACAACCTGACACTGACTGGCAAATTGCAAAAAAACGTAAGAAAATTTCAATTTCGCTTGTTCAATTTTCCTGGCGCTACGACCTTAATAGCTAGCGGGAAATAATCTGTGGGTGGACTACAATGTCTATGTTTCTTCTTCTTTTTTTTCATTTCGTTTGACAGATGTCATTTCGCAGTTTTGAATTTTCGAACGTTGCTGTTTTTTTTTAATGGCGAATGCGAAATGATGTCGTTTGTTTTTTTTTTTTACGATGATGATGTGTTTGGTTATGAGAATAATCGGTTTCGTTTTATGAAATTTATTTTACTACTGCGGGGATAGTAATATTGGAGATTAATATTGTATTGTTTCTTAAACAACATTAATTGCATGCAATGTTTTAGTAAAGATTGCCATTAACGGAGGGTTTTCTTTGAAGTACATACAAGGTGTAGTTTTGCATCCTAGTTAAAATTCAGAAGCTTGTCACAAAAGACGTAAATAATCAATTTAAATTACGATACACGGTCAAATAATTAATAAAGCTGATATTTTAAATTGTTTAAATTTGACAGTATTTCAGAATAACACGAAAGTAATACAAGAGTCACCCATCGCGCGACATGTCTCTGTTTATTTGTGTGTGTGAAGGCGCGGTTATAGGGCCAGTTACAGACGGGCTGCGTTTTTAATACGGATGGTTTACACTTACCGATTTCCGTAAAACTACCTATTTTATCATCGATTCGGTTCAAGAATTATTCAACATTAGCATGGATACCTCCTTAAATTTGACCAGGATGCAAAGCCACACCTTGTATAAACCAGCTGAATACCAGTATTTTACATGCAGCGATTGCCTTTAAAAAACTAGGCTTGTAATATATAATTATTATCTCTAAAGTTATTATCCTCCTTTAACAATAGTTTTTTACAAAATTCTTCACTGTATTAGAAAGCTTTTTGAGAACATTTTGACGATTATTTTGCGAGTTAAGCGTTCACGCTGATATATTTTTTTGTTTTTGAAAAAAGAACAGCTTTTTTTTAATTAGTGAGCTGATGTTTTTTTTTTAATTAAACTAAACTGTTTTTCTTTTTAAGTTTTGTAAATAGTTTGGAATATTGTTGTGGTTTTAAAAAAAAATATTAAAAATAAGTAATGTAAAATAAATCTAAAAAGATTTGTACAACTAATTTTTTTATGTGGATCTGTAATTTTAATGGCATTTACATAAGAAATAGCTACTTTATGAACATACTATGTTTTAAAAAAAAAGTTAAATGATTGATTGCACACAGAATTAAAGTTATCTCACAAACAGGTACAGATGGTTTTAAAGAGGTTAGTAAAACTTAACGAAGATATCGCTGTTAGCGATAAAACCGCTTCTGTACCTATAGATGTGAACAGGCATCTTCTGGGCACGCTCGTTCCATCCTAGACCTCATCCATCGCTTTCCATCAGGCGTGATCGAAGTCAAGAGCAGAACCATTTTGTAACAAAAAAAAGAATATATTAACAAAATATACAAAAATCTGTGCAACAATTCTGGTGTGCTATGTAGCTATCTACGAAACCACAACAGTATTCCTCCCGCTCACCCATCACAGCTTAACCTAACCTGTGTACCTTCGGTCCCACAGCCCTGAAACACTCGCCGTCGAAGAGAAAGAGCATCGCTAAACCATCCAGGCCGCAGGAGGAAATTGATACACCAGGTATGATTATGATCTTAGTACCTTTTGGTGTAGATTTTTTTTTGTTTTTTTTTTATTTTATTTTGTAGCGAGTTGACGTTTTTTTTTATTGGAACGTAAAATGAGTTTCGTTGTTAAAAGTTATATTTTTGGGGATTTTCGTAAACGAATATTGATAGAGTGCGAATTTTACTAATGAAACTGATATCGATTAACAAAATTTGAACGTGTTCAGGAGTTGTTAGTGTCAATATTCCCTAGCAATGATGACACTGATAGTTCTTGATCGTTATTCAGATGTGTTTATCGCGTTTAATTTCTTTGGTGAAGTACGCATCAAGTTTAAAAAAAAAATTAAGTAAAGCTAATTTTTGTGAGTACCAATGAGTGGCGACAATCCAAAAATTGCATCGCTGAAAAATTCTTAAATAAAAGCGTTTATCTTTACTCTAGAATCTGTAAATTTAATAGCATAAAAGTGAGAAATTATGATGTACCGTCAACTCGTTTCAAAATAATACTCGATACAAAAACTAATCTTAGTTTAAATAATAACCTGGTACGATTTTAAAACAAAGTAGTTTTCACCCCCAACTTACCCTAACATTGAATGCGAGTTATGTTGGTACCTCTATATTATTATACATTTCAGTTTATTTTATCCCCCACCCTTCCCTATCCGGTGTTTGTTACCCTGCTGTTGTTTACCGTCCTTATTTTTCGTTTCCTTATACTTGTAGTAATTTTTTTCCATTTTTTTTTTACATTGACCCGCGTTTGAAGTTTTACAAAAAAAAAAAATGTGATGTGTTTTTTTGTGCTAACGGTGTTGGTGGTCGACATGTTCAAAGCATGGTTTGCCGACGGGGGAGAGAAATAAACTGAAATGTACCAAAAAACCAAAACGTCCGTTCCAAAAATTTTGACCAAGACGTTTCTTATTCAGGACGTATCTACATCGGAAGACCGATTAAAGATTACAACCCTGAACTCTTAAGGCAGTCCAGACTATCGCCTAGATCTTCAATAAGATCGAGCATGAGCGATTTTACTGACACAACCATATCGACTTGGAATCAGAGGCATCCGAGCGTACAGCCGCCCACCGAGTACCCTTCCGTGCTATCGGACAGATTGAAAATAGACAGGGACAGAACGTTCCCTAGACGCATCGAATTTGACACTTCAAACGTCACTCGAGACCCTGGAACGTCATACAGTAACAATGTTTACAGGGCGTCAATACAAGACAGAATGGATACTCTATCCGACCAATTAACTAAAGTCCTTAGTACAGGCGCTGGAAGCTCGCATATAAACGGTAGTCTAGCTGACAGTGGAATCCAAACTGACAATACCAGTACTAGTGTACCTCAAATTTACGTTGAAGCTACTACCAACTTCCCTAAGAAGAAAGACGCAGCCGTCGATACGAGAAATGAAAACAATCTTCAAGACATACCCTTTATAGATGATGAAGATGAAGACGCGAAATGGAAAAGACGATCGAATATTCTAGAAAAACATAAAAGCACCTCTAATATACCTGCAAGGATTGACGAGATCAAAGAAAATTCGAATGAGAGACTAACTAACAGTCTCAACAGAGCAAAATCACCAACTTTCGTTGAGAAATTCAAGAAATTCTTCGTTGATATTGGCTTAGTGAAGACAGATAGCGTTTTACAAGCTGAACAATCAAATACTTTACCAAAAAGTTTAAGTTCTAGTTACAGGAACTCGGGAACGCCTAGCTTAGAGGCCAGGGAAACAGCTACACTGCCCAAAGACATGAGATTTCGAAAAGTAAGATCAACACAAACGGTTTATATTAAACCAGAATCTCCTATAATGACGGAAAGGAATCTACAGATATCAGAAATATCACATCATGTGTCTGTAGTACAACTCAACGGTGATGAACATATCAAAGATTCTGAATCGAAAGAAGAATATATCAAAGAAGTTGTGTATATTAGAAGTATAGAAAAAGCTGAAATATATTCGGGAAAAGATAGTGGAAGTACTATCATAGTAGTGCCACCAGCAGATTGAAGAAATAATATCGAAAATATGGTATCACACAAACAATTGATAGTTATGGCGGCCGTCTCTAAACCGGTCACTTAACCTATCGATATTTTTTTAGTGTATATTTCGGATTTATCGACAGATAAATTTACTGTACTGTTATTGATAGAAAGTGTGTTTTGTGAATCGATATTAGGTGTGTTAGTCGATGAATGTAGTGAAGTGTATTTGTGTCGATGGTTTTCGATTATCGAAGTAGTTCAGTTAAAAGACATAGTTCATTAGCTTAGTGTTAAAAGCTTTTTGTCACTAGTATTTTAGTTTATTACTTGGCTTGTATTTGCAAAGTCGACCTCTCTTATTTGATATCGATTATCGATAAATTATATCGATACGTCATTTTGTCCGTGCCTAGTAAATACAAAGCAATACATTTTGACAATACATATTTAATAAATGTCAATGATAAAGTAAAAACAAGGCCAATTTTTTATCGATATAAATAAATGATATAAGACGTACCTAAGTCCCCAAATATGTATAAGTACTGAAATGTTTATGGTAAATATTTACCGAAGCTAGAATCTAATATAACGTCTTGATATATTACTTCAAATAAGATTTATTATTTACCGTTAATTAATGGTAAAACCTTGATAATATAAAATCAAATGTTTTTTATCAAACCACTGAACTACTTTTTCGACTCACAAAAAATAAACAAAAAAAAAATCGAATTAAACTAAAAATCAACTGTACTCGATTTAGTCTATTTTGTTACCTATACTTATTCCTATGTTTTAAAACGATGTAACATATGCAGTATTTTATTGCGAAGGAATGTATGTGCGTTTGGGTTTTTCTTGAGGTTAAAGCAGGTTCTAGCACAAGTTTCTGTTGCACCGTCTGACTATTAGAAGAATATCAATTATTGTATACTAATCAAGAAATAGTATTGAACTACGTACTTCAGGCCTTATCAAGGGGTATCGTATTAACCGTTTACTGGGTTATAGAGCTCAGATAGACAGTCGCCAGGTATAGAAAAAAAAATATAGAGATGATTTGATAGCAAGGGTAACCTTGTGGGTAGCCTTGTGTGCGCTGGACGTACCTTCTATCTATTGCCACTTGCCAATTAGGGTTCCGTACCCGAAGGGTAACCAACGGGACCCTACTACTAAGCCTCCGCTGTCCGTCCGTCTTATCTGTCAGCGGGCTGTATCCCATAATCCGTAATAGGTCGACTGTTGCACTTTTCACAGAACGTGTATTTCTGTTGCCGCTATAAAAACAAATATAAAAATTATAGAGGGCTCCCCTACTACGATGGTACGGAACTCCCTTCATGCGCGTCCGACTCGCACTTGGCCGGTTTTTTATTAACTACTTACGTGAAATGATTGAACCATGTGGTGGATCACGTCACACTCCCCTCTCATAGAGAGGAAGCCTGTATACTCCAGGAAGTGAGATATTATAGGCTGACAATTCTAAATTAATGATATGGACCTTGCCTACAGTGAAAAACAAATGAAGTAGTTTTGTTTCTTTATTTTAAAACGAGCTTTATTTAAAAAGTTCTGCTCTCAGAAACGGTGAAGGAAAACATCGTGAGGAAACCGGCATGTCCTAGAACCAAACATTCGAAGACATGTGACATCTACCAATCCGCACTGGGCCCGCGTGTTGGATTATAGCCTATTCCCTCTCATAGAGAGGAGGCCGTGTCCCAGCAGTGGGAACATTTAGGCTGATTATGCTATGCTTATTTAAAAAGTGGTTCAATACATTTCAAACCAATTAGGTTATTTTGTGTTAAAAAAAATATGATCAAGTTCGTTGAAACGAAATGTGATGATGTTTGCCCCAGTTATTGAAGAGTTAAGTGGGTTTTAGAAGACTGCATTTGAAGTTATAAAATTACTAGCTGACGTCACGCGGTTTCACCCGCGTAATTTCCCTTCCCGTGGGAGTACAGGGATAAAATATAGCCTATGATACTCCCTGATAATGTAGCTATCCATTGCTGAAAGAACCTTCTAACAACAACATTTTTTAAATCGGTCCATTACTTCTTAAGTTTATTCGTTACATACAAAAATACAAAATAAATCTTTCCTCTTTATAAAATTAGTATAGAAAACCACCACTATTAAGCAAGACGATTTAAAAAAACATGGAGTAATAATAAAATTGTGGTATACAGTCATGATGAATAAAAGGATGAGGAGAAGCTCGTGGCTAAATAATAACAGCCGCTCGGGTCGATCTTTAGGTTAAGGCGTGCTTGCCTAGGTTGGTCCGTGGATGGGTGACCATTTACATACCGAGTTTCCTCCATGCCTCGGAAAGCTGTTGGTCCCGGCTGTCATTTGTAGATCTTTGACAGTCGTTACAGGTAGTCAGTGGCCCAAAAAGTTTGACCACCAGTCTTACCAAGGGATATCGTATTACCCAGTATGAACTGGGTTGTGGAGGTCAGATAGGCAGTCGCTCCATGTAAAGTGCTGGTATTCAGCTGCATTCGGTTAGACTGGAAGCCGACCCCAACATAGTTGGGAAAAGGCTAGGCAGTTGATGAGTCATGATGAATAAAAGCACTCAAATAAAATTTTGTCAACACAAAATTTGCAAAATAATCTTTAATTTAATTTTTTTATTGAATAAATAAATAATTTCTAGTGCAGTCTTTAAAAACAATAATATGAACTGAAATAGTGTATTGGGTTATGATGTAAAGAGTTTGTATGAATTTGATTATTTATTAGAGAAATATTATTTTTATTGTAATTTACTTGTGGTGTCTGAATTTTATTTTTTCTGATGTTTAAAGGTCTTTTCCTATTTGGTTTAGGATAGTAAATGTAATTAGGTTTATTCAGGCTGCCATTCTATTTATGAATGACAGATTGCGAATAGATTCCTTTAATTTATTTATTGTATGTCTCATATAAATTATTTGTTTTTTTTTTTTTAAGTTTGACGTCACTAAGTATGGAACTGAGTTTTTGAACTATTATTTTCATAAATTTATTATTTGTATTTATGTCAGCAGTTTCGATTTTTATACAGGATGTATATGCACCGAACATCATATCCAACCCCCATAGAAATTTTTCAGTGGTAATTAAAAAAAATCTGCTGCCCCATAAATTTTGACATTACTTTTAAACAACAAAAATATACTCCTTGTAATCCATAGTTATTTCTTTTTACCTCCGAGTTTAAATCACTGTCAAAATTACAATGATCTTTAATCTCGATAAAATAAGGTTGCTTTTGGGTTGTTACCAATTACACAAATATCAAAGTCACAATGGACTTTCCAGTTACAATAACGTTGAATGTATAACCGTTTAAATAATTGAAAGGGCTGTAAGCTGACTTAGTTTAATACCCTCAAATTTTATTCAAGGAAACCTATTTAAGTTAGTAACATTCCTTAAACAAAAAAGAAGAAATGTCACAAATGAATGCCAATATCACTCATTTAATATATAATTTTCATTGTATAGTACCATTAATTTAACAGATCGGTTAAAAAATATTCCTTAGAATTTATTTATAAACACACCCCTTCACAATGTAATGAGATTAAATGATATGAATGTTTAGTAAATTTAATTAAATATTTAGTTTTAAATGTCTGGTTAAATTTTTGTTTGTGACTGTACATTTTTTTTTTAATCTGTGATAATATGCAACGGAATTGTACCTTTTAAAACATAACATTGCGCCTGTTATCCCCAAAGGTTTAGGCAGGAGTGTACCTATAGTAAACCTCAATTTCACCAATGATTTTAAGTCCCGTGTAACAGACGAGGATATCTGTTTTTTTTTTGTGTTTTGATGAGAAAAATAAGAAAAAAAAAATGTTTTTGTACAGTCACAAACAAAAGTTTGGAGTGTTTTTAAAACTGAACCAGTAGGTTATAGTATACTTGTGCGGTAGACTGTTAAGTATATTGTATATCGCTTGAGCTGTTTGACCAAAATTCTATGTATATACTACGGTAATAAATATGATTTTTTGTTGGCTGGACTTTATTCGTTTTATTTATCGTCTCCACAATATAAATAAATCCAATTCTACCCTCTTCTATTTCACACATCGACATACTATTCAAAATTTTGCTATGTTCGGCACAGCCGAAGGTTGAAAAACCAAGATCACATTCAATGAGCCTTATGGCTATTAAGTATATACGACAAATTACATTTCGTATTGACGTACAAATTGACGCCTAGAAACAATTATTAGCAAAATTTATGTATTGCTTTCAATTTTTTGTCTAAGTTGTAAACACTATACCAACTTATTAGAATACGAAATATGGTAGCACGACAGTACATCAGCCAAGTTTTCAACACGTTTATATAAAAACCATTGCTCACGAATATGACATAATATTTTCACGCTATCAAACGGATAGGAGCAGGCTCGAGTGGGGTCGCAAGCGTCAAAGCAGGTGAGAATGAATGTCGTTTTGTTTTGTGACAAATATTGTCGTTTTGTTTTTAGTTTTGAAACATTTAAAGTTGGATTTAAAAAAAATGGCGTAATGTCTGGAAAGACAAATGGTTTTGCTGAGATATGAAAGTACAGAATGAAAAAGGTAACCACTTTGTTCTAATGGCAGCAAGCGCGAGTACTGTGGTCCTGAATTATGTCATCAAGTAAACTGTTATTGGGTTTTTCAATTATTTCGATAGTAACCTGGAGTTTGAATTTGCGCGCGGCCGGTGGCTCTGTAACCCCCGCTTAGTGAGACCATGTCGCCTTAAATTATAATTGACAAAGTGAGACTCCTTATCAACGCTGACGACAGACTTTTTGTGTGTACAAGTCTGCGACAGACAAAAACTCTGCGACAAATTTTGCGTGATTGATGTGTTTGACTACTTTTTGGTCCACTTTATGGCGATCAGTAGGATCCTTTCCATCAGTAGATCCTTATAGTGGATAAACAAATCAAACACAAAAAATTTGTCGCAGAGTTTTTGTTTGTCGCAGACTTGTATACACAAAAACTCTGTCGTCTGCGTTGCCCCTAACTGTGCTTCCCACTACCGAATTATTCTCACAAAATATGTTCTCTGGGAAGATAAAACATTTCAACTCGAAGTAATGTGAAAGATATAGAGATTTCAGAAGGTTTTATGTGAAACGCACAGTGAAACAGTGACATTCTGTACTATCATGAACCACAAAAACATTGGCCAATGAATATACAATATTATAAAACCAATGGCCATCGCCAATGAATATCTACACTAATAAAGTATTTTCTGCAATAAAACACTATAAACAAAAAGTGTAGCAAGGAGTACACTTTTAAACTAATATTTATTACTAAACCAAAGTTGTATAAAACTGTTTTCCTTACCCATTAATCGCTTCAATCAATTAATTATTCAGAATTCATTAAGTTATACATTAAATCAATCGATTGGCTAATTGTAGTTTTAAAATTGATTTGCTGCTTTATCGTCGGTGCCAAAATTATTTTTTAATTCTTAAATAAAGTCACTGTTGCTTTTGCTTTAATTGTCGAGTCAGTAATTGGATCTCACGCGAAAATATAATAAATATTCAAAATGTATTCGCCCTTTTTCTTGTCATTTCAATCAGTTTTGCGACCAATGAAAGATCTGGAGCCCTTGCTACGCTTTTTGCTTGGTTACTAAAATATTTTCATAAATGTACGTACAGATTAACTTCTAAAAAGAACATTTGGTCACCAAAAAAAATACCAAAGTTTTGGTGATTATTTATAATTTTTGGTAGTAAAATTAGTACATTTCTGGCTAGAATTTAAATTGTTGCCATAAATAAATACTAAAGAATATATAAAGAAACTTATGGTCATGTTATCTCTCCTTTTTTCATGCTGCTATGGCCTTATTGGAACTTTTTTCTTATTGGGTATACCATCAATCTTCGCTTTTCTTTTTACTCCCTAAATATGCATGCTGTAATTTATTATTTAATATCTAATACATAAACTTGATGCACCAATAAAAAATACGTTATTTAAACGGTCAAGCTCCATCTAAAAAATATAAATTCAAACACGCCATTTTGGATATTTAACTAATTATTACGTAAAACCCGTCTGTATTCTGTAACTATACTTCCAATGATACACAAATCTTTTAAACTTTTTTATTGTTATTTAATAACATTATTTTCTAATGTGCCAAATTTTTCGTTTTACTTATACATTTTATTATTGTGTACTTTTTAATTATTAATAAACCTATACAAAATCTTGAGCGTTTTTGTCGATCGCCAGTATCTTTATCGGATGTGACAGCGCATATAACTCCGATCTCGGTGACGTTACCGGTATCAACCGCAGCTAAAGTCACTATGTCGTCGGCTAAGACGACCATCGCCGTGTCAGAACCCGACATCGCGTTCCCTGCCGTCTTGAAAGGCTCCCAAAAGCAGAGAGTACCTCCTCCGGTCCCTCCGAGAGGGTCTCCTAAAACTAAACGTGGAGGCGCCTCCTCCCAAGCGTCTAGCATCGATACGAAAGGTGATTATCCGAATTTAAATATCTCTGTGAGTGACATCCCACCGCAGACACCCATCACTAGCAGTGATGATGATTTCAGCTTTTACGGGCATGATTTTAAGTTTAAAGAACCCACTGCATGTCGCATCCCACCGTCTGTTTCAGACAGTTCTGTTAAAATCACCAAATTAGTTGCTTCGAACTCTTTCTTAGACTTCGTAGAAGAAGCTGATAGTATCACGGAGAGATCTTATCCCGGTAAAGATTTGATTGCGCAAACTTCAATGATGGCTAAATTCAACATCGATAAAGTATTGAGGGAACATTTAGACTCTGGGGACTACGATGACACGTCTCTTACTGAATCTAGTAGTGAAGAGAGGATTGTTATTGAAGAAATACGCGAATCGGTTGAAATCGCAAGAGCTAAACAATCGAAAAGTCCTTCGCAGTTCGTCAAAGAAGTTGTTACACAGATAGGCGACAAATTAACGGGAAAAACTCAAATAAACTTAGATTCATCGGCGGAAAAAGTGAGCGTTCACAACGTTAAATCATCTGACCTCATATCGGCAGCCAGAACTTTAAGGAAAGTAGCTCCAGCTGATAAAGCAAAGATAGAAGAGATATCAAAAGCAGATACAGAAGTTAAAGCCGAAAAGAATGTTACAGAAGCTAAAGTGGAAAAGAACGGCGCAAAACCGGGAATAATATCGGGCATATCGAAGAAATTGAACTTCACACAGTCTAAAAGAGACAAAAACCGTTCGCAAGAAAAGAAACCCAAACCAAAAGTTGAAATCAGAACATATCAACGAGGAATGACGAAAGACGAAGCTATATGTCACAAGAAAGCTAAAACCAAGATCGACATGTTCCAAAAACATATTTTTAATGTCCAAACGGACTCGGATAGCTCAAGACGAAGTTCCATATCGTCTTCTCAGGAGAGTAAACAATCAGAAAATAATATTGACACGCAAAGACTAGTCAAAGAAACTAAGAAAATTTTCGAACCTATCGAATACACACACGGCAGTTTGACTTCTATAGACAAGAAGCATTTCTCATTAGCAACAACGGTCATTAATCCAGTAGTTTCAAAATCAATAAGTGGCAATGTCCACGAGAAAATAAAACAGTTTTCTGAGACGCCATTAACAAAAACGCCAAATAAGATTCCGAGACAGAAAAAGAAAGGAAGCTTTAAGAGGAAATCGGATAAAAGAAAGATGATTATAAAGATGAAGAAGGAATTTGAAGAGCTCCTGTAGACGAAACTAATGGAAATTGACGAGAAGCGAAAGTAGAATTTGAAAAAGATGAAAATTTGGAATTAAACAAACTTGAAAATGAAAATTTTATTTAGAAATATGGATTGAAGATAATATATTTCGTTAAGGCTCAAAGCCATTTTAAATATTATTGTTCTTACAAGCATGTCGATGTTTCTAGATTGTGTTGTGATTCGTGACAACTGCCATTTTTTCTATATTTACGTTATATTTGCTCGGTCGTTGGATTTACATATTTTATTAAACCCCCTTTTTCCTACCTTATCATAGTGCATCCTTTTGAAATAACACTTTGACTTTATCTATTTTTATGTATTTAGCTGCTATATTATCAATCACTTTAGTATTTACTTTAGAATGTATGTAGATTTCATCCTTTTTTCATGTGTTCTTTTTGGTAAACGATTGTCCGAGTTCCGAAATCTAGTTTTGTCTTGTTTGTAATAGATTTTTTCTGACGACAATGGATTAGTAAGTCGTCTAAATAGATCAACTAATATAACTATAGAAAACAAAAATAATTCTATATTCAATAATTAAACGAATGCCAGACCAATATCACGACTTATAATTGTCGAATACATCAAAGAAGGATAAAACTTATTGAGTGTTGGTAAATATTGAAGACATGGAGACGTTTATTTGCAATACTTGAAGCTGGACAAACCTTCATATGATATCTAGTTGGTAGATATTTTCAATCTTTGAAGTTTTGTTAACTATGACAGAAGAAAAACCTTTAAACATTATTTTTTTTACACCCTACCTTTAATTATTTTAATTCCATTCCATCCATACTCAATATATGGGTATTACAAGAAGTTTGACTGTAGAATTCTTCCATATTCTTCTGCACGAAGAAAGAAACTGGTTTTGTCGACGGAAGAATCGACAAAATGACATTTCTTTTGTTGATCTGTCCTTTTGTCGATTCTTCCGTCGACAAAACCCGTTTCTACGGTGGTCATGCTACGTGTGCTGTATTCAATAGATTTAATCTTGCAGTTAAGTTCTACAGTGAAGCGTCTAAAATCTTACTGATTCATAAATATAATAAGTAGATTTAGAACTCCACGGCATTAGCAGTATGATAGAAAAAAAAAAACACATTTTTCTCAGCACCGTTTTACTTGCTGAAATAGTAGATCCTTTAAAACTCACTAGCTAGAACTAGTATCAAATTTAAAACTTTAGTACCGAAGCATTGACCACAATTTGCCTGATTGTAGAAATAGCTTCAATATTTTTATCCATTTTTTTCTAAACCACAGGCGTAGCCACTTTTTGAGTTGGAATTCTGGGTACTAACATAAAGAAGTAATTTGAAGCTGCGTTCACAATTACTTGTGACATTTCAACATACTGGTCATTAAGAACGTGACAAAAACAGTAGGTAACTATAATGAAATGTTTCAAGGGATCCATTCTGAATCCTTATCAAATAGCGTAGCTAGTCCGGTCACAGAGTAATGTCCGTTGAAATATCACGCATGTGAACGCAGGCGTAAGCTCTTGCACCAGCGATTTTTATAGCTCACTGGATTTTCAACGAACTACTTAGCGCGTTGAGTTGCAAATCCAACTGGTCCATCGAGGTTTTTATTATAGAAGCCAACTCACAAAGCTACGCCTGTTCTCATTATCATTTCTACCTCCACAATCATGACGCCTTTACCCATCACATAGTCCATCTATCCTTACTTGTTTTGCTAGTCCAAGTAGTAACGCTAGCTTACCACCAGGAGGCGCTCCCCTATCGTGTTGTTCGACGCCTCCCCCGCCTTTCGAAGAAGCGCCCCCGCCCAGGACGTCCCGCACGAACTCGTCCTCAACGACGTCGTCGAGTGCGTCTGGGAGACGTAGGGGTGCGTCTAGTGCGGCCAGTGTGATGACCACGTCTTCGGCGTCGTCGTTAGCGTTGACGCCCGCTGCGTTGAGTAGTGCGCGCAGTAATGAAGCCAGGTAATTTTTTTTTATTAGCCGGAATTTTTACTTACTAGTCGTAAGGACTACTGCTGAGCATTTGTCAAAGTCAGAATTAGGTTCTGGGTTGAATTTGGACAAACTGTTATTCGGATTTAGCATCAGCAATTTCAGAAGCATCCCGTAGTAAGGATTTCTCTAATGGCAATAGACACCCTCTATTACAATGGAACTTAAACATAAATAACGAAATAAGGAGTTCAATTTGTGTACACTTTTGCCTAAGCCTTCGGAGATTATAGATAAATAAAAATAATAAATAAATATCGCTGGACATTACACACAGCGCCATCCAGTGCCACACTAAGCAACGAGGCTTGTGTCGTGGACACCAGATAGTTGATATACTACATAGATACTTTTTGTTTGTAAATACATACTTATTATACATATAAACATCCATGACTCGGAAACAAATGCCCATGCTCATCACACAAACATTTGCTCCGACCGGGATTCGAACCCGGGACTCTAGGAACGTAAGGCAGCCTCACTACCGCTGCGCCGTTCGGGTCGTCAAAGGGTATAGATCGTCCTCTGTTTAACGGTGCAGTGGTTGTTTAAGAAAAATACATGAATGAATTTTATTTAATTTTGTTTTAAAGAAAACATATATTATTTTATAGAGCTTACGTGCTTGTAGGATTGAACGTTGACAGAAGAGAGAGAGAGTTGCCAGTTGCTATAACTAAAAATGTTACTAAGCTAACAAATAAATAATGTTGCCATTACAATTACTTATTAATAAACTAAATTACATGAAAAGATTAACATGGTCAATAATAAATTGAACAGTGGTAATTCAATAAATTTCACAAAGTAAAGTGCTTACCTCGAATTGCTAACGGTTCATCTTATGTTAAGTAGAAACTGTCGGTAACCGCTGCCTCATGCCACAAAATGGAGACGAATGCACCGGAGAGGAAACACTTCTTTCGTCTCTCCTGTGATTGGTTGAATCTTGCACGTCTCCGGACAACTGAAAACGTCTGTAATACCAAAATCATTACAGATACGAAGACAAGTTTTTGATGTTAGCACTGTTGCCCGCTCTATCGTGGTGGAATTTCTTAAAGCTATATTATGTGTTTTCCAGTGTGTGCTGGACCCCTCCCGCATCTGTCGAGGGCTCCACTCCAACGTGGACGGAGGGCACGCCCAGCTTCACTGAGTCCAGTAGTAGTGAACAAGGTATGTAAACATTCATTACATTTTCCCCGGTTGACACCAGCTGGTTCCCTAAACCAATTATCATAAAACGCGCGCCAAGCCACAATTTCACCT
Source organism: Xestia sexstrigata (assembly GCA_941918905.2). Lineage (NCBI taxonomy): Eukaryota > Metazoa > Arthropoda > Insecta > Lepidoptera > Noctuidae > Xestia > Xestia sexstrigata. Next base: position 7,281,374 of record OW799229.2, read on the forward strand.
ACCATTTTGTCACATATTTGTGTCGTTTGGCAAACAGGGCACGCGCTTCCTTATCACGTATATGTGACAATGGCGTTCAACTTGGGCAACAATGGCGATCAACTTGTGCAACAATGGCTTTCTTACGTTTTTTGCAACTTGCAGTTCAGTGTCAGGTTTTAAGTTGATTAGAATATTAGTCGCGGCTGTAAAACGTATGTAGTTACATAATTAATTTCATAAAAAAAAAATTATATCATAATAATTCATGACAAAAATATTTTTCGTTCTTTTATTTTATTTCTTCAAAAGTGTATTGAAAAACGTCGTTTGATACACGTGGACATCTGTTATTGCAGTTCTCGGCTCAATAACTAAATTCCGCCTCGAATACAATAACAAAGTTTTTACCATGGCCACTCGAAAAAGGGCATTTTATTCATCGATAACAGTGAATAAAACGCTCTTTTACTCACTGAATGAAGAATTTGGAACAAAAACTAATTATGAACAAATAAAACATGCCGACAAGAATATAACACTGAATTTCAAATACTGTTCTAATTTCAATCAGTATTTTACATGGAGCGACTGCCTATCTGACCTTCACAACCCACTTAGTACTGGGTGTGTAATACGGTACCCCTTGGTAAGACTGGTTGCCGGACTTTCGGGCCACCGGCTTCCTGTTACGACTGTCAAAAAACTAAAAATGACAGCCGGGACCAAGGGCTTTACGTACTTTCCGACGCACGGAGGAAACTCGGTATGTAATGAATTAGTGGTCACCCATCCACAAGCCGACCTTGGTAAGCGTGGCTTAACCTTGAAGATCGACCCGAGTGGCTGTTATTATTAACCCATGAGAAATATAAATACTATTCTTCTATTTATTTTCTCGCAGTCAATGGTGAAAAGTAGAGTACACAACTCGTGAAAAAAAAATCATCTCGGTTCTTGTATCCTTTGCTCCGCTCAGGATTCTACTCTAGAATCCCTTGCTACGCTCGGGATTCTACTCTAGAATCCTTCGCTGCTCTCGGGATTCAATTTAGTCCCTCAAATTAAATTCCCTTATTTTTCACTTGTTGTATAATCTACTATTCTCCGCTTGTATCAAATTGTACTATTTTTTTAAAACTGTTAATAATATTCTTTCCCACAGGCTACCCGGTAACACCAGCTCGCGGCGCCACGCCGTGCGACAGTCGCGAGGGGCGCCGCTCCCCGCGCCCCCCGCCGCCGCCCGCGCGCGCCCTCCCTCCCACCACCATCAACTGTCTTACCAGCGAAGTGGTGAGTTGTTACGCTCACTGATTGCTTCAAAGCTGGACTGGGTGATTGGTTCAACTTTTGGAGAGGCGGTTCGATTGATTTTTCCAATTCACGAAATATTTTCAGGGAGTCATCTAACGGCTGTAACGAAGCCATTTCATAGAATAAAAATTAATTATAAAATATATAATAAAAAAAAAATACTTTATACACAAAATAAATACTGGCTACTACGTCTCCGCGTCGTAAACATCATACTACGTCGTAGTAAAGGTTTTATGCAAAATGTCTCAAGAAATTTTGGAATTAAAATAATTTCGTAAAAACAAAAAAGCTTAGATATATTTATTTTTTTCGTTGTTGTGGCTTCGTTATAGCCGCTAGATGATTCTCTGAAAATATTTTGTGTTTGAATAGGTAGACTTTAAATATGGGGTGGACAATTAATAAGCGCAGTACATCATAAGTGGTGATACAGACCAGCAAACTGACCTACGTTTCCTATTAAAGACAATGAGTCGAAAAAAAAATTGGACTGTTCATCATCATCATCATCATCATTTCAGCCGAAAGACGTCCACTGCTGGACATAGGCCTCCCCCAAGTGTCGCCACATTGACCGGTCCCGTGCGACTCGCATCCAGCGGATTCCCGCAACCTTCACCAGGTCATCGGTCCACCTAGTGGGAGGCCTTCCAACGCAACGTCTTCCGGTTCGCGGTCGCCACTCCAGAACTTTTCGGCCCAATCGGCCATCCGTTCTGCGAGCAATGTGCCCTGCCTACTGCCACTTAAGTTTGGCAATTCTTCGGGCTACGTCGGTGACCCTGGTTCTCTTGCGGATGTCTTCATTTCTGATTCGATCACGCAAGGAAACTCCGAGCATAGCCCTCTCCATTGCCCTTTGGGTGACTTTAACCTTCTGATGAGGCCCATTGTGAGCGACCACGTTTCGGTCCCGTATGTAATCACTGGCAACACACACTGGTCATAGACTTTCGTCTTGAGACACTGTGGTAAGTTGGACGAGAAGATACCGCGCAACTTCCCGAACGCTGTCCAGCCGAGTCGGATTCGACGATTGACCTCTTTCTCGAAGTTAGACCTACCTAACTGGACCGTTTGTCCCAGGTACACATAATCGTCTACAACTTCGAGTGTAGAGTCTCCGATCTTGATAGGAATGGGTGTGACATGGGCATTCAACATAACTTTGGTTTTGTCCATGTTCATTTTAAGACCCACTCTTCCGGAAACTCTACTGAGGTCATCGAGCATTGTACTGAGGTCCTCCATGGTTTCAGCCATGACCACTATATCGTCGGCAAACCGAAGGTGGGTGATGTACTCGCCATTGACGTTAAAGCCTAGCCCTCTCCAGTCCAGAACCTTGAAGACATCCTCCAGTGCAGCGGTGAACAGTTTCGGAGATATGACATCTCCCTGTCTCACACCTCGCTGCAGGAGGATAGGTTCCGAGGCTTGGTCCTGAAGTCGGACTGACATGGTGGCGTTTTTGTACAAACACTTCAACACCTCGATGTACCGATAGTCGATTTGGCACCGTTGGAGAGACTGCAGTACAGCCCAGGTCTCGATCGAATCGAAGGCTTTCTCGTAGTCCACAAACGCTAAACAGAAGGGTAGGTTATACTCTTCGGTCTTCTGTATAACCTGTAGGTGGTCCACGGTGCTAAAGCCTTTCCGGAAACCGGCTTGTTCGAGATTGCTGGAAATCGTCAAACCTGCGCCCGAGACGATTCGTGGTGACTCTTGAAAACAACTTGTAGACATGGCTTAGAAGTGAGATGGGCCTATAATTCTTCAACCGGGCATTGTCGCCCTTCTTGAAGAAGAGTACCACCACACCCGTGCACCATGCCTGTGGCGTTTTTCCCTCAAGTATGACGGAATTAAACAGCTTCTGAAGGGCCTTAAGTACCGGTTTTCCACCCGCCTTCAGGAGCGTGAAGGTTCAGGGGCGTGAGCACAGGAAGTGGACCTGGCAGAGCCCCGATGGTGCAACTAGAAATCAGATTGACTTCATCATGTCAACCAAGAAGCAAATGTTCAATGATGTCTCGGTGATCAATTCGGTGAAAACCGGGAGCGATCACCGCATGGTAAGAGGCACATTGAACATCAATATCAAGCTTGAAAGGTATCGACTGATGAAGTCTACGCTCCGTCCAGCACAGATCCAAATCCAAAACCCAGAAAGCTTTCAGCTTGAACTCCAGAACCGTTTCGAATGCCTAGGAAGCTCAGTGGACGAATATAACGATGGGTTCGTGGAAACTGTCCATACGACCGGGTCTAAGTTCTTCAAGGCACGTCGTACAGATCAGAACAAGAGACTCTCCGATCACACTCTAAAGCTCATGAAGGAGCGGCGTGAGATGATCCTACAGTCTTCAGACTAGGCGTGTAAATACCGACAGCTCAATAGACGGATCTCAAAATCCTTGAAGAGCGACCTCCGCCGCTTTAATACCGAGCGTATTAAAGACGCGATTGAGCGGAATAAAGGCTCCAAGGTATTTGCAAGAGATCTGGTTATTGGGCAAAGCCAGCTCACGAGACTGAAGACCGACGATGGTAGGATCTTATCCGCCAAACCGGAGCTTCTGAGGGAGATCGAGAGCTTCTATGGACAGTTGTACACGTCAACCAGTCAACCCGTCGTAGATCTAGCAAACGACCCAAGAGCTAGACTGACCCGACACTATACCGAAGACATCCCGGACGTCAGCCTGTACGAGATTAGGATGGCTCTGAAGCAGCTCAAAAACAACAAGGCACCGGGTGATGACGGAATTACGGCCGACTGTTCATACTAATAGGGAATATGCACGTAATTTTTTCTTCACTTAAATCAATAAAATATGGGCTTTATGTATTGCTCTTTAGATATACTTTACATTGGCAACATAAATTAGCAGACAGCTCGCTGTCAGCGGGGTTACCGCCGTCAGACTGCTCGGTTGCCAATGTAAAGTATATCTAAAGAACAATACATAAAGCCCATATTTGAATTATATTCTTTCTGCCGGGTGGGAGCGGAGTAGTTTATGTGGGCTAAGACGTCGTACGTGGCTTTTGCTTAAACAAAGGGGAATCTTGTTTTGACAGCTCATAAAAAGTATGTCAGTTGATTGGTTTGTCCACTACTCTATTGTAGTACCTATCCTCACTTTTTTGACAACTATTATTTTTTGTATTGAAAATACCTTTTTAATTTTTAAATAAAATTCCTATGCAAATCATACTAAGATCAATCGTCTCTCCAAATTGCATTTTTTTTTAATAATTTGTACAAGGGATTGGTAAGTAAATAATAGTGTTTTGGTAAAGGATTTAATATACTAACCACACTTACAAGCATATAACACGCTAAAGCTTCTTATACGATGCAAAAGTGAACGGTAAAAATATATTTTGTACTAAACTTTGTTGGTGGCACTACAATGCACCCAGTTTTATTCCGTATTACGCAAATAAAAAGTCTTTTTTTTCTTTTTTCGAGCAAACAGTTACAGGGATGTATGCTTTTTTCTGTTTTTACCGTCCATTTTTAACTCAAACATTGTGCTACCAGAAATTGTTTACCTGTTGAGTAACTAATCACAAGTCTGAAAATATTTATCAGAATTACACCTATTTGTATGCAGAAAAAGGTGTCATAATTTCGAATTACGAAATTACAATACCGAACATTTTCGAAGGATTGTCAAATAAAACAAAATTTTCAGTTTGTAAAAGTTTTTCGGGTATTTTGGATTTTTTGCTGCAAACTATTTCTGGAACAAGACAAACGCCTACATACTACCTAATATTCTTACAGTATATACTATGCATAATTTATTTACATAGCGCATAAGCCCTATTAATGAATGCCCCTTTTTTCGGACGCTGCTTACGATGGAATAGTTGCATCTAAAAGAAAGAGTAGAAAAGGATTACAAATGATTAAAATATCAATAAACATAATATTTATAAAACGCTTATAATATCTGTTTTTACGACGCTAGCTTTTTAGGAACATTTTTTGTCATGGCAATCTCAATATTTAATAAATACACAAAATTGGGTGCTTCCATTTTAAGGAATGCGTTGTAATAATACTTAATGCTGCTTGAAAAATGGAGCAGAAATGTGTATTTTCTTATTTTAAATAAAATGAAGCAATAAATCGATGTTGCGTGAATACCGGCTGGTATAACTTAATTTTAAACTAAGTGTTGCAATTGTCTTGTTGAAAAATAAATCGTAACTGAAATGCTAGTTGATGAATGTTGTACGCCGTTTTCGAAATAAATTAATAATTGCCAAAAAGAACGGACCCATTTTTTTAAAACAAAAAATGTTTTTAGACTATGTAACTTAGCTATTGTGTAGTAAGTAATCATTTTAATATAATTTTTGTACTTTGGGACTTATTTGATAGTAGTTATGAAAACATATTTGTTTTATATTGTTACCTTTAAAAAATCTAGAAATTTGGCCATAAACGAAGTATTATATTATCTGTGGCAATACAAAAACTGTCAATACTATTCAGTATTGACAGTTTTTTAATGTATATCAATCAAAACTTAACTTTAAATCTATTAAATAAGTCCCAAAATAAAGGTTTCGACTGACTTCACCTAATCATATTCAGCAATCGACTGATCTCAACACATATTAGTGGAGTTAGAGATATAAACAGGGTGTTATGAAGAATCAAGTATGTGTGAATCACGTGAATATACGAATATCTATACACAATTTTGCACACCCTGTATTTCAATACCGGCTTACAATCACTCAACAAAAAAAAACAATTAATTTAATCAGTTGTCGTATGTCTTATTCAATATGACAGTTGATTAAACATGTCGAAAATCTGATAAACGCACATAGCGACTCGGCAAAAAAAGGATTTCTTTGAAATATCAATCTCAATCAAGATTTTAATAAGAAAATGCGTTATAAAATTCTTAATAAAGCCGGTATTGCCCGTAGTTATTTCAGGAACTGATAGTCTATCTCTCTAACTTAGTTTTTGTAATTTTGTGATCTGCAGAATAGAATATGCGCGTCCAATCGTTCTTAAGAAATCATATCAATTCGTTGCATAAAGTACAAAATTAAAAAGACAATTTAAATCAGAACTTTCTTTTTTAAAATAACTGCCACGAGATCCAGTGTTGCCAACACTAAGTCGACCAAAAACCACCACTTTCGTATTTACCTATAACTTCAGTTAAATGTATTGCTATTAATAAAAATAAAGGTTGTCAGTTAACAAAAGCAATTCGTTGTTCGCTTTTGAAATACATATAATCCGCTTTCATGTGAGTGTAATAATATTTATAAAACTGTATGAGGTCTGTAAGTATTTTTACCGAAAAATAAAGTTATAAAATATTCATGTTATTGCATTTCCGAAGGCTTTAAAAAGTTACCATTTGTTGGGCCAGCTTATAGGCAAGGTGCGGGTCAAATGTATGCATTTTCTATATAAAAAAAATTCGCAATGTACTACAATATCTTAATCGAAAATAATACAAAACTATAGTAGTCAAACTGACCATTTTAATGTGTAGAATAGATTTGTTCGTTATATCCAAATATTTGTAAAAGTGCTTACAGATCGAAACTAAATTAAAACTTTTTTGTAAGTGGTGACCTTTCCTTGATAAGTATAATTTATATTAAAAAAAAAAAACAAATGTGTTCATTGTAGGATCACTGGTACAGTACAAATTGTATACTTATCGATTAGTGTTGTAGTATTGCAATGTAAAGAACACCTAATTTAATGTCAAAATTGACTTAAATTCATTATCTATGGTGTGTAGTTTTTTTAGTAGGACATAAATATGTGATATTCACATAAATGTTAATTGCAAATTCAACGAGTGGAGGATCTTTTCTTAAGAAGAGTGATGACAAGTTAGAATTACAAAAAAAACAGTGCTGCTTTCATATGTATTGCAGATAGGCTATAGGATTCGGTTAAAACCTACCATTAGATAGGCTAGTTAAGGCGACGCATTGTTCTAAAACCGGGCACGCGCGCCCCGGGACTGAGCGGGGGACCGAGCGTCTGAGCGGGGTGAGGATTGCTAGCTTATAACTAAAGGACGTAAACGACAAAATGATTTTTGTTATTTAATTTAGTTGGAAACGATAATTTGAGAAATTCCTTCTACAATTTTAAAGAGTATGTATAGACTCATCTACGGAGAAAGTTAAGAAGCTTAAATCGGTCCCGTTTGCCCATAACATGTAAATCTCTTTTTGAAAAGAGGTTAGTTTGATACTTTTTTCTCTGTTACAAAAGTTACCTAATCATGTATTGAAAACTAACTAAATAAGGTTTTTATCATGAATTATCAGGTCACCAACATATATTTTCATTCGTTTTGTAATTACTAACAAAAATTGAGATCATTAACTCCAAAATTTCCAATGCGTCATATTAAAGAAAAAAATACATACAAAGATTCCAGTTAAGGCTGCAGTCTTGCAAAATTCACTCGCTGCGAATTATTTGCGCAACAAAGAATTTTTTTTTTTAAACAAACCGATGAAATAACACGAAATATTATTATTGCACATAAGTAACCATAATATAAGTAATAGCTAGTTATTATTTTTAAGTTCATTTAAGTGGATTATGTTAGGTAAATCAAGCGTTAAATACAGGTCTTTCGTGCCCAACATCATTTCGAGTTGTGTTTGTGCGCTTAGTTTATGGCAATAAAGAATTAATTTACAAATCTGTTCAGCGCATAATGAGCTCAACATTCTCGTCTTTAAAATGCGCTGATCTCAAAAGACCTACAAAAAAAGAGTCTACTATAGTGTATTCACGGAGACGAGTTAGTATAGCGCCTTCTCTATCACACATTATCATACAAATGACAAAGACAAAAAATACTTTTTTAAGGTCAGTGGGCGTTAACAATACCTTAGAAATGTAAATGCGCGTTCACACTGCGCTTCTTAAAAGTTCGCTTAGTTTATACCTGCTGCTTCATCTGTCGTATTTGAGAGCCATTTATTTGGTAAGAATTTTTTTATAGGTATTTTTTTAATATATTTGATGGATATGAAGGAAAGCAATAAAACTGAGAGTTAATTATTAAATTTAGGTAATTTATTATATTATATATACAAGTTCATAGCATATCATCACTCTCTTTGAAAAGTCCGTTTCACAAGCCGCCAAGTCCTCAGGAAAGCAATCAATCATAAAATCCAATAAACAAACCAGTTCATGAGTTGCGCATACAGTCACAAGTAAGAGCACGTCTGCGCAGTACGGGAAGTATGAGTAGACTAAAAAGTACTCGTACTGTGTACACCGCCTTAGCGTTTATCACTGACCAATCGCAGTTAAAAAATTGTGTGAGTGAGATAGCGCTCTACTAACTCGTCTCCGTGAATACACTATAAATTAAAAAAACTGTCTAGAGAGACTCTTTTTTTGTAGGTCTTTTGAGATTATTATTATTGTTAGAGTAAGGTGATTTAGGTGCAATTTTTTTTTGTATTTGCTTTATTGAACTCTTGGCATCAAAATAATTTAATTATTACATCTTACGATGCATAGTTTTTATGAAACAACCCGTTTATTAAGAGATAAAAACAGAGAATTTTGATGAAATTGTGACCTCTGAATTAAGAAAATGAAAGATAATTAGAAAAAACTAATCAGCGCATTTTGAAGACGAGAATGTTGAGCTATGCGCTGAACAGATTTGTAAATTAATTCTTTATTGCCATAAACTAAGCGCACAAACACAACTCGGAATGATGTTGGGCACGAAAGACCTGTATTTAACGCTTGATTTACCTAACATAATCCACTTAAAAGAACTTAAAAAAAATAACTAGCTATTACTTATATTATGGTTACTTATGTGCAATAACAATATTTCGTGTTATTTCATCCGTTTGTTTTAAAAAATATATACTTTGTTGCGCAAATAATTTGCGCAGCGAGTGAATTTTGCAGGACTGCAGCCTTAGCAGGTGAAAATAAAAAGCGACGAAATTAAAATGCTATGATAGTATCGATTTTCCGTTTTAGTAGAAGTCTCGTTCGTTTTTGCAATCTGAACTTTATGACGTTGTTATAAGAATAACAAGACGAAATATTATGCCAGAGTCAACAAAAAACAGATCAAAATTATTTTTCTCCATCCGGTCACCCTTACAAAAACGTAGTCTGGTGTGTATAAACTGTTACGTTTCTCGTCGTTGTTACTATATATCAATATAATGTATATTTTGTTGTTGTTAACTATTTAAACGACCGACATGTAGAATAAACATTTGAGAAAAAAAATTACGGTTTTTTTAATCTTTTAATATGATCATGACTCAAATCAATTCCTTTATCAAGCAAATACTGTTCATAAGACTAGTAGAAAAAAGTTTTAAACCTTTCATAAAGGTTTTTGCTTTCAGTAAGTTACATGGTAAGAGGATTTTTATACCAATTCTCTAATACTGTCATATAATAATCACTACAGACAATTTTATGGCAACTCTTTCCACTTATACGCAACAAAATTAAACTTTAATACCTTTACCAATAGCTAGTAGTTTTTCATATTCAAGTGGTCATTTCATTAACCTTTCGTAATTAGAACATTTAGGCAGTATAACAGTAACAAGTATATTTTTTGCACTTCTTATATCTAATATTATTCCAAAAAGTTCTTTGAGTATCTGTTGTACTAAACAATAATTATTATTATAATAACTAGAAACATAATAGTGACCCGGATATAATTATTTACAGAATCTAAAAAAATCTACCATTTAGTCTTACCCTCATTTTAAAATACCTACTAAACTAGTAGAACTCATGCTTGAAGCTTACCTATGGCTGGCTTAAAGCGGACATTCCTAATCTTAGTTTGATATGGATAACTGCTTGCAAAAGGTAAGATTTTTTATACTGTAAAACTTTATTATAAATTTAGTTAAACCCTCGTCTACACGGGCGATTATTTAATGCGGGGATTTTATTTTTTCGCGCCCTTTTTTTTCAATTTTCGCCACTGAGCCAAACATTGGAAACCCAAGATAACGCATCCCAGTCTCACCGTGTTACAAATGCGAACTGGTGGGTTATCAACTTTAAACGCTTTAGCGATGCGATGAAAATTTAATACACGGAATAAATTGTCACGGTTCATAATCGCCCGTTGATCGAGGACTAACAAGTCGAAGGTAAATTATAAAGAAATCTGACAAGTCGACTTAAAAAGTTTCGAATTACAGTACACCCACTTAACAAGCAGGGAGCAGGGCTGAGTATTCAGGGTGAACTGCATTTAAAAAATAAGTATTTATCGCCCGTCGACGCTCTATAAAAACATATTTCTTATAATTTCTCTACGACTACACTAACATGGAATTAACATTGATTAAAATTAATTAGAACGATTTTAGAATAGTAATAATTCAGACAAGAGAAGACAGAAAACAACTCTTTTCGAAAAATATTTAGATGAAAAAAAAAAATAATAATAATAATAATAATAATGGAATTTGGTGTGGACAAATGTGCAGTTATGTATGTAAAGCGAGGGGAGATTGTGGAGTCCGAGGGACTTCAGCTCTCGGACTCCATACAGCTGAGATCTCTTTCCTCATCTGAAACCTATAAGTATTTGGGTATGTCGGAAGCGTTAGGCATTAATGTAACTGACATGAAGCAATCGTTGAGGGAGCGCTTCTTCGGACGCCTGAGAAAGGTATTAAATAGCCTTCTTTCAGGCGGCAACAAGGTGCGCGCCTTCAATGGCTGGGTCATGCCGGTTTTAATGTACTCTTTCGGCATACTCAAATGGACTCAGACCGAACTCGACGCCCTGGATAGAAGAGTTCGTACACTGCTGACCGAAAGCCGGATGCATCACCCACGATCATCGGTTATGAGACTGTACATCCCGCGGAAGTGCGGAGGTCGAGGCTTTTTAAACGCGAAGACCCTCCACAACCGCGAGGTGTGCAGTCTCAGAGAATATTTTTTAAAAGCCGAGGTGGGTATGCACCGAGATGTGGTCGCAGTGGACAAGGGACTCACCCCGCTATCCATGGCTAAAGAGAACTGGCACAAACCTGAGGTACTTACCACCGATGACCGCAAGCAAGTATGGCAAGGCAAAGAGCTTCACGGGCGCTTCTACCGGGCTCTTTATGGGCCCGATGTAGATTTTCTAGCGTCCGTGTCCTGGTTACGTTTCGGCGACCTCTTTGCGGAAACTGAAGGTTTTGTCTGTGCGATTATGGACGAAGTTATGTTGACGAACAATTACCGGAAGTATATTATGAAGGACGGGACGGTTGACGTGTGTCGGGCATGCCACCTTCCGGGTGAGTCCATCAGACATATTATTTCTGGTTGTTCTCGTCTGGCTAACGGCGAGTACTTGCACAGGCATAACCAAGTAGCCAGGATTATACACCAGCAACTTGCCTTGAAATATAAACTTGTGGAATCTGAGGTACCGTACTACAAGTATGTGCCCGACCCAGTTCTCGAAAAAGACCATGTCACGCTGTACTGGGATCGGTCTATCATTACTGACAGGACTATTGTCGCCAATAAGCCTGACATAGTGATGATGGACCGATCAGCGCGCCGCGTAATGATAATCGATGTTACCATTCCGCATGACGAGAACCTCGTGAAAGCTGAGAAAGAGAAACAAATAAAATATCTCGACTTGGCACACGAGGTTCGCGACATGTGGAATATGAACTCGGTTATCATTGTGCCGATTGTCGTGACGGCCAATGGCCTTATTGCCAAGAGCTTCGATGACCATCTATCGAAGCTCTCTTTAGGCGGTTGGATCAAGGGCCTGATTCAGAAGGCAGTACTCCTCGATACGGCTCGCATTGTGAGGAGGTTCCTGTCTCTGCAGCCCTAACCGCCGGTGGCTTGGACCCTGCTCCCGACACCGGCGGACTACTATTTTTTTATATTTTTAAGTGTTTTATGTTTTTTTCTATGAAATATTTAAAAATGTAAAAATAATAAGATATTATGATGAATAAAGGAGATAATAATAAAAAAAACGAACATAAACATAAAAAATAATATACAAAAAAAAACTGATTATAATTTTTCAAAACAGGTGGAAATATCGCACTTAAGGAGTGAAACGTCAAGAATCACAATATCAAGTTATGAAATACACACAGATGCTGACGATGAAGAACCATGTTAGATTATTGTGTTAAGCAGCTATTTTTGTGAATGTATTGCAATATAATTAGAAGAAAGTCATAACAATTGGAATCATACAACACGTGCCCTTACTAAGCGATACCCAAATGAATGCAAATATTATTGCACTGTTAGTATTAAAAATCTAACAGCGCGCTTTTATTTAAGCATTTTTTATGTGAAACGGGTATTAGAGGACTAAACAATACTTTCTTGACTGAAATTATATTGCAATAAATGCTACAAGACAAAACTTATATCCCTGCTATTTAAATGTACCTTTTACGAAGCTTATTGTGAACGTTCAAATCAGTATTTAATAATTGGTGCTTTACCAATAAAATATGGCTTTACTGGAGATCAAAAACGAATGGTAAATGTACTTAAATGAATCTCTTTGTCTTTATAGGTATAAACTATAACGGTGAGGCCACTAACACACCCATCTATCTAGCCTTTTCCCAACTATGCTGGAGTCGGCTTCCAGTCTAATCGGATTGATAGCCTAATACGATACCCCTTGTGTAGGACTATACTATTTTATACTAAGCGCTATAATGTCTCTGATTTGTTCTCAACGTGACAAATAAGTCTCAGTAAGTAAGTATGTAAAGAATCATGTAACTCTTAAAACAAATCTGGTCTCCAGTAATAAAAGCCAACTTAAAACTTTTCTCAAAACCCCATGTAGCCAAAACTTCTGATGAAACATATAAATGTTGCCATCTCTAAAGTAATTGTATCAATAAAATTGTATTATTCGATATTTTATTATTAGGATAAGACTCTACCCACTGCCATTGTTGTTAATTTTAATATTAAAAAGGATGCATTATGAATGGCGCCTTTAGTTTTCAATATAATCGGGAAAAAATGTAGTATCTACTTGATATGACAGCTGATTAATAGTACAGTGAACGAATACTACAGTCGTTTAAATAAAATAAAATGACAAAGAAAATATTGTTTTTTCTCAGTAATGAAACCTCAATAAAATTATGAAATTAAATTAATTTAGAATTTATATTAAGTAAAATGAAATTTTAAATCGATTTTAAACAAGGTGCCATTCATAAAGACCAAACTTAATTTACGTTAGTAAGAATTAAAATACCGTAAATCTTTTATTTGAATGATGAAGGTGCAAAAACATTTGATTTTATTGTTTAACGTATTTTGTAGCTCCAAATCAGTATTTTTTAATCTCGAATATTTTAGGCAAATATATTTTCTTGCTACATATAAAACACACTGGGCATCAAGCCCGAAGGCACCTAAGAAGCCGATTCCGGCCGGCCTCTCTTGAACAAGGCACTCGCCGTAGTGTCTTGGCATCAAGGTTCGGTCAGACCTACAAGCTACGAGGTGTAATTGAAATAACTGAGCACTTCCTATGGGGTCATTGTACTACTTTTACAATGAAACCAACTCTAATCGCGAAAACAACCATTATTCCCTAAATATTCTCGATTTATGCAAATATGGAGCAATTGTATGACAATTATTTCTGAATTACCTCTTGAGAGGGTTTCAGTTTTTTCAATCAAACCTTCACTAGAATTTAGCCAAGTTGGGTAAAAAGCCTGAAAAACAAAGCCAATGTGTAATGTTGTTTAGATATAATTTAGTTTAATTCGGTATGTTGGTTTTTGTGAGATGTTATTTTATTATGATGAAATGTTATAACGTTAATATTAACTTTTTACACTAATCAAAAGGATGAATTTAGAGGCTCCTGCTCAGACTACATATTTCAGATTTTTCTTCTGTAAATTTATTCATCTTAATTATAAAAGTCGGAATTATAAATGTGATTGAAAAAAAAATTTTTATTTGTTTGTCTAAGGCTGTGTTACTGGTTGAGCAAATGACATCAACCAAGTCCTGATATATTTTATCATTTTTATAAAAAAGAGGAATAAGAAGAAAATCCAATTGATATTTAAAAAGTTAATTTATGAAACCTAAATGAATTTTAACTTTTGTTTTTAAATTTTGTCAGCTCTTATGTTTCATCTTTTATTTTCATTTGTGTTTTTTGATAGACTGATTATATCTTAGATCTGATTTTTTTTTCTGTTTTTAACATAAACAATGAAAACTTGTTGTTATAAAACAATATTTAGCTAAGATACGAAAATGGTAGCATTCTTTTAATTTTTAAGTAGGCCAATCTTATTCTATATTTAGTCAATTATTTTAATCATGCTCATTTTATTTCTTTTTAATATTTCTCGATGAAAAATATATTTTTATCAGATTGAAAACATAATTCATTTTTAACAAAATAAAGTTAAACGCGCGTGGTATATTTTCTTTTTTAAACACATAAATGTACGGTACAAAGATATGTTATATTAAATATATTTGGATCTGTGTAACTATGTATATCTTATTATGAAACGCTTATATCTAGTTTTGGCTACGTTCATGTTCAAAATTACTATAATAACTACTACTACTACAACAGCCCATAACGTCCACTGCTGGACATAAGCCTCTCCCATGATGGGAGGAATTTGCCGTAATCTCCACGCTTGGGAGAGCGGATTGGAGATCGCAGTGATGAAAGACTAACAGAAAACGCTGCTGCCCATTCTCTGGTCTACGGAGGCGCAAGGTGTTCTGCCTCAAACATTAGTCGCCTTATACGACACCCGTGAGTGTAATGGGTTGGTTCTATTCTACTCTGCCGGATACCACACGGCTAATAACTATTAACTTGAGGCTAAAACAGAAAATATCATGTGCCACTTATTTCTAGGCAACATATACCTGTATGTGCTATAAATATTCTAGAATGTTTTAATGTCATATCTGCATGCATGGACAAGCTCCAAATTATGCATGGTCACACAAAAACTTTCACATGGAAATCCCTCGTTCGTATACTCCCAAAGTTTAATGGTAGAGGCAGACTTAACAGTCTTTTCACTATTAGTTACGACCTTATTTAAATAGGAATAAAGATCACTGTTGTTTGGCAGACTTGTCAGTGCCAGCAACTGGATTTGAACCTTATGGTAACTAGAATAAAGATCAATATTATTATGACATTGATGTCTAATGAGAAGTAAACTTACTGTGAAATAACAATAAAAGTCACTACCACAAATCTTCACTTTAAGAAATGCCTAAATATTGACACTGTTGAAATTGCAACTCTTTGCGGTGAGCCGTACGTTAATAATCCCACAGCGCGTTTTCATTTAGGCGTTTATGTGTCACTGTCAAGCGGGCATAAAACGTTAATGTCCGCGTACCTATTCACTTTGGAAGATCTTTAGTATTTGCATATAGAAAGTCAATTTTAATATGAAACGCTTTCTTACAAATGCAAAAGGTATGAAACGCCATTTCATTGCCTGTTTTACGATGGCCCGTTTAAATTTCTGTCAGTTCCTAATACATACCTTATGTTTTCAGTATCATCGTCATCTTTATCTTATCCCAATTCATTAGTGGAGGAGCTCGTGGCTAAATAGTAACAGCCGCTCGGGTCGATCTTTAGGTTAAGCCGTGCTTGCCTAGGTTGGTCTGTGGATGGGTGACCACCCATTACATACCGATTTTCCTCCGTGCCTCGGAAAGCACGTCAAGCAGTTGGTCCTGGCTGTCATTTGTGATCTTTGATAGTCGTTACAGGTAGTCAGCGGCCCAAAAAGTTTGACCACCAGTCTTACCAAGGGGTATCGTATTACCCGGTACTAACTGGGTTGTGGAGGTCAGATAGTCAGTCGCTCCATGTAAAATACTGGTATTCAGCTGCATCCGGTTAGACTGGAAGCCGACCCCAATAAAACTTGGGAAAAGGCTAGGCAGATGATGATGATCCCAATACATTTGTGGTCGGCGCAGCATGTCTTCTTCTCCCATACTTCTCTATTACTCTTCATCTCATCAGACACCTCCTTTCTTGCCATTTCATTCTTTACACAGTCCATCCATCGTTTCTGTGGTCTTCCTATACTCTTATACCCATGGTTACAGTATTTCATGTGAAAATCTATGGTGTGATCGTATTCTATAGCGAAATGTATTCTCAACGCTCAGTGTAATTTAAGTTAGATTTAAGTGTTCTTGCTACGCATCTATACAGTGCGGTGTAGCATATCATTAAAGATTTCATCAACTACAACATACTCTACAAGTTAATTAATTCTTTGCGTCAACTGTTTGAATAATAACAAGGCAGTTATCAAGTTCATAATTGATTTAATGTTAATCAATTCTGCTACACTATAGTGTTATTAAATAAATCTAATTGTTATAAATACGATTCAATACTTACAATATTTTAAAATTGATATAAATAATATGCATACTGTAAGCTACAACGAACGAATCCATAAAATAATGAAGCCACGTTAATTTCATGTATAAATAAAAACTTAAAACAAAGTTACTATTTACAATTATTATTAAATAAATTAAATATTATTATGATTTACCAATTTTTTTTCAGATGTCAAAATCTTTCAATGATAATTCATTAATCAAAAGTCATATGCTCGTGTAAAGAGGTTAACGAGCATAATATGACATTTGATTTATTAATTAATACGACATAATGATTAATAAATTAAATAAATTATTTTTAAAAAGAAAACTATTTCAGTTATTCCACCGATAAAATTAATGTATGAACTAGGAAAGGTGCAATTAAATACCTATCCGAATTTTATCTTATAATATAATTTTTGTCAATTTTTTTTAGGCTGATTTGGAATGTGGTCTGAGGAGAAAATCTAAGAAAATAGATTTCGAGTTTTGCATTAGGTATTTAATTTACCCTTTTTTATACAAAGTGAAGGTTTATTAAGGTGTCATTGTACTCATCATTGTAAACATAATAAATATTATCGGAAACAAACTCTGAAATCGCGAAAAAACCGGCCAAGGGCGAGTCTGACTCGCGCATGAACCGTACCATCGTTCTAGGGGAGCCCCCTTTGATTTATTTTTATTATTTGTTGTTATAGCGGCAACAAAAATACACATTCCATGAAAAATTAAATTTTTGACCTACTTTGGGTCATGAGATACAGCCCGCTGACAGACAGACGGACGGACAGACAGCGGAGGCTTAGTAATAGGGTCCCATTGGTTACCCTTCGGGTACGGAACCCTAAATTCAACAGTTCGCTACATTTTGACAATTTATGAAAACACATCCGTTTTTTTTTTCGATTTCATGCTTTGTCCTGTATCAAAAGTTCTTTATATTGATTAGTACAATTTCCCAGCCGTTTAGAGTAAACAAAAACTTAAGGTGTATAGCATAAATAATTTATTTTAATCATAGTGAAATGTAATCTCCCAATTTTATTTTACTTTTTATTGTCAATCATGTTTAAGAAATACAAACTCGATTACTATTTTATTTGTATCATTAAATACTGTAAACTAAAACTGTTATCATTATACTTGTTGTTAAATAATGTGGATGTACAAAACTTTTGTAACTTGTTGAACTTTGCTAGTGCTGTACCATGTTTATATATAAATGTATTTGTATTATCCTGTGTACTTATCTGTATATCGCGAGAGATATTTGAATTAAATGCGTATTTCCAATTTGTGTTTTTTTTTTATTTAAATATCCCACAAAAGTTCGGAAATTCAGAGTGAAATTGTAGTTTTAAAATGCTACACGTATTCATCTAAAATTTATTTTTAAAAGTTACTTAAGGCTGAAAACTTAAAAGAAACAATTTTGGCATATAAAGCAATCTACTATTAATAATAATATAAGCTGACTGGTAATTAGTGTACGATACTTAAACACATAATTGTACTCATGATAACAAACAACTTTTACTATGGAAACAAACCTGAAATCGCGAAAAAAAAAACACGTAAATGGTCAAAATGTACTGAACAGTTGTTTTTTTTATGCGATTTCAGGTTTGGTCCCATAGTAAAAGTTGGTTGCTAGGAGTACAATAACGTGTTTAAGTATCTTACACTAATTACCAGCCACCCTATATTTGATCTAAGAATCCACAACTGTAGGTAGGTAGGTACACATGAGCCTCAACAATAGGCGAGACGACAAAAAAAAACTAATTAGTCCGTCAGTTAGATTATCAGAAAATATTTGACCCGTGTTTTTTGTTTTGTTACGTAAATCAAAATTCACAAAGATATGACGCTTTTAAAATTCTCAATACGTCACGCCTAGGTATAATTTTTAGCTAGTTCTAGATGTCACGAGCCCCCACTCCGGAGTTTTGATGCGTTTTATCTTTTTCAATATTCATTGATTTACAAAAATAAAAAATACGTGTCCATTAATTTCCAATACTCTAACTGACGGACTAAATAGATTTGCAATTTTTTGATACTGTCGTCATGCCTATTCTTTAAATGCACTTGGTTTTACAAAAGCCCAAACTCAAATTAAAACATTTATTTCAGTTAGACCATTACAGGCACTTATGAATGTAAAAAAAAACGGAACTACAGTCCCAGTTACAAGGCATAATAACTTGTGAAAGTACCTACTGTAGTTGTCCATTCCAAAGCGTAGATCTCTATGGAGAAAAATGGGCAGGAAACTTCATGGACAGTCGACACTCTTTTGAATCAAAATGTTGCTGCCAACATTATTCAATCCTTTTCGGTACGAACTACATGGTTATACTGTGAGAAAATAGTACATTATGATATAAGTGCGGAAGTTGAAAATTACAGTCGAGGCGATATTGCTAGCCCGAGCCGTAGGCGAGGGCTACAAGAAAGCAGAGGCTGTAATTATCAAAGCGCACGTATGTCATACGACGTTTTATAACATATTTGCGAGGAAATAAATAAAACTCGGACTTTCTTAAACGAATAAATCTTTAATCACTTGTTAAAGCAGTTATAAAAATTTGAACAATTTGTAAAATTGATTATTACGTTGCCAGTTGGCATTTTTAATATTGTCAAGTTATTATTATTATATTTTGTCTCCCAAAGTTAATTTTATTCATAAAATTTTGACCACTTTTCTGACATAAAAAGTCTTTGCTAAGATTTAAAAAAGAACCTACCGTTCGTTTTAGACGGAGCATCTTGACAAAACGTGCGTTTTACATTACAATAACGCACAAGTACGTAATGAGATACAATACGATATTGAAATTGGTGAAATAAGAGACCCTTTACGAGAAATGTGTTATAAATCTGCATTACAGACTCAAAAGGCTCAATGTACACGTTGGACACACAAATCTTCTCTTATTCTCAGTTATTCGGCACCTTCTGTCTTTTTGTGTTAATCACTGGTGATTGGTATTGTAAGGTAAGTGGGTGTGTTTATGTTGCATGTATTTTTTATGTTTTTACTTAAACAATGTGTAAACGGCACCTTCACGAAGCCGTCAACCAAGCATTCTGTACATCAAACTAAGTAGGTAACTTTACGCAAAAATATGCTTCCCAGGTATGGTCTAGAACAGTGTTCTGCAAACTTTTTGTGTTCAGGGTCTAGGAAATTGGAAAATATTGAAGGTACCTACACCGTAAATGAAAAACCAATTTTTACATAATATTAATCCATAATTGAAACTGGAAATATTTTTCTTACCCAGTACTAACTGGGTTGTGGAGGTCAGATACTCAGTCGCTCCATGTAAAATACTGGTATTCAGCTACATCCGGTTAGACGGGAAGCCGACCCCAACATAGTTGGGAAAAGGCTAGGCAGATGATGAAAGTGGAAATATATATATATTTTTTATAGAATAGTTACGCTTTTTTTTTATCTACTCAATGAATATTCACTTCGGTCAATACTTTAATATGTAAAACTTTATTATTCCAGACTCGGCTGTAAGGAGACGGATGCAGTACTAACTTCATGCCAAAGGAAATTATCTCCAATTTTATAGTGCTTAGAGCATTTTATTAAATGCGGCTCCTATTCTTAGCATTTATATGTTAGCTCAATTTTACACTTAGGTAACACGCATACCAAAAATGATTCTGAAGACTTTTGCATACCTACCAATTTTTTTAATTATCTTTAATTTAGTTGTACAGAATGTAGGTACAGACGCCAGCAAATCAAGCTACCCCAAAACTGTCAAATCTTCCCAATCAACCTTGAACCTAATGCTTTAGTGATAAAGTTGAAAATCTATTAAAGTAATTTGACAGGTTTTAGTAGCTTGACAGACGCCAACACACGTCTGTACAGTCGTTTCACAGTTATTTTTATATCTGACACCTTAGGATTGTGCCACATTGATCAGCACAGAATCGTATATTTTCTATCCTTTTACGTCGCTCAGGATCGTCATTAGCTAGAAGAGCATTAGCCATAGAGCTAGAAGCAAAGCAGGAGTGCTATAGCACGCGGCAGTATCGACGATGAGGTTGGCAGATAAAGCCCTTCTCTACTGATAGATAAGGTTCAACAGATCCGATCACGGTGATTTTGGCACTGTTGTCGATGGAAGCGAATCAAAAGCAATCTTGTTGTAAATAAGATAAAACTCTCGATGAGTTTGACAGTCGGGAAATAACTCTAGTTGTTTCCCGACTGTCAAACTCATCGAGAGTAAAATAACCGTGAAAGAACTGGAGGCGAGTGCTCTAGAGAGAGACACAAGTATGAGTGACAGTGATGGCGCTATACAATGCCGAGCTTTTTCTAAAGGTTGGTCCATCGGAGATGTGCTTTTTATAACCAATAGGTTGTTTATGAAAGGTAGATAGAATAAAGTTTAGGTTAGAACTCCTACCGTTCCCACAGGCTTGTGCTTGTCCTAGCTTTTACATACGTAATAGCTCCAACCGGCCCGTAGCATGACCACCGAAGAAACGAAAGAGAATCGACAAATCTTTTGTTCATCTCTCATTGTCGATTCAATGACAGGCAGGTAAGGTCTACCAAGTTTCATCACTCCTATAGGCTCCTTTAGGCTTATTATGATAAAACTAGATGAGGCCAGTGTCTCGTACCTGACTACTCTGAAAAAAACAGCCGAAACAAAGTCAGAGGTCATAGTCTCTTTTAAGGTCCAGATCCAGACATTGGTGTCGATTCTGTTGTGCACAAACTAAACTTAATTTAGGCTATTGCTATCTTTTTCTCTGTAATAAAACGAGAAAGAGACGGACGCAATTTAGAGCTGTCAAATTTAGTTGGAACTAATATTTCCATACAAATGAAGGGTGCACGTAAAAACATGTCGACTAAAAACACGGTGAAGCGCAAGGCATAAACTAGTTTGACATCTCTAACTTAGTTCATAGCTATAGCCGTCCTTTTCTCGCACTGCCTTTTAGTAAAAGATAGCAATAGCCTAAATTAAGTTTAGTTTGTGCATCACAGAATCGACACCATAATCTTGGTCAACTCATATGAGGAATACGCAGATAAATGTCTGAGATGGTCTTTTGAAGACCATTTTTTTTTTTGGAGTGTTGCCACTATGTTTTGGGTAATATTTTCGTACTTAATTTTGTTTAATTTTAAAATGATAGTAAATATAATGGAGAAGGGAAACAGTATGAGTTTCATTATGGAATATGCAATAAATACAAAACTCTTTTTAGTTATTAAAAATGCCTTGTATGGTGCATAAAAACATTGTGGTAGGTAAGCTTGTTTATCTTTCTAAAACATCACTTATTTTACAATTTATTGTTTTTTGTAGCATGTTTTTGGTGAAATGGAACGCACTCTCAAAACGCGTCGTCCTCGATAACGCCAGTAGCGACGTCAAAGTCCATGTGTAAAAAAACACTTTTTAAGAAAAAAATTACATTCATAATCCCTATTGGAACAACGTCATGTTTAAAACTGCGATAATCTTACGAGCAAAACACGTAAGACGCCATTTTTATTCACGTAATGACGTAATACACCGATTTCTAGAATTGAAGGGATTCTTGTTGCATCCAGTCATGGTCATTCCTAACAATGTCCGTGTCGGCTTCCAGTCTACCCGGATACAGCTGGATACCAGTATACAGAATTGGGCAATAGCTGAAGGTTTTGACGCGTTGTCGTAATTGGAACTCACGACGACGCCATCTTGTTTTCATTTCTCAAAACAACTTCGCAAATGCTTCGCAGTGCAGCATGGTTATTTTGGCTTTTAAGTGACATTAGCAGGAGGGGGCATTGTTAGTAAGTAGTGAAATTGTATGCTATATTTATGGCGAATCATCGCACTACAAGTTTTTTTACCACCTTTTGTACCACATTTACTGCAAATAAATAATGTTGACTTTGACTTTGATACTGTATTGAAAAAACAATATGGCGGCGATAGATCTGACAATGGCCGCGCACCAAAGGAATCATGTAGAGTGCTACATGAATAGCACTGTATGTGTAAAGCTTTTAAAATAACACATAGATTGATATTGAAGCGATATCGATGTTTTATTGTGATTTTTGAATGTTTATTAAAATTTTATTAAGTATAAAATCATATATTGTTAATTTGAGGACTTAATATTATTTTAGTAGTTACAGATTTAAAAGTGCATGGGTTGCAACAGAAACACTAAACAGAGAAATTATGTTATAGGCCTACCGTTTAAATTAATGTGCATAATCCTAAGCGACTGGCTTATCTTAAGAATAAGAGCATCTATGTATATCTACAGGGTTACTGGTAATTCGACGTATTCCTTGCAGGACGTCATAGTAAGGTTAAAATGCAAGAAAATAAGCCACCAAATGTTCTACCGAAATTCAGTGGTTTTTGAGTTAGTTCGATTTTTTGTTTTTTTATGAAAAATCCCAGATTAAATCATTTGAAGCCAATTTAAAAACGATTTACGGCGCGACTGTACTGAAATTTAAGTTATTATCATAGCTGATGACGCAGCAGACCTTTCTTAATAATGAAAAGTTAAAAAATGCCCTAAAACTTTGGCAAATATCACTAATGAAACCATTTTTCTTTTTGTAAATTTTTCCATTACTTCATATAAAAACGTTGTATATTGAAAAAAAAAATACTACGCCAGATGTGGGACGTTCTTTCTTTTTTATCGGCAATGACTTGTCTTCTTCGCAAACAAAAAAATGTTATTGCTCTAAAATTTTTTTTTTTTTAGTAATAAAGAGTGTAAAACACCTCTTAACGAAAACGAAAGACACTTGTTCTCCTCGTCAATGCGATCATTTTTTTGTTCTACACCATACCTGGGAAGGCTGGGAACCTTCTAGTTACGGAGATATGTGGGGCAAAGTTCCAACTTTTTGACATGTTTTTTTTTTAATACAAGTTTTTAATGTATGATTTTGACTTTAAACACCTACACGACCCCCGTACTATTAAATCCATCCATCAGCACAACGTTTTGAGTGCGTTACATTGAGTTCTACCACAAAATATGATTTTTCACCCCAAAAAAAAAATCGTTTCCCAGCAAAAAATTTCGCGTAAAGTTACTTGGTTTGATGTACAGAATGTTTGGTTAATGGCTTCGTCATGAGGTGTTTTACACCCTGTATACACTTGACAATCCAACAATTATAATATCCTACGTAAATAATTTAGAAGACCAAAAGATTGATTTTGTCAATCAGATTTTATATTACGCCACTTTACCTTAACTGTTGATTAATAAGAAGAAATTACTTTTAATGTTTCTATTATTAAATAACAAAATATTTTAATAGCTGTCTCCCGACGTATATGATTTTTGTTGCTGCCTTCTGTCACTCATTTTATAATACAAAATAATGTGCGTTAGCAAGTTTGACCTTGGTCACTAGTTTCAGTATATTATATACAGTGTACTCTGTGGTCACTAGACAAGCGCATAGTCCTCCTCCACCCCGGACCCACACTATGCGTCCCTACACCCCGGCAATACCAGTCAGTTGCTTGCGAACAGTAAAAGGAGGTGCGTGTGTTTATTTAGCGACCGCTCTGCCACGTAAGTTACTACTTCCAAATGTTATCGTAATTTCTGTTTTAATATTATTTTATTGATTCCTGATAAATATTTCATATATGCCCAGTTTTATGCGTAAATCATAATTAGACGAATGCTGAGAATCTCGAACATTACTATTTTACACCTCGGTCACAAGGCACTTCTGTCACAAAAAATGTGACGGAATGGTATAACTCGTGACGGAGTGGTGGTTTTTGTATGGAACTTAAAGCTTTACTTCATTTTCATAATAGATGATTGTTAGTTTTCTTATTTTGGTTATTATATCGCCGATTATTTTGTTAATTTAAGTGAGTTTATGGTTGTTGTTTTGTTAATTTTCTCATTCAATTTTGAACTTAATCACAAACATTATAAGGTTTAAAATCATTTTCTATTTTTTTATTTTCATTTAATTTTGACAATAAAAAAATAGAAAATGATTTTAATTTTTTTTTTTTGTTTTTTTTGGGTAAATACCCAAAATGGAAGACGCGTGTTTTACGAATTCGATCAACTAATAGAAGTTTTTGAAAAGTAGAGTAAGCAAAAAGATAGTATAAGACTAAATTTAAATTTACCAAAGAATGGATCCCATCATCATCATCAGCCTGTAATGTTCCCACTGCTGGGACACGGCCTCCTCTCAATGAGAGGGAATGAGCTGTAATCCAGCATGCGGGCCCAGTGCGGGTTGGTAGATGTCACATGTCTTCGAATTTTTGGTTCTAGGACATACCGGTTTCCTCACGATGTTTTCCTTCACCGTTTTGAGAGCAGTGGTGATGTTATAAATTACACAAAGTAATGTGCCTGTCTGGGTTCGAACCCACGACTTACTGTTCGTAAGTCGGGGTCGCCACCACTGGGCTACCGCTGCTCTGGATACCAATAGGTAAATAAGACTTATAGTAAGTAGCATTTTAAGGAAATATTATAATTTGTTTTTGTTTTCTAAATATGGTTAACTTTGTTCGGCGGGTAATCATTATTTACCACTCCGTCATTTCGTAAACCACTCTGTCACAATTTTGTCCCCCTTATAATTTAAGTTCAAAGTAGTGTATGATCCAGTTTATTGGTAATATTTATAAAAATAACGTTTTCTAGTATTACATGCTAAACAATAAAGGTGTCCACCAGATTTTCAAGTTACTTTGTTGGAAGACTTTCATAATATTAAAAAGTTGTTTAAGCAAAAATGTGACAGAGTGGTATTGGATAACATTTTTTAAATGTTTATATTAAGAATTTCGTCCCATGGAGCTAGCTAAAAATAAATGTTTTTAATTCTTGTTACGAAAGTAAAAAGAAACTGAAGATCTGATTTTGCATGAAAGATAAAAAATTAAAACGTTTTGTGACTGAGGTGTTAATTTTTTGTTACCATTCCTACAACATTTGAAGTAAAACAAAAATTACAAGTAATACTTCGATGCATTATAAATATTATATTTTTTAATTTACAATAACGAGGCAATATTTTATAATACATTTTACTAAAGAAATCACATGTTTACATTTTTAACAAATATAAAAGTTTGCCGGTCAGATTGTCGATAAAAAAGACGAACGTCCCATGTAAAAAATACTAGAAAAATATCCTCGTCTTATCAGCTATATAAAAAGGTATAAAACTAATCGAAAAGTCGTGGACTACAACATTAAGAAAATCGTTTTTGATTTAGTTTAAGAAGGCATGCATCTCGTAAAAGGTATTCGGAAAATCAAATTAAACGATTTCGTGAACGTTATTATTATTTTTAATCAATTTCAATTTGAAAATTTATTTTTAATTACCTACACACATTTCACACATCTTGTTCGACTAAGACGTTCCACCAGTGTGCGGCACAGCGTGCTGCACAAATGTTTCTTTCGGTGGACTAGTGTACATGAACAAAATGTGTGCGTGTTCACCGAAATGTTCGCGCACATTTGTTGAGCACATGTAGAAGCGAACACGCATTCTCCGTTCGCGCACTCAATTTAGTACCTTCATTCATCTGTTTACCGAACGAAAAATATTAATTAGTAAGCTTAGTACGTGTTGTCGATTAAAGTTACGTCAAGACCATAATCTAGGTTGCCAAAGTATATCGCGATATTGTACATACGTCACCTGTAGGGCTATTACATATCTCTGTTGACAGCTCGAAATTATAGTAACTGGGCTCAGTGTCCATCAATTAACTGTCAAAAGGTTAGTTTCGTATTATGTATGACCAGTCGCGATCAAATATGACGTCATTGGTTGTCATCGTGGCTGATAGTCACCGTAACTCATTTTGACAGACGCTTTCGTATCGATACTTATATTATTTCGATTATGTAAGCATAGTGGACAACAAATTGATGACAACTGAGTTTGATGTGGCTTTCGTGAAAGACGTTACACCGTACCCGGGCTGTTAATCACCGTAAAGTGATATCCACTCAGTGCATTACGTAATACCAATATTATGACATTCTCGGTTGTCATCAAAGCTCGGTGTACAGCCGAAGCGTGATAGTCACTGGATACAGAAAGATACGTAATAATAGGCCTACTGAACCTATTCACAATATGCTTGTTAATGTACTAAGATTCCTAAACAGTACCTATATTAAAAATAAAATATTCGCATGGAATGACTGATGTTCAGTCGAAAACAAGGTTTTCAGACTGTTTGCAATAGGTTTTTTTTGCTCCATTTCCAATTTTCTCACAAGTTCTGCTGGGAACGTGCGACGCTACTGGTGTCCGAAAAATTTTTATTCATAAGTCGGCAACTAGACATGGCTAAAACCGATCTCACGTTGGACTGAAGCTCTTGTAATTGTTATACTGGTTAGAAAATAAATTCATATTCATTCATTTGTAATTATTATGATATCCTCCTTGATCTTACATTTTCTAGTGATTCAATGTAGGTAATTAGTTTTGTTTTGTATTTTTTTACAGAGTTTGTGTTGTGGATTTAATAAAATATTTTTACAGAAGTTGCTGTTTTCATTTGCAATACCTGCAAACCTTACACAGTTCTTCTTTCCTGCCCGTTCTGTTCCTCCGGACTGCTAATCAATTGTTTCTGATCGGAAAACCCCAACAATATGGGTCCTTCTATCTGCAGAATCTTGATGCTCCGAAATTCATTTGGCATAACACACTTGGCATAATCTTCTTTCAACGAATATTTTAAGGCATAAAAAATATTTAATATAGTTATTGTTTAGTCGAATGCTTGTATGTCCAAATTTACAATGGCAGAATTTTATTTGGCATAATTACCTATGGCAATGTTAAAAATTCCGCATAATTTCGTTTAGAATAACGTTTATTTAGAGCGACGATTATTTAGTACAATTTCACTTGGCATACTATGAAGATGGCAGAATTTCATTTGGAATAATTTTATTTGGCATTATTGTCATTTCTATAAAATAGCATTTTTAACCTTAAATTATAATTAAGTATATATATGCTATAGCTATATTTTACCTTTATTGGACCAATATGTTGCGCTACAAAAGTTAGTGTCAGAAAGGAATCGCTCCAAAACCGACTCCACGTAGTCTTGTCTGCCCTACCCCTTTTTTTTTTTTTTTTTCGGATGGGAAATCATCAAATGACTCCTCCCGCTCTGGGCGGAGCAGGAGGGAGGGAGTGCCAGACTTTTACTGACTAAAACCCATCCATGTTCCTTCATCGCCCTTTTTGTTCCGGGGCCACGGTATCTCTTTCGAACAGTCCCGCAACCCCGGCAGGCATCGGTCCTTCCTTTTGCTGACTCTCTTTGAGGCGCGCGTGGAACACGAACGCGCCGTCGACACGGCGTCTGCCCTACCCCTAGAGTGTAATTTAAATCTGCGTAGGCGCGGAGGGGTGAGACGGCCCGCGAGCTGAGGAGCAGGTGGTTTTAACCGTGCCGTGTCAGAAACCATGCCTGCTGCATGTTGCATGCTTGCTTGCATGCTGCCGAGGACTCACTTATATATGTCGCTGCATGTTTCATAAGTAAGTCTTACCAATCAACATGCAGCGACATATACATGGTGTTTCGCTTATAGAGGGGGTAATGACCTCTCATTAGCTACTTCTACCCATACATCCTATGTCCTAAGTGTCACCGTCGGTTACATATTTTTTTTGTAAATAAAAAAATTAATGAAAAATGCCGAGTCGTATTATGGTCTGAGGAGCCACATACATAATGTATGGTAACTTTTTTTAATTTTAATACAACCGTATTCAGATTTTGTCTACTAACTTCTCTCAAATGCTACAAGATCATACTAAATAATGATAAATATATAATCCATGATGTTCGAAGTTCTGACGTGGCTCCTCAATCCAAACATTTAAATTGAGGTGCCACCTTTATGATTAAATAACTTTTAAAGTATTATACTACAAAATCGAGGATCGATCCTACAATTTTTTTAAACATACTACTAAATAAGTATATTAATTTCATTAAGCTACAAAAAGTGGGTCCTCAATCCTTACGGACATTTTGTGCCATTACACCCACAAACGAAATATTATTTCGAATTAAAGGAAACATTTCGGGTTTTTTTTTTCAAATAAAAAAAAATTAACATATGTAACCAACCGTGAACCAACATTTGGGACATAGGATGTATGGGTAGACCTAGCTAATGACCTTCCAAACCCCTGGAAAAATTGTGTCGGTCCATAAGCCAAACACCCTGTATAAGTGAGTCTTATCATCAATATGTAAGATACATGCAGCGACATATATAAGTGAATCATAACTTCTATGTCTTCGTAGAAACTGAGTCTACGGGTCGCCCAATGCTTGGGCAGAAGACATGTCGAGTTGTATAGAAAGAGCTTTGTCTATTCTTGGTAGAATAAAGATGGAATAAGGGATTTTCTTTTTAGCTCTTCCCTAGTCGCTGGATAGATGGCGCTGAAAATGGTACGTTACTGCAAGGAACAGAACATAAATAAACTGTTTTTAACAAAGCGCGAGAAAACTAGGTTATATTGGGAAGCTTAAGCAAACGAAAGTGTCAGTCAACGAGCGTATGTGACGTGCGGTAATGTTATTTTTTCCAAGAGAGTTCTTGGAAACTATTTTATTTTTAATCCCGCAAAAAGAAAACTCACGAAAAAATCGGGGTTTTTCCTATATAAGGAGACACTACCGAACGCCACCCATACTTACATCCTTACAGCTATACCATCAAACAAACGCTTAAAAATACAAATACCGTATATTTAAAAAAAGAACCCATACAATCTACACAGATTCATTTAAAACACAATATAAAAGATTCTCTAGTAAAAAATCATTACCTCTTGATAGCCATCATAATAATATTTTTTTTACAAACAGCTTTGTAGGTATTATTCGCCATAGCTTCGTAATTCGCATGAATTTCTTGCTCTCTGTCATACACAAACTTTGGTAATTTTGCTACCAAATGCTCTCCGTCGTCCTTAATTGTTTTCTCGGTATAAATCTCCAGAACAGCTTTCTTGGCTTCATAAGACTGTAGAATGTCCGCAGCGTATGTCTTTGCCTCTTGCTTCTCGTCTCTCGCCTTTATATTCCCGGGTGGTAAGCGAGTAGAATGACCACTACGTAAAACGATTTTTTCTTCATCAGATAAATTCAGTATCGCGTTTCTGTTGCGTTTTCTCATTTCGCATTCTCTGAGATGAATCCTTTCTGGAGAAATCGTCTTCTTTAAGCTGAATTGTCTCGAATCCACGTTCAAAACTCCTGACCCGTCTCTTAAACCGTCAAAGTTGAAGCGAGGGCCTTTGCTATCTTTAATACTACTGTGAGCTGATAAGTTAGTGCTGTTAAGTTTGCTTGTCAAATATATAGAATTTTGTGTGTGTACGTCCACAAGCTCTGTTGTCTTGTTATCAATTTGCGTGTGGTATTCTGACTCTCTCTTGAAATCGCAAATGGTTTCTTCGTTCTTCTTGTTCGTTTGTTTGCTGGCGCAGCAACAGCCTCGCACTTCGCCTATTCTTGAAGCTAGCTTTAGTCTTGCGGCTACTGTATTGCACATGCATCCTCCTTGCTTGGACGAATCCACATTATCAGACGAAACAACTTCGACACTGCGGACGCTGTTACTGCAATCACTATTGTTCTCTGCCGAGGGGTACACTACTTCTCTGTTGATTTCTGGGTCTGACAGCACTTTACTGTCCACTTTGTAGTAGTTATGCATACTGTTAGTATCTCTGAAATAGTTGGGTTTCAATGACGCGTAAGTTACGTCTTTAGCCAAGTCGTTTGCCGGTAAATTTACTTTAGTATCGTCATTAACACTGCTATCAGAAGTCAATATTACTTTGAGCATATCTCGAAGTTTCCTCATTCGAGTTTTGTTCTTGAATTTAGTATGGTGTACTTTTTCCATGACGGTTTTTAACATTTCTTTCTTTTCTTCTTTAGTTTGTGGTTTGACGATGACGTCTAAACTATGAGATTTCCTTATTTCTGGTAGCCTGTCTGGTTCGTCTGTATCAGAAGTGGACATGAATGTATCATATTTTTTGTCTTGTTTTCTCTCTGTATCTGTCTCGGTATCATACTTTGGATGATCGACTTGTCTATCAGTGTCCGTTTCTTCCGTGTCGTATTTAGTTGGTTTTTCTGTGTCTGTGTCTTCATTATATTCATACTTGTGATCTGTCACTTGTGTGTCAGTTTCCTCTGTGTTCTCGTGAATTTCTTTAGTATTACTATATTTTTGACTTGGAAATGACTTGGCATCAGTATCTTCACTCTTTTCGTCTTCCGTCGCCATGCATCTACAAACGGAACCTCCGGAGGAGTCTAATAAAATTGACCTTTTTGCTGGTTCGTTAATAATTTCTACGCTTCTGTTGCTGTGTATGCTTCGCTTGACGGGCGCGCTGTTTTTGCTAAAGACGCCTTTGTACGTGTGAATGCTTTTGTATGTATGCACGCTTTGCTTGGTGGGCACGCTTTTATTGCTGTGCACGCTTTTATTGCTGAGCACGCTTTTATTGCTGTGTGCGCTTTTATTGCTGTGCACGCTTTTATTGCTGTGCATGCTTTTATTGCTGTGCATGGTTATATTGCTGTGTACGCTTCGTTTGGTGTGGATGCTTTGTTTAATGAGGATGCTTTTGGTATGCTCGCTCTTGTTACTTGTATTGCTATGTACGCTGATCTTGTTGAGCACGCTTTTGATGCTATGATCGGTTTTGTAACTGTGCATGCTTGTTGCGTCTGTCCTAGTGTTTTTAACTGAAGATGTAAGATCTACAGTAGCTCTATGAACAGAAAAAACATGATCATCGCGGAAAACGTCACTGTAGCCAGTTGAAACTGTGTGGAACTTAGTAGATATCTTCTTGGAAAAATCATTGTAGTCGTCTTGTTTTACATTCACGGATTTATTCTTTCCCGATTTAAAGTTCTTTATTACTATACGAATGTTAACATCGTTCTTTTGATCTGAATGCTCAGCAGGACGTTCGTCTTCTTTTTTGACTACATAAACTTCTGGAGTCGATTTTTTGATCGGTTCCTTGCACTCTATATTCTCTACGTCTTTGTTACCATCGTTTGCTATATTGATTTCTGTAGTTGTTTCTCCATGTGTGACTTTGAGTTTAAACTGAATTTCTATTAGATTTGCTATACAAGCATCGCTTGCGTCCTCCTTAATTTCTTTTCTTGTCTCTTTATCTGTTCCTATAGCTTGTGTAAAGTTATTTGTGGTTACTCTGTGGACTTCTGATGCCTTGTACATTGCACCCAATAAAGAAGGCTGCCTCTGTATATTACAGTCTGCATGTTGCAGACTGTAATCTTTTCTCTCAAATAAAGGCATACCATCTTCATCTTGCCCTTTAATGTTAAGGCCTTCTCTTATCTCTTCTGTACTAGCTGTTTGTTTTTTCAGTCGTATAGTAATTTTTTCTGTAGAACTAAGACTTACATAGTCTTCACGTTGTGCGTTCTCCCAGGCTAAGCAATATTTAGAGCACAATGAATTTTTAGGTGCAGGCATCATTTTGAGAAAGATACCGGATATTTTTTGTTTGCTTTTGCATGGGGCTGGAGGTAGGCATGGTACGGGCAGTGGTTCAGCGGGAGTTGATTGACAGGGGCGAGGTGGCGGGGGACACTGCATTCCAGGTATCTTAGACAAACAGGGTAGCCGAGGCGACCCCCCAAAATTGGGACAAGTTTTCTTGCATTCTTTAACTGAGGGTACCGTTTCACATGACATTTTTGGGAACATTGGGCAATCTTTCATACATTTTCCACATGACACTTTACTATTTTGACAAAGCGATGTGTTCGACGACTGATTGGACTCCTGGTTTTTGGTTGGCCATGGAAATTCATCATCCGGATGGCAAGGGGATGTGTGACACGTTCCTGAATTCTTGATCTTCGGTTCTGGAACTATGTCCGGCGCGCAGGGATGAATGGGGGAGTAATAAAAGGGTGCATCGGGACGGAATACGGGATACGAAGTCGATGTCAAAGATTGCTGGCATGCTAGCGATCTGCAAAGTGATGGCTGACAGGGCAATGGTTTTGCTGGAGATGAACCTAGGCAAGTAGCGTTCGACATTTGCTTTTTGTTCGGGTCTGTGCAGGATTGTGAAGACAGCTTTGTGGGGCAAGACGGAGGAGCCATCGGGCATTTTGGTAGCTTTTGTGGTGGTTGTCCGCAGAGACACGGTGGTGGTGGTGGCGGACAAGCCCCCTTGCGAGGAGATGGGGAGGTCCACGGAGGAGGTGAACACGAAGGCGGAGAAGGTGGCAAAGGCGAACAGCTGCATGGCATTGGAGGGGTAAATGGGGTCGGGCAACATGGGGGTGGGGTACCTGGGGGTGATTTACAAGGGAGTAGCATAGTAGTAGCCCTGTAGTAGTTAGGAGGAGGTTTGCAAGGTGGCGTGTGGGGACATGTGGGTGGTGGTGACGGGGTTGGAGGGCAAGGTGGCGGCGATGGAGGGCAAGGTGGCGGTGACGGGGATGAAGGGCAAGGTGGTGTCCGCGGTGGTGGTGATGGCTTTGGCGAGCAAGGTGGTATCCGCGGTGGTGGTGATGGCTTTGGCGGGCAAGGTGGTATCCGCGGTGGTGGTGATGGCTTTGGCGGGCAAGGTGGTATCCGCGGTGGCGGTGATGGCTTTGGCGGGCAAGGTGGTATCCGCGGTGGCGGTGATGGCTTTGGCGAGCAAGGTGGCGGTATCTTCGAGGGCGGAACAGATATTATGCGAGGACAACGTTTTGGGCTAGATCGCGTTGGTGGGGGTGTTGAACAAGCTGTACTGGGAGGGGAAAAACACGTTGGCTTTGGTAGGCACGGCGTTGGTGAGCATGGCGGCTTCGCCTCAAAAGGAGGAAGAGGCATCCGACATTGTCGTGGACACGGCGGTGGGTTTTCGCAAGACTGTTTAGACGACGCGCAAGGCGGCTTCTTCATATGCTCACACAAATCCCTGCAAGGAGAACGCGGGATCTCACAAAGCGGCTGCGAAATCACTGTCGCGTGCTTGCTACAAAACTGTTTCCTTTTACATACGTCACAACCGGCTGATCCTTTGAATGAAAGGATACTCTCGGGCGCCATAGAAGATAACTGCTTTGTTACCAAATTTTCGCAATCAGGCAAAGACACATGCTTCTTGCAAGGGGGTTTTTTTGGCCTAGGTTGGTCTCTTGACTTGCAATAAGACTTCACTATAGGCTTCGGGCACGCATGTTTCGGCAAAAATTCTTCGCCACACTTACTCTCAACACTTGGCGCGCATGATAGGTGTGCAGAGTCCATATAAGGGGTAACCCATTTGCTCTTATTACTGGCTGCGTAAATCTTTCTTCTTTTAAAAACTTCGATAGAATCCTTTGGTAGTATTCTTTTATCAGGGTTGGGTTTTTTTTCTTTTTCTTTCGCCTTCTTTTTCTTTTCATTTTCGGGGGGATCACTGATTGTATGTGGTTTATATTGTACGTTCTGGCTACAAGACGACGCGCAACAAGGGGAGACAATGGTCGTCATATGAAATTCTTCAAAAATGTTGGGACAGGATTTTGTTACATCCCCCTGATTTTGGAAGCTAGATCTGAACTGTTCTGAGCAGCACTTGAGATGTGATTCGCTGGCACACCAGGAGTATAAGTCGATGCCTAGAGGCGTCCAGTGGCGATAATAATCTTGTAAATAACTCTCTGCGAATTCGCATTTCTTTGTGTTTGGCCTCAGAAAATTGTGTTCTGACTCTTCGTCAGAAAAATCATCTTGGATTTTCAAACTGCAATTTAAAAATATAATTTGTAATTTAAATATTTGTTGTATAATGTTAAATATCTAAATTTTGTAGTCTACCAGTGTTGGAATTGTCATCAATTAATTCTATAATTATAATAACGAAATTTTGTCCATGGAAGTGTGCTGATTTCCAAGATACAGGTTCTTTACCTAGTTTGGAAGTCAGGCGTCCTCTTAGTTTTTTGCAGCCTTTTGTTGTACGACCCATAATGGATGACATTGTATTAGGCTATTTTTTAATGAGTTCAATAAACGATTTATTTATATTCGTTATACAAAATAGGCGAAAGCGGGTTTATTAGTGATTAATGATGTTTTTTTTTCAGTTTCCATTTTTTTAAACTACCTAGATACTTGGGTGTTTCCCACCTGACTACTCTGAGAAGAAACAGCCGAAACAAACTCATAGTCCCTTTTAAAGCCCAGACATAATCTTGCTCAACTCACATGAGGACTATATTATTATGCATATTAGTGTCTGAGATGGTCTTTTGAAGAAAGAACCACAGAGATTTAAGTGGACCTGTCCAGTCAGTGCAAGCATTTGTCAGTTAACGTGCTGCTCGACTTAAAACTCAAGGACCTAAACTCACATAACAGCCGGAGCCGGTCTGCCTATAGTGCGCGTAAGGAAAGAACGACAGTGATAAAAGAGGATTTTTGCAAAGTGTGGCCAGCACAAATATGCATCATCAGCCTTCAAAAATCTATCTAGACGCCGTTAAATCCATTGTGAATCAATCACGAGAACTGACATAAAATATAGTAGGACAACTCTGATTGAATTATACTTACATTGGTTTCCGTATTTGGTTGAGTTCTCTGTGTGTGATGATACCAACTCCAACAACATCACATCTCTTCTGTATTAACACGTGACTGCCTTGTATCGCCACGTCTCGACTCGTACTCGGCGTCTCCAAGACTTCGGAAACACACTTTGAACTCTCCTTCACACTAACAGTCACTTTTATCTTATTCTGTTTGTGATCTCCTACGCTGATGTTACGAGTTGCCTTGTCCTTCTTTAAATCACTGCCAGTTTCATATTCTACAATTTTAAAAACCTCTTCGTCACTAGATTGGTTTGCAGGACGTTTAGTGACTTCGTCGTTACTAGAATCCACGAAAAACCCTTTCGGTATGTCGATCCTTAGATATTCTGAACTTTCTTCCTTGTATAGCTTTTTGAAGTTTTTCGAATGTAATACAACCTCTATATTATGTGAAAATGCTTTTGATTTGTCTATAAGCCACTTCTGATCTGAGATTCTAACTTCCATATTATCTTTTGTGTCTTTGTCTGATTTACATGTAAGCTGTTTTTGTATTTGCTTCACTGGAAGCAGCTGCGGTCTGTCTGTAAACGTTTTTGGGATCATCCAGGCTTCTATATTTTGTTGCATAAAGTTCACATGTTGCCTTGTATGAGATCTATATGATGACTCAACAGTCACTTCACTTTTTGATCTGAAATCTAAGCTCTTATCTTTATAGATATTGTTCATCAGTTCGAAGACAGTGCTACTGCTTCGGGCATAAGCTTTATTGTTCCATCGAACTTTGACGCTGTTCCGAGACTCTATAGTAGGTGTGAGGAATTTCTTAAGCCATGATTTTCTGACCATTTCTTCGTTATCATCAGGCGTATTGTTATGGCATATCTCTGGTTCTTTACGAATATCTTCTGGTTTATAAACATTTTCGCCTAGTATTTTGATGACCAGTCCATCTCTTAGTTCACAACGTCCTGCAGTAACGCCTTTCTTAGTTTTGAAAGTTTTTTCATTTTCCTTTTCTTTCCCTTTGTTTTTATTTTTACTTTTAAAGAAGAAGAACTTTTTTCCTTCTTTCTTCTCATCTGGTCCTGGTTCTGGAACTGAATCTGGTTTACTAGGCTGCAGTGGTTTTTGTATCATGGGTACAACCTTGACTTTCTGTAGTTCTTCTTTCCTTGTGGGGTTATAAGAAGGTTTTGGAGTACATTGTCTGTTATTATAATTACCTTCTTCCAAGTTGAATTTTTTCCCCCATAACTTAAACATACCTTTGACGCCATGGGTTTCGCTGTCGTCATTACCCTCTTTTGAAGACCATTCAGCGCTACCTCTTTCCTTGTCAGTGACAGACCGCCTATAATGTGAAGCTCTAGAATTATGCATACTTCTATCTTTTCTGTCTCTACTGTATCTCGTTGTGAACGGGGTGTAAGGTTTCATGTTGGAGAAAGACCTTCCTTCTAAAGATGGTGGGTCAGAATTAATAGAGACGTCCTTACGGCTTTGTGTGCTAACTTGACTAGACTCTTTTTTGACAATAACACAGTTTCTCTTGGAATCACCTTTCTTTAAACCTCGCCGTAGAGCTTCAAATCTTCGCCTCAATGTTGAAGTGCTCTTTAGCACAGAATTGTGTGCACTATGTTTTGACTCTTTGGATTTGGACTTGGTTGCAAAAATTCTTCGGTATTCTAATTCAAGTTTGTTCTCCATTAGGTCCTCGGCTTCTAAGGATATACGGCTATTTCGTTCAATACTAGGATTCTCAAAATTATGGATATGTTGCAGCAATGAATCTGAGGATGATATTCTGTCTGTTGGCTTATCTTTTGGTTTGTCTTTTGTTTTTACAGGTTTACGTAATGAATCCGAAGATACTCTCTCTGGTTGTTTGTCTTCTGGTTTTGCAGGCTTACTTGAATCTACTGCGATCCCGTTCACCTCTTCCGGAGTTTTCTGAGTCATTACTGTTGGTTGTACTATTTGTTCTACTTGTCTAATTTGTTCTATTTCTGCTTCTGATTCGACTTCAATTTCAATGTCTTTTGTTATTTTCCGTTCTATTTCAGCTTCGATTTCAACGTCTCTTGTGCTTAAATTGTCAACTTGTGTCGTTGTGTTTGCTATGCTTCTTAGAATAGAACTGTTTCCTATTTCAATGTTTTTATTAAAGTTGAATTCTGTGTAGCTTGTGGAATTTGATATAGTCTGTACTATAGGGGACAGCTTCTTATTAATAACGCACCCAATATTGTATTCTAATATTCCTCCGACGCACTTTGACGATGTCCTTTTATTTTCATAATAACCAATAGTCTTATTTTGTTGCTTGGTTCTTTCTAAAAAAATAAATGAAAATAATATCAGTTTAACAGTTGGGAGCAAATGATAAAAAAAGACAGCAAAATAGACTTGAAGAAGATTCCAGTCTATAATTCCGCTGACGAGCAGTTTTGCATGTTGTTTGTAATTGAAAACTTGCAACTTAAATGCAATTCAGAAAAACACAGTCGTATCGCAGTTGAGTTGCTCAACTGCGATACGACTGTGTTTTTATGAATTCATTTAAAAAAATCACAACATAAAACCATGGATCACATCAGGTCTTATTCGCTGTATAAAACATAGGGATAAACTGCACATGACAGCTAAATCTAATCCAGAAAATGGTGTATTGCAACTTTCGTACAGAAGATATCGAAATTTCTGTAATGATCTTCTTAGGAAAATTAAAAGCAACAAAGTGGCATTGGAAAAGGCTGGAACAAATCGTAAAAAGATCTGGAAATATATTAAAGACGCAACGTATGCTACAAAACAATATGAGTCATCTTTTAGTTTATTACAAGCACACTCGACACCAGTGGAATCCGCTAACGTAGCAAATAATTTCTTTGTTAATGTGGGTAAGTGTCTGGCAGAAAAAAAATCTAGGTCAATCCCAAAACTGACGAACATTCCTTTAACTTTCAACACTGCTTTAACATCCTTCGCGCTGCTAGATACTGACGAGACTGAGGTAGAAAGTATAAATCATGACATTGAAAGAAGATTGTGCAGTTGGCTGGGACAACATTTCGATTAAAAGATTAAAAGATTCAAGGACATTTTAGTACTACCACTGACTAATATTTTGCGCATTTGTTTATCTTCAGGTCATTTCCCAGGCGGGAGACGCCCCGGGCGTCGGGGGCCACCGCGTGGCCCCCGGCCACCGTAGGCGCGGGCCTGTGGACGGTGGGCTATGGGCTAGCTCGCCGTCCGTCCGTCTCATGACGACAGGCCGTGTCGACGGCGCGTTCGTGTTCCACGCGCGCCTCAAAGAGAGTCAGCAAAAAGGAAGGGGTCCGCAAGGACCGATGCCTGCCGGGGTTGC
Organism: Xestia sexstrigata; assembly: GCA_941918905.2. Lineage (NCBI taxonomy): Eukaryota > Metazoa > Arthropoda > Insecta > Lepidoptera > Noctuidae > Xestia > Xestia sexstrigata. The sequence goes on from OW799229.2 coordinate 7,320,216, forward strand.
GGGACTGTTCGAAAGAGATACCGTGGCCCCGGAACACAAAGGGCGATGAAGGAACATGGATGGGTTTTAGTCAGTAAAAGTCTGACACTCCCTCCCGCTCCGCCCAGAGCGGGAGAAGTCATTTGATGATTTCCCATCCGAAAAAAAAAAAAGGTCATTTCCCAGAGTGTCTCAAAAAAGCTGTAATTATCCCTGACTATAAATCAGACAGCAAAAAGCAAGTGACAAACTTATGGACCTATTTCTTTAATACCTTCTATGTCAAAAATATTGGAGAAAATATTAAACAAACAGTTGTTGAAATATTTGGAAGATAAATCAATTCTGTCTGTAGTTTGGATTTAGGCCTATAGTTTCAATGCCGATGCGTTACATCAACTGACTGACTATCTAGCGCAAGAACTTGACAAGGGTAACCACACAGTAGGAATTTTCCTGGACCTCGCCAAAGCTTTTGACACAGTTTCCATTCAAATTCCATTGAGATCATGGGTATTAGAGGCACCCAACTGAAAATATTCAAAAGTTATTCAGAAGATCGTGCCCTGTGGCGATATTCTCAGCGCTGTTAAAAAAAATCATTTTTTAGTGTTCCCCAAGGAAGTATTTTAGGGCCCACCCTGTTTTTGATATACATAAATGACCTTTGCAATTTAAAGCTAGAGCATGCTTCTATCATAACCTACGCTGACGACACTGCTTTACCTACTTTTTTCGGCTGATTCAGAAAATGAAGTCTACAAGCTTGCGCAACACGGATTTAGTATTGTAAATAAATGGCTACAAAATAACTTACTAACTCTAAATGCAGACAATTTAAGACAAATTATATTAAGTTTTCTATGCGTAAGCATATAATATCCAATATCCACTCAGTGTTGCATGCTCATTGTTGCCCAGTCCCTGCAGATAGCCAGAGTAAGTGTCCCAATATTTAGAAGACTAATAAAATAAAATACCTGGGTATCTTAATACTTACATGAAACCCTTTCCTTCAAACAACATAATATCGAAGCTCTAAATAACAGAATTCCTAAGCTGATATTCGTTTTAAAAAAGATGCGATTTATTACAGATCCAAAAATACTAAGGCAAGTATATTTTGCTCTTTGTCAGTCAATTCTGACTTACTGCATTACTTCATGGGGTGGGGTGAGTAAAACTCTGTTATTGACCATTGAAAGAGCTCAAAGAGCTATTCTCAAGGTGGCTACTTGCCGCCCTTTCCTTTTCCCCTGCAACCTCCTGTATAAATCTTGTGAAATACTAACAGTTCGACAGTTATTTACTCTGCGCTTCACCGGCGCCGCGCCCGCATCTCACCCGCGCCTCGCCCGTGCCTCGCACGCGCATTGACACCTCTTGTATTGGCCGAGCAAAAAAATGGCTGTCTGTGGCTCGGCCGGAGTGGCCGAGTAGTCTCTGCGTTAGTATTTGACATAAATTGATGAAGAAACTTGTTTCTATCTCGCTTAAATTTGCACGGAGTCCAGGAAAAAGAACAAGAAAGACATTTTGCCTCAGTTCAACAACGAACGACGCTTCTAACTGACCAAAACACCGCTCCCTAGTTGAGAAATCAGGCGCGCGCCAACCGGTCGCCACAGATGTTCTGTGTGATATAGTAAAAAGTAAAAAGCCTGAAACCCGTTTCTACTCATTTATCAAAAGGAGCACTCCTGTGAAGTTTCGAATAAAATAGTCTAATTAATCTTGTTTTCCCATACAGACTTTGGAGCCCCGTTTAACCCCCTTAGGGGGTGAATTTTGAAAAATCCTTTCTTAGTGCACCCCTAGACCACATAAGGAACCTGCTTGCCAAATTTGGAATCTGTAGACCCAGCAATTTGGGCTGTGCGTTGATAGATGAGTCAGTCAGTCAGTCAGTCAGTTTCTTCTTTTATATTAACTAATCAATTTTAACAGCTGAAACGCTATCTGTGCTAAGTTTGTGAACCAAACATTATTATTAAAATTTATCCCAAGCCACTAGGCGTTTAGCGTTATTAGAATAAAAACGTAAACAGACCCATTCTTTTGTTTCGAACACGGCAGTCGTAAATGACGTCATGTAATTGTAGTGCTTGTGAGATAAAAAAATGTATGGCGAAGTCTGTTCTTTTGCTTTATTTATGACAAATAATGTGTATTTGTGGACTTAAAATTAAAACAATAACTTTTTGAAATAATGTTTTTTTTTTTAATTATAATGACCTTTACACAAGAATCTGGCTAGTACTACTATCCAGCCGCGGTAATACGATAAAAGCGCTTGGCTAGTAGTATAGCCAGCGGCGGCTGCGTGGACCTGAGCACTGTACTAAAACAACACGCAGCACTGAATTTACTAAAAAAAGACGGAATGATATAGTTCGCCCTCAAAAAAAGTACCTACAAAGCATGCGTTCACAGCCAAGTTTTATATGTACTTCGGACCGCTACTCTATAACAGGCTTAATGAAAAAGAAAACATTTACTCCTTAAATCACAATAACTGCAAGAAAATCCTTAAGGAGGCTCTTCAAACTATGTCTTATGAAGATACAGAGAAGTTATTACTTGTACTAATATTGTAGTACATTACTGCAGCGGCCAGCAACAGAGGCATTGATAGAAGAACGTGTAAATGTGGGCTGAGGCGAAGCCGAGACACACATACGTAAGTCCATCAATGCCTAGTTGTGGCCAAGGCTTGGATAGCATTTTTCTCAAATAATGCGAGGAAATTAAAACTCTCGCGTTGAAGAGTTCATGTGTTTTTTTTTTCAATAAACCGCTTTCTATTTGGGTGAATATCAAAGCAGCAAATTTTACGTGTCCACATTGAGAATGAAGGTGTAAAATGATAGGATGTTTCTATTTTTTTTGTATAGTAAACTACTTTACTTGGTTCAACTAGGGCCACATTTTTTATTGTTATAAGTGTTTATAAATAATCAGGAAAAAAAAGTTGCCTAAAAATTCAAGTTTGGTGGCTTGTCCCATTTCCATTTTTTGATATAATACTTTCACCAAAGTAACAATTTAAGGTATACGAGTATTAAAAAATAAACCATTTCCTTAGTTTATGCATTAGACACATTATCTAAAAACAATTAAACCTTATTAGAAAAACTAATTTAAAAGCACAGGACACTCGATCAAAGTTTGTCCAAGCAAAACACAAAATTTTGGTGGCACTTTTTCAACTTACTATTAATCGTGTTTTTTTATTTCGCATCTCTCGGTCTTGCCCGTAACAGGTGGGTGATTAGTGCTGCGATTATCCGATAAAAACATAAGTATTCATTTCGGGTGGCACGGGGGACAAGAATTGTTCAATTTTGGTGCATCGTTTTTCTGTTGATAACGGGTTTTAATAGTAAGCTACACGTTATAGCTAGTGATTTGGGTAACGCATAAATCAGTGATATTAATTTAATTGTAACCTAAAACCCATATTTTTAAAGATTTTAACCGACTTCCAAAAAGATTGGGAGAGAGAGGTTATCAATTCGTCAGAATTTTTTTTTTGTGCCTGTTTCCAATTTTAGTGGCTCAATTTCGGTGGCTTTGGTGGCGTTTTCACGTACTGTTTGTAAATATAAAGCTAGTTTTTACGTTGCAAGACAGTTTCATTAGCAAACAAATAAATGTTATGTACTTGGCAGTAAGTAAGACCTATTATTATAAGGATAGCATGCTAAAGATGAAGTTTCTTATTTTTATTTTGTTGCTTTTTAGAATGCCAAAACAGACCAATGAAAAGAGGCTGCTTAAAAAGAGAATGGATAAAAGAAAAAGAAAAGCAAGAATAATGTTTCATCATCAGCCTACAGCAGACCACTGCTGTAGGCTCCTCATAGGCCTCCTCAATGGCACGCCACTCAACTCGATTCTCAGCAACTGGCTAACCAGCCACCCTGCGAAAATCGTCGCTCCAGTCACTCGAGTCTGAGGGCATGCCACCTTACGTTTGCTGATTTACGGTCTCTACTCAAGAACACGTCTACCCCAATCTACGGTCATCAGTCCTACGGTTAAATGACCGGCCCATTGCCACTTCAGCTTACTTATTCTGTGAGCTATGTTGACAACTCTGGTTCTCTGTCAAATCACTTCGTTCCGGAGACCCACCCCACCTCAGAGAGACTCCAATTGTTATACCAGGTCCTTATTTTTCACGAAAACTGATTGATTCACCTATTTGCAAGCCAATTCGAAATTTAAATAAAATTTTTGTTACGTTACCTGACAGTTACTTTATTGGAGATTTAGTGAACCAGCCATCAGTAAACAATCTACAAAACCTTCAGATTTTATGGGGTTGTGAGTGGCAACAACACAAATGGGACCATATTGCTAGGAAGATAAAGATCACTGTAATTTTGACTGTACTTAGAATAATTGAGTTATGAGAGGAGCTACACGATAACTGACAAATGCTTGCACTGACTGGACAGGTCCACCCAAATCTGTGTGATTCTTTCTTCAAAAGACCATCTCAGACACTTATCTACATTTAGTTCTCAATGTGAGTTAACCAAGATTATTATCTGGACCTAGAAGAGACTATGACCTCTCGAGCTTATTTATTGTTTCGGCTGTTCTTTCTCAGAGTAGTCAGGAACGAAACACCGGCCTCATCTAGTTTTAAAAACCGGCTAAATGCGAGTTCGACTCACGCACTATTTACGGTTTTCGGATTTTTTCCTTTCCACGTGCTGTAAGACACATGCTTCTTGCCAAATTTCATGATTCTAGGTCAACGGGAAGTACCCTATAAATTTTGATTCCCTTGAGATTGTCGAAATATACGTTTTTTGCGACATAAACGGTCGTATCTTGATTTTTTCACAGCTTCAAGGGTCGGTAGACCTAAGTATATGGTTTTATTTTCAACTCAATATCTTCACGCGTTCCCGACGATAAAGTGTCTTAACAGACAGAAGGACAGACAGACGGACAACAAAGTGATCCTATAAGAGTATTGGTACGGAACCTTTAAAAAGACGTCGTGTAAAATTGTTGGTAAAAACCTATTTCCAAAATAAACATCATTTATCATAACTGGGAAAAGAATAAGAGACTTACGTAGAATGTACGAAGACAGATCAGAATTACCGACTCCTCTATCGTTTGTCTCTGGCAGATATATTCTCTTTACCTTCTTCCTCTGCAAAGCCTTCACACTGCCCACTCCTATATCAGTGAAGCTTCTAGAACCTTGGTACGAGTAAATAAATTTTGGCGATCCAAAGTATTTGATCTCTCGTCTCCTTCTAGGCGCGGCCAGATACTTACAAGTGCATTTCAAATTATCCCGTTTACAATCGTATTGGCAACCCACTTCCAGGGTTTTCTGACCATAACTGGCTGGCTCGGGAGAATATACTTCGTCTTTTACCACTTCGGTGTCGTAGAATTGATATTCCCTGTTTAACTCCGTGTTAATATCACGTTTCGTCACATAAACAGCTTTATTCTCTTTCATTTCTTCTTATTTATCATAGTTTGATTTTGTGCGGTTGCATTTTTCTCGCTTTGATTGCGTTTTCGATTATTTTATATCAATTTTTTTCTGAAATGTTATTTTTTGTAAACTATTACTCGTTAGTTTGTGAAGGCGGGTTCAATAAATGCTAACGTGAACTTGATAAATCAAGTGTTCCTATTTTTTGCAAACCCATGTTATCACACTGCTGAACAAAGGTCTCCCTTAAATCCCTCCAGTCCCCTCTAAGTTTCGACTTAAGCTATCAATTCATTAACATACACTGTTTAAAGCTTTCACGGTCAATAAATACTTATTAAATACTGTCACTTATGAGATCAGATATCATGCGTGATTGTTGTTTATTTTGAGCTCCCGATATACCGACGCTGTTGCAAGCGCCATGATCACGGAACAACAATCACGAAAGATCTGCCGTCAGGTGACAGTATAAATTTAATTCATTAACATTATAATGATGTAGATTCTATAGTAAGTTGTTAGAATTAAACAACTTAGTTTTGCTCATTCCTAAAATATATTTTCATGGGATATCGAAAATTCCAAGGTCATCCAAATTCTATTTTTAATAAGTACAAATACAATTTAGCCTTGGCCTTACAAGCTAGAAAATTAAAACGTTATTTGTTATCAATCACTTTTGCTGTTTCCGGTTGAAATAGGTACTAGAGGCTTGGGGCTCGACTGCTCATATTTGCCATTCAACATGACATTGCTGCCAGTCGTTTTGGCCATGTTTTGGCACTTTTCCCATTGACAGCGATGTGGACGAATTTTTCGATTTGCCTATCGTGATTATCCCCCTTTACTTACTTATACAAATAATGTTTAATTATTTCAATGTAATTTGTTTAAAGCGATTTTACCTTTTAGTAACACTTTTAAAATTATGTAAAAAATAGAAACTGCAAATTTAATTTTTTTTCGAGGATTTTTTTTGCGTATATATTCTTTCAGTTTGTTCGATTTTAATGACGTATGCTTTATTTATTGTTTTTGAATTGACAGTTTCTGGAGCATCCAAATTTTTAAAAGAAGATTCTATTCATAGTCTTTGACTGCTTCCTTGGTGTAATGCTTGATCCTCAAAATGTATTGTAAGTATTGTATTTCATGTCCGGAGCCACTAATTATTTTTTTCTCCTATGTAAACTCTTATTCTTGTGAATGCTGGTGGCGACTTCGAAGTCCAAGCCTGTAAAAATGCTGTACACAGAAGCTGTTGATGAACCTTTATGAATAAATAAATAAATAAGTGTAATTTTCCATTACTAATTTCTCAGTAGCTAGGATTTGAGCCCGATTGATGCATACATTGCGTTGGAAGACCTCCCACTAGGTGGACTTGGTGACGGTTGCGGGGATCCGCTGGATGCGAGTCGCACGAGACCGGTCACACGCTGCGCGGCACACTTGGGGGAGGTCTATGTCCAGCAGTGGATGTCTTTCGCCTGAAATGATAATGATGCATAACACATAACAGCCCAACTTCATCCACTGTTGGGAATAGTACCTATAGGTCTCCTTTTGGATATTCCCGCGACTGCAACAATGTCGTCTGTCATCTCAATGCATTCACATGGGACTTAAACATAACCAGCAAAACAAGTTTGTCAGTGAAACAAGTTGAATCGTTAGATAGTAATCTACTTTACGATTTTCAAATATGTACGAAAAAACTTGAAGAATTATGTCACTCTTACAAACTAACAGCCTTATTCATAAAAAATCCTTTAATTAAGGTTTGATCGGTCTGTTAGTTAGCAGACTGATTATGCTTGTTAGACGGTTGTCAAGAAGTATGATTCATAAACGCTTGCTAGCAGTCTGCTAGTTAATGAGCTGCTGATAGACGGATTAGTCGCGTTATGTCGGCCATCTTGACAAATCAAAGAGAAAAAATGGCCCCGGCCTTTGTTTCGTATTATTATGTGTGAAGTGGAATAATCAAAATATAAAATGTAATAATAATATTGTTACGAGCTGGGTATGGGATAAATTAATTACTACCGAAGAAACAACAAATAACTTTAATAATCACAAAACACTTATAACTCGATCACAAATACACTACTGATCACTATTCGCTTAGATATCGCACTTCTAGTTCACTTCGATTCGCTTCGTTGTGTAGCCAAAGTCAGACTAACTCCTTCCGCAAACACGTCGACTATTTATATGGCGATCGAACGTTCGAGAAATATCCACGACTTCCTAGAATCTTCTAGACAATTCCACAACTTGTACAAAGGAAAGAAGTAGGTACTTTATGCCCTTGGCGTACGGTCGAAATTACAATGATGTTCTTTTGTAGGTAGTTTGCGAATTTGTACCTACATCATTCGGGACTCGTTTTACCTACCTACCTACTAGTAGGTAGCTACTACCGTAACTGTAGGTAAGTACGGGTACGACGTAACAATATGTATAATAACAATAAAAAATAATAAACTGTGAAATAATTAAACAGTAATAGTTTAACGAGCTTTCCAAGGCAAGGAGGAAACTCGGTATGTAACGGGTGGTCACCCATCCACGGACCAACTTAGGCAAGCACGGCTTAACCTGAAGATTGACCAGAGCGACTGTTATTATTTAGCCACGAGCTTTAGAGCAGGGGTGGTAACACAGGTAACAGAACAAGCTTATAATTTTGTGAATTTTCATGATACAGGTTTGAAATTTTGTACATAGATTCTTTACATAAACACGTGTTTCTGGTTTCGCATTTACCTACTAAAACTAATGTTGTAGAAGGTACTCTGTGTAAACCTGCTTACAGACGTGTTGCTCTCTGTTCGGAAGTACCGATAAACGCAAGGTAGACCATAGACATAAATGTTCTCCTGTCATATTCAAATATGTTTTTTGACATTAGTCAGATTTTTTTATTGTGTTTTAGATTGTATTTTTGTACTGTTTTTTTTTGTTATGAATTTGTTTATAATGTGCTAGAACGAAGTATGAAAAGGGATAAAATCACTTGCACCTGTTGAGTAAGTTTTTTGTGGATATTACCTATTTTAAGAATATCTTTGGAACAAGTCTTACCAAGTGGTATCATAGGTAGGTAGGTAAGTGGGTTGTAGAGGTCAGATAGACAGTTGCTCCAGGTAAAATACTGGTATTCAGCTGCATACCGTCAGACTGGCAGCAGACCCTATCACAGTTGGGAATGCTAGCTAAATGATGATACTCTAATGAGCCGTACATTAAAAAAAATCATAAATGACCTACAAGCCTTCTCATGTAGTTCGATAATGCCTCAAAATGATGGGGCATTTCAAGGCACCAATAAAAAGATAAACAACTTTCTTTGCCTATAATTTCAGAACTTCTTATGATATCAGGAGATAAAAGAAGACGCATTCATATTCACATAACGACTTACAAAAGTCGAGAGCAATATCAAGGCCAAGCAATGGAGGAGAAAGCAATTAAAAAATGTTGCAGCAAAACCTATCATAACAAGTACGTATGTGCTATATGCCTTAACACGAAAACAGAAGAAAGGACTCCCGAATGTTGTAAAAAAATAACTCAAAGTTGCCCTATTTGTCAGAACAATAAAGATACCAATGGAAAATTCAAAGAACGTGATAAAGAAACTTATTGTATGATGAGCAACAAGCCAAGAGATTGCAGAGATTGTACTAACACAAGGGAAATAACAAATTGCAGTGACAACACGAAAGGAGTCGCAGCAAATAGAGAAAGAGACCCAAATGTTAAAACAGTGCAGACTTCGAACACAAATGTCTCTCAAGGTTTAACACTCCTAAATGAAGTGCTAACAGTCTTCCAGAATAAAAAAGAAGACAATAATAAGGAGAAACTTAAAACTGGTCTATTAAAAGACGTTGCAGTATCTACGCTCGACAATGATGATGAAAAAACTTCAAAAGACAAGGCAAAATTGACTGTCAGTACTTTTCAATACTCTATCGATGACAAGAAAAATAATAATATGATTGAAAACGGGAAATTTATAATTGTGAACTGTTGCCAACCAGTGTATCTGAAAGCACAGAATTCATTAGACTTAATCAAACATAAGTCGTCTTCTATACCACAAATGAAACTGGAAGAATTAAAGTATTCATTGAAAGAAAAAACGAGGTCGAAAGATGCAATCGAAGAGGTGAATAGAATGTTTGCAACGGTTAGAAAAAGTAATAGGCATGCAGAGAACTTTAACCGACCTATGGTTCGAAGTGGGCCAAGAGTGTTGCCTGTGGTCAAACCCCACCCAGTAAACAAAAATTTCGGCACCGAACACAATGACTGCAAATATTGCCAGACTTGCATGTCCAGTGGAGACTCGAAAACTGAGTGTTGCCAAGACCCAGAAAAGGGGAAATGCGATAAATGTGTCTATATGCTGTGTTGCCATTATGACAAATCACACAAAGTGCAGACCGGGGTGTTGATTTGCGAGCACTGTAGGGATTTGAATAACGAACAGTGTTGCCATAGCTGTATGCATGACAGTCGGTAGTTTTTACAACTGGCAACTATGTTGGCAACTGATTTTAGTTTTTATGGTGTGTCCAAACATTGTGCGGCAAGAGCGCGACAGCAACACGGCGTTTGCAGGACACATTTCTCCCGCGCTCTATTAGTTAGGACTAAAGAGACGCATGTTTGCGTGTTCGCACGCGGCATGACAGTCGTTCAATCGGTTGCCGCTTTATGTTTGGACACACCTTTACTTGAAGATTTTATCTTGTCACTGTATTTTTTATTTATTTTATCCTTTGTTTATAACAAAAAAAAAAAATTGTTGTACAAATCACTGGTTTTTATTTGACAACTATTTAATTCAAACATAAGTTTTTGAACGAGAGAATTCCAAATTACATTTTTGTGAGAACGTGCCCGCACTGCTTTTTACAGAGTCCTATGTGCTGTCAGAGGTAATTGTAGGCTAATAATGCTCAACCTTTGGTTGATATACGGAACATGGATCTGCTTATTTTATAATAAAGTTAGCCAAACAAGAATTTGTACCACTTAAAAACCCGACCACTGAAAAATCACGCTCTAATTTCACAATTTTTCTTGTATTCGGAGTGTTTGACTCTTCAAACTCTTAGGTGTTTGTGTCTTGAGAGTTTTAACCGTAATCACACATCTAAACTGATAGTTTTGATGTGTGATTATGGTTTAGGGTAGTTCTTCAAAAAGTTTTCTCTGTGTAACTTTGTAAGAATTATTTTTTAGAGTAATTTTCAAATTATGGTTTAACTAATCGACCTTTTTTCCATACAAATTTCGGGGGGTTTGACACGGTACATCTAAAATCTGAAGTTAAACATGATATCGTTTTGTATCATTATTAATTGTGTCTGTGGGGAAACAGAATATTAAATTAAAAAGCCATTCAAAAGTTACGAGCCTCTACCAAAGATTTTCCAAACCAAACCAAAGTTTTTATTGCCAATTCTAACGCAACTTTGGGCGTAAATTAGAAATAAAAGAAGTGTCAAATTTCCATAACAAAGTCCGTACCGACACAGCACAATTATCGAAGAATTCAATAAACTTTATTTGAAATTGATTTATACAGTGGTTTTTCATAAAATTCGATTTCCCAAAGGCATTTTCGTATTTTTTTACGCGCGCCTTTTACTATGAATTTTCGTGCATCTCACTGAATAATGTTTCCCCCCCGGTGCGGTGCAGGAGGACGACGCTCACTAAATAAGAACAATATGTCACACGCGATATTGACATGTCTCTAACTTTGTTTGATAGAAGAACAAGAACTATATTTCTGTCCTTTTCATTTCATACGTGAGGTCAGTGACGTGTCATTTGTTTTTGCTGAAGTTAAAGGGCCTGGTGCATTTTTAACCGACTTCCAAGAAGAGGAGGTTATCAATTCGTCAGAATTTGTTTTTTTTTTTGTGTTGTGAACCGATTTCGATGATTCTTTTTTTGTTTGGAAGAAAATTAATTCGCGGTGGTCCCGTTTAAATTGGGTGAAGATCTGATGGTGATCTTCGGAGAAATACAATGGAACTCTTCAATTATAGACAGCAAATCGGTCGTGATTGCTGCAATCGCTTGGATGTTTGTTGTTTTCACAACATCATAACATATCATCACGCCTGTATGCTCTGAAGGGGTATGTAGATGTGTACAGTACACAGTACACATTTCGACAGTTAGGTATGTTAGGTTCCATTTTATTGGGGATAAGCCTATTACCATGTCATGTATTGGTAACAATATGTAATAAATGACTGCCTCGTTGGTCTAGTGGTGGCGACTACTCAGCATGAGGTCCTGGGTTCGATTCCCAGGTCGGGCAAACTGTTATTGGGTTTTTCCATCAGGAATTTCTCAGTAGCAGCCACGGAGTCTGGATTTGCGCCGGCGCTCGCCCCCTATTACATGGGACTTAAACATAACTGGCGAAATGTGGGTGTAGGTACTATTGGGTACACCTCAGCCCAACTCTTCGGGGATTACAGGCGTGATGTTATGTTAAAATAAATGTATAGCTAATATTTGTATAGGATATTACAACTAAAAAATGAAAAATAAAAACCTTGACGTCAATTTATTTTTTGCAAAAAAGTTTTTTATTATTGCACCCTTCATTGACATGGAACTAGTGTTGTTTTTTATAATCACTAGTTCCATTTTGAAAGAATCTGAAAATAATGGAACTAGTTTTGTTTTTTTTTTATCGCTAGTTCCACTAGTAAGATTAACAGTTCCATGATGAAAACTACTGTTGTTTTTTATAATCACTAGATCCATTTTGAAAGAATCTGAAAATAATGGAACTAGTTTTGTTTTTTTTTTTATCGCTTGTTCCACTAGTAAGATTAACAGTTCCATGATGAAACTACTGTTGTTTTTTATAATCACTAGTTCTATTTTGAAAGAATCTGAAAATAATGGAACTAAAGATATGGCCAAAATTTTTAAAAAAATATGCCCGAGAAAGTTTGATTAAATTTCTCTCGGGAGTGTTTTTAATAAATATCAGTGCTATTTTTCTTTCTTTTTAAATACAAGAAAAAATGTGATAGCCCTCTTATCTCCTATTGTTGAAGTCAGCAGTAGTGCTGGCGACCACTATAGTCCAACGAGGCAGCCCGCATTTAGCCAGCTAATTATATAATGAAACTAGCTGTTGCCCGCGACTTCGTTCGCTTGGAAATATTGAGTGCATGTGTGAGACTAATAAATAACCACGTTTTCCCCCCGAAGGGTAGAAAATGGATATTTGGGTTCCAGCGTAACTTGACCCACTTGTGAGATTACCTCTTGAATTTTCACCTATGACAACACTGAAATACCACCTTAATCACACCCCGCGCGCGTCGCACCCCGCCCCTCTGCGCGCGCGCGCCTCTGTCATGCCGCGCCGGGCGAACGGCTCGCTCCTCAGTACTCTCTCACAGCCGGCAAGGCACTAGAATATTAGTGGGTCAAGTTACGCTGGATCCCAAATATCCGTTTTCTACCCTTCGGGGGGAAAACGGTGTTATTTGGGTGTCCGAGCTACACTTGACCCACTTGTGAGAGGTGTTTATTATTTGCCGGCGTCGCATGACGTGCTGTGATTAAGTGATTGATATTCTGGTTAGCAATAGACAACCAAGTGGGTAAAGGAATGTAAGTAAAATAACTTTTAGGATAGAAAAATATTCCAAGTAGTATATTGCAAAATAACAAAATAATGATAATCAACCACTTGTAAAACACAGATTAATAATTCTCGTTACATTAAATATAACACTTCTAGAAAAATGGAACTAATTAAAAGATTATCGTAAACTAAGAGATCATTGATTTCTAAGATGGCACAAAATATTACATTATTAAACTGGTGTAAACAAGCTACTTAAATTGCTTGAATTAGTAGCACCTCTATGGCTGGGTACTTCCTTAAAATAGTGCCTAAAGAACGTGTCTTTACTTTTCCAGTTGCCTCTCTGCAGTACTTCATCTATGCTCACGTTATTGTTTACCCATATGTTCGAGTTTACGGCAGCTCTGAAACTGCCCGGGGAGGCTGTAATTTTGGCGTCCTTAAACAAAGTTCTGATCCAGCCGGCTATGGCTGTTCGAGATGCTGCGTTGACTCTACCTCTGGTTGTAATGAACAAACTATGAAGGTCCTGTCTGGATTGTCTTCGACTTTGAGACAAAGTAATAAGCTTTTTGATCCATTGAGCGGGGTTGAGTTTTGCAGGACCACAATCTGATAGTCGCCAGCCTGCTTGACGGTAAGTTGCTGAGTCGGTTTTCGATCCAAATTTGGGCCATAATATGATGTGATCCTCTTTACGTTCATAAAATTCCGAGCTCATATCTAAGAGAGTAAGATCGTGTACTCTCCTACCCGAACACAACAGTAATAAAATCGCGGCATGACGCGAAACCTAAAATAAACTGTCAACATCGATGCTGTAATGTTGCAGATATTCAATAAGGTTATTAACATCCCACGTAGAGGGATTTCTGGGAGGTGGTTTCGGTAAATCTATAGCTTTTAACAATTGTTTAACCAGTGGATGCTTAGGAAGTATATCTGATTTTTCAGGGTTTGCGAATGTTACGACTACAGATTTATGCACTGCAATTGTCCTAGAAGCTAATTTTACACTGTTATGTAAGTGACAAATGAATTCTGCTACGTCGTTTGGTTGAGGATTATCAGTGGGGCATTTACCTTCTGACCACGAACACCACTTCTCCCATGCTGACTTGTAAGTTTTCAGAGTAGACTTACGCCAAGACGACTCTAACAGTTCTCTATTTTTCCTGTCCCATGTTTCTATTAAACGGAACCAGCCCGTACCCTCCATACCTGCAAATACAGCTTTGCTACTGCTGGTGGGGCTTCTCCTGTCTGAAGGTCGGTTAGGTGTTTGCGTAGGTTCCATACTTTGAATGGGGGGCTCAGAGCTCTCTGTTTCAGTTCCGCTGTTTCGCTGTTCCGCTGTTTCGCTGTTCTCTGTTTCCAGAACGTTTTGTCCCACTTTGGGACAACTAGTAGGTAGATTCCCGAGCTCTTTTCTAGGTGCCGTAACACACGAGGTATCAGCAAGGGTGGAGGAAATATCCATCCGAGTTTGTAGTGCCAAGTTCTGCTGAAAGCATTCACAAAGGCACATGCTTGGTCTCGAACATCTTCGCTCGCGTAGTGCTCCTCTACAGCTGATCGGTGACTCGCAAAGAGATCTATCGATGGCGTGCCCCACTTTTTGAATATGACCTGTGTCACGTGTGTAGATAAAGCCCATTCCGGTGTTTGACGAAATCTCGAGAGGCTGTCGGCCGTTAAGTTGTACCGTCCTGGGAGATAACGAGCAATTAGGTGAATCCGGTGTCGATGAGCTATCTCGAGAATGTCCGTTGTTATTTCCAAAAGGGTTTGCGACCTTGTGCCACCTTCTTTTGTTATGTACGCTGCTACAGATTTGTTGTCCGTCTGAGCTAGGATTGTTTGATGCCTGAAGTTCGGCGCCAGTCTTTGAAGCACTTCTTTCAGTGTCCATAGTTCTTTGTGATTGCTGTGCCACGATAACTGTTTGGTATCCCAAATACCGTTTAACTTCGTGTCGTTTACTGTGGCACCCCATCCTCGACCTGAGGCGTCGGTCGTTACAAATATCGTCGGATCGCAGTAATGGATGGGCGATGTTTGACCGATGTGTTTTAACCACCAACATAGTTCTCGCACAATGCTCTCCGGCAAGTGAAACTTCTTGTTTCTGTTGGTTTCGGGGAGCCGATTTGCTTCTATTTGTATTAACTTGCAATGAAGTCTTCCGAGAGAGACGATGAATGCTGCAAAGTTTATGTGACCGAGAATCGTTTTTGCTGTGTACCAAGTCCACCAGCTTTTCTTTAATGTTATATTGATTAGTTTGACAATTTTGGAATTTTTGGTCTCTGGAAGGCATTTGATGTTTTGATCCGTATTCCACACAATCCCGAGGTATTCTATGCTTTTTGTCGGTGTAAGAATTGACTTCTCTAGGTTCACGCACCATCCTAGATTTGTGAGACATTGCATCACCTGTTGAGTTTGTTGTTCGAGTACTTGCGGGTTTGTGTGCATAATTAGAAAGTCGTCTAGATACACGACAATGCGTATGCCTTCCTTCCTGAAATAATTTGCAAGCCAATTAGATACGTTGGCAAATGCACTAGGAGCTGTTGCTAAGCCAAAAGGGAGACAGGTCATCTCGTAAGCGATATTTCTGTAAGCAAATGCCAGAAACCGACGATGTGACTCTGCAATAGGTATATGAAAATATGCCTGTGATAAATCGATTTTCGTCATAAAATCTTTAGAATTTAAGCAAGTTGGAATTTTGAAATGATTAAGTAAGCGAAATTTAGGAGGCCGTAGATAACGGTTTAAATTTCTTAGATCAAATATGGGTCGGTTAGAGCCATCCGATTTCTGGCGCAAAAATATGGGAGACAAGAAGCCTGTCTCACTTTTGCATATCTGAGCGGCACCCGAGTCTATTAATTTTTTGATTTCCTGGGACATATCTTTAGAGGGTTTGATTTGATATCGCGATAAATTATTTCTTTCCAATCTAAAGGATGGTGGACAGGAGATGAATGGTATACGATATCCTGATATCGTTGACAGGATATTCCCAGGTGCCCCAAGTGTTTCCCAGATATGAATTTTTGTGCTCACCTGCCCTGCACGAAAATTAAAATCTCTTGTTATTTTTATTTTGCTGTGTACGCTTAGCCTGAAATCTAGTTTTGTCTGGTCTTCGGGATGAGTTTCGGTAGTTGTTGGTGGTCTGAGGTCTTTCCCTAGTTTCCGAAGTTGCAGTTGCATTGGTTGTTGCCGGCTGTCTGATCGGCATTGCTGCTCGACTGGTGTTAGAAGATGCGATCGTTGTTTTCCGAAACTTCCCGGGAAAGAGCTTTGATACTCCGCCTTGTTCCTTCACCAGCTCTAACAATTGGGGTTCCTTAAACAGATGATTTTCGGATGGCGGGATGGCATGCAGTAACTCATTTAAAGTTTTGTTGGCAGGTTTATAGATGCCTCTTCTTTGCTGGATAACCTCTGCTCGTTTACCACAGGCGTATTACAACAGGGAGTCGGAAGTTTTTCTAAAGGACGATTCTGCAGCCAAAAAGTTTTTGCTTATGTAGGATTTCACCTCCAGTGTAGCGCTCTGGTATATTTCTTGAAAGCTTTGGCGTTGTTGCAAGAGCCCGTGAGTTATTGCTCCAAGGCATAGATCCATCTTTTCAAGGACAGATACTAATTGCCAGGAGGGGGTAACAGTCGCAAGGTTGCTATTGACTTTAAGGGCTGTAAAAGCAGGGGTGGCCTGAAAATGTTTTTGAACATCGGCGTACCGAATATTCATCCAGCCCTCCGTATTGAGTCTTTGGCACTGGATTCCCTGCTTAACGAAGGCTTCATCAGCTTTTGTAACTGTTGCTTCCGTTTCTTTGGTCCCAAGGGCAAAGTCTTCCAAGTATTCTTCTTGTTCTGGTTCGATTGTTTCGTCTTGGTGTTCAACGATAGGCGGTGCAACCCAGCTGTCTTCGTTAGTGTCAGCGTCTACTTCAGAATCGGATGATATTGTTGACTCGTCAACGGACCGGGCTGTTGGGTTCTTCGCTCTATTAAGCATAATGCCTACATTTTCGTTTGTAGTCTGTATCATTTGGCAAAGTTTCTCCATCACGATGTTTTGTTTTTCAAAGAATTCACTCAGCTTGGTTTCAACTTGGCTTCAACTTGGTTCTTTGCTGTTAGCGGGAGGGTCGGGGCTGTAGCTTCTTTTTGAAGCGCGGCTGGATATCGAGGCTACTTCTTCATCGGTTGTCTCTGATCGTAGTGCTTTCGATGCCTCATGGCGAGAGATCAGGTATACTTTCAACATATTAACTGTGTCTAGGAACTTGTTGTATGCTCTGACTGGGTGAACTTTAGACATTAGGTTCAGGGGCGCATAGATAAGTGCCCGGCCGAGTGGCCATTTGAGCATAGTTCTTTTTAAGCGCTTGTAGCGACGCTCGCTCAGATTGTTCTCAGGGCTGTGCGCTTTTGCCAGATTAACTGTCGGTAGTGCAAACCTCAGTCGGCATTCCAAATCTGAGGGGACCTTATTCCCCTAGAAGAGGTCTTCAAAGCTGATATCGTTGACAACCCAGGTCTTCCAGTCGTCTGGATAAAAGTCCTCTATTATGCGGACTACATTGACATAGAAGTTTTTATCCTCTTCTGGGGGGCTCCAATCAGCCAGCGCCCCCATAGTCGTTTGTTCCATCTGAAAAGAACGACATTGGCTCAGAGTAGGTTTGTTGTTCGCGTGCTGGTGTAAGAACGCAGCCGCATTGTGCTATGTTAAATAGCCGTCGGCTGCTCAGCCGACTGACGGCTGATCGTTAGTTTGTGCAGACGACGTGTCGTCTGAGCGCGCAGTCGACGGTCTGCTAAAGACTGAAAGTCTTTGTATATTATGTATTATAGTTGCAATAAACGTTTAACCAGGGCTTTCCTGATAACGTATTTATTGCTGAGTGAGTTTGCCGTCCTGAGAGCGGGCAATCACTCAATTCGGTAAAACGTTGCATGGGGGCTAACCCATGCATGGTAGAAAATAATATTTTTTGGTACTTACCTTAGCAGTATCGTAGTGTAGAAAGGGTGTTGTCTTTATGAAAACAAGGAAACTGATAATTATTTCCTGTCCCGTACGAACGCGTCCGTTCACAGTGAAAATTCAAGACGTACTGAGGAGCGAGCCATTCGCCCGGCGCGGCATGACAGAGGCGCGCGCGCAGAGGGGCGGGGTGCGACGCGCGCGGGGTGTGATTAAGGTGGTATTTCAGTGTTGTCATAGGTGAAAATTCAAGAGGTAATCTCACAAGTGGGTCAAGTGTAGCTCGGACACCCAAATAGCCCATTATTACCAAATAATATATAATTTTATTTTATTTTATTATTTTTGGGAAACTGTTACCAAATAATATATAATACTTACACAAAAAAAAACGGCCAAGCACGAGTCGGATTCGCGCACCGAGGGTTCCGTTAGATCCTTCTAACTAAAAGTCTTACACCAAATAAGAGTGTTGGATATTGCATCCTGCACTAAAATAAAACATGATCTGGAATTAATAAACCAAATCTTATTTTCTATAAATTAACTGGTATTTCGTTCAAACTCTTTAAAGGACAAACAACTTTGCTGTTCGATTCCATGAAACACACCAACCGTCGCTTTTTCTTTGTTATTAAGCAACATATTTTCGGTTTTCAGATTTTTCCCTTTACATGTACTGTAAGACATTGCTTCTCGCCAAATTTCGTGATTCTAGGTCAACGGGAACTACCATATTTATATAGGTTTTCGACCCAAAACCTGTAGGGTACTTCCCGTTGACCTAGAATTGTCAATTTTGGTTGAAAGCAAGGTCTTATAGCACAAGTAAAGGCAAATTCCGAAAGATAAAAAAGCTGAAAATTAAGGTAAATTATGGTACTTACAAGTTTTCGCGAAAATCTAAATTTGCCCATATCTTTTTATAGTGTTAACTCAGGATATTGATTTTTATACACCTAATAGGGACTATATAGACCTCAGGACCTGGTATAAATTTCAACTTGCTAGATCCACCCTTTTCTGAGAAAATCGGTGGTGACAGACGGACAGACGGACAAGAAAGTGGTCTTATAAGGGTTCCTTTTTTACCTTTTGAGGTACGGAACAAATCTACTTGAAATCTCCCGCACACGTGCGGGAAAATGAAAAAAAACGCATATACATTGCATGTTGTACTTAATCGTAGTGCGTTAAGGACCAGTTTTCGAGGAAGTGTATTAAAAATATATTTCCCTTATTAAATTTTAATTGAACAAGTCTGCTTATATTCATTTATTTTGATAGGATCAAGTAGATTTGTTACAGGTACGGAACCCTAAAAATGTCATTGAATAAAATTAGTCAAGCCGTTTCGGAGGAGTTCGATAACAGACACTGTGACACGAGATTTTTATATATTAGAACATGTAAAAACAATATTTAAATGTAAAATAAGGCATACGTAGTAGTATAGTACATAGTTTATTGTTAAAATATGTTGAACTTCACAAAATATCATAAATTAGAAGTAAAAACTCTCCGAGGAATACTTTTTGTCACCTCTGAAACAGAACGTTATAAAAATATTAATAACATTCTCATAATGGGATCCAAAGGTTGGATTTTTAACCAAAGTTAAGGCGAAAACCCACCGTGGCGCATGGAGAGGCTACGCACGTGTGTTATGCTTGTTAAGCTTCGCTTTGCAAGAAAATGTATGTGATTGTGTCCGCCACAAACCACGGACATGCTATGAATGAATTGACGTCATTAGTACCTACATGGGTGGCTTGCTCGAATAAGGCGCTCACATAGCTCAACGCTGTCAACGACATGCTCGCTGTGCATGCGGTACACGCTATACACGAATATTTACCCACGACCTATGCCGCAGTAGGCCACGCACGCTACAGTTGTACATAGTAGTGGGCGTGTAGCGTGTAGTGTGTACTGTAGTGGAAACGTAGACCCACGTTGTCAAACAAATAAATCCATGCAGCTAAAATGCGCCGCGTGCACGTGCACAGCGTGCTCCGCGGTGGGTTTGCGTCTTTTAAAAATAGCAGTAGTTAATAATAAAAAACAAAGTAAGTTTTAGATGATGATACCAAGAGCAGAATTTGATGGCTATAAATTAGGGTGTAAACGGACCGTTCACGAAGCCTTGTTGCATTCTGTACATCAAACTAAGTAACGCTGCGTAAAAATTACTGCTCGGCAGGCAGTCTCGACATAGATAACGACAAAATCGCAAACTTTTGATTACTAATTAGGTACTCACGAAAGAATTCCGTTGCAATAACGATGCTTGCGGGAAATGCAAGTCTCTACATCAAAGATGCGATTCTCTCAAGCATTATTATTGCAACCGAATTTATTCCTTAGTAATTAGCAATCGAAAGTTTGCGATTTTGTCGTTATCTCTGTCTCTCCCGCCCAGGCAGTCTCGACATAGATAGCGACAAATTTGCTTGCTAACTCTCAATCGCTGATTACTAACGACTAAATTGGGTTGCAATAACGCGAGAATCGCATCTTGGATGTAGAGACTTGGATTTCCCGCAAGCATCGTTATTACAACCCAATTAATTCATTAGTAATTAGCAATCAAAAGTTAGCGATTTTGTCGTTATCTCTGTCGAGACTGCTGGTAAACGATTTTTTTAATGTGAATGTACCGTTGAACGGTATCGCTCAAATTAACGCTCTCAAAACATAGTGCTGGTGGATGCAATGAGTAATGATGGTGGTATTTTAATTAAAATATCAGGGAAAATATGTACTGTTTATTTAGAAAAATGTGTGGAAAAGACTTAGACCTTCAATATCTCCGGAACTAGAAGGTTCAAAGGTAAGGTCTAGACCAAGAAGAACAAGTGCCTCTCCGCTTCGTGAAAGGTGTTTTACACCCCTTAATGTATTGGGGAAGGCCAAGGAAACGACGGATAAACTGTATGAAAGACCATATGGCTTTGAGAGGACAACTGATAGATAAATGGCACAGAAGAAGCGATGACTTGCAACGCCGAACCCAAATAAATTTGGATATGATTGGACAGGAAAATAATGATAGGTACCTACTTATCCCAAGACAAAAATTGGTTTATCAAAACTACTCACTTATTTTCAAAATGCTTGCTTCTGGTTCTGTCCATTTGTTCGCTGTGAGCTCGGTTCCACAAGCGCGATGTATTTCTATTGCTAGATAAAAATACATTAGTATTATGATGATAAGGTCTAATTCAAGTTGTATCTAAGAGTCTTTTAAATGCTGGGGATGCCCTCTGTTAGATTCTCAAAGCTCAGTTCAAAGCAGAGAGTTGAAAATCCAGTGTATGGCAAAAGAAAGCGCCTGAGCGAACACGGCTAAAATCAGGACTAGCAAAACTGTCGAAGTAGAAAGATAATATAAGTTGTAATCCAAATGTGATCCAAGCTACTGTACATAGACCTTCCCCAAACGTCACTACATTGACTGGTCTTGTGCGTTTCGCAGCCAGTGGATACCCCTGACCTTCACCAGGTTTCTAAAGTCGAAATGACTAGAAAAAATATATAAAGCATTCCTCCGCGCCTCGGAAAGCACGTTAAGCCGTTAGTGCCGGCTGTCGTTTGTAGTCTGTCGAAAGTATGACAACCAGTCGTACCAAGGGGTATCGTATTACCCAGTACTAACTGGGCTGTGGAGGTCGGAAAGGTACCTAGTCGCTCCATATAAAATACTGGTATTCAGCTGCAGCCGGTTAGATTGGAAGCCGACCCCAACATAGTTGGGAAAGGCTAAGGCAGATGATGATGTAACTACTTGTTGGTACTTTTCCATTAAGAACAAGGTACTGATACATTTACCGCTAAACATTACCTACAACTAAACACTATATTCTACAGTAGCACAAAGGCTGACTATTAAATCTATGAATTTAATCTACGCATTTCCATCAAAATAGTACTAACTCTCCTAAACACAAATCGAAGAAAGGCTGCTCCGACGTATAGTTTCCAGGAGCACTATTCTTCGAATCAAACCCTTTTGCCAAAACTTTCTTTAACGTATTAGAAGAGTCCACGAACTTGCACATGCATTCATTCAAGGTCTGCATTTTGACCATAAATTCATTTTTGTCGCATTTCTCTAAAGGATATTTTATCAGCTTTTCTAGCTCTGAGCTTATCAATCGGCAATTATTCTTCAAATCAGGGATATCTGACCACTGGATATTAGTATTTGTTGAAGCATGTTTTAGTATCTTTATTTTGGGTACCACAGTTTCTATGACAAATTCTCCTTCTTCTATAATTTCGTCTTGTAATTTATAATAGGGTTGTCTTATGCCGTAGAAGGACATGTTTGGACCTTCTTCAGATAGGCCGTCTTTTGTTTTCGCCATGACTAATTTGAGTAAGTTGTCGAGCCCTATTTTGTGGTGGTTTAGGAGATGTCTGTCTAGTACTGTTATTCTGTAAAGGGAAAATGTATTTATGGAAAATTATGATGCCAATCTTCAATCAGTACCTAATGCCTGTTACAAAAAAATGCTAATATAAAATAGTTTCATATTTACAGCAATTAGAACTAATTAGTTGATGACACGGAGTGCATTCAGAACGGTTTCAGCGTATGAAGATTTATCTGCCCGCATTAAGATATTGCAACATCATTTGATGTTTCTGGCAGAATCATTCTCATTTCTGCTATGTGAAATTTTCCAATAACACAAACAACAATGACACAACATTTTTAAGCAATAAGGGGTACATAATGCGACATATCACCGACAATTAAAATAAAACTGACATCTTCTAGAACCAAAATTTCGAAGACATGTGACATGTACTAATCATCACAGGGTACGCGTGATGGACCACTCCCTCACACTGAAAAGAAGCTTGTGTCTACAGTCTTGGGAACGTTAAACGCTGATTATGCAAGCTATGAGTCATCATCTCCTGCTTGCTCTTGTCCCATGTTACTTGAGGTCGGCGCAACACGCTTTTTTCTTCAAATCTTCTCTGTCAACCGTCACGCTATCATTTACTCATATTTCTTTCATATCATTCCTCATACAGTCTATTCATCGTTTCCTTGTTCTTCCTCTCCCTCTACATCCAATTACATTTATATTCATCACTCTATTAGTCACATACGAGTTATGCAATTATAATGCAAGATTTAAATATGAATAAAATATTTTTACCTATCAGCATCAAAAGAACACAAATGGCATGCAAATGTCTCTTTATCGTCTAGCAGTTTGTTAACGTTGATGTCACCAATTTGGGATACCGAGGGTTCTGCTTTAACAGGTTTTGGAGAGAATTCAGACCTTAGTAATGTATCCTGGCGAGAAAGAAGAATATTGTTATTATTTTGCTTTCGTTTTTAATGGCAAAGTGGTAAACTGGTAACGGTATGGACCAACAAAATGTGGTGAGACTGGATGAACACCCCAACATAGCAGAAAAAGCTAGCAGATGATGAAATGGGATATGATTACACTCACCGCAGCTTCACCTGGATAACGATCCAGGCGCTTCTGCTACTATTATCAACGGATAGTAGTAGCAGAAGCGCCCAAATCACACAGAACAGTGTTCTGCTCTTACAGATGCTCATGAAAATACTCACGGCAACTCCACCTGTATCGTTGATAGTAGAAGACGTGGCATCTAGGTCTTCTTCTGGGTGGGAGAACAGGGCCCTGCTTTTACAGATACGCGCACGCAGTTTGTCGAGGAGCCGCGTCGCTGATGACGTGCGGCCTGGCACTATTGGGTTACAGAATATTTAATTAGTAAATATTTAGTTAGCAAGGCCGTAGCCAGGAATATAAAAAAAGTAGATCGGGGTCGGGGAAATTCAACACTCAACAATTCATACATACAATTCAACAAGAATAAGGGGCAAATGAAGCATTGTTATTATTTTTCAGGCAATGCTACTCGGAGGGACGACTCCTCCCGCTCTGGGCAGAGCAGGAGGGAGTGTCAGACTTTTACTGACTCAAAACCTATCCTTGTTCCTTCATCGCCCTTTGTGTTCCGGGACCACGGTAACGATGCACTCTGACTACGGCTCTAACAATACATAATAATAAATATTTATCATTTCAGCCGAAACTGTCCACTGCTGGAAAGTCCTTCTTTCTCGTGTGGTCAGTGCCTAACCTGGTGTCAGAGTCTTTATGCCGCCCATGGGCCTCCGACTTGCCTTTAGACATGCCGTCGAGAAACATCTCTCAAGCATGCTGATTTGGTTTCCTCACGATGTTTGCCTTCACCGAAGCAAGTGATTATTATGCAATACGCACATGAATCCGGAAATTCAGAGGTCCCAAGACACTCCTTGGGTTTGAACTCGAGAGTTATGACTTGGCAGTCCGACAGTCACACCACTAGGATAGCCCTGCTGATCATAAGCCTCCCATAAGCATTATTATAAAAGCCCGCTACGGTGGGTGGCCTACGAATGATGCGCCTGTACGCGGTTGCCACTCTAGAACCTTTCATCTGCAATACATTACTGCAATGTGTCCTGCCGACTGCTAATGAAATATGGAGTGAGTTTATTGCAAATCACATAGTTTGGCCTACAATATTCGTACGGCTTGAACTTAGGTCTCTTCTCTGAGAGTTCGGCCCTAGTTCGGATAGGTAGATGTCGCTGTATGTCACTCCAATGAAACGCCAAAATCGACTGTTCTTTCTGCTCGTAAAATTAACACTTACGCTTTTTTTCTGTATCAGCATTCATATTACGAATAGAAAACGTTGATTTTAGCGAAGGGGCTCGGGGAAGTGAGTGGGACTTCGTCTGAAAACCACAATTATAAAATCTTTTAGAGAAAATAAAGAACTTTTAGGTCGTCAGGAGCAGTATTATATTATCTGTGTCAGAAGGTTAAAGCTATACTCCGTGTTCGGGGCTTAGCCTTTTTTTTTTTTTGTAAGCCTGTTGGAGTGTCCCACTGCTGGGCAAAGGCCTCCCCTTTTTCCTTCTACCCAGTTCTTATTAGAACTATTTCTTATCAAAGCGTCCAAAAACGTGGTAGATAATGTGCTGTCATCAGCGGTGGCAACAAACTGTAAGTATAAAATTCTAGTGTGCTTTTTTCGCAATTCTTCTACTCCTAAACTGCTTTACAGATTTTGATATTGTTGACGTATCTGATCTGTGTCTTGTCTCGATATCCAAAAAAATGAAAATTAAATGTACACAGTCAGACATAAAAACTGTGAAAGTACAGTTGCCGTCTGGGGGTACCTTAGGAACTAGTACCTTTAATATGGGGAAGCGACTGTTGGATCTTACCGTTGACAATCGGGACGCCTTGCTGATCACCGAAGAACTGTCTTTCGTATCGTGATGGAGCTGTTGGTGCATCTTGAGAGCGCTTTCAAACTGTGCTGTGAACGCACATTGCGAGCAACTGTAATAAATGACGTAAAACTTAACGACTATATTACCTGAAAGACTAGTGTAGGTAGAGGTGGTAAAGTAGTACACACACATTTCGACAGTTGTATTTAAGTCCCATGTAGGTAAAAAACGACCCTTTAGACAAAACTTCTGGATAGGCCAGGCCTCTCGCTTTCGACAACGATTTCTGGATTCAACCGGGATATCAATCCCAGGACGTGTTAATTAGTAGCGCTTCTGACCACTTCTAAACCAACGAGCATTGAGTTTTATTATATCATACTACATTGGAAGGCCTCCCACTATGTGGACCGATGACCTGGTGAAGGTTGCGGGGATCCGCTGGATGCGAGTCGCACGGGACCGGTCAATGTGGCGACACTTGGGGGAGGCCTATGTCCAGCAGTGGACGTCTTTCGGCTGAAATGATGTTGATGATGATGATAATTCTACATTATAACTCAAAGCCAACGAGCCTATAATAATTGGATCTACTGGTGTTTTATGAACTGCGTGAGTGCAAATAACGCTGTGCAGGCGCTTAGCTACCGTTTTCAACAGACGAAAACCACTAGCTGACTGCCAACTGGCTTCAGTGGCATGTACTATGTATTTTTTTTAATGGCAACAAGCTGGCTAATTGAAGTCTAATATGTGTTGTGATAGACAGGCGGACGGACAGACATAGACTCAGTAAGAGCTGCTATAAGTATATACAAAATCAATTTAGAAAAAAGTCCCAAAATCCGCTATCTGCCCAGCCGTTCCAAACTTATGTTGGGGTCGACTACAAATGTCTAACTGGACGTAGCTGAATACCAGTATTTTACTTGGAGCGACTGCCTATCTGATCTCCACAAAACCGTAACTGGGTAATGCGAAAAGTAACGCAAAATTACCTATTCAACAAATTATCCTCATTCAAGAGAATCCGCCGACTTCGAATGAATTGGGATTGAGGTGCCGCAGCATGTCTTCTTCTCCCATACTTCTCTATTACTCGTCATCTCATCAGACACCTCCTTTCTTGCCATATCATCCTTCACACAGTCCATCCATCGTTTCTTTGGTCTTCCTCTACTCTTATACCCATCCACATTTATACTCAGAACTTTCCTCACGACATTTTCTTCTATTATCCAATTACTTAATCAACTAATCTCACTCAATCTTTTACAAAAATAATGGATACTTACCAATGAGTCATAATAAATTCAAATAAAAATAAAAATAGTTCAAATATTTGTAAATGTTCAAATTAACGGTATCAGTTTGACAGTGGCGTCAAGTGTCAATGAGTAAGATAGAAGGACAGAACAAAACGTAATATTCTCTATGGATTTCAAGGAGTTGGGTCATCATCATCTTCCCAGCCTTTTCCCAATGAGGTGTTTTCAGGGCCAGCTTCCAACAAAAAATTATAGATGGCGCTGTGCAAGAAGCAGTGTATATTTTAGCGATATGAAGCTGGCATTCATTGCCTTTTAAAACCAAAATACTGGCTAGTAAATGTCTGTGGATGCTTTATTTGTTCTTTTCTTGCTTGCTTGACAGTAATCTGAATAAAATGCAAGCGGAGTATTATTATTTTCCTTGATTTTTTATGGGTATTCTGGGTATTTATTGTGCGTAGGTGTAAACATATCGGGCGTCACAGAATACCACAAGACAAGAATCGAAGATCTGTTTGGATGAAAGCAATGGAGTTGAATGAGTGGCAGTGGCGTGCAGTGGTTCTCCACGGACCACGAAAAAATGATACTTAGCAAAAAAAAAATCGTCGGCGCCATCTTGAATTTTCTTTTAACTTCATTTTTATTATCAGCGACCCCGATAACTTTGAAAACGATACCCATGAATAAAAAACAGAAAATTTTCGTCGGTGCCATCTTGGGTTTTCATTTTGACCTCATTTTCTTTATCACCAACCCCAAAAACCATGAAAACGACACCCATGAAGAAAAATATAATAACAATAATATTATTAATTATTATAATAATAATACGCGCCAATAACCCCCGGTAATCATTATTTTAATCAACATACAACTTAACACTGGCCTGCAAATTGCAAAAAACGTAAGGAAATTTGAATTTCGCGGGCTAAAGACCATCCACCTTGAATCCTGGCCTTGTGTTGTAGCTGCCAATCACAGTCCAGCTACACTCGCAGGAGTTACCTCCCTAAAATGACGGCAATCTATACATGTGTGCGGTTCATACACACGAAAATATGCACTAATGTGCCGCTGTGTGCGTAAAATTATCAATGGGTTTTGGCTAGTCGAGTGTTAGCCTGTCCGGCGGAGCTCCAAGCTTCGTAGTAACTTCCAGTATAGAGTTAGTTACGTGGCACCGGGAGCGACAAATTGCTATAAGTATTCTAACAGGAGTTTGAACTTTTTTTTTATTTTGTAATATACAGGGTGTTTGGCTTATGGACCGACACAATTTTTCCAGGGATTTGGGTGGTCAATAGCTAGGTTCTACCCAGACACCCTATGTCCTAAATGTCACGGTTGGTTACATATGTTTTTTTTTTATGAATGAAATAAATACCCAAAATGTTCCTTTAATTCCAAATAACTTTTTCGTTTGTGGGTGTAATGGCACAAAATAAATTTTGTTGTACTCTTCAAAGTCGTTTAAATCTAAGTAAATCTTTGTTTGATAGAACTGGTTTCAAGAAAATTTCTTACGAGCTACCAAAGTTATTTTGTTTTTTAAATGAATGTAATTTTACAACTTCTAAATTTATTATAAAAAAAACTAAAAGCCATTTTGAACTTAGCTTTATTTTAAAAAGTTCTTTAGTTGATACCCTTTCTAACAGTATGCTACAAGTCACAAAAAACAATTAATTAAGTAGTCAAAATATTAGTTAGGAGAGTCAGGGTTAAGAAAAGACGTATTAAGGTTATTATGTTTTTATAAACTAAAGTTATAAATCTTGTTCAAATTTGATTCAAATTAACCCAATATAGTGGTTTCCGATGAGGAAACATCCCAGTGTATGTATACTACATTCTAAAGACTGATTACATGGATTACGACGTCGCCGCTAACTAAGTCATATTTTCACTTAATGTGATCTAAATAAACGTAAAATCGGTTTTACCGTTACTCTCTTCCAGCAATAAAGCACCCACAGACATTTACTAGCCAGTATTTTGTTTTTAAAACGCAATTAATGCCAGCTCCTTATAACAAAAAAAAAATACACTGCTTCTTGCACAGCGCCATCTATCATTTTTTGTTGGAAGCTGGCCCTGAAAACACCTCATTGCCAATGTGACTTGGCTTCCAGTCTAACCGGATGCAGCTGAATACGAGTATTTTACATGGAGCGAGTTGCGACGGCCTATCTGACCGCCATAACGTAGAATGCTTGGTCATACGATACCCCTTAGTTAGTCTGGATCTTATATTTTCAGGCTTCTATACTACTACCCGTAACGACTTTCTAATATCTACGAAAGACGGCTGATTTACGTGCTTTTGGAATGGTATTGATATGGTCACCCATCCACGTACAGACCTAGGCAATTAACCCCCCATCAACCCTTACGGCTGTTAATCGACACAGCACATTAAACTTAGCTACAAGGCAATGGTGCTAGAATTTCTAGGCCAGGAAATCGATTACATTTTAAACTAGCGACCAGCCTCGGCTTCGCACGGGTGCAATATAGCATGTATCTACATACAAACCTTCCTCTTGAATCACTAAGTATATCTGTTGCTGAAAACTGCATTAAAATCCGTTGCGTAGTTTAAAAGATCTAAGCGTACAGACAGCGGGAGCGACTTTGTTTTATACTATGTCATACATATCTACTCCTTCCTACAACTGGCAAATATTGTAGGTGAGGTGCCTAAGCTAAATAAAAGCAAGCAAGAAATTCTAACAATACTAAAGAGGGTGCACGTAAAGCTGAAAGGCACTTGTTCTCCCCGTCATTGCGATCATTTTTTTGTTATAGACCATACCTGGGAACCTTCTAGTTACGGAGATATTGGAGGTCAAAGTTTCAAAATTAGTTTAGTTTTTTTTAATACACGTTTTTAATGTAGGATTTTTACTTTAAACCCCTCTACGACCCCCGTACTATTCAATCCTTCCATCAGCACAATGTTTTGATTGCGTTATATTGACTCCTACCGTAAAATGTGATTTCTCCCCCAAAAACAAAAAGTCGTTTCCCAGCGAAAATTTTTGCGTAAAGTTACTTAGTTTGATGTCCAGAATGCTTGGTTGACGGCTTCGTGAAAGGTCCGTTTACCCTGTATCGGTGAATATTTAGGCACTCGTTTTGGAGACGGTGTGACAAGTATAGTTCGGTTGAAACTTAATGGCAGCTCGGAAGTTAGCTGCGAGTGACGGTCTGCGCAGGAATAACGCTTTAAACTTTATGGCGATTCGGAACATCTAATGTAAAGGTGCGCAGACAACAATTTTAGGCATCAACGGGGCGCAGATGACGCATCGTTTTGTCTGTATAATGCGCAGACCGTCACTTGCAGCTAACTTCCGAGCCGCCATTAAGTTTGAACCGAACCATGTACTTAACCACAATTTAACCATTTTAAGTTGTGTGTTTTGTCCTGTGCGGGCTAATAAATGCTTTTTCTTTCTTTATGTTATTTTATTAAAAGTTAAAAAAAACCCGACTACAAGTTGTTTTACGTCATCATCATCATCATCATCATCATCATCATCATCATCATCATCATCAGCCTATAATGTTCCCACTGCTGGGACACGGCCTCCTCTTAATGAGAGGGAATGGGCTATAATCCACCACGCGGGCCCAGTGCGGGTTGGTAGATGTCACATGTCTTCGAATTTTTGGTTCTAGAACATGCCGGTTTCCTCACGATGTTTTCCTTCACGACTTACTGTTCGTAAGTCGGGGCCTCCACCACTGGGCTACCGCTGCTCTGTTTTACGTACCTTTGTATTAAAGGGTATAAAAAACCTCTTAACGAAGAAGCCGGAAGGCACTTGTTCTCCCCGTCATTGTGATCTTTTTTTTTCTTTTACACAATATCTGGGAAGCTTCTAGTTAAGGATTTATTGGGGGGTCAAAGTTAAAAAAATATAACAAGTTTTTAATGTAAGATTTTTACTTGTAACACCTTCACGACCCCCGTACAATTCAATCCATCCATCAGCACAATGTTTTGAGTGCGTTACATTGAGTTCTACCACAAAACATGATTTTTCACCCCAAAAAATAGTCGTTTCCCAGCAATAATTTTTGCGTAAAGTTACATAGTTTGATGTACAGAAGCTTGGTTGCCGGTAGGGAATGCAATCCGGACTATCAGTAATCAGAAAAATCCGGATATCCGTACATTTTTACTCGATTTCCAAATCCGGATTTCAAAATCGAATCCAGATTTTATGAATTATAAGAAATTCTAATTTGGGGGCTAAATTATCTCGCGAATATTCGTGTCGCCTCTGGGGAAGAAGTCTTTTTGTCTTTATTTTTGATCTCCAGAGTTTCTTTTAATTTGTACTTATTCATTATTTTACTAACGTTACTCCGCACGCGAGTCACAGACTGATTATTGGAATAATAAGAATATTAGGGCCATAACATTAGAGGCCCGTAAATTGATGACGGCATATCGAATGAATTACCCACGTTCTTCGATTATGAGACTATATTCCCCGGAAGTGTTGGGGTCGAGGCTTTTTAAACGCCTGGACTCTCCTCATTCGTGGGATATGCAGTCTCAGGGAATATTTCCTTGTGGAATCGGAAGTGCCGTACTATAGGTATGTGCCCAACCCAGTTCTCGAAAATAGCAGTATCACATTGTACTAGGATCAATCCATCATCACTGACAGGACTATTGTTGCCAATTTGCCTGATATAGTAGTGGTGGAGCGATCAGAGTGGCTTGGCTAGGCTCGCGAGGTTGCTGACATGTGGGATGTGGACTCAGCGATCATTGTGCCGATAGTCGTATCAGCAGAAGGCTTAATTGCCAAGAGCCTCGATCTATACCTGAGGAGGCTCTCGTTAAGCAGCTGGATCAAGCGCTTGATTCAGAAAGCGGTACTCCTGGACACGGCTCGTATTGTGCGGAGGTACGGTGGCTCTGCGCCGCACCGGTAGCTTGGACCCTGTTCCCGATACCGGTGGGCTACAATATTTTTAAACGTTTTTATATTTAAAAAAGTAAAACATATGTATAGAAAGGGAATTAGAATATTATGGCTATAATACCAAAATTATAGCATTTAATTTGTATAATTCCAAATAACAAAAATTAAAAAATCGTATGATTTGATTTTCCTGTTTTTATTTTAACCCATTTACACAAATATAAGAAACGTCATATTAATAAACTAATGGGTAGATTTGTTTATTTTCATGAAAAAACCGTAAAATCCGGATAATCCGGATTGGACCAGAAATCCGTTCTTAAAAATCCGCATTTTAAAACAGAGCGGATTTGCATTCCCTAGTTGCCGGCTTCGTGATGAGGTTATTTTCAACCTGTATACTTGTATTTTCCTTTTAATTTCCTTCATTTTGATAGGTACCCTACTCGATGGGTACAATTTAGTGCCAAAATTCCACCATTTTGTTTTTTTTTTTAAACACCTATATATGGACACTTGGGTTTTTGAGAAGAATTTAATGATAACTTAATCGCCGAAATCCATCCAGCCATTTGGAACCTACGAAGTTATAAAGAAATTTACAAAGAAAGCCACAAGATACGCGCGAAAAACATAACATTTCCTTGGCAATCGGGAAAAAGGGATACGAGAATCTCATTGCTACAGTTTGGCCGCTGAGAGAATACGTTTCTGACGTCAGTCAGTTGGTACATAAATTTAGCGCGAAATTATAACATTTATTGTTAGGTAGGTACTTGATTTAATGATATCGTTTTTAATAATATTATTTGTTGTAAATTCTTCGCCACTTCAAACTCAAATCGTCCTTTCGCTCACGACCTGTCAGGAACGCATTCTCTCAGTGGCCAAATTGTAGTTCAAAACACAGCTTGCTACGATGGAATGTGGAGGTAACAACATTGTTATAAAACTGTCTTATCATGGCAACTCCTTTCTTTTTGTTGTTAGCCGTGACATTTATATCAGACAACACAGAACGGCGCGGCGGCCGGCGGCACGGCGGAGGCAAATGCATTGTTACTGGGGAATTAAACAACCGGAATGTTCTTTAAAATTTTCGGAAATCCTAGTTATACTTATGGATCCCTATAATACGTAATTAGCTCACCCCTTAGTATCTTACAAGCGTCTCGGTACTTTTACACATCACTGCGACTCTGTTTGCCTTGTCAGACAACAAAGCCGTTTAATTATGTTAAACATAAGCATTATCAGTCTATAATTTTCCCACTGCTGGGGCACACAGCCTCCTTTATATGAGAAGGAATGGGCTATAAATCCACCACGCGGGCCCAGTGCGAGTTGGCAGATGTCACATGTCTTAGAATTTTTGGTTCTAGGACATGCCGCACGATTTTGCCTTCGCCGTTGTGAGAACAATTTAAGCTATATGTTATTATGAACACCCGCGTAGTTCCCGTTCCCGTGGGAGTACGGGGATAAAATATAGCCTATGTTACTCGCTGATAATGTAGCTATCCATTACTGAAGGAATTTTTCAAATCGGTCGCGTAGTTTTTAAGTTTATTCGTTACATACAAAAATACAAATCTTTCCTCTTTATAATATTAGTACTTACAGATAGATAATTTTAATGCAAGGTAGGTGTTAACACCTAATGTCTAATACAGTCACGCGGGTATAGTCAGGGTCTTCTTATAACCTTTTATCAAAATGTAAGTAAGCTAAAAGTAACGTTAAGCCTTTCTTTCCTTATCTTGTATGTACCTACACTGAAATTACAATTACTAAATCCTGCGTAAACAGTAAGTGCGTTGACACCATTTGTATTGGACAATAGTGGCGTCGCATCCTCGCAGTCCTCGCTAGAGTATTAATGTTAGTGTGCATCTCCTTAAGGAGGATGCGTAAAGCCCGGTTTCCACTGCGAAAGAGTAAATAAGACGGAAATGGCTAAGCGAAGCGGACTTCGTTTTCATGAAATAGGTTTGCGTTTCCACCAAGAAAGAGTTTAGTCGTCTGATTCCCACCGCAAAAGAGAAATGAAACAAGAATGAGCAGAGCGAGCTCATTTTTATTATTTTTGCCCGCCGAGTCATTTCCGGTCGACTCTTTGTTGGTGGAAATACAAGTACATAAGCAGTTTTCTCTTGCGAGGTCGAGGTCTTCAGAAGTCATTGGTGGGGTCCGCTCCGCTTGCGGTGGAAACCGGGCTTTAGGGTAGCCCGCGAAATTTAAATTTTCTTACGTTTTTGCAGCTTGCACCGCATGCCTTAGCACCTGCGCACCGGATAACCTGATGCATCAGTGAGCGAGGTTCGCGTGACTTAGTTTTGGGCTAAACAAAATAACTTTTTGACATTGTTACGCTAGGAAGAAGATTTGCAGGTTACTTTCAGGTTGTTTGCTGAACATTTTATACCATTGAATGACTTTTTTATGTTAAAGTCATTCAATGGGATTAAATGAACTTAGAAGGTTGTATTTTGATGTGAAACATCTATTGGCGCGGGTAAAACCAAAAAATTTCAAGTCTAGCTATCACGGTTCATGAGATACAGCCTGGTGACAGACAGACAGACGGACAGTGGAGCCTTAGTAATAGGGTCCCATTTTTACTCTTTGGGTAGGGAAACCTTCACGCGCGAGTCCGACTCGCACTTGGCCGGTTTTTTGTTATGCGTCAAGTTTAGAGCAAATAATTTTTTGTTTCTTTCACATTATTAGCTTAGTATGTTTCCACTGCTGGGATACTACCTTTGGTCTCATCCTCCGCTCAGTGCGGATTGCTGTGGCATGACTTATTTTTTTAGGTTCCTCCGATTTAGGGATACGATAGACGAGACTGACAAGGCAGTCTCATCATCAGTCTATCCTTTTCCCAACTACTTATGTTGGGGTCGGTTTCCAGTCTAACCGGATGCAGCTGAATACCAGTATTTTACATGGAGCGACTGCCTATCTGACCTCCACAACCCAGTTAGTACTGGGTAATACGATACCCTTTGATAAGACTGGTTGTCAGACTTCGGGCCACTGACAACCTGTAACGACTGTCAAAGATCTACACATGACAGCCGGGACCTACGGCTTAACGTGCTTTCCGAGGCACGGAGCAGACTTGGTATGTAATGGCTGGTCACCCATCAAAGGACCAACCTAGGCAAACACGGCTTAACCTATCTAAAGATCGACTCGGTTCTTATGGAGTCATGAGCTCCTCTGATGACGAGGCAGTCTATAATTAAATTAATTTTGAAAACAAACAACAGACAAACTATCTTGAAACAGGTAAAACTGCAATTTTACCTGTTTTTAAGTTTGTACTCCAAAAATAAACTTAGGTCACAATACTTAACTAGATTAACACTGTGTTACAAACAATGATTTTGAAAAGATCTCGTTTACACTGTGTTACAAACAATGATAAGAATGAAATGTATTTAATTTTGTGTGTGTGATTTTAATTTTGTGTGTGTAACTTGGCTATGGCATTAGATAGACCTATAATGATAGTTTAAGGTAAGTATTCAAAGAAATAAATAAATGATCCAATAAAGATTACCTTTAGGTAAAAAATAAATACAATAATCACTACATATTATATAACAAAGTCGCCCACGTCTGTCTGTCCCTATGTTTGCTTAAATCATTAAAACTACGCAACGAATTTTGATGCGGGTTTTTTTAATAGATAGAGTGATTCAAGAGAAAGGTTCTAGTATAAGTATAATTTGCGGGCGGGCGAAGCCGCGGGCATCAGCTAGTACTGAATAAAATACCTTTATAAATTGCAATTTTGTTATGCTTGTAACGACACAAAAAGTTCCTGCTCTATAAAAATAAAAAGGTCGCAATTACCCTTTTTGTCTGAATTTATTTACTCATTAGGTATTTACTACAACTACAACAACACAAACTCCATAATTATTTCATGAACATTGAAAGACAAGAGTCACTTTCTAACCCTCTTGCGAAACGGATCTAATTATCAATAAACAATAGCGTTATTTTTACGAATAACCGTAAAAAAAAGTTTCCGAATGTAACATAAATGAACTTGATTGACATTAATTTGTTCTTTATTTAAACGTTATCCTAACATGAGTCATCTAATAAGATAACAGTTAGTTAAGAATATCGTATATAACTTAAAATAAACGTACAACATTGTATTCTTAAATTGAATTCAGTACAAAATGAGTTTTAAATCGTTGTTTCGCATAGAGCGTATCCGTTACAAGTCTTTAGTATTTATGCAATGCAACTGGGAATGAAGCTACCTGTGCCGGGTCACCGTTTACCACCTGTTTTCGGTGTTGCCAAGTTATTTGTTTAGCTTGATTCGTGGGTAATGTTGTAAAATTAAGTGCGGTTAAGTATTGATGGTACTTTTTTATGGTGATCTTAATGATTGATTTATATTTTTGGTTTATAATTAAAAATATGGTTGGAGTTAAATCTGTTGTGGTGCTAAAGCTTGCCGACTATAGCATTAAGTCTAACTCTTTAGTATGTGCCTAAAGTAAATATTGACAGATAAACAGCAAAAGCAAATAAATCAGCAATGTATTAATTAAAAGAATATTAGTCTTGCTTAGTGGATAGTAGTTTTGAAAAGTCGGTAAGTAGGTCGTGTTTGGGGCGGTCTTTAATAAGATCTCGTTTAAAATAATTTGTTAAATGAAAAATAATTTGCTTTTACAAGTGTTGCTTGATTGAGCGCTGAAAATGCATTTGCGTACGAAGTGTTTCCGCGGCGTAAACGTTGCGTAGGTACATAAAAAGGCATGGTTACGCTTATTGTGAAGATATCTGATCCAGCAGCTTTGCTTGCACTGGTGGTAATGAAAATTGAGATAGACAAGAACATATTTGCTCCGTTGGCAGTTTGTCAGACTTAAAGATCATTAAGTCAAAACCACAAGTTTATTTAAAATTATTTTGGTAATATTCAAGAATTTTACGAAATAATACGATAGTTTTTTCCGCCTTGAATTTAAATGATGAAGCTTCTATAATATCTGTAGTATTTTCCTTATGTATCGATATCTTTTTTTTTGTGGTTAAATGTTTTTATTTAGTCAGCAACCACTTTTAAGTGACCGATTTGAAAAAAAACCAGCAAAAAAATCCGGGTGCGTCTCATAACATATAAAGTTATTTGGTATAACTTGATTTCAATAACGTTCACAAGATATAATAAACGTAAGTTATACCAACTGTTGATACATTCTTTAGATATAACATTTATATACTCTAAAACTTATTTCGTATAACGTATAACGTATAACTTATTTCGTATAACGGATATAACGTTTATTTAATCGAAAAGCGTGACAGAATCGAATCGCTGCAAAACCGACTCCACGTAGTCTTGTCTGCCCTACCCCTAGAGTGTTATTTAAAATCGCGTAGACGCGGAGGGGCGAGGCAGCACGCGAGCTGAGGAGCAGGTAGTTTTAACACTCGCCGCCACGGCTTAGGCTGGCCGAGTGAGCGTGAACTACATCTGCGACGATAAGCTCGCATGGGACCGCCTGCTGCATATTGCAAGCTTGCTGCATGCTTATTTGCATGAAGCATGCTTGCTTGCATGCTGCATGTATGGTGTATAATTGTTTGCATGCCTGCTGCATGCATGGTGTATGCTAATTTGCATGTTTTTTACAGGGAAATAAAAAACAAGAGTTTTATCATATTAGACTAAATAAGCTTTATGTCTTTTGAGTGATATATCAAACGATTTTATATTCAATGTAGGTTATGCTTATAAAAATTAGTAACTTTAAAATTTTATCAATCGTTTATTATATAGATTGATCGTTATATCGAATAAAATTATAGATTCAGTTGTTATGTCTTGTAAATATTAGAGATTTTGTAATTATATCATATATTACTTACCCAAAAAATCCAATTATCTAAATATCGCTGCTTTATAGGAAGAAATTCAAACCCAGCTTTTTAATAGTCTAGTCACCTATGACTAGATAAATTTCTATCTAGATACCTACCTAAGTTTAATATAGGTAGTGATTTGGTTCGGGCAGTAAATGGACATTGTAAAAAATACCATATGGCAAGCAAAAAATACCATAGTTAATAGCTGATTTAAAGTTTCTAGTTTAAAGCCCGCTGACAGTGGCAAAAACATGTTATTAAGAAATCAAGATTAGATGGCTTTTTTGCGACTAAATCACAACAAAATGGCAATTAAAACTGCTTTATGTACTAATTATCGAGAATAACTATCTGTTCTCTGTAGTTTATCAACAAATAATGCATAATGATTAAGTTATCAACACATAGGACCGGCTTAAACGTGTGAAATCTTCATATTTTTTCTTCCTTTAATGTCATTCAATTATGTATTTTTTATTCGTTTTCAAAACGATTTAGTCTTTGTACGCGTTCCATCACGATTATGATTAGAAACCAACTTTTATTTTCATGTTGAATGTGTAAATGCAGTAGATAGTGTACCTTAAAACGGTATGATAAGGAAGTAATACATTTTTCGGAATGTAAATCTAAGTTTGCATCAAAGCAAAACCTTCTTCGTGCACTGGTAACACCGCTTTGGCTGGAAGTCAGTTGTGTGCGGGGGGTCGATGTGATCGCGCGTTGCGTACCTTTCTCCATTTTATATACCACCACGCCAAAAAAATCTCATTGTTAAACAAACAAATAATACTGACTTATAATATTAATTCTATAAACGTAAATAACAGTGAGTTTTGCAAATAGAATTCTAATATCTAAGCCCGTAAAAAACCGGTTGTAAGTGTAGGAAGTTAGTAACAGTTACATAAAACTTAATTTTCTTTTGCAAGTAAACGGTATATGGCAAGTTTTTGTTTGTGATTTTGTATAAAAACAGTTTTTATTGTTGTTCCGAAGTGTGGTTGAGACGTTCCGTCTGTGAAATCGACGAGTTCTGATACAGGTGAGGTTTTTTTTTTATCTAGAGCAGTGTTTGGACCGCTTTCTCTCGATAGTTGCAGGGTTGACTAATTATCTGTAACTATAGCTACTCCGCGAACTATGCACTGTTAAAAGAAACTTGGCTCATGTACATGTTTACTAACTAACTCCTGTATATAAATATTGAGTAATAACTTGCGTAAGTTACCGGTTTTTTTAATGTAAGTAATCAAAGATTGTTTTCGCTTAATGATTGGCGTGTTGGATTGTGTGTGCGTAATTATTTTTAGAAGGTATCACTTCCGGCTTTGTGGGGCCCGCAAATGGCCATAAAATAGCACAAAAACAAATGATTACCTATAACATGACACACAAACAGCCATTGGCAATACATTGACTTGGTTATTAGTCATTCGTAGGCAAAGTTACATTGTTTTACCTGTAGAGAATGAAAACCTACTTACATACTACGCAGAACTAAGACATGACATTTGCCAACGTTCTTATTTTGATAAAAAAATACAAATGTCTGTTAATTTTTTTTTTTGTAAATTCAATCTGTAAAAATCATAATAATCTTAAAACTTAATTGACAAATAACACTTAGTTCTTGGTCAGAAACGGTTTCTAGAAATCGTAACTGTAATATTTACAGTTTCTATGTTAGTAAATTACTGATTTTATTATTATTTTATTTTATCTAACGATTTTCCATATAATTACCAACATAGAAGCCGTTGCAATTCAATTTGAAACAGAAAACCTAATAATGTGGGTAGGTAGAAATTCACTAAGTTTTATTTAAAAGAACTATTTTGGTACTTAAACGTTTCGTTTTACTTATATAACCTAACTGCTTCCACTCCATTGTGTTTCCGAATTCTAGAAACTTCAAACCAGACAGTTCTTTTTTCAAATCGCGTGCCATTCTAAAGTATTATTTTCGTCGCCGCCATTTTCTGAGTCATACTATACTGTCATTTTGCGGTGAAAACTTAAATAGGCATCGCTGCGTAATGAGAGGTTGCTAACCCATCGGTTGCTGGTTGCGTGGTTACTTTTCCCTGTAGATTTATGATTGACTTGGTATTATAAATAGCTTGGAACCTACCTACGTTCTAGCCGTTTCGATTAATTGACCTTTTTAGAAATTGAGAAACTCATTCGTAGCCAGTTGTCAACATACAACATCCGAGGCGGATAGTAATTATCGGTTGATTTCTATCTAAATCGAAAATCGAAAACGTAACAGCGTCCACTCCTGAGGAATTAACAAGTTTTTCCATAGACAATTTGATGAATCATCAGAACGACCTAAAAATAATGGTGTACAAGGATTATGTTGCTTTTTAGGGTTCTGTACCTCTAAAGGAAAAAAACGGAACCCTTACAGGATCACTTTGTTGTCCGTCTGTCAGTCTGTATGTCAAAACCCTTTATCTCGGGAACGCGTGGAGGTATCGAGTTGATATTAAAGTCCCTTGAAACTGTGAAAAAATCAAATTTCTAAGTTGACAAATATACGGCCGTCTATGCCGCTAAAAACGTCAAATTTTATAGGTTACTTTCCGTTGACCTAGAACTATGAAATTTGGAAAGAAGCGGTAAAAAAATATTAAAGCATGCAAAGTATGTACCTAGTTTGATAACAAAATACCTACAAGTTTATACGAAACCCTCGGTGCACGAGTCCATGTCACACTAGGCATAGGTACCATCTGATTCGAAAATATGAAGAATAATGTTAGACTCCTTTTTAATAAAACTCCACAATTCCTCTTGTCTTGCTACCTTGGGGCCCGCGATAAATAGACCCGCATGCACCCGAGCTAACTAACCTCAGTTGACAATAGGTTAAGTACTTACTGTGATTGGTTGACTCAAATAACAGCAACAAATGAAACCAAATAGCATTTGACAATGTGTCAGCCAATTCTTCATGACTCGTCGTTCCATCCTGCCCATCCATTATGCACAATCAAGGATTTGAGCGAACCTGATGACTAGATGTTCCAGTGTGATTCACTCGGACTTGAATAGTAGTCAATTCAATGCGAAAAGAAAAGAAGGATTTAGTCAATTCTAGTGTTGTATCGATCTGTCTTAGAAGAGGCAAGAAACAAAAATATTTGATTTGTGGCACTCACAGGAAATGCAAGACAATGATGTCGATTCTGTTGTGCACAAACTAAACTTAATTTAGGCTTCTGCTATCTTTTTCTCTATAATAAAACGAGAAAGAGACTAGGAACTAATATTTCCATACAAATGAAGGGTGCACGTAAAAACATGTCGACTAAAAACACGGTGAAGCGCAAGGCATATACTAGTTTGACATGAACTAAGTTAGAGTAGTTCATAGCTATAGCCGTCCTTTTCTCGCACTGCCTTTTAGTAAAAGATAGCAATAGCCTAAATTATGTTTAGTTTGTGCACAACTGAATCGACACCACTTAATTTACTGAAAAGTCACGCTCTAAAATCGGGGTTTTTAAGGTAAATTTGACTCCTATTGTTGAACTCAGTTAAACTGTAGCCTATATTACCCGGGCCATAATAACGAATCGATTGACACCTTGTTCTTCAAAATCGGATGAATATTTTAGGCGCTACGGAGGAACTTACGTAAATACAAACATGCTTACATAATTACATAGACTGCTAAAATCCGTAGTATCCGTAGTAAAAAGAGAAGATTTTAGAAGCTAACCAAATTTTAATGTCATTATATGAACCTATATTGCCCCACTGCTTCCCAAATCCCACCCCTCTTTCCACTTTTCTTGATCGAAAGCGATTCTCCAGCTCATTCCGTCATCTCCATGTTTCCTGCCAGTTGGGATCCACTGTATGGTTATTTTGGCCCATTCCTCCTACGTCATGGAGCAAATATGACCAGCCCAGTTCCACTTGAACTTAGCAGTTGTTAGGGTCCCTTGGGCCTCGGGCGTTTGTGTACTATGGAACAAATGTGGAAAATAAAAACCCGCATGCAGTTGTTAGGCTAGCTTAGGCCTCGGGCGTTTGTGTACTATGGAACAAATTAATGTGGAAAATAAAAACCCGCATTCAGTTGTTAGGCTAGCTTGGGCCTCGGGCGTTTGTGTACTATGGAACAAATGTGGAAAAAAAAACCCGCATGCAGTTGTTAGGCTAGCTTAGGCCTCGGGCGTTTGTGTACTATGGAACAAATTAATGTGGAAAATAAAAACCCGCATTCAGTTGTTAGGCTAGCTTGGGCCTCGGGCGTTTGTGTACTATGGAACAATTGTGGAAAATAAAAATCCGCATGCAGTTGTTAGGCTAGCTTGGTCCTCGGGCGTTTGTGTACTATTTAACAAATTAATGTGGAAAATAAAAACCCGCATTCAGTTGTTAGGCTAGCTTGGGCCTCGGGCGTTTGTGTACTATTGAACAAATTAATGTGGAAAATAAAAACCCGCATTCAGTTGTTAGGCTAGCTTGGGCCTCTGGCGTTTGTGTACTATGGAACAAATGTAGAAAATAAAAACTCATGTGAGGCCGAAAAAGCTGCCGAATAAAAAAAATAGGCCGAAAAAGCTCCTGTACATAGATCCTATATAGAATGATAAAAGGATGAACATTCTCAGTGAATCTTATTGAAGTCAAAACCCACTACCTTCTTACTTAAATAAAAATACCGGCTAAGTGCGAGTCGGATTCTGATATTATGTGAAGGGTTCCATATCTATATCAAAAAATCACGTTTGTTGTATGGGAGCCCCACTTAAATATTTATTTTATTCTGTTTTTAGTAATTGTTGTTATAGCGGCAACAGAAAAACATCATCTGTGAATATTTTAACTGTCTAGCTATCGAGTTTCATGAGATACAACCTGGCGACAAATAGAAGAAAGAAAGAAGAAAAGAAAGAAAGAAAATACATTTATTTGGCACACGCCACAAGTGCACACAGTATAAAAAATAAACAAAAAAGAAAAAACAAAATAAATGAATAAAAAACTTAAAATTAAACAAAAAATAAAACAATGTGACACTGTGTGCCTCACGGCTGCGCCAAATAGGCCCAGTTCAGCAAAAAAATAGACAGACGGACAGTGCAGTCTTAGTAATAGGGTCTCGTTTTTACCCTTTGGGTACGGAACCCTAAAAAAGCGAAACCAGAAGAAGAAGAACGTACACTAGGAATAATTGAATATATCATAAAATTAACGCATATGTTTACATATCGTTAATTACTGCCGTAATCATTTCCTTATTTCTCTGTTTATGACTTGGTTTTCTTAACTGGTTTTAAACCTTGTAGCATACTAGCTGTTACTGTGGCTCGCGTGGAGAACTTTCTGCCGGGATAAGAAGTGTTTAGATGTCATGCCAACCCAGGACACAATGGTCATAAAACAGGACCTATATACAACCTTTTGGTGTCACTTTCGGGCTTTTGACTACTCGTAACGACTGTCCAAAGGATGATTAATTATGCCAAATCTCCAACATGATTTGTGGCTAAAGAGTTTCGAATCTTTTCTTTTCTTAATCTCTGATTAATTATGCTGTGATAATCAGCTGTTTTAAAACCAGTTGATTTCTCATTGATATTGAATTATGAAAATTAGGTCTTTAATTCAGGGTCAATAATATTTCGAAACGACCTTGTCATAATTAGCAGTATTTTATAAAAAAGATCAATGTATGAGTTCGTCACTCTTATTCCATAATTCCAGTCGGAACTCGACACCTTTTATAAATATGTTGTTGATGCATCTCGATAGCTCAGAGGTTCCCAAACTTTTTTTTCTGGTAAACCACTTTCAAAATTTTCTGGTTTCGGTGGACCACTGTTGCGTTTTTTTCAAGCCCGTTGACCAAAAAAGAAAAGCATGAAATTTGCAATAATATTTTTTCGCGCAATCTGTTAGGATTGTATGAGGACCGTAAGCTCCTAAGATTTTTTTTGTCAAAAAATCTGAAAATTAGAATTATTAAAGACTTACAGCTTCGAAATGCTTTTTTTAAAGACTCAATACGACCATTTTCACCGAAATACAACCTGTCTTCACCGGAACATTTGTTTTTTTTTTTACTTTTTCAAGTAGGTAGCTTATTCGCTGCCTACATTGATAGATAAAGCCAAGCCAGCATTTTTGTTCTTTAGTATCGAAACCAGATAAATTTTTGTGGACCACTTACAAGTTGTGAACCCCCATTTTTTTCACGCCAACGTAGACTCGACGGGTCTCCCGTGGACTCCACACCGGGACCACATTGGGAATCACTGTAAGCTCATAGGTTCCCAAAGGGGGCGGTACCGCCCCTAGTGGGAGCTGGAGCGTTTGGTGGGGGTGGTAGCGGGCTCAAAAGCAAATAGCAATAACACTTTGTATGTTCTTTGTCTGAATTAAATGTTATAGCAAGTTTTTATGGCGCAGCTTGATGTACGCCATTTTTTTTTTCCTTATGTGAAAATCGTCAGTGTCTGATGAGATGACGAAAAATAGAGAAGCTTGTAAGGAATAAGAATACATGCTGCGCCGACCCCAAATGAATTGGCATAAGGGCAAGAGAATGTTGATGTAGAAATCGTCAATGGATATCCTCCACTCTGGGAAGAGCGGAGGGGTCTGTGGAGGCTCGTAGTGACTAAAACCATACCGGTGTTCCCTCGCACACTTGCGTCGCGGGGCAGCCGGATCTAGTGCCACTTTGCCTGTCATCACCATAGCTTAGATTATAATGGCTTTCGGCCTAAGAGCGGCCAGCTTCAATCATCATCTGCCTAGCCGGATTCAGCGATACCGCGGTATTTTACACGGAGCGACTGCCTATCTGACCTCCACAAACCAGTTGGTACTAGGTAATACGATACCCCTTGGTGAGACTGCTTGTCACTGTTGTCAAAGATTTACAAATGACAGCCGAGACCAACGGCTTCAGGCGACTACAGGAGCTAAATGAGCAACTCTATTTGTGGTGGTTCAAACTTCTTTTAAAAAACTGTTAGAATAAAGTCCTAATCAGCTTGCACTACAAAGTGATTGTTACGTCAGTCACTGCGGGCCGAATAGTGCGAAAAGAGTGTTTTTTGCGATTTACAAAAAATCTATTGATTGGACTAAAAAAATTAAACACTGTCGTGCTAAAATG
Source organism: Xestia sexstrigata (assembly GCA_941918905.2). Lineage (NCBI taxonomy): Eukaryota > Metazoa > Arthropoda > Insecta > Lepidoptera > Noctuidae > Xestia > Xestia sexstrigata. The sequence goes on from OW799229.2 coordinate 7,364,913, forward strand.
TTGCTTGTAGAATTATTTGCCAAAAAATCAGAATGAGCGCATGTAATTAGTATGGTTTTTACTCGTTAAAAGAAATTTTTAAAGATAAGTTCGTGTTTTTTTTTTATCGAGTATAATTAGTTGTAATAAGTTATCAAAACACTATGATACTAGCATATATCCTGAAATATATCATATACTTTTCTGGTTTTGTTTATTGCAGTGAATCAGATGCTTTTTGCATTATAATACTCGCGTTTAGCTCCTGTAGTCCCCTTAAGCTTGACGAGCCTTCCGAAGCACGGGGAAAACTTGGTATGTAATGGGTAATACCCATCATCGGACCAACCTACGCAACCGCGGCTAAACATAAAGTTCGATCCAAACAGCATAATTATATATTTATGCCACACGCCGCCACTCTCCATATAAAGCTTAATTTCGCTTGCGCACAAAATCGTACTTATTTTGTTTTTAAACCAAAGAACACAGGTGCATGTGTAAATTCTAAAATTAAGATTTTGTTCTGCATAAAAATAAATAAAAAATAATATTCAAATAAACCTGATTTTGTTTAGAAAACCAGTTTTTTACACTCGAGTGTATTGAGACACCGTTTTCAAGTCTGTTCAGCAAGTTTTGGTCTCCGGAAATACATAATTGAGACATTTCTCTAAATTAATGGATATCTTTAAATCGTCCTAATTCTTTATTACTAACTAGCTCGTACCCGCGGCTGCGCCCTCGTTGTAGGAATTCATCTAATGAGTACGTAATACAGGAAAAAAAGTACCTATCATAAGTCTTAACTATTCCTAATCCAGGTTATGGCCTATCCCTGTGCTAAAATGCATAAAAATCTATTTAGCTATTAGGCGTGAAAAGATCACCGACAGACAGACAGATTTATTTTTGCATTCATAATATATATGTTTTTGTACTTTAGATTTTATGCTGTTTTAAAAAAAAAACCGGCCTAGTGCTTGTCGGGCCACGCACAATGTACGGTTCCGTAGTTGCCCTTCAAATTATGCTGATTTGCCGCCGAACGATGATTTTTATTGTAATAATAAAAACAAACTTACATTTGCAGTTGAAAAACGTTTGCTCCCATACATTATTACGTTTAGAAAATTGAGTTATCCAAGTACATTTAATAAGTTGGTCGACTATTACTCGTAAACTTGTAAAACCTACTAAGCGGTGATAGTTTCCCTTTTAACTTCGCTAAACCTACTATCACCGTGAATTTTTTCACACACCCCAACCCAACTGTTTAGCTGGTAGAGCTGGGGAAACTTGAGTCTAACAAAAATTAGCACTTTAAATCTTAATATTTAAAGTGCTAATTTATTATGGTATTCTTTTGTGACAAAAGAATACCATAATTTTTTAAAGATCTGTCCAACGACATCCCACAGCCACACAATAATAGTCCGGTCAATTTAGACATTCGAAGCTACTAAAGTTACAACAAGCTGAAAATTAGTGAAATCGTTCAAAATATAATTATAAATAAAATTTGAAAGTTCCCCATCTTTCCCCTGTATGGAAAAAAAATATTCAAGGTCAAAGGTCAAAAAAAAATGTTTTATACGATTTTCAGCAAAACGGTAAGTTTTATCATAAAAATACCTCAGACAAAAATTGTAGATCATATAATTATCTAAAAAATGAATAGATCTTTTTTTTCCTACGAGCCACCGTTTCTGAGATAAGTACAACGATTCAAAAATTTTAATATTTTTTATTTTTTATTATAAATAAAATTTAATTAAACCAAAAAATAAGAGTGAAGCTACATAAGCTTCACTCGTATTTTTTGGTTTAATTTGACCGGGCTATAAGGGGTACGCGAGAAAAATAAAACACAAAAAAAAACACTTTATGTGTACCTACACTACCTACAGGATATACCCTAAAAAAAAATCATTTATAGATTTTATTTTACCACTTTGTCGGCGTAACTAATCTATAAATTTCATGCCAAATTACAGTTTTCTAGTACTAAGAGTAAAGTCTTTAGGCTAAGCTGCGGACAGATGGACGGACATGGCGAAACTATAAGGGTTCCTTGTTGACCAAGGAACCCTAAAAATGCTTTAAGCACCTTAATTTAATAGAGGTTAATTGTTGATGTACCTATCGTGTGAAAGTCGACTAGGTGTGAACTTCCTTGCTTTTATGAGACGAGTCTAGTTTTTAAAACATGTGATACGATTCAGGTACGAAAAAATCTTTACCTACTTTCAAGAGGAATTAATAACTGCATTATTCCATTAGGAAGTTCTCACACCTCTGCCTAGCCCTTTAAGGAAAACAGCCTTCGTCGTTCGCCTGAAATTATTATAAAAATATTACTTCCCTTATTTTGAATCGGATTTTGTTAACAATTTCAAGGGTTTTAATTTTTGTGCACGGAACCCTGATTATTTTTTAAAATAAAAGTACCTGTCTTACGTTATTCCTTATAACATCAGTTAGTTGTCAGTAAAAACACAGGTTAAAGTCCTGTCAAAATAGGTCCTGCCTTTTCGAAAATTAGCCGGAAAAAACAGGCAGACATACAAAAATTAATATATACTTATACGGTATATACTTTTATAATTATGTATTCAGTAAAAGGGTGTTATTTTCAAATTACAAACAGACACTTTTCATACAATTTTATTTATTTGTTACATTTTTAATTTCGTATTAGCACTAACATTTAAAATGCGAAAGTTTTTACAGTGTGTGTATGTTTGTTACACTAAAACTACTGAACGGATTTGAATTAAATTCAGCAAACAGAAAGTTTATAACCAGAATTAACACATTATGATACTTTTTATCCCAGTAGTATGATCCCGTGGGGCAATTATCGAACTTGACGCGGGCGAAGCTGCGGGAATATGCTAGTGGATATAAGTAAAATTAAGGTCTACTTACCCACTAATGTTAGTGGGTAAGTAGACCTTAATTTTACCTATGAATACCCACCGTGATGAATGGAATCATCTGGTACCTCAACAACAAAATGGCTAGAACTAACGGTGAACTAAGTTTACTGCGAAAGCAAAAGCGAGACAGCAAGACTTATTTCAACAAGAGTGAAAGAGTAAGTATGATAATTTACTGACGTCGTCAGAATGGGCTTCAAATTGTTATCTCCGGTTGTGTCTGATGTCATTAAGTTTACTATTTAAACTAGGTTAAAATGGTGTAGACCACTTAGGTTTGAAGCTGGTTGACAAGAATTGGGACGAATTTAAGCTAACACACCTACCTATCTAATAACATGGCTTATTAATACCTGTCGCTCGAGTCGATCTTTAGGTTAAGCGGCGCTTGCCTAGGTTGGTCCGTGGATGGGTGACCACTCATTACATACCGAGTTTCCTCCATGCCTCGGAAAGCACGTTAAGCCGTTGGTCCCGGCTGTCATTTGTAGATCTTTGACAGTCGTTACAAGTAGTCAGTGGCCTGAAAGTCTGACAACCAGTCTTACCAAGGGGTATCGTATTACCCAGTACTAACTGGGTTGTGGAGGTCAGATAGGCAGTCGCTTCGTGTAAAATACTGGTATTCTGCTGCATCCGGATAGACTGGAAGTCCATCTTGCATAGTCCTCATGTGAGTTGACCAAGAATATGTCTGGACCTTAAAAGAGACTGATCTCTGAGTTTGTTTCGGCTGTTTCTTGTCAGAGTAGTCGGGTACGAAACACCGACCTCATATAGCCAAAAAAAAACGACCTCCGTGTAAAACGTGTTTGTAAAAACCTATTTGCAAAATAAACTTCATTTATTTCATCATCTGTTTTGCCTTTTCCTCAATATTGGGTTGGCTCCCTGGTCTATCCGATTTTTTTTTTTGTAAGTCGGTTGGTTTTTAGGGTTCCGTATCCGAAGGGTAAAAACGGGACCCTATTACTAAGGCTCCACTGTCCGTCTGTCTGTCTGTCACCAGGCTGTATCTCATGAACCGTGATAGATAGACAGTTGAAATATTCACAGATGATGTATTTCTGTTGCCGCTATAACAAAAAATACTAAAAACAGAATAAAATAAAATATTTAAGTGGGGCTCCCATACAACAAACGTGATTTTTTGATAATGGTACGGACTCGCACTTGGCCGGTTTTTTTTATTTTAAGTAAGAAGGTACTTAATGGGTTTCGTCTTCATTATGATTCACTGAAAATATTCATGCATAATGCTGAGCTAAAGGATCTATGGATAGGAGCTTTTTCGGCCTTTTTTTTATTTTTATTTTTTCTGATGGGAAATCATCAAATGACTCCTCCCGCTCTGGGCGGAGCAGGAGGGAGTGTCAGACTTTTACTGACTAAAACCCATCCATGTTCCTTCATCGCCCCTTGTGTTCCGGGGTCACGGTATCTCTTTCGAACAGTCCCGCAACCCCGGGCAGTCCCGCAACCCCGGACAGTCCCGCAACCCCGGAGCTTTTTCGGCCTCACGGGACGATTTTTTTAATGGTACGGAACCCTTGGTTCCGAGTCCGACTCGCACTTGGCCGGTTTTTTTTAACCTAAGCTCTTATTAATGACCATTTTATAGTTACAGCTCTGCTACCATTTTAAGACGCCATTTTGTATGTATGATACTAATATTGTGGCAATATATAGTAATTACAATACAATATATTGTATGGGAGGAATTTGCCATAATCTCCACGCTTGGCAGGCGGATTGGAGATCGCAGTGATGAAAGACTAACAGAAAACGCTTTTGTCCAGCAGTGGACGTTATGTACTGTTGTTGTTGTTGTTGTTGTTATATTGTATGAGCTGTTGTGACCTTTCGACCTTACTTACCTCTGCGAAACTTAGCTATGAGCCAAGAACAGCTGTGTAAAGTGTTGACACCATCTTTCAATAAATATTAAGTAGGGATGCATCGATACGCACTTCAGCCGATACGATACGCCAACACACTTTTTATACAGGGTGTAAAAGACCTCATCACGAAGCCGTCAACCAAGCATTCTGTACATCAAACTAAGTAACTTTACGCAAAAATTATTGCTGGGAAACGACTTTTTTTTTTGGGGTGAAAAATCATGTTTTGTGGTAGAACTTAATGTAACGCACTCAAAACATTGTACTGATGGATGGATTGAATAGTACGGGGGTCGTGGGGGTGTTTAAAGTAAAAATCTTACATTAAAAACTTGTATTTAAAAACTTGTCAAAAAGTTGGAACTTTGACCACCAATATCTCCGTAACTAGAAGGTTCCCAGGTATGGTGTAGAACAAAAAAATGATCGCAATGACGAGGAGAACAAGTGCCTTTCGGCTTCGTTAAGAGGTGTTTTACACCCTTTATACTTACGTATTTATAAAAAAGTATCCCCGATACCGATACGGACAGTTAAGTTATGATTCAAAGAAAGCTATAAAAAGCTGTGGTTTTATAAACAGACCAAATGACTAACATTAAAAATAATATTTATTTAGAAATTACAGTTGATAACAAATCAGAAGAAAAAAACCTCAATAATTAAAATTTACAGTTATGAGATATTTATTCAGTAAACCGATTTCGATGCAACGAGGCTTGTGTCGTGGACACCAGATAGTTGATAATATACCTACTTACGAGTACATAGATACTTTTAGTTCGTCTTCCTGTCTGTTGTTGTTTGTCTCCCTCTACTCTTATACCATGACTTTGTGACTTTTTTTTTTAATTCACAGCACCTTGCTGAGATAGGAGTCTTTTGGCCTTGCACAGGACCATTTTGATTGTTTTTTTTTTATTTTTCTGTTTACTTTTTTTATATATTTTGTCATGTTTATTCTATCTTTTTGTTTCTGTTATGTCCTGTGTAAGTTCAATAAATACTTTTCTTTCTTTCTACCCATCCACATCCATACTCAAAACATTCCTCACAGCATTTTTCTCATTCTTCATCTCCCAAGCTTAAGTCAACAAACAATAAAATTGTCGTCTAAAGGTACTCGGCAACTTGGTGACGTCACCATCGACCTGAGAACTGCACCGCACACATACTTAAGCAATGACTCACCTCGCCTTTGTATTGGGTACAAAGGTATTAAATTGTAGGTGTTCACGTTTTGAGCTTTAAAGCGCTTTGGTTTATTCCTTGCAGCTAGATGTTGGGTTGTTCCGCAGTCGGAACACGTTAAAAAGAAACAGAGTTTACTCATTGTCATTTAAACTTATATTATTCTCGCTTTTGCCCGCGGCTTCGCCCGCGTTTTTCGATAATTATCCCACGGGATGTGTGATCCCGGGATAAAAAGTATGATCTTATATTTTAATCCAGGTCATAAACTGTCTGTGTGCTTAAGTTCATGCAAATCCGTTTAGTAGTTTTTGCGTGAAAGAGTAACAAACACAGGTACACACATACAAACTTTCGCCTTCATAATAATATTAGTGTGATAGAAGCAAAGTTTAATCTTTTCCCCACTATGTTGGGGTCGGCTTCCAGTCTAACCGAATGCTGCTGAATACCAGTATTTTACATGTAGCGACTGCCTATCTGACCTCCACAACCCCGTTAGTGCTGGGTAATACAATACCTCTTGGTAGGACTTGTTGTCAGACTTTCGGGCCACTGACTACCTGTAACGACTGCCAAAGATCTACAAATGACAGGCGGGACCAACGGCTTGACGTGCTTTCCGAGGCGCGGAGGATACTCGATACGTATGTAATGGATGGTCACCCATCTGCGGGCCGACCTAGCCAAGCACGTCTCAACCTTAAAGGTCGACCCATGTGGTTGTTATTATTTAGCTAGGAGTTCCTCTCCTCGCCCTTATAAATCCAGCAATATTGTTCTATTAAAGTATTATCTAGGCTAGTTTCCACCATCAATAAATTGCAAGTCTATTTAGTCCGTCAGTTAGAGTATTGGAAAATAATGGACACGTATTGTTTGTTTTTGTTAATCAATGAATATTAACAAAGATAAAACGTATCAAAACTCGAGAGTGATCGATCGTGACGTCACAACGCACTAAAAATTATGGCACGGCGTAACGTATTGAGAATTTTAAAAGCGTTGTATCTTGGTCAATTGTGGTTACGTAACAAAAGAAAAAATACGTGTCGAATATTTTTTGAAAATCTAACTGACGGACTAATTAGATTTTTTCAGGACACAAGCCAATTGGATTGATTGATAGATTCACCAATACTTAAATCGATGACGGTATCAAGATAATTATGATGATTGTAATGCCTGCACGCAATTTAGCCACGTACCTAGTCAGCATTTTGACCTCTTATAATTAAAACCACTTATTTCTTAGGCAAGGTCTCGATAACCTACATTTTGTTATGATGTTCAGGCATTGACCTAACGCTTATTGTGTATTGTAAGGCTATATTACTTGACTCGACTCGCAAATGATTTATATTATCTGTGTTGACTAGCTGTGCCCGTGGATGTGCCTCTAAAAAGATTTATCATCACCACTCTCTTGCCCTCATCCCAATTCATTTGTGGTCGGCGCAGCATGTCTTCTTCTTCCATACTTCTCTATTACTCGTCATCTCATCAGACACCTCCTTTCTTGCCATATCATCCTTCACACAGTCCATCCATCGTTTCTTTGGTCTTCCTCTACTCTTATACCCATCCACATTTATACTCAGAACTTTCCTCACTAAACAATTCTTTAAAAAGATTAAGTAATGAAAAAATTATCCTTGTCTATTTGTCTTTGTGCCCGATTGATGGCAATAGGCTAGACTTGGCCTATTACATGGGACTTGAACATAACTGGCCAAATGTGGGTGTACCATAGGTACACTTCTGCCTTAGCGTTCGGGGTTTTTAGGGGAGATGTTATGTTATGTATTCTTTGTGTTAAATATGCAAGATAGGTTTGGCCATAGAATCCAGGGCCGTCCTAAATCTCGTTAGGTTGACGATATCGTCAAAGTCGCGGGTAACACCTGGATAAGGGAAGATGAAAGAGGAGGCCTATACCCAGCAGTGAGTGATTCTGGACATAGGCCTCTTCCAACCAAAAGCATCGCTATTTCGACTCTCGGTCCTGTGCTTCCTGCATTCAGTGGATTCTTGCAACCACTTGCGCGTATGTCGGAAGCATACGCTTTCAATAAACAGGCATTTCAGAACTTTTCGGGCACATGGGCCCTTTTTAATTGGTCATCTGCTTCAAACGATGGCTGTATAGTTGGCGCAGTAGCTGAGCGATTGGCTACTACGCTGCGTGTCGTAAGTTCGATTTACAGAACAAATATTTGTAAAGCCTACAGATTGTTGTTCCGAGTCCTGGCTGTTTGCGTATGTGGGTTTAAATGTTTGTAAACGCACCCACGATACAGAAGAAATTCTTATCATCATCTGCCTAGCCTTTTCCCAACTATGTTGGGGTCGGCATCCAGTTATACCGGATGCAGCTGAATACCAGTATTTTACATGGAACGACTGCCTATCTGACCTCCACAACCCAGTTAGTACAGAAGAAATTCTTATGTTTGGCAAAAACGCACCCTTATCTGACCACCCAGTTACCATGAAATATTGGAGCAATAACATAACACCGAAGGAAAATTAAAGCTATGATGTAAAGACGAACCTTTTGATTTAAAATCTGTGTTTGAAATGTCATGGCAGATTTGGAACGCAATTCACGTCCCACACTACATAACATTTAATGTCTAGCACACTATTTATAAGATAATGCACATTGCTTAGCGGTCTTATGTCACGACTGTTTTACATAACACCACGCTTTGTATCCCAAAAGTAGAAGGCAGAGGTGTTGGTACACCTTTATAACCATTATCATCAACTGCCTAGACTCTTTCCCGACTATGTTGGGGGCGGCTTCCAATCTAAACGGATGCAGCGGAATATTTCTTTTTACATGGAGCGGCTGCTTATCTGATTAACTCAACCTGTATAACTATAGGGGTATGGAGAACATTGTGGGCAGTTATTCATCACCCATAGAGAAGGTAGGATCTTCCGACCAGACGGGTGTTATGTCTGGTGGGCTACTGCCCAACAGTTGTTGTCGGGGTTTTTAACTCACGGATAACTTGAATAGCGCGATTCAGAATTGATACTAGTTCTTTATTTGTGTCATAAATGGCGCTGTAGTACTTTTTGTGCTATGTTGCTTTAGTACTGTTCGTAGTCTCACAAACTACCAGGAGGCCAGAATAATGAAGGAGGTATTGTATATTCTATATATATATATTATAATACAATCAAATCTATATACTTACTTTTCGATTTCATGCAGCATGCAATGAAGCAGCTTCTTCATGCTTCTGGTTTCCTGGTACTTTGTGTGACTTTACTATCCTTGTTACTCATATCCTACTTGTTCTTGCCAATTTCCTACTACGTTATCTTTGAGTGGCAGGTCACCAATGCGTCTATGGGCTAGATCGCCGTCCATGCGTCTCATGACGTCAGGCCGTGTCGACGGCGCGTTCGTGATCCACGCGCGCCACAAAGAGAGTCAGCAAAAGGAAGGGGTCCGCAAGGACCGATGGCTGCCGGGGTTGCGGGACAGTTCGAAAGAGATACCGTGGCCCCGGAACATATAGGGCGATGAAGGAACATGGATGGGTTTTAGTCAGTAAAAGTCTGACACTCCCTCCTGCTCCGCCCAGAGCGGGAGAAGTCATTTGATGATTTCCCATGAGAAAACGTCACCAATGCGTTGGACCGACCAAGTTAAAACTGCACGCAGTGGCCACGAATGCACAAGAAAAGCCACAGTACGGGGGGAGTGGCGACGGATTGTGAAGCTTGCCACCACCCCTGATGTGACGACCACGACCACTCTGCCAAGAGTGTGACGACGAAGAAGAAGAATCTTTGAGCGTAAGCTCGCACGGTAACCTGAAGCCATTCGTGCCAATATACTACAGACTACTAGCAAATCCAAAGCGGGATAAATTTACATTAGTGTGAGTTTTGCAGAGTGTGAACGTACGAACTACGCTAAAACTACGTTTTAGCGTAGTTCGTACGTAGTAGTAGAATTGTGTAGTAGAACAGAAGAACAAATTATGGGAATTTTGGTCCCATAGGTTCTACCATTTTGATTCATTGATTTTTGAGGAGCTCGTGGCTAAATAATAACAGCCGCTCGGGTCGATCTTTAGGTTAAGCCATGCTTGCCTATGTTGGTCTGTGGATGGGTGACCACCCATTACATACCGAGTTTCCTCCGTGGCACGGAAAGCACGTTAAGCAGTTGGTCCCGGCTGTCATTTTGCAGATCTTTGACAGTCGTTACAAGTAGTCAGTGGCCCAAAAAGTCTGACAACCAGTCTTACCAAGGGGTATCGTATTATCCAGTACTAACTGGGTTGTGGAGGTCAAATAGGCAGTTGCTCCATGTAAAATACTGGTATTCAGCTGCATCCGGTTAGACTGGAAGCCGACCCCAACATAGTTGGGGTAAGGCTAGGCAGATGATGAGTTCTACCATTTTGTACCACCTGAAATCGTAGGACTAGTGGGAATAAATATTCCTATTAGTTCCACCCTAGAACTGTTTAGTAGAACTAGTGGAAACGAACCGACCTGTCCTGCGCAGTCCATTTAAATTTGGCAACCTTTTGAGTCACGTTAGGTAACGATTTGCGTTTTGGAGCGCAATATTGTGCTTCTAACATAATTTAAGTCAGTTTAAAACACGCATAAATCAGAATCTAGGTCAAGTCATGACAATTTTGTCTAACTGTTTAGAAAACAAAATAAAAACGCTACTTACCTAGCGAAACCAGCGAAAGTCATAGACAATTAGAGAAAGCAAACGATTGTCGCCCGCCATTACTCTCTGACCAATTACGGGTCAGAGTTAGTTTGGGAAGCCAATCACGTGCGTCGAAAGTGTATAGCGCCAAAATTGGCAGCCACAGATTGGGTGGCGCGTTGCAAATTCGAATTTCTATTATTTTTTCAATGTTTTAATTGCGGGAACGTTTTTTTTTTCGGTGCATCCGTTGGGGCTGGACTCAGTTGTTTATTACTTGGTACATTTCGCGCCAAAATGTATGTCCGTTTTGAAGTTAGCCTTGTCTGGGATCTCTTCGCATTCGCCCACCCTGAAGACTCAATCTGATCTGAACAGACTGGCCGGGTATTGAAAACTTTAAGACTATGATAGCAGTAACAGTGTAGTTCTTAGGAGCTACATTATTACTAGCTCTGAGGAGCTTTTCAAGAAATAGGTTCAACTACCACCAATCCACCATGTTTATTTCTGCTCCCAATTAGCGCTCACTCTTTGAACAAAAACAATTAGCAATTTGTTCTTGTTCAAAGAGTACAGGAGCCGGTGTAATCACAGGCAAATAAGTGAGGCCTGTGTGTCCCGTGTCCCAGCTGTGGGAACATTACAGGCTCATTATGATGATGCTAACTCATTCAGCTTTGTATTCTGGGATAGCAACACCTGCATTGTTTCTGGTATTGCAAAAACTCATAAGTAGCTGTGACCACTTGCGGTCTGATAGGACGTGGGCTTGTTTACCGTCTGGGCCAGTGGAGCTCGTGGTTAAATAATAACACGGTTCATTTTCAGGTTAAGCTTCGCTTGCCATGGTCGGTCCGTGGATGAGTGACCATCCATTACCTAAATGCCGAGTTTTTTCCATGCCTCGGAAAGCACGTTTAATTGTTGGGCCCGGCTGTCATTTGTAGATTTTTGACAGGTTTTTAGGTAGTCAGACGCCTGAAAATCTGACAACCAGTCTTACTAAGGGGTATAGTATTACCCTGTACTAACTGGGTTATGGAGGTCAGATAGGCAGTCGCTCCATGTAAAATACTGGTATTGGAAAAAGCTAAGCAGGTCATTGGCCAGCATTCCCTCTCACAAAGCGGAGGCCTGTGTCCCAGCTGTGGGAAATAAAGTACACAAGGCTATTTACGTTATACATTAGACTAATGAAGCACAGTTGAAAGTAAATTTAATGTACCATAAACTAACCTAACAACGACGGATATAGACCAGTGAAACTTGTACGTGTCATAGACTTCTATATTTATGATACGTGCATAGACTATCAAGCTTCTATACCACTATGATTGACACTTGATATCTCTATGAATGAAAGTGTATAATAATAATTTATGGTAAGTATAAGTATGTATAATCTGTGGACACATTGTCGGTAAGATATCGAAATTGCGAATTTATTCAGCTTACTTGCAAGATGTATAATTTCTGATCTATAATTACTCCTGATAATGAGATATCCAAAGATACATGCTTATACTGACGCCTTTTTCCCACGGCAGGCATAAACTACAGGAAGCCATCTGAAACTACTTACCTTAACTACTCTTACACTATATATACTCGCTTATACCTACTCGCCTACTCGCCTGCCAGAATATCTCCCTCATTCGTGAGGATTGTCGGAATTACTGCCCCCTCAGTCGCCAGAGTAGCCCGCGAAATTTAAATCTTCTTGGTACGTAATAGGGGGCGGGCCTATTGCCGTCAACTGTGCGCAAATCCAGACTCCGCGGCTGCTACTGAGAAAATCCTGATGGATTCCAATAATACTTTGCCCGACCTAGAAATCGACCTCATGCTGGTGTCGCGTTTGCTACCACTAGACTATCGAGACAAACAAAGAGAAACATCATCTGATTAGCCTTTTCCTAACTATGTTGGGGTCGGCTTCCAGTCTAACCGGATATAGCTGAATACCAGTATTTTACATGGAGCGACAGCCTATCTGATCTCGACAACCCAGTTGGTAAGACTGGTTGTCAGACTTTTTGGGCCACTGACTACCTGTAACGACTGTCAAAGATCTACAAATGACAGCCGGGACCAACAGCTTAACGTGCTTTCCGAGGCACGGAGGAAACATGTAAGGGTAGTCACCCATCCACAGACCAACCTAGGCAGGCACGGCTTAACCTATAGATCTACCCGAGCGGCTGTTATTATTTAACCACGAGCTCCTCCAAACAAAGAAAAACAACACAATATAAAATACTTATGCGTTTTAGGTAATATCCAATAAAAGTCTGGAAATAGAATTGAAAATACGCGCTGATAATAATTTGACCTATTAGTGTAAGTTACTGATAACGGATAGTTATCGCAGCGTAGGTCAAGGTTTTGTAAACGCAAGATGGAGTATTAATTACTGTCTGTTATGTTATAGGAATTATCTTGTTTATTGTATTTATTGAGGACACAACACAAAATGCGTGTTGCGTACGGGCTAAGCGTGTGTTACAGGTGAGGTTGATTATCAGGAAGTTAGTTTGGGGAAAGTCTATGACCAGTGTGTGTTGCCAGTGATTACATACGGGACCGAAAGGTGTTCGCTCACAATGGGCCTCATGATAAGGCTTAAAATCTCCCATAGGGCAATGGAGAGGGCTATGCTCGGAGTTTCCTTGCGCGATCGAATCAGAAATGAAGACATCCGCAAGAGAACCAGGGTCACCGACGTAGCCCGAAGAATTGCCAAACTTAAGCCGCAGTGGGCAGGGCACATTGCTAGCAGAACGATAGGCCGATGGGGCCGAAAAGTTCGGGAGTGGCGACCGCGAATCGGAAAACGTTGCGTTGGAAGATTTCCCACTAGGTGAACCGATGACCTGGTGAAGGTTGCGGGAATCCGCTGTTTGCGAGTCACACGGGACCGGTCAATGTGGCGACACTTGGGGGAGGCCTGTGTCCCAGCAGTCGGAACAATTAATAGGCTAATAATGACACAAAAACTACTGAACGGATTTTGATGAACTTAGCACACAGATAGTTTAAAACCTGGATTAACACATAGGATACCTTATTATCCCAGTATTCATCCGCTTAGTCATCCGCGGGCGTAAGCTAGTACATAATATTATTGTTTTTCTCTAACTTCCCTTGTGATAAATGGGTAATTGGTATTTCCGAAATTGTTGTTTTTGTTGATTTAATGGTACCGGAAAGTATCGTCTGCTTCCATAACATGTTTTTGTTGTTATTTTGCTATAAGTCGCGGATTCTTATCTTTATGTTGAACAAAATAAGAGATTGTGTTTCGAGGAATCTCTTACACTTGTCTATCTCTATAGTCAAGTTAAAGTAATAATTTGAGTTTGTATAATTAGGTGGTACACCCCTGTGTGTAGTGTAAGGCATGTGATCGTCTATATATCGTCAAGTGCATAGAGTAATTCTAGAATCAGCCGTGCAAGTACGTAGGAATAGATTCGATAAATCTGACAGTCATTCTCGACAAAATGAGTTTATAACAAAGATAAAAACTCATTTTGTCGAGAATAACTGTCAGATTTATCGAATCGATTCCTACGTACTTGCACTGCAGCTGAGAGATACCATTGTTAACAGATAGTGAATGATTGCCTCATTAGTATGCAACCATTTTTACCTATTTTAAACTACTTTTAAATAAGTAACAGAAAAGAAAAAGACATGCTACGCCGACCTCAAGTAAATTAGGATAGGTACGTGCAGTTTAATGATAATGATTTTAAACTACTTTTAATGTAAAAAAAGTGAACTTTTATTTGGGTATATTGCACTGAACTGGTACAAAAACAGTCAGGAAAGAGAAGTCGGTGGAATGAGGATAAAATAATAATGTCGTAGAAAAAAAAGTTTTGAGTAAGTATAAATGTGGATGGATGGATATAAGAGTAGAGGAAGACCAAAGAAACGATGGATGGACTGTGTGAAGGATGATATGGCTAGAAAGGAGGTGTCTAATGAGATGACGAGTAATAGAGAAGTATGGAAGAAGAAGACATGCTGCGCCGACCATAAATGAATTGGGATGAGGGAAAGACAATGATTATGTTACAAAAACAGTCACCAATCACTATCGCTAGCTTGCACTTTTCCACAGCTGGGCAAAGGCTTCTCTTTATTCTTTCAATCGGTCCCTGTAATACGCCACTGCATGATAATTCTTAAGGGGACTACATGAGCTAAACGCGAGTTTTATAATGCAAAAAAGCATATGATTCACTGCAATAAACAAAACCAGAAAAATATATGAAATTCTTCAGGATATATGCTAGTAGATAGTGTTTTGAAAACATAATACAACTAATTTTACTCGAAAAAAAAACTCAAGAGATTTATCTCTAATAATTTATTTTAACGAGTAAACACCATACTATAAAATACATGCGATCATTCTGATTTTTTGTCAAATAATTTTACAAGCAAAATTTTGGCACGATACTGTTTTTTTTTTTAGTCCAATCAATCGATTTTTTGTAAATCGCAAAAAAACACTAATTTCGCACTATTCGGCCCGCAGTGACTGACGTAACAAGTTGTTACGTCAGTCACTGGGTTGTTACTAACAACCACTTTGTAGTGTAAGCTAAGTGGACTAAAAAAGTAAAACAGTATAAGACCTGCTTTATAGTTAGTTCAGTTAGTATGCAAAGTTTCATGATCTAATTTGAAGTATTTTTTGAATACCAGCGGTTTATTGTTCTTAACTTTGGAATTTTTTCTATCGAGAAAAGTTTATGGAATCGTGTTTTCGTCACACATAGTACTTAGCATTAATCCTCAACTTTACCATATATTTATTTCAAAATTAATGCTGCAGTATTTTAGGCGTAACGGAGGATCATGCTAAGCCATTTGAGGGGCGGAGGATATTTACGCAATCATAGTAGTTGTGTCACATAATTATCTATTTATTTATTTTCAACTACGACAAAAGAAAACTAACATAACATAAACCGACCGTAACAAACAATTAAACAAGTTATTTTATACAGAATTCCATAATTACGCCCCCCAAATCCCACCATAAACAAAACTTCTAGGAAAGTACCGCCCCTGTAAATGTTTTGTTAGGTTTTACCCGAAAAACGTGGATGACACCGCATGGTACAAACACTCACAGATTAGTGACGTCGTAGGATGGCCGTATGCGGTGCGGAGACAAGAATTTAAATAATGGTCTTGTTGTTGTTGTTGTATTTATTTATTTAAGCCTTTTAACTTGGCTTTTTTTTAAACTAAGTTAAAACGTAAAATTCATTACTTACTACATAATATCTTAATTAAAATATTAATTCGGTTCTTGTTGTTACTTTTTTTTAAGTTTTTAGTAAGCTTGATTTCTTCTCTTTGTTTATTTTATTATTGTATACTGTAGGGGCATCTGTAGAGATGCTTTTGAAATGATTACTAACTTTATTTGTTTTGTTATCCATCCATCATAGCAACGATAAGTACATTTTCTGTTTTGTTCAAATATATAATTTTGTTGTATGTGTATTATGTTGTATTAGATACTAGTACTATTATTTCAATTTAAAAAATAACAGTTACCCAAGTGTGTAGAAAAAATAAATTTAAGGAAAAACCAATCTGAAATTATGGCAGGATTCCCAATAATATATTGTTGAATTTATGAATTAAGTACGTTTAAGGATAATAATTAAAGTTGACTATCTTTATTAATCCTGTTAAAGTAGGTATCCATACGATTTGCTGGCTTAACAGGACACAGTTGTAGTATTGACGTAGTTTTTAAAGTATTTTTAAGAATCCATAACAATACCGTAGTTTGAGCAGAGAAACGTTAGGATTATGAAATACTTTCGTAGGTCAGTGGTATTTTACCTCTGGCAGCAGCTACACAAAAGCAACCTTCTTTTAACGAGGATAAAGAACATTGTGGTGTGGACAGATTTGATTGACAGTCCAGCAACCCAAAAGCGATCTTAAATTACAATTAAACGACTGTAGATTTTTGAGTCCGATGGTCTGTGGAAAAAGGTCGCTGGTCTTCGAAACTACAAAATTTGTTTTTTTATACTTAAGTTGTTTTTTTTTGTAAAAAAAACGCTGTTACATGTTTTACCTTAAAAGGTTACAGGAAAATAGTATGTATGACGCTTATCGTTTCAGAATACGCAGAACATAAAAACATTATAATTTTAATAGATTACAATTAATTATTAATTAACTAGGTAAAATCTAACGAAATGTCAACATATTTATCACAGGTTTTCCGGTACTAATGAATTATGAATAGACTAACTTGGCTAACACATTTATTTTGAGGTCAACAATAAATAAGGAATGTTTCCGAAGCAAAATAATAACATTCACAGATTTTTCCACTGTTCTTAGGGTCGACAATTAGTTAAATCAGTTTCAGAACTGTCTAATTAATATTAATACATATGCCAATAATAATTAAACAGTAAGTTTGTAAAAACCAACGCGTCAGCTGGCAAAAATAACTGCAATAAAAAGTTGCGTATATATTTTTTTATTTCGCTTTCGTTTTGTTTTTAAATATGCGCATGCGCATATTTTATAAACACTGAGGTTACTGGAGCACGAAAGTAAGACAAGATTTCCTCTCAGTAGAATTAATTGAAGTAAGATTTTTAAACGAATCTATACGGTTTTAGAAAAGGCCCTCTTAAAGGAACTCACCATCTGGCTTACATTCTGGCGTAGACTTAGACAAATAAGAGGCCTACTAACAAATACAACAATGGAAATTATAATTGTGAATGTCTATGAAAGATCCAAAGACAGAACATGGAATATAAATACTATGATTCGAATAGAAGGGAAGTGAATTCTAAGATAACGGCTCAAATAAAGACTTCGACCCTCTAGAATTGGTAATAGGACAGGAGAAGGAAGGTCATGATACTAAGCATACGGTTAAAGACAGAGCCCAAGCATATGACGATCTACAGTTTCGGCTTACCACCTCCAAGCCAAAAAAAACTGCGAGATTACATAACTAACGCATAGTTCTTAAGGTAGATTTCCGAGTATAGCAATCGGGGTATCGCCAAGCGATATCACCGATTTGTTTTGTTTTGTTCAACACAGAGCTGTAGTGTCGCGCGTGGAATGTTCTCTGACTATCGCCCTGGTTGCATTGAGTGCGGGAAAACCCGATGTTGCACTTTTAATACTAGTTAAAACTTGGTTGGATCTATATTTCCTGGTCATTTTTGGTCAAAAAAGGTTAGTAAAGTTAAACTAATGAAATTTCTTGATGCAAAATCTGGTGATGCACTAAACTCGCTTCGACTGTTTTCCTAATACCAAACCAATCCGGAAATAGGTACGCATAATACATGTATGTGTGTGTCTTACGTGAACAGTCGAAGCACAACGTATTTGGTCAGTGTATTAAGTAATACATTTAAGTGGGCCAAAGTAGTGGGCAGACCAACTATTGTTTAAAGAAATCAAAACTGATTTGTAGGCAGATTTTTCTGGTGGTACAGGTTTTGTCGGGTATTGAAGCAGGATGTCTCCTAAAGTGAAGTATTTTGCTTATCATTATAGGTCAGTTGAGTAGCCTTCGAAATGGCAGGAGGCATGAGTCTTCTCCGAAGACTATAGTGCCTTGAAAAAAAATAGGAAAACTTGATCAACTAAAGATAGGTCAAAGATACATAAGGTCATAAACATCGCTCATAAATTAATATAAGTACCTAATATGTATATCGCAACACAATGATCAGTTGCAACAATCATAAACAAAGAAACGCAACAAAGACATTATATCAAAGAAGAAATATGAGAATATATAAATATTTGATGCTCTGATGCTGCATGCGTCAGCTTTGCATAAACCAATCCAATTATCACTGCCACAACATCGTCCAGCGGCCATCACACGTTATCTGCGTAGCGTCCATCATATAGTACCATCAATAAAATAATCGTGGAATAGAAACGCTCAGTGCATCGCCGAACGCGGCAGTGACGGGTCGCGCGCGCAAAAACATTTACCAACCGTTCTTTACCTCAACAAAAAGTTATTTCGCGTTTTATTAAGTGTTTATTAAAAAATGGCAGAAGGCGACGTGCCTTTAGTTGCTAGTTTTGGCGGCAGTGAAATTGAATTTGGCGGGAACGGATCCAAAATGACAAAGGCTAATTCGAGGTTTGTTTTTTTTTTGCTAAAGTGTTTTACGTTCGGTCTGAACTGTCGTAAAGCACTTTCTTTGTTTTTTTTTTATTGTGTCGATAGAAAATGATTTGTGTCTAGGATTTTCCCAGTTATTTTTTGTTCTAAGAACAGTGTTTATAGTAATAATTGTGAAGTAAAAACCCAACGCAAGCAAAAACCTTGAATCTTAATCATAAGTTGACTTAGCAAAACTTTATGCTTACTTCGTGTTCAATGCTAAATCTTTGTTTTTCTCAACTAACTTTTTTTGTGCGAAACTCGACCTTAAGAACATTGGAAGAAACTAATATTGACTATATTTACATAGACTCTGCTGGTAGTTTTGTAAATATCCGAACATCGAACGTGCACAATCATTTTAAAATAAAGGACAATGTTGATGTATCAAAACAAAGAGCGACAATGAAACTCACTAGCGACAGTAAATAAAAACAATACATATAGGTACAGCAGAGTCGCAGACAAGCCACTTTAATTTTAACTAGCTTCAGCCCGCGACTTCGTTCGCTTTTAATTTAATTACGTCTAAAATTTATCCTATGGCACTCGGCATCAGTGTAGCTTTCTCTCTGCGTAAGATTTTTTGAAATAGTATGAACAGTTTCGGAGATTACCTCCTACATCCAAACTTTATAATATTTTATATATTATAACCCTTTATAATATTAAAAAAAATCAAGAAATTGGATTTCTTGATTTTTTCTAAACCTAACCTAACAGTAATTTATTCTAGTTTTGGATTAGGCCATTTGGCATAATGCCATCCTACTCCTTCTAATCCATTTTTTTCTCAAATATTTTGTTTCGAAATTCGAATTTAAAAATGATGGTGTCGTTAAACGATGAATTCATGTCATGTCCTCCTTAATTACATGGTTTAATTAACTGAAATGGTTAGTTTGTTTAAATGTGAGAACATAATAGTAATATCTGATAACAGCTGATCGCAAATGACGGGAAACTGCTATCAACGACAAAACTGTTATATTGGAGTATGTTATGTTAAAACATATGTTGTGCTGAGTATATAACGTAACAATACGATTAACGCTAATATTAATTAAAAACAAAGTTAACCAAAGTACGTAATTTTAATAGTTGGACTTCATTTTGAACTCGAATAAATCATAAAACGTAATAAGAATATCCCAGTCTTGGCGACAAATTAATCTGGACTCTATTTTTAACAATAAAAAATACTCTGTCAAAAAGTCCTGACAAATGACAAAGCCGGGCAACGCCCAGAAGGTAGCTGAAAATCTGGATATGTCTGGACAAAATAATGAAAAACCCAGTTAGCGAAAAACTAGTGAATAACCATCGAACTATTACTACTACGTATAGAGAAGACAGCGCGAACAAAATCACCACTAACTAATCAAACTAATCGGCTAACCCCGTATGTATAAAATGCTGTGGCGAGCAAGCGACTGAGTGAATTGCAGCCAGCTGGCAGCATTTGAACGGAGCACAGATTTTGTTCGCGGTATCTTCTCTATACGTAGTAGTGATAGCTAAATGTGAATAACTTACAAAATATTGCAATGAACTCCATATTCATTGATGATAAAAAACAATTCATAATAAATTATTGTGAAAGGCTGTCAGCCCCTGATAAAGCAAGTCAATAAACCCTTTGCCAGTCTTTTTTTATAACGTTGCAAATATAAATAAAACATTCTGATTACTTTTTAATTAGGAACAAATGTGGGTAGATGTGAAAAATTGTGAAGAAAATTAGGATGTAATAAATGAATGTGTGTGAGTATGCGTGTATGCTTGTTACTCTTTCACGCAAAAACTACTGAACGGATTTGTATGAAATTTTGCACACAGATAGTTTATAACCTAGATTAACACATAGGATACTTTTTTATCCTGGTAGTAAGATCCCATGGGACAATTACCGAACTTAGCCGCGAGCAGAAGCAAGTTCTTAAATACTAGTAACACTGGAAAACATCCGTCCTTAACCTATTTATGGGAAGGCTATATTTCTATAGCTCTTTGCGACACTGCATACTGCATTGATCTGTCTTAAGTCTTTTCCTTAAACCATCCTTGCATTTTTAGCTCATCTAAGTATTTAAGCATTTTTTCCCCTCGTTGCTAATAGAACAATGAGGTGTTTATGACAAAAAATATCACAAATCTGCCCAAATTACCCTTATTTGGGATAATTTGGCCACTTATTTGGGGAAAAATTATGCTCGATATGGACATAATTTTATTCAAAATATATATAAAGTAGAAAAAATAACATCACACTGTTCGAATTTAGAAATGACGTTTAGAGAATTTACACTTCTGACAACAGCTGTCAAAGTTTGTTCGAAGTTACAATCCATCAAGTGAATTGAAAAATAGCTCTCGGCCGTAACTAGGTCATCAATGATCCTCATCCCATTGACTACGGCCATAGACTACGGTGTCTATGGTATCCCGGAATTAAATGATTACAAGTTTATAACCAACCTATTTTCTACTGTGAATTGAATGGGAAGTTCCATGTTTATCATATAATTCCTAGTATTTTATTGTACGAAGCAATTAGATAAAAAATGTTGTTTGTTTTTATTAATCGGTGCTCATAATGGTGGTGTTTTTATTTAGTTTTTAAAATAGTGGCGTGTTTGTTTAGAGTTTTTAAAGAGTGCTGTTGAGTTAATTTACTTCTGGTTTTTAGTTAAATTCATTCGTGAGTTCGAGATATTTTATACACATTCACAACGTCACTCCTATAATACTCCAAGTAGTGTACCCGATAGAAATGAATCCTCCCGCTCTGGGCGGAGCAGGAGGGAGTATCAGACTTTTACTGACTAAAACCCATCCATGTTCCTTCATCGCCCTTTGTGTTCCGGGGTCACGGTATCTCTCTCGAACAGCCCCGTAACACGGATCATTCAGCTGAAAATCAGCGTCAGGTGGTACGTACATCTTGTGTTGCCATCTGGCATTATGTTGAGCTGAGGCCCTTTTGGCATTATTAGTTTTGTTTATTTATTTTGTAATGTTTTTAATGCCAAATAAACACTATTTTCTTTCTTCTTCTTTCTATTCCCTGCCCTTATCTCAATTAATTTGGGGATCGGCGCTTCACTTTGAATAACATCTTGTGTTATTCAAAGTGAAGAAAAAAGTTCTTATCAAGAACGGTTTCAATAATTGCCAAGAAATATGTTGTTTGCAACACGTCTTCATACAACTTTTAAAAACTAAAAGGGGGGCAATTTTTTCGGTTATTTAACGGTATTTATTTGAGTGTGAAACTACGCAACAAAGAATTCTCAAGTTTTGATACGATACCGGTCGGTATATTAACATATCTGGGAAGGTCGCGGTCGTTTGACGCAATCCAACCACGAATCCAACCATATGTTATTTAGAAATACTTAAGTATTTGTTTTTTTTGCAGTTTTTTATTTTTCGTTTTGATGTACTTAATAGGTATTTCGTAAAAATATCCTTGTTTGTTTATCGACTTCAAAATATTGTCGGATTGTGAAAGAAAGGTTCATTGTTTTACGACATAATTATTTGCCGAGCGTGACACTCTGAGAACAGAGAGCTGATTATGCTACGGCCTGTTTGAATGTTAAAGTTATTTTTTTTTTTAATTTGAATTAAACACGATCTTAAGCTATAAAGGGTGTAAAAAACCTCTTAACGAAACCGAAAGGCACTTGTTCTCCCCGTCATTACGATCATTTGTTTGTTCTACACCATACCTGGGAACCTTCTAGTTACGGAGATATTGGGGGTCAAAGTTCCAACTTTTTGACAAGTTTTTTTTTTCTAATGCATGTTTTTAATGTAAGATTTTTACTTTAAACACCTCCACGACCCCCGTATTATTCAATCAATACATCAGCACAATGTTTTGAGTGCGATACATTGAGTTTTACCACAAAACATGATTTTTCACTCCAAAAAAAAGTCATAATTCTTGCGTAAAGTTACTTAGTTTGGGCTTATTCCTGAAATGCCCCCTAAAAGTTTTCTAAAAAAAACCGTCTACAAATCCCTCTTAGGAGGAAAACTGGAATCGAAAAATACTTATTCCACAAATCCCCCCTGAAAACTGGAATGCAAAAAAAAGAAGTCTAGAATTCCCCCTGAGGTTCCTAAAGCCTTAAAAAATTGGCTAGGTAGGGTCTCTGCCACGCGCGGATGGTGCTAGGTGACGATTTGTTCGCCGGTGGTCTTACACTGGACCGACCGCAATGCCACAGAATGCTTGGTTGACGGCTTCGTGATGAGGTAGTTTACACACTATATAAGAATACCCAACTTTTTATATTATTGCTAGCCCATATTGTTCCACTACTAGGCACTCCATTCCTTCCTTCTGTCGTCCCGCCATCTCCTTCGTGGTCTGTCGCTCCGAGTTTTGCCCCCTCGAATGATTTATTCATGGAAAAACCTATATTTAATTATAATTTGATCTTCAGGTTCGTGTTTAACTACTATATAAGCTAGATATTTGTCCTCTCACTCAAAAACACACGCATGGTCAAATGAACGTATTTTTTTTATCGTTCTTACAAGTGTCACGAAAGTTTTTTTTTTTTCATTTGTGTTTTAGGTCTAGATTCCGTGTGTTGTCTCTGGTTTTGTTTCGCGCCTAATGTGATTGTGTAAAAGAAAAAATGTTTAGGCACAGATGTTCGGCCGTGTCTGGTCTATGTGTTCCAAGTATCAGGTGAGGTAAATAAGAAGATTTTTTCGCTACTGCTTGTCAAATTATGAAGAAGAAAAAACGATTTTTCGACATCTTCCGCTGGTATTACGCCCTGTGGCTGGTTGGAGCTTTATTCTTTTTTTAAACGATTTTGTTGATGAGAGTTTGAAAAACTTTTGCTAAAATGTTTTAAATAGTTTTATTTGACCATAACACTTAACTGACAAATCTTACCAAAAACTATTTAAGTATTTTAAGTACTTATGTAAGTATCAACTTTAATTTTTGCAAATCATGGTCCAATGTGCAATTGTATCTATGGAACCATTCTACTTTTTTTTGCGCTGGCAATAAATATTACGCAATATTCTGTTTATTTATACTTACCAAGATTTATAATTACTTACGTAATAACAATATGAATTTAGCAAGTTGCCAGATCCGGTTTTTAAAAGTGGTTCTACTAGTGTGTGATTCATTTTGAAAGGTCATTTTTATAAAGAGTGTATCTGTGTTTATGTGACGGCGACTACAGGAGCTAAATGAGCAACTCTATTTGTGGTGGTTCAAACTTCGTTTGAAATACTGTTAGAATAAAGTTCTAATCAGCTTGCACTACAAAGTGGTTGTTACGTCAGTCACTGCGGGCCGAATAGTGCGAAATGAGTGGTGTTTTGCGATTTACAAAAAATCTATTGATTGGACTAAAAAAAATAAAACACTACGATGCTAATATCACGGCTAATATGTTGCTTGTAGAATTATTTGCCAAAAAATCAGAATGTTCGCATGTATTTTAGTATGGTTTTTACTCGTTATCTAAAAGAAATTTTTAGAGATAAGTTCGTGATTTTTTTATGGAGTAAAATTTATTGTATTTTGTTTTCAAAACACTATCGTACTAGCACATATCCTGAAGAATATCATATATTTTTCTGGTTTTATATATTGCAGTAAATCATATGATTTTTTGCATTATAAAACTCGCGTTTAGCTCCTGTAGTCCCCTTATGAAGAAAACCACTATGTTAATTTATTATCAGGAATAAATACAATATGTTGTCAGAAACATGAGTATTTATAAATATATTATTTGTAAATTATGAAAGGTATTTAATAAATAAAAAAAAATCTTTGTTTCTTTAAAAAATTAAAATTAATAATATTATTTTTTTTGTCGAGAAGATACGTTGCGAGTGATATTTTTTTTAAACAATCCACTACTAAAATTCCGATGTCTCTCTGGTTTTCTTAAATCAGGTTTACAAGAAAAACTGGCCAATATCCTAAGGCTCAATATACTACCAATAATTTAATTACCAATAAGTATATTTTAGGTAATATAGAACCGTAATTACAATTTGAAAGGTTTCCCTTGGGTTTTCCTTTAAAAATATTTCGTTGTCGAAATTTGATAGCTCGCTCTATTTTTCGAATCGCGAAGAAATCGCGTGAATTGAGTAGAGGAGGATAGTAATTCTAAAAGAGCCGCCATGCTGGGTACAGAAATTGTATGTTTTAGTTAAGTACAATTTTATGTTTAAAACAGGAGTCTATTCAGTATCAAAATCAAAACATTTATTTCAAGTAAGCCAGTTACAGTCACTTTTGAATTGTCGAAACAAAGATGAAAATTAAATGTAGCTACAGTCCCAGTCACAAGACATAAGAACTGTGAAGGTACTGTAGTATTTATATTCAGTATCATAGGTACCTACTATATAAAAAGTATATTCATACTCGTACTATAATAATATTATAAGGAGGAAAGATTTGTTTTTTGTTTGTTTGTGTGTTTATTACGATTTAATTGAAAAACTACGCGGCCGATTTAAAAATTTCTTTCAGCAATGGATAGCTACATTATCAGCGAGTAACATAGGCTATATTTTATCCCCATACACCCACGGGAACGGGAACTACGTGGGTGAAACCGCGCGACGTCAGCTAGTTATACATACAGGGTGGAATTTTTCAAAGCTACCTGGAGGGAAAGTACTCTAAATACTGGAGATAGCAAATTTTACTCAAAGGAAAAATTACTAAATTTAAAAAAAAGAAAATAATCTGTGTTCACAGATTTTCGAAAATTCGCTTGCGACAATGGGGCATCGAACCCAGGATGAATCGACTAAAGTTCGAAAAAATAATATTCTGTATCTTTTTGACATCAATCAATATGGATCAAATCTCTATGAAACATGATAAATTAAATGAAAAGAAAATCATGAATAAAAGTGCCAATCTTATTGAATTTATAACTGTTCTTTATATTCGTCTCAAAAACTCAAGTGTCCTTATATAAAGGTGTTTAAAAAAACAAAATCAAAATGGCGGATTTTTGGCGCTATAATGTAAATCGTTATTTTTTTTTAAACCACACCTATCGGCTATCGAGTAGGGTATTATCAACCACCACGGAGTCGGATTTGCGCCCGGTTGATAGCAACAGACTCGCTCGACCGAAATTACTTAAACTTGAAACTTAAACTTAGGTATCTGGCTAAATTTCCGGGGTTGCGGGACTATCCCGGGGTTGCGGGACTATTCGAAAGAGATACCGTGGCCCCGCAACACAAAGGGCGATGAAGGAACATAGATGGGTTTTAGTCAGTAAAAGTCTGACACTTCCTCCTGCTCCGCCCAGAGCGGGAGAAGTCATTTGAAGATTTCCCAACCGAAAAAAAAAAAAAGGTATCTGGCTAAATTTCGGCAAACTAGGTACACCTCTGCATATCCCTTCGTAGATTACAGGCGTTATGTTTTTATTACGTTAATATACAGCAGAAGTATTTAGTTATTTACAAGAACTCGCGTGTTACATACGATGTTTTCGACACGAAGGTTACGTTACGAATGAATGGAATCCAATCATTCAAGGATTCCGTAAGCATGTATGAGTTGTATGAAATTGTTAAACGTTTGACAAATTAAGTCTTGCTTTGTAATTTCCGCTTTGTTGCGGCTCATTTCAATATGAAGTGTGTGTTTTACGTAAATATGTTTATTTATCGTCACTTTTGTGTGTCTGAAATCTGAAATGTTGCCCGCGGCTTCGTTCGCGTCGAATTTTTGATGTGTACGTGTGAGACTAAAAACTAGCCTACGACTTTTTCTCCGACCTACCAAATATACACTAAAAACATCACAAAAAGGAGTTCGATAAGAAACATTGTAACACGAGATTTTTATATATTAGAAGATATAAGTTGAAGAATTTGTTCTTCTGTTTGAACGCGCTAATTTTCGGAGCTTTTTGGAGAAAAAATCTTGTTGATAGCCCCAGTCCTTGAATAATATCACACGTCGTGTATATCACGCTACGAGCTTCGTTAGTGAAGCAAAAAGAAACCTAACCGTTTGTGAAACCGCGTGGCACAGCTATAGTACCTACCTATTGGATAGAAGTCTTCAGACGCGCATCGGGGTCGCTACTAGTACTCGTATGATAGAATTTCCCTGTTTTGTTTTTATTTTAGGTATATTTTCCGTAAAACTGTTTTTTTTTTTTTTTTTTTGCGAACAGCTTTTCTTTAAGTATTTGATCGTCAAATATGTGACTTTGTGTGCTTTCTCATAACTGAGACAACAATTTTCTTACGGATTTTGTGACCGCTTTTTAAACAGAACCCTACACTAAAAAAAAACAGACCGTTTCAATAATTTAAACAGTAAACACCGTTTACATGTTTGCATATATTTCCGATAATTGGACACAAAACATTGAATTTGCAAGATTTTGAGGTTATTTTCGTGCTTTACACAAGGTTAGTTTTAAGTGTTACGTATTAAATTAAGCAGTTTTAGATTGATTGTTTGTTAACACGGATATTTGAGTAAAATAGAGTAGAACAAGTAAATTAAAAATCCACGTGTGACTTTAAAGAACATCGTGGGGTAATTTGGGCAGGTAGAGGTAAAACCAACCTTAGATTAGCGGGGTAACTCGGACTGGCAACCCCACTTCCAAAACGTGGGGTTAATTGAGCAGGTATTATCAAGTCTGGAATAATGTAAGGGCAACTTGGGCATTCTTCGCTATTTTGGCCATAAATATTTAAATTATATACCTAATTTATATTATAAAGGGTGTAAAACACCTCCTAACGAAGCCGAAAGGCACTTGTTCTCCTCGTCATTGCGATCATTTTTTTGTTCTACACCATACCTGGGAACCTTCTAGTTACGGAGATATTGGGGGTCAAACTTCCAACTTTTTGTCAAGTTTTTTTTTGAATACAAGTTTTTAATGTAAGTTTTTTACTCTAAACACACCACAACCCCCATACTATTCAATACATCCATCAGCACAATGTTTTGAGTGCGTTACATTGAGTTTTACCACAAAACATGATTTTTCACCCCAAAAAAAAAGTCGTTTCCCAGCAATATTTTTTGCGTAAAGTTACTTAGTTTGATGTACAGAATGCTTGGTTAACTGCTTCGTGATGAGGTCTTTTACACCCTGTATAATATATTTATATTTTATTAAGTATATAATATATTTTCAGACTTTTTAAAGTATTTCCTTGTAAGCAAAAACCGCAAGATCACTTCGGCCTCAAGTCAGCTGTTCAATTTTCATATTATGATAAATGACATAAGTGTTAATAAAATGAACAAATGAACGTCAAAGGCAGTGATGTCATATTTTAGTGTCCACTTTGAGCTGTACTTGGGGTCATGTGCAAACGTCATTTTACAAAGTTCAATGTCATTAAATAAGCACATTTGTTTTGAGTGTGTCAACAAAATTAAATGACAATTAAAATAACATTTAACAGTGTGCAAAAAATCTGGATATATTTTCTTGAAATCACTCATGTGGATGGGTTTATAAGAGTACAGGAAGACTAAAGAAACGACGGATAGACTGTGTGAAGGATGATATGGCAAGAAAGGAGGTGTCTGATGAGATGTCGAGTAATAGAGAAGTATGGAAGAAGAAGACATGCTGCGCCGACCACAAATGAATTGGGATAAGGGATAATGATGAGTCTTTTTCAATAGGTACTCATTGAGCTCTAAAAATCAAATATCCTCTCAAGTAGAAAATTCCGCAAAAATTACAAGGCTGGACAAAATCCGGATAAAGGCCCAAAAATTCGGATATTTCCCGACAAATCTGGACGTATCGGGCCCGCAAGGTTTCAGCAGTTATGCTTGATTTAATATGTAATAGGGGACGGGCCGGGTACAATTCTAGAATTCGGGCAAGTAACATTATATTTCACACACACAGACACATCACACACACACACATTGACACCCAAAAGGTGTGCAAAAAAAAAGTGTGTAAATTTGTGTGTGTGTAAATGTGTGTTTTTACTCACACATTTTATGTGTATTGTCCTGTGCGGGCTAATAAATGCTTTTTCTTTCTTTCTTTCTTTCTTTCTTTCTTTCTTTCTTTACATATTTAGATATTGAGCAGAAATCTTTGGTTAAGCGTTCAGAATCCACTGACTAGTTACTAGATAAAAACAGCACGGTTGGCGCAGTGGCTGAGCGATTGGCTGCTGCGTTGCGTGTCACGGGTTCAATTCCCGCACGGAACAAATATTTGTATGGCCTACAAGTAGTTGTTCCGGATCTGGCTGTTTGTGTTTGTGAGTTTAAATGTTTGTAAAAAACGCACCCACAATACAGAAGAAATTACTAGAATGGAGCAACGTTTGTTTAAAATAATTGAAGATAGTTACCAATCAAAATAAAAATGAATGAAAAAAATCTCAAATCCGGTAATTTTCCATAACCATTTTAAACTTACCAAATGATTACTAAGGTCATCTGTAAATCGAAAGTACACCTATATATAATGACGTCACTCAATGTCGAGTATGTAAACTTAGAGTATACACACTTATGTTAGCGAAATAATAGTATCTGCATTTGCGACTGCTGAGTATAAGATGTTGGGTTCGATTCCAGAGTCGGGCAAAGTGTTATTGGGTTTTTCCATCAGAAATTACTCACACCAACGGAGTCTGGATTTGTGCCCCGTTGATGGCAATAGGCTCGCCCCCTATTACATGGGACTTTATTTATTATAAAATCTTAATCTAAACTATTTTAACTAATCCCACAGCCACACTACACAGCTACATTAAGGATTTACAATTTAACATCTTAACATAGCTAAGAATACAGAGTGTTAAAGTGTGTGTGCCTGAGTAGTTAAAGTGTGTGTGTGAGTATGTTATAACGGTGTGTGTGTGTGTGGTGATTGTCTGTATACCTTCTGTACAACCCTAATTATTTATTTATTTCGTTTAGATGTGTTTGTCAGTTCGTCACATACTAACTAACAATGTGGGTGAACTAATAGGGTACTATACCGCGGCTTAATCCTTCGGGAATTACAGGCGTGATGTTATGTTATGACAACGAGCCTAAATGCTGTAACACCTAGGAAATATATTAAGTATAGGAAAAATCTACCATACGTAACTATTCTTAAAATTTAAATTTCAATAACAATTGTTTTTCCCTGTTATTGTATCGATGGATAATTATGTTCTATATAACCATGCGTAACCAAATATTTAATTAGCGTAAACCTTATTGGTAACTAGGTATCAATCAATCAATCAATCAATCAACTTTATTTCTCACCACAATATACATAAATTATTTTACATTGGTCAGATTCGACAATGATACACAATTCAGGTACGTATATATTGTGGGAGACTGGTGCCGCTCGTGGCGTGTGTTTCAGGACACCAGGATCCCACCCCTTTACATTTTCATTTCATAAATTATGTACCTACTATATAGGCGCGCTGACAGAATGTAAGGAATCATACGACATTTTATAGTTTATATATTATGCTTAGAAATTTAGGATAACTAGGCGAGACGAATGTTAGTAGATGTGTAGTATGGGTGATTGCGTGTGTGAGTGTGTGGGTGTGTGAGAGTGCTTGATTGTGTGTTTAGGTCATTACAAGGATGTTTTCAGTATCTATTTATTTATTTATTTATCACAAAATCCACAGCTCTTTACAATCTTAACCTAAACTATCTTAACTAATCCTACAGCGTGTGAGAGTGTGTGTGCCTAAGGAGTTAAAGTGGGTGTGTGACTATGTTATAGCGGTGTGTGTGTGTGTGGTGATTGTCTGTATACCTTCTGAACAGCCCCACTTATTTATTTATTTCGTTTGGATGCGTTTGTCAGTTCGTCACATACTGACGTTATTAATTGTTTCTTAAATTTACCTTTTTTAGTATTAAATATATCGAGATGAGAAACTCGTATCGTTATAGTTTAATTTTAGTAGCCAGTCAGTTAGCCTCTTTTTGCATTTGTTCTTTGTGAGGCTAAAGATTTGTAGTATGTGTTTTATTCTATAAGTAGCCACCCAGATAGAAAAAGAAACGGTATATTTTTGAGCCGTGGGGTCCGAGTGCTCACAGCCTTTTCAAGGAAATTTCATAACGCTTATTTGATACTTCCCATGTCCCAAAGGCTGGCTTTTACCTTGGCCAAAGGCTTAGCGTTGCCATACAGCGTGGCTCTTGGGGACATTACGAGTTGACAGCGTTGGCGAGTTTTTTTAAAGCCATTTTTTAGTTTATTTTTAAATTAGTTACTTTAGGTTATTTTAATTTATAAGTGTACATTATATATTGCTGTGAGCTGGAAATATCACTTACGACTCCACGACCCGCCAAGCCAATCGCCAGGACGCCAGTGGATGACGCTTTCGCGCGCGGCAGAGAAGCATACGCGATACGCTCGTTTATTCCTGTTTTCTTTGTTTTCCGAGTCCTGTGTTTTATACTGTGTTAACCATAATTATATACTTTTACTAATCAACGTGCGTGAACTCTTTCAATTGCCCAATAACGAAAACCCTTGAGAAAACTTCTTTTATTGCTATTTTAAAGCAAATAACGTGACAAGAATTGTACAGGAAGTAGCCATGTTTTACTTGAACATTATACTGCTTTGTCAGTGGCAAAAGGAAAATAATGATGACCGCAAATGAACTGATGCTGTATTTACCTACCTTATTGAATTAGGTAGGTACCTATCTATCTGTAAGTACAGTGAGTTGTACCACTTACGCTGACTGCCTATTAAATGGTTGAGATTTTTTAGACTACGAATCGATACGTGGAATCTTTTATATTTGACTAGTGACCCGCCCCGCCTTCGCACGGGTGCAATGTAGATATAAACCTTCCTGGATCACTATCTATTGCTGAAAACTGCATTGAAATCCGTTGCGTAGTTTAAAAGATCTAAGCGCATAAACAGCGGTACTTAGCAACTTTTTTATAAGTATGTAAAAAAGAATTTAGGCAAAGTAAAATAAAATAGAAGGGCCTAAATAAATTTAATAAAAAAAAAATGCCACACGCCAACAGATCATTTTACTTACATAAGTAATTTACGTTCTTTTAAAAAGTGTCAAAATATTTGGCTTTACTCTTTGCTTACCGTGAGAACTAAATGACTTTATCAAATTCGACAAAATTGCCCGTTTATGAATGAACAGATTAAGCATAAAATTGCTGTCATGCCGAAAATCTTTTAACATTTTCGTCATAAGAGCGCTTTAATTTGTGAATTTGTCTGTTGAAACTGTGTAGAAAAAACAAAATGGCGGCAATATTTTGTTCGAACCGTACACTACTTACCTGTTTTTGTTATAGTGGGATGAAAAACTAAGAACTCCACAACAGAGCGCTTGATAGTAAAGTACTTATGTATTGTAGTTCACCTCAACAGTACAACACAATATCATTTTATACACAATAGGGAATATGCACGTAATTTTTTCTTCATTTAAATCAATAAAATACAGTACTATCAACCCAAGAAAGGTATTAGAAGTTAAGTTCAACTACTGCTTGTCGCACTAAAATAATATTAAACTCCTGTAATTTTCTACGACAGTTCAAACGTCCGTAGCTGTCGCGGCCATGATGTGACGTCATTATCCACAATCTGCCTTGTTTACATCTAATTTTTTTGGCATTAATAAAATAATTTGACTAATTGTATGTGCTATATTCAAGTTAAAATTGCAATAACAATATTATAACAACATTTTAGTGAAACTTTAAGCACTTTTCAAATAAAAGTGTTTTTTTGACACAATGAACTTTGACGTCAATACTTTATCGAGGTGATGCGTTTTGAGAGTGCGTTCCGTTTCACCAAAAACATGCTACATAAAACAGTAAATTGTAAAATAAGTGATGTATTAGAAACTTAAATAAGTGTACCACAATGTTTTTATGCGCCAATACAAGGCATATTTCATAAATAAAAAGAGTTTTGTATTTCATGCATATTCCCTATTGCGGTTGCAAGTTCGCTACTCGATTAAGTAACCAACTTTCTCGTTTATTATCATAATCATGAATTCTGTACCATAACCAACGAGCCATTTAAATATAAGTTCTGCATATTTTATCTACATTTACAATGAAAAATACTGAAATAAAGAAAAAAAACTCTTCAACGAAAGAATATTTAATGAAAGAATTTCCGTCAATTACAGAAAGTCAATTTTTTTCAATTCGTCAATTTTTTTTTTGTTCTCCAATTTGTTTGGCGTTTGTTTTTACCAATCAGAACCAGTTTGAAACGAAAGATTTGACATTAGTATAGTTCGACAAAGTTTGCATAGATAGGCAGTCGTTCCATGTTAAATACTGGTATTCAGCTGCATCCGATTAGACTGGAAGCTGACCCCAACATAGTTGGGAAAAGGCTAGGCAGATGATGAAGACAAAGTTTGCATAGAATTGCCATTTAATAATAATTATATTCTTATGATAAATAAATAATTAACTTCAAACATTCATATTCAATTTCATCCATTATATTTCTTTGGCCAACGAATACATTCACTATTTTCCACTGATAACCTAAAAGGTCAACCTGCAACTTCCATTGTATTTAATATTTATTTTGTATCTGTTTATGAAGCTCGCTTATTTCGCGCTTAAAATTCTAGAATCAATTTGAATTCGCTACGGTATTCTAGACTTGAACTTTTGACAAACTTAAAATAGTCAGTGACAAAATGTTGTTGTCTTTAGATTTCAATTTCAATTTAGAACATTACGGTCGTTGTAAGCTGCAAGTGTAAGTTTGCCGACAAATTGAATGAGACGCTTTCGAAAGAGGCCGGAAGGAACTGAATAAGAAAATAGTATTAATATTGTGTAAAGTAAAAGTTGAAATAGGTTTTTTTTAAACCAATTTAGTCAGGGTTTTTACACTATTTGTCTGTGACGTCTGTGTAATATTTTCAAGTTGCCTTTCCGTCTATATTTACAATTTGATTGTGTTTTTTTTTAATCTGTGATTGCTTCAATCGCCTTTCTGACAGAGATCAGCATTTATGTGTCTCTATATTCCTCTTTGTAACATAGAACTTTGGTGGTAGATCCATTACTTTGTTTTATTATGAAATTCTTAATTGAATTTGAAACGATCTGATTAATATTGTCTGAAGTATCTGTTCTTTTAGCACTTTATTTAATGCTTCTTTTGTTTTCATAATAAGCAAGGCTGCCAAAAATTCCTCTAGAAAAAAATAAGATTATTTTACAGCTCAAATAACAGTTTGTCTGAAACAATCGTTGCAGTTCAGTGCTAATACCCTTGAATGTCTATCAAAATTTCAAGTTACGTTCACTTTTGGCCATTTTGAAAGTACTTTGTTATAATACTTATAGAGGTAATATGTTATCGTTACAAGTTCTTTAATCATTTGAACTTTTGTACGGAAAACTTATTTGTAAAACGTTACCTTGCTTCCATAAAGATGAATTATTTATTTTTGTGCTTGCTGCGCCGAAATACCTGGAACTCACAACAAACAGTAAACATGGTAAGTTTTGCATGTTGATCAACTATCATCGTTTCTAGTGTTTATGATAGTTTATC
This sequence comes from Xestia sexstrigata, assembly GCA_941918905.2. Lineage (NCBI taxonomy): Eukaryota > Metazoa > Arthropoda > Insecta > Lepidoptera > Noctuidae > Xestia > Xestia sexstrigata. The sequence goes on from OW799229.2 coordinate 7,399,436, forward strand.
AACATGTATGGTAAAACTAAAACAAAAGTAATGATTTTTTAAAATTCATAGAACAAAAGTTGTCCAGTATTCCATACGAGAGAGGATGTGTGTTTATTAGTATGTATATAGTACTTAGATTTAACAGCAGATTTAAAAAATGATCAGTGGTGTCGATTCTGTTGTGCACAAACTAAACTTAATTCAGGCTATTGTTATCTTTTACTCTATAATAAAACGAGAAAGAGACTGACGTAATTAAGAGCTGTCAAATTTAGTTGTAAATAATGTTTCCATACAAATGAAGGGTGCACATAAAAACGTGTCGACTAAAAACACGGTAAAGCGCAAGGCATAAACTAGTTTGACATCTCTTACTTATTTCATAGCTATAGCCGTCCTTTTCTCGCACCGCCGTTTAGTAAAAGATAGCAATAGCTTAAATTAAGTTTAGTTTGTGCACAACAGAATCGACACCAGTAACCGTCTATTAGCAAATTCATTTGACACGCCTCAAAAGCAAGTCCCAACGAATCTGGAATTCGGACAACATTTGAAGACACTTTACACTTCCAGTATTCGACGAAGTACTTAACGATAGCATCATACAAGACCTTCTTAGCGTGTCGATGGCAATCTAAATTGTGTCGGGCTAAAGTAAGCCACTAGTTACGCCTTCAATGGCGTCCGTAGCGAGATTTATATATGTTATTTCAAATTATTCCTTATTTATTATTGTAAAGACTATATTGTCCCACTACAGGGCAAAGGCCTCCCTTCCCTCCTTCCACATTTCACGATCTAGTGCGATTGTAGGCCAATCCTTTGCGGAAGAGTCTAGCTCATCCCGCCATCTCCTTCTGGGCCTGCCGTGTTGTCGTTTCCTGCTACTTGGTGTCCACTGAGTGGTAATTTTTGCCCATTACTCCTCCGACATGCGGCAGACGTGACCAGCCCAGTTCCACTTGACTACTTCAACCTAGCAGCTGTAAGGCCAGCATCAGCTATTTGGGTTTTGGATCGAATTATGGAGATTCTGACGCGGTCTGTATGTTTGACACCCAGTATACTTCGCTTCCTAACAGTATTCTTCCTTAGTAATAATAAATACCTTTGCTAAGACTAGAAATAGCCAAGGATCAAATTATTATTTATAATAACTCTAGACAATGTTGTTGCACACCGATTGTTATCTGAATCCGAGAGAATTTTGCAATACATACTCATTAGAAATGCAACTGTGTAGTGGGTAGTGTCGGACCGAAGTTTCGGCATCGGCCGCTTTCGGCCAAAATAACAACCTTCGGCTTCTTCAAAATGGACCGAAGTTTTGGCCGAAGGTCTCTAGCAAGCGCCGAAGCTCGACGTCGGTTGAACTTAATATTAATTTAGAAGTAGTCATTTCATTTATATCGTTAAGTTTTACAGTCCTCATCATCGTCATCTCTTACTCTTATCCCAATTAATTTGTGGTCGGCGCAGCATGTCTTCTTCTTCCATACTTCTCTATTACTCGTCATCTCATCAGAAACCTCCTTTCTATAGCCATGTCATTCTTTACACAGACCATCCATCCACACTTCTACATAACATTATACGTACAATAATATTCCAATCTTGAACTAAATTTCTTAGGATGATTACACCTTCGGCTTCAGGTCCAGCTTCAGCCAAAGGTGGTGTCGATAGCCGATTATCGTCTTCGGCTTCGACCAGATCTCGACCTTCAGTCGGACACTAGTAGTGAACTCGTGGGTAATATTGTGTGTCAGCGACTCAGTGTATTGGTCTAATACCTAAATGGCTTTTATTGTATGTCTGTTTAGTCTAGGTAATGTTATAAGTTTAGTTTCCAGTTATGTTAGCCGTGTGGTATCCGGCAGAGTAGAATAGAACCAACCCATTACACTCACGGGTGCCGTATAAGGCGACTAATGTCTGAGGCAGAACACCTTGCGCCTCCGTTCACCAGAGAATGGGCAGCAGCGTTTTCTGTTGGTCTTTCATCACTGCCATCTCCAATCCGCCTGCCAAGCGTGGAGATTACGGCAAATTCCTCTCATCATGGGAGAGGCTTATGTCTAGCAGTGGACGTTATGGGCTGTTGTAGTAGTAGTATGTTAGCAATAGTATTTGTTAAAAGAGTTGGTATTTACTTCTTATTAGCGTGTCGATGCGGCCCAGAGCTGAGCTACGAATTTGGCGCGTTCGGTAGCGTCCATCAGTTCCTGAACAAACAACAGGACACGCAGGATACGATATTTGTGGTTGCCCCATCGTTTGTGGTATTTACTGTACTTTCAGTATCTTGGGTCTCATTATTTTGGTGTCATACATAGCTTAAATTGTATCGATCACAACAAAATAGTTTCCAGTTTTGGGTCGAAAACAAAACTTGTCTTTTTGGTATTGATTGCTTTTATCATGCTCCCAAAAAAATTTGAGATTTGGCTCTAGCTTTTGAGTGAAAAAAATTCTTTTGTATCTTCTTACATACATAGTATAAAACAAAGTCGCTCCCGCTATCTGTACGCTTAGTAGATCTTGTAGCTCTTCGATACCCGCAATTACAGACACAATTAAAATAACAATGCACCGTACCCGTTTGGGTTCAGCTGGGGACATACTACGCAACGGATTTTAATGCAATTTTCAGCAATAGATAGAGTGAATCAAGAGGAAGGTTTATTGCACCCGTGCGAATCCGGGACAGGTCGCTAGTTTTAAATTAAACAGAGTTTGATCCTGATTGAAGGATTTTTTCACCAATTTGATGACGCGTCTATGACCATAATTTCATTTAGAAATTCATCTAAAAATGCAGAGTCTAAACGCATAATTTAACTGTTCCACTTGTCTTAATTACGCAGCGTCCGCCTATTATCCTTCAGACAAATATTTGTGGGACCTAATGATGTTTGTTCGGCGTATGAGTGTGTCTGTATGAATATGATCTGTGTAGGTACTAGGTAATACATCGCCCACGATCTGTTGTAGGAAATACGTGTATGTGTGTGTGTGTTTAAGAGAAAAAAGAGTATCTATTAATCATGAATTTGTGACAAGTACCTAATCATTATTTACGGGCATTCGAGTGTTGTCAAAATTATATCTTGACTGATTGATTACTTGTATATTTTTGTCAGTGTGGCTCGAGAAGGTTACCCGTCTACTGCTTCCTTACCTGCAAAAACGATTTTTGTAATACCAGAAACGGTCTAGGGGTATCGTTTGAAACCAATATTCATATTCCTGCCCGTAAACTATGTTACCAGGAGTCGGTTCATCACTGTTTTCTCTTGCTCTGTCAGCCGTAACGGTATATTTTACTTCTTTTTCTTTCATAACATTTCTCAGACAATCCATCCATCAACATTTATATTTATCACTCTTTTACGGCCGTTTTCTATAACTTACGTAAAACTGTTAGTTAATATGCCTACGTCTCGTAGCTATCGGTGTTTCTATAAACAAAGTTAGCTTGAAATATCGTATCCGCGTCGCCTACTTGTCACTTAATTCATAGAAAAATCCTTCAATCAACAATTAGTAACGAAAAATCAAAGAAAACTTTTCAGTGACGTTTTGTTAATCGGTCCGTAAGCTAAATGTCAAACAGACAGAGATAGCAACCATCCGTTTTCTATTAGTAAGTTATTGAAAATGGCCGTTTGTCATATATCATCGTTTCGTTGAAGTAAATGACGACTTTGACATTGCACACATAATTTCTCACAAAACATTGATTTGAGCGAGGTCATAATTACGATTTGTGTTCTTACGAACAATATTGAGCAAGTTTCATATGTATGCCTTTGCTTAAGCAATAAAATACACAAACAATTTTGCAAGAGTATGTTGTTAGTCTAATAGGGCAAAGTGTTATTGAGATTTTCCATCAGGAATTTCTCAGTAACAGCCACGGAGTCTCAATTTGTGCCTAGTTAAAGAAAACAGGCTTCGCCCCCTTTTACAATAAGAACATCCCGTGATGGGTCTGTTTAATTTTACAAGACAATAATATTTGCAGAATAAAGAATTCTCGCGATTTGCTTTTATTATTCTGTTTTGCATGACAAACACTACCTAAGTAATTGGCTCCAGCTAAACTAATAAATTGTTTTGAATAATTTGCATGAATAGTGCAAAATTTCTAGTGCATGACGCCAATTTGTAAAGAGTAAAGTAAATTATTAAAAACTGCTTGTTTATCATTGTATGTGTGTGTCTGCATATGTATGTGTGTGTCTGGCAGCTGATTTCATAGGCTAGACAAATGTCATGAGTAGACTAATAAATAAATAGATTTGCTTATTATGAAAAAATATGCTTGGTTTTATGTTGACTATTATTTAATTAATTAATTATCCATCCCAACGTTCATGTCTTTCCTATAAACAAGGGAAAATAATTTACAATAATATTGTAATTCCTTTACCACATAAACAACGGCTTAGACAAACAGCAGATGAAAACAAAGGTTGTAATGTTGCTTAATACTCGAGACAAATCACCTTTGTCGCTTAGGTACGCTTTGTTGGCGGTTACGCGGTTGGCGGCTTTTTGCCAACCGCGGAAATGCCGCATATTCCGGAATGGTACGTGAATGGGACGCTTTATGACTTTAATTTGAATTTACGTTCTAGGCCCAGCGCACACCGCTGGAGGCGCAACGGAGCGCATTTGAAGACAACAATTTAATATAAACCTTAACCACCTTGATATACGGTCGCGCGCATGCTCTTGTAGTATAGCTTGAGGGCGCTCCGAGTACCGCGTGCGAATTTATTCTTATATTGACCGTATATCAAGGTAGTTAAGGTTTATATTAAATTGTTGTCTTCAAATGCGCTCCGCTGTGCCTCCAGCGGTGTGCGCTGGGCTCTGGAGTTTGGTCACATTTTGGTGACGACAATGATAGGAGGAGCTCGTTGCTAAATAATAACAGCCGCTCGGGTCGATCTTAAGGTTAAGCCGCGCTTGCTTAGGTTGGTCCGTGGACGGGTGACCACCAATTACATACCGAGTTCCCTCTTTGCCTCGGAAAGCACGTTTAGTAGTTGGCCCGGCTGTCATTTGTAGATCTTTGATAGTCGTTACAGGTAGTCAGTGGCCTGAAAGTCGGACAAACAGTCTTACCAAGGGGTATCGTATTACCCAGTACTAACTGGGTTGTGAAGGTCAGATAGGCAGTCGCTCCATGTAAAATACTGGTATTCAGCTGCATCCGGTTAGACTGGAACCCTACCCCAACATAGTTGGTAAAAGGCTAGGCAGATGACAATGTGTTCAGCCTTTGAGTCGCGGAATGTCATAGAGAATAGAGTGACCAGTTTTAGAGGTTATTAAGTTTGTTTATTATTTTCGCGCGGACCTTTAATTACCTACGTTGATAGGAAATATTGGAATGTCATCGGTGCAAAAAGATTTGTTTTACGTCACTAAGGATAATTTAATGGTTTTGAGCTATTGTTGCACATTTTGAAATGCCTGTATTTGAGAGAAGAGGCAGCAGAAAGGCGCTTGCTAATGTGTTAAAGTCTTTTGTGTCGCTTATCACTTCCATTTAAGGACAAACGTACGCTCATAATGAGTAGCCCTTAAATTCCGTCGACATCGCAAAACACGTACTTTAACGATAAAAATTAAGTGTGGAGTAAAATTTCAATTAAACGTTATCAAAATGTACGTAAAATAATTACATTTGTAAGTCACGTAAAGCAATATCGGATTTTAAGATTGCACTGACAAGGTTACGTCGTGCATTCGGTATAAAGTACCCCCATTCGAGGTAGGTTTCATTATATTTTTTAATGCCAGAAGCTCGGGTCGATCTTCACATAAAGCCGCGCTTGTCTAGGTTGCTCCGTGGATGGGTGACTACGCGTTACATACCGAGTTTCCTACGAAACTCGGAAAGCAAGTTAAGTCGTTGGTCCCGACTGTCAATTTTAGATCTTTGACAGTAGTTACAGGTAGTCGGTGGCCCAAAAGTCTTATAATCAGTCTTACCCTGTGTAAGACTGATTATAAGACTTTTACCGCATTACCTTGTACTAACTGGGTTTAGGGGGTCAGGTAGGCAGTCGCTCCATGTAAAATACTAGTATTCAGCTGCATCCGGTTAAACTGGAATACGACCCCAACATAGTTGGGAAACGGCTAGGCAGATGATGGTAGAAGAAGTGGTGGAACAAAAACCCCAGCAGCACATGCCGTGTATATTGCCCAGTCAGAAATGGTCAGAATAATGACAGCGAGGCAGAAAAGTAATGGTCACTAACATTAGTAGTGACACGGGATATTTACCATGTTTACTGTTTGTTGTGTGTTCCCGATATTTCGGGGCTGTTGCAAGCACCATGATCACGGATAAACTGAAGTAAGCGAGTGCGAGTGGGTATACTGAGTGCAAAAAACGATCAAGAAAGAGGGTAGACCGATTTTTCTTTTCATGAACGAACAGAAAAATCAGTCTACCCTCTTTCTTGATCGTTTTTTGCACTCAATACCGCTACCTTTGCCACTCTCAACAGTCGCAACTCAATTCTGTTACAGACACGAAATTCACTGTGTCCGCTCAACAACAAACAGTAAACATGGTAAATATCCCGTTTCTTGTGTTAACGATGAGTTTTAACATAAAACAGTGACCCTCAATCCACAAACTAACTCAGTACTTAAATAAGTTATCCCGTGCGATAGGTATGGGTAATATAACGTAATTTTCCTCAAGATTATTTTATTGTGACTAGTTTATGGGTTTAATATGATTAATAACGTTTCGGTATTGACGAGCTGGCCTAATACTCATGTGATCCTTAAATGTTACATTGTTAGGGTCCGTACCCGAAGGGTAACCAACAAGACTTTATTCTAAGCCTCCGCTGTCCTGCCGTGCGTCTGTCTGTCAGCGGGCTGTATGTCATGATACGTAATATAGGTATACAGTTGAAATTTTCACAAAATGTGTATTTCTGTTACCGCTTTATCAAGCAAAAAATAAAAGGGTGCTGCCCTAATACGATGGTGTGGATAGTGGTTTGTGCTGTGCGTCGATATCAGTCAGGATCAGGGCAAACGATTTTATAAGTATGGATTTTGTCTTACGAGCAGTGCAAGTACGTAGGAATCGATTCGATAAATCTGACAGTTATTCTCGACAAAATGAGTTTTTATCTATGTTATAAACTCATTTTGTCGAGAATGACTGTCAGATTTATCGAATCGATTCCTACGTACTTGCACTGCAGTTACGTTATAAAAGGTCTCTCTGTAGGTTCCATCAATGAATTGTGTTATCTAATAATATCATACTATCATGACCTAATTCATTCGTCCCCGTTTGTTTTAATTCATCAATAGACAAAATTGATAACATACTGACCTAGTGTGTAACCCTTTGATAATAACCCTTGGTTGTAAATGGGTTACTTGTGTGCTATATTTGTCACAGTTTCTATATACAGCTTGTATTGTAATAGGAAACAAGAGTTGTATGTAGGTCTTCTGCCGTATGGCCCAAATCGGTAGTAATAAGTACATCTTGTTTTTACCATAAGCTCTCAAATATGTACTAACATCTCCCTTGTGAATGTCATTCGAGCCCCAAAAGATCCTTCCGTCACTAATATGTTTTTTGAAAAAACTAACAAATAACATGTTATTTTGAAAATAAAACCACTTGAGCTAACCTGACCTATTTTAAAATGACTGCTGTTACACACTTCACAAACGCGCGAATTTGCGTTTGAATTAAACGGCCAGGTATTGTTCTGTCGACGGGGCGTTGACCCTTGCAGCGCCATCTTGTAAACATCTGTTTGAAAATCGAATATCTAGTGCTGTGACATTGTGACACTGTTATGACGTTTTAATTTTAATCGACTTCATTATTGAATAGATTAGTTCTTGCCAAGTATGAATATAGATGGCTATACGAGTAGAAGAAGATTCGATGGATGGATTAGACGCCTGTTTTCCAGCAGTGGCAACATTAGAGTCTAATTATGCTGAACAAAGGGCTTATGGGGTCATTTACCTGAATCTTAGACTTCTGATCCAGTTTCAGGTCACAACCTATTACTGTTTCATCCTACAGCATTAAGATTTAGGATCTCATTATTACCCAACACGTTGATACGACGATAATATAATCAACCTGTCCATCCGTATGCACAAATTAACCTCAGAAACGGCTGTCCCGTCTGAATTACAACAGTCTTGATTACTTGAACGGAGAGCATCCTTATTCGTTCAAATTGCATGAGTCACGTTCAAAGATAGCTGCTTTAAGAGGCACAGGTAAGCCGTTCATCTTCGTTAGAACAGTTACTGGTAAATGGGAATAGCTAGTGCATAGAGCATAGAATCTCCGCGCCGGCAGCATTTAGAGACGGCATTCATGACGCCAAAAACTCCGAAGCCTTCAGTCTTCGGGTCACCATCATTATCTTGCCCTTATTCCAATTCGTTTGTGGTCGGCGCAGCATGTCTTCTTCTTCCATACTTCTCTATTACTCGGCATCTCATCAGACACCTCCTTTCTTGCCATATCATTCTTTTGAGGTCCACTCAAATCTGTGTGGTTCTTTCTTCAAAAGACCATCTCAGACACTAATCTGCGTGGTCCTCATGTGAATTTGAGCAAGATTATGTCTGTACTTCAAAAGAGACTATGATGTTTGTTTCTTCTGTTTCTTCTCAGAGTAGTCAGGTACGAAACACCGGCCCCATCTAGTTTTAAAAAATGACTTGTAAAACTGTTTGTAAAACCTACTTGCAAAATAAACATCATGTATCATTTACACAGTCCATCCATCGTTTCTTTGGTCTTCTTCTACTCTGGGTGTGTGTTAATAATGCTACCTCTAGCAGTAGCTGAGACATTTCCGTCATGTGTATTGGTTAGTTGTAATGGTTGTCTGGTAGAGAGCGCCGAAGCCATTAAGTCCTCCTTTAATTATGTTTTGTTTTGCTGCAAAAAGTTTAAATGAATAAATACTTATAAGGCAAGAAAACCTAAGAACTGACGTATGGAATGCGTGCAAGATTATATTATGTCTATTATAGAAGGAAGGTGTAATGAGGAGCTCATGGCTAAACTATAACAGCCGCTCGGATCAATCTTCAGGTTAAGCCGCGCTTGCCTAGGTTGGTTCGTGGATGGGTGACCCATTACATACCGAGTTTCCTCCGTGCCTCGGAAAGCACGTTAAGCCGTTGGTCCCAGCTGTCAATTGTAGATCTTTGAAAGTCGTTACAGGTAGTCAGTGACCCAAAAGTCTTACCAAGGGGTATCGTACTACCCAGTACTTACTGTATTGTGAAGGTCAAATAGGCAGTCGCTCCATGTAAAATACAGGTTTTCAGCTGCATCCGGTTAGACTGGAAGCGGACCCCAACATAGTTGGCAGATATGGTGTAATTATGAGATTATGCTTTCGAAAGAGAACTGCAGTGTTGGTCCCAAATAAAAATTGGAATAAGCTCATGAAGATCTAAGAAAATTATACCCATTCTCCAAAATCCCTTTGTTGCAAACTAGAATCATTTAAAACGGTTACGGTACTACGGTATTCGGTATTTATAACCGTTGAGTCAGCCTCATAGTTCTTGCGCAAGATAACCTACTACATTACGAGTATAATCTCAGCGTATATTAGCTTAAGTTATCCGCTGGTTTGTGTGCCAAGTTGCTGACTAAAATGTTAGAACTACTTACATTATTTGAACTGGTATTCTAGTATCAACGAAGGTTTGTAAGGAAATTTTTCGGAATGATTCCGAAACTCTTCGGAAGAGTTCTGAATTTCACGAGGAAACAAACATTCAAGAAAATGTAGTTCATAAAGGTCGAGAAACGATTTTTTCAAGGTCAAAGTCATTGCTAGACCTTTATGAACTTGGAGGGTTGTATTGATGATTTTGATGATTATAATTCTGTAACTACATACGTCTTACAATCGCGAGCAATATTTTAATCATCATACAACCAAGCACTGGCCTGCAAATTACAAAAAACGTAAGAAAATTTGAATTTCGCGGGCTACCCTGGAGCATCAGCCTTAAACTGGGTCTTCGCTTATCCTAAATACGGAAATTACGCTTAATTTCACGCACGTAAAATGCGTATTTACAACTAAGCTGATTTATAGCTAGCGTACAACCATAATGCGTAATATGTTTACGCAGAGGTATTACGAAAGAGGAAGAAACTGCTAAAGTGCGTGCAGTTAAAGTTTAATCGGTAATTTATCGAGTATTATATGAAATATCTGATGAAAAGTATAAGAATATCAAATATGTGCATTGTTTCATGTTAGTTAATAGTTATACTACACACATCAAAAATGTCTAGGGATCAAGCATTTTTATGCGGATTTCTTGAGATTGAGATGTGGCTTTGTAATAAATTTATGATTTTATAAATTTATATGGATCCTTTTTGGTGCATTTCATAATTTGAATCAGGAACTCTCAATCAAATTCGAGTAAAAGATGAAAATAAGCTGTCAATATTTTCCCTATAAAAACATACAACGCATTGAAGACATTATTAGTGCTACTGTTTCCCTACTACTGATTAAAACCAACGTTATTATGGAGCGGCGACGTCATTTAAGCAGGGAAGAAATGCTCAGAGCCGTGGGAATGATAGAAGCTGGTTCCCGGCAACGTACTGTAGCTTTAGCTCTGAATACAAGTCAGAGTGTTATCAGTCGACTTTGGACACGTTACCGTTAAGACCGATACATTCAAATCTTAACTCGAAGAGCTCCAACAATAACCGCCATGATGTTAGCCGTGAGGCTTCATCACTCTTCAGGGAACTTAATTAGCGACCAAACAGTCAGAAACCGCTTGCATGAAGTGAACCTTCATTCCCGAAGACCGCTACGGGTACCACCTATAGCAATGCACAATCGTAGGATTCGATATCAATGGGCTCTTGAACACAGAAATTGGGCAGAAGAACAATGGCGTTTCGTGTGCTTTTCTGATGAGTCTCGTTTTGGTATGAGACCGGATACAAGACGTATACGACACTGGAGAACCCCTGGACGCCAACAGCGATTAAAATCCTGCCAGGAAGTCCATCCTTATAGTGGTGGAACCATCATGGTATGGGTGGGTATTTGGATCGGCGGAAGAACTGAGTTGATTTGGATCAGAGGCAACCTCAACGCTCAAATTTATGCTGAGACGATTGTATCAGACGTCATCGTTCCTTTACAAGTGCAAATCGGTCCCTTATTTCAGTTAATGCATGATAATGCACGACCGCACACCGCAAGAGTTGTAAGACAGACTCTCGCCGCAGCTAACATCAATGTCCTGCCCTGGCCTGCTCAGTCGCCAGACTTGAACCCGATTGAGCATGCATGGGATATGCTACAGAGAAGAGCTCTGCCGAATATGGAGGGTATCCAGTCGCAAGAAGACCTTTTTTTGTTGTTGCAACGAACATGGGCGGCCATTCCACAGCGTGATTTGGATGAACTCATTTTGAGTATGCCAAACCGATGTTCTTGTGTTGTTAGTGTTCGCGGTAGAAACACGGATTATTAATTGTTTAAGTTACCCAATAAAATTTTAAAGAAAACTGTTATTTCAGTCTTTTTTTCGAACTTTAATGTTAGTGGTTCAAATGTCAAAAATCCCTTTATTAGGAAAATGGCAAATTTCTTTATTAATGCAAAGGTGACTTGGTTTATCGTTACTGTGACAAACGAAAACACTTTATTTGATGAATCCTTAAAGAAAATTTTAATTAATATCAATCAGGAGAAAAGTTATTGCAAAAATATATGTTGATCCCTAGATACTTTTGATGTGTGTAGACTAGTGGACGTCACGCGGTTTCAGCCGCGTAGATCCCGTTCCCGTGGGAGTACGGGAATAAAATATAGCCTATGTTATTCGCTGATAATGTAGCTATCCATTGCTGAAAGAATTTTTCAAATAGGTCCTGTAGTTTTTAAGTTTATTCGTTGCATACAAAAATACAAATCTTTCCTCTTTATAATATTAGCATAGATGTTATTACTATTCTTACGAAAGTATATGACGTTGGGGACCGGGCGGTGCGCCTCAAGTGGACCTGGGCAGGACATCTGGCTAGGCGCGGAGATGGCCGATGGAGAATGGTGGCCAAGGTTAGGCCAAAGAAACCAGAGCCGTCCTAGAGCTCGTTGGGTCGAGGATATCGTCAAAGTCGCGGGAAACACTTGAATAAGGGACGCACAGAACCGGGAAGTGTGGCAGAAGAAAGGGGAGGCCTATACCCAGCAGTGGGTGATTCCGAGCTGATATGACGATGATGATGATGACTAGGTGTTATTACAACGATCAATAACATTCTTTAAAAACATAGACGAAAAATAGAAACGAAAATGTCAAATCAAGAGCTGATGTTGGACTTCATAAAGTGGTCTCACTTAAAGTACCTGACGATGGTTCTAGTTGGCAGAGTGGTGCATGATTCTTTCTGCTCCTGGCTGCAGTTGGACCTAACGCCATTAACTGTTTTTATTTTTATTTTCACAGTTGTTTAACAAAATAGCGTTTACCAACATCGCACCTCTGACATTGTAATTCAAGGGCTAAAAACCGTGCAGCACTGTAGGGGTTGATTGCTCAGGGGGCACTGGTAATGGTGCATACCTATAACCTAGATGCATATACCTCTGATAGCATTGAAAATGTTGACCAAAATTTATTCCTTATGTACCTAACCTACATGCTCAATTTCTTTTTTTTTTGTAGGAACACCATTTTGTTTTATTAAATGTGTTTTTCTGTTTATTTGCAGGTAATTTCTTATTCTACGTCGACCTGTTTCAAAGGAGGTTTGAAGGTAACTTTTATTAACCCTTAATACAACAAATAGGTTGGCTTCGGCATCGGTTTTTTGTTAAAACATCTTCAAACAGTCAGTTTTTCTTGTCAGTCTCAAACTACTATGAGACGTCTTTTAAACATTTCAATACCTAATAAAAATTTGATCAGACAACTCCTAATGAGAAACAGTTTTATTTTACAAAACTAATTAGAAACCTTTACCTAACTAGAGAACTACAATAATCAGTAACAATCGTACAATGATCTTTTGGCGCGTGGCTAAAATCGGAACTAATGAGTAAGGTTTCGTCTTGGTTTTCATCTTGTTTTCTACGTGATACAGTCCTTTCACAGTTTATTTAGGCACATACTGCAGTCACATATTTTTAACAAAAATGAAGGTTAGCCAACTTAATAATTTAAATGGAGAGAAAATTAATAATTGCCAAAGTACAGTTGCCCGATTCAAAAATCGAACGTGTACGTACACGAGATTTTTTTAAACGGCCAGCAACATGTCGCTATGACACATTCATTGAACCTTTTATCGATTCCGGGGATTGATATTGTTTTATCGACATATGACTAAACGATTCGCTATATTGTAAATAATTATAATATTGTTGTAATGTCATTCAGCAATGCAGATCAATATTATTGTTTGTTTGGTGTACAATGGTCATAAACATCAATATTATGTGTCACAAGAATTATTGGCCTGAACTTTATAACGTAACCGACTTGCAGAAAATACTCATATTGGTGAATCTTGCCTTTACTCTTAAAAGGATCGGGGTCTCGTGAAAGGATTAAAGGGGCAGAGATGCATAAATAAAATACAGGGTGGAAAGCCGGTGGGGGTGTATTTTACAATGTTTTTTTTCTATTTTTCCATGTATAGTTTTCATCGAAAAAAATAATCTACACTGTAAAAATATATGACACAGACATTAAGCTATTACTACTACATACAGAGAAGACACCGCGAATAAAATCTGTGCTCCATTCAATTGCTGTCAGCTGGCTGCAATTCACTCAGTCGCTTGCTCGCCACAGCATTATATATACAGGGACAGCCACCCCCCGCGCGCCCCGCACCGCGCACAGATTGTGTTCGCGCTGTCTTCTCTATACGTAATAGTAATAGCTCATTGGACACAGCTAATTATTATTATTTTTAAAACTATGATGATGAAAAACTTGTATGTGGGGCGGGGGGAGGGTTCAGAATTATGTGCTGAAAGCGTGGTAAGTGTTTGTGTTGGTATTTATCCCTGTATACGTATGTCTACTGCATGTCGCCAGTGATAAGTCCCGTGTATTAGAGCAAATTTTGCACAAATCCAGGTTACTACCAAAATAAGTTAATATGTTGGCATTTTATAACAAAGATGTTCACCACAACATGGCCCACCATCTCACACAGTGGACCAATCTCAATCATTTAGTGGTCCTATCGTCATTTGTTTGCAAAGCAAATTGCTTGTCAACATTGCAATTCACTATGATCTGCGACGCTGCGCCGGTACAGGAAGTAATAGATACTTAATCTATTATTTATAGAATCTTTGACGAACAAATAACAATTCCATTTAATCCTGGCTTCCGCCTGCGGCTTCACCCTCATTCACACATAGACATTTTTCATTGGTAACTAAAAAAAAATCAGCTGGGTTCAGAATGATGTACAAGACCTACTGAATACGCGGTAATCGTTTCCTGACTTTAAGCAAATTATCTTACTTAATACTTTTTCGAACAACTAATTGCTTACGTCACAAATTCACAATATAGTCGAGGAGTTACGTATATATATTTAAACACATCATCGACCCAGTTGTCCGACCGTCTGTCCCTAGAAAGAAAGTTGGTCGAGCATTACGTTAAATACAATTTCTATTCTGGCTCCGTGTCATTTGCGTTGCCTGGCCATGTTATGCTAGGCGCGTTGCAAATATATAAAACTTGTTTTAAGAATAGTGTGTTAGCTTTATAAGCATCATTTTTGAGTTGGGGAAAACTTTTAAATTCTCTCTTTTAGACTCACACTAAAAAATAAAGGTCACACAAAACAGCAAGTGAGGAGGTGGTTTGGTGAGTCGGTTTGTCTAAACCTCTGAAGCTAATTTGTGCGTTTATACCTTTGACTGCTAAAAGTCTAAACTTTTTGGCTGGAGGATGAACGTAGGCTAAATTTCAAGATGGAGTATAGTGCAGGAGCTGTTTTTTTGACAACCGACAACGTTTTTTAACTTTTATTAATGAACTTTTATTATATTAAATTATTTTAAGACCTACCGTGCTCAACTTCCATGTTGAAGATTTCAGACTTTTAAGTCTAGGTTTCCTTATATTTTCCTTTACCGTTGCAGCAATTTAAGTCACATTGAGGCCGACGCAGAAAAATATCTAGTAAGACAATGACGGAATGTAATTGACCTGAGTAATTACCTTCTTGAGCGAAATCTCGCCAAATTTTTGCTGCCTAATTTATAATCTAATGGCACATTGTTTTTCTTATTTTTGTGAGGCTTTAGTTTATGGAAAAGATCCGGTATAAGATATTAAAGAAAGAAAAAATATTTTATTCAGCGCAGACAATGACACAAAACATATTCTTCAAGATAACCACAGGAGATTTATGAAAAAAAATGCGTGTCTCTCGGCTGTGCCAAAAACTGGGCTTGTTCAGCAAAACCTTCAAGATAACTAGTGCCTGACCGTGGATTCTCAACTGGACCTAGAATAAGATGTCAATTATTGCTATATTCACCAGCTTAACAGTCAAAATATCTGTCTTTAAAACAAGCCATTTTTTCGTATTTAAACTAATTTAGTAGTCTTTCCAACACATGCATCTGGAATCATTTCGAAAGGGACAAGGGGCATAATTTGCTGAAGTTTTTATCTTTTTTATAATAGGCTAGTTTCCACCATCAATAAATTGCAAATCGATTTAGTCCGTCAGTTAGAGTATTGGAAAATAATGGACACCTATTTCTTGTTTTTGTAAATCAATGAATTTTGATCAAGATAAAACGCATCAAAACTCGTAAGTGGGGGCTCGTGACGTCACAACGCACTAAAAATTATAGCACGGCGTGACGTATTGAGAATTTTAAAAGCGTCGTATCTTCGTCAATTTTGGTTTACGTAAAAAAAGAAAAAATACGTGTCATATATTTTTTGATAATCTAACTGACGGACTAATTAGATTTTTTCAGGACACAAGCCTATTCTCCCTGTTTAATGTATGTTAATGTTAACCTAACCTTATCCATACAATAGTTGTCTCCCAGTCTAACCAGCGATACCGCTCAATACCAGTTTATACCAGTGTTTTACATGGAGTTACAGTTGGCACTGAGTAAAATTGACATAATTTTACCCTTGATAAGACTGGTTGTCACTTTCGGGCTTCTAATTACTCGTAACTACTTACAATATTCTATAAATGTCAGCTGCAATATAATCTAAGTTATAATTGCTAGAAAATTCTATGAATAGTTACTGATCAATATCTATCTTTTAACGCATTTGACCGGGAAAAACCCTGTACCTACATCTACACAATTGATAACTGAAATTATTCATCGTACAGTTTCAGACACATCAATTTATAATGATGTTAGCAAAAAGTCACGACAAAAACGTTATGGAAGTACTTGTGTTGAAATGAGTATTTATTTGGATTCAATTCTAATTTTGAAATATGTTTCTTGGACTATTCAAGTTTATGTATTCACTTTGTTTTTAAAAGGCTGTGAAATGGCCAGTCTTGTATGGCCAATAAAATCTTCAACTTATAACGTTCCCTCTGCCGGGAAACAGGCCTCTCTTGGTCGTGCCCTCTTGTGAGAGGAAGTAGGTCATAATCCACCACGGTTGGTGGATGTCACATGTCAACGAAAGGGCTTGGAAGATTTTTGTATGGAGTGTGGCCGAATTAACTTCCGCCATTTTGATCACAACTCCGTAACGTTTTGTTTTATACAAAACATGTTTGTATTGTTGCCAGATATCGATTGATACACGTTTTATGCGTGTCTGATCAAAACAAAGTTGTGTGTATTAATACCAGCTATCGATTAATATAGCATAACGCGTGGCTGCGACTTTAAAAAAAAAAACAAAATGGCGGGAGTTAATCCGGCCAAAAAATTTAAACACCTTTGATTCTCGGAGTCCATAGGCGTGCCTAGAGGCCAACAATACAGCAAGCCCATTTTAGACAAGCAGACTTTAGCAGACCGCTCAGAAAACATCTTGGTTATAAAAGGAAACCAAGATTTTAGGCTTGGCTTGTATGAAAGCACCGCCACTATATCGGGCATGATGGTTTCCTCACTGAGTTCTGCCTCCTCTACCGTATTGGGAGCGGTTGTGTTTTACTCTTGATCTTTAATATTATAAATTGGTAGCTGACAGATAATTTCTAGATATTTGACAGTCGTTATGGATAGTAAGAAGCCTGAAAATCTGACAATCAATTTTACGAAGGTGTTTTGTATTACCCGGTTACTGAGTTCTAGAGTTTATATTGGTAGTCGCTTTATGTAAAATACTGGTATTAAGCTGCATCTAATTAGAAAGGAAACCGACGCCAACCAATTTGGGAAGAGATTAGGCAGATCTCATCATCGGTTTGTCTCATAAATTGAGTGGTCGAATATAATGATTCACGCAGTAGGTTTAAACAGTAAATACCTCATACTTCCGAATTATTCTTATCATAAGTTCGTCAGCGGAAATCCTCTGGATGTGGTCCTGAAATCAAACCTACGTCATTAAATGTGTAGGTACCTAATGGTTTGTAACTTATGACAGTATTAGGAACCTATTGCGTTTTCTATTATGGGGGTAGGCATAAACTGAAGTTCACAATAACACTTTGCCCAACCCCGGAATCGAAACCACGACCCTGCGACCATTGGAGCAGGCGATGTTTATGGGTTATTTTATGTTAAATAGTTAATTGGACAATCTCTTTACTGTTTGCTTGAGTAGAGTTACTAGGTAGGTAAGCAAGTTTTGTATGGTTGTAATGTATTTATTGATTTATTTAGTACAGGATAAACCATTAACACTAAATTAAGTAATCTTTTTACTCGGTCTTCTCGCAGAACCACAAGCATTCTAACATTATTGTCTTCCATTCATCAGCAAACAAGTCCAATCCAGGGTCGGTCTCCACGAGCGGGTTGAGCATCGTAAACAGAGCATTCGCAGTATAGGGGAAGTGGATCGATCGAGCTACAGTGCGACTAAATGGGACATTAAACAATTTTTATGTTTTCTATAGCGAAAAAAATGAAATGTCTACCCTCATTTCTGCAACAATGAATTAAAACCAACAGCTTTTAAGTAATCCAATACCGAAGCGATTACTAGCGAAATTTGAATTTCTAAATCTATAGTCGGTACAGAAAGAATTTTAGACTCTATGTCCTGGACGATGCCGTTAAAATTCCACTGTTCAGAAAATAATCGCCTTACCGAAAGTACCAATAAATTTTATTCTCTATGTTAGAAATGTTTAAGGTTGAAAGTTGATTGTAAGGTTGCTTATTCAGCCGCGTAGATATTGGATACTGACATTAATACTCCTCGTTTAAAGTCTTTCGTTGCTTTCATTAAAAGCACGAAACGAGAATGTCACATTTTCTAGCTGTCTTTAGAAATATAACATTACGCCTGGAATCCCCGAAGGGATAAACAGAGGAAACTTATCTAATAAGTACACTCACATTGCGCCAGTTGTGTTTGAGTCCCATCTGGGGGCAAGCCTATTGCCATCAATCGGGTACAGATCCTACTGGAAAATTCCTGATGAAAAAACCCAATAACAGTTGGTCTGGCCTGTTAATTGAGCCCAGGACTTCATACTTTGCACCTCTGTGGTGTTAATAGGCGAGACGACAAAAAAAAAACTAATTAGTCCTTCAGTTAGATTATCAAACAATATTTGACCCGTGTTTTTTCTTTTGTAACGTAAACCAAAATTGACGAAGATATGACGCTTTTAAAATTCTCAATACGTCACGCCTAGGTATAATTTTTAGCTAGTTCTGACGTCACGATCCCCCACTCCCGAGTTTTGAAGCGTTTTATCTTTGTCAATTTTCATTGATTGACAAAAACAAAAAATACGTGTCCATTAATTTCCAATACTCTAACTGACGGACTAAATAGATTTGCAATTTTTTGATCCTGTCGTCATGCCTATTGTCAGAAAAACTTAAAAACGGCCTGCTTACGTACCTACCTAAAAAAACGTTGAAAATGGACGGATTGTATGAGAAATTATATGAAAGAAACAAGAAAGTGTGGGTATACTACAAATAAAAAACCCAACTACTAACACTGAAAAATCACTCTATTTCTGAGGTTGACACGGTAAAATCGACTCCTCCTATTGTTGAAGTCAGTTAAAATGTACGCAATGCTACCCGGGCCATGATAACGAATCGATTGACGCCTTATTCATTAAAATCGGATGAATAGTTTAGGCGCTACGGAGGAACTTACTTAAATACATAGGAGAGGAGAGAGGAGAGATTGGAGCCAATCTCTCCTCTCTCTCTCTCTTTTTTTATTATTTAGTTTTATATTCTTTTTTATTATTACCCATTATTATTTTTGTAGTTCCTGTGCTTGTCCCAAATAAATATTTTACTTTCTTTCTTTCATACATAGGCTGTTAAAATGGAAGGAAATCAAGACGATGTTAATACTGAAATATAAAAAATAACTTTATTTGGCACAACACCAATCACACACTACAATAAACAAAAATGAAATCTAAGTAAACACAAATAAAATAAGAAAATTATCGTGTGCCTCACGGCTGCGCCAAATAGGCCCAGTTCAGCAAAATTCAACAATCACTATTGACGGACGCCGGTTTTCAACTGGACCTGAGATTTATTATCTTCGGGGAATACAGAGGTTAAATGTTATGTGTTTTTACTCCACAATCTGCTTCATAACCTTTTTATCTTCAGAACACTCACAATTACAAGAATGCCTGACAAGTTCTCATGCCAACAATGGAAGGCGTGATCTCTTTCACTTTTAACCTCAAACGATTGCCATTTTCGCGCCATTCCATCCGCCATCTTGGTTTACGTGACCTTTTTGCCGCGTTCCTGGATTATGATCTTGTCTTTGGTTAATTGTTAAAAAAAATCTAGTACAAGTAGGGCCAATTTAATAGACCACATTTGACACACAATAAAATACAACAACGTAACTTTGAAACGGATGGCATTAAATATTATTTATTTCTTCCAAGTTAGAACTGCACTATTACTTAATTTTTTTTCAATTACGTAAATGTATTATTGTAATAATGACAAAATAAGGTAACTTTAAAATGTAGTAGTACTAAACTGACAGATGTCAAATGTGGTCTATTAAATTGGCCCTACTGTAGTTTATGATTTCGCTTTAAATTGCCATATAGGGATTTGCAATGCCATTGGGTCCTTCTTTCGTTTTATATTATTTAGTCTTAGATGTTTTAATTTCAAGCTCATTTTAAATTTCTTAAAAAAATATATATATATGTAACATACCTACTACCTATGTCCTTTTAAACAGGGTTAACCCTACTGGTCATATTCTACGTCAATAACACACTTTTTACAAGCATTTAATTATTTATGTATAAATAAAACATACTAGGATATTCCCAAGCAATTTGATGCAATTTGCAATAAAAATGAATTACTTGAATAAAGCAATTAGTTGCAGTAGGATAGTAGGTACATAGGTACTTATCATTAAAATCTCCACGGAGTACAATTTTATAAATTTTGTGAGAAACCAGAACTTACTTTGTCCGTATTTGAGTGAAATTAAAATCATAAACAATAGATTTTTATTAGAAAATTATGTCTTGAAGACACGGCAATTAGATTTTAATACCGTGTCAGTACTTGTTATATTAAATCTACTATTTTACTTTTTTATTGCTAAAACTATGGGATTTAAAAATAAAGGCGTAAAACAGTTATAAAAACCGAATTAACATGATCGAATCTTTTCGCGGAAAAATTCATTTTGTGAATAAAAACTGGAATTGCGGCTACTTCTCGATATTTCGACTACAAACTACATATAGCTTAGCTGCCTAGGTCAATTTGTATAATATGTTTTTTTACTTTTCCGCCATCGTTATTACTAATAGAATGTCACTTAATCTAGCGAGACCCTCAGGCCTTTAAAACATACAAAAGAACACCACGATTGATCACCTCTATATCAAAAAATACAATAAGAACTACCAATCTACCTATCAATTAAAATTAATGTTTATTAATTGCATAGGAATGTCCTAATTAGAGATTTTAATTGCACACAGCACATAAGTACAAAAATAATACATGCATTAACAAAATTCTAAATTTAAACTTCCCTGAACGCAGTTTTTGCATTGTTTCTTTTTTTTCTAACTGTCATTGCGTTTAGCCTTAGCACACACATGCGATTGTCATGTTACTGTCAAAGTCTTGACTAATTGATTTAGTCTGATCGTGCAAACTTAATTATTGGGTTCTTATGGTGTGCCCTTTATAATTTGACTGACCAACATTATAATTAATTATATGTCAGAGAGACATTATCTTCTCTGTACGGCTTGTAAAGCCTGCAAAATGAACTGCAGCCCAGGAGGCTTATACCAACATTTTTGAAGTTGGCGCAGTATTCTTCTTCCATACTCCTCTCTATTTATTTATTGAACACTTCAAGCACAAAGTACAGAGGCGGACTTAAATGCCATAGGCATTTTCTACCAGTCAACGTTTAGGTGATACAGAGACAAGCAGTGGTAGGTGTCTCTCTATTCGTCGTCATCTTAATGGGGATAATAGGGGATTTTCCAATCCAAAGTATTTTGGTATTCTGTGGGGTGAATTGTGCGCCGTAAATAAAGATTAACCCCGTCCCTATCATAACAACAATGGGTGTTCGTTCGGTGATTCAGTTAATGATGAAACTTGCATAATCGTAGTTTATCTTTCTTGAACCAACTTCCAGGCCGGCTTCTACTGATATTTTTATAAGGCATTAGCTTATGCCCGTGGCTTCGCCCGCGTGGAGTTCGATAATTGTCCTACGGGATCGTACTACCAACCAGGGTAAAAAGTATCCTAGGTTATAAACTACCTATGTGCTAACTTTTATCCAAATCCGTTCAGTAGTGTTTGCATGGAAGAGTAACAAACATCCATACGTCCTCACAAACTTTTTATAAGATTAGTAAGAAAAGTAGGATAGGAATTAGGATTGTTTTTAAAGTACTAACAAAACTCAAAACCTTTTTTTTTTCTTTCCTCCCAACTAAAAGTACTTAAGCCAATTCCACTTTTAGCATCCGTATTGCATACTTTGTGCTTTTTATTATTATTCGAGCTACCTGTACTTTTGAATTAAAAATGTATGTGCATATAGTTCAGTGGTCAGTGGTCCGCAAGAGCTTCGAATATGGTCCGCGAGAGGTTAAAATGTGAATCTTACTTTTTAACTTGCACAGAAGATGCAAACTCAACCCAACATAAATATTAGGCATGACGACAGTATCAAAAAATAGCAAATCTATTTAGTCCGTCAATTAGAGTAGGTATTGGAAATTAATGGACACGTAATTTTTTGTTTTTGTGAATCAATGAATATTGACAAAGATAAAACGCATCAAAACTCGGGAGTGGGGGCTCTTGACGTCAGAACTAGCTAAAATTATACCTAGGCGTGACGTATTGAGGATTTTAAAAGCGTCATAGCTTCGTCAATTTTGGTTTACGTAACAAAGGAAAAAACACGGGTCAAATATTTTTTGATAACCTAACTGACGGACTAATTAGTTTCTTTTTTGTCGTCTCGCCTATTGAAAACCTATCATAGGCGAGGTGCTAAAATTTTTTGAGCATCAGAATCATACGCATTTCTGCAAAAATCTACTTACTTATTCTAATTTCTGTATGAATGATTGCTATTTTTTTTGAGCTCACTTCGATCGCTCTTGTATCATTCATTTTCTAAAAGTTCTCATCACATTTTCCAATTTTTGCGTTGTGTGAGTTACAGATTCACCCCCTAGACATAGTCCTGTCGGTATCCATGTTTATCTAGGACCTTATGGCCCCTGCTAACATTATAGACACCAAAGTGGTCCCTGGTCTAAGAAAGATTGGGAACCACTGCTCTAGTTCAACAGTTTAGTTAACTTTGACTGCCAGTCAATGACCAAAGCTTTTTCAAAGTTCAACAATACTGTATTTGGTCAAAAATACTCGGCTCTTTTTTTTCTGACACGAGAAATATGCAAGAAGTTTTCGCGTTGCTAGCCAGACTTAAATACTTAATAATGTATGATATGCTCTCAAAATTGGCACTCCCTATTCGCTTTATTCCCAATAGAACTTCCGAAGTAATTACCACTGTATTTAGATATTGAGATTTCTAGATTCTTGTAATAAAACCAAAACCAAAATGTGAATTCATAACGAATACATTTCTATAAATGTTCTAGAATACTTATTTCGACGCCATTTTACAAGCGATAAAACCTCTAACATCGCCATCTCAATATAACATTCAACCAATTCACACTGCTCTTATGCTATACAATAATGCCATTAAAATCACGCATGTACAACTGGCTTTAATATTTATATTTCACGTTAACACCTTAACTCTTCTATTAGCGAATAGTGAGACGTGACCTAGACATACATAGTGTGTACTATGCCTTACACTGCATCATACACATGCCAATGCCGTGCCGGCCGGCTGGTCGTTTAAGAAAAATAAATTATTGTTTATGATGCTTCTTCTTTTTTTAAATTGGATAGGTAAATATTTGAATATCTTTGTATCTTTGTCCTCATAGCTATACATATAAGAGGTTTTCGTTAATTTTTAAAATAAAATCGTCAAATAAACAGTGGATTATAAAATAGGTACTTAATACTGCCTTCACAATGATGTTAGTCGCAAAAAACTAAATGACAAAGTATTAGCAACATTTGACAATGGGCAAGAATGGACGTACCAAGGCCGAACGTTAAAATGGCGGTACCTGCCACAACAAAAAACAACATGGATTCTATAGTATTATATGACCGGTATAATTGACAGTTAGGTTTTAATCTCATGTAATAGGGGCGAGCCTATTGCCATCAACCGGGCATAAAATCAGACTGCGTGGCTGCTACTGAGAAATTCCTGATGGGAAAACCCAATAACACTTTATCCGACCTGGGTATCGCACCTAAGAGCCGCTCAGCAGTTGCGCGTGCAAGACCAACAACGCAGTCGTGAACCTGGAACTCCAGAACCAAGGTTCCCGGATTCTAAGTTCTACTTAAACATTCTTAGTGGAAAAACCCAAAGATACTATTCGACTAGGACATTGTACCCAGAATATTTTAGCAGAGAGTGTTAATATAAAAGCAGCTTGTGCACACTGCGCTCCAGAACTCAAATTGCTGACGTAGGTAGTTCAAAAAGCCGTTAAACTAAAATAGGACTGGGCAGGTCATATCTGCTGGATGCCGAAGCTGTCGGCCCGCATATCACAAAACTGGAGCCCTGAGACAGTTACATGGGGTCGCTGCAGACCGAGGAGAAGATGGCGGGACGCCTTGGATGGTTTTCTCGTTAATTGGCGGGAAGAGGCGCAACACCGAGAACAGTGGTAGGAGTAGGGGGAGGCCTTTGCCAAGGAGTGGGACAACTCAGGATGACAAAAAAAAAAACCTACAATTTTCCAACTGCTCACTCACTGCTCAGTGCCTCGTAAGTCGGATCCAACTTACAATGATCGGGTATTCAAAAAGAAAGACTGTCAACCAATGATATTTTAGCAAACAGATATGTTATACACCTACAAAACCACCGAAAAAAGTGTTCCGCGGGGCAGAGCCAGCTCACATACACGCAGTGACGCAGAATAAATGCAAAACAAGCCAATTTCAAGTCAAGTTTTCGAGTCTTCACGTTTGCGCGCTCACAACATATCTGTTTATTAGAATATCATTGCTGACAACCATTCTACAAAGAGTGGCTGTACTTTCATACAAGCCTAAAACCTTGGCTTGCTCTTATATCCTAATTCCTACTAGTCTTCACGATGTTAGGGTTTCTGAACAATCTGCTTGTCTTATGGGCTTGCCGTATTGTTGGCCCCTAGGCACGCCACTTAATACTGTGATACTGGGTTGTGGAGGTCAGATCAGCAGACATTTCATGAAAAATTCTGCATCATGCGGTTAGACTGGAAGCCAACCCAACTACAAACGTAGGGTCTAATGCAGGTTTATTGAATTTATGTTTTAACTATGTCCTGGTAATTTTCCATTCTGGCCTGAGGAATGTTTATTCAAAAAAAAACCGTTTCAGAAGTTATTGTATCTATTTCAATCATTTGCATATTCAGTTCACTTCTGGTAAGAGAGGCGCTGGTGACTGAAACGTGTGGTAATCGGTTGTGGGCATGTGATGTGGAGGAATGAGGAAAATGTCTTATGGAAAGTCCTTAATATGAATGTGGATGGGTATAAGAGTAGAGGAAGACTAAAGAAACGATGAATGCACTGTATATAGTACCTAGCCTTTTTTTTTCTGATGGGAAATCATCAAATGACTCCTCCCGCTCTGGGCGGAGCAGGAGGGAGTGTCAGACTTTTACTGACTAAAACCCATCCATGTTCCTTCATCGCCCTTTGTGTTCCGGAGTCACGGTATCTCTTTCGAACAGTCCCGCAGCATATAGTACCTAGCCTAATGCCTAGTTGTGGCCAAGGCTTGTATAGTACTTTTCTCAAATAATGCGAGGAAATTAATACAATTACCGGTACTTTTCAAAATCAATGATGCACACAAACAACAATATTTTTTCTCGCGTTGAAGAGTTCATTTGTTTTTATTTACAAGCCAATTCAAAATTTAAACAAAACCTTTGATAGGTTACCTCCTTGGTTGCCAATATGTTTCAGAGTAAAAGATCGTTCGATTTTTAAATAACACGACAGATATGAGTTTACTTTGTAATTTATTTGGCCAGTCCAGCAATTTCGATTTATCTCGAAGAAGGTTGTCAAAATAATGCTCAAACCAAGTATGTTTGAGAAAAATAATTATATAGCAAGAAAAGAAAGTGTCTGATGAGATGACGAGTAATAGAGAAGTATGGAAGAAGAAGACATGCTGCGCCGACCATAAATGAATTGGGATAAGTGAAAGAGAGTGATGATGCTGGTCAGAGAGGGAGCAGGTCTTCATCCACGATAAGAGCCCGTTCAGCCACAACTATACAACTGCTCACAAAGCTAAAAATAACATAAGGTTATAAATGAAAGGACCTTCGACCTTAAAACGGCCGGTACTGCCTTGAACGGAACTGTACTTGAGCTGTAACGACCTACAAATTGTCCCTATATAATATTTAGACGACTGACCTGGAGATGACACTAATAGAATCATCGTGAGGGGACCAAATTGGTTTGTTCGTTCACATGACTTGTCACCGGTTCCTGCAACTAACTAATGGTAAAAGTTACCGATTGAAGATCGTAACACGTGGAGAAGTCATCATGAACAACTGCCTAGCTTTTTTCCCCACTATTTTTGGAGTCGGAATCCATTCTAACCCGATGCAAATGAATTCCAGTATTTCACACGAAGTGACTGCCTATCTGACCTCCACAACACAGTTCGTACTGCGTATTACGATACCCCTTGGTAAAACTGGTTGTCTAACTTTCTGACCACTGACTACCTGTAACGACTGTCAAAGATCTACAAATGTCAGCTGGGACGTGCTTTCCGACGCGCGGAGGAAATTCAGTAAGTAATGGGTGGTCAATAGATGGTCAGCGACCAGCAAATACCAGTAACGGGATAACGTGCATGAACCCTAGCTAGGAGTAACATGTGGTAAATTTCTATTAATGGGCCGAAGTGACTATCAGACAATTTATTAAAGAGAACGATCTATGTTTTAGTGCCACCGTGCGTCACTACGGCCTACGGAGTTACAAGTTGCGGAGGGATCCTTGGGGTTGACCTGTTCTTGAGTAGAGACTGGGAATTCTATCTTCGGATGGTTTCTTTAAAAAGAGTCCACCACGATCAAGTTAAATATCTCAAAAATAAATTCAATATCAAAGCATTTATTTCAAAAAACCCGAAGACCGCAACTGTCAATAACCCTCCTTTTTGCTTCGCTGGGTAAAAGCAGGCCAGCTACAAGCATAATAACTGTGAACGGTCTGTAGTTACCCATTCCACCTCAGGAGAAGAATCTGCAAGAAACTCCATGGACACTCTTTTGATCTTTAGGTTTTACAAATTTCAGGGCACATTCATGTTGCTTTTATATTTTTGTGAGGAAGATAATGTAGTGAAGCAAGGAATTCAAAATACATAATGAAATATCGTACAACTAGAGAACTCGATGTCCTCTTATAAATAATAGACCATAGTCTGCTATTATAAGCTGACGGTGTTAAACTCAGAGATT
Source organism: Xestia sexstrigata (assembly GCA_941918905.2). Lineage (NCBI taxonomy): Eukaryota > Metazoa > Arthropoda > Insecta > Lepidoptera > Noctuidae > Xestia > Xestia sexstrigata. The sequence continues at coordinate 7,426,785 of OW799229.2, forward strand.
ATTCCAAGATTTTAAATCAGTATTTTTTCATACAAGACTTCCAGAAATCAAGATCTAAGTCATCTAAAAGATATTTTAATATCAAAATAAATCATTTGTCTTAACTCAAAACAAAAAGGAGGTTGTGCAAATGTGTTTTTTTTTATCACACCAATGAGAACCTATTGTCTATGGCACAGTCACAAAGTAGCCAAGTCGTGGGAATACTATTTATAATCTGTGCATTTTAATTGCTACCAACACCATTGTTTGTGAGGAGAGAATTTTTGTATTTTCGTTTGTTTTTTTTCTTTGGTTGCAATTTTTAGTGTGCTAAATATTTTGGAAAGACCCAGAACTTTACCGTGATTTCGCTGCTGTAAAATTGAGGCACACCAATTCTACTCTTTTTTCCGGTTTATTTGGGGTCGGCACAGCATTGTCTTCTTCTTCCATGTATCTCAATGAGCTTTTATCTCAGTATTGATCGTCTGAAAGACGATCAATCCATCCATCGTTTATTTATTCTTCCCCTACTCACAGCCAACACACACTTAATCTTCAAATTCTTCAATACTTCGAAAAAACGTCATCGGTTTCTTTCATAAAAAAACTCCGATATTCAGCTGCTTCTAAAATACTGGTCATTTAATTTATTTTTTAAATTCAATTGAGCGGCGACGATGACAAGATGAAGCCAAAACACAATGCAAAAGTGAATGGACTCAAGGATACTAAATTCAATTTGAAGGTTTCGAAATTTGTATTAAATAGGATGCTAATAGTTAAGTTGGTTAACCTAAAATCACGGCATTACTCTGGGGAAAGGGTAGGTAAGCTGAAGTATTCAGTCTATCCACAATTCGCTTGTAGTTATGTTTTAGTCTACCTGAGATGAAAAGGCCAGATAGGCAGTCGCTCCATGTAATGTAATACTGGTATTCAGCTGCATCCGGTTAAACTGGAAGCCGACCCCAACATAGTTAGGAAAAGGTTTGGTATTAGACTAAAGAAAAGACATCCATCTTGTCTGAAAATATGAAATTAAATACCAAAAGTAGCACCATAAACAATCACGCAATTCCCAAAATGGCGCGCAAACAAACCAACTGCAGCTGAGCGTACTGCGCAATAGTGATGTGCCACCTCATTATCGATATCATAATATGAATATTTAATCGACAACACGTGTTGAATGTTAAACACACAAACGTAAGTATCAATGTCTTTTCCTATCATATAACCTTTGTTGTACATAACATAGATTTAATTATGATGATTTTACATGGAATTATGTGTATGGCTCGTGTAATAGAAGAATGGAACGTAGTCGATAAATGTTGCCATAATGGTTAATGGGTTTTCCCATACTTGATTTATGCCTGTTTAAAAAAAACATAGCGGTTATTTACTTTGAATCTTGGAGAGAATGTTATTCAAGTAAAAATATACGATCCTATTAATTGGTAGACTTTCAGGTTTCTGACTATTCATAACGACTGTCAAAAATCTATAAATGACAGCCGGGACCAACAGCATCACCAGGCTTCCCATGCACGGAAGAAGCTCGGTATGTTATGTATGGTAACCCATCCACATACTGACCTTGCCAAGATCGATAAGTGCGGCTGTTATTATTTAACCACGAGTTCCTCCTGTCTCCTTAATCGGGCGCAAACAAAATTATCCTTTCCCGGTTCGACAAACCTTTCTCTAAATATGTCTCCGTGTGAACCAAAATCATACAAGTTATCTCATCATCTGCCTAGCCTTTTCCCAAGTTTTATTGGGGTCGGCTTCCAGTCTAACCGGATGCAGCTGAATACCAGTATTTTACATAGAGCGACTGCCTATCTGACCTCCACAACCCAGTTAGTACTGGGTTATACGATACCCCTTGGTAAGACTGGTTGTCAGACTTTTTGGGCCACCGACTACCTGTAACGACTGTCAAAGATCACAAATGACAGCCAGGACCAACTGCTTAACGTGCTTTCCGAGGCACGAAAGAAACTCAGTATGTAATGGGTGGTCACCCATCCACAGACCAACCTAGGCAAGCACGGCTTAACCTAAAGATCGACCCAAGCGGCTGTTATTATTTAGCCACGAGCTCCTCCAAAATCATACAAGTTATCTAACAAAGAGAAATACATAGATGTAAAGACATGCCCCAATTTAGTATTTTACGAAATTCATTACCGAGACACAACACACTGGATTCCCAACTCTATACTTGCTGCCAAAGTTTTATTTTCCAGTGTGTGTGGAATTGGGTTGTTATTTCGCTTTCGCAATATTATACTTTATGCAGCATTTTCGCGGTTAGTCGCAATTTGAAGATAGTTAAATTTAAGTAGGATTTGTTAACTTAAAATGAGGTTTGTATCAAAGTGGATGTAGAGATCTTATGTCCATAACTGGGTAGACGACAAACTCACATGGAAACTGCACATCGAACATGTAAAATCAAAATTAACGTCATTACTAGCATCATTACGCAAAATCTCAAATTGTATTCCAAGTAAAATACGTACTATTATTTATAACTCATTAGTAAAATCACATCTCGAGTACCTTATTGAAATATGGGGATCTGCCGCAAAAACTATTCTAATGCCTTTACAACGAACCCAGAACAAAATTATAAAAACATTATACCATTATCACTACCTTACTTCAACTAAAACACTATTTGAAAAAACAAAATTATTAAATCTTAAACAACTATACACATACGGTACCTGCATTCTAATAAAAAAAATCACCACGAACAGTTTACAATCAAAACTAAAATTACAAAAAAAAACAATATCACACAACCTAAGAAATAAAAATAAATTACAACGAAGACAAGCTCGGACTAACTACGGTAAAAAAACCATATTGTTCGAAGGAGCACAGCTGTTTAACGACCTACCAAATGACGTAAAAGATTGTGATAATATTAACAGATTTAAACTAAAACTGAGAAAATACGTTTATGAAATGTAATCATACCGCAAATTAAATGTTAGCAATTACATACTTCCTATATATTTGTTTTGTATAACTTCACCAACAAGCATCGGAGGCAAAATGTCTTTATTTAAATTTATAAAATATTACTTTGTCACTCATTTTAAGTGAACCTATGTATTGTTCTTATGAGAATGAAAATTCTTTAAACCGATAACTAACTTCGATCAACAATTCAAAGATAACTAAGGATATTTACGCAGTCTATGTGTATCGGAGTAAGACGCACATCAAACTACCCGAAACTGTAAAATTTTCCCAATCAATCTTGAACCTACAGCTTTAGCGATAAAGTTGTAAATCTTTATAAAGAAATTTGACAGATTTTAGTAGCCTGATGTGCTAGTGCCTGTACCTACCTACTACCACAACCCTCATTTTGCTAGTATATATCTATTTGAATCGGATTTTGTTAACAATTGCTATGGTTTTTTATTTAAACTTTGTCTTGACACACGGTTAGTAAGCCATACGCATGGGAAAGATACAGATCAGCAAATGTCAGCTGTCAAAAACAATGGCGGCCATCTTGGTTTTTATCAATCAAGCTCCCGCCAAATGGGACTGATTCGTTTTCAAATAGATTTTGCTGGAATTTTGTTGAAGACACTATACTCGTACACGTCTGCCAGCCTCCTTTACATACAGGCGTGATGTAATAAAACGCATTTCAGCGACCCCTGTACTGTATGTACTTGATAAAGAAATGGCGCATCAAATTCTAAACTCATAATAAAATAATATAATTAATTTACAACAATTATCCATTACTTATTTCTTTCAAGACATTGATAACCTCATTTTTTTCTGTTAAGGTCAAGAACTAAATGATAACCTTTTCTTTATTAAAATACCGCAGACATGCGCAAAAAGATGACTTCAGATAATATAATTAGATCTTTTTGTCACATGCTTATAACTAAACTAAACTAAAATACTAATAACAGCCACTCGGGTCAATCTTTAGGTTAAACCACGGTTACCTAGGTTAGTCCGTGGATGGGTGACCACCCATTACATACCGAGTTTCCTCTGTGCCTCGGAAAGTACGCTAAGCTATTGACCCGGCTGCCATTTGTAGATCTATGGCGCTCATGACTTCCAGTTGTTTTGATCCAGGGCTAATGTGGACCATCTTCTACGAGAAGGGAGTGCTAAAAAAGTTTTTTTTTATTCAAACAAAGTGTACAATTGGCATTTTATCTAATGATTTATTAGGTTACAATTAAATAAAAACCATTCATTTTGCACTATTCGGCCGGCAGTGACTGACGTAACAACCACTTTGTAGTGCAAGCTGATTAAAACTTTATTCTAACAGTACCTATTTCAAACGAAGTTGGAACTACCACAAATAGAGTTGCTAATTAAGCAGACACCCCAGACTTTCTTTTTTTTTTCGGTTGAGAAATCATCAAATGACTCCTCCCGCACTGGGCGGAGCAGGAGGGAGTGTCAGACATTTACTGACTAAAACCCATCCATGTTCCTTCATCGCCCTTTGTGTTCCGGGGCCACGGTATCTCTTTCGAACAGTCCCGCTACCCCGGCAGGCAGATACCCCAGCCTTAAGGAAGCTCGTACATAAACCGCAAAAAATCTCATCTAAATCTGCTTCTCGCATCCAATAATTAGTCGTGACCGATAGATTTCTTTTATCTGTCATTCCTATTCTCACAAGGGAAACTCGAACTAGTCTAACGGCATATTACGTATATATGTATAAAATAAAGTTAATAAAACGTAACTTAGTAAAGAATTACGTAAGGATACGTAACCGAGGCAGTTAAAGTTAAGCGATGCGAAATATAAACCTTTTAGTGGTTTATTAATAGGCGTGAGTCATCGTGAATTTTTGTTTTGTTGAATAATCTAAGGATAATATTATTATAAAGACAAACAAATTTTACTGTTTCTAAATTTGTATAGAAAACAGTTCCATAATGTTCCCACTGCTGGGACAAAAGCCTAAAGGTTTTTAGGAGAGGGAGTGGGCTGTAATCCACCCTGTGGGTGGATCCAGTGAGGGTTAGTACTCGTAAATATCACTTCATATTGTCTCCTAATTTTTATCCGTCTGCCTCGCGCAAAGGAAGGTAATTGCTTCATATGCCGCTTATAATTATCACCTGCTTTGGTGAAGGAATATATCGTGAGGATACCAGCATGCCTGAGAGATATTTCTCGACGGCATGTAAAGCCAAGTCAGAGGCCCATGGGCGGCATACAAACTCTGCACCAGGTACTATAAAGAAAGAAAATATGCCGCTTTCCTCAATATGACTGGCTGATAAAACTTAAGAATTAAACAGCTAAATATGAGCTATTATGATAAAGAAGAAGAGGTACCTATCCGAGATAAATAACTATAACTAACTAAATAACTATCGCTGGACATTAACACACAGCGCCATCTAGTGCCACACTAAGCTACGAGGCTTGTGTCGTGGTCACCAGATAGTTGATATACTACATAGATACTTTTTTGTTTGTAAATACATACTTATTATACATATAAACATCCATGACTTGGAAACAAATGTCCATGCTCATCACACAAACATTTGCTCCAACCGGGATTCGAACCCGGGACCCTTAGAACGTAAGGCAGCCTCACTACCGCTACGCCATTCGGGTCGTCAAAACCTAAAACCTCGGGAATCCCGATACCGAAGCTAAAACGTGTTATCTACGAGTATTTGCTAACAAAAACAGTAAGTCAAATCTCTAAACATTTTGCAGGTCTATTCATAGAACCGGTCAAGCATGTTTTTATTGGTTACACGATGATTTTGACTTCATACCTTATGTGCGCAGAAAATGTTTTGAGAATATTGTGACACAAGATAGGCACTTTTCAACCGTGAGTTTTCTGAGAGCATTCATTTCAGCCGAAAGACGTCCACTGCTGGACATAGGCCTCCCCCAAGTGTCGCCTCATTCACCGGTCCCGTGCGATTCGCATCCAGCGGGTCCCCGCAACCTTCACCCACCATGACATCGGTCCACCTCGTGGGAGGCCTTCCAACGCAACGTCTTCTGGTTCGCGGTCGCCACTCCAGAACTTTTCGGCCCCATCGGTCATTCGTTCTGCGAGTATTGTGCACTGCCCACTGCCGCTTAAGTTTGGCAGTGTTTGCTTGACGGTAAATGTTCCTATCATCGTCAGTCATTTAGGGGAATACTTAAACCAAAGGATACGTATAATCACCTTATAATGATCCTACTAGGATACAAGCCTACAATACTGCTGAGAAACAGACCTGCTGTCTAGTTGCTTAGAAAAACTTCAGATTTATCTCGTAAAACACCACGAATTGACGATGCCAGCATAAGCAAGTAGGTACCTAAGTGTAGATAGCCAATTAAGTTTGCGTTTTTTTAACCCCGACCAAAATGGAGCAGTGTTATAAGTTTAAATGTGTAACTGTGTGCCTGTCTGTGACAGCTTAGCTACCAACTTCTAAACGGATGAACCGATTTCGACATGATCGGGGGTGTTCTTAGCTCATCATCTGCCTAGCCTTTTCCCAACTATGTTGGGATCGGCTTTCAGTATTACCGGACGCAGCTGAAAACCAGTATTTTACATGGAGCGACTGCCTATCTGACCTCCAAAACCCAGATAGTACTGGGTAATACGATACCCCTTAGTAAGACTGGTTGTCAGACTTTTTGGGCCACTGACTGCCTAACAGCTGTCAAAGATCTACAAATGACAGCCGAGACCAACACGGAGGAAACTCGGTATGTAATGGGTGGTCACCCATCCACAGACCAACCTAGGCAAGCACGGCTTAACAAGCGGCTGTTATTATTTAGCCACGAGGTCGTGACCTCCTCCAAAGATTACAGACCATTCATAGTAATTTTAACGCTTCAATGACTCTTAACAAAAGTGAAATTGTATGGGAACTCGATTGATCTACAAAGCTTCTTTCTTGCACTTTTTTCTTGCACTACCTACTTCTCAGAAAAGGAGGGTAATGTGTTTTGCGTGTTAGACAGAAGTGATATGTTTTAGACTAGAGGATTAGGTAACATATTGCATTGTAGTGCAGTTGTGGACTAGATTTTGTGTGGGGTTTTACCTGTCGGATTTTAAGAACAATTTTAGATTTCTTTGTTGTTTTTTTCTGTCATTCACTCGATTGGTTTTCAATAAATCGTCGTAACGAGTTCTCGCTTCTAGCTTCCGAGTTCTAGCTTCCGAGCATAGATTTAATAAACAAATTAACATCGATCAAAAAGCAGTAACGTATTTTCTGGCGATCGACGCCAGATCAATCACATTGAAAATAGATCGTTATACAGGGCGTAAACGGACCCTTTACGAAGTCGTCAACCAAGCCTTACGTAAGTAAATCAAACTAAGTAACTTTACGCAAAATTTATTTGCTGAGAAACGACTTTTTTTGGGGGAAAATATAATGACCACCAAAAATAACTTTGTGATCACTAACATCTATCACCTGAAATATCAATTGATATTTTTTATTAAATTGAGTAACTAGGTAAATTTTTACCAAATTTAGTAAATTGAGCACCAAAATTTAAGCTACATTTTGCTAAATCTGGTGGTTCGTTAATAGGAAATATGCACATATTTTTTTCTTCGCCTAAATCAACAATATACAGTACTATTCACCCAAGAAAAGTATTAAAAGTTAAGTTAAACTACTGCTTGTCGCTTAAAATAATATTAAACTCCTGCAATTTTTCTACAAACGTCCGTAGCTGTCGCGGCCATGATGTGACGTAATTTACCACAATCTGCCTTGTTTACGTCATTTTTTTTGCCCTTAGAAGAATAGTTTTACTAAATGTATGTGCTTCTAGTCAAGTAAAAATTGTAATAACAATATTATAATAAAATCATAGTGAAACTTACGCACTTTTCAAATAAAAGTGTTTTTTTGACTTTGACATTACTTGTTATCGAGGACGACGCGTTTTGAGAGTGCGTTCCATTTCACCAAAAACAATATGCTACATAAAACAGTAAATTGTAAAATAAGTGATGTATTATCAACTTAAACAAGTGTACCACAATGTCTAATGGGCCAATACAAGGCATTTTTAATAAATAAAAAGAGTTTTGTATTTCATGCTTATTCTTTATTGTATGCTCTTTTTTTGGGGTGAAAAATCACGTTGTACGGTAGGACTCAATGTAACGTACTCAAAACATTCTGCTGATGGATGGATTGAATAGTACGGGGGTGTTTACAAGTGTGTAAATGCCTTTCGGCTTCGTTAACGGTCTTTTTACACCCTATAGGATATGCAGGAATAACATTAATTTATAGCGTTGATAGCGTTTTTGTAAAACAACATTTTCTTTGCATAATGACAACAATAACAAAGTTAATCAATATCAGCATGTTTCTATTATTTATGATTACATCAGCTTTATAAACGGCGTGGGAATAGGTATTGATATCTGATTCAACCAACTAATCAGCCAAGATAATATAAGGCTTGTTCTAAGACAGAACAAGAAACTAGGTCAGTACAAGCCGCGAGATCCAATGAGCCAAACTTCTTCGTGTCGTTGGCAATCTAAATTGTGTCGGCCCAGAACTGAGCGACGAGTTTGGCGCTTTCAGCAGCATTCATCAGTTCCTGTAATTAACAAACAACAGGACACGGTGTCACGATATTTGTTGATGCCAGCGTGCAGACTACCATCATCTGCCTAGCCCCAAATGAGTGGGGGTCGGCTTCCAGTCTAACCGGATGCAGATAGGCAGTCATTCCATGTACTACAACAGCCCATAACGTCCACTGCTGGACATAAGCCTCTCCCGTGATGGGAGGAATTTGCCGTAATCTCCACGCTTGGCAGGCGGATTGGAGATCGCAGTGATGAAAGACTAGCAGAAAACGCTGCTGCCCATTCTCTGGTCTACGGAGGCGCAAGGTGTTCTGCCTCAGACATTAGTCGCCTTATACGACACCCGTGACTGTAATGGGTTGGTTCTATTCTACTCTGCCGGATACCACACGGCTAACTCATTCCATGTAAAATACTGGTATTAAACTAGTATTTTACATGGAATGACTGCCTATCTGACCTCCACAACACAGTTAGTACTGGGTAATACGATACGCCTTGGTAAGACTGGTGGTCAGACTTTCGGGAAACAGTTATGTTTTATGTTCAGGAAGGTATTAAAACAAACACAATAATACTTATGATGTAACTACAATACTTAATATACCTATTTAAGTAAATACAATACAGTCAATTATTACGAGATATTGGTGTCGATTCTGTTGTGCACAAACTAAACTTAATTTAGGCTATTGCTATCTTTTCTCTTTAATAAAACGAAAAAGAGACGGACGTAATTTAGAGCTGTCAAATTTAGTTGGAACTAATATTTCTATACAAGTGTAGGGTGCACGTAAAAACATGTCGACTAAAAACACGGTGAAGCGCAAGGCATAAACTAGTTTGACATCTCTAACTTAGTTCATAGCTCTATCCGTCCTTTTCTCGCACTGCCTTTTAGTAAACGATAGCAATAGCCTAAATTAAGTTAAGTTTGTGCACAACAGAATCGGCACCATTACCACATAATCGTTTAGTTATCTAATAGTCATTTTTATTTCATGAGAATTTACCAGGCAGGAAAGTTATAAGGATAATATTGTTAGTTTTTTAAGAATATGAAAAGAAAACCCGATTTATTTCACTTTAATTTATTCAAAGACGTCATTGGCTGTTTCTTAGCTAAAACGCGATCGTCATTCGTCGGTTCGATCGGGTGTAAACGGACCTTTCACGAAACCAGACACTCCATGTAAAATACTGGTACCTATTCAGCTGCATCTGGTTATAGACTGGAAGCCGACCCCAACATTTTGTTTATTGTTGAGAAAAGGCTAGGCAGATGAGATGATAATGACTTACAATAGGATTAACATAAGCTTTTCGGCAGTTTAATGTTGAATAAGTACAGTTTTTTTAATTTACTTTTCCTTAATTCTTATCGCCCCGATAGAATGACAAACGAGCGTAATGTGAGTCGCGTAAATTCGGTTTCATACATAGTTGGGCGCATTTTAGGTCGTCACGTGATAGAAACAAGACTCTTAAGGAAATGTGGCGTAAATGACGCGACTCACAACTCAATATCGTTCGTTTGGCCTCTTCCGTAAGACAAATAATAATTAGACCTACCTACACTCACCACTGGGTGGCGAAAGCTTTAAGAAGAGAGAGAGAAAGAGAGTCTGTCAGTATGTGGTCACTTATTCTAAGCACCCGGGATGTGCTGGACGGACAGACGCCAGCAAATCAAGCTATCCGAAACTGTAAAATTTTCCCAATCAACCTTGAACCTACTGCTTTAGCGATAAATTTGAAAATCTATTAAAGAAATTTGACAGATTGCAGTAGCTGGAAATGCTGGCGTCTGTACTTACATTTAATTTTAATGCTAACGTACCATTATTATTTATTTAAAAAAAAAAAGCTGTAAGAGTGTAAAATTCAAAATAATTATGCGGAATTCTAAATATAACAAGGCTGTTTGCGATTTCTCAACTTAAACTAGAATCTAATTAAAAATAATGTTTTGCAACGTATTTTTATTATAATGAATAACTGGAATACTGACATAGTTTCGTTACGGAAAAATATGAGCTGATTTTAATTGGAATGCATCTCAATATTGTAATATATTTTTTTATGTTTACATTTACGTCCCGGAAACAAAGCTAATGTTCCAATTGCCTGTATTACACGCTTTACACGACACCCATCCATACCCTTCCAACTGGGACACAGCAACGTTAGATGGCGGGAAAAATTACAACACTTGACAGACCTGTCAAAATATTGAGCGCTCCACGGCTCCTACTTTTTTATATTTTTATTTGTCTTTATGCAAAGGTATCACAATCCATACAGCCATGTTATGTCGTAACCTCCACAAGTTCCACAACTCTACCGACAGAACACAGCATGCAATGGTATAACTCACGATCCTAAACCGTTCCATGAATATTTAAAGCCTTAGTCACTATGTCAACACAACTTTCGACCATCTTAGTCAAATAACCGCATTGTTCCATATACAATACAGTTTTACTACTAAAACAGTAAAACGACTTATAAATGTATGAAGCAATGTACGTAGAACATAGAATGGAATAGCTGTCAAAGTGACTGGTTTCGCGCGCAACGCAAATCGAGTATTCGAATTATTTAGAATTTGAATAACATAAGGGTGTTCCCTTTAAGGTGATGTGTTCTTTATTTAAATCTTTTGATTTGTTCGCAAATCGGTCCCCACAACTACTGGTACTCAACAGGATCATACCTACGGGTTTCGTAAACGTCCGGATCATAAGAAACCGTTAAGTAAGTAGGTACTTCAGTAAACAAAAATATTTCGATATTCTGAATTGGGGGACTTCCCTGATTATTTCCTTATATTTCTTTAATATTATTCTCCGAATAATTTCCGAACATAAAACATTTATCCTCGTACATGAACAAAAACAATCGATGTTTTACGCTGGATAAAATAGACAAAAGTGTTTTTTTTTTAATATAAAACCTGTTTGTTTGCGTCTTGTTTACAAAAAATTCTTTTTCGCCAAAGAGTTTGAATGTCGACGAACCTATAAATATGGGTGACTATCGGTTTTCTATTATAATATTCAAATCAGCTTCCTGTACCTATAATCAGCCCATAACATTTCCACTGCTGGAAATCTGGAGGAGTCGTGGACAAGGGTATTTGAGTATTTTCAGACATACCGTAGGTAGGTACATAGTTTTCTAAACGAGAAATTAGAGAAAGAGTTCCATTAGACCAATTTGTACCTACTTAATTATACCAGTTGCTGTTTTAGACGAAATGATACTAACCCGTTCATACGGTTTCAACAACGATTTTGTCATTGCTATGTCATAATATCTTCAAAAATCGAACAAACCACAATGTACCTAACTTAAAATTTTGACAGCACTTTGAAATTGGAACAATGTATTTTTAAACAGCGAGCGCGCCAACACATCTTTCATGCATGATCATTAGTTGTCATTGTTGTTGAGTAGCCTATTCAGTCTGTTCACTTGAAGTCTGACCGTCAATATTTTACATTACTTTTGACCTTAGCATTCTAGGATACCTGCCTAGACTACCTGTGACGTCAGAGGCGATGTATCATGGCTTCCTTCAAAGTAATTGCTTCGCTCCGCGCGTGTAGCGATAACCCGTGTTGAATTCAGTATCTTTGTTGTCACGTTTTTCCTTATAGGGTGACGAGAGCAAAATGGAAAATATATCAGCCTATAGTTTCATAGGATACCTACTCCTACCTACTACCTTTTACCTAGACAGTAACACTGATCTATGGGTCAGTGTTAGGTAATCTTTTGTCAAAGGAGTAAGTAGCTAGGTATATCTTGTGGCACACAAGCAGACGGCCCATCAGTAAGTAGGTGGTCATCACCGCCTTTCAACATCTGCAATAACGAAAACAAAGCTGAAATCTGTCGAGCGCTTGTTTTGTTTGTGGTCTCAAGTAAAGCTGTATGAATCTTTTGACGTGTGCCTAAAATCCATTTAGGCCCAGAATGTCCAATTCGCAAAGTGTCCAGCGGTCGAAAAATGTCCAATTCGCAAAATCGTTCTTAGTCCGCCATCTTGTAATTTGAATACAATTTTGTAAAACAGTTTCAAAACTGTTTACTAACAATGCCAAATGCCAAAAGGTTTCTAGTTTCACTGTGAGTGAGATGGCAGCTAAAAAACGTGCCGACATTTATATTTTTATGTTCATCCATATTCTGTCTACGGTTCATCCAATCATCCCAGAGATCAAAGTTGAAAAGCCTCATTTTTATGCAAAAATGACAGTACGTACTTATCTTATTTGTGTTTTTTTTTTTTTAAAGCAAAGATTCCAAATACATACAGCCTTTGCACGACAACAACATGTTATTAATTTTGTTTTTACTCTATTCAACAATAGTGTAATTTCTGTTACCCAGCCTCCATTTTCTTTTGTCATGTACCTATGTAAAACCTAAACGTATCTTTAAAAAACTGCTTATCTCGAGTATTCCTTTAGTAAAGGATAGTTCGCAATAACCTAGTCTACTCAGCGTCCGGCGGTTGTGTGCGTATGTGTTATGCAAGTTATAGTGATGTGCCTTAACGATTGTCGGAGTAACTTGAGATCGAATTCGTTATGTTGTTTTTTGGTTTATGAGTCTGTAATCCGTATGTATTGTAATTTTATGTATTGAGGTATACCTATCAGTATTTTTCTGCACCGCAGTTTGTGTACTTATAAGTATTTAAGCCGTATATGTGAATGATCTTAGGGATTAAGTACACTGTTCCTGTATGGATTTTCTTTGGTTTTTAGTTTTATACTTACATAGCTTTTACTATAGTACCTGGACTGTGAAAAAGATGGATTATAAACGATTGCATGTAGCGGAGATGAGAATGTTGAGATGGATGTGTGGTGTGACAAAAATTAATAAAATAAAGAACGATTATATTAGAGGAAGTTTGAAAGTGGCGCTTGTTACAGAACAATTAATGGAAGTCGTTTGTCTTGGTATGGACATGTAATGAGGAGGGATGAAACGCATGTTTGATGGATGGAGAGGGACAGGAAGGCCAAAGAAAAGATGGATTGTGTAAGGAATGATATGAACGAGAAAGGAGTAAATGATGCCGTGACGTCTGACAGGGGAGAATGGAAAAAGGGAACGTGTGGCGCCCATCATGTTGACAAGGGCAGGAAGGTGATGACTTGACTAACGTTTGCTCTTGGCTTCACCCGTGTGGATGTTGGGAATTATCCCACAGGGTCTTACTACCGGGATAAAAGATATTCAAGGTCCTTCATCATCATCATCATTAGCCTATTAATGTTCCCACTGCTGGGACACAGGACTCCCCTCCGTGAGAGGGAATGGGCTATAATCCACCACGCGGGCCCAGTGCGGATTTGTAGCTTTCACATGTCTTCGAATTTTTTGGTTCTAGGACATGCTGGTTTCCTCACGATGTTTTCCTTCACAGTTTTGGGAACAGCGGTGATGAAATAAATTACACAAAGTAATGCGCCTACCTGGGTTCGAACCCACGAACTACTGTTCGTAAGTCGGGGCCGCCACCTCTGGGTCACTGCTGCTTTACTGGTCCTAATACAGGTCTTTATTTGTAACTAGCGGACGTCACGCGGTTTCCCGTTCCCGTGGGAGTAAGGGGATAAAATGTAGCCTATGTTACTCAGGGTGAATGTAGCTTTCTAATGGTGAAAGAATTTTTGAAATCGGCGCAGTAGTTTTTGTTTTTTCTTCATTACAAACATACACACACACAAAAATACAAATGTTTCCTCTTTATAATATTACTGTAGATAACAGAAAAAATATTCTTATTTTTCTATAGTGCATAATTTCACTCCTGCGCGTCATCTTAAAATCCTGTAATTGCTATTGTTCTAAAAAGATGATTAATTAGAAGATGTTAATCATCTTTACATTATTGTAGACATTGTAGTGTGCTCGTCGCTCAATAAAACAAAGATTATTACACCCATTATTTTTATGTTTATGACAGTTATTATCTATTTTGATTGAATGTTCTGGAGATTGTTATGGCCGATATTTATTTTTAATTTCCATTCTTGGTCATTATAGAGTGTATTTAATTAAGCATTGATTGTATTCCAATTAAAAGTAGCTGCATTTATCGGTTTTCGTGGGATCCTTAGGTTATTTGGATTTCTACTCAAATACACACAAAATCATAGCTTTTTTTCGATGGAAATTGCTACTCTACTACAATCCTCATATTTCACTTATTTGCTTTACTTTTATAGTTAATATTAGCTCGTGTATTGGCAATTGACGCTAGATTACTATACTAGAGTAAGTAATAATTTTATAAAAATATTAAATTAATTTAAAAACAAAAAGTTGATGACCCGACCAAAGTTCACCAAAGCCACATAAAATTAAAACAAAATACAGTTACAAAACTAGCCAACTGTATCATACCAATATTATGATGTAAAAAAAAACCTATTAAAAACTTGATAAAATTACAAAGATTATTCTTCAGAAAGGATTCTGAGTTTTGTATATAAATACATACAATAACACAAAAGGTCGTTGAACGTTTACATAAGATGGGTAATAAAGTGTAAGAAATATCTAGAATTTAAAGGTCAGCATTAATTTAATCTGTGTAGATTTATTTTAAAACAGACGCAAGATTTGAATCAACTTTTAATGTTTTGACCTTTGTAAACGAATACTTTTTGAATATACGTGTACATGATTAAAATTACTTAGTAGAAGTTTGTGATCACTGCCTACTTTTTCACGTGATACACGCGTGAATTTATTTTTTTAATTAATTCAGTGATGTTCTAAATATGTATATGCTTAGCCCGAAATTATGTGAAGGTAACAGATGTTTTTTATTTTACAATAAATCCACCATCTTGATTTAGCAAACCTCTTGACTAAGAATATTTTTATACCGAGAGGTTTAACTTTAAAAATAATCAATGAAAAAGCCACAATCAACGGAATATCTACATTATCTCTTCAAAAACACTTATGGGTTACTAAGTTTCCGTACTAAAAAAACCGTAAATACTTCAAATCCATCCAAAGCACAAAACTTTCGTCGTCGAATATCGAGCACATCCCATCACTACGCTTGACAAGTGTGAATGAACGGCGACATGCGCATGTGTGAGTGAGCGCCGTATCAGTCGGTACTAAGTACGGAACTTCGACGCCATCCGCATTGCTATAACGTAACTACTACCATGGCATTATCAATTGAATCTAGACCTTATTTTGTAGCACCTACAGTTGGTTTTACATTGAGCGTTTTAAAGAAACAATGACAAAAATTCTTTTAAACAATCCAACTTTATCCTCCTTTGCATAAGGATGAAAATTGCATGAGATTTGTAAGTTGTAGACTAGTGTGTGGTGTACAAAGGAGTTAGTGATCTATTTTGAGCGGGTTAGGGTTTAGTTCAGTTTGTAGATGTCTCGGTAAAACCAAATCCTTCAAGAACAAAATAATGAACTGAGTTTATATCGGTAGTGGTTTGGAGTTTGTTTTTCGGGGTTATTGCAATTTATACAAGGTGCATTGGGTCCACGTGGTGGATAATGGCCCACTCCCTCTTACAGAAGGAAGGCCTGTGTCCCAGCAGTGGGAACATTATGAGCTTATTATGCTTGACAGACATTAGGATCTAACTAATGTCCAAAATGTTTTTACAACATTTTAGCTACTTAGTGAGAAAGAAAATACCGGTTAAAATCATAACCCTCCTTTTTGCTTCGCCGTAGTCGGGTAAAAATACATCTTATGCAATTAATGTATACCCACCCTGTATAATACTAGCTACCCGCCCCGGCTTCGCACGGGTGCAATGTAGTGTGCTTAAAAAACTTCCTCTTGAATTACTCTATTGCTGAAAAGTGCATTAAAATCATTGCGTAGTTTAAAAAATATTTAATTTTGCAACTAAAATGATTAACTCTAATTAGTAGTTACACAAAATGATTCGTTAATTGGTCGTGTTTTCCGACATTTTGTTTTTATCTCAAAATCTTTTTATTCTCAGTGTTGCCGTCATGATAATTAAATGTAATTTTAGCTGGCAACCCCGATTAGGTAGTAGAACACAAGGAAATTATTGCATCATAGTATTGTGTTATGTGAATATAATCAAGCTTAATCCCAAGTGGGTTAGGCACAAATAGAGACTACATAATATCTTATGACAATGTGAAAACAGAAAATTTAAAATTCACGATACGTCATGGTAGTATTTCTCATTTATTTACTAGAACAAAACAAAGAATCATTATCTGCCTAGCCCAGCTTTTTCCCGACGATGTTGGGGTGGTCTTCCAGTCTAACCAGATGCAACTGAATACCAGTATTTTACATGGAGTGACTGCCTATCTGACCTCCACTATACTTACTGGGAATTACGATACCCTTTGTAAGACTGGTTGTCAGACTTTCGGGCCACTGACTGCCTGTAGCGATACTGTCAAAGATCTACAAATGACAGCCGGGACCAGACTTAACGTGCGTTCAGACTGTTCAGAGGCACAGATGGAACTCTGCATGTAATGGGTGACCACCCATCCACAGACCGATCTCCATAAGCGTAGCTTATCCTTGAATATTGACGTGTACCGCTTTTATTTAGCCACGAGCTCCACATATCTAGGGATAAGTAAATAAAGTAAATAGTACAAAAAAAAAAATCTCGATGGGCAATGGTATAACACAATGTGGCACTGTAAATAAGTCACAAATTCCAAAGCAAAGCATCTTGCAAATAAATAAAGAAGTAACGGAACCGGACATTTCAATAATACGTGATACCAATATAAATCTAAATTCGCTTTAATACATTGTCCTACAAGTCAAGGTTTTAAACTGACCTCACAAAAGTGACGCGTCGTCTGGTGTCATGTTTACCAACATTCAAATAATGACACTGCAAAAAAACATGGCCTTTATTTTTTTTTTGTTCTATTTTCAAATTCAATTATTCTATTTCTCCGATTACTTCTTCAATTACAAAAATTAACAGTCCATTTATTCAATTTTTCCTCAATTTAAAGTGATATAGTAACAGCTGATTTTAGAAATATATATTTCCTTAAAAAAAACCACTGTACAGAAATTGTCTAAGTCATTCTTAATAACCTTTTTATCGTTCATCAAAATATTATTTTACAAACGTTTCGACATCACGTTCGTATGTTTTTTTTTGCAATTAATGATGTTTGATAAATTAATTCGGTCAAGTTCGTTGACAATACTAATTGGTTTAAATCAAATATTTTGAATTCGCCTTGTTGGTTTGGCGATGGCAACCCCGCTTTTAATTAGAGCGTAATCTTTTAGTAGGTAGTAGGGTTTTGAGTTGTAGTAGGTATACATCACAAGTACTTGTTATTCAGTAGTCTGGTTCTAATTAACTTCAAGGTTTACAAGTTAAAATGGACTCTTCCTATTGTTGAAGTCGGTTAAAATGTAGCCGATGTTACCCGGGCTATAATAACGAATCGAATGACACCTTATTCATCAAAATCGGATGAATAGTTTAGGCGCTGCGGTGGAACATACGTAAATACAAACATACATACTCCCGCAATTTCTCCCGCCTCCAGCGTTTTTTCAGTAGTCGGGTTTTTTAGTTGTAGTAGATATACTACAACTAAAAAACCCGACACAAATTCTTGTTTAAGGATACCATATTATGAATTACATTATAAAATATACTTCGACGTTATAGCTTAATTCCTTCATTGTATTCACAAGAACAGTTTTAATAATTGAAGCTTGACAACGGTCCAATTAGGACCACACAGTGGGTACCAACATTTCACACTAAGTGACGTAAGCTTCCTCTGTAGTCGATGGTTTCAACAGCATCCGGTACTCAGAAGTGATTGGGCAACAGTCAACACTATCATTCTAATACGGATAAAGATTTATTTGAAGGAAGTCACCGGTTGGTATGGTAGAGATACTATACTAGAACGTTCACGGAAATGACGTACAAAATGAATTAAGGATATTTATGGAGGATGAAATACGAGCAGCTCGTGGCTAAATAATAGCAGCCGCTCAGATCTATCTTCAGGTTAAGCTACGCTTGCCTAGGTTGGTCCGTGGATGGGTGACCACCTATTACCGCCGTGGTCCTGCAAGCCGTTGGTCCTGGCTGTCAATTTTAGATCTTTGATAGTCGTTAAGTAGTCAGTGGCCCGAAAATCTGACCAGTCTCTTATCAAGAGGTATCGTATCCCAGTACTCACTGGGGAGGTCAGATAGACAGTCGCTCCATGTAAAATACTGGTATTCAGCTAAAACCAGTAAGACTGGAAGCCGACCCCAAGGTAAATGGGAAAAGGGTGATGATGATGATGATGAACACTTTGATTGTAAATAATTCTTTAAATAATTCACATCTTATTAATAATAATAGTGTTCGTGTTACCAACACACGATTGTGTTCGTATAATATTAATTGGTGTTTATGTCGGCTATCGCTCCATCAGGCACGCCAAGGTCTAACCGTGATGGTTGCTGTATCATTGTAATTAGCTCTGACAACTGATTATTTGAGCTTATTTGCGGATGCTGTCGCCCTTTTGTTGTCATCCTTTGTGCTCAAAAAACGGGTTACCTGGAAAGTTTTCCGGGAGTTTTGAAAATTAGAGCAATTTTATAGATTTTGACATGCTCTTTCTGAATTTTCATTTTGCCACCTCGTGTCTGCCGCTCGCGCGCCGCCGCGTTTATTACTGAAATGGCGACTCATTTTACGATGAAAATGCAAGTAATAAATTAAACTACAGAAATTTTCCTACAATTTATGTCGAGACTATTTTTTTTTGTATAATCAATAGTTTCAGCGTACGAGAGCCTAAGGGGACGCCTCGACGAGCGAGAGAATCGCGGCGATTCAACGTTTCCTTTGCTCGGCGATTCTCTCGTTTGTGGAGACGGCCCAAAAGAGACTGTAGAAAAACGTGGCAAGGACGATAATATCTTTGGTCGCGATTCTCTCGCTCGTGGACCCACTTCAACACGACCAAATAAGTCGTGTGGAAACGAGTTATTTTGACCAAATAACACATTTCCACAGACAGATCATCATCATCTGCCTACCCTTTTCCCAACTATGTTGGGGTCGGCTTCCAGTCTAACCGGATGCAGCTGAATACCAGAAACGTAAAAACGCAATGAACAATATTTAGAACAGTCAAAAATGAATGACATTCAGATACTCCATAAATATTCAATTTAAGTTATTTTTGGTAACTTAGCCTTGATAAGTTCATTGGTCAATACCCGTATTATATTTATGGTGTTAAATAATTATGATTGATTCAATAATGCTGACATTTATGGTAAGGCAACCAATTTAATGGGTTTTCTGAATTGAAATGTAAACTGATACTGTTGATAATTATTGAGAACATAGTTATTTATATCGATTATTGTGCGTTTGGGACAAAAATACTATTCATCATCATCATTTCAGCCGAAAGACGTCCACTGCTGGACATAAGCCTCCCCCAAGTGTCGCCACATTGATAGGTCCCGCGCGACTCGCATCCAACGGATTCCCGAAACCTTCACCAGGTCATCGGTCCACCTAGTGGGAGGTCTTCCAACGCAACGTCTTCCAGTTCGCGGTCGCCACTCCAGAACTTTTCGGCCCCATCGGCCATCTGTTCTGCGAGCAATGTGCCCTGCCCACTGCCACTTAAGTTTGACAATTCTTCGGGCTACGTCGGGGACCCTGGTAAATACTATTAATTTTACCTAAAATATTCTTACGCTGGATTTTCCTAAAGGATCCTGCGTGAGGTGTAGGTACCTAGTACTGTACCACATTTTGCCAGTTGGTCCCATGTAATAGAGAGCGAACCTATTACTACCTATTATCTGGGCACGAATCTAGACTCTAAATTTAAGTTAAGTCTAAGGACTTCCTCAATCAGAACCAAGTTTAACACTGATGTCTAATGGTGTCTGATGAAATGACATAAGTAATAGAGAAGTATGGAAGAAGAAGACATGCTGCGCCGACCACAAATAAATTGGAATAAGGGCAAGAGAATTTTGATGTCTAATGTTGGAACAAACCCAGGGACCTCAGGCGGAATACGGTAAGTTACAACTTACCGTATTTTACATGGAGCGACTGCAATTCTTACATTCTTGGGTATTTCTTTCTCGTGTGGTAATTACCTAACCTGGTGTCAGAGTTTTGATGCCGTCCTTGGGCCTCTGACTTGGCTTTACATGCCGTCGAGAAATATCTCTCAGGCATGCTGGTATCCTTCACCCAAGCAAGTGATAATAGGCGAGACGACAAAAAAAAACTAATTAGTCCGTCAGTTAGATTATCAAAAAATATTTGACACGTATATTTTCTTTTGTTACGTAATCCAAAATTGACGAAGATACGACGCTTTTAAAATTCTCAATACGTCACGCCTAGGTATAAATTTTAGCTAGTTGTGACGTCACGAGCCCCCACTCCCGAGTTTTGATGCGTTTTATCTTTGTCAATATTCATTGATTTAGAAAAACAAAAAATACGTGTCCATTAATTTCCAATACTCTAACTGACGGACTAAATAGATTTGCAATTTTTCCATACTGTCGTCATGCCTATTATACTGGCGATTGCCATTAGACCAACAATACATATTTTAATAAGATAGAATTATGCACGTACCTACCATGTGCATCATTCTATAAAATACATAAATATTTTTCAATTCCTACAATAGTGGATATCTTCACAACAATTATCATACTTACATGTATAATATTCCATCGTATTACATCCATGTGATTGTAAAACAATAATACTATGTAGTAAACAATTATTTATAAAATATGTGTTATAAAAAACAAGAAAACATATTGATTTTCCATCCTTACTGCATGCGTGTTTAAACAGGTTGGATCTTTACATTGATTGTGTATTTAACCTAAGTTATGGCTTACGGCTTATAACAATAGAATTTATTTATTGATAAAATCGATTTTGCATGGAAATTGCGAATCAATGTCGACAAATGTCTTTATTATTCATCTATTCCATCCATATTATAAACAAAACTCAAAAATAACTCATCTGAAATCTGTATAATGGCGAAACGGATTGGAATGTGTCAGACGGATAAACTACGACCCTGGTGAGGATATTTTTTATCCCAATATAAAACGTGCCGGTGCCCGTGATTTCTGAACTCCAAGAGTGCAAAACCACGCCACGGGCAAAAGCTATATATATAATTATATCTTTTATTTTATTACTTTTACAATAAGCTTTTAATTATTTGTCATGTATAAAACAATTATGTTTACTTGTATGTTCCTTATTGACTTAAATAACTCGCCATAGATTACGATCGAGAGAACACATCAAAGATTTACTAAGCTTTTGTTTGCCGTTAATAACTCATTTAAACTGTTGTAATAAATATTGCTATAAATAATTCCTACTTATTACTCGCCGTGTACCTACCAATATATAATGAGATTCCAAAACCACATTTAATTGATATTAAACTAAGTATGAGCGCATCTGATAAGAAAGCCGTGAGTACTTCCTCATTCACTCAGTATTATGTGTGAGCACGTCTTACACATACACCGACTACATGGTGTAAGGAACACAGTGTCACAAACAACAACACAACTACTACAACACCTTACAACAACAACAACTTACACCTACAACATTTGCCTAGTATTCAGCTCATAGACGTAAACCTCTCCGAGTTGAAATATTTCGAATGTTTTTAAAAAAAAACAGCTGGTCCATACAGAAGTGCCTACAGCTACACAGTCATAATGTATGAAAATGCTGTTTTTCTATCGTCACGATGTCTCCTAAACTTTGCTTACATCGTACATCATGCATCAGCAAACACCTTGCTGTTGCTGATAAGCGGTGGGATCCATTTTCCATCATCAAGTGTACGATAGATGTTCCGAGACGCCATAAAGTTTGAACCGTCATACCTGCGCAGACCGTCACTCGCAGCTAACTTCCGAGCCGCCATAAAGTTTGAACAGAACTAACTATACCTGACCTCACTCCGGTAGTCCCTTCAGACTGACTGAGGGAAGAGGGTGCAGACATACACTTGTGCAATGTAATATTTTCTGCGTTGATGATTACTCTGCGCTGATATTGGTCGATTTAAAAGTTCTGGAGAGGCGACCGCGAACCGGGAGACGTTGTATTTGAAGGCCTCCCCCCAAGGGTGGACTGATGACCTGGTGAAGGTTGCGTGAAACCGCTTGATTCGAGTCGCACGAGACCGGTCAATGTGGCGACACTTTTGGGAGATCTATGTCCAGCATTGGACGTCTTTCTGCTGAAATGATGATGATTAGATTGGTCGCCATGACCGACAACTATAGTATGTATTGTATCTCATTTGTTTTTCTGTTTTGTTCCAGGATGTCTACCCTGCTGTTCTGGCAGGGCAAGGGCAAGCAGAATGGCGCGCCGAATGGCAGGACGTGGATACACGCGCCTGACGCCCTCGTAAAGGGCCATGTCGCTTACCTTGTTAAGGTATGAACTGGTTTGATATGAGCAGTATAGCATAATCACCCTATAAAGTTCCCACAGCAGGACATTGGCCACTTAACTCCAAGAGGGAGTTGGTGGAGGTAACCCGCATTGCACGCGACCCTCATGTCTAATTTACGGGCCCTTGTGATAGCTGCGAGAATCCGTTGGATACGGGGGAAAACCAATGGGGATGGCAACTGTGAAACTAATGGCGCTAGCATGGTTTGTCCCAAACATCGTCATTGGTAGAATATTTGGTAATGTCATTTTATATTTCAAAATGGCTTGACCTCATTGGTCAGATTGGGAACAAACTATGCTAGCGCCATCTGCTTTCAGCTTTTACCGGCCAACCCCATTGGGAGTAGCATACATAATATGTCTGGAAGAGGATATCTTTCAGCTAAACAATGATGAGCGCGATTTTTGGTTAACAGTCAACTGCATATCGGTGAAAGCATATTAATCCTGACAGCGCCTTTATGTCGTAGCTGTAAGGGCGGTGAAAGAATGTTTTACCCGTGATGTACGGACTGCAGAAAATAGTAGTGTTTTTGACTGCAGACCTTGCCTTTAGATGTGATCAACTAGCAGTTCTAGGAGGCCGGAGGCCTAAAAAACTCAGACCAGATCACGGAATTAGTCAATGATGAGGCAAGAAAAGGCATCGCATAGGGATTTGTGGAAGACTTTGTGAAAGACATCAGCTCAGACATAAGAAAGCTAGAGTTGAAAAACAAAAGAGCAACTTTCCAAAGAGGTCCGGGAAAAGTAGATCCACAACCACATTACCCTGTATGCCTGTCCCCACTGGTGGCAGATGACACTTAAATTAGTGGAATCCTCCACTAGTGGTGGCAGACTAGCCGATCAAGTAGCCGTATGACACAACCAAGTATTTCAACTAACAAATAGAAAGAAGGATGGCCTTTTTGAGCCCAACTGTAAATGCTGCTTTCAGTATTGAGGTTTGCAGTCATTTCAATTAAACCTTGCAAACCCCAGATTGGCTATAAACACAAGAGCCTGCAAATCTAACAACAAACAAAAGATAGCGGCTATCATTGCACGTGCTAATAGCAGATGGTCCGTATCTGTCGGAATGCAGGGGGCGTAGTGTGTACGCCGGAGTTCTGTGTGTTATCTAGGCACTGGTACCCAACGTGGCTGGGTTTAAAGCTTGGAAGTTATTAGCAACTAGAATCAGTACTAAGCTCAATCATTCTCCTGTACATAACCCAATTCATTTTGGATCGACGCAGCATATCTTCTTCTTCCATACTTCTCTATTACTCGTCATCTCATCAGACACCTCCTATATCTTCCCATATAATTCTTCATACAGTCCATCCATCGTTTCTTTGGTCTCCCTATACTCTTTGTCTTAGTCTTCCTCTCAATCAGTACTAAACTATGAATTACTATTACAAACATAAGTACTAATGTTAACGAATTATGATGCTTATTCTCAGCAGTAGGTGAATTCAGGCTGTGGATGATGTTCATGATTAATGTGAACGGTTATAAAAGAGTAGAGAAACACAAAATAAACTTTGAATGGATGTGTGAAAGATCATATCTACAGATATCTCAGTATAAGAAAGAAAGAAAGAAAAAAATATTTAATTGCCGCAGGCACATGACGTGCAAAACATACAAAGTATAAAAGACTTATAAAATATAACAGAACGGAACAGAAACAAGAAAAAAAAAGGAATTTGACAGCTAGCACGTCGTGAGTGCGACAAACGGGTTAAACCACTCAGCATGATGCTGTGCTATGGGGAGCCCACAGCACAGCGCTGGTTTTCAGTGGTCACCTTCGAAAAAACGTACGGAAGCCAATACAGTGACATCTAATTATAAGAGCAACTAAAATAAAACAGCCAGTACTTTGATTATAACAAAACACAGCTTAAGAAACATAAACATTACAAAAAATCAGGGTTCAGGGTTCTGTGTATACAGACAGATGTGTTGCTGGGGAATAATTTCTACGGCGACTTTAACCTAGCTATACATACTAAGAAATAGTAAAGGATGGACTTTTTGGGGGACTACCTTCATTATCATATGCTAGCCTTTTCCCAACTGTGTTGGGACTAGCTTCCAGTGTAACCAGATCAGCTGAATACCAGTATTTTACATGGAGCGACTGCCTATCTGACCTCCACAACCCAGTTAGAATTGCGTTGTGGAGGTTGCATCTGTATTACTCTCGTGTAATTTTGACGTTCGAAAATTGATTGCTGATTCACAGCATAGTTTGAATAAAAGTTTTTTAATTTTGCCATGCGAGTATGCGACGCCACCGTTCCTAAATTATTAGGACAGGCAGGCAGGAATATACATTTTTTTTTCTAAATTGTTATCATTTCATTCGTTTACTTTTTAAAGAAAAACTTTGGGTCTGAGGGATAGTCATTATACAAACATTCATCCCCAATGCAACCCCCTTAGGGGTTGAGCTTTATTTAAGAACGGCTTGTTCCAAATTGCATGCTTCGAAAACCCAGAGTAGTTGGTTCGAGGAGGCACGGGAAAAGAGCACATGGAAGTTGGAGGAGGCTTTTGCCCAGCAGTGGGACAGTACGGGCTAAAAGAAAAACCCAGCGGTTGCTTGGCGAAATCTGTTAGTTTTTTTTCCATTAAGTAAAAGATCAGATGGTTGGAGTGTCGTGAGGAAAGTTTTGAGTATGAATGTGGATGGGTATATGAGTAGAGGAGACCAAAGAAACGATGGCTTGGCTGTGTAGAGAATGATATGGCAAGAAAAGAGGTGTCTGATGAGATGTCGAGTAATAGAGAAGTATGGAAGAAGAAGACATGCTGCGCCGACCACAAATGAACTGGGATAAGGGAAAGAGAATAATAATGATGATAAAAGGTCAGATGGTTCCTCTTAGAGCAGTTCGTGACAGCCATAAAAGAACCATTATCACAAAAGGAAGTTAAAGTCTAACCGATTAAAGACAATTAAGTATAATAAAAACAATAGCTTGTAAAGTGTGGACGTGTACAATTATTAACTAAGATGGCGGATATTTGTTTTATTATTGATTTGAAAAATTACGGGTCATGGTAGGGCCGTGAGAGTTCGGTGGATCAATATCGTACAGAGCTTCTGTTCGAGTATCTTTATAGCTGCATGTTGAGTTCGTGTTTGGAAGAGCGAGTGCTGGGTCCTGGTTTCGAATCCTAGGTCTAGAAACCCAGGTTTTTTCATTAGTCAGTTCTCAGTTGGGCCTCGGAATTTGGGAGTTATGGCGGAATGATATCCCGGTTTCCTTTCGTGATCGAATCAGAAATGAAGACATTCGCAAGAGAACCACAAGGTTACCGACATAGCCCGAAGAATTGCCAAACTTAAGGGGCAGTGGGCAGGGCACTTTGCTCGCAGAACGTATGGCCGATGGGGCCGAAAAGTTCTGGAGTGGCGACCGCAAACCGGATAACGTTGCGTTGAAAGGCCTGCCACTAGGTGGAGCGATGACCTGGTGAAGGTTGCGGGGACCCGCTGGATGCGAGTCGTACGGCACCGGTCAATTTGGCGACTAATGTTGCATTGGAAGGCCTGCCACTAGGTAGAGCGATGACCTGGTGAAGGTTGCGGGGATCCGCTGGATGCGAGTCGTACGGCACCGGTCAATGTGGCGACACTTGAGGGAGGCCTATGTCCATATATTATACTAGCGGACGTCACGCGGTTCCACCCGCGTAGTTCCCGTCCCCGTGGGAGTACGGGGATAAAATATAGCTTATGTTACTCGCTGATAATGTAGCTATCCATTGCTGAAAGAATTTTTCAAATCGGTCCAGTAGTTTTTAAGTTTATTCGTTACATACAAACATACAAATCTTTCCTCTTTATAATATTAAGTATAGATTAGTTTATTAGATGTTTATTGATGAAGATGATTTAGTGTATCGAATATTTTTATTTATCTTCATTTTACTACTCCTCATTTTACAGCTCTTTTCAAACTTTACTTTCGTCAAAACATAACTCGCATGTGGCCTTCCAACCTCCCAACCCCCTTAACGTTAGATGTGTGCCTAGATAATGACAATAGTTCCCATATTACATTAGACATATTCAAAGCAAAATGCGAGCAATCAATACACTACAGTGTACTGTATAGTTTGCCTGCAACACAAAATCCGAAACGTTTTCGATGAATACATGATTTTGTGAAGCATATATAGGTGTGCCATCATTTGCTGACATGTTTATTCTATTACCTTTCCAGTTCCTCGGCTGCACGCAAGTAGACCAGCCCAAAGGCATCGAGGTCGTGAAGGACGCGATTAAGAAGCTTCAGTTCACACAGCAACTGAAGAAGTCGGAAGCCAAAGATGGCGCCAAGTGTAAGAAGGTCGAAATTACCATATCCGTCGATGGAGTTGCGATACAGGTCAGTTTGAATTTGAACTTTATTAGCAGTAAGCTCTTTGTGTATGACCTCGTTTGGAGAACCACATATTCAGTGTCTGGTGGACACAAGCGCTGCTGCTTAGCCAGAGGTCCTGGGTTCGATTCCCATTTCAGAAAAATGCTACATCTTCTTCTTTAACGAGTGGTAAGTGCCAAACCTGGTGTCAGAGTTTATATTAATAAAGCCGCCCCTGGGCCTATAACTTGGCTTTATATGCCGTCAGAAATATCTCTCAGGCATGCTGGTTTTCTCACGATGTTTTCCTTCACCGAAGCAAGTGATAATTTTACAAAATGTTACGGAGTTTTTCCATCAGGAACTTCCCAGTAGCAGACTAGCAGCCTCAGTATACTCTAGATTTGTACCACATTGAAGTCAGTAAGCTTACCCCCTAAAACATTTTATGGACGTTAACATGGGGTTGCAGGTACTTTGTGTACACCTGCCTTACCTTTTAGGGATATACGAGCGTTCTGATGTTATGTTTGAATTTAAAATATTCTTATGACATCAAAACAAAAAGTTTCATTGACAATACAATACAATTTACAATACAACCTCTACAAAAAAGAATCTCAAAATCTCATCCCACGATACCTCAGGCTCCAACACCGCGAAATCAATTAGTTTACAACCTAGCCGCAGATATAATCACTTTTACTTTCAACCCAACAGTTCTTATATTTGTGTGTAACTTGCTACTATTGTACTATTTGCACGCACGCACTTCGGTTTTGTACTGTGAGCTAAAGTGATTTCTAGTCAAGCCTTTATGGTCTTTACCGTAACGATATTTTGGCTGGATGGACAGAACTGCCAAAATTACAATTAACATGTAATATCAAAATTACAATGACATGTACTGTTACTGTTTCCTACAAAAGTACAATAAATACACGTTAAAAATTATGGAACGGCAGTTTTTAAAGTGAAAACTTCTTTAGGCGCGGTGAGCACTTTTAGGGTGAAGGAAAAACATTGAACTCATCGTCACTTGACGTAACGTATATATATATATCTATGCTATACACAGAGGCAGTTGGTGAACCTATACTAATAAATAAATAAATAAAATAACGTGCGGCCACGCTTCGTAACACTCATAGACGATCCGCTACGGCGTAGCACCACATAGGCATGCGCAGGGGGCATAACGACAGGGGCGGGGCCGGTGTACTTTTTGTTTTCACTTCTATCGGCAGTCCCCAAAGACTTCCCCGATTGTTTTTTTTTTATTTACCAAGGCCTATGAAGAATTGAAGCTCATACCTACAAATATATTCATAGTTTTAGTTACCCTACATACCAAACTTTTGTGCCGCTTGTACATTTGATTTCACTTTCAACCGCTGGTATTGTGTGAGCAATCATTGTTTACACACATGAACACATACGTAAGCATTACGCTTGTTAATTAAGGAGGGTATGCAGATCTGTGGCTCTCGTTTCGATACAGGGATATTATTACGTAGGTTAGTTTTACGAGAATATTCTAAATTACAGTCGTTACAGGTAGTGACCGGGAAGTCTGACAACCAGTCTTACCAAGGGATATTGCATTATCCAGTACTAACTGAGTTGTAGATGTGGAGGTCAGATAGGCAGTCGCTTTATGTAAGACACTAGTGTTCAGTTGCATCAGGTAAGACTGGAAGCCGACCCCGATATAGTTACGAAAAGTCTAGGCAGATGATGATTTTAAACGTGTCAGTCAGAGATCTCATAAATCATAGCATGTTTCATACCGCTATGTACTTAGTAAATAATAAACGTTATAAACTCAACACGTACATAGATAATGCTTCGTAATTAGCATAATGGCTTCCTGTGATCAGTTTGTATTAACTGACTTTGAAGCCGAAGGGAGGGTTGTGAGTTTAATGTGTTTGTGTATATGTTTCGTCTTATATCCTAAACAGAACCAGATTAGATAAATAAGAAGATAACGATTCTGGAGAATGATTTCACACGGATATAGCCAGAAAAAATGTAGGAAGAAAAAAGTGCGAAGTAATGATGAATTAATGATTTCTTACTTTGTAGGCGTTAATTAAACAATTACAATGTCACTGAAAGCATTATTTCCTACCATTGTTCTTACAAGTTGATGAGTGTACTAAGAAACTCATGTCCTAATGTCAGCTTTCTGACACAAGAACTAAACGTTGACACTTCATCATCTCCCTGATGCCCTTGACACATTCTATTTGGGGTCGGCGCTTCTTCTTATCTCCCCTGTCATTTGTCACGCTATCATTTACACCTTTTTCTTTCATATCATTTCTCACACAAACCGTCCATCTATTCTTTGGTCTTCCTCTCCCTCTGGATCCATTAACATTTATATGCATAACTCTTTTAGTCTAATGCGATTCTTCCCTCCTCATCACATGCCCATACCAAGACAGTCGATTCCCTTTCAACTTTTCTGTAACTGGCGCAACTTTCAAACTTCCTCTAATATACTCATTCCTTATTTTAACCATTCTTGTCACACTACACATCCACCTCAACATATTCATCTCCGCTATATGCAATATTTTTTCATCCATCTTCTTCACAGCCCAGCATTCAAATCCATACAGTACGACAGGCCTAATCACGGACTTGTATATTTTCCCCTTTAACTTGAGAGGCATCCGCGGGTCGCAAGTTGTTCCAGTGACCTGTCCCCATTTCATCCATCGTGAGTTGATGCGGTGCGTAACGTCCTACGTTTAAAGGGAGGAGCTCGGGGTTAAATAATAACAGCCGCTCGGGTCTTGCCTTGGTTAGTCCGTTGATGGGTGACCACCCATTAAATACCAAGTTTCTCCCGTGCCTCAGAAAGCCGTTGGTCCTGGCTGTCATTTTTAGATCTTTGACAGTCGTTACAGGTAGCCTTTCTGACCTCTACAAACCAGTTAGTACTGGGTAATATACGATACCCCTTGGTGAGACTGCTTGTCAGACTATTGGGCCATGACTACCAAACTACTGTCAAAGATCTACAGACCGTTGAACAAAATCGCTTGGTCATAAAGCAATTTCTGCAAAATGCATTTAGTTCATTACGCAGAAACGCTAATAGAAAGGTAAAACACAAAATAGACGCACAATCACACAGCTGTAGCTGTAATCAATGGTGGTTCGCCGAGTGCGTTCGGGCGGACTCGGGCGTTTCCGCCACTTTCACGACACGGTGCGCGCCCGCAAGGTCACGAACGAAAAGCGTTAGCTCTCTATTGTCAAAGCGGTCATAGACATGGGTCTTGATTGTATGATGGTAGTCAGCTGTTTTTATGATATGATATTTTATACTGGTTGTAAATGATTCTTTGGTCTGTCTGTGTACCTACAGATTAGATCTGTTAAAAAAAAACTTAGTTTCCAAGAACTCTATAGATGGCGTTGAACTAACTACGATAGTTGGTGCCAAAGCCAAAACGCTTGGGAAAAAAAACATTGCGTTCCATCACATACGCTCGTTGACTGACACTTTCGTTTGCTTAAGCTTCCGAATATAACCTAGTTTTCACGCGCTTTGCTAAAATCTGTTTTTTTAGGTTCCGTTCCTTGCATTAACGTACTAAGTTCAGCGCCATTTAACCAGCGACTAGGGAAGAGCTAAAAAGAAAATCCCTCATTCTGATTTGTTTGACAAACGTCGTCCAGTTTACTTTATTTTAGTAAATTAGGAAGTGACGAAAAAAAGGCATTTAGTGAGTGCGCTATGTTTTTGTATTTCATTTCTTAGCTGAGATTCTCAGCCAATTTTCAAAAAAACCTGCACATAGGAATTTCTCATTGGTAAAAATTACTAGGAGTGGATGTATGCGTTGGTAATGTTAGAGTGGTTGAAAGCGCGACTGCTGACTGAGTATGAGGTCCTAGGTTCGATTCCCGGGTTGGGCAAGGAAGGCATCAGGAATTTCTCAGTTGCAGCCACGGAGTCTGGATTTGTGCCCGGTTGATGGCAATAGGCTCGCTCCCTATTACATGAGACTGAAACAACTGGCGAAATGTGGGTGTGCCATTTTAGGCCGGACGGCATGAAACGACGGCATGACGGGGCGGCTTGTCATATTTAATAAATTGCTCTGCTTTAAAATGATCCCGTGGCATGCCATGGTTGAAAGGGATTTGTATTGAAAGACGCGCCACGCTCGTATTTCTATATTAAATTCCTTGAAAATCCTTAAAAATTTAAATTCCTTGCCATGCCGGGTCTGCTTCACAGTATAAATATGTCTGCGTTCAGCTTTAGGTAGGTACACCTTTTCCTAACCCTTGTGGATAACAGACGTAATGTTCTGTAGTTCTATCTATCGTTGTGAAAATGATGGACAATCTTTTACCAAAAACCATACTTACCTCTTTTTTCTGTCTGTTCCAGGAGCCAAGATCAAACAACATCATGTACCAGTTTCCTCTCCATCGGATATCGTACTGCGCCGACGATAAAGGGGCCAAGAAATACTTCTCGTTTATCGCGAAAGGTGGCAGCACTGTCAATGCGGTCAACGGCCATGATGGCCCAGCGGAAAAACACGAGTGTTTCGTGTTTATTTCTACTAAATTGGCGTCGGAGATTACGCTGACAATTGGGCAGGCGTTTGATTTGGCTTACAGGTGAGTTTAGGCAGTTTAAAGATAGTTTAGAGGTTTCATCCCATCTTCCCATGTTACTTGTGGTCGGCGCAACACGATTTTTTCTTCCACTCTCCCCTGTCAACCATCACGCTATCATTTACACCTTTTTCCTTTAATCACTCCTCACACAATCCATCCATCGTTTCCTTGGTCTTCCTCTTCCTCTCTATCCATCCACTGATATTCATCACTCTTTTAGTCACATGCGATCCGTCCCTCCTCATCACATGCCCATACCAAGACAGTCGATTCCCTTTCAACTTTTCTGTAACTGGCGCAACTTTTAAACTTCCTCTAATATACTCGTTCCTTAACTTATCCATTCTTGTCACACCACACATCCACCTCAACATTCTCACTATAGTATAGCGGTTTGTAAAGACAAAAAATTCTAAGACATGACGTCCACCGACCCGCCCTAGGGCCGCATGTTACCTACTTCTCTCTCACAGAATGGAGGCCTGTGCCCAACTGTGGAAATAACTATACAGGTTGTGTACGGATCCTTCACGAAGCCGTGAACCAAGCATTCTGTAAATCAAACTAAGTAACTTTACGCAAAAATTATCGCTGGGAAACGACAGTGTTTTTTTGGGGTGAAAAATCACGTTTTACGGTAGAAGTCAATGTAACGCACTCAAAACATTGTGTACAAGTAGGGGGGTTGTTGAGGTGTTTTACGTAAAAATCTTACATTAAAAATGTTTAACAGTGTTTAAAAAAATACTTGTGAAAAAGCTAAAACTTTGACCGCCAATATCTCCGTAACTAGGTACTTAAAAGGTTCATGGTCTAGAACAAAAAAAGATCGCAATGACGGGGAGAACAAGTGCCTATTGGCTTCGTTAAGAGCGGCCAACCCGCCATACTTTTCGCGAGAATTTTGACAAACGCTCGTGCGTGATTATGCCGTTGTTAGACATATAACTTGAATTTTTTGAACTAATAGGTATCTTGTGGACTATATCTAGGCTTCTATCGAAGCAAAAAATAAAAATTTGTAGAAACAAATTCAGTACAAGCCTCCAAAAATTGCTGTTTTGCACAACTTTTACCTCAACTTTGGCCGTTCATAATACACTCATAAATTGTAAAAGTAAAAAAAGCATCCCGATAGAAGCCTTGCAAATGTAGTGGACATTCTAAATAACAAATACTTATTTCACATACTTGTAAGACTAATTCAAAAACACGTATTTCCTGGAACAAGTTTTATAAATTTTCGAACACTATTTTTCGTTCAAAGTCCTCGCATTAGGCGGTATGAGGTGCGCGGGAGGCAAGTAGTGCGGAGTCGGGGCTAGGTAAGACAGGGTAGTTGTATAAGAATACCACCGCTGTGGCTCTGGATGAAACAACAAGCTTTTCGACCATGCTCGCATTGACGAAATGCGGGCCGGGAAGGGCTCTCTTAAGGGTATTTTTACACCCTTAATGTAACTGTAGGGGACAGTGCGGACTGTATACCACAAAGATGGTTATAAAAACTTTTCTTAAATGGAAGCTTTTTTTTTACCCTTTAAAAGTAAAGTTTTATCAAGCCAAATAAACCAAGTGCATTCAAAATTTGAGTCATGCCCCCACATACAAGTCATACTGTCCCTCCAAGGAGGTCGTATGAACCTCTTTGTGCGAAAACTCACACATAATGACAATGGTTCTAAAGAATATCATTGTTCAAATCACCTTGTGGGACAATGGTCAACCTTTTCGGTGTAGGTAATCTGTTCATATCCGAGAAACACTACAAAATGGCAGTAATTAATTGCTACCTACTGTTACTCATGTTTTTGATGAAAGAGAGACAAGCTTTGAAATCTTCATCATCGTCATATCAGCTCTGAATCACCCACTGCTGGCTATAGGCCTCCCCTTTTTTCTGTCACACTTCCCGGTTCTGTGCGTCCCTTATCCAGGTGTTTCCTGCGACTTTAACGATATTGTCGACCCAACGAGCTTTAGGACGGCCCTGGCTTCTTTGGCCAAACCTTGACTACCACTCCAGCCTTGCCCTTAGGGAAAACAAAAATGTCTAGCCTAGGAATAATATATACAGAACTACTTAGTTCATTAACTTTAGGATCTTTTGGCGCGTAACCCACATCAGCGCCATCTTGTTTTTTCAATACAATTTATTTATACTATTTCACAAAAACCGTGCCGAGCCGTGTATCCGGCAGAGTAGAATAGAACCAACCCATTACACTCACGGGTGTCGTATAAGGCGACTAATGTCTGAGGCAGAACACCTTGCGCCTCCGTAGACCAGAGAATGGGCAGCAGCGTTTTCTGTTAGTCTTTCGTCACTGCGATCTCCAATTCGCCTGCCAAGCGTGGAGATTACGGCAAATTCCTCCCATTATGGGAGA
Source organism: Xestia sexstrigata (assembly GCA_941918905.2). Classification (NCBI taxonomy): domain Eukaryota; kingdom Metazoa; phylum Arthropoda; class Insecta; order Lepidoptera; family Noctuidae; genus Xestia; species Xestia sexstrigata. The sequence continues at coordinate 7,461,382 of OW799229.2, forward strand.
GGCTATGTCCAGCAGTGGACGTTATGGGCTGTTGTAGTTGTAGTAGTACAAAAACCTTTATCAACTAACCTGCCTGCCTGTCTTGCAGGCGCTAAAACCTGTACCATCATGTTGACGTTATATTCTGATAAAATAGTCAATCTGCTCAACAACCAAGTTCTCTACATTGATTGTACTTGAAGACCATTTTAATGCTCGATTTTGACAGATGAAAGATAGTCAGTGCTCTGTATTACCTGACTTCTGTACATTATCTTCGTTTTGATTGAATGTTAATTTGTGCACATTCCAGACGGTTCTTGAACGACAACGGCAAATACATCGAAATGCAGAAGATGCAGCTGCAGAATAAGAAATTAGAGCTACAGATGAATGCATACAAAAATCGTTTACAGGTAAATATTAATGACATAATTAAGCTAACGCAACGCTTGTATTCTTCGAATTAGTGAATTACAAAATTAGATGAGGTCCCATGTTATAACGGGGTTGTCGATTTTCTGCCTCGTCTGTCTAATTATTCTGCGTCGGCTAGAGTAGGGTTCTGGGTTCAATTTTCTAGTCTGGCAGTGTTTTTGGGCATTTTCACTAAGAAACTCCCAATCTGAAGTCTCAATATATATCTATTTGTGAAAATCATAATTGTAAATTACCTGATATCGAACCCTGAGACAAAAATGACCTAACACGAAATTTACGGTTTGTGGGAAATATTTACAAAATTGTGTTCGTGTAAATGAAAGAGATGAAATGTTTTGTTGGTCATTTTCTAGCACGGTATCGTCACTTTTTGATTCTCTAGCTAGACGATACCTAGCCCATGTTATTTGTTATTAGGAGTTTTAGGTATCTAACTCAATTCGCCGTAATTTTGGGTTTGGTAATTTTCGTTCTGACTGCGATAAGTGGCGTAGTCTTACCAAGAGGTATCATGTTACTCCTTGGTCGCTCCATGGAAAATACTGGTATTCAGCTACATCAGGTAAGATCGGAAACCGACCTCAAAATAGATTGGGAAAAGGCTAGGCAAATAAAAATATCTCGACCCTTCTGCACCTACATAACTCACCCCTAATTAATGCCCTCAATTCCAGGAGTTATCAAAGATTACGTACAAGGACGACCTGTCCTCCTACCTGTCTCGCAACAAGCTGTCAGACATCACTGAGTTCAAGCCTCCCCCTGAGCTTGAGAAGCAGATCGCGTCCCTCACCATGGCCAATGGCTTCGCTAACGGCACCAGCAATGGCAATGGGAACGGCAATAATAATATTGAGATGGGTAAGTTTAACAGTTGTTGTTTGAGGGAGTAGGTGAGGAAAGTTTTGAGTATGAATGTGGATGGATATATGAGTAGAGGAAGACCAAAGAAACGATGGATGGACTGTGTTAAGAATGATATGGCAAGAAAGGAGGTGTCTGATGAGATGACGAGTAATAGAGAAGTATGGAAGATGAAGACATGCTGCGCCGACCCCAAATGAATTGCCCCATTGCCCCATCCACACATGGACCCAAAGCACACACGGATTCGAATGTTTACCACTCTGACTAAAAAGGACTGGCTGTCTTCCTGACAATGTTTTCTTTAATCATTATAAGAGCAGTGATGATAAAATAAATTTAAATTGCAAAAAGTAAAACGTTGCCTAGGTTCGAACCTGCGGTCTATAATGACGCTAGTACGAGTACCACTGGGTCTGTCTTCGTTCTACATTTGAGCCAAGCCGTTGCGCGAACGTTTTTCGCACACTCAGCTCACAGACGCACTTACTAAATATAACTACGGGCATTTTGCAAGATGGCGATCGCGGGCCCATCCAATGATCCGGCTCGAAGGACCATGCTTTTAAAATATTGTTAAAGTAATCTTGTTGCAATGCCCACAGGTACAGACGCGTTGTCAAACAACTCGACGGATACGTTCAACTCCAGCAACGACAACAACTTGTTGCTGTCAACGCCGCCGCCGCAACACAACGGAAAGCACAGCTTTGGCACTGGGTAATATACGACGATACCTAATTATCATCATTATAATATGACTATTACTGAAAACTTTGCGCTAGACGGCGCTAAGTGGTTTGTCTTCTTGCGGCGAAACTAGCAATTACCTCATTGGTTGACGTCGATAGACTATCATCTCTCTCTCTCGTCACACTCTTGGCAGAGTGGTCGTGGTCGTCACATCAGGGGTGGTGGCAAGCTTCACAATCCGTCACCACTCCTCCCGTACTGTGGCTTTTCCGTAGAGTGGACCATTGAGTGCAGTTTTGACTTGGTCGCTCCAACGCATTAGTGACCTGCCGTGCGTTCTTGTACCTTCAACCTTTTCCTGCACTACAAGTCGCTTCACAGATGTGTCTTTTTGACTTGTGATATGTCCAAAGAAAGTGAGAATACCCATCAACTTGTTCCATCAGTTAACAATTCCGGGACGATACACCATGATTGTATTAACGTTTTTTTGGATGATCAATAATTAATATTATGTATTATTTGTGTGTTACCAGAAAACTCCTGGGTGTTTTGTCGTCAAGCAAGAACCCCTCTGTAGGCACCAAGCTTGAAGGTCTGGTGCTCAACTCTGATTCAGACAGCGGTAAGTTCCCAAGCGCTGATACCACGCCGATGCTAAATATATACAAGTTGTTGACTCTTCACGAAGCCGTCAACCAAGCAGTCTGTACATCAAACTAAGTACCCTACGCAAAAATTATTGCTGGGAAACAACTTTTTTTTTGGGGTATAAAAACACGTTTCAAGGTAAAACTTAATACTTATAACCACTCAAAACACTGGTGGGTGCATTGAATAGTACGGGGGTCGTGGAGATGTGAAAAAGCTGGAACTTTGACCCCCAATATCTAACAAAGATTTACTACACTCTCAGATATGGTCTAGAACAAAAACAAAATGATCGCAATGACGGGCAGAACAAGTCCTTTTCGGCTCGTTGATGGTACTTTTACATCCATTATGTTGCCACAACAATTTGCTTTAGATTATTTTTGCGCTAGCAACATTTTACTCATCTACAGTGCTGCCAACGTTAATAAAACATTTTCTACCATTTGTTACAGACTTCGACCCGCGCGCGTTCGAGTCGGAGCCGATGTCTCGATTTTCAGCTCCCTCACACGAGAACAATCTCACAACTACGCCGCCGCTTTGTAAGTTTTACTGTTTATCTATCCTTAACTAATTTTGTAGTTTGATCTTGAAAGAATCCGACCCCGAAAAGGCTCTATCAACTTGACGCTAAGAGCGGATATCGCGTGGCAGCAGAAGCCGATAAGCAAATTGTCTATAGCGTTCAAGAGCTACAGTGACCTACAATAGGGTATATGACAAAAAAAATCTAATTAGTCCGTCAGATAATTTCCAAATAATATTTGACAAATATTTTTTCTTTTTTCACATAAACAAAAAATTAAGACATTTGATTACATTTTTTACCGAAAAGTGACGTCACAAGCCCATGATCTTTGACGCGTTTTATCTTCGTCATTTTTTACGAATTTGATGAAACAAAAAACACGTATTCAATATTTTTCGATAATTTATCTGACGGACTAAACAGAATCATATTTTTTTGAGTCAAGCATCATCCTTATTGCTATGGAATATTTACTCTGGCATCTTTTGAACGCGGTTTAGATTGTGCTGTTCGGTGAAATATGAATGAGATGACTCAGCCCATGTGAATTCGACTACTTCTCCCCGTCAACATAAGCACCATGAGAACTCGACCCCGACTACTTGTACCCCATGAGAATTCGACCCCAACAACTCTAGACACTAGAATTAATATTTATTAAAATGTCTATTTGATTGATTAAAAATACTTGTTCAAGGCAATGTTAAATAGCCAAATTCCCCATTCGGAAATAATCAATAAAACACTAACATAATAATTTTTATTCCAGTGGCGCCCCCACCAAAAGCGTCGAAGCGTCACACACCACAACAGCCAGCCATAAACGGGAGCGACCTATTCGGATCCACGCCCTTCTCCGTCCCGAACCAGCAACCAGCACCCATTTCTCACCCCCAATCCCAGCCCTTCGCTGCGTCAACCAAACCGGCCCCAAACGGACCTGTCCCAAACGGGCCGTACCCCAATGGGATGAACCCGAATGGGCCAAACTATGATATAGGCGATTTTAATTTACCAACGTCAGTTTTCAATACAACCTCATTCACGAACGGCCTCAGCGGATTCGACCCGTTTGACACACAGAAGTCTGGCAACATCTTTGGAAACGGATTTAATTCTACCTTCAACGGATTTGGCAACCTCAGTGAGAAACCGGTCGTGGAATTGGACAGCAATTTCAATGGGTTCCTAGACAAAACTATTTCGGAAATGAAGGTGAGCATCTGTTGACTTTTGAGTCTGAGGCAGAATGATTGTCCTATTTTGTGAACTAAGATGCTGGTGTTACAATACGTAAAATTAGGTAGTTATAATAATTCTCACGATATTGTCGGAACAGTCAGACAAACAAATACTTTTTTTTTTAATTAACAACACAATTTCAAAACAAGCTTTTTGTTTACCAGATAGGAAAAATAGGCAAATTATTCCTATAAATAAGTTTAGTTCTATAAATACTTAGTTTGTATCTTAGAACGATTTTAAAATTATTTATATTAATTTTGACAGCTCGGTGATCGGTAAGTACAAAAATATAATAAAAAACGATTGTGATCGTATCTGGTTCAAGTGTTTGTCGAAAATAAATGTTTTGTTTTCGTTTTTGTGATGTGAAATAATCGTATGTACAGTCCTATAACAGTTTATTTACCGCTACCTAAATTCATTCAACCAATCACAACACTTGACTTGTCAGCTGTCAGTGTCAACATTGTTTTGGAATATGTTGTCTTACCTGGGGTTTTACCGGCGAATCCTTGTATACTCCATAAAATCCAACTGCTGCCAAACTAAAGGGACTGGTCGCTTTGGTCATAAGGGTCAACTAAATTACACAATAATAAAAAACAGTTTTAATAAAATTATCGTTTTAATAATTATGAGAGCTGTCATCCTGACAGCTGTCATTTTAAATCAAGTTAAATTTTAAGAATAGGGTAGATGACAAAAAAATCTAATTAGTCCGTCAGATAGATTTCCAAAAAATATTGAACAGATATTTTTTCTTTTTTCACGTAAACAAAAAATGAAGACGAAAACTCGTGTGACGTAACATTTGAGTACATTTTTTACTCAAATGTGACGTCATAAGCCCCCACTCATGATCTTTGACACGTTTTATCTTCGTTAAATTTTATTAATTTGATAAAACAAAAAACACGTACTTACACAATATTTTTCGATAATTTAACTGACGGACTAAACAGAATCATATTTTTTTATGTCAGTCATCATCCCTATGGAACATATTTTTTACGCAAACCTCAGGTTTACCAAACCAACTTAATATCTAGCGGTCAATAAACTGTAAAAGAACAGTACACAGTGCCAAGCATATTAGATAGGTATTAGAAAGTAAAATGGGAAACTTCAGCATATTATCATCTACTCACAACTTTCCCAAATATGTCAGGGTAGGCTTCCAGTCTAACGGAAGACAATAACTTACTGTTCGGTCTCGGTAGGTTACTATCTCTGTCTGTATGACATTTTGCTTACTGACGGTTAGAAACAAAACGTCACAGAGAATCTTTCTTTGATTTTTCTATGAATCAAATCAAGTGACAGGTAGGTGACGTGGATAGGATATTTCAAGCTAACTTTGTTTATAGAAACACCGATAGCTGCGAGACGTGGCATATTAACTAACAGTTAAACGTATGTAAGTTATAGAAAACGAGCCTAAATGGAATACACCCAGTAACTTGGCTGTGGAGATCACGTAGGCAGTCAACTCAACGTTAAATACTGATATTCAGCTGGATCCGGTTAGACTGGTAACCGACCCCAAACTAGTTGCGAAGAACCTAGAGAGATGATAATTATTATGTTGCATTTTGCTTTCCCAAGAGACGCTGCAAAGTGCGGCCAAAATATGCTAGGCACTCGTATGCGTTTGGTAAAAGGGTGCACAAATAACTGCTACATAAATAATTCGTGATCAGTATTCGTCATTATAACGTCATTCTGGTCATTATCAACGGCAAAGAGCGTCATTTCTGCCAATGAAGTCATAAAGGCATTTTGTAAAGTGTCCCATTTGTTGTCATTATTTTTTCCGATAGTGTAAACAATATAAAGCTTTTGGGTTACAAATAACATAAAATTACTTACTTTGTATTTTACCGGTCGGTTAAATAGAGAGGTGTAGATATAATACTCCCACATTTCGCCAGTTAGGCGAACCGAATCTATTGGGTTGTATTCAATTATTACAGTTTACAATATCGGAATTACATAATACGGTATCCATTCAGCAAAGTACAGTCAGTCAAAAACATGTCTACAACGGGATTGTTTTTTTAACACTTGCTAAATAAATTAATTTTGAATGAAAAGCGATAAGTCAAAACATATTTTTGAAAAATTCTTATTTTAAAGCGGTCAAGCTAAACAGCACTGCAAGTACGTAGCAATCGATAACGATCGAATCGATACGATTCGATAAATCCGACTTTTAGATTGGTTAAAAACTCATTTTATCGAGAATAACTGTCAGATTTATCGAATCGTATCGAATCGAGTGCTACGTACTTGCACTGCAGACATGGTTTTGGCAAAATATGACTGTAGAGTATTTAAATATTTTTCTTAAAACTTATTTTTATTTTTTATTTTTTTACAGGATGGATTCAGCCGAGGAATCGCCTTCGGAAACGATGATTTTTCAATAGATAACCTCGATCCCCTCAAGAAAAATTAAATACAACATTTTTCATAAAAATAAAATTGAATAGTTAAAAATTTAGGTAAATGAAAACCCTTATTTTAGCTCATACAGCTTAGTATAGACAAATGCAATAAATTTATACATTTTTGGAAGAAACTGTATTTGTGGATTAATGAAATATAGGTATAAGTGCTGTTTGAACTGAAATAAACGTTTTTTTTTTTGTACACATGTGTTGCCATGTTATTGGTTACAAATATTTTTGATGCGTTCGTGATAATAGATTAGCAATATAAATATTCTGTCATCATTTCCTTACTAAATCTTGAATCTCAAAATTATAACCAGTAATATGACAAAACATAAATTGTAATGAAAAAAAATCTAAATTTTTTCGGTGATATATTGTAGATTATGCGCGAAAACGCTCAATGTCATTCTAAAAGTGCCTTTAAAAAGTTTTTACAATTTTAATGAAAAAAATCGTTATTAAAATAAAAAGCCCTTTTCTCCAATAGATTTTTTGGGACTAAAAATGTATTATGGTAGAGATTATGACAAAAAATGTATTAGGTAGGACCAAATTTTTACAAAACGATTATCGAAATTTGAAGACCGCCTCATAATATTCTGTGATAATTCTTTTCAAGTTGAGGTTCTTCAAATTGTATTAAAAGAAAAATGTCCAAAATTCGACTGAATCGAAAATTATTAGAATCGTCTAGCAGGGTGTGTAAATAAACTAACCTATAATGTAAATTATCGTCATTAATGTGAGGTTGAATCTGGCAACTTTGGGACGCATAACATTAACAAGAACTTTCCATAGATATAGTGAAAAGCCTTTGTTTTTTTCCATTCCAATTTTGGAATATGGTGCAGAATCTGTGCTAAAAAAAAAGGTACAGATCAAACGTAAAGAGTTCATAACATTCCAAAAAAAACAAAGTTGCCAGTTGCAATTAGAAAAAAAACGTAATTTATACGGATGACATTGCAGCACATAGGGCAACATTCCAAGAAAGAACATACCTATTATAAAATTAACTATTTTTACTCCTGATTATTATAAATAAATAAAAATGTTTTATTTTTAAACGTGTATGATAGTGGTCGTAGAACTGTTGTATTGAATATGTGTCATTAGTGTTATTATTTGTTTTAGTATTGTATATGTTACGGCTAAAGGTAGGTGTGAACATAAACTTAAGATAAGCCGACTAAACGTAAGTGTAACCGCTGCCCCGTGGCTAAGAATTAAGAAGCTAATGAAAAAGGAAATAACAGAATAATGTTTAATAGTCAAGGAATCTCTTATTAAACAAACAATCAGCCTCATTACAGATACTTAGGTTTTAGGGTTAGGTCAGAACTGTGACCATTAAAGCCAGAGCCCTCTATTGTACATTTATAACCATTTCGTTTTGGCTAATGTGTAGTTTATTCGGCTAAAGAAGAAATAACACAACGCAATTTATCATTTTATCGAACTTTAGCGGGTCCTCAAAGGTAAACCTAAGTTCAGCCGGCTAATCTTAAATTTATGTTCACACCTACATTTAGCCGTCACAAATACACTAATGTTACTTTAAGGCCAAAAGATATACATAATTGTGTATTTTCAATAATAAATTTATATTTATAATAACTTTTCGTTTTATTTTCACGAATATCTATACAAAACTTAAAATTTCAATTACGGGATATCTTCCGTGATATTTATTCATTTTGGGCTCCCGATTGCAAGCTGTTGCAAGCGCCATGATCGCGGGGTGACTGGAGAATGCGGGTGGACGGAAAAAAATTGTTGTTAGGAGCAGACAAATCTGTCTACCTACTCTCTTCTTTTTTTCCATCGCATTCTTCAGTCAACACGCAAAATGCGGGTAGCTAGATGTGCCGGCAGTCTCGGCATAGATACCGACACTGTCGCCAAGTGTGGCTGACACTAGCAGAGCCACCATCAGGGATTTTAATTTTCATGACACAAAAATTTAATCGCTAATTAGTCGAAATTAGTCGCCAAATATCAGATTTGGTCGGTCACTGGTTCAAAAGATAAAGGGTTTATAGGTGGCCCTTCTGGAGAGAGCCTACCCCAGCAGAGCCACATTAATATCTCAAAAACTAGGGCACCTAGCGAAGATCTGTTTTCTCCCATATTTACTAGCTAATTAGTCGAAATTAGTCGCCAAATATCAGAATTGGTCGGTCACTGGTTCAAAAGATATAAGGGTTTATAGGTGGCCCTGCTGGAGAGAGCTTACCCCAGCAGGGCCACATTTATATCTCAAAAACTAGGGCACCTAGCGAAGATCTGTTTTCTCCCATATTTCGCTGGCTCTGCCAGTGTCAGCCACACTGTCGCCAAACGCATTTTGAATGTAGAGAATTGCGTTTCTCGTAAGCATCGTTATTGCAGCCGATTTTTATGAACGTCAAGATGACGGGACCACGCCAGGTTTTGCGAATATCATGTGAATAGGATATAATACAATATTTTCTACTATTTCATACGTTATAGAAAAATTCTATACCTACCCATAAAATTTTAAAATATTTTACAAACAAATTGGTTCCGCTATTTTGATATAAAAATGACGGTGCCAAAAACACATCTTTAACTGAACACAAAATTTCAAAACGAAATAGTACGACTACGTTTGAATCGTTTTATACTTTTAAAACTGTAAATTCAATAAAATGTTTATAATATTTACATCAGAAAAACGCCTGAAGAAAAAGTATCATTTTATGCTATTTGTAGTAATAGTATCCAAGTGCGAGTACTAGTTGAGTCAGCTATCAATAACCACACCCAAATACTTTAGAAGGTTAACCTCAGAAAGAGCAAAGCATGAGCAAGGGATATGGCCATAACATGAGTGGGCGTTTATGGCAAAGTCAGTGGGAGGTTGAGTACTAGGGTGTAGCCCGAACGGGATGAAGTAGGTCTTGTCCAGGTTCAGAGTGAGAAAACAACCCATAAGAGATCTAAGTGACGTTTCGGCAGTGGTTCTAAGATGCCCCCATTCAGTTCCATGAACAATGACTGCAGTGTCATCAGCATAGGTGAATATTTTGGAGTTTTTGAGAGGTATGCAGCAAAGCTCGTTGATATAGACCTGGAAAAGGGTCGGGCCAAGCACACTTCCCTGCGGTACACTGACGGTCGTAGTTTCCTCTCTACTAACATGGTCACCAACCCACAGTCTACGGTTGGTGAGATAGCTTGCAAAAAAAAAACATGAGCTAAGCCACGTATGCTATACGTCCTCCAACTTCGACAGGAGGGTGGGAACAGAAACGGTGTCAAATGCCTTTTTAAATCTAGGAATAGACCTTCCCTCACTTCTGTTTTTCATCAAGCTTCCAAGTTCAAGTTCAAGTTCAAGTCTTTATTGCATATCACATGTGTTTTACAATATCTTATTATTAAAATAAAGTTCACATGGACCCTGTCGGGCACAACAATTTATAATATTAGAGTAAGTAACATTTAAAAAAATAGATCTTCATTAATTAAAAATTTGTAAGTTCATTAATTCCTCGGTAAAGTTTAAAATAGAGAATAAAAAAGAAAAAAACGAATAAATTAGAATTATAGTTAATCGAGATAAAATCATGTCAATAAGATAACAATCAAAAACAAAATGTCAATAAAATAAAATAAAATTAAAGTCAAATAAATCGTGTCACTGAAAAATAATGAACAAAATACAATCATGTCAAAATCAGAACAAAATGTCAATAAAATAAAATTCAAGGCAAAGTCAAATACATCATGTCATTAAAATAATAATCCGAATACAATCATGTTAAAAAGATATTAAGAATCAAATACAAAATGTCAATAAAATAAAAAGCATAATTCAATAAATAAGTAAAGGTAGTAAAAGTCAATCCATTTTGAAGTCATCATTAAAAAAATCATTCAATGAATAGTAGCATTTTTGAATTAATAGGTTTCTGACTCGATTTAAAAATATTTTGTCATTCTCTTCCATTCTGATGTCATTAGGAATCTTGTTATATATTTTTATTGATGTAACGTAAGGGCTAGTGCTGTGTAATTTTAGCTTTGATTGGGGTGTTACGAGCGTATTTTCGAATCGTGAACGCGGTGCATATCGGCGTGGCTGGTCAGAGATTTTAAGGGGCTCCCCCATGCACACTAGCGCCACTTTAGTAAAAAAATCAGAACTCGTTGAATACACAATTAATATAAAATCTGATTGACAAAATCAATCATTTGGTCTTCTAAATTATTTACGTCTGCTTATCTCATTGAAACATAGCTCGCTGTCGTTACAGATACAAAATGGAAAAAAACGGCCGTTTTTAGCATTTTTTTTAACTGTAACTACAGTGAAGTATATTTTAATGAATTAAATAGACGTCAATAATCTAGAACTCTAAAGCATTGATTTTGTCAATCAGATTTTATATTAATTGTGTATTTAACGAGTTCTGATTTTTTTACTAAAGTGGCGCTAGTGTGCCATGGGGGAGCCCCTTAATAAAAAAGTTTGGATACTGTCTCACGAATTTACACATTTCTAAGATATAAATAGATGTCAGAGTTAGAATTTCAAGTTTTTTAAAATGTGGTCTACAACTGTCGTCGTTTTCAGTATGGACCAATATCCTAACACATTTTTTCTGCAAGATAAACAACTCATTTATGTCAACACTATTTCCCCAAATAATGATTCCATACTTAAGCCATGCGTATGCGTAAGCGTAATAAGTGTATAGGGCTGTTTTTAAATCTGTTGATTTTTTGAGCTCACGTAGTGCATATATAAAACTAGATAACTTTGATTTTATTTTTTGAATGTGTGCTTTCCACGTCATATTAATATCTAAGTCCAGACCTAATAAAGTAAAAGTATCTACACATTTCATTTTGACACTTTCAAACGTAAAATTGATATCTAGTGGTTTTTTTTGATAAGGCCTAAATTGCATTATTTTGGTTTTTTTTAAGTTTATTTCTAAGTTATGGTCTTTCATCCAATTTTGTATATTTAACATAATATTATTTAGAGTGTCATGTAAGCGTTGAGATTCATTACAGGAAGTTAATATTGAGATGTCGTCGGCGAACAGAACGCACGATTCCGTCATAATTTTAGGGAGATCGTTGACATATATTAAGAATAATAAGCTACAAATTCAGTTAATTCCAGAACTGCATCTTCTGCCGATACTCCTTTTTTAAAACCATACTGATTTTGTGCAAATAAGTTATTTTTATCGAGGAACTGAGTAAGCCTAGTATTTACTATTTTTATCAAAATTTTTGGTTATAGATGAAAGGACTGAGATAGGCCTATAGTTGTACTATCGTGGTCTTTTCCGCCTGACCAGTTTAATTTTTTTTCGCTTAAATCATGCGGAGGCGCCGAACCACAGCCCCTTAAAGTTTGGGCCTATTAATTTAAATATTTTAATCAGCATACACTCTAGCACTGCCCTGTAAATGGCAAAAACCGTAAGAAAATTGGATTTCGTGGGCTACCGTAACAGACAGAGATAGCATCGGCTACAGCTAGACGACACGTCGCGCTTGCGGCTCGCCGACCGCTGGTTGACCTTGCTGGTTGCTGACACCAGCATAGTTATTCACATACGCTTCGATTCGATTTCGGTTCGGGAAGTAGTATCTATCTTCGTCCGTTCTATCTTTTTTATTCATTGTTTGCTTTTTTCCCCCACAACTGTCTGGCAGTTTCGAGTGCTATAAGCGACCTACCCAAATGTCCTTTCTTTGGTATTGTTCGTCGTTTCGTTGAGCTCCTTGAGTTATAAGTCGAACTACACGATAACCGACAAATACTTGCACTGACTGGACAGGTCCACTCAAATCTGTGTGGTTCTTTCTTCAAAAGACCATCTCAGACACTAATCTGCATAGTCCTCATGTGAATTGAGCAAGATTGTCTGGACTTCAAAAGAGACTATGACCTCTGAGTTTGTTTCGGCTGTTTCTTCTCAGAGTAGTCAGGTACAAAACACCGCCCCGACTAGTGTTAAAAAAAAATTACGTGTGTTTGTAAAAACCTACTTGCAAAATAAACATCATTTATCATTTATCTGTTTTTGGCATTACGAAAACGAGTGAGATAGACATACGACTTTCCAATCGAAATCGTATCGAAGCGTTTGTAAATAGCTATGCTGATCAGTTTGAATTCGAATGTGAAGTGTAGGTAGCGCACGGTTATGTCTCGGTTCCCAATACGCGAGATGGCTAACATAGCCTTAACACTGTTCGAAGAGGAAAAAGAACGTAGAAGAGACGTAAGCGCGGGGACGACGAGCTGTAAGCGCGGGAACTGCAAGTTGACCATCCGATTAGTGTGCGTTGCAGTAGAGAGTTTCATACAAAAAATACTGATTGGCTCGAGTTGAGACAGTATGAAATTGTTCAACCTTAATAGAAATAACAAAAACTAATATGAATTAAAAAAAAGGGCTTATTATTTCCAAAATCAAAACGCATTATTAAAACTCCATATAGTAGCAACACTTGCTGTCAAAATTACGTCAAAAGCAGTAAAAAGCAATCAATGATAAATGATGTTTATTGACGTTAGAGACAGTACTCGTCAAGACGAATCATACGAGCTCAAACTCGATGGGGCTATGTCGTTTTATAACGGAGTTCCTATGACCACTGATCTATCATTGATTTCATAATTGTTGATTTTGACAAGATTGGTAATCTACTTTAGAAAGGTGTCATTATAGCTTTCCAATGATCAACCACTGACACTCCATTGAAAGAAATAGCATAGAATGGTAATCTCATACACAATGACAAATGTATGACTGACTTACGCGGTAATCTGCAAAAATGTTGACAGTTCCAGCCGAAATTTGCTCAATTAGCGCCATTTTGTATTGCAATAAATATAAGCTTCTTTATTAAAGATAATTTAAAACATAAATGAAAATAAATCAAAACACAGCTACACACAGCTGCTTCTAGCAGCTAGAAATAAAAACAGATAAAACGTCAGTAAGCAGTAATCATCAGTAATGTCACATTTAACTTTGACTGTTAAACAGATAAAATATTATTGAATTGTATAGTTTCCCATTAATCCGCGTTACACTTGGCTTACCGTAATGTTTTTTGCTATTTACGAACTTCTTATTACTTCAGATTGCATAGAACACTAATAAATAATATGTAAAAAATATATAAATGAAATCTGGCATGACTAAATGTTCAAATTTAATTCTAGTTTTTCGAAAATCATTTCCATTAACAGGTTTTATAATAATGGCAATACAACAATGTCATTACAACACAATTCTAATACGAGACCATTGATCGACGAAGTTAGCAGATTACGAACTTTTAACAAAATGACAATAGCATCGTTCAACAATTATGAAATCAATGATAGATCATTGTGACACTATTGTAATAGCAGACTAAGGCCCCAGGGTTACCATTTAGGACCAAAGTACTTTTCAAGAAATATCAAACGAACCTACTTGATATTTGATGCGGTTACGTTGGTTTATTACGGAGATCCTATGGCCACCTTCCAGCTTCATCATAAAACCCTGGTTACCATTTAGGACTAAAGTACTTTTCAAGAAATATCAAACGAACCTACTTACACTCGATGCGGTTATGTTTTTTTGTTACGGAGATCCTATGGCCACCTTCCAGCTTCATCATCAAACCCTGGTTACCATTTACGAACCTACTTGATACTTGATGCGGTTACGTTGGTTTATTACGGACATCCTATGGCCACCTTCCAGCTTCATCATCAAACCCTGTTTACCATTTAGGACCAAAGTACTTTTCAAGAAATATCAAACGGACCTACTCATACTCGATGCGGTTATGTTTTTTTATTACGGAGATCCTATGGCCACCTTCCAGCTTCATCATCAAACCCTGGTTACCATTTACGAACCTACTTGATACTTGATGCGGTTACGTTGGTTTATTACGGACATCCTATGGCCACCTTCCAGCTTCATCATCAAACCCTGTTTACCATTTAGGACCAAAGTACTTTTCAAGAAATATCAAACGGACTTACTCATACTCGATGCGGTTATGTTTTTTTATTACGGAGATCCTATGGCCACCTTCCAGCTTCATCATCAAACCCTGGTTACCATTTAGGACCAAAGTACTTTTCAAGAAAAATCAAAAAGAACCTACATAAACTCGTCTAAAATTGATCAGTTTAAAAAACGGAGCAACTGACTCGAGTAGCTTGAGCACTGAGCACCGAGTTCAGAGCCAGCCAGTTGACCCACTTTGCCCACCGTTGGGAAGACTTGGGAGGCCCAAAATTAATTATAAAAATAATAAATGGTTATCGAATACCATTCCTTCAAAGACCTCCACTGATTGTCCCAAATGTGACACACAGTGCCTTCAATATTCTGACGTCACCAGAAATGTCAATGCTTGTAAATCAAATGAAAGCACAGGGCGTTCTCGAGAATGCAGTATATCCCCGAGCTTCTTGTCAACAATATTTTTGGTACCAATAGACGGAATTTGGCTAAATGTCACAATTTATTTGTGAACATAAGGGGTCAGGCTAGACCTGCTTCTCGAGCTGTGGTAGCTGGTTGGGTGAGATCTCTCCTACTAGAAGCCAAGATAATTGCGACTCCTGGTAGCTTTCGGTCGGCAGTTGCATCAAAAAATTGGTCAGAAAATCTTCCAATTGATACCATCTTGGCTAGAGGTGATTGGAAAGTTGAAAATACTTTCCAGAAATTCTTTAAACGTCAAGTTAGGCCAGCTGCCTCGGTTTCTGGTATAACCATAACGAATTTGTTTGATTCTATAAATTGAGTGATTAAATAATCGTATCGCACAATAATTAATGATTAAGTCATTTTATAATTTCATAACTAAATTGTTCCAGTAATATAAATTTTCATTCATAAGTTTTCTAATTTTTAGTTTACCTCATTGAATGGTGATTGTTAAAGGATTTCTTTTGTTTATGTAAAAATTAAAGTTTATACGCACATCGATGTTTTTGTTTTATATTTATAAAATGCGTAGAACTACAATATCATAACTCCCCTATTTATTAGTCCTTGGACAATTAATTCTTGTTTATTTTCATTCTCACATTGGCGATTTTCACCACCAGGCGATAACAAACACGTCTCAATCATTTAAGATTCGAATTTACGGTCAAGTTATTTAATAGCAGCGTTTTTCCTGAAATAAAACGCTTATTAAATTACTTACCTAAATTCGAAGCTTAACTTAATTCCTGCCCTCCCTTATTATTATTATACTCTTTGTTCCTGCCTGTTGATTTTCAACAGAATGAGCAAGACGCCCAATCAGGCCATGAGCCCACCTGGTGTTGAGATGGAGAGGGGAAGGATGTGCGAAAGAGAAGGGTATATAGGGTAGAAAGAGAGAGGGGAACTACGCGGAAACGAAAGTGCTGTCTTAATCATTTACGCTTCGAATTTACGTAAGTAATTTAATAAGCGTTTTATTTCAGGAAAAACGCTGCTTTTATTATTATACTCTTTGGTCTATAATGTTGTAGGACGTACCAGTTGGTACCAGTGTCGCAGATGGAAGGCAATAGTGTTGCCACTATTTACATTAGGATTTATATTCAACGTTGGTGTTGCAAAATAATAAAGGGTCTGTTCGGTTTCCCATCTAAAAAAGCCGAGCCGAAATGATTATTTCCATCACCGCAAAGAAAATAAATTTAGTATTATTCCGAAACAAAATAACCAAGTTGTATCTGCGGTTGTATGGAGTCAAAGTAGTTCAGTAAATATCCACATTGGTGCCGATTCCCTTGTTCACAAACTAAACTAAATTTAAGTTGAATGCATCTTTTTCTTTCTATTTCATTATGAAAAGGACAGAAGATAAAATTAGTTTAATCCTGTCAAATTAGTCAGCACCTGACGTAATTTGATGTAATTTTAGTAGTCAACTTTTTAATCGCGTCAAAAAGTTGTATGGCGCTGATTAATTTGACAGAACGTAACTAAAATTTATCTTCTGTCTTTTTCTTAATGAAATAGAAAGAAAAAGATGCACTGAACTTAAATTTGGTTTAGTTTGTAAACAAGGGAATCGGCACCATTTTTAAACTAAAATACTTACCTAGTTTCGGGTGGTTTCGGTTTTGCTATTTGTTTGGAACCGTAAAAAGAAACATGGTTTAGCACGCTTGGCTGGAATGGTAGAATATCCTATCGATGACCCAACAAAACTGACTAATTTTCAGTACACTATCTTTTGGCACAGCCCAGACATTTAGTTTGAGACCCAAAAGCCTAGTATTCGAATCAAATAATCAATAGAAAAACATTAGAACTTGTTGTCGTTTGCGTTTCCTATTTTGCGGGTCAAAGATTTTGATAAATTTGTTGATATAACAGTTTTTCTAATAGGAAAATGGTATATTTTATGATCTGAATTAGTGAATTGTCGGTTTTATCGTAGTATTAGGAGGGAACATCTCAGTATTATTCAACAATGGTTGATTTAAGTGGCGGCTCTGAAGGGCCTTTGGAACACGCATTTTCTAACAGTGTTTTTATCGTTCCTGGGATTATTGTCATCAGTTTATCAGGTAAGAGTATTCTCTGATTATTTTCCTAGTAATTTAATACCATAAAGTACCAAAAACATAAGTTTCTCTTCGTTAGAATGTGAATTCTTAGTTAAAAAATTTGGCGTAAATTTCGCGGAAATTGCCGCACCAATTTATTTATTTCTTTTAAAAATCGAACACGTAAAAGTATGTTTTACTATTTACACGGGTAGTTAATTGTAGTTGGTTTTCTTGCATAAAATTAAAGTTATCAGAGTATCCATTGTTTGTGGGTTGAAATATAAAAAAAAACTAAAATATTTAATACTCCTAGGTTTAAAAAAAATGATAATGCCGCTAGGGTTGATTATTAGAACAGCACGGCACTCGCAGAATAATAAAAGTGCAAGTAAAATATCAACACAATTTAAATACAGGTAATTAAAAATTTAAAAAATAAAATCAAACATTAATATTAAGCCGGTGGGAAATACAGAAATAAATAACAAAAAAAAATGTATAAATTAAGATCAAAAACAATATAAAAGATTTAAAGGCTGATAAAGTAGAGAATGGAAATGGATGCAATTAATTTCCTGGGGCTGATATTGCACAGACGTCACAGGACTCTGAGCTGGTTAACCCTTTGTATGCCAGAAAGTAGATCTACACAAGACACAATGGATTTGTTTCTCTTTAGACGGTTGATGGACATGGTGCAACCAAGGTTAGTTCGGCCTGCAGTGGTGGCAAAAGTTATTGTTTTGTGTTCATATTTAATATTTTTCAGTCGAGGTACAGCTATTCTTAGTTCCGCAAAAGTTCGGGGGCATTTACTAAGTCTTTAACTATTTCGGATTTGGTCCATTACAACTCTTTGGTTCTAGTGAATACATATTGAAATGGCTGAGTCTTTGACAGTAAGAGGAATCGCATGGTCAGCTTAAGTTTTTAAAACGAAGATATCTAGAGAAGCTTCGTTGGATACATTCAATTCTGTTTATCATGGTAAGTAGGGTTTCAAACTGGACATGCATAGTCCTGTAGATTTCTCACAAGAGTCTTAAAGAACACCTTTAAGATTGAGATGGACGGGAAATCCCGACGTAATTCTTTTTATTAAGCCAGACATTTTTGCAGCTTTGGCAGTTATGTGGTCAATGTGATTGGTGAATGTGAGTTTAGAGTTGAGGTGGACTCCCGGGTCGCGAATTGTGTCCACTTTTTTTTTTTCGGATTAGTAATCATCAAATGACTCCTCCCGCTCTGGGCGGAGCAGGTGGGAGTGTCAGACTTTTACTGACTAAAACCCATCCATGTTCCTTCATCGCCTTTTGTGTTCCGGGGCCACGGTATCTCTTTCGAACAGTTCCGCAGCCCCGGCAGGCATCGGCCCTTGCAATAGGAAGGGGTCCCCCTTCCTATTGCTGACTCTCTTTGAGGCGCACGTGGAATACGAACGCGCCGTCGACACGGCCTGTCGTCATGAGACGGACGGACGGCGAGCTAGCCCATAGCTCACCGTCTACAGGCCTGCGCCTACGGTGGCCCCGGACGCACGGGGCGTCTCCCGCGGCGGCCGGGACGTGACGTTCTCTTCGTCTCACGTTTCGCCACCTCCTTCGCAGAAGGAGGTGACGGCGTCCCATTCCGCCTCGCTCCGGACCATGGATTGAACCAAGGAGGAAGAGGCGGAGTGCATGCTTTTTGCCGACGTCATTGTTCTTGTCGGTGAAGATGGATCTGAGATCCAGAGCAGATTGGAGAAATGGCAACAGAAATTGGTGAATGTTGGCTTGAAAATCAGCAGAAGTAAAACTGAATACATGTTCTGCGATTTCGGCGGTCTCTCCTGTTCTGGAGCCATAGCGATAGAAAGCGCGCTTCTTCCTGTCTGCTCCGACTTTCGGTATCTCGGTTCACACGTGCAAAGCGATAGCGAAATAGATCATAGTGTAAAGCACAGAAATAACACGAAGATTTATAAAACAATAGTTAGACCTGCTGTCTTGTATGGTAAAGTGACGTGAAGTGAAGTGGATAAAGTAAGTAATGAGTAATAAGAGGAAGTCTGAAAGTGGCGTCGGTGACGAAAAGTTGTGTGGTAATCGGTTGTCGTGGTATGGTCGTATGGACATGTGATGCGGAAGAATGAGGAAAACGCCGTGAAGAAAGATTTAAGTATGAATTTGGATGGGTATAAAAGTAGAGGAAGACCAAAGAAACGATGTATGTACTGTGTGAAGAATGATAAGTATGGCAAGAAAAGAAGTGTCTGATGAGATGACAAAAAAAAAAAAAAATATTTAAGAAGACATGCTGCGCCGACCCCAAATGAATTGGAATAAGGCTCTTGCCCTTATCCCAATTCAATTCCATCCAACCCAATTCAATGATGAGTCATTTATTGAGTATGACGTTGGTAATGGTCTCCGTTTCTTAGTTAATGTTATATGGTAGTACTTTTTCACATTGCGGACATTTTGTAGGCACCAATAACGACGAGTTCAGCCTGGAGAAGTTGGACGTCTTTGGATGAGCATATTTATTTGAAGATCTTTAAATCATAAGCGAAAATAAAGCATTAGCTGTGTTTTATTGTAAGAACTATGTCACATTGACGAACATTTAAAAAGAATTGGACCCAGGTGTGAACCTTGAGGGACTCCAGATGTTGATAGATAGACCGGTGACTCATACTCCTCTACAACCACTCTTTGTTGTCTTTCTGTAAGATAAGATTTAAACCAAAGGAGTAATTGGCCAAATAAACCTTCTAGCTTCTTTAAGAGGAATTTGTGGTCCACCTTTTCGAACGCACTGCTGAAATCAGTGTGAATTGAGTCGACCTGCGTGCGAGAGTCCATTAATTTATGTAGTGGATCAAATTAGTAGTCGTAGCAACAGCGCGGCAGCGTAAGCAACTACAGTACTTTCTCAAGTTATTATGTCTTGTATGTGAGTGTTACTGGGACTGTAGCTTTGTTACTTATTTGTAATTTTGACATTCAAAATTGCCGTAATGGTCTAATTGAAATAAATGCGTATTTGAGTTTGAGTTTTTTATTTTTTTTTTCCGGATGGGAAATCATCAAATGACTCCCGCTCTGGGCGGAGCAGGAGGGAGTGTCAGACTTTTACTGACTAAAACCCATCCATGTTTCTTCATCACTCTTTGTGTGCCGGGGCCACGGTATCTCTTCCTAAATCGCGCAGCCCCGACCCTTTTGACCCTTGGAGACACGACCATAAAATTTTGCAGCGCTGCGCATTTTAGACTGAATGGCCTGGATCTTGAACAAAAACTAGCTCTTAATATTACTACTGCGACCTTGATTTATAAAAACACGAATAAATTAAGAGTACATCATTTACATTTTAATTACTTACCTGTCACCTCCATGGGTGCCGTCTAGTTAATGACCTTTCACACTAACTGGTTTAAAAAGCAGTACATTTTTATCTAATTTTAAATAGCTTTTGCTTGCGGTGTCGCCCACATTATTTTCGAAAATTATCCCACGGGAAAGTTTTATATGTAGCCTATGACACTCGGGGATAATAAGCTTCCGTTAGTGAAATAATTTTTAGAATCTGATCAGTGGCTCCGTAAATTATAACAGTGCCACTGATCGGATTTCGAAAATTCTCTCCCTACATCCAAACTTTACCAGACACCCACCCGCCTGGTCGGAGGTTCCGCCCTTTTCTAATGAGGAAGGGGAACTATTCACCCTGTTCTTCTCACCTATATTATGGTGACTTCAGAACTGCTAGTGCTATCTTTGTGCAGCTACTTCGATGTCTTTTCGATGGAGAATGGAAACTTTCCATGTTCCTCATAACTCTACAAGGTCATTAAATCACCTTTCGCAACTTCACAGACGGAATCGAATAGAAAAAAATATTACCCCATAATAGTCACTACCTTGGTTATGGAGTCAACAACCGCTTAAGGAACTTAATTACTTAAAATTATGTGTTACAAAAAAAACCTTTTTGTTTTATCGTCATTACAAAATTAAAATCATGTCTGTAAAATTTTCACCAGACACCAAAACTTACAAAATGTGTGCAAAAAAAAACAGTCGCTTACTGAACTCTCTGTTATTTTCTATTCGTATGTATGTAAGAGTCCGCGTAACCCTGGAACCCTTATACTTCC
This sequence comes from Xestia sexstrigata, assembly GCA_941918905.2. Taxonomy (NCBI): domain Eukaryota; kingdom Metazoa; phylum Arthropoda; class Insecta; order Lepidoptera; family Noctuidae; genus Xestia; species Xestia sexstrigata. The sequence goes on from OW799229.2 coordinate 7,482,957, forward strand.
ACTGACGAATTGAATAAAACTGTCGAATCGAAGAAACTGGCATATTATGGAAACTGACGAGATGACGCAACTGTCAAACTCACAAAACTGTCCAATCAGCGAAACTGACTAATCAACATAACTGTCGAATTTAAAAAAAAAACTGACGAGTGAGGGAAACTGACCAGTGTTACGCGGACTCGTATGTAGACGGTCGCTAATATAGATGATAAAGAAGCACTTGTGTAATCAATTCTTAATTTTAATAAGACGCAAGGTAAAAGCGGTAGCGACAGCGTATTTGAGATTTGGTGCCTGAAAGGCAAGGTATCCTCCACAAGTCAGCCTACTGCTGAATATAAGGCCCGGACTCCACCAAAGCGAAGACGATCGGAGATATGGTGAGATATGGGAGATATGCTTCTTTCTACTGTGTGCTTGTCTGACAGGCCTAAACAATTACAAGACAACTCCGCTCTGTTCAACCGTTTCCACCAAAGCTAAGCGGAAACGTGTAAATAACGAAATTATATTACAACATACACACCTCTCGTCTCGTCTCGTCTCCGCTTCGTTGGACTCCGGCCTAGTCTTTCCGATCACACGCCATTTGTCTCGGTTCTCGCAACTCACATCCAGCTGTTATCAGCATTAAGAGTGAGAATCTTGACCGAGTCTTCAAGCTATGCGGTCTTCTGCAGTGAGGACCGGTAAGACTCGGTACAGGCTGCTTTCAACAGCATTCTAACCATATTGCCAATGCTCTGCCTTGAGCGCTTTTACCTTATACCTTGCCCAATATCATTAGCCTTTCCAGACTCTGCTTAGGTGAACACACGATATGCTCATTCCGTGGGGAGTAAAAAATAATACACTAGCGATTACCATTAAAAAACGTCGGTGGTACTTTGATCGTAGCTGACCTAAGTCAGCAGCCAGCAGTCAGCAGCGGCAGTCGGCAGTCAGCTGAGAGTTGCAATAATTTAAATAAGAAGCCAGCTTATACTGGTTTTGTGGCCTTCTGCATACCATTAGCAAATGAAATAATAATTTATCAGTTCCACCCAAGTCACACAACCGTATCTAAAGCTTATCAAAACCGCTGTAATCTTACTCTACGTACCGTTCCTAGCATGCAACGTGGAATCCACGTTTCATTTCATAACAGATAATGAGCTAAGAATCATATCGTTAAAAACATTATTTTGACGAAAATTCTCGCCCAAGATGGACACCCTCGATAAAGGAACTTTGGATAAGCTCCAGGAATTGATAGAAGCGAGTTCGGAACCTGGAAAAGCACCTAATAGGAAGGTGTTGATGGAATTATTGGATACCGTTGAGTTAGCTGATGATGTAAAGGAAAATTTGAAAGCTATGCTGACTGGAGATGTGCCCAAAGTGTTTGGTAGTTATGCTGGTGGAACTATCTTGGCCGTTGTGTTTATTTTGCTAGTCTTCGCGATGATCTGTAAGTTTTTCTGTGTTTTTTTTTGGAGTGTGTTGTTTTCGAAACTAATGATTGTGATTTAAGGCGTTAGTGCTAAACGTATTCAAAACGTTCTGCTTCCGTAAATGCATGCGTTTTGCATTAAATGCATTTAATATGTTGTGGTTCAAACGCCTTAGTTTAATTTTTCGGGTATTCAGACCAAAGGCGAAATGTACGGCTGTCAACTGTGGAAATGAGCTCGATGAATTTCGTTTTTTCAGTGAAAGCAACGTGTTGGTTGTAGATAAAGCTTATCTTGATAAGGGGTCAATATGTTGCGTCGAGTGGCTTTCTGGCTATGTAAACATCAAAATAAAATTGGTTGTTTTTTTGCAGTCTTTAGATGTATGTGTTTACGTATGTTTCACCGTAGCGCCTAAACTATTCATCCGATTTTGATAAGTAAGTTGTCAATCGATGAGTCGGGTTTTCAGTGGTAGTACTCGTATACCACACAAATTCTTGTTTACGTAGTCGGGTTATAGTTTTTTAAACTTAATTTATTATTGCCGTAAAATATTTTGATATCGATCGAAAATTTGTAAACGGAAGGTATCCGTCAGATGTAAACCCAAAAATGTGGATCAATAAACATACCTACCTACAAATAGCGAAACAGGTCAGTAAATAAAAAGAATATTCATGTATTCCAATAATACATTAGCTTATCGCGTATTACTAATACCACTCTATTATCAAAGTGTACAGTTTTAGTTCAAATAATTTACGTAAGAAATCAATTGGAAGCGAAACCAATATATTTTAATTAAATGTTTGAAATACAACCTACTCGTAATCACACGTCATCAGTCATGACAATATCAGTTCTTGACTCGATTTTGATATGCTGTGTTTCATTTTGTATTTTTGTTTCGTAGATCTGTAATTATGTCTAATAGACTCGGTAGTCAATGTCCCGAAAATCTGAGAATCGATATATCGAGGCGTATCGTATTACCCTGTACTAACTGAGCTGTGGAGGTCAGATAGGCAGTCGCTCCATGTAAAATACTGGTATTCTGGTGCATCCGGTTAGACTGGAAGCCGACCTCAACATAGTTGGGAAAAGGTTTGGCAGATGATAATTATTGTGTTGTAGACTCCACAAGTGGATATAATTATTGAATGAAGGTACCTACTATCGTGGTCTTTTCCGCCTGACCAGTTTAAAATATTTTCGCTTAAATCATGCGGAGGCGCCGAGCCACGCCCCCTTAATGTTTGGGCCTATTAGGAAAGCGTCAACTTTGGCGCGCAAAATAACAATAACTCTCGTTTGGCGTGCGTCGTCAGTGCGGTCGGCCGATTCGGTATTTTTTCATTCATTATTTCTATACAAAGTCAACGAGGCGGGGCTAGAGAGCGTTTCTATTTTGCGAGTGCAAGCAAAAATTAGCTTAGTGGTGGTCAGGCGGGAGTGTCCTCCATAGTACGTCCTGCGAGTCTTGGACAGCTACCATATTGCCGACTGATTATTATTTTTACCACGCAATGAGCTCGCTCTTATTAATTTGTGGAGAAAATAGAACATTATAAAATCATACATAATATTACTAGCTGCGCCCCGCGGTTTCACCCGCGTGGTGGGAATAAAAAGTACACCTAGGGGTATAAAATAGCCTAATTAAATTGTAAGTCGTTAATTTTTTTTAACAGTATCGACTCGATAATAGGTTATCAAAATAAAGGAAATTACTATAAAAATATATAGGTACATAATACAACCTGTAGTAATTTATTTATTTATTTATTTTATTTATTTTGATTCTTTTAATTAAATGTTACTTAGTTTGTGTTAAGTAGTACATAAATAAATATCCAAATGATTATAATGGTCAGCGTAATTTCGAATTGACATTTTTCTTTTCACTCAGATTTAGGTAAGCTTTCGATTTCCTTATGGAGTTTAAGAATAATGCTTAATACTGTCGTACAAAATAACTAATTTCTCTCCTATATCTAGGTCACATTTATATCAATATTGTTTCATTGCACGTACATCGTAAATATAGATAGTAATACAATGTTTATCATTATATCCAGTAGACTATGACGTAATAAATAGAGATAGACTTTACTTAGCTTGGATTACGTATCATATTCCTATTGTAATGGTATTTATTTTAGAAGAAAAGGAATTTGAATACAGTCTCGATTTTTAAGGTATTAGAAGTCAATTGGATATGTTTACTGCTACGCTAAGTCTATTCAAGTCCATGTCACTTTCCTCCGTGCCTCGAAAAGCACGTTAGGCTGTTGGGTCCGGCTGTCATTTGTAGATCTTTGACAGTCGTTACAGGTAGTCAGTGGCCTGAAAGTCTGACAACCAGCGTTACCAAGGGTATCGTATTAGCCAATACTAACTGGGTTGTGGAGGTCAGATAGGCAGACTCTGCATGTAAAATACTGGTATTCAGCTGCATCCTATTAGACTGGAAGCTGACCACAACATATTTGGGAAAAGGCAAGGAACATGATATTTCCAATTGATGAAATATTGACCTAAATGAATATCAAACATAAACAATGTATATGAGTATGAACTTGATTAATATTGAAAAAGCCAAAAAAAAATGTTGAATTAGTCGCAAAATTGTATCACTTACGCAGTGTGGCCGTGAACATTTTGCTTTTCTTGGGCTCCGTACCCAAAGGGTAAAAACGGGACCCTTTTACTAAGACTCCACTGTCCGTCTGTCTGTCTGTCACCAGGCTGTATCTCATGAACCGTGATAGATAGTTAAAATTTTCACAGATGATGTATTTCTGTTATATTTATTTTAATATATTTATAAGTATGTATTTACAAACAAAAAGTATCTATGTAGTATATCAACTATCTGGTGTCCACGACACAAGCCTCGTTGCTTAGTGTGGCACTAGATGGCGCTGTGTGTAATATCCAGCGATATTTATTATTTATTTAATTCTTTTATTTATTTCTATTGCCGCTATAATAGTAAATAACTAAAAACAGAATAGATTAAATATTTAAGGGGGGCTCCCATATAACAAACGTGTTTTTTTTTTGTCTGAAACAAAATATTTTTTTTAACACCCTTGCTCGTAAAGCTGATGTAATTTCACCGGTTTTAAATATGTAAAGCGGGTCATAAAAAACGCGTGTGTTACCAAAGCAAATAGTTAAGTTATAGTCCATACAAATTCCATAACAGTATTATTTGCCATTTCAAATATGGAACTGATCGCCGCCGCACGACTCCAGCTAGTGAGCAGCGCGCTGTTGCTATTCAAATTTCAAACAAATCGCCGCGCGGCGCCAGTCAGTAGGCAGCGCTAGCGCGCTGTTAAAATGGCGGGAAAGCAACAGTGTGCATTCACAGATTGAGTTTATTTAAAATTAAAATAAAAACAGTTTATTCGGTAATTTAAAAACTCGGCTGCATGCTCTAGCGTCTTTGCCAACATTTTCACGCAACCTCGGCAGAAAATAATCCTCGCGCCATTTTTCTCAAATTTTCTTTTCTTTGTACTTGTATTGTAAAATGTTTTTTTTTCTGTTTCCTCGCAAATGTGATAAAAAACGTCGTACGATATACGTGCGTATTGGTTATAACATGCTCGGCTCAATTACGCCCTCGCCTTCGGCTCGGGCTGAAATTCCGCCTCGCATGTTATAACCATCTTAACGCACTAATATCGTAATGTACTATTCAAGTACCTACCGCAAAAAATAATTTGTTTTTGAAAATTAATATACCTACCTAGGAGCTATCAAAACCTTATCAGCTGCAGGTTGTTTACAGCACATACAGGTTAATTTGTTGTTGATATCGATAACCTAAAACAGTTAGCGTTTGTTATCGGTAAAAGTTGTGTTATATTATTATTCTCTGTATCCATTTCAACATCTTATACTTTATACATTACTAGCGAACGTCAAGCTGTTCCGGTTCCCGTGGGAGTACGGGGATAAAATATAGCCTATGTTACTCGCTGATAATGTAGCTATCCATTGCTGAAATAATTTTTAAAATCGGTCCAGTAGTTTTAGAGTTAAATCGTAACAAACACACAAACAAACAAACAAAAAAAAACAAATATTTCCTCTTTTTAAATATTAGTATAGATTATTTTCAATACATATTATTTTACATATTTAAACATTCAAATATAAAACACTATAAAAAAAAAAAAAAATTGTAGCCCACCAGCGCTGGGAACAGTATATTATTATTATGTGTATAATTACCCTACGTTTGGTTATTCGACCAAATTTGACTTAAAGGCACCGCTAATTAAATGTCTTTAGTACTAAAGTAGTATTTAAAACACCATTCTATTTGATATTTTTAAATCAGGAATTTACAATTTCTGCCCCGTTGATTCTTGCTCCTTATTACAAGAAACATAAACATTATAGTCTGGATCAAAATCAAAGCATTTATTTCAAGTAGGCCAGTTACAGGCACTTTTGAATTGTTGAAACAAAGATGAAAATTAAATGTAGCTACAGTCCCAGTCACAAGACATAAAAACTGTGAAAGTACTGTAGTTGCCCATTCCCTAGCGTAGATTTCTATGGAGAAGAACGGGCAAGAAACTCCATGGACGCTTTTTTAAATCAAAATATTGTTACAAAATCTTGGTTACATCATTCATGTTGAGATGGTATATTATGTGAGAACAATGTAGCAAGATGTGCACGTTAAAAGTGTCCAAAATAAAACAAAAAAAAATCAGAAACCAAAATAATTCATTCAAATAAGCCATGGCAACTAAGAGATGACCAGTCACAACTGACAGCGCCCGTTCACGAACATGACGCATGGATCAGCACCATTCAACTCAACCATTTTGAAGGGAACTAAATGATCCGACACATGCGCCATGCGCCACCATCAGCGAGACATTAGAGTGAGCATGACATACTCTCAACCGCCAGGGCACATTCAATCTTGACTTGAATGTGAAAGACTAAGTTTTCTAGTGAATGATAGCTTTTTAGTACATAGTACTCACATGATTATATAAGTTTAGTTTATTTATTAATAATCCCACCAAAAACATTCTGTAAAAAACTAGCCAAGTCATCGAGACGGAGCTGCTTGTTTATCTCTAAAAAGTAATGAAATCTAGACAAAGTCGTGCCAAGTCTAAGGTTCCTTACTGCGTTTTCCTTATTATTATAGTTAATGTTGTGTGACTTTTTCTGTTGTACCAATAGTAGAAGGGGGCATTACCATATCTCTAAAACAGCTGAGACTAGCTGAGGGTTCTTCATCAGACACTTCAGACCTTCGATTTTTTACATCAAATGAAGTGGCCCACCAAGTTGAATATTTTTTGTAAAGGCGGTATGTCGATCTCTAATAATTTGGTTGGGCTCTTGTGTTTTCTAATCAGGGTCACGAGGTACTCCAGATCTTCGATTATCCTAGTTTTATAGTTTTCCCTAGTGGCCATTAAACCCTAACTCCGTACCAAATTTCAGCTCTCTGAGTTTATGGGAAGTACTAGTTCTATTCTGATGATCATGAGTGAGTGAGTGAGTGCCATAAATGCGAAACTTCGGAACTAAATGACCTACAGACTTGAAATTTTGGATTTTAAGTATGTGATTATAGCTTACTGGATGATGAAAATTTCTGCGTTCTGGTCTTATCCAGAGGTTCTCAAATAGGGGCCTGAAAAGCGGCGAAATGGTTCCAGTAAAGGATGGTACGGCAGTGTTTGCTTCGCGCTCGACTTGGCGGGGGCACTGCCGTGCCCCCCGATTACCAAAGACTTACAGGACAGTTTTATAAAAGAAAAAGAAGGTGAAAACACAAATCATTAAACATTAAAAAGAGCATCAAGAACAAATTAAATTAAAATTATCATCATTTAAAAAAAATACTTCAATAAAAAATAATTAAGAATGTGATAAGCAGAATAATAGAAACAATACATTATAATCATATCAAATTACTTAAAACCATTATTTTAGGTCATATGACGCCTGGTCTGTTAGCCAGCCTTTGAGCTTTAAAAGCATTGTCAGACGTCGCGCTTAAGTAAGATGTTACGGATAACATCTTAAGCGCGACGTCTGACAATGCTTTTAATAATAATAATGCTGCTAATCCAATCAGATTCAATCTCTAGTCTTTAGCTAGGTACCGGAGTAGCTAAAGACTAAAGAGATTGACTCTGATTGGATCTCTTCAAAGTTTAAGTGAATCGGGTTCTTCAGGCAAGCCTGCTCCACCCTAGGTCGCATCTTCGCTTCACATTAGGCGAGTTGCAAAAAACGCATTCGTATATTTAAAAAAAACGTATCTGGTAAAATTTGGAAGTATTATATGTGTACTTCAGCCTAACCCGTCGAGGATTACAGGAGTAATGTTATCTATAATAATATTATACAGGGTGTAAAAGACCTCATCACGAAGCCGTCAACCAAGCATTCTGTACATCAAGCTAAGTAACTTTACGGAAAAATTATTGCTGGGAAACAACTTTTTTTTTGGGTGAAAAATCATGTTTTGTGGTAGAACTCAATGTAACGCACTCAAAACATTGTGCTGATGAATGGATTGAATAGTACGGGGGTCGTGGAGTTGTCTAAAGTAAAAATCTTACATTAAAAACTTGTATTTAAAAAAAAACTTGTCAAAAAGTTGGAACTTTGACCCCAATATCTCCGTAACTAGAAGGTCCCCAGGTATGGTGTAGAACAAAAAACTGATCGCATTGACGGGGAGAACAATTTCCTTTCGGCTTCGTTAAGAGGTGTTTCACCCTTTATATAGATAAAATTTGTTTGTAAGTTTTTTTGTAGAAGGGGGTAATCTCCGGAAATAATAAACCAATTATAAATATTCTCACTAGCAGAAAACTACATTATTCGTGAGCGCGTTATATATAGGCTATAATAGTAAAAATTTTGATATAAGTGGGGAAACATTTTTATTGTATTCGAGGCGGATTTCACACCCGACTTGCAGGCGAGATTGTTATGGAGCCGAGAACTGCAGTAACAAATTGCCCACGTGTATCAAACGACGTTTTTCAATACAGTTTCGATGAAATAAAATAATAGAACAAAAAGTATTTTTGTCATTCAGAATTATTAGGAAACCATGATTTAATTTGCGTTTTTTTCCGCGCTTTTCTTTCGCCAGGTTGAAAAAGAAGCTAAGGTATGAAGCCACTAAACAGCCTTATATGAAAAATAGAAAATTAAAATATTTTTGAATTTAGAACACAAACAAAAATGTTAAAGTGAATATGTTTTTAAATATTATGTTAAATGATATTCTATTTATAAACACAGTTTAAATATTCAAAAAATATTTACGAAGTAAAGAAGCATATCTCTTTGCCGAAATTAAAGAAAAACAATCGCTCCCGAAGGAATGGGGAATTTTCCAGTGCTTTTTATGAACGAACTAGATGGCGCTGATCAACCTTGGGAATAATAAAATGGCTCGTTTTTATGTCCACAAAGCATTAACTGAAGTTCGGAGGAACCTAAGCTTGACTCGACGCATTAGGAGTTTAGACGTAACGCAAAAACACTCAGAAGAACAATAGCAACAACCATGCAAAACTTGTAGTTCAGTTCAGTGATGCAAAAGAACAGTAGACATTTAGGTTAAAAATGTTTGACAGAATAAAGGCTCTTTACAGTTCTCACTTTATCTATTACAACAAATAATAAAGAAATTTTACTATACAATGAGTTTGACATGTGTCTAGGAGAGTTTTTTTTGCCCTGCTAAAAGATTGTACCAATGACCTATAACATAATACGAGTACGTAGTAAATTCTTTTTTCGTAGGATTTTACTAGAACGCCGCTTAAAAAAATATTCCCAAAGCTGATCAGCGCCATCTATTGATATATACTGAAGCGTTGTGACAAACGTGAACCTAATCGTAGTGCGATAAGAGCCAGTTTTTGAGAATTATTTAGAAGTGCATTAAAAATTATATTTATATCATGTATATTAGCCGAGCTCACACAATAGAATAGACGACAAAAAAAATCTAACTAATCCGTCAGTTAGATTATCAAAAAATATATTTATTCTTCTCCGTATCTTTTCTTTTGTTAAGTACGTAAACCAAAATTGACGAAGATACAACGCTTTTAAAATTCTCAATACGTCACGCGCCGCGCGCCCTGGTATAATTTTTAGTGCGTTCTGACGTCACGAGCCCCACTCCCGAGTTATGATGCGTTTTATCTTTGTCAATATTCATTGATTTACAAAAACAAAAAATACGTGTCCATTATTTTCCTATACTCTAACTGACGGACTAAATAGATTTGCAATTTATTGATGGTGGAAACTAGCCTATTTTACGAACGATGACGCGAACGAGAGCAAAGTGCTAGTCTTACGTAAATTACTGTTCAAGCCAGTCCACCAAGTAAAAATAATCCATTTTTTCGAGTCAGTTTCGAAATTCAGATACAGCACTATCAATAAAGAGATAAATAATTTTCCAATTATTTATAAACACGTAATACGTTCTCGCGATAAGTCTTTGTCTTTAGATATCGTTAGTGTATCGCTAGGTGTCGGACAAGCTGGTGAGTCAAAAGACTATGTTTTTAATAGGCTTATTTACTTATCTGAACGATTTTTGAGTCCCATTTTTTTTTATTTACGAAAAAAGGAGGTCTTCTAGTAGACTGTTTTTTCCATGAATAGCCACAAAAAACTGTAATAAAAACATAATCGGACTACTCTGAGTCCGATTATTATTATTTTTTATTTGCTATCGGTCTGGTGGTGTATAGATACGCTTCATTTTTATTTTCGAATAAGAAATGGCACATTGACCAAAATATAATTATTAAATTAAGTAGAAATAAGTACCTAACACATTTATGATAATAGTCAGAAAATTTTCAACGGTAATGTTTTAGATATAGCCTATGACAGTCGAGGATAATGTAGCTTTTCATTAGTGAAAGAAATTGCGGAATCAGATCAGTAGTTCCGAAGATTACCCCTCCATCCAAAATTACAAACTTTACTTACTTCATTTTATAATTTATAATATTAGTATATAACCCCATTATATATATATATATATATATATATATAATGGGGTTACACAAGCATATTAATCAAGCTATTTGAATCAATAAATCTTTAATCTTTTTAAATTTTTCATCGGTCAGTGCTTGATCCTTTTCAAATAAAAGGCGTGATGCCACATGTCCTCGATAGTTTTAATATCGCACGGGATGCGAGCGATAAATTGATGATAAGTACTGAATCTAGGTTGAAATGGTTGCAAAATAGCGTTTATGTGTATGTATTTAATGGATTATGCGGGCACTTTGATCAAACAATTGTACTGGTATTGGTACAGTACTAACTTGGTTACCACCAAGTTAGTACTGTACCAATACCAAAGAGAATCAAAAGGAAACTAGTTCAAAAATCTAGTCCAAAAAGGACTTAATTTTTTTGTCAAAAAAGAATCTACCGTTAGAAAGAATCATTGCAAGAATCTAGTACCTACCTAGTTTATTATTTTTCCTTAAAGACCCTTGTCTCGCTCGAAATCACTTCAAAAATCCAACTAGGAAATCCTTGATTTATACTTACTTTAAAAGTAGCAAGAGCCAAGATATCGAAAGAATCATGAGCTTTTACCAATTTTTGTGTGTTTTAAATAGTGGCACACAGACATACCAAGTATTAGTGGTATGTCTCACTTAGAATCAAACCCCTGTCCTCGCTAGTTATCACCACCAGACCGATGTGCCAACATTCTCAAAATAAAATAATGAGATACAGTACAGTATTTTTGGATGACATTACGAGGGCGCTTCTCGGTAGCGCCACCCGTAATACATTTACTATTCCAGTACAATGCACACGCAGAAACCGTACTGCTAAAACGTAAAGTTCAAAAATCGAATTCTATGTTCGAAAATTTAAAGTGACCTCTTTCCCGCGCAATAGAAAATGGCGGACCAAGAAGAACTAGGCCCCGGCCAGGACAGGCTTCAACTCAGCAAAGTCATCGGCGAAAAACTGACAGAATCCATCCAGAATATGGACATTTTAAGCACGCTGCAAAAAATGGTCTCTACGGAAGGTGGAGATGAAGAATCTGAAGGCATAAGGGAAAAATTAAAAGGAGTTTTGACGCAGTTCAGAGATATGAGTCCTGAGGAGAAGGCTAAGTTCGCGGCGAAAATTAAAGAAGGTTTAGCCAGCAAGCTGAGTACGAGGCTTAAGGACAATGCCATGCTGGCTGGAGTTGAGGATGCCATAAAAAGCGCAGTGATGACAAAACTATATATGGTTGCTGCTTTCGTTTTACTTGTCATATTTTTGTTAGGTATGTGTTTAAATTATAAAAAAGTTTTGGTCCGGCAAATTGTGGGGATACTCGTATTTCGTATGTTTCTGCACGAATTCTTTGTTGTGGTGAAAATGTAAGCCAATCAGCCAGGTTGGGCTTATTGGGTTTAATGAGATCTGATTGCACAGTGTGCGTAGTATGTCTAATGAACAGGCTAGTTTCCACCATCAATAAATTGCAAATCTATTTAGTCCGTCATTAAAAAGTATTGGAAAATAAAGGACACGTATTTTTTGTTTTTGTAAATCAATGAATATTGACAAAGATAAAACGCATCAAAACTCGAGAGTGGGGGCTCGTGACGTCACAACTCACTAAAAATTATAGCACGGCGTGACGTATTGAGAATTATAAAGCGTCGTATCTTCGTCAATTTTGGTTTACGTAACAAAAAAAAAAATACGTGTCAAATATTTTTTGATAATCTAACTGACGGACTAATTAGATTTTTTCAGGACACAAGCCTATTGTGGGGATATTTCGTATGTACGAGTATATAATCTAATCAGCCAGGTTGGGCTTATTGGGTCTGATGAGATCTGATTGCACAGTGTGCATAGTATGTCTAAAGAATTGAAGCTAGGCACATAGTGACGTTGAAAAAAAATATGCTGTTCCATACATTTTGATCGCGTTGGTCCTTTTTTATGGAACAACTGTTTGTTTGTTAAATAAACGACGGAAAATATCAGCGCAGCGCTGGTCGGTTAAGATCTTAGAATTTATTGATTTCCCGGTAAAAGTTTTATCCAATTACAACGGGAAAATGTTTATAATAAATTGTTATTAGTTATTTATCTTTTCCACTAGAAGCAGATTTATCGTAATCTCAAAAGATACTATCTAAATTACTGCTTCGTATTTCGACAATGACTTTAGAAGGAAGTATGCCATGTAATAATATAATATTGTTTCTATTCTTGGTATTTAATAATAAGCCGTCGAGATGTTAAGTAGAAAAACGAGATATGAAACTTGTTTTCTCCCAATTAAATGAATTATAAATAATTAAATATCGCTGGACATGAACACACAGCGACATCTAGTGCCACAGTAAGCAACGAGGCTTGTGTCGTGGACACCCGATAGTTGATATACTACATAGATACTTTTTGTTTGTAAATACATACTTATTATACATATAAACATCCATGACTCGGAAACAAATGTCCATGCTCATCGCAAAAACATGTGCTCCAACCGGGACTCGAACCCGGGACCCTAAGAACGTAAGGCAGCCTCACCACCGCTACGCCGCGCCATTCGGGTCGTTAAACTATTATTTATTATAAGTACCTATTTATATTATTATAAGTACCTACTTTAGATCAGGGCTGTCCAAAGCACGGCCAGCGGCATGTTTCTAAGCTACCACAATTACTAGCTCTGAAAGTGCGTTTTCAACGAAGAAATTAACAAAGTCTAAATATAGATCTTCACTGACTGATAATTTTTTTACACTTTTTGAACTTTTTATATTTTTCCAAAATGAGGCCCTCCCATCTGTACAGTGACTTGTATTGGCCCGCGATAGTATCTGGTCTGGACAGCCCTACTTTAGGCGCTACATTAGGCATGCATTAGGGCCGTGGCCATTTGGCCAAGGTAATGGTCGACAGCAGGGAGGTATGGCTATGGGAGACAGTATCATCCTTCTGTGAGGACGTCATCTCGCAGGAGGCGGCGGAGCGCGTCAGGGTGGAGGACCCTCGCTGACGCGATTCGTCGCAAGAGGACAGGGCGGCGGAGGAGGCGCCAAATCGACCTGATGCCGCCCTAGGAGGTGCCAGCAGGCGATAGATCGGGGAGTCTATCGTCGTCGCATTGCACGGCCCTCATGAGTTGTGTTCTCGCAGCCCAAAACTAAAAATTTCGCCGTTTTTTTCATTCAGTTTTTTTGCCACTGACTCTTGAAGCTGAAGTTATTTTTCACTTTTTGGAGTTTTTTTTAAGTCGGTTTTATTTTTTACAAAAAAGTACTCTGCCGGATGTCAGCGTTGTTAATAATCCCATAAACGTTTTACGCGAAGAGAAACTTATGCGTCCAAATTGTTATTATTATAGAGTTTTATTGTTGGCATTTACTCATTTTTATAAGGCCGCAATGTGTATCGGTCTAATGTAATGTGTAGTCGGAGAAATAAATTGAAAATCTACGTGAATCTATATTCATAAATTCTAATCACCAACTCTTCTAATAAGCCGTGTGGTATCCGGCAGAGTAGAATAGAACCAACCCATTACACTCACGGGTGTCGTATAAGGCGACTAATGTCTGAGGCAGAACACCTTGCGCCTCCGTAGACCAGAGAATGGGCAGCAGCGTTTTCTGTTAGTCTTTCATCACTGCGATCTCCAATCCGCCTGCCAAGCGTGGAGATTACGGCAAATTCTTCCCATCATGGGAGAGGCTTATGTCCAGCAGTGGACGTTATGGGCTGTTGTTGTTGTTGTAGCTAATCACCAACTGCTGTTCTTTGAAACTTGTATTAGATGGGTATAACACTGCAAATTGCGTAAGAGGGAAACTGGGGTAGGCCGTTTTACTTTTTTTGGAATTTGCAGGTCACAAATATTATTGGCGACCGTAACACGATAGTTAGTTACAGAATTATAATCATTAAAATCATCACTGACACTGACCTGCGTATTACAAAAAACGTAAGATAAATTTAATTTCCCCGTCTGTTGTATTGGGTGTTTTGTTCTTTCCCATCTTTTTTAACAATATAATTATCTATCTATCTTAACTTTCAAATACCGAACACTTCAATTTTATATCCAGTCCTACGAGGCTAGAACAACTACCTCTCCAACATCTTTAAAAAAAAAACATCTCCAAAAATTTTTCAAACTAATTTTGTGTTTTCTTCTATTTTCCAGTATTCTTCGGCTACAAACTCTACAAATCGATAAAAGAGAAGGAAACCAAACGCGAAGAAAAGAAGAAAGCGAAGCAAATGAAGAAAAAGAAATGATGCGACTTCCCTAAGAAACATGGACGGAGGCTTTCACGGCGTCGTGTGTGGAAAATTATGTAAATATCATTAATTTATAAAGAGTTTTAATGTTAACAGTAATATTCTTGAAAAAAAAAAACTGTAAAACCACTTTTGTGAAAAAATTAAAAGAAAACCGGTCCAGTAGCATATACTAGGAAAAATATGGAGAATATCATTCTTAAAATAATATACCTGAATGTGTAATTCATAAATACATAGAAATGTGTAGATTTAATTCTGTTGTGCGGAACCCATTTTACTTTTTAGATAGAAAAATGTATATTGTCACTTCTGTTTTACCTATACAACTCTAGAAACGATTATATTATCTATAATTACTTCGAAAAGTGCAATGTTCTGAATGATGTACCCAATATTTTATTGATAATAATAACGTTTCAGAACATTATGACATTTTGCCTCCTCATGTTTTTTTTTTAATCTTGATTAACAATTATCGTTTTCTAGCAAAATGTAAAACATCCATATAGTATTGTTTTTAAATAATGATGAAGTAAAATATAAATTTAAAAGATTGAAATTAAAATACGTAATTTTCCGGACACGGCTCCAACCCTAAACGACTGATTAAAAAATATGTAAGATTTAACTTTTTTTTTTTTATTTATTTCCTGTTGTATTAAGTGACGAACGAAAGAATATTGTAATTTCTTAAAAATATTCTTTGCTCAAAAACCCTAGCTTTTACAAACGTACAAAAAATAAGGAGATACTTCCACAATATTGGCCAAAATACATTGCTCAATGAAAATGCACAATTGTGAAAAACTATGGGTTAAAAGCAAAAATGTAAGCTTACATTGACATTTAAATTCTACACTATTCTAATTTAAAGAATAGGGAATATGCATGAAAATATACAAAACTCTTTTTAATTATGAAAAATGCCTTGTATTGGCGCATAAAAACATTGTGGTACACAAGTGCTTAAAGTTTCAGTAAAATTTTATTATATTGTTATTGCAATTTTTACTTTATTATAGCACATACAAATTAGTAAAATTATTTTACTACGGCCAAAAAAATTAGATGTAAACAAGGCAGATTGTGGATAACGACGTCACATCATGGCCGCGACAGCTACTGACGTTTGAAGTGTCATAGAAAATTGCAGGATTTTAATATTATTTTTGTGCGACAGTTGAACTTAACTTTAATAATTTTCTTGGGTTGATAATGCTGTATTTTATTGATTTAAGTGAAGAAAAAATTACGTGCATATTCCCTATTGAGTGTAGAATAAAATGCTAAAAAATAATGTTACCCACTTGCACCAGAAATCACTTCTTTATCGTGCGGTTAGCGCCATCTGGTGTCAGTTTTATGCCGCCCATGGGCCTCACTTGGCTTTATGAGTCGTAGAGAAATATCTCTCAGGCATACTGGTTTCCTCACTAAATACAATGAACACTAAACTAATTACAAACATATTTCTTTTTCCGACAATCCCTTGAAGGTGACAAGGATACAAATATGGAGTGCGATATTTAGTGATTGATGGTGCAATTGCCTAAAGGTTTACAGTGGTACCTAACAATATTAAGAAACTCTGTGTATCGAAAAATCAAATTATGTATAATATAATATCATTTTAATTTATAATGTTAATACTAAAACATTCCTTGACAATGAAATTCCTATAATTTGTCTTATTATTTAATTATTTATGTTGTTTTAATTGATTTTTGTAAGCTCAGCTGTTCTGTTTATAATACAATTATTTTTACATGACTGTCATTCGTTTTATTTTTCCTTTTTTGATATTGATAGGTAGTGACGTAGCGTGGGTGAGAATCAGCCGCCCGGGGCGGAAGAAAATTATGCCACCCACTTATTTAGGTACTTATTTCAATTTTAAAAAACTATTATCTACAGAAATTCTAAAGATATTTTACTTCGGCAAGGACAGTCATCATCATTGTGTATTGTATACAGGGCGTCCCACGGATATGCCACATGGAGGGAAAGTACCTTGAATATTGTAGATGGAACATTTTACTGAAAGAAGACATTATTTTAATTTAAAAACAATTTAAACTGCATTCATAGATATTGAAATAATTACATGGTTGAACCGGGAATCGAACCCGTCACACAAGAAAAATAATCATCCTGTAGCTTTATCATACCGATCGAAAGGCTTCATCATAAGGATAATTTTTTGCTAAATAACATAGTGTCAGAAATAAAAGGAAGACCATGAAATTTAA